>OZ024690.1:16072975-17494848 GCA_964016905.1 Perithous albicinctus | reverse complement strand
TTTCATTTTAATACTGCCGCCGGCTGGACAAGCATTGGTGCACGCAAAGATAAAGAGAGAGAGAGAGAAAAAGAGAGAGAGAAAACCACCAGCTGGAACAATAACATTTGCAGTTGTACAAATTGTAAACGAGTATAACCGAAGCTGCGTAATGCAATTCATTGAGAAAGTTGAATCTCGTCCTCGTATAATTGGCTTTCCGTAACTCGCAAGAGTAGCAAAAAAATTCAATACCGGTTAATTGCAAAATTGTCACTCTGTCCTTGTCACGAGAAACTATCGTCTTTTTTTCTTGTACAGTTAATTTAAAGACACTTTAAAGATATATACTCGGCCGGAATATATTTTAATGGACAGATGGGCGATATTTGCATGACATAAATAAAAATAAAGATAAAATATTAAATGGCTGATGTTGAAAAAAAAAAGAAATTGAAAAGACATTGCCAAATAAAAACATGGGCCAGTTATTAAGTATACAAATTATCTGTAAAATGCAATTTACCAGAATAATGTTAAATTTTTAAATTCAACAATTATTTGTAAATGGCAAATTAATGAACCGCTGAATTTTGTTTTTAAGTAGTTTAGTTTCCAAGATTGTACGCTTAGCGCTATAATTACACGTTGCATTACAGTTATACTAAAAGAATATATTTTAATGAACTCCCAGAGATATAATATTTGCATGGAATAAATTAAAAAAAAAAAAGTCTTGACGGCTGAAAGTTGAATAAATAATTGGACAGTTTGCCAAATGAAAGCATACGACAGTTATCAAGTGTCGCGGTAGCGACTCGGCGCCAAGTGTAAAAAGAAACTAGTTTTGATTAAGTATACAGATTATTTGTGAAATGCAATTTACCAGAATCATGAAACACTTTTGAAATTCAACAATTATTTATATGTGAAAAATTGATGTGCCGTTGTATGTTTTTTTTTTTAACATATTGTAATGAACAGATGGAGACATCATATTTGCGTGAAATAAATTAAAAAAAAGATACTACTTGTCTGAAAACTGAAAAGATAATTGGACAGTTTCAAGACAAATTAAAAATTGCGCCAGTTAATAAGTATACAAATTATCTGTTAAATGCAATTTACCAGAATGAACTCAAATTCCAAAATTCAATAATTATTTGTAAGTGTCAAATTGACGTGCCATTGAATGATGTAAACTTCCCAAGACTTCAGCCCCTGTTAAGGGTGCTGTAAAGCTGTGCAATATTTTTATCTTCATATTCATAGTCGTTTTGATAACTCTTTATACACGGTATAATCATTTAGGTTCATTACAATTAATTTTTTGTTCTTTATTTCGTTGCATTCCAACGATACAAACTTCAGCATAATATTTCGTTTTTAAGTAGTTCAGTTTCCAAGCTTGTACTCTTGGCACTAATGGCTAATGGCTAGCAATTGCACATTCTATTACAGTTTTACGACCTGAATATATTTTAATGAACAGACGGAGATATAATATTTGCGTGAAGTGAATTTGAAAAAATCTACTGAACGACTGAAAGTTAAAAAAATAATTGAACAGTTTGCGCAAATGAAAACATGCATCAGTTATGTAAAGTATAGAAATTATCCGTAAAATGAGAATTTTCCAGAATAATGATAATTCTCAAAATTCAATTGACAAGCGACAAATTGATGCGCCGCCGGATTTCGCTTTTAAGTAGTTTAGTTTCCAAGCTTGTACTCTTGGCACTAGTGGCTAGTAATTACACATTGCATTACGCAACGTTGCAATACGGTGGAGTTATCAGCGTGTGGCCGTTTACGTCGAGCATGGAGAATCGGGTTAGGATGCCTCGTGTTAACTCGCTTGGGACTTGACAATCGAGACCCGACGTAGCTTTACCTTTACCTAACGCTGTGATGAGAGAAGTGCCGTGGCGAGAGAGAGGAGGGAGATGAAGTTGGCGCACCAGAGCTGTCTGCTGCTGGATGCCAATTAGCGAGAGATTAACGAAAGGTTGTTAGCTACAGTGGCAATAGTGATAATAAAGCGTGAATAGCGTTGAGCCCTTAATTCTCTGTCTTGCTCTAGTCGTCATTGCATTACTAGCTAGCTTCCTAACGAACGACGCATCTTTTTAGATTGCGTATCTACACTGACAATAATTTTCTTTCCTCTCTATTTTTCAAATTAAAACGAGCACTCGCAATAATTTAGAGCTTGAAAGTGTCATTACGCTCATTACCGTGGCGCAAAAATAAGGCATATTTACATTTTTTTTTCCTCGTCTAAAAATGTGTAGCTTATTATTTTTACAAAAAAAAAGGTTGGAAAGTTGAACTTTGTACATTGCTGTATAAGAAAGTATGATGCTCAATTTTGGCTTCCTCGTAGATGAAGCTTTGTGATCCATTTATATATCGTATACTTTTATTAAAAAACAGTCTTTTCAGGCGGTAGTAAGCGTTCGATGATCTTGTTTGATTGACGTACAAGATGTTAGGTCATTTATTTGAAACTGTGGAAAATTGTTGAATTAAAAAAAAAAATCTGAAGTGTAATATTTTCTAAAATATTAACAGTTTGTTGGATTCTCACTAAATTTAGTATCAAACATCAACACATCATATTTGCGTTTTATGCAACATTTTAGATCGGTTGCTTGAATCGTTTAATAGTAAAAAAATAAAAAAACGAAAATGCAAATTTCTATAAAAAATAAATTCATTTGTCAATTTCGCGGAAATCCAATAACAAGGGTTGCATCATAAAAATTGTGAAACAAAATTGTTTGATGAATTTTATAGGGGAAAAAAAGATTTTTTTAGAACTTATAATTGTAATTTTTCTTATATTCTTATATGAAAAATGATTGAAAAATCGTGAATTTGTTTATTTTTACACGACTCCAATACTCAACATTAAAATTCGTTTGCGCATTTGCATAAAAGCGACAAACGAAAGTACTTCGTGTCTTCGAGTTTTAATATTTTTTTTTCTAGATATTTTTACCGTTCCTAGTAAGATTCGATGAATCACAATGTCGTCGAGAGTTCTAATTTTGTCGGCACGAAGAATATCTTTTAAGCACGCGGATTCAATTCCAATTTATGGACACTGCGCATAATTTAATATGAATTTTAGAATTATGCAGTTTTTTTTTTTTTCAAGAAATGTATGCATTATACTATCCGACTATTCTTCGAATAAAAAGGTCATAAATACTTTTACAGTTTCTTATCTAAATGTGAAATCCTTCTCAAGTCTATTTGATTCATCGATTCTGACTAAATCTCACAAATTTAAATGCTGAAAAGTACCTTTACGAAGCAACTACTGCATTTATAGAGCTCTACATAGGTTCTCAGATGCAATAAATCATAGTCTTTGTTTTATCACCCACGAGTTTGTACTTGTCACGAAATATTCTTTAGCAGAGATAAGATAATCAAAGTTTTGTTTTTGTGATTAAGATATGCGACTTAACATCCAGAAAAGTAAGCACAATAAAGAGATTCTTAGTTAAATTATCATTTTTAATTCAAAGTTTTTCTTAAATGCACATTTATGAAAAAAGTTGCTTGATGTCTAGTTCGAAAAAGGGTTAATAAAATATACGATAAATGTAACTACAGCGTAAAGTCGTGAAAGCCGAGTTATCTAATAACATATGCAAATAATGTCGACTACGAAAGTCGGCAAGTTGTGGAAGGTTTTCGTGTCGTGAGTATCAACGGTGCAACGCCCCGACGTTGTAAAACTTTTTAACGAGGGCGAACCCTTATACTATATTCCCTCTATACCCTTTTCGCACACTTCACCGCTTTCTCTACGCCCTCCCAATAGCTGCGACCAGAGAGACGGTTCACGAGTATAATCCGTGAATTTTCCAACTCGCCGTCACTCTCGTTCTTGGAGGAAAGCGATAAAAGTTGAAAGAGGAAGTGTGCGATAGGAGCTTCGAAGCTTTCACTCTCGGTAAAGTGGCATGAGGTCGAACTACGATAAAATCGCCCTCATTATAATCACAGCAATTTAAAGAAAACTAAGTGTAAAAAATAAAAACTTAAATATAAGATTTTCTTGAAAAATATACGAGAACTATACGTTTAGACTTTACAGTAAGTTTGCAGCAAGTTTAGTTTATCGATTTTGCCCAAATTCAATAGGAGTTTACGTAGGAAGATAAAAAAGAGTAGAACCTTGCTCCTTTATTTTTCTAGCCCACCATCAATAAAGTCTCCTCTCTGAGCAAGTACGTTGGTTATTTTGGCTTCCTCATAGAGGAAGTTTTGTGGACCATTTATCGATCATATATTTTCATAAAAAACGATATTTCCAGATAGCATTCAGAATTTGATGATCCTCTTTAATCGCAACGTACAAAGTGTCAGGTCATTCATACAGGTTACTTGAACATGTAGGAAATTGTTGTATTTTCAGAAGATTAAAAAATGTACAAATCTCTAAAAAAAATTAACTGTTCGATGGATCCTCAGTAAATTCAGTATCAAATATCGATATTCTATTCTATTTCTATTTCTAAATTTTATTCTATTAAAGTTTTATTTAAAAAAATGTATATAATTAATTAAAAATGTAATTAATTTTATGTCGCGCAGTGCGAGAAGTGCCCACTTCTCGCACTCGTGAAATAATAGTATATTGCGAAAACAGCGCGATCAAACTTGGTACTTTGGTACAAGGCTATCACCTCCATGTCAGACAGGAGAAACTTGTTTTACCATTTTTATCCATAAGAAACCATGATAAAAAAAGTTCATGCCTTTATTTGCTCGTAACAGTGTTCTGATTATCTAACGAAAAATCCCCAAACATAGATATTAAAAATTGTTTAAAAAATTCATGTTCGCATTTTTTTGAAATAACTCTCCTCCTACAATTTGTAAATAATTTGGCCTGGGGAATTTTTGTTACATGAACAGAACATTGTTGCGTCCAAACAAGGGTATGAGATTTTTTAATGCAATTTTCTTTTACGGGTAAAATACAACATAATACGATTTGTTTGGCTGGAAAAGTAATTTATACTTTCAGTCCTTCGTCCAACCCTGGTGAGTAGGCAAATATTGATATAATTAAGTCTATGAAAGCTAAAATTACACAAACTGAATTGAATTAATGTTGTTTCCTTAATACCGTTGTTTCGGGGCGTTTTAATAATGTCACTTCACGACCCCGTTCGTGGTCGCAATCGATAGTCTAATTGCCGAGCGATCGGATTTTCGTTGGCGCGCAAGTTCTCCGATAAAGGGCATATTCGGCCATAGTTCTGAGTGAACACTTCAATTAAACCTTGAGTATTAGTTTCGTCGCCGCAAGATCGCGAATAGGAAATCTATACCGTTACCGCAAGACTTCGAGATCGGTACAAGATCGCGAGTGTTTGGTGAAACTTTGCTGGAAAACTTAATTTCGAAACTGCAGGGTTAAGCTGAAAAAAAAAAAGAAGAAACGCGACCTATGCAAATGGAAGGAAAATTCACGAGATGGGAGATTAAAGCTCAGCAACGAGAAAACGAATGGAGGAGCTACGACCGAAGCCGGGCACTTTGGACTTTCTAAAATACTCGTGTTTTGCTTCATTAATTTTGCAGTCTGAGGCCGCGAGTAATTACGCCAATGGTCGGAAGGGCTCCTGTAACATTCGGCCAATTTTTTTTCTTTCTTGCTCGTGTAAATTCGGAGCTTGCAATTCAGACCACGTCATTATAAACACTAATAACATCGGATTGTTATCATTCGCCTAATTCCATTTTTCTGGTGATCAGTCACTTTTATAAAAATTCAATTACTTATCCGTATTTTGTGAACCATTCAATACGTTTCCATCCGTTTCATTTAACGCCATTTGCTTACCTATAACAGAAAAACAGATCATAATTATAATTACAATTCATTTAATTATCATTAATATTATATTAATTTATATATGAAAAAGAGGATGAAGCTTTCCAGTTAGTAGACAGTAAAAAAACAGAAAGTACATTTTATCTACATTCAACAAAAACATGTAATCTCCAAATGTTCATCATTTGCTTTTAGTGATTTTATTAAAGCAATATTTTGTAAATTATAGCTTTGCAAATAAAAGTACAAAATGTAAAAACAATTTGACAAGAAAAAAATGTTTCTATTTTGGAATATATATTTTTCTTTCGTCATTTTGCGAAAAATAAAATTGTCACTACGTTGTACAATATTTTCTTGTTACTTAAATTCAGAAAATAAAAAAATCGTAAATGACAAAACGACTTTTTACTAAAGCAACAAACAGATTTGTTACTCATTTATCTCGTATTTACATCTCCTTTCGTGTATGAATTATCGTCTACGAATGCGTGGGCGGTACGGGCACAAATACGTGAGCATTCGGTGCATGAATAATCGGCGCATAAAGACCTTGTTACACGAGGAGGAATGGAATTACTTTTGCCTCAGCGATTCGTCCTTGTGTTCGTCGCGCGACACCAGCAAAGTTAATGAAGGCCTTCTTTTACACAATCACAAACTCGCATAGACAGTGCACAATTGTGACCATATTGTTTTTTTTTTTTTTTTTTTTTGTTATTTCTTCCTCGTTATATTGCCTGACACAGAATTCACCTCATCTTCGACATTTTCCCACGAATTATTGCTCCATTCAATTCTGAATTTCAACTCGCATATTGGCAACAATTGCAAAAATATTACCAAACTAAAGAATGAGAAAAACACAAAAATGAAAAAGTCTCAAATCCATATGTTATCAAAATATGATGACATATGTAATGTAATATAAAAATATTAAATGTTACATGCTGTATTTCTGATTGTATAAGGTGACGTCAAGAAGACCTCTGGCGTATCCGAGTAAATCAATAATAAAAATAAATCCAATCTTTACTGCGGCGTTTTGATGCCGAGCTTGTTTTTCTCCTCATATTGCCTGACACAGAATTCACCTCATATTTGACATTTTTCCACACGGATTATTCCTGATAAATCCTGGATTCCAGCTCGCATATACATCCACTAGTAATAATAATATAACTGCAAAAATATTACCAAACTAAATAATAATACAAAACAAAATATTTTAAAAAAATCCCAAATGTATATTATTAAAATGTCAGAATACACTTTATGTAATGAACAAATATTAAATCTTACATGCACTATTTCCAATTGTATTAATGTAGAAGTGACGTCGAGAAGACCCGGAATATCCGAGTAAATCAATATAAAAAGAAATTCCAATTTTTACTGCGACGTTTTGATGACTTTATTAATTATATCGATTCATGGCTAAATTATTGATTCTATTAATTTTAAAAGTTTATTTTCCGGTGAATTTGTAGTGGATAAAATAAATAATCAGATTTAATATATGTACATCCATGCTCAGGGTTACATAAACCGCATAAACCTGAAGCAACAATACTATTTAAACAGCCCTCGTTCGCGGTCATGCATTATTCAACCGTGAAATAATATGCTCGAGTAAAACTGGGCTAGCTTTTGTACTCAGGAAGGAATGTGCTCGTCGATCCGATGCACCACCAGCCCTCACTCCTTTTTATCGAGTTTCCTCTTTCTTCCTCCCTAATACTCTATAACTCTATGCCCGCTTCTCCGTAAGAACCTGGGCTGCCTCGATTTAATTTGATTCGCAGGATACGGCAGTCTATGGAAGCTGATTCAGTATCCCAAGTGTTCAACAGAATTTCGTAGAATGCAAAAAATGTAATTTCATTAAAATATAAAATATTAATTATAAAGTAAGAAAGTAATTTCGCAAAATACACAAATTTATTTGGATAATTCTATTTATTAAGTTTAAGGTTTATTAGTCACTATTCAGACACTTCTATAAAATATAATATCGAAGTTACTTCAATATAGACGGATTTATACGCAGTAAAACTTCTTCGTAAACTTCGTCGTTGTTAATTTATATAGCCTCAGCAACCTTAGGCAAATAAATATATAGATTTTTTTTTAATTAAAAAATCTTTGTACTTTGCTGTATATAATAAATCGGTATGAACATCTTTAAAACCACTTTTATGGCCAATACTGTTATGAAAAACATATACCGTTTATTTCCATTACAGATACTGTAAGCTTTTGTACATAAAACTGGGAAATTAAATGTAATACAAGTGCGATGTTAAAATAAAGCAGCATATTCTAAATATTTTGTAGAGTGAAAAGTTTAATATCAACGTTTTATAAATATTCAACTTCACTTGTGTATTAAATTTATTATACCAACCGACGAATAAAATTACGTTGAAAAATAATATGACTTATTTTTCAACGATAATTTTACCGACGATTCTATTTTACTAGTATTTTTCTCAGTATGCGTATCAAGAGTAGCCATGTATTGAAAATAATTAAAATCCTTTTTCTTTTTAAACGAGACGTCGCTGCTTGCAGTTTTTACATATTTCTGCTCTGTAGAGGAAGATAATACGTAAAAGTTGAAATTGGTCGAAACCAGATTTTTCTTCATGCTATTCTTTTAGGTCAAACGCAACAGAGGGAGAGTATTTTTTTTTTTTTTGGCAGCCTCGACTTTGAAACGCTCGAGAAATATATTTTTGTTGGGCTAATATAAAAGTGACAATAAATGCGTCTATTTGTTAGATTAACAAAATAATTTGTAAATTCAGCAAAATAATCTGCGAATTCAGCGAAATTTTTTAGTTATATTCGGCACTTTTTTGACAGCCTATCAAATAAAAGCATTTGTTGCCACCTTTTTTGTTAGCCCAAGAAAATCATTTTTCTTGGTGCGAAGTTCCGCTCTTGGACTTTCAAGTTCATTTTGGTTAACCATGCCGTCCCTGAGCTGCAAAATATATACGGCTCATTTCCCTCACTCGTTTATTACTTACATAAACGCGCGGATAACGTTGTAACAGGATTTGACGAGCGCGTTTGTCTTGCGAAGGCCAATAAGCATCCACGAAAAAAAAAAAAAAAAAATTATATTCAATAACGTGTGAGAAAAAGCAGTCTAGTACATTTTATGATCTTTTTTTCTATTTTTTTGTTGCAATTTTACACCTCGGTTGAAATCTATGTCGAGCTTTTGCTCGTGCGCTACAATCTTGCGAATACTTTCTGTTGAGAATTTGAAAGAGGACATGAATCAACATACTTTGAACGTTTTATTTGGGCTACTAATCACCCGTCAGTTGATTACAGCACAAAGAGAACGCTTGGTTCGCTCCGACGAGTTTCAGGCGCTCGGAGTTTTATTTGAAAAGCGCTTAAAAGCCTGGAGAGTTTGTAATCAACTTGGCAGTTGAAATTTTCGAATTAACAAAGCACTGGCAAAGAGGACAGATGAAAATGTAAAAAATAACCAAATTCTCCAGAATTTTTCTTTTTTAATGTATATAATACGTCGCTGTGTAAGAATTTGAGTATATGTGTGTTATTGCGAATAGGAGAGGCAAAAAAAAAAAAAAAAAGCAGGGCATAACAGTCAGGGACTTCGAGCTCAGTCGGAGTTGCTATAGTAACGTGGTAACCGGTAAAATATTGTCCGCGGAAACGGTCGACGGAAGACGGGTAGAGAGGCAAGGAACGAGAGGAAAGAAGATAAAGATGGCAGAGTGAGCAGAGAATTGGCGGAGGGAAACGAGAGAGGGCAGAATGAACGCCGTGGGCTGTATAATATAAATTTATGAAACCGCGAAATAACTCTCGGACTAACTTCCATGCTGAAAATTTCGATAAATCCGGTTAAACAAAATTACTTTTTTCTTTTTTATTTCCTGGTGACGTTCGATAAAGCTAATTGTAAAATATTTTTTATTTACTAGTTTCGAAAAGCGGATTAAAAAAAGAAGTATTTGTTTTTATTTGCTGCCAGCGTTCGATAAATCCGATTAAATTGTTTTTTTATTCATTGACTGTTATATGCATTCACCGGAGGTATGGATTTAATAAAATTAATATTAATTTCGGAGGTCCTAAAATTACTAGGAATAAATAAATTGTATGTTTAAAATTTATTAAATATTTGAATAATATTATCACGAAAAATGAAAACATGATATTTAATAAATAGAGAAGTTTCAAGACTCAACTGTAAATGATGCAAATAAAATATTGTTTGTTATTTCATAATTGTTTGAATAATTAATAATTGTATGAAATCTGAATGTATAATCCATTTTTCTTTTGACAATATTGATTTTTCTGAGGCTCTGAAATAAGAATAAACAAGTCGTATCTATTTTTTGTTTTTACTTGCCTCCAGCGTTCGATAAATTCGATTAATTTTTCTTATTCCTTGACTGTCACAGGCATTCACAGGAGGTATGGTTTTAATAAAATTAATATTAATTTCGGTGGCTCTAAAATTACTAGGAATAAATAAATTGTATGTTTAAAATTTATTAAATATTTGAATAATATTATCACGAAAAATGAAAACTTGATATTTAATAAATAGAGAAATTTCAAGACTCAATTGTAAACAATGCAAATAAAACATTGTTTGTTATTTCATAATTGTTTGAATAATTAATAATTGTATGAAATCTGAATGTTTCATCAATTTTTCTTTTGATAACATTGATTTTTCTGAGGCTCTAAAATAAGAATAAACAAGTCATATGTTATTTTTTTATTACAATTTAGTGAATCCTCAAATAAATTATCAGAAAAAAGTAATGTTCATATTTTTATTAATAGAAAAGTTTAAAAACTCAACTGTAAATTTTAAAGTCATACAAAAATCAACAAAGCAATAAATAAATAAATAAATAAAAAATAAATGTAGATAAGAGAAACAACTTATGTTAAACTATAATTATGAATTAAAAGCACTCACAAAATTAAACATGAAATATTATGCATTATTGATTAAAATTTGATTGACAAGAAAATATTGATTTTTCTGCATCTAAAATTACTTCAAGAAATTGAAAATCATTATTTAATGTAATATTATATTTTAAAAAATAATATTCACTACTTTTTTATGTGGCCGTACACATTACAATTTGTTATTGGTGGAACTAATCAATTTTTCTCAAAGAATGAATAAAAAAAAATACATTTAGACAAAAAACAACGTATTTAAAACTATAATTATGAATTCAGAGCACTCACTAAATAAAACATAAAACATGACGCATTGTTGATCAATATTTAATACAAAAAACAATATTGATTTTTCTCAATCAAAAGTTATTTGAACAAGTTAAAATTTGTTATTTAATTCGATGTTATATTTTCTAAAATAATATTCACTAGTTTTTTTTTTGTTTAATTTAAATTTTGATCTCAATGGTTAAATAAAAAAATTTTAAATAATTCAAACTAGAATTTAGCACTGTCAAAAAAAAATGCAAAAAGTGGCATTGTTGAATTTATTTTATTTCCGGTTGAAAATTACAGTGCAGTGTGCACGACAGACGAAACGTACATACGTCAGTCGGACAATAGTTAAACCGTAAAGTTGAACTGCAGTATTTAAGTGGAAATCCGAAGACTATGTGGGGAGGGGGGAACAGCGAAACTGTTGTCTAGTGTGAGTATTATATGAGATCCATACGGATTGTGCTACACGAGGCTGGAGGCGCTTTGCATGCACACTTCGCCGAGTACATTCATTTATATTTTATCTATCTATATCTCTCCTAAGTAAATAAAATATCCATTGCATGGTAGATATATTAAAAATCCATACTAGCTTATGTATCGTACATCCTCAAAGAAGCTGATAATTTGATTTTTCCATATCATAATTCATTTCCTTTTGAAACTGAACCTATCTTCAGAAAAAAAAAAAAAAAGTTAAAGAAACAAAACCTCGTTACTGGATTAAATTTCGTTGGAAAAAAAAGATTAAAAAAAATCCATGAGTCAACACTAAATCGCAACAACAATAGTTTAAATTAGTGCCTGGCAGAGGGTACGTCGACTTTGTCTCTCTTTACGTACACACAAGTTACGAAGAATACATGAAGTAATATACACATGCAAAGGACACGTCTATAGTAACACGAACTCTGGAAAGCACAAACAGCGAGAGCGATCAATTGCATTTCCTGCTGGTGGTTTAGAGTGCTGCAGAGGAGCTTCGAGTCGGTAAATGGATGCTCTGACATGCCAGCTGATCGTATTAAACGCAACGACGACGACGACGACGACGACGACGACGACAAGGACGTCGAAGCGCTTCAACTCGTACAACCGAGACGGAAGAGTTTCACAGCTTACCGTCCGGGGAAAGCGAGCTGGCGTCCGCACTGAAATCGCAGGCGTCTTTGTTTTGCTTAATTTATGTACGCACCTTGTTGCCAAGTGAATTCATTATTATTCAACAGTCTTTCCGGCATTATTTTAACATGACCTTTTTTTTTATCATCATTTAGAGCTGTAATTAATAATATAGATATCAAAAATTTGAGCTTGGGTTTAATATTCACGTGCGACTATGTGAATGCACCCTTAAAACACACAAATGAAGTATGTGCGTGTGGAAGATCGGTGGAGGGAGACAAAACAAGTGAACGAGCTCTGGACGTGGCAACGACCGGATACACTCGCTCGAGCATTCTACTCTCTGTCTCTCACTCTCTCCCTCTGTCCGCTTCTTCGCTATCACCAATTCAGGGACCTCTCTTTCTCTCTCTCTCTCTCTCTCTCTCTCTCTCTCTCTTCTTCCTCTCTTACTCTCACTCTTTCTCTCTCAGTCTCTCACTCACACGCGCACGCACCAACACACCACGCGCCTTAGGTATGCACGAACACGCCTGCACGTTACAACCGGAGGCCACTGAGAGAAGAGAATAAGAATAAAACAAAAAAGAAAAGAAAAAGAAGCAGGGGCACTTATTATTTAAAACCAGTTGTCATTGGCAGGAACTATAAATTGTCGTGAACAACGAGCTCGGTGATATAGATTTTGCGACGATTGAGAGATAAGAGATATATCGAATTCGACAACAACAACAACAACAACAACAACAATTGAAATAGAAGATTTACAAATTATTGTGATCGAAAAATAGTTAATTATTGTTATAATTAGACCAAAAAAAAAAAAATGAAAAGTTGTTTTATGAAACTAGCTGGCACATTAGATTAAATTTTTATCGATTCGCCGTTTTATCTTCGTACTTTTTGACGTTTAAGGACGCGTTATATATACAGTCTCAACGAAAAGTTTTATTTTATTGGAATTAAATGCATTCACGTGAGCAAAAGAGTAAACGAAAATTAACTTGATGGAAAATATCAAGAACATTAGTTTTGAATAATAATAATGCCATGACGTTATTGATATATTCATTTTACAAAGTTGTTTAATAAATTTGATTAAAAAAAAAATTCATATGAAGTGAAGGCTATTCCGTTTCCGAACATATTTTTGAAGCTATTTTTATGAAAGTATAAGATGATCTTCAAATTTCTAATTTGTACTGTGGAAGCCACATTCGAAAATCTCAATTATTAGTTTAGAAAAACATTTTGCGGATTGTTGATTTTATAGTTAATATTTTGCTACATTTAGCTGCAGATTTTATAAACAGGTATTTTAAAAAAATAAATACGAAAATAGTTAAAATGCCTTAAAAAAAAAAATGGCGAACCGCATCTCGTTTCTTGCAGATTTTTTCCTGAAATTTTATCAAACATAAAGTGTCTTTTTAGTTACTCAAAAGGTTAAAAGCACTGCAGTTTATTGGTATACAATAATAATTATGAAATGACCATAAACGTTAATTTCATAAAATAATGAGGGCTTATAATTCTGTGATGAACCGCTCGAAAAAAATATATCTAAGCTCCGTAACTTTTCAAGCATTTCTACAAAAAACAAAACACAATTATAAGTATATTCTAAAAAAGCCATATACATTAAAAATGTTCACATTCCATTTATTTCAAATAAAATGTGAAAAATATGAGACAAGTAATCTTCTATTAATAACTTATTGAATCATTGTTATTCAAAATCAATTCTCTTAGTATCCCTCAACGAGCATTGATGTTATTTTCTTAGATTTTTCTCTCACATCAAAGTATTGAAATTTAAATGAAATCAAACTTTACGTATTGATTCTTAAAAAGCCATATACATTAAAATTGTTCACGGTCCATTTTTTTTTTTAAATAAAATGTGAAAAATATGAGACAAGTAATCTTTTATTAATAACTTATTGAATCATTGTTATTCAAAATCAATTCTCTTAGTATCCCTCAACGAGCATTGATGTTATTTTCTTAGATTTTTCTCTCACATCAAAGTATTGAAATTAAAATGAAATCAAACTTTACGTATTGAATATAATACATGCTTAAAAGAATATAGTACACAAAATATGTTTCCTTTAATATGACAAGCAGCTTGGTTTCTTGGATATACCTGAACCAGAGTAAAATCATGATAGTTTTAATAGCATATACACACGATACACCAACTAATTAGATCGTGGTATGGCTACGAGCGGTTGAAGCAAAGTTGGACGCGGCAACAAGAAGACGAGATTAACCCTGCATCTACGATCCTAGTTTGCGCGAGTGAGAAAAGTCACTCTTATGTGCGAGGAGTTTGTATAAATAGGTAAGTTAGGTACAGGTAGAAATATTTAAATGAAACACGTGTTGAAATTGACGGTGTGCACATAAAAAACAGATGCCCAACGGGTGGGCTCGTCGTCTCGCTCGCTCTTGTTATCTCACCAGGCAGAGGCGAGTCGAGTACCTCAACTCGGGCTGCCGAGAGTGAAGGAGAGTCGAGTGTATTATGCGGCCGTGTCTCTTCGCTCGAGGGGTACCGGGTGACGCATAATGATGGATGCAATGCCTCTGGCAGCAATTATATGCAGAGCCGAGAGTAAAAGCCTCCAATCACTATAATAGCGAGATGATACTTTTTTTTTTTTTTTTTTTTTTAAATCAAATTTCTAAGAATTAAATTGTCGCAAAAGGTCATTTCTCATGAAACGCTCTGCATATAATACATCACAGTAGCGGGGATGGGCATCAATGGAATGCAAATATATTTTTAATATTCTTTTTCATATATTATTGTGAATAATGATTTCAGGGATTTTTTTTTTACTTTTTTCAACAATTATGAGTAATTTGCAGTATTTATGATTTTATAATTCATACTTACTGAGTAAAAAAAAATATTTGTAATAATAAAATAATGATATGCCGAAGTAAGAGTGAAAGTCTCTTCGATCACTCTAATAGCAAAATGATACTTTTTTTTTTTGTAATGAGATTTATATGAATGCAATTGTCGCAAAAAGTGATTCCTCATGAAACGTTCTGCATATAATACAATACAGTATCGGAGATGGACATCAATGGAATGCAAATATATTTTTAATATTCTTTTTCATATATTATTATGGCTAATTATTTTATGGAAATATTTTATTTTGTACTTTTTTTCAATAATCATAAGTAATTGACAGTAATTATGAATTTATAATGATTAATTATATTTTGTAGGTGATATAATTCATACTCATTTAGTGAAAAATATTAAAGATGCTAAAATAATAATATGCCGAGGCGAGAGTGAAAGTCTCCAATTACTATAATAGCATGATGACATTTCTTTTTAATCAAATTGTCGCAAAGTTCATTTTTCATTAATGATCTGCATGTAATACAACACAGTTATAGGCGTAGGCATCATTTTTCAATGCAAAAACATTTTTTAAATATATTTCGTTCATATGCATTTATTTTACAGAAATCAAAATGTTCACAAATAATTAATTAATTTCGTATAATTATTATACTATAGTGAATACTAAAGTAATGACATGCACAGTCAGAAGTGAAAACCCCCAATTATTATAATAACAAGATGACATTATTGTAAATCAAATTTTGGAATGGGTATTATTCGAATGAAAAACCATTTTAAATATAACTTTCCATAAATATATTTATGACGACTAATTGTTTTACAGAAATAAAATTCGTCACGTTTTGGCTAAAATAATTATACACAATTGGAGTGATTTACAATAACTGATTAAGAGTCGAAGAAAACATTTAAAAAAATTAAATTGTACTAAAAATTCGTTTTCATAAGATAATATCTTGTCGACGTTATAATCCATACTTTATTATTTAAAAAAAAGTGTTTTAAATACTTTTCATTCGAATTATAAATATTTTTGAAATAAAAAATAATGACTGATTATTCTGTAGAAATAAAAAAAGGTTGAGGTATAATTAAGAGTAATTATTATTTTTGAATGATAATATTTCGTTGGTGTAGTGATCTAAAATGATTTTGTCAACAAAAGTAATTGAGCATAATATTTGAATTGAAAAGTATTCAATTCGAATATGATGCTCTGTAAATATTTCCATATCCCACTTTTATATTTTATATATTTTACAACAACAAAAATTCTGTTTAAGTTCACAATGCATAAATGCATTTTCACATAAACACAAATTTATTATTTTTTTACTGAAACAATTCTTCTCCGACAATCATTGTCCAATAATTTTATCACGTGAGTTCATTTTTTTTTTTCGTGAACAGCCGATCGACTATCAATGTCGATGTACTTGATAATCACTGTCAACATTTTTAATTCGCGAATCCCTCATCCTAATTTACCACTAATCTTCCAGTTGAAGCACGTGAATTTTGGTCTACACAAAAGGCGACCAGGGGTATAATGGACGAAACTAGGAGGCGAGGTCTTCTTGCTGAATAATGCGGAGTGGAATTTCTGATGTTTCTAAGCTGAAGGCTTTTCCACAATGGGTTTCATAAACTGGAATTCGTGGCAATGCAACCCTATTATACGAATTACGTGAACTATTTCATCACAAAAAACTATAAATGCTACAAAGTAACCATTAAAATAAATAAATAAATAAATAAAAAAAAGTGATAAATAAACAAAAATGTTCATCACATATGTGAAATTGTGTTCATATAGTATGCGTAAATTACGCAGACATAAAGCGGGGCATTGAATCACCACCAAAGCGCACTTGACACACAAAATTACAGTCTCGCAAACACGACGGGATAACGTGTGCGAGAGACTATACATGTATATACAGCTTAGTGCGTATTAACGTTTATACATACGCGATGCAAAGCTGTGTGCGCACGATAATTGGCACATGAATCACGCACTCGACTGTAGCTCATACCGATGCACACCGATGTGCATACACGTGCGCGCGATCACCTCTTGATATTTCATTGTCGGTTTGTGTATGGCTGCAGATGCATTGCCTTTGCATTAATACTCCACCGTACAGTGATACATACATTCATTTCATATGAATGTATGTATCCTCATATTTCTACATACTATAGACATTATGTATATATATATATATATATATACATATGTATATATGTATATATGTATATATAATCTCTATAGTATGTAGAAATATGAGGAGTTCCGCGAGAGCACCAACCCACCTTACGGAAACACACTCCCATTATTATGCATGCAATGCAAAATAATTATCGCAAACGCGAATCAACGGCCCCGCGCGCGCTCTCGTATTTGCATTTCGGCTGCCCGTGAGCTAGGTCGGTCGACGACGTTTCCGTTTCTTCACTCTCTACTTGTTTCTTAAAGCATTCGGCGTCGGTGTTTTAAGTAATATCGCATTCATTTGCGAATTTGCAATACACTTACACTATGCAAAGTAATGTATTTAGCAATAGAGTTGCAATTACAATTGGAATATAATTATACACTTAGTCGTTCAGGACCAAAAGTGCTGGACGACTTTGGGCTGTTCGTTGAATCAATCGATCGTATATGATCAATAAAAAAGTTGTAAATGTATTGTAAATAAAATTGTGTTTCAATTCTACATCTGAGATCTTAGATCTTTATCAAAAATAACTGATTTATCGATTTTCCACAAATTCAATTTTGAAGGTAACATCGCTCCAATGAATTTTTATGCCAAACCCCGATTTTCTTTATCGGGTCTCAGCCCGATAATTGTTGGAGTTAAAGTGATAACAGACATTTTTCAAAATCTTAAAAATCCGACAAAATAAAAATGCTACTAATTTTTGTGAAATGTGTACCAAAGAAACAGTGCACTGTAATGTATTTGATACAAATATTTGAGTTGATTCAGTTCAGTAGTCTTTACGAGTTACGGTAGTATGAACACTCACACGCACATGCACACGCTCACACACACAGACACACATCCGGACACTTTCTTCTAAACCAGCGCTGACATAGAAATTTCGAAAAAACAAAAAATGTTTCGCGAAAACAATAAAATGTAAAGCTTCAAATGATAATTCTTTACATAAAAACATGTCTAATGTAAATCCTGTTTTCGTTGAAAATGAAACAAAAAAATACGATCCACGTTTGTATGTTTCAACAGTTTGTTAAATTCGAATATATCACGTCATACAGATATAGCAAAGAAAATTTCTTCACTTTCATTAAACAATTATATCTGAAATCTGTGTTCAATAGAAGTTAACGAGGCGGAAATTTATACGTTTTTTTTTTTTTTAACGGTGTTATTTATTCCGTTAACAGAGAACATATTAAACGCTTGAATTGCGTGGATATCGTGAAAAGCTTTGAACAAATTCAGTACGGAGTATATAATACGCATTATATCGAGACTTTGGGAGTAATTGCTGAAATTAGAAACTCGATTCACGACCCACTCCACATAATACATTGTATATTGGCACGATACGCCGTTAGCAAACATGAATTCGCAATAATAATTTTCACGATTCGAATTTAATAATTTGCTGTATATACGCAATCGTAAGTCAACATTGTTCGCTTGATTAATGCTATTTTTCACTTTAACAGCTGCCGACTGTCCCCGTATATTCGAGATAAAATAAATTAACGAGCAAGGTAGTAGAGGACAGAAAACGAGTGATTAATTATAAAATCCAGAAATTCTTGGAGCGAATGAATCGAGCAACTCGCTCGGCATTTCTGAGGCAATTCTTTTTTTCTTACTATTAAACCAGAGACCGCAGACGGAAGTGTTGCGCTATCTTGCAGACTGTCGTCATTGTTCCACCGTAAAAAAATTCGATAACGAACGCTTTTTTGCAATCATTTTTTTCCTTTTTCCTCTATTATTTACTTCGAGGTAAGAAAAAAAATTGTAATGTCCTCTAAAATATTTAATTTCTTGCGTAATAATAAATATATATTTTGAACATGCTTTTTCCAATGCGTCAATAAAGTCGTATCCAAATATAAATAACAGTATTTCATTAGTTTAAAAAATTACATTGCTTAATCATTTGATGTCCTTTCTTATTCAACGATATTGTACGGAAAAAAAATCAAGATGTCTGAAAATTCAATTTTCTATACAATAATTTATCTTGAATATATTTTTACTATTTATTCTTAGATTTATATTGAATTATTTCGTAAATAAAAATATATCAATTGCACAACTATTTGTCATTGTTTTGCAAAAAATGAAGAAGCATTTTTATTATACGTATTTCCATCTTCAAATCATTTGTTTTCTTTTCCTATGCTTGAAACATGAGTGTCTATAGGTCGTTGAAGACATATACAGTCTTCGTCCCATTGCTCCCCCCCCCCCCCCCCCCCCCTCCCCAAGAGGATTTAAAGGCTGCACGTGACGCTCTTCGGGAAAATAGTTTTATCCGGGATATTCTACGCGCCAAGTTTCTATGCAGAATCGATAGTCCCCATCGGGTAAATATTTCATCCATTTCTCTCGAATTGCCAATTCGCAACAACTAAACTTATCCCATTCCATTTATTTATATACTTTTTTGCTTTTCATCCCCCTTTCGTTAAACCGCTGGTCCACTGAAACGCATAAACAAGATCCATTTGATTAAATGAATGGAAATTCGTCACAATGTTCACTCCGATTTCTACGCATGCGAAAAGAAAAAAAAGAACTCGGTATTTCATTCGTATATACTATTTTCGTCCAACTGCTGCCGCTGCTGAACCAGCTTAATTTCATAGCGTTGCAATAGTACGTGCTCCGGCACTGCCACATATTCAAATATGCATGCGTATGTGTGTGTGTGTGTGTGTGTGTGTGTGTGTGTGTCTGTACGTAAAGCGACCCTCCTCCACGCATGTTCTCGTGATGCACAGTAACGTCTACCAACCAGTCTATTAGGGAGACTAAAATTTTTCCGGCATCCGACAAGCTCGAGCTCGAGCTTCTGCTGCTACGTGACGTTCAACTATTGACCTAGGCGCGGCCGAACAAGAGAAAAAGAGAGAGAGAGAGAGAGTGAGAGAGACGTGCAATATTTGTTCCTGGAACATTTTATACCAATAGAAATGGAGCGAATTCAAGAGACAAAATCGGAGGAAAGCAGGGAGGGATAACAGAGAGGAAAAAACTCCTTCAATTTGTCAGGACTTGTCAGGATTTTTTTTTTTTGTTTCTTGTTTTTTTATTGGCGCATCGATGTCGCGATTCGCTCTGAAAGGATTCCTGCATGCGAATACACCCCCGCAGTGATAATCTAAACTAAACGCGATGTTATAGCTGCTTTTCCCACCCCGATCCCTCGATCCCCGATGTCCCCGCGATTTGACTCGTCTGCTTTTCACACGTTTCTTTATCCCGAGGTTTTTTTTTTTTTTTTTTTTTTTTTTTTTTGGTAAGGTCGGAAATAAAAAGCGTACAGTAAAATCTAAACTGATTTTTCGATACTTTTAGGAAAAAAAGAATTTTCCACAAATTCTTTTTGTGTATACTATGAAATAGAATAAAATAAAGATGTATAAAAATATGTAGTTCGAAAAAAATTATACAAAATTTGAAAAAGAAGAATACATATTTTTATTAAATAATATATCTTTTGACATTTTTTACAGAAAATAAGAGTTTCTTTTACAATATATTTTGAACACTTCTGACGAAACTTCTTATGAAAGAAAATTTGTAAATTGAACACATTCACAAATTTGTTTTCCCTTCACTTATTGAGAAGAAGGACAAAAAAAAAGTAGTAGCCTGGTTTTACAAAGTCATTTTGTATTGTGAATATTCTGTAAAAAAATTCGACAGATCTCAATTATAGTTATTTTAAACATTAAAGATTTTAACTCGTCAACCTTGATGTAATTGCAACTTAAGCAATCGTCTTTGTTTTATAGGATCAATTGAAACAGAAGTCTGAATGTAAGTTAAATATTCGAATCTGAAAATTAAAAAAAAAAGGATTTTATGGTCAGAATTTTCTTTCTCCGAAAAATATTTCTAAAAATGTTAATCAATCAAAAAAAACCTGTAAAATAAAAATCATGCACAAGAACCAGTGGCATAAATAATCTACACTTGCCATATATCACACAAATTCATAACGACAAGGGAGTTACTTTTGATGGAGCAAAAAAATTCACCAACATGTTCGACTAAAATTTTGGACACGTGTCATTATGTGGCAGAGTCTGCCAAAGACATAACTGGCTGGCACGTAGATTCACACATCTGTGACGAGTGCATTTAATTCAAGGCTCGTGCACTTATTCGCACCGACACGTGCAACAACAGCTAAAAAAAACGTAGCGCCCAGCGAGAGGTTCATAGACATTCAGTATATACTGACTCGTAAATATGTAATGCACAGGAAGTTTCTGCACCACTACTATCTCCCTCCCGATCAAACGAACGAGTAATAACAGAATTACAAAACCTTTACACAGAGAGAAAAAAAAAAAGGTAATTATTTAATTAATTTCCAGTACATTACTCTGGAGTTCCTATTAATGGTGCATACCACGTTGCAAACACACGAGTTTTTATTTTTATAATATGTGAATAATAATAATGAATTTTTAAGGACGAAAATTTATGGTTCAGTGCACGCATGCCCACTATCGCGAAAAATGTAAATTTTATGGGATAGTAAAGTAAACAAGTCATTTTATATACAAGCAAAATATCCACGAGCAATGCTCACTTTACTGGAGTGATGAACACAATTATTATCCAAATATCAGCATTTTTTTCTGTTTCTAACATAAATTCAGAGTGCTGTATTTCGTAAAAAATCGTTGTATTAAGAAACGTAACATATCCGTTTGCTAGTCTAACGAAAACTCGTTGGACGTTTTCGAATTTTTTTTTATTATAATTAATGAAATGACAATCTTTTAGTTAGTTTTGTCAAGTTAATTAAACTTCTTTT
This sequence comes from Perithous albicinctus, assembly GCA_964016905.1. NCBI lineage: Eukaryota > Metazoa > Arthropoda > Insecta > Hymenoptera > Ichneumonidae > Perithous > Perithous albicinctus. The sequence continues at coordinate 17,472,673 of OZ024690.1, read as the reverse complement.
TATCAAAGTTATAAATTTACACATGTACCATTTTTCTATAATATTACATATTTGTAATTTTGATAAACGAAAATTATCATCGCAACGATATAAATATTTTAATATTCATAAAGAATAATTTTTTAAATTTCTGTTTGTAAACTTCGAACGGTCAGTATCTTTCTTTAATTGACAAAAAAATGTGTTTTTGGATAATACGTTTTTGTTAAATGTACACAAATTTTACATTCTCATTTTGACTGTAAAGCAAGCTAAATTATTGGTAATAATTTTTTATGTTCAGCTTGAAATGTTTACGTGCACACATCCGCAAAGCACGAACGTCCGCATACGTTAAAATCCACAATTCAAAATCTCTTCACCATATTCGGTGGATTTGTTTGAATATAAATGGATGAACTAAATAAAAATGTAACGAAATGCCCGAGAGCAAAAAATGAGAGTGTATGCAATATACATGCCACATATTTGAAAAATATATTGCTTATAATATCTCAAATAAGAAAAAGGTTAACTTGAGCAATACTTTTTCTCGAACTATCGCATTAATGTATATCAATTCAACACTTAATAAATGTTTTATCCTTATAATTAAATAATATACATTATATATTAAATAAATTATATTTTATTCTCCACATCAACAAGGCCACTTTTTTCTAATTATATTTTTCACTCACTCCAACACTTTTTATCTTTTTCTTTTTATACAACGTTACAATTTATACCAATCTACAAATTTATAAAATATTTTTGTAGATTGGGTAAAACGTATAACGGATTTAAAAAGAAATCCAGAGTTTTAGTTGATGTAGAATGCATTATACACCAATAAAAAATGAATTAAGTGTTCAATAGATATATTAATGCGACACATTTATGTCCGAATAAAAATTTGCTTAAATACATTTTTTTTCTTATTTGAGACACTATGTGCAACATACGTATGAAATATATGGTATATATATATATATATCAGACACCAATTCTTTTTTTACTCGGTGCCCACTTCACACTATTGAACGCGCGTGGAATAATTTTCTCGATATACATTGTACAGACGTATCGGTTAATTAATATTGCATGAGCGGTGAGGGGCGAAGGGAGGCAAACAAAAGTTTCGTGACCGTGATTAAAATGCGATTTATTAGCGCGAATTGAATAACGGTGCGAACGAGCGCTGCGGCAATATGGAAATTAAATAGTAGCTCGTGGAACAAAGAAAATTCTAATGTAGAGTATTCACTCTTTACGAGTTGTTGCACTTTGACGCCACCTTCATAGAATTGGCAAGTTGGGAGAAAAAAAAAAAAAAAAAAGAAATGTACCGAAGCTCTCGTGCTTGGCAACGATGTAGAAGCTTCTAACGCACAAAATCCCCACGTATATAGGTATAGTTTATAGCACTTTTGTCGACGGTGTAGAATACACACGCAAACGCACCAGTTTATCGAATAAAGCCGAGAGGCTCTGCTGGCAGCCCCATGCCATTCTGTATTATCATAATAACGTTCCCAACTCGGATACGCCCGGAGTATATGCTTATCTATCACGACGTCGTTAATTTATTATACTCTACACGTCGAGAAGTATTCACTCTGACACCCAAGTACGTTAAACTATCGTTCGTATGCACTCAATAAGAGCGAATAATAAAACGATTGTAATCAAACACTTGGGAATGGTGTTATTAAATAACTTCATTATTTTTTAATGATTTATCAAGTTTTTTTTATTGTCTCGCGATTTAGAATATAGGTTTCATTGAATTTTGGGAAATGAATTAAAAGCGATAGAATCATTTTTCAACAATTAATTTACAAACTTTTTTACGCACTTTGGTATTATTAAATATGTTATTTATACATGTATGCAATTAAAAAAGAATATTTATTATTTCCAAGCCGCGACATTATTTGCACTTGAACTTTACATGATTTACATGTAAACCATGTAGGAATCATACAAAAATGATTTGATTTTTTTATGTTGCAGATTTTAACGACAAATGAGAATTTAATAAGAAAGTATATAAAAAGTTAAAAAGGAATCGACACGAATAATCTGAAAAATAGAGGATGATTGCCAATCTTTTTTCAAGGTACAGCCTTGATAAGTATGACATTTTTGCTATTATATTGAACTATCGCGTGAAGAAGAATAAAAACTGTATTTTAATTTATACCGACAAGCGAGAAACAAAAGTTTTTCATAAGTGTAAATAGTATTATATTATATTATATTACCGATTCGTACCATGTTGATATTTAATGTATTATAGAATTTTCAACAATGACCCGATTAAATTATTGATTTTTTTTAGACACCTGCATGCAACGAAACTTTTAATTGCGGTTGTCACGTAGACCTTAAGAATTCGTATTACACACACAGACCCAACTAAAAGTTTGGTTTATTTGGAATTTGAGTACTTTGAAGTGAGAGAAAAATCGGAAAAACAAATCTATGTTGTACGACATATCAAATAACATTGTTTTTCAATAACAATAATGTCAAAAAATAATAATGTCGAGGTATAAAAATGTAAATATAAAATATCGGTAGAAAACTGTGAACTCTTTGAATAAATATGATTTTAAAAAAAATTCTTATCTTCATGATTTTTTCAGTTTTTGTAAAAAGATACTTGAAAAGAAATTTGCAGAACGAACAATTTCATAAAAACATCCAACACTCCTTCGAAAACGAAAATTTCATAATCACAAAATAATTGTTAAAAAAAAATCATAAACTTTTCATTCAATGTAAAAAGGAAAAAGTTTCCTATGGAATTTGTTAAGGAAGTTTCAAATAATTTAATAATGACCTTTTAGTATTATTATTATTATTATTTTTTTAAGTCAATGATATTATTTTCTCCCCAGATTTTTCTCTCATCGAAAGTACTCAGATTCTAATAAAAACTTTAGTTGGTGTTGTACAGGCATTCCCAACTAAAATATGAACGCATCCGTAATTTGACCCCTCTAAACCGCTCTAGAGTCAAATAAATTATATAAAAGAACTATACATTTTTGTCAGAGAGAACGAAATTCGACGCAATAAAAATGTCTCCTTCGTTATATTATTAATTGAAATAATCTCGTATTAAATGGCAATCTAGTTGGAAATTTCAACCTCGCGTATTCTCGGATTTTCCGCCGACAAAGCGAGAGAGAAAATGGAAAATCTGCATAGCAGGGGCTTAAATATCTCGTGCTCCGGTTGTACGTGGATAAACCGAGCTAGAAGCTTACAGACATATGTATGTATATACGATAAATATATATGTACACGTTTATATACATATACATATATACACATGTATATATAACGATGAAATGAAAATAGAACAATATAAATGGCGCGAGGTTGGTGGTCGGCACAAAAGAAAATACGGTAATGAACCCAGAACGATGGAAAGCCCGATAAACTCAGCTTCTTCTCTTTCCTCGCGATTCTACCCCTCGTTTTCGCATTCCCGCCAACCCCGCTCACTGGCTTCTACCCCTGCTGGCTATAGTTTGTATTTCGTTTTTCGGATTTGCCTTCTTTTTTTTTTCTTCTTTTCGTCTCTTCTCTGATTTCTCTTTCGTGCTTCGTCCCTACATGAGGCATTCCAGACCAACATAAAGATATGTTTAAAAGCCAAAATTCATGTTTTTAATCCTTATTTCGAGAAAACATAAATACGGGAGAACATCTTTTTTTTTCGTTTATTTACATTGGCCTTTAATTTGTTCATAATATTTTAAAATTTATATCTTACGAACAACTGAGTTTGCCATCGAGCTCCTTTGCAAAAAAATTGTTTTATACTTGACAAACGTAAAAAGTAAAATTCTCAAAGGCAAAAAATATAGTTCAAAAGTCTTGTTTTAAAAATGAAAATAATTCCATATACTTCTTGCCACTTTCTAGTCCACTACTTGCCTAGAAATTTGATAGCAATATTCACTTTTTTTTTTATGTTTTTCTTTCGGAATCACAACGTCGTAGGAGCATAAAAATGGGAAATTTGTTCAAGTCGTCAGTATACTTCAACTTCGATTAATCTCGAAGTTATCCCGAAGGTTTTAAAATTCCGTTGGCTGAATTGGTGTGGAATGCCTCATATATAAACTCGGGCAGTCTCACACCTGCGTTTTCTTCATTTTCTTCTACACGTTATTCATCTACTTTTTTTTTTTTTTTACAACCCTTTTGAATATCCCTTTGCCTATGTAGACATTTTGTGTAATGAATGAAGCGACTATGGCAACATATATAGTGCTGTACAGATAAAGAGGCCGAGTCACGCTACGCACGTGAGAGTCAACGACTGTCGCGTCGTAATGGTATAGCATATACTGGACGTTGGTCCCAAGCGGAGTAGTGTTCCCTCTTCTTCGCATGACTCGATGGAGTCTTCGCCGCCCTCGATAATCAAGCATAATTACGATTGTCTTTACGGCTATTTCAAAGGGGAAGAAAAACGGAGGCGACGAGTATTCAAACGAGGTGAGGACAATATGGGAAATGTTGTTATTATTGACTTCAGGTATTATTCCGATAATCAGTAAAATATTAATCATCAGTCAACAGCCGGACACAATATTATCAAGAATGTTGTATAGACTTAGGAAAAAAAGTCATTTGATATCAGTGAATTAAATAGATACTAGTCGCGAATAAAACATATGCTTGATGGAATATATTTATTGTCAGAGTAATTAAAGAAATGTATATTCATCTGTAACCGCTCTCGTTATATTAAATGATTATTGCGTTCAACGTACCAAATATTCTCTTCGATATATATATATATATATAAATAAAAATCAGTAGTTTGAAGCTATTTTTTCTTCAGTATAAATTCTCGCAACCAACTTTTCCAAAGTGCAGGACAGAATGTCGTTGACAAATGGAGGAAAAAAAAATTAATGGTTCAACAAATTTCCCATACACGTTTTACTGGAATTCCCATTATTGCGCGACTTGGGATGCCAGGAATTTTTATTTTCGAATTTTTGCATGAAAATTAGTGGAAATGAATTTAAGTGGAATTTTTAAAAGCGCATTCAGGAATATATTCATGAAGGATTAAAATATTTTACAAGTTCATAAACATTACAATATTACATCCACATCTTGTTAATAGAAAGGGCAACTCGAGTTGCATTTTTTAGTTTAGAACAGAGCACAGTAATGAGTGTAACATATAATTTTTTCAGTAACATCTATCATTCTTATCACTAAAGATAATAATTATTTTACCTTTTTATTTTTCACTTTTGGTGTAAGTACAAATAATTTTTAATATAAAAATACATTATTTTCAGCTAATTATTTATGCACATTTTTTTGCCTTGTAAAACTAGAATTTTTTTCTTAAATTAGCAATAAGACTTTCTTAAGAGCAAAAATATTTTAGTTTCGTTTTTAATCTGTACTAGAACACAATTAGGACCCAAATATTAGTCATCTTCCGCTTTTGTTATAAATTATAAGTAATTTCTTTTTCGTAAATATTCCGTTAAATAATTTGTGAAAAGGTAAAAATTTACGATGTTACTTGCGAGTGAGACGTACTCGCAAACAGCGAGTACGTCTATCTCGACAACGACTGCAGTATTAAACAACAACAAAAATCCATTTTCAAAGCTATAAAAACTTCGTTAAACATCGTTTTTGTCTAAAGTGTGTCAAGGTTTGTTTGACGATCGAAATAAAAATAGAGTTTCTTTGATATCGAACTGCCTCGGTAGTTAGCGTGTGAGACTCGTCAAGTTACAGTAAGTTCGGAACGTGTTGTATAGAGAGTTACCGATCTTTGGCAAACCACGAATGACTCTGCGTGGGTCGGTCGCTGCTATATATATATATATGTGTGTGTGTGTGTGTGTGTGTAATGAAAGCAGCGAGCACGCGTGCACGCACGAGAATATTATATATTCCTGGTTACATCGAGTGTATACAAACCTCGCCGAATAAAATATTTATTCTATTTTTAACGTTAAAATAATATTTCATTTTACTTTTCTGCCGCTGGTTGACTAATTTTGGTGCTTTGACAAATATAGGCTTTACGGCTGTTAAAATCTCGTATATCCTATATTTTGCCGTTTCAGACTATAAAATCAATAGTTAAACTACACGAGAACAGCGTTGGTGTATATACATATATATGTATCCTATATATGGGCCATTCTATGACATCTTGATCAAGTCGGGGCAAATAAAGTATTTGTTTTTTCATAGACATGTTGAAAAACATATGCCAAATTTTGTATTATTTTTTAACTATCTCTTTTCTGAGATATAATTATCTAAGATATCAAAAAAAGTCAGAAAAATTTTTCAAAATATAACAACATTTTTTACCATTTCGAAAAGGTGAAGATTTCGAAACTGCTGCGGAAGACTTCGAAAACCGGAAAAAAGAATTTTTTTGAAAATTATTCGTTAACAATAATTTTATACTACACAGTAAAGTACATTTTTGGTTCTTCGTAGATTGAGAATTTCGTAATGATTATAGATGATCTTTACAAAATTACAATTTAGTCCGCATTACATTTTGAAACATAGTTAAACTTTTTTTCGTTTTTCGATCTTTTGAATTCTACATATTTTAAAAATGGTAAAAACTTTTGCTATTTTTTAAAACAAGTTTTTCCCGAATTGTCTCGAATTTCAGAAATGTAATGGTTTTTAACTATTTTTGCAAAAAATTATATCTCAGAAACGAAGGGTTTGAAAAAAAAATTGGCATAAGTTTTTTAACATGTGTATCTAAAAAAAAAAAAAAAATACCTGGCAAATCTAACACGACATCTCGGCGTTAGACCTTGATCGAGATGTCGTGGAATGCCCCATATAAACATAGATATAGTCAAGCTGGAAATAAAAAAAAAAATAAAAGCGAACGACCATCGACTCTATTCGGGGCGTTACTTTCACAATTTTAGCGTTTGTGCAACTCAGACCAACTGCCACGCACTCTCGAGCATGCGTTAAAGCATCGCAATAGTGTGCAGTTTCTCTATATATACTGTGTTATTGTATCGTTAAGTTAGAGGGGGATAAAATGAATGAACACAGGTGAAGCCTTTTATCGACTCGCTGCATATATTACAGCTGTGTGTGCACCATCCAAATGTGTTATCGGAATGGCGCCGAAAATAATGTTATCATTCGTTAGACTCGTGATTCAAGGGCCAGATATCACTTTTCCCCAAAACTCCATTCAGCACCCGGTGCAGCATTATTAATTTAATCCTGAAGCCACCATTTTGCCAGGTGCACTCGATTCGGTGAGCACGTTCTCGAACCACATTAATAGTATATATCGACTTGTTATATAACTATAGCACAAAGCAACGAGAGATATGAGATATCGGTAGGGTTAGGTTTATATGTGGACGACGAGTTCCATGACCGATATCGATTATTAACCCTTTGTCGCATGACCCTAAAACTGCATTTAAAAGAAAAACGCATTTTCGATATGCTTATCAAAAATTGGAGTCGAGAGAACGTAACAAAAAATTGTCCAAAATCATTTCTTTTTGAGAAATTATGTTGGTCAATTTTGGCTTCTACATAGAGGAAACTTTTTATACTGCGGATTAAAAAAAAATTGTAACATAATCTTCGTTACTTCGACATTTGTATTTTTCCAAAATTTGTAGAGTAAGAAATAAATTAGTGATTTCTTCGATTCTACATTTTTGAAATTAAATAGAAGCAACGAAAAGAAGGGTGCAAAGTAGAGCTTTGCACATTGCTTTCTCATGATCTTTGAATGTTTACAAAGCTATCTCAATGAGGAAGTAACTTTATCCATTTTGGCTTCCTCATAGAGGAAGCTTTGCAAACATTAAAAAATCATGACGAAGCAATGTGCAAAACTCTACTTTGCAGCCTTGTTTTAAATTACTAAATAAATGCTGTTTATATATCATATCTTGCTCTTTTATCACATTTCAATTGATTTACTGTCTATTCACCTGAGTTAGAGGAAAGCGTTAAATTTTAAAAAATTCAGAATATCATAACATCCGAATCCCTTTACCGGTAATCACCAAATTTCGTACTTAGCAGTGCGGAGTATTATTTTTCGTCTGTAGAAAATTTCAGTTCATTTGGTGGGATTTGACGTGAGTTCGAGTAAAATGAAAATTTTTCGAAAAATTGAAAATCCCATAAAAACCGAATCTATTTGCCGATTTAGCCCAAATTCAATATCAGTCGTCCTTTGACATAGCTTTATTTGTAAAAAAATATTTAGCTCGATAGCTGCAAATTTGCGGCAACTAGAGTGCGAACAGACATTTTTCGAAAAATGTTTGAATTTTTTAAAAAACTTTTCACGAATAAAGTTGTCTACCTGCCACATATATGTGCTAAATTTCAGCTCGATTGTTAAAGCGGTTCTTGAGATATGAAGATTTGTAATTTGCATGCTGGCCACACACACACACACACACACACACACATCCATCCACACATTTTTTGTAAACCATTCTTCTCCTTCGATGTTTTGGACTATTCTGAGTGCCCTGACATGAAAACCTCCGAAATTTTTTTTTTCACGAAAACAAAGCTTCGTCTCCCTCTATGAAGACGCAAAATTGTCAAAATTGTAAAGAATATATTGTAAAATATTGGTTAACAAAAAAATATTCTTTAAATTAGGAAGAATCCATTTTTTACTGCGTATGAGAAACTAAAAAAATAAAAACACGATCAACTAAAATCTCATTGCAAAACTCAATTAAATTTTTTCGTTACAATTATATGCTAATGAATTTTTAAAAACTATTTGATACAAAATATGTAAAGTGTAAGTGACACTAGAGGTTTATGCTTGGTCGTTCAATAATTTCGGCGATCACTTTGAAGAGCCAGCATAAAAAAATAACAAGTTATAAGAGTGAGAGGATGAATAAAAAAAAAAGATACCTTTGATCATCGCATATGCACTGTGAACAAAAATTCATCCTTTTACTCCACTCATATTTATTTTTTTTAATCAAGTCCCCTATGTACCAGTATTATACGTAGTTATTCTGGTTTATACTATGCACTGAAGTACATCTCTCAGTCTCTCTTTCTCCGAGCGTTCATATCGTCGCAACTATACTTCTTTTTCCCTCCTTTTTCTTTCTCTTCTTGTTTCTCTGAGTCTCTCATTCCAATGCTCTCTCGGTCGTTGTCTCGCTTTGTTACGAAACACGTTGGGCTGAGCAGCTTGTTTGCCGCATGATTTGCACCTTTTGTCATCATGTATGTACACAGAGCATATACTTTTATATATATATATATACATATATATTACTATACATATACGTACAACGACCTTCAGTTATATCTTTTGCCTCCGACGAGTAAACCTCGCATGTTCCAACAATCCTGTGAATTTATTTCGCGTGTTCGTGCATTACTTAAAACGGGAGTTTCGAGGTTGCATTAAAAATAATGGCAACTTGGCAGAAACTTATGACGTTATCGGGATGTTTTTACAACCGTGACTTTTTTTTTTTTAAATGCAGGCATTAAGATTTGCATATCAAATTGTTATTTGTTTGCACTTTTTCTCAGTTGAATTGTCCTCTTTGAGATGAGAATATAATTTGAACATTAATCTCGATGCATACGGGTTTTGTATTGCATTTGAGAGCGACTGTAGAAACAAGCTCGACGGCCACTGGGAAGCTAACAGAGCGTGTAATTAAGTTAATGCATCCGATTAGTATGTCCCAGGCACTGCCAGCGTCTCTATACTAAATTAAACCACGAAATAGTGAGAATATTATCATTTAATTAATTTTAAACTCGCCCAGTTATTTTAATAATAATAAATTAAAAACCAAAATAGTGCATTAATTTTTTTTTTTTTTAAACCGCGCAAACTAATTTTAAAGTCTGCAAAGTCTAAAAATGAATGTTACAAAATCAGAGTTTTCATAAATAACGAACATATCTTTTTTGTATTTTATGGGTTACTTTTGTTAAATCAGTTAAATGACAACGAAAAATAAAATTAAAAGAAGCAGCAAAGTTTTTGCTGAATTTACAACACCAAAAATAGCTGGAGTTGGAAGTGACAAAAAAGTAGATTTTAAAAAGGAACTATAACTTTTTTTTTTTTTTTGTAAAACTGACAACAAATATTTTATAAAATGAAAATACAAATTTCTTTACAGATTATTTTTATACATTTCTGACAAATTGTAAACGGAGGAACGTTTTTTTTTTAAGTACAAAAAATTCGTTTTTTTTTTTGCTGTGTACTCCTCAAACGCCGCAGGGTTTGTTGATTAAAAAAAATAGACTCACAGTGGGACATTCGCAAGTTTGTGTGCACCGAGGCAATTAAGTTTTGTTGATTACTGTACGCGAGACAGTGACAGCCATACGCGATTCCATCATATATATATAGCAATTCGTGTCTCAAGTCCCAAGCATACTCGAGCGACGCATTATAAATAACTTTCAGTGGTGGCACACACACACACACACACACACACAGTCATCTTACGGTGGCGGTGCGCATTGCGGGTACAGTATACACACGCAGCCATTCTCACAATCCGCGGCCTCTGGAGCTGTTATACCAGCAACTAATACGGATCGAGAAAAGCTTGTGTAGCCATGCTACAGCGAGCACCGCGAACGTTTCGCTAATCCGGAATGATAATAAAGTTTCGAGCACGACGTGAGATATCCCGATCCCACGAGTTCCTATACTCTTTCTATCGTTGGTACTTTCAGCACTTTGTTTCTTCCTTTAACTTCCTGGATAATCGATTTTTCAAGACACTGCGATCAAGTAAAGTCAAATCTCTATGCAGCTACTGTATATAATAATAACATTAATTTACAGACTGGAGATTATTATTTCTGGGTTTAATCTATTTTGTAGATTAAACATTTTTTTATTTAATATATTTTACAGATTGAATTAAAAATGTTCTAAGAAGATCACGACTAGCTTGCCACTCTAGTATTTTTTTTTATAATTCTCAGACTTTTAACTGAAATGCTGATTTTTTTTGTCTGCTAATTTTGGAAATATCTTTGAAAGTTGATATAATTTCATTGGGAGTTTTTGTACTTTTTAGATTAAGTAAAAGTTTCCCCTAAATGTAAAGACTCATGATTGTTCGAAAAATGTTTTCTTTTTATGAGTCGATGACTCTTAAATAAAATAAATTTTGTATTTAGATTTTTTTGCCATAGTTTTACGTCAAGTCAGAATTTCGATCGTCGATAAAAAAAAATGTTGATATTTTTGCTGAAAATCTCGGTTTTTTTTTTTAGAGAATGAGGCACCAATCACGATGAAACTTCATTTTTTCTGAAATACTTCAAACCTGGAATATGTGAGCATTTTTTTTTCTTGAGAGAAAAAAAATATACACTTTATAATATATGTTTCGTAAAAAAACGTCTAAAAAAAATCTTTTAATACAGTCCAGTAGCTTTTTTTTTTAAGAGAAGTTATCGCAGAAATATTTTCACCAGATTTAAACCAGTGTTAAAAATTTGAATTTGCTACATTATCATTGATTTGAAGTTGAATGAGATTTTAATCTTTTCATTTTTACTGCAGGTTTGCAGTATCACTCTAAAAATATCTGCAAAGTCTAGTTTTATGTAAATTGGTATTTACGGGGAAAAAATGAATTTTTAAAAAGGTTAAGGTAATTAATTAAATGTCCACCAGACACTGATGGACTTTACTACCAATAACTCCACCGAGTAAATCCAAATTTATTTGTCTTCTTCGAAGTTCGGATTGCAATATTGTTTAAGAAGTAAATCATTCGCGCACGCTCAAATCCAGGATTCCGAGTCACGGATCTTATCAGGTGGTGGTGCGCGCGCGAGAGAGAGAGCTCTGACGATATAAATATCCACAGCCAAAGCGGTCGACCAGCCGACGTAATTTGATTGGAATTATTCTGTCGAAATTGCTGTGTACACTGAGCGCGAATTGTCGAGGGGATCGATACGTGCGCCCGCTCGTATCCAGAGCGTAAAGCTGCTGCTGCTGCTGCTGTTGTCTGCTGCTGCACACTCGTTGTCTCAGCAAATTTACTACTACTGAATCACGAAAAAAGAGCCCTTTGTGAAGCTACACGAAAATAATTCCCAGCTATAATTGATTGATCGAGATTCAGAGAAATTAAAAAAAAAAAACAAATTAATTATCGCCATCCTTCAAAGCTGAGTTCTCATTTCGTACATAAATTTGTTATATTTTATACATCATCTTAATCATAAATGGAAAGTACAATTAAATACTTTTGCATAGTTAACTCTCCGGTATTCAGGTTGTCAAATTAAAACTACGAGTGAAAAGAAGTTATGAAAATGAAATGGAAAAAGATTTATTTATGCAATACTTTTTTTCTTATATCTTTGAAGCCACTTTATCTGTGGCTTTCATGTATTAAAGAGACAAGGAAAAGTATTGCATAAGTAAATCTTAACAATTATTTTTTCTCATTAATAAAAAAGGTGCAGTCATAAATTCAGGTTAATTAGTTATAGAATTTCTAAGTGCATCCGCAATTGAAATCAATCTTCATAATTTAATGATACAATTTTCTTAATTACATTTCATAGATCTCGTTGAACACAATTATAACAAATTATATCGATGACTATCTTTTTTAGATACAGTCAAAAACATTTTTTTCTAATTACATCAATAAAATTCCGTAAAATTAATCATAAGATTTTATAAAATTAAATGTTCTTAATTAAATTTTATAAATTTCCATCAGCGCAAAGCAGATGCGCGAAAACACTAAATTTTCTTCGTACAACCAGCAAAAATAATGACAGCATTTCTTAATGAGACACTAATAAAATTCAGCTTAATTAGTTGTACATTTTTTACGTGCACTCGTACTTAAACTTAATCTTAACAGGAAATTAAATTTTCTTAATTAAATTTCCTAAATTTCCATGAGCGTGAACACGCTGAGCAATAACACTAAATTCTATTCGTTACACTAGCAAAAATAATGACACTATTTCTTAGTGAGATACAAATAGAATTGAGCTTAATTAGTTGTAGAATTTTCAAGTATATTCGCCCTTAAAATGTGTCTTGAAACGAAATTTCATTTTCTTCATTAAATTTTCGTAAATTTCCGTTAGCGCGAAATAGAGAAGCAAAAACACTCAATTTTCTTCGCACCGCCAGCAAAAACAATGACATTATTTCTTGGTGAGATACTATGCCAATAAATAGTCATTCCTGCTGCGAATAAGGAGGCTTATGTAAAGTTTTAGCCTCTCGTTCGCACTCTAAAAATATCATCGCTGTATAAATAAGTGCCTTTCTGCAGCAACGGCGCGCATGTACCGCGACGAGAGAGCACGGTTGCCTTTAATTTTCATTCAATACCCAAGAGATGCCTATCGAACCAAGATAATTCTGGGTCTTTCGGGCTCTATGCTCGCGTACGTCGCCGCGAGATAAAAAAAAAAACAAGAAAAAAAAAAAAAAAACACCATACATTACGTGTGCGCTGGTTGAGATTGAATGAAATTGCTCGTTGCTCGAAGATCGCGTGAGTTGTGAGAGAATATTGGCCGTAAAAGGAAGGATAGAATGGAGATGCAAAAGTGGAGCGAGCATTTCATAATAAGAGAAAAAAGAATGTTAACGAAAAAAAAAAAAAAAAAAATTAAATACACTATGTGCACCAGAAAAACGTTTTCAATTATTTTTTAAATCGTTTTGATGCTTAGCTAGGTGCTTGATATGGCATTCACTTTGTGTCCACACATCTGCTGTGTATAACCCTGTACACGTCCGGCTGGGAGTCGACGAAGTGTGAGTTTGTGTGCAGCCAACGTGCAGACTCTCGATATAACCCCCCCGGGTATCGATCCCTCGCGCACTGTCGGTATATTCACAGAGAGTTTTTCCATTTTAAACGATTTTCAAACAATAATTCCATTCGAATTAACTTTCATCGTGGATTATCCTGATGTATGTGTACGTAGAAACGATATTTCTGGTATCAAAGTATGTTCTAATTAATTATTAATCAATCTGTTTCGATAATTTTGTATAAATGCATTTGATATTTTGCCAGTTCTAAAATTCGTTATTTCATTGTGGATTAAAATTATATGTTTGTGTGTTCCAAAATATTTGTACTAATCTGATGAAGAAATGCATTTACAATTTTAATGAGCAAAATTGATACATTTTTTTAATATACTTTTATTGAGATATGATAATATTTCTTATTGTTTCTATGAAAACTTGATTGAGAAATGTTGCTTTATTTCATTTTACTATTAAATTTATAATTATATTATAAAATTCTTATATAAGCTATACATAATAAAGTCTGAAGATTCTATCGCTTCCCCGCACTCGCGCTCGATTCAGATAATCTTTTGTTCCGATAGTTATTTGTTATATGGTTTCAACGTATGCCCTCAATTTCGATAGTCTTTTGTTCCGATGGTTTCTTTTTCTTACAATCTATCACCTATCAACGTCACCTCAGAAGTTCTTGACCCTGTCAAATATACTGCTTACCGTCGACAAATCTATGAAGGTCGGAGTATTTCTATTCGAAAAACTGAACTTTTTTCGCGAATTAAAGCTGGATTAAAAAAAAAGAAAATTTCTACAAATGAAGACATGAGAATGAAGCTTGAAGGAAGACGGTATGAAAATTCCAATTCCTAATACTTTTTTTTTTCACAATAAATCGAAAAAAGTTTCGAAATTCCGGCTGAGCACTGTATCTTGTATATTCCGTTCCTTGAAACACAATAGACGTCTCATATTCTTCGATATACCATCGCAAATATTGGTCGATTAAAGCCATTTTTTCCTTTCCGCGATATTGGACCTCGAGCAATTTCCTAGCATGCCTAAAAACGTGAAGTACCCCCTCTTAAAAAAGTCGTGGCCTAAATATCTCGAAATGTATCGAAATCGTGAAGCCAGTTTATAAGCCTATTGATTGGTCGGTATGTCGCATAGCCAACTTCACGCCTCTGTCATGGACGGCGCTGCAGGCCATATCGATCGCGTGCGCAGCGCGTTCGATATATGGCGGCCAAATTGAATCGCAGATCTTTTGCCGCGTATAATAGCTTTCATTTTGTATAACAAATGTCTTTACAATACAATAACATGCGGCTCTTAAATAAGTTTATACAGTTTACTCGTAAAATAATAAATATAGAGCACGCGCAGCGCGCAGGTTGTTGCTAGTCATGATAAACTTTTGAGATCAGGTGGTGAGTCGTTCATTGAGACGAAGTGTAGAATTTTTTTCATACATCTCATATTTGCTTTGATTGTTTGTTATAAGTACATTCGAAAGCAACGAAACATTCAACAATTTTTCTATATATGTATGCTATAAAAAATGAAGTATCAAGACAAGCTTCTCAGAATATACTGCCAGAGATTTATTGAGACGTAATGTAGAATGTCTACATACATTTCACATTCCCTATGACCGCTTATTATTTCGGTGCGCTCGAAACCGACCAAACATGGTAATTAAGCGGGCCTGATCGAATTCTAATTTTTCCATACCTGTATTGAGAAACATGAAATATGATGACAAAAATTAGTCTCGAAGAATTACTCTGGAAAGATTAATTGGGCGTACTGTCCTCAGAACGAATGGTGAAGGAAAAAATTCGATATCTCGATTTTTAAAAAAGTCGTCTTCGAAACATTTCCTCGAAATTTTGGTCTCGAAAAATTGCTCTAAAAAGATTTGTTGGGGATACTGTCAGTGTGGAAATATGCCACTTGGAACGAATAGTGATGTTTTTAAAAAATAATTGTATCAAGTTGTTATAAATACTTACATATGAAGACTTTGGTAAATGATAAACAGGTAAAATGGTATTAATACTTTTACTTGAGTATTTATATAAATTTGAGTTGTTTATAAAAATATACATATAAGAATTTTATTATGTAATTATAAACGTAATCGAAAAATTGGATAAAACAATTATTCTCAATAAAATGTTAATAGGCTCATTATAATAGTACATACGTTTCTTCATGAAGGTAATACACTTTTAAAACATAAACATATTATTTTAATCAACAATGAAATAACGAATTTTTAGAGTTAAGAAAATATCAAACTCATTCAACTAAATTAAATTAAAGTAATTGGGAAAAAAAATTTGTTAGCTATATTTAAAAAAGATAGTCATCAATAATTTATTATAATTGTTTCTGATGAGATCCACAAAATGTAATTAAGAAAATTGTATCATTAAATTTAAAGACTGATTTCAAGTGCGAATGCAATTAAGCATTCTATATGACCAATTAAACTACATTTATGATAGTATTTTTTTTGTTATTAATCATAAAAAATAATTGTTACCTCTATAATGCTTTCTAAAAATATAATAATCAATTATTTTTTATTATATTCATCGAGTTCCTCGCAGAAAATCCTCGCTTACTAAGTCATTAAAGAAGCGTTTTTTAAAAAGAAGAACATCATAATAATGTAGCATACTTAATGTTCGATTTTTTTCTACATTATTGTTATAAAATTTAATACAAAAAATATTTCTATATCAATATAAAGTGAAAGAAGTTTATTTACAGCACAATAAGCTCATTAGTAATAAAAATATTAATATTTGATCAATAATGAGATTCTAATATTTGTAAAATTACTTCAGAGGCAAGGAGGTATTCGAAGATGTAATCGCGCAGGATGAACGAGCATACGAGAGTTCTCTAGCTTGAGTGCCAGAAGTTCCGAAGTTTCGAGGTCGAGGGAGGAGAGACGAGAAGGGGCGACGTCCGTAATATATATATATATATATATACAACGAATATAATATATATATACATATATATGATATATGAATATATACGTAGAAGGAGATGACGACTGGGCAGCATCAAGCAAGGCAGACTAAAAGGAAGTTGGGAAAAAAGGGCCGATTTAAATTTCTAGAGGGACCAGAAGTAGGAACAGCTATGTAGCTCAAGAAGAGCCGGGAATCAAAACACGACGAATGTTTCTGCTCGGGCTGAGATCCCGGGGGAAACTCAGGGTCCGGGATGAATCGGCGGTCTTTCGAGAAAAAAAAAAAAAAAGAATCGAGAAAAAAAGTTATAAAGGGTAGACCGTGCAGATTTTTATTCTCTCATTTTACACAGATGTACGTTAACTCATGAATTAAGTAGATTACGAACTCTGATGTTACACGTGGAAGGAATATCTCTGAAAACTCGAGTTAATTGTAATCGGAAACGGTAATTAAACTTAGCTTGAAGACGAGGTTCACAGAGAATGGAAAAACAGAGAACTGAAAATCGGAAAAAATGTGGCAGTATTCCAGTAAAAGAAAAAATAGCGAAATGCTTGTTTATGGAAATAAATATTAAAGATAAGCGCAAGCGCTTTAAAAATGTATATAATTAATTATTGCAAAATTAATATGTTTAATATAATGATAAAACATTGCTCCGTTTTTTTCTATTTTGTTATTATTTACTTGGAGAGAACAAAACAGTCCAGATTTCAGATTAAACATCTTGAAATTGTTCAACAAATGACAACAATTTTGTTCATCTTCGTTTGAATATTAAATGTGAAGTGTTTGCAAATGAAAATTCACATACTCAACCGTTTTCGGGCCGATTATTGTTATAATTGCATTATTGTCTTGACGACAAGAAAAAAATAATATCGTACGATATTGAGGCGTTTTGCAAAATCGTTATTCTCATAAAAATCAATACACATACAAAAAATAATTGATATTTACGAGCATCTCAACTAAAAAATAGCGTGTTTTTTTTTCTTTTTTAACCGACATGAATTACACTGTACGAGACGAATATATTTAGCAACAATTTAATATAAAAAAATTTTCTAAATCGAAATATCATATTAAATTACAAAATAAATAGTAATTGAAATTCGAGACATGCAATGCGCTATATATGTATAATATATAAAAAGGTGAAATAACGTTATCAAAATACGAGGCGTTATTAAATTATAGTGAGAAATAAACGCTTTGAGTCTGAATAGTCGGGGGATCGCCTTTTTCCCTATTATTGTGAAACCCCTCTCGCACGCGGTCAACGGCTAAAGTTTTGGCCTCTGACTCGTTCGGGAAGTAACGTGGGAGAGGACGAGATTTCTACGGTTTCGTGCACGGCTGCCAAGGACGGTCCATTGGCGTCTGTATCAAGGGGCCCTTTGCTCCTATCACGTGTATATACACGCTGCAACAAATGTTCAAATACTACAGTCCCGGTGAGATGCAACGCGCCAGAGAATGCCCGGGGGAGAGGAGGAAGAAAAGAAGAAAAGAAGAAAAAAGAAAAAAAAAAAAAAAAAAAAAAGAGCAACGCAAAGGAACGACCGAACGGTCGACAGGTTGCTCTTGGTTGCTCTTGCTCCCTCAGCGAGATTTCGTACTGGCAAGAAGGAAATCGTCTGCGGATAATGATGTCCCGTGTACGCGTGCGCACTTGAGGGTCGCTCGCGCGCGCGCCCAGTGATTGTTCGAACAACTATTACGACCAATTACGTTGACGAGAGCTGATGTGAGAATTTTACGAAGTTAGCGTACGTTAGACTGTATACGGATGTTGAATAATAGCGCCGAAACTTAAGCATCCTTGGGAAAAATTCCGAATTTTAATTTCTGATTATCCTAAATTATCGTCTGATAGAATTGAAGATTTGAAAAAGGCTGCAAAGTAGAAATGTGCACATTGCTTCCTCATTATTATTGATTTTTTTACAAAGCTACCTCTACCAGTAAGTATGTTGATCAACTTCGGCTTTCTCATTAGAGGAAGCTTTGGAAAAAAATGCGTAATTCTCTGAAATATGAACTATTTGTTGGATGCTCGACAAATTTAGTATCGAACAACGAATCATTCTATTCAAGTTTTATTGAAAATTTTGTATCAGCTGCTTGAACTGTTTTTAAGTTACAGTTTTTAAGTTCAAAGAAATTATGAAAATTTCATAACTTCATAAAATCCGAATCGCTTTTTCGATTTCTGTCAAATTCAATATGAAACAACACTAAATATATCTGCACTTATGAAGAACTATTTAGAAAAATATAGTAAATGTTAGGAAAATTTTACTGACCACGCCCTTTTTTAAAAAAATTCAGAATTCTATAAAACCTAAATTCCTGCAAATATTTTGTTTAAAATTACAACAGTAAAAGCGGAGCAACTTCCCCATCAATGGGAAATCTACAAATTTAAATTCCCGATTGTATAAATTATTAAATGACAGAATAAAAGGAAACTAAAAATTAATTATTTTCTTTGTTGGAATATAAGTTTTGATTTCTAGATTTCTAGATTTTATATATTTCATTTTTAGTTATTTTAATCGACGCGCATTATTTTTTATTTTTTAAATATCACGTTGACGAGAATTGATGTAAAAACTTTACTAAGTTAGCGGACGTTTATACTGTATGAAAGGAGAATTGACTCCAAGTTCACATCATCGATGGAAAACAACTTTTAAATTACAACTCCCGTTGCGCAAATTAAAATCCGAACCAATCAAAAAGTAGCAAAGAAACAAATGACTTTATTTATTCAAATAAAATCCTTTTTTCTAGATTTATAGGTTTTACATATTTTACTTATAGTCATTTCTAATTGAAATCTATTATTTGCTTTTTACATATCCCTTTTAACGAGAGCTCAACTAATTCCTAACTCAACAAAGTTTTTACTTTAGCGGGCGTTATACTGTATATGAAAGCAAAATAGACAAAGCTCCACTATCGATGGAAAACCTCAACATTTACATTCTCGATTTTCAAAATCATCATTTGATAGCATGAAAGTTGGTAAAAATCGTATTATTACATTTATACTCCAATATAAACTTTTATTCATTTTAAATCATGGGATTTTTTTTATTTACAGATAATGGCTATTTATGTCGATTGCTCGAATAATAATAATAATAATAAGTATAATACAATACATTATTATTATTATTATTGCTGGTGCGAGCGATTGATGAATTGAATTAACGAATGGGAAAGAGGTTCCTCAAATATTCATATGGTAGAGGTGAGTACGAGAGGCATGAAGATATCTGACACGAGAGTGGCGCATAAGAGTGCCCCGAGTACGGGATGCTTGCCAAGAGCAATTTGTAAATTATAAATTGCCGAGTGAGGGTATATACGAGAGAGAGAGGGAGAGAGAGAGAGGGAGAGGATCGGGGGCTTTTGCCTAGAGTTCGCGTTGGCGTACGCGCGTCCATACTAGCCAAATATATCGTTGACCGCGCCACTGACTTTAAAGCGTCGGGCCATGGCCCTCCCTTAAATGCATTGGCGTACCGAGGTAATCGCAAGCTATTTCATCTAATAATTCATTAAGTACTCGAGGCATAACAATTTTTATGCGCCCATAAAAAAACTCGAGAAATGTTCATTTTAAGCTCGACGAATAATAGTCCAAATAGTTAATAAAAACATTAACTTAATACAGAGCAAAATGATTGGACGCAAATTTCAGCATTTACACGATGAACATTTTTTTTTTCATTAGTTCCCTGATTATAAATTAAATTCTCATCGGGAAACGTCTAGCTGCATGATTGTGAGAACGGTGAATCAATAACAGACTAACGAGCTTATATTGCAATGGAATATTACACTTTTGTATTCAATCTTCAACGACAAACAATATTTTGTATATACACATGAAATGTAAACGTATCAATTTTTTATTTCAACGAGTTAAGCTTTCATATCACAGCGAAGGGTTGGCAACTCTGCAAAGTGCTTTCCATCATGAGGAAGCAAAAGTTTAGAAGTAATAATCCTTATAAAGTTGCAGTCACGAACTCCAACTTTGAGCGAACATAAAAAAAAAAAAGTAAAAACACTTTATAATATCTGCTGAAAGTCTCAGCTTTAGAAATACACTCATTAGTTATTAACTTTCGTTTCGTTGATGATTATCATTATTATATTTCTGTTTTATTAATTAAAAAAAAAAAAAAAAAAAAGAGCGCGTTGACTCACATCAAAAGGTCATAAATTGCGAAGCTTACCTTGTATTTAATTAGTAAAAAATCACAGGAAATTGCAATCTCGACTTCGTCGAATATTTAACTTGAACAAGTAAAAAAAAAAAAAAAAAGACTTTAATCAACGTTTACTGACAATCTTTGCTACAATCTCGCAGCGCAAATATTCGTAGAAAGTTAACTCGAGGGTTACATTGTATTAAGGTGGTTCTTTTTGCCCAACTGGTGTCACTAACAAATCTAACTTATCGAACTTGAATTTCGTTTTTTTTTATATACCATTAACTATTACAAAGGAATAATCCTGTAATCTGGGATCGCTAGCGTAACGGGAAAATCTCGAGAATGTACATTTCTCTGGAGGTCTGGTGGAGGCTTCCAGTCAGGATGTCGCGATGCGATAAATACGGGTTGGAGGTATATGACAGGGAAACCCACGAAGCTGTGAGAAAGAGAAGGAGACTGTGAGGGAAAGAGAGAAAGAGAGAGAGAGAGAAAGCAAGGATGGACAGAGGGAAGAGAGGCCAGCCAAGAACGTGGCAGGGGTTGTCGCCTCTCGAGGGAGTATTCGTGGGCTCTCTTATATATAATCTCTTATATATAACGATGCAAGCAAACTTATAACTGTGGTGGTACGAGCGCGAGCCTTGTGCGAGAAGGTAGAAGAGATGTTTTCAAAAAAACACACGACGAGCCGTGCCCTCTGAATACCAATTAACATGGATTACGTGGGTTCACAGAATTCTGAGGCAACCCTCCCGGCTTTGCCAGCAGAAAACCAGCCAGATTCATTAAACCCCGAAAAAAGAATTCGACAAAATTATCTTTTAACACTTTTCTTGTATTACGATCAAACGCAGACTGGTAATCAAAATAAATGGAAAAAATTGTTACAAAAAAAAATTGTGGAATTTTCTTTAATTGTATTATCAATAAACGAATGACCGAAAGATAGTAATAAAATTGATCAAATGGTACACTAAGAGATAGGTAAAAAATAATTATATTTGTTTGTTTGTTTTTTTTCCCCATCTTACTTACAAGAGTATTTACTGACAATAAAAATGTTACTGTAGCCCGAATTGTAATTTTAATAATGATAATAGCAACTGTTCCTATAGGAATGAAATTGTAGTATCAGTTGTGTTGGTGTTTTTATCACATTTGAACTTAGAAAAATAAATATTGTGTCAAATCGGAGTGCTCATTTCTGTAAATAAAAAACCTGTCTGTTGTTTACGATTTTTCGAACATAAAAACAACAGAATTTGTAAATTATTCGAAGTAAAACATTATGCATTGTGTAAGAAAATAACCGCTTTTTCAAAATAAAAATAAACATTAAAATGTTTTGTAAAATGGAAATACAATTTTTATACAAATTATTTTTGTAATTATTTTTAAAAAGAATGTGTGGCTATTTGTGGACAAGAACTTTTTTGTTAAAAGTACAAAAATGTCTGCTCCTTGTTCACTGAGTAGTCTTGAATGCTCTATAAACTAACTATAATATTCTAAAATTACAATAAGCCACGAGTCATTTTTATTGAACAGGAAGTAATATCAAGCCCTCGATTTGTCGACTTAAAAAAAAATATTGTAAAGTGACTAACACATATTTTGTTGTAAAATATAAACAACAAATATTTTGTGACATGAAAATGCAAACATTTCAGAAATTATTTCTGTACAAATTTTTAAAAAACTGGATATTTACAAACTTATTTATTTTGGAAAAAGAAAGAAAATAAAATAAACGGGTTTTTAAAATTTATTTGTAAAGTTAAGGTCTTGATGTGCAAAGTAAAACCTTGCGAATTGTTTCCTCATTATTTAGTATCTTTGACAAAGCCTTTTGTTACAAAACTACCTTTATGACGAAGTAGTTGATCAATTTCTTCCTCATAGACGAAACTTTGTATAAAAAGCTTTTGTTTTTTCGACGTTTTGGGTGTCCTGACATGAGAATCACTAAAAAAAAAAAAAAAAATCACGAAAACAAAGCTTCCTCTATGACGAATCAAAAAGATCATACAAATTTTTAGAAAACTGAAGAATTTTACAAAAATGTAATTTTTACTCATCAGTGTATATTCATCAAACAAACAAATTCTTTTTACAGTAGTAAACACGTGATTTAACCGATTCTGTCAAGCAATTGAAATGATTTTAATTAAAATTCGCGTCATCATCTGTAGTACCATATACCACTGTGATATTGCTTGTCAAAGTTTTTCGTCGGCGTGGCTTTGAAAAAACAATTCTGGATATTCATGCACACACATATGTATATGAGCGAGGGTCGAAGGCCCTCCAACGACTCTTCTCTCCCACCCCCTGCCCCACACTTCGCTCTGACGCTCGTTTCACTCTCTCAGAGTTTGTTTGAGCCGGTTGTGGATTCCGGACTATGAGGGTCGAGTATTAACAATGAATAGTTTCTTCTGTAGTGGAGAAGGACGGCTGGATGGATATAAAAGAGAGTGAGTGGCTTCGAGCAGTAGTCATTGCGGGGGCGGTTAGCGAGACAAGGATGGACGAAGAGAGATAGAGAGGGAGAAATCTATATATATACTACATAGTATATATAGTATATACAGCAATATAGTAAAGATAGAGTGAGAACGAATGTTGAAAAGCGAGGGAGCTAGAAGCCTTCACAAGAAGTGGGGGGGGGAAATTGACGGAAGGGATGGGTTGCCATGGATACGCATCGCTTCCAGCCAGCCACTTGGATAGAATGCTTATACGTGTTACCCTAGGCACACACGGATACCTATATAAACCCCAGTACAATTATAGACAAACACGCCTCTACGTAACCAACATAGCAATATGTGTGCATGTTTGCATTTCCATCTATCGACGATGCGTGCTCTATGATGACACTCTATCCTCTTGGCTACATGCTAATCTTATCATTGAGACTAATAAATACGTATAAACTTCTAATAGGTCTAAAAAAAAAAAAAAAAAAAAAACATGATAACACGGTGTATCGTAAGCTCATCTATTGCATTTTTGTTGTGCTATGATTTCTCGTTAAGTCTTCCATTACGAGTCGGATTTTTGCTAACATTTTTTTTTTTTTTTCTGCAATTGCAATTAAGTGTTCGTTTAAAAGGTTGTTAATTGACCGATTATATGATAATTTATCTTCAATCTAGTTAGAGATGCTGAATTGGCATTCGGAGGGAAAAACAATTACTTTTTCTTTGAACGAATTTACTCACTTCTTTGAAGGAAATAGTTTTATTTTTCAGTAGAGGCCATTAATTACTTCATTGGTCTTCTTAAATAATTTGTGCATTCTTTTAATTAAAGGAAAATCTATGAAATTATTATTAATTAGTTTTGATGCAAGTTACAAGATATATTAAAAAATAATGTATCGGTTATATCTAAAATTGAGTTTTCAATTATTTTTGTTTTTATCGCCAAGCTGGCAGTATTTCAGTTATTACAAGATAAAGTTTTTACTGATAGCAAATGCATTGGTTGAAATTTCATTGTTTTGATACAAAAGATAAATGATAAAGGCAGTAATATGATTTATAAATAAAATACATTTTATCAAATATAATAAATATATCTCTCGGTGTACGATGGAAAATATACATTTAAGCTTTAAATGGTACAACGGAAATTAATAATTTCAATCAGCGACTTATTTCAATAAATAAATAAACGAAATAACACTTTGATTTTATAAATAAACCTGTTTCTTCCGATATAATATTGATATTATTAATTACTATTAAATAATAAATTACAAATTCCAAGAAAATAATGATTTTTAATGTTCAACTGTGATTACATTCTTTTTGCAATTAGTTTTATAAAACACAGTCTTCTGAACAATCAGAATAATGAAATTTTGGTTCACGAGCTGACTGAAAAGTAACTAAAGAGTTGTCATTTGATGAATTGTTGGATGAATTAAACTCCCTGCAATATTTAATAATATGAGTGGATGCTTTCATTGGATGTCTCCGATGATTGATGGTGATGTTTGGGAGGCAGAGAGATCCTATAAGCTCTGACGTATAAGCGGTATATTTGAAATAACAGAAGAACGGGCGAACGGAATAGTTTCAAATTTGGATTAAATTTACTGTACAGGTGTGCAAAATGGTTGTAGCTGGAATAACAGAGAGAAAAGGAGGGAAAATACTCTCTGCGACCCGAAAACACACGTATACCTCGGGTCATTCCAATCTCTGATATACTGCAATAGTGGATTTGTTATTACCATTATTATTAATCCATAGTGAGGCTCTTGCAACGCTAGAAATTCGGATTTAAATTGCAGCGTGTATATATAAAGGTATATTGTATGCTACACAAGTTGACTAGACCGCAAGATCTCCATAATAACCAACCGCAGAATGCGACACGGTATTATACCATTCTTTTATTTTTCCTCCTCAGCGCACGACGCGTCATTAGCATTTATATTAATTTAACCCGAGGACCCGTTCGCCTCACTGCCCTTTTCTAATCAACCGTGAAAATAAGTCTTTCCAATTGTTACGGATTTAAAATTAATAATTACAGTAAAAAGAAAGAATGTCTAGTGTTCTGAAATGATCATTTGAAAAAAAAGTATTAATTCATTATTATCGAATTGAATTGTCGCTTAATTTATGAAATTATTATTCAATATTTTATATTATACATAAAACATGTAAATATTTTATATTTACATTACGAATTTTATTGTCGTTTCTTTTTTAAATACTACAGCATTCGATAAAAAAATGTATGAAACATTTCAAGAAAAAAAAAACAAAAAGTCAAAGTTTCTCCATAAAAATTTGTGGAAAACATAATGCGCCATTATTTTCTTTTTATATAATTTTTAAACGAATGTACATGAGAAATTTTTCCTTTTTTATTGTATTTAAAAATTTGGTATCAAACCATTTATGTAATAAATAAACAAACATATATTTAGTTAGAAGATGACAAAAGTATTTGCAACGTTGGTTGGCAAAAATTGGGTAATGGTTATTTATTTCTCCATAACCAAATATTTGTCGGCGAAAAGAAAGTGGTTTTTTTTTTTAAAGTGCTTTCAGTCGTGACCTCGCTAGAAGGAAAAACGAGGTCAGCACGCATCACATGATTTCGATCTTAGCGATTATACTATTTCTCAGGAACCTTATATAAGTGTCCTTTCTGTTTTACTTAAATAAAAAGCAAGATACAAGCGACACGATAGAACGAGGGAAAGAAAATGTTCGAGGGTCTTTTCTGCGGCGTCGATATAACGGCGGTCATGGTGTGGTGGTGGGCATGATCTCTACCGGAAAGAAGGACGCGCTGCGGATAGAGAACGAGAAATTGAGAAACAGGAAAAGACGAGACGTGCGGTTAAGCACATATGTAATGAAGAAAAAAAGAAAACCATTTAGTTGACCAACTGAATAGTATATTTTTATTTCTATCTAATTCAGTTGACTCCAAGTAATAAAAATCTACTCAAATGTATGACTCCAAAATAGTTTTGTTTTTTTCGTCTCTCGATAACTAAATTTTTTTATTGAGTAGATTTCACCTAATCAATACTTATATATATAATATCAAATTATATAGATATATATTAAATTTTAATATTAAATTTTTTTTTTAATTGCCTCTAAAATATTTTTTTTATAACTAACTAAATAGTTTTCTTTTCTGCAATTCACCACACAGATTAGTTTTTTTTTTATATCTTAATTCTCTTTTAAATTCTGTATATTCCATCTAAACAATATTTTCTCAAAAATGTAAAAGACTACAAGTAAATAGTTTCTTTTTCTCTCGAATTGAAATGACTCGAACAAAATAGTTTTCTTTTTTTCTCAGTGTGTTAAAGTCCACAATATCGCGAATCAATGAAGCACACTTTAGAAATACCTACTCAACGTGAGGGAGTCCGGGAGGGCGCATTGGCGTAGAGCAAACAAGCTATAAGAATTCTGTCGTATTGGTATCTCGCGCATACAACGTTTATACAACGAGCACCACCACCGCGCCACGATGATCGAGCCTCGCGTGAACTGGTTTTCAAGCTCGTCTTTTGCCTTTTACGCTTTCTGGTTTTTGTCCCTCTCGCATGGCCGAAGGGAGAACGACAAAGGCCCAACGATCCTTAATGGACGTCGGGACTCCCATTGGCGTAAGGGAAAGGACTTTTTACGTCCCTCCCGCCCCCACCTACTTGTGACTCGCGGCGCATAACTATCCACTTACTCATCAGCATCAACGACCCGCGTCCATAATCCTAACGATCGATCTAATCGTTTCACCAATTTTTCCTAATACCTTAAGTGTCAATGGGAAGATAAATTTACGTCAATTTATAATTTTCCGATTTATCTTATCATTCAAATATGCATTTAACAGCAAGTGCATTTCTGATGTTACTCATTGATCTTTTTTTATGTCAATTATTAGATTTGTTCGGTGTTTTTAATTGTGTTGATTTTCCGAAAAATCGTGAAAATAAATTTATGGTTTTTGTTTTATGATTTGTATTTTTTTTTTGTATTATGATTTGTCATTTCTTACACTATGAGCCGGATTATTACTAACATTTTTTTTTCTGCAGTTCCAGTTAAATATTTATTTTAAAAAATTTATAATTAGCAGATTATATGATAATTTATTTTTAATCTAGTTTTTTGTTGTTGTTGAGTAGGCATTAGCTGAGAAAAAATAACTAGAATCTATCGAATATTTATTTCTTTGAGGAAAATAGTGTTTATTCGATAGACGCTGTAAATTATTTCATTGGTTTTCTTGAATAATTTGTTCATTTTTTTATTTAAAAAATTGATCATATGATTGTTAATTAGTTTACAATATTTATATCGAACTAGTTGTTATTTCAGTAATAATAGTTACAAGATGAATTAATAAAAAATAATGTATAGGTCATACCTAAAAATATGTTTCCAAGAATTTTTGTTTGTCTTCAAGCTAGCAGTATAAAAATGGATTTTATTGGGTAAAAATTCGTTATTTCGATTCAAAAGATAAATTATTAAAGCAGTAATGTGATTTACTAATTATATATATCATATCAAATATAACAAATATTTGATATACGATAAAAAATATACATTCAATGGCGCAATGGAAATTAATAAATTCAATCAACGACTTATTAGAAAAATAAATTATCGAAATCATAAATAAAACCGCTTTTTCCGATACAGAATTTTTTCCCATAGTTTCGATTGTATTAATTGCTATTAAATAATAACAAGTTTCAATAATAACTGAGTTTCCGAAAATAATTAATTTAAAAAAAAAATAATTACACGTATGAAATTCTCCAACTTTATAAAAAATACCATTTTGCAAGCGCAAAAATAAAATACTTTATAAATATATTTTCGGTACCTCAATTCATAAGTGCAAATATTTCTTTGCGTTTGCGTTGCAAAGATGTGCATAAAAAAATGTGTCTGTTATAGAATTTATATATTACAAGTAATTGAAAAAAAAAAATAATATACTTATAGTTTTATAATGAATTTTACAGTATTTACGATGCTCCACAACGAATTTTTGTGAGATGTGTGCTATTTGTGATATGCAGACGTACACATTTCGGATGAAGTTATTTAACGGTTATTTCTCCCCAAACCCTTTTTTTCCAATGTTCGGCAAAAATATATTGAAAAATATAGGAGTACCGCGACGACGATAAAAGCAGTCGGGCGTTGAAAAAATGTGAAAGAGAAAATCGGAAGGTTCGATCGATACACAACGCGACTTTACCGTGTGGCGCGCTCGGTATTACGTTGGTTTTGCAATATAACCACACTCAAAGTAGCAAGGTCGCGAGGCTTGTGTATATATACGCTTATCAGACCGGAGCCTTGTCTCCTTCTGTGATTATTTCGGTTAATCTTCAACGAACGACTGATATAACATAGTTTCCAACTACAATTCTTAAACGTTATCGTTTGAGTCAATAATAAAATGAGAGAAAAATAATCAACGAAAGTAGAAAGCATATAAAATAAGTGAATTATAAAAAATGTAAAAACGATGAACAATGAACATCATTTTGAATCACCGTAAATGATTATAATTTTTTATTTTTATTATCGTTATTTTTTTTTAAATATAAAATAATGATCTTATATTTCATTTTTCTTCGATTATTATTTTGTATCTTTTCATTTGTCCAACAAAAAAAAAGTAATTGAAGGGAAGAAAATAATTTTTCGTCACTTTCACGGATAATCAGCGATTTTTTATTTGTGTCCAGGTCAGTTATTTTTATGATGATCACAAATCAAACTTTTAAATTATTTATGTAATTTATAAATTCATAGTGGCCCACTTTATTCCGGTAAAAAATTCTCAATCGTGTCCTAACCGATTGATACATTTTTTTCCGATTAAAGTTTGTAATTCATAATTAATTATACAATCCTAAGAAATACCTATTAAGAACATAAATTACAATTTGTAAAACAACATTTGATTGCAAAGAAAAACTACAATAAAAAAAGACTGTCGTGGCGATCATAAATCAATTATTATAGTACAAATAAATAGTTAATTATAAAAGGAGTTTGGAAATTATTTTATAATTTTCAGATTTTCTTTTCCCTGACGATTTAAATAAAAATGTTTAAACTTCAAATATTTACGAGTCGTAATTTTTTTTTTTTTTTTTTTTTTCGTACAATTTGACGTTTTTCAAAAGGATATTTAAAAAATGACCTTAACCAGTGGAAAATATTCTTCTATTTGCATGTGGAGACGTGCATGGGAAAGCGAGAAACTATAATACTGAACACGGTTGTGGCTGTGTCTTGGCTCTCCCCCTCCCCCTGCCCCGACTAAACATAATTTCCGTGCAACGCTCCTCAATGGACGAGTGGGGAGAAACGGTCCACACAGAGAGGCCTCCCCCGGTTGGAGTTGGCCAAAGGTTATTGTGGGTTACAGTATAAAACCGCACTACCGCGCGAATGAGCGACTGTGCATTAGAATTAAACGGCCCCCACTGCCACCGCAGGCTATGTACCCACTTCAGGACGGGCAGTCGGGGAGCTAAACACGTGATGTACAGTGGTCGGCGAAATCTCGCCTTTGCCCTTTGGATATACACACACACACACACACACAGATGAAACAGATTAGTGCATTTCCAGTATCAGCAATGCACACTTCCCATGGAAGAATTTTCAAAAATATTTCACGTAAATATAATAAAGAAAGTTAAAAAGAAAAAAAAGCTAACTTAATAAAATTTAATATTGGATATCACGACTTTAGAAAAATATCATGCACTGTAAAATAATTTTGTGTACATTTTGTACGCCAAATTAATAGACCTATTGGGTGTTAACACCAATCGGTGTTAATTTAAACATCACTCTGCAGTCCCAATAGGTTCATTATTTTTTGGTGAAGAAATTCAACACGTTCGATTCGTATATTTTGCAGCAATTTTACACGAATTAATTGTAGTTATTGGGACTCTGCAGTAGTGTTGAAATTAACTCACAATGGATGTTGATTTGTAGTATTTTTACTTTTTGATTTGTAGTAGTTTTTCGTAAAACACCGAAGTACTACATATCAACACGGATTGGTGTTAATTTAAACATCACTGTGTAATTCCAATAAGACCATTTTTTTTTTTTTTGTGACTTTGAACACAGCTTTTTTCTTTTTACAATACACGAGACAATCGGCGAATTTATGTTCCTTTCTTTAGCGATGATCACAGAAGTAATCGGTGACAATTACGTATTTCGTAATTCTCTTGAGAATCACTTCTCTCCAGTACTATATGCACTTTGCGCAAGCACAGTTGTTGAGATAGGTATACACTACTCGAGCTGTAGATATAACAATGAAGACGATATACTCGTGGAATTCTTTAGAGTGGGAGGCGCGAGAAGAAGTCGAGGCACGTTAGAGAAGCAGATGGCGATGGGAGAGATGAAAAGTGTCTCTCGCCGCTGCCACTGTTGTTCGTAAGCCATAAATTACACATCAGTTCGAGTCAACCTCGCTGTCCCTTCCCCTTCTTCTTCTTCTTCTTCTTCTGAATAACATTAAAATGTTATTTGAATTGAAGAACTATTTAAAAAAATATAGTAAATTTTACAAAAATTCACGCCCTTTTTCAACGAATTCAAAAAGTTATAAAATCTAAATTCCTACATACATATTGTCAAAAATAGCAAGAATAAAATCTACAGGTTAGGTCTACAGCTTCACTTCTGTGCCAAATTCCAACTGAATCGGTTGAACGGTTTTGAGTTCAAATTTCAAAGCACTGCCCACACACACTTTTGTAAACCACATTTCTCGACGTTTTGAAACATTCTGAGTGTTCTGCCATGAAAATCTCAACAAAAAAAATGTATTTCATGAAAACACAGCTTCCTTTACGAGGAAGCAATAATACAACAATCATAATACTAATAATAATAATAATAATAATAATAATAATAACGATACACTCGTTCTTTAAAGGAAAAGTCGAAATTTAAAACACAAATTTCCCTCCCATGAATGGAGGTCGGATTTCGACTCTCCTAAAAAGCTTGTGGACAATTTCTACACCATATAGAAGACACTTCGAGTTACTTCTCGAAATATCTTCGGGAAGTTAATTTTTTTTTAGATTTTTTAAAGCCCTGAAACCATTAAAAACCCGACTGTTTCCTCAAAGTCCCAGTGTACACAACGTCTCGAAAAATATAGTGTACACAAGCCGGGATAATAATAATTATTATTACAATTATTATTATTGTTATTATAATAACAATAGTTGTCAGTTAATAGTTCTACGAGTACTACAAATTCGTTGAGTGAATGTGATACGTGTGAGTTTATCACCAATTGTGAGGCAAAGTGTATACGACTGCACATATATACTGGCGGAGGGATTTGAAGTTTGTGTAACTATACACCAAAGTCAACCGCAGGACTATAGCACACATGGATTAACATACGTTGAAGCATGAAGACGTGGACTATTCGCTATATGCATGTGCAGACCCATTTCTACACTGAGATCAATCCAAGATCGTGCGAGAAATAGGAGGAGGTATGGTTGTAATGGAGGAGTAAAAGGGGATATGGAGGATCTCCTCGAGGCAACTACCACCTGCGACATTCAGAGGTTTACGTATAGAGAGCTCCAAGAGAGCTCTCCGCGCCTCCCGAGCGTCGTCATCGAGTTTTCCTCTCGCACTCGTCCGGTTCGTCCGGTCGAATCGATAAAACCGCTTATCGCTTTGACACCATCGACTATTTCATCCAACACGCGATTTCCTTATCTATTCTATTGAATTAATTTAATCGTACTATTTTTACATCTAGGACCACAGTGTCGATGGCCTGTTGGCAATGTATATTAAAATTATATAATACATTACACAACGACGAAAAAAAAAAAAGTATTTGGTAAAGTAGTAATGTACTTTTAAGCGTAAGTTTTTATTCGCAAACCGGTAAATTTAATATACAATTACAAAGCAATATTATCAAGCACATATTTTCGGACACGAATTTTTTAACGTCTATTATAATAATATATACTGTTTACTAATTTAATCACCCGCAAAAACTCCTGAAAAAATGTGTATCAATTTCAATTAAGAACATTTTTTATTTACACTCACATACACGACTTTTGTATGAAAAATGTCCTACCAAAAATAATCAGTGGTAACTATGTGTGAATAAAATAATAAGTGCATTTAGAAATACAACTGTTATTAATATTAGTAAGATTAATTATTATATTTATATTAATATTCATAATAATATTATATTAAATAAATTGTATTTCTCTTTTTTTTTTTTTTTTTTTTTTTTGAGAATTTAATATTGATGTAGCGAATAGGGTGTAAGAGAGGAAAAGAGGCAAAAGCCAAAGAATTAAATAGTCGAGCACACAGCGTCTCATCTCCGGGCGGGTTAAAGTTGGCTAATAATTCGCCAGATTGGCGCGGCGAGTGAGCATGCGCAACAAAAACCAATAACACCCCCTCGCTCGCTCTCACTACTACCCGCCGGAGTTACCCATACACTTCCACCCCTAACATGCAGTGCACCTCCGCCCTCCTCTGTCGTTTCGCTTATACTATACAGTATTTTGCCGCCACCCCCCCCCCCCCCCCCCTCTCGACCCAACCGGCTATCCCCTCATCCACCCTCTCTTTGCCTTTCTCTCTGCCTATACCTCTGGCTTAACCCCTTCCCTCACTCGCCCCTATTACAACGTATACACCCGCCGTCGTCGTATGGCACAGAGTTCCTGCTGGCATATACAGGTCATACGCCTGTTCTCATTTTACAACGTAAACTCGGATTTAACGTCGAAAGAAGAAAAAAAAGAAAAAAAAAGATAAAGATATCCTTTTATTTCGAAAAAGTTTTCGTATGAAAATAACCAGTAGCCACAGTGAAGTTAAAAATAAATGGGAAAACTTGAACGTTCACGTTTTTTTGCTTCTCCTATTTCTCTAATTAAATGCTAGTGTCATTTTATAATACAATTTTTTTTTTATTAAACTTACCGAAAATAATTGATTTTATATCAGCATCATCTCCGTCGAAATAGCAATACTGTCAAAATGTTTCCTTTTTTTTTTTAAGGAAAATTAGTACAGCTTGATTAGGAAACATTTATATGCATAAGTTGATGTATATTTAATTTTTAATATACATCTACATATATTTGTACACAACATATGAGGCATTTGCACGAAATAGGTCACTCCTGTTTCGCGATATCACAAAAAGTTGCAACATTTTTTTTGGAGCGATGTACAGTGTCTAGAATATGTACAAATTATTTCAGGTTTTTTAATCTTATACTTCATCCAGGATTTAATACCGATTTTTTATTTTCAAGTTTTTTCAATTCGCTGTATTAAAAAACGATCCATTATACGAATAAAATGTTTTAACTTAATATGTAGGTCTTTGAATGTAATTTTTATGACTGCGCATGATAAATGCCATACATGTCTGAGAAGAATAAAGTGAACACTTTTTTTGTTGTCAAAAGGGACGATCTTGATTTTGCTCCAAATTACACAAAATTTTGGTTATTATCTATCCAAACTACAAAAAAAGTTGGGATTATGATAAGTTCATACCTTCGACAGGTTAAAATTTGGTACAACACTCGTTGGAAATTTTTTGTTTAACTCCTCAGAAAAAGCTTCACCGCTCTTGTATCGTAATATACTATTTTTATATTTTTAACAATGATTGTTTATTTTCGCAACGGTGCAATATTTAAAATGAAGGGCCACGTGCATATAAATGTCAAATATTAAATAAACGCTTAAAGGCTATTGAGAGTTAATGTATTTTTCCAAATATATTTGCGTACTGTTTATGTAATCTAATGATTTAATGTCGGTTCAGAATCGTTGATAAATAACAAATTTAATGTACGTCGAGTCAACGAAAAAAACTCAACTTTATTGAGTAAACATAGAGCGACATTGGTTTATGTGAATGTACAATAACAGTAAAAATAAAAGGACTTTTGATAGAATAGCAAATCCGGGCCGGACGTATTTACGATACCGGGCACTAAAAGTGTATTTTATATCGGTCGAAGGATGATCGATACTCGTGTTCGTCGCCAAACTAAAGTAAGCGGGAGTACCTCTCTCGTTGAATGGCCCCGGAAACTTTCCGAGGATAATAATAACGAGATTTCATGCATAAAATCATCGTCGTTGACGTCAATCCTCTCGAATATTTTCAAAGCTCTTGAAGCATCAAAAAAAAAAAAAATCTATTTTTTATAAAAAGTCACTTGATACAAAATCCATACAATTATTAAATCACTCAAAATAGGCATTTACTTATTTTTCATTCTTAAATTCAACATTTCCAGCTTTAAAAACTGAACGGATAATTATTGTCTTTTAAATGTATAATAAAATTGAAAAAAAAAAAGCTAAATAAAACGTAACTCTGTTCCGGATATTGGATGAATTTTCTTTTACGATAAAAACCATTTCAATATAATTGGAGTTTTCCAGAATTGCTATACTTTCCTTTCATGTATAGAAAAACTCTTAACTATTGCGAAATTTTCTTCCATAGCTTTTTTTTTCTTTTTTTTTCTTTTAAGCTTTTCAGCTTTGAAGCCATTTCATTAAGAAAAATGTGTGCCAGAAAAATACCAATTTTCACTCAGGGAGCCCTCATTGCCCCCAAAGTACCCTGCAGCTTCTGATAATACTGCTGCTGTTGCACGTTGCGCAATAAAAAAACTAACTCGTAAAACTTCAACGCGAGCGAGTAGTCCACGACACGTCAAGACTGTACTTTTTACGAAACGAGTTATGTATTTATCGAGACTTGGCTATAAGATAAGATCTCTCCTGAGAGATGAAGCAAAGAGAACGAAAGAGGGTAAAATAAACGGAGTTAAAGGGAGATACGAGCGGATTAATGTAAAAATTCTGTCACTCAGCCTCGGAGGTGACTCGTTGGTGATGCACGTCGCGAATTTAATTGATATAATTAAAGTAAAGGACATTTAGCAAATACGTGCTACAGGACACGACATATCTCGCTGTATCACGTGTGTATTACATAAAAATTATGCAAATTTATCATACTGCTTTCGCAGTCGAATAAGTTACACAAATGCAATTAATAAGCTATTAACCCAACGCGGTAATTAATTCCATACAATAATAACATTGTTGCAGTTAAAAAGACTGAGTCACTTGTAATTATAAAAATAAAAATTGTGTTGCAATTTCACATATAAAATTTAGCGACTTTATACAAAAAAAAAGAAAAAAAGAAAAAAATAATGGGAAGAAAAAAAATGAAACGTATTCATAATTGAATTTTTGTTGATTTTGCATTTATTACGCATGCCATCTCGCTCCGGACTTTCGTATTTATAATTAAGTTACGAAATTTCATGTGCAATTATAATACAGTTTATATTTTCATAATATTTTCGTGACTCTGATATAAGTCTCTTTAATCGGGGATTTACGCGTGAATGAATCGAAAATATTCTTGCACGCGATCGTGTCGATCACATGCAAGCATTTTGTCAATCATCGGTTAGTCGGTTAGTAACGATAAATGAAATAGTTACACGCATTAAACCAGTAAACATTGACAATCGCACAGGATGTGATAAATGTGTAAAGCTCTAGGATGAATCGCGCTCCTATCTGTATATCGTAAAAAGGGAAGAGAGCGAGCGAGTGAAAAAATATATATATCGGCAGTGGGCAAGCAGGAGGTGGAGATGGTTTAGTGGAAGAGAGAAAAAGAGAGAGAGGGAGAGAGAGTTGGTATAGAAAACGGAGAGTCGATATCCGTCGCGTTAAACCAAACGGACATTCCGATATTTCATTTTAATACGCTTCGGGACAGCCCGCAAGAGGACGAGGGAATCGACAGTTTGCAAATAGTTGTATAAAAAATAACGAACGCAGAGCGGCTATCCGGAGATGGACGGTGTCCGATATCTATCAGAGATCCATTACGATATCATCGAACACTTGAGAGAGAAAAAAAAAAGGAAAACAACGAAAAGAGGCAAAACGATGGTTGTAACAATTAAAAACACGTCAATTCAATGTAACAAATAAAAATGAAATAAAATCATTTTTATTCTATAACGACTTCTGTACAAAACTGATAAACGAACGAACTTTGCTTTTTTTTTTTATCTTTTTTTTTGTTTCGCAATTAGTTTGGCTCGCCAACTTCACCGGATAAACTTCGCTTCCAGTCGCGACGACAATAATTCTTCGGCGTCCTCTCTGTTCTCAGGCTCTTTTTATTTTCCGGGTCAAGAACTCAAACACTTGAAATTTTTCTGCGAAACCACGCCAGGAAAAATCCTACCTTGTTGAAACTTTTTTTTTTTTCCTGCAATATAACTGTATCACAACTGGTTGGAAAATAGATAATATTTTCCTGTTGCGAATTTCCTGAATTTTTTCAACGAGTTTGAGAGCAATTCTACTTCAACATTGCACTCAATATGCGTGGAATTGTTGAAAAAAAAAAAAAAATACACTTTAGCGCTAACGAGTTTCTCATTCATATTTGAAACTGTGGAGGATACAAAGTTATTATCGCTCAGATGATAATTTTGCTGATTCAAAATATAATAATTAATAACAGTAAAAAATTAATTAATAATTATAATTCAATAAATTTCGATACCTTATTTTTTATGTAATGAAACAAAGTTGAATATTTTAAGCAAAATATATTTTTAAAAGATTGCTTGAAGTTTTAGTTTCGGGAACTTAAAACTTATCGAGCCATTTATTACTTAACACTCTTTGAAAAAAAAAAAAAAAATTAGTACTATCTCATTAATAATAAAATGTATAACTTGTTGATATTGAAATGTTTCTGGTGGGATCAGACTGCGCAAAAATTGATGCCTGTACGATAATATTTATTACGACCTCATAAATAAAACGCTTTCTAAAATTTTATGAGGCCAAGATTTATTTACTTTTATTTTCAGAACGCGGTGAAAAATAGTTGAAAAACTATTGGCAATATACTGAAAATAATGGAATTAAAGATTTTTCATTAAATAAATAACAATTCGAATTATCCATAAAACGCGTATAAAAATAAATGTCAAAACTTAGAATTATTTTCTTTTTACAATTTTATGCATTTTTTGATACCACAAATCTTTGTAAATACATAAGCCATGCTTGTAATTGATTGTCGAAAAAAAACTGTTAAACTTGAAATTTATTTTCAACTTTGCGCGTGAAGCTCAATCGTATACGATCGTGTTTTCTTCGGGTGCATTCAACTCGTCGTCCAGAATCCAATTCGTGTTTTTAACCGCTTGGAAGCGGATTCCAAGCACTCGGTTTATTTAGAACCTCGAAACGTGGCGAAAGCGCAGTGTAAAGTGAGAGAACTGGGGGGCGTCACGAAAGTCTGTCCACAACAATGATTTTTATAATTAATTTCTGTACGCGTCGATAGAAACAAAATTGGTGAACGAGCGTTTTCAGACAATTATTTTTCAGACTGATATATTATACGTTCTTTGTACAATGTACGTAAAATCGGTCAATTAACTACGCCATTGTTGCATGTATTACTGTTATATCTATATACTTGGGAATTACTTCCACCAACGAAGCCAATTAGTTATTCTATACTCAATTATAGTGATTTAAAAGGTCGTCGCTCACGTTGTGAAAGTTTTCCTCACTCACATTATTTATTATACTGTAATCATAAATGTTTAATGGAATAATGAGACATTAAAAAATAGGTGTATACATATTTTTCGGCAAAGAAAATCTTTAATATTAAAAACCTAATAAAATCTTTCAAACGAGAGTAATTTAGTAAACATTATTATGCGGATGTCTAGGAGAGATTTAATAATACACATTTTTTTTACATATAATATGAATATTATTTATTATAAATTATTTACTTTTTGCTTTCTCATAGAGGAAGCTTTGTTTTTGAAAAAAAAAAAAACGTTTCTTTTTTTCGTAATTTTCAATACACTCTAAATGGTCTGAAGCATCAAGAAACGTGTGTGTGTGTGTGTGTTCATCAATTAAGTTGAAATTTGACACACACATGAAACAATCAGATTCAAAAACAATGAGGAAGCAATGTGCAAAGTTTTGCAATCCATCCACGTTCCTATTTCTTGGTATAGCAATTTTTTTTTTTTATAAAATAGACAAATTGAATTATGCATCCGGAAAATATTGCAGACGCGTACAGTATAATAAAAGTGTAATTAATTGCATAATTGATCAAATATCTAAAACGTATAATTTTATCGCGTAATTTCATAGTCAAAGTGACTATACTAATTATAATAAACCCATCGGTTCATGGACTCTTTTCGCATAGCGAGCTGTTTTGTCGATACGCATCGGCATACATAATATATATATTCTACGTGTAATACCCAT
The DNA here is from genome assembly GCA_964016905.1 of Perithous albicinctus. Taxonomy (NCBI): domain Eukaryota; kingdom Metazoa; phylum Arthropoda; class Insecta; order Hymenoptera; family Ichneumonidae; genus Perithous; species Perithous albicinctus. The sequence goes on along the minus strand of OZ024690.1, from coordinate 17,433,636 downwards.
AGGCAGAGGTCTCTTTGCGTTTTGAGCGGGCGCACCGGAGAGGCGCGCGGAGCAAATTGAAATTGTGCCCTTGGGGTAAATGCAGAGCCGCCGTTGTTGCGCGTTGCAGCGCCGCGCCTCCTCGCTCTCTTTTTTTTTTCTTTTTTTTTTTTCATCCCATTATACGCACTAGGGCCCCGCGCACATTACACCTATGCGCACGATCGCTGCGGTGAAACGCTCGCGTTATCTTTCGCGCGACGTCAAGTACGATTAGTCGCTGCGTTATCCGGCTGATAATATCGGTGAATGCGAGACGTCCGTTGATTCGTTCGAGCGGCGCATTATCGGGATATGCGGTTGCACATACCAGACTAATATTTTAATTAATTGATTCAATGTCGACGGCAAACTGATTACTCAACGCAATCTCGACTTTCCGGCAAATTGTTCATTATCCACATTGACAAATTCAAAAATTATTATTCAAATTTATTCTGCCTGATTATAGCTTCATATTATTGCAAAAAAAAATTGTAAAGAGATCCAGAATTTTCTAACGAAAAAAATAGATGAAATGCGAAAACGAAATATACTTTTTTTTTTAATTTAAAAATGATTCCAAGTTCGAAAAAAGACATTTGAAACGACTGTTTTTAAAATTTTTGTAAAATATTTTATTCCGTTTGTCTATTCGAAACAAAAAATACTTTTTTTCTGCAAATATTTGCATGTTGTGGAGGTTCTTTGTTTGAGTAAAATGTAAATTTGACGGTTGTTGCTTTAAATAATAATGTAACGAAACAAGTAAAGGCTTTTTATTTTAATAAAATATTTGAAGTTTTTAAATTCTGTTTCTCCATCCAAAGCAAAAATATTTAGAATGTACTGAAGGAAATTACCATCACGTATTTTCATGTTAATGGTACGACATTTTGTCAAACAAAAACACAAGATTAGAATCAGATGGGGTACAATTGATTAATTACCTCGTAGAATGTTCAACATTTTTTCACTACGTAGGAAAGATATATGTTATTTATTTCTCAAATTAATAGATCCTTCGCTAAATATTTATGTAGAAAAAAAAATTGAATTAAAATAAAAAATAAAATAAAAATCTGAAATTTTCATAGAAACGATGAAATGAATTTATAAAAATTCATGCTTAATCTTGAAACAACAATAAAAAATATTTAACAAAATAGTAAAATCTGATCCAAAAAATGGTTTTTCCTTTAATTCCCAAAAAAAAAAACACATTTTACATTCTGTCCGCCTTAACAAAAACGCGCCATGATTCATAAATAGAACTTTCGACCTCTGCATTATTAATTTTATGTTCTACCGAGAATCCGATGTGCTACACATATAATGGCTACACAGCGGTAGGACACGCACACACGTTTATTAATTGCCACATGCATTCCTATGACGCTTGAACGGTAAAGAGTAGAAAATTATTATTAATCGTATAAATTCTGTGAAATAGTAAAAGGTATATGAGAAAGTGTAAGGAGAGAAATTTCGCTGGGGTATCATAGCATTTTTTTTTTTTTATGCCAATCCGAATAATCGGACTCCGAGAGCTCAGAAATTACTCGTATAAATGGAAGCGCGTGCTGGTGTGAGATAATTGACAATGTCCCTGTCGACAGTCTCCAACAAGAGAGAACATAGTATGGTATATAGGAGAGCGCGAGGGAGATGGGGTTTAGACGTCATTTCTTTCAACCCTCGTATATACGCTTGGTACCTCGCTCTTACGAGCATTCGTCGTTCTAGCAGACTCCCTTTTCCGGCAGAGCACATACATGTATAGACTAGAAGCACCCACTACCACCATCGTCTCGACCCTCTTTTTCAACATGAATTCGGCTTCCCCACCTCACTTCATTCCTTTCCTATTCCTCCCCTCGGCCTCTACATTTCAACCCCTCTTGGCACTCCTTCAACGCACTACCTATCCCTCCGTTCAGGACTAACCTTTAACCCCCTTTAACATTCGAATCACGAAACCTCAGTTCAATAATAATTTCCATTTTACTTTTCTCTGACAGGGAAATACGAGTGTATGTATACGTATATATATATATATATGATGAGGTAGGAAAAACAATCTAACTTTAGCCACACCTCTCGATTTCACGAACACGTTAGATATGGCGTTTTAGAAGATTTTGTCGCTACAGTCACGATCAAAATATATTATTTTTTTTACAAATAATGCATTTTTGAAAATTATTTATTAATATTTTTAGATATAATCAGTGATTTGACTGTACTGAAATTTTTAATTGTTTTTATTAGTTTTATTAATATTGCTGATGCTTGTCGAGCATCTTTAGCCATCTAACTTTTTTTAGCTTTACAACTTTTGCCAAATGAAAAAGTATTTTGAATACATTTTTGAATAAATTATTATGAATACAAAGTCATTGATACGTAATAGTTTACTGTAAAATAAGTATTATGCCGAATTATTCGTAATTATTGCTGAGGCGTACCAATTCTTATTTTTGCACAATAATTGGTTATAATTATTTGTTTTTAAGTACGCTTTAAGAATTATACATGTATTTCTAATCAAAAGATTAATTTGTTTAGAATTTAAGTACTTCAAAGATGAGAAGGAAATCTGAAGAAATATCAATGTGATTGAAGCTACCAAGAATATTTATTTTGAACAATGATAATGCCAAAAAGTTATTAACAAGTTAGTGAAATATAAAAACTTGTCTAACAAATATAACATTTCTTTTTTATATGGAATTTTCATATCTGAGAATTTTTGAGGCTGTCTTTATAAAACTGTTGATTCAAAAATCGTTTCAAAAAAATATCCAAAATTCACAAATTTTCAATTATTCCTTAAAAAAAAAATAATCCAAAATTTATAAAAATATTACATATTAAACGAAACTTTTCTCTCGAATCTGTTACTAAAAAAAATGTATAATAATGCCAAAAGTAATTATACTTTTGGCATTATTTTGATTTAAAATCAGTTATTAGTATCTTTAAATATACGTTGAATTTTTTCAGATTTTTCTCTACTCTCGGATAATAAAATTCTAATGAAATCAATATTTTCAATAGGAATATAGATGTAACGCATCTTTCATCTGAAAATTAAATAAGTAACTAAATATTGTGCCAAAATAAAAAAAAATGCATGAATCGTAGCATTTCACAGGCGTAAAATAATTCATAATCGTTGAGTCAAAATAGTATTTACAAGGCTTGTTAATTAAAATGATGTCCATTCCAAAAATTAATAAATTAAAAATGGAACAAAAAAGGAAGGAACCAAACACATTTTTCAATAAACCTGCGTTTGGAGCTTTTTCAGTAGAACTAATAAAATAAATTTCATAATCCTGATATGAAACTCTTTTCTTTTATATATTTCGAATTTTAAAAAATCGGGAAAAAAAAGCATGACGCCGAAACTGGCAGACAGTGTTACCAGACGTTGTTTGCCTCCGGCATTGTGCGTCTGCTAGCTCCTGTCTGTCAGTTTCAGCGTTGAAAAAAAAAAAGAAGAAAAAAAATTCGCATAGCTTATATTTACAGCCAGCGATGTATTGTAACACCTAACGAATTATATTATAACGCAGGACTCACCTCTCCGTGTGTGTTTCGCCGTCCGTCGGGGGTGTTTTCAGGCAGGAAGTAGAGACGCAACGATGCCAGGGGCTGGTTAGAGCCTCGGCTATCGAGCCAGAGTAGCTGTAGCTCACCGATGCTTACGAGATCAGCGTCGGTCCAGAGTTTCGTGAGGAAAAAGCTACCGAGGCGAAGCACACGGCCATTGCCGATCCGTACGGCCTTGTAGAACGTGTAAGGGCCGTGGCTAAAGCAGGCACCGCCCAGCAACTGAAAACATAAATGAGAATAATGTTCCATTAAAATAATTGCAACTCTGTTTTTTTTTTTTCTTTTTTATTTGATTTTGTCTGTCTCGGACAATTTATTTATTATTTGCCGAGCACTTCGGCGTCGATGCGGTTCGAATCGATACAGTGACTTGATTTTTTTTTTTGGTATGCAGCCACATACATAGGGAATTTCAGAGCGAATCGATCTAACTATTAAAAGCCTTATTGCTTTCGATATATTCTTTTTTTAAACAGCAGAAAACATACATGACATATAGAATATCTAAAATATTTACAAATTACTTTAGATTTTTTAATCTTCATATTCCAGACAAAGTTAAATACCGATTTTTTATTTTAGTGGTCCTTTTTTATTCGCTGTATATAAAAAATGATTCATTGTACAAACAGAATATTTAAATATATTTTTTTTTTACTTTTTAATTTTGCACACTAAACACATTTTTGGATTATCTTTTTTTATTTTATTTTCGTTTACATTAATTACATTCCTTTGAATATGCATGTCAGATTTTGTTAAGATGTTGATATTTTTATGTGCTTTTCAATTACACTTTTTTCATACCCTATAAAATAAGATACATGTACGGTATGAAGAAAAATATTATTAAAACGCACATAATAAGTCTAAGATTTTAACAAAATCTAATATACATTGTTACGACTGGGCGAAATGACAACACGTATCTTTTGTTTTAGGGTGAATATCATTAATTATATAAACTTTCAAATATTTTTTTTACAATCTAACAAACGTTTGGTCTCTTTGAAAGTCCAATCAAGAGTGATATTTGCGATTTAATCAATCATCTGTTCGCTTGTCAATTGTCGTATATTATGATGTATAGATCCTGATCGCCATATTCATAACAAAAAAATTCAAAAAAGTTGAATCAATCTAAATGAAGACGAGACAAAAAAAAGTGAAAAAAAAATGAGAAAAACAAAAATAACAGATAAACACATTAAGAAAAAAGAAAAAAGGCTATAAAGGGAGCTATTTGTATCATCTTTATTATTAGACCGATATAATTTTTTTAGTAATTAATCTGACATGTCTGACACATTTTTATGATGTATTTTTTTAATATAAAAAATTAGAATCTTATCAACGTAATTGTTACTTTTAAACAACCAATATTGCGACGCATGTTTTAGAAAAATGAATTATATCTAAGGGAGTCAGATATTTTTTTCATCCTTTAGAAAATAGGAATTAAAAGATGGATATGAAACTAAAACACAACAAATTTGGCTTGAAATGTCCTATCTACAAAAAATATAATCCCAGACCCAAAACCCAAATACAATTTTGAAGTCTTATCGAATAGGATTTACAATCGAACGTCGTGCGAGAGTAACGTTGACTATTTCCTCATGCGAATAGAACATGTGACGTAATCGCACTAATATACAGTCTCACAAATTATACGAAGAGTATATGCTGCACCCTCTATTATTGTTATTATGCGCCACACAAGACGAGAATGCAATACTTTAATAAACAGCTTTGCGTCATATATAGACGTATAATGCGGATATTTTTCAAGCCTCACTCATCGGCGAGATTTTATATTTCATTTTCTTCGGTTGTATGTTAACTCTCCAATTGATTATTAGTCAGTAACGAGAATAAATGAAATTACATAGCGACGGCGGGGAGTATCGCCTTCATTAGTAGTTCGCACTCGTATATTTTGCCAAACTCGAATGGAACGTGCTCGTCATGACTTGCATACGTTGTTTCATATTAAATTCGTTATCGATGTTTTGTCCGATTGTATTATCTGGCGCGTTGCAAGGTTTTTGCGTTGGTAAGCTAAGATAAAAAAAAAATTAAATAACCAGATCTACGATTTTTTCATGAATATTCTTTTTTCATTTATATCCAAAATATTTTCTATATAATCCCGTTTAAAGAATCCGCTGTAAAAAAGAAAATCAATAAAAGGGGGATCAAAGGAATATTTTTGCAGCATGGCAATAAGAGTGAAATAATTTTTCAATCTATTTTATGAACTAATTGTTTTTATGAATTACGTAATGATTTTTCACTCTGTACTATGTAAGATGCTAATATATATAAAATATATGTGAATTTTTTTTTTTTTTTACTATTTTCAACATGTTAATAAAATATGCTGTGTCACTGCAAAATCAAAATCCTGATATTATGTACATATATATTACAATATTAGTAGCATTCACAACAGTGAAATGAGGAATTTTAAGAACGTGTTTAGCTTGGACGATCAGTGTGTTCAGGCCTTACTATATGTTGTGCCGATGTTTCACGCATTTGAAATTAATCATTTTTCTGTATTTTCAATGAATTTGCAGTTGTCATGAAAGTGGTTTCAAGAATTATTACCGCCAAAATTTATTATAATGCGTAGCATGGCGATTTTTTTTTAGAAATAACAAAATATATTTATATAGTTATAAATTAATAAAGTTTAGTCAATTTAGGTAAGTAGTATATGATGAACACACTATGATAAATATGTGCTGTTTATGTACATCGAAGTCGTATCTTTATATAGAGATTGAAAAACTGACTGCCTACATTTCAAGAAACATTAATATTCATAAGATTGGTAATAAAAAATTGAAAAGTCTCATTTCCGTGTAATTATTTGCTTTCGAAAAAGGCTACTTTTCTACATGTCTGTAGTTTAGAGTTACTTTAGTAGCCCTTTAAAAACCTTTTCTTTACACTACATGTTCAGTAATAAAATTGCTTAACATTGATTGCTAAATGCCAAAAAAATGTTAGCTTCTAAAGGTATATTAATTTAAATTTCTGACGTTCTGACCTTAAAAATTTTGCTTTTTATTATAAATCAAAAAAGTGTTGATTTTTTTTACAAAATTTCTGTCGTAAAATAGTCTTATTAGAGACTTTATAAAAAAGCAATTTTAATCATAATCCTGACACTTAAAAATCAGAAGTGCATAAATTTTGAATGACTCTATGAATAGAAGACGACTCCACTCATCTAATTGTAACAGTACAGTTCTCAAGGGCAAAAGTGACATTAATGCGCCAGATTGTCATTCGCTGCGTTAGAAAATGTGAAATATCACGCGTGTTTAACCGCATTGATAAAAGGATAAACTAAAAAGGATTGCAAAAACCATCATTAAAATATGTTAATTCAAACAACCTGACGTTATTTTTTTGTTTTTTTGTTTTTTTTTTTTTTTTCATTTTTTTTTCATATTTCTAACTGTCCCGATAGTCTTTTCAAACGTTCGACGTTATTGAGACAGAAAAGTAAAAGAAGAGACAAAGAATAAAGAAATAAAAGAGGGAAACAGGAAGGCTATGATTAACGAAACACTCGAGAATACTGGCGAAGCGTGTACACAACCGGCAACAAGTTTTTTGTCGGGAGACGACGAATTCGCGGGAGCCAGTGTGTCGAGTCGGTATTCGTACGAAGGAGAAAATCGTACGACCTCGGTGCCCGAGCAGACTGTACCACGCGTCTCAGCGTGAGCGAGCGAGCGAGCGTGCGCGCGCGCGCGCACGCTCGCGATGCTTTGCAGCGAGTTTGCCCACTACGCCTCTTGCTTTATTTACCAGGCATTTGAAATTCAACGGATTTCAACTATGTGAAACTCCGGAGAGCTGGAAAATCCTCGGAAAAAAAAAATTGCGTTTTATATTATTTTTAATATAAAATTTAGTTTCGTCGCATCATCTATAAATAATAATCATTTTTTAAATAATAAAAATTATTATTATTATTATGAAAATAAAAATAATAATAATTATTATTATTATATAATAGGCGGGTTTCTGAAAATTTAATTTTGTGCCACACGGCGATGTTATAGTAATACTAATAATAATAATAATAATAATAACAATAATATTATGATGAAAAACCGAGAAATTGGAATTCAAAATAATGAGTTATTTACTAAAATCAAATTTTTAAAATTCCAAAAAAGTCGACAAAAACATTTTCCGTATTATAAAGATAAAAAATATATTATTATTATTGTTGTTGTTATACGAAAAATGTATTTTAGGCGACTTATTCGTAATAAAGATAACAAAATGGAAGAAATTCACTAAATTTTACCTGATTATTGTTTATGATTTATAATTTATAATACTAATTATTTTATTAATAATAATAATTATAATAACATCGGTGCGTGGCACGAATTAAAATGTTCAGAATTCCGATTATTTTATGAATCGTGTTGTTCGAATAAATTTGATTAAATTTTGCACGCAGGTAAATTGATCATAACAACAATAATGTTGTGATGAAAAATCGAATGATTGGAATTCCGTGGATTGTGTCGAGTGATCCTTTCGAATAAATTTAATGAAATCGTGTGAAAGGTTGTTTGATTGGCGCCTCCATTGAATTGCTCGGTCGCGCAACGTTTTGCACGTTATATATACCGGCAGCTAATCGACTCGGGTTACATAATTGAATCGATAAATGGCCGGGCACTGGCGCGCGCGCGATCTTTGCCAGTCGCACTGGCGAAACTCATACGCTAGAATGAGCACCACTGCCATAACTATTTTCAATGTTTTAAGGGTACAGTCGTGGCCAAGATTTTTAGCGTGCACGCGCGCGCGCGCGAGCGCGTTCACGCAAAGAACCATGTAGTTTCTCTCCCACCGCCGTCGTCGCCGCTCCTGCCTCGTCCGGTCTATATTTATAGCGTTAATCGCGTTTCGTGTGGCAGCTGCATTCGCCTGCCTTTGCACACCCCTTCTCGCAATAGTTTGCCATTGATAGCACATTCATGCTTCACATAATTCTTTTTTTTTTTTTTTAATCTCCATCCCCTTCATATTAATTCTCACAATATTTCGTTTCTATCGATTCACCATTTTCTAATAATATTCCACAAACCTCGAAGCTTCGATATATTATCTCTACAGTTATAATTAGCATAATTCACAACAATAATCATAAATGTATATAATTCACGGAAATTGCGGTCATCAGTAGTAAAACATTAGCTGGGTTATAAGCTTGTCAATAAAAAAAAGAGTACATCGGTATGATTTTTTGGTTCTTTTCAGAATGAGTCAATAAATGTTATGTTACTTGAAGAAATAACCAACACGATCGATGAATCACTCGAGATCGTCAGTCCAATGGCGTAGTGGCGTTCGTTTTAATTTACGGGGCCAATTTCGTCAGTGAAAAAAAGAAAAAAAAAATTAAACAACAAATTGATTTTCAAATTTTGCATTAACAACGTAAAACATTAAGCTGAAACAAAAACGTTATGAAATTCAATAAACAATTTAATTTTAGAAAATATAATAAATAAATAGTCATACTAAAAACAGTGCGCTATAATAATAATATGATATAATAAACTTAATTATGACATCTAATAAAGTTATGTTAATTTTCATTAAAAAAAAAAAGAAGTTTTTTCGTCTTTGGAATGTTACTTTCATTGGTCAACAGTGCATCTCCAATCTGCCGACGACTTCGAAGTCGTTTCACAGCGACACAAGTGTTTAGCATTTTTCTTTTTCTCTCCGACACACCAGCGACCCGAGAGAATCGATAGACGACACATTTCGTCGGGTAAAAAAAAGAATAGAAAAGGAGAAGCCCCTTCCATTTGTGAATGGACCTTTAAACCTGAGACGAGCGGGCGCACACATTGAACTGGTTTCTTTCTCTATCGCTCGCTTGATGCCAAGTGGGAGAAGTATGTGCGAGGAAGAGAGTTCAAGCGAGTCAGCGGGAGAGGCAATAACGCACACAGAGAGACTCGCTTACACGGAACTTGGCGCAAACCCGAGTTCCACACGCATGGAAAACACATACATCGACACTCAGGTAGCTACACTCGTTCGCTCGAAGATATCGCGAATGCTAAGCCCACGCACACGACCAAGCAACTCGACGCCGTGGATAGATACACTTGACTCGTCAGCTGAACACCCAACAAAGCACTTACGACCATTTAAAGATTTTATTTAGGTATTTCTTCATGGATTTTTCTTATCTTATATATATATATATATATATATATATATATATATACACATATATCTCCTTTTGCTTGTTAGCTCTACGAAACAACTCGACCAAATTACTGCAAATGCAACGAGACCGAGTCGTATACTTAAGTATATTAGTGAGTGAAAATTTCACAAATTGTATACCAGCAGCCACCATGTATTATACCAGCCATTATAAGATACTGTGTCCTATTTAGTTCGATACAAGTATCAACATGGCACAGACTTGAATATTCTTTCTGTGAGAATCAGAAATTTCGTGAATTTCTTAGTACATAGAAAAAGGCAAAAAAATTCCTGGCTTTTGAACCTCACAAACCTAAAAACGCAGATGTATATATATATTTTTTTATAAGATATGTATTATTGAAAAATTGTGTTTGAAGGGTAACTAAAAAAAACATCGGACGTCAATATAAAAGTATATCTAAAAAATCATTTTTTTTGGTCAAAATAAAATATTTTTAGAAAACCACCGTGCTTTAAAGCGAGTGAATTTTTCTGACGCAGCCTGAAAATAATATTTTATCGCTAAGAATTCAATTTATGGAATTTCGTTCATTTAAATATATTTTATATATTATTATCTTTACAATAATGATTCGAATTCTATCCATTTTATCGAAATGTCACCGAATAAACTTTGTGAAACTGCGTAAGAGAATGTGTATAATAATAATAATAATAATAATGAATGCTAATATTGACAGTAACTCCATCAGAAAGTAGTGAAAACAATTTTTGATAAATTATCTTCCTTGGCAAAAATAAAGTGAATAATAATACCACTCTTCATAAAAGCATTTGCATTTGTTTACAATACCCAAAGTGAATGTTTTAAATTAAAATGAAACTAGAACAAATACTGATAGAAATTTTTACTTTATATCCTATTTACTTCTTCCATGAATAGTATTTAGAGATTGTATTCAAATGTTTGAAAAGGCTCTGGAATAAACTTAAAAAAAAACATGAGTTTTCCTCTCTGTGAAGTCACAGGATGTTTCGACCCTCGGGGCGTTCTGGCGCGGTAACTGCTGTATGGTAAAAAAAAAATAAACTCCAAATAAAGAAAGAAACTCCATCAGAAAGCATTTAAGATCATTTTTGTTAAATTACTGTTCTTGGCCAAAATAAATAAAAATTTCACGCTACATCAAAGCGACGAAATTTTCGTGACGTAATCCAAAAACAATTTTACCTAAACAAAAATTAACATAATTACTAATAGAAATGTTTACTTTCGAACTCAATTTATTTTACTTTTTTGTTGCATACATTTAAATATTTCACTGGTATGCTTGAAAAGGCTCTGGAATAAACTTCAAAAAAGCTCGAATTTCCCTCACAGAGAAAGTCACAGGGCTCTTCGCCCCTCGAGGCGTTCTGGCGCAATTACTGCTGCATCGTAGAAAAATAATAATAATAATAATAAGCACCAGATAAAAGATAAACTCCAAAGAGAAGAGAGACTCCATCAGGAATTAAAAGCATTTCTGTCAAATTACTGTTTTTGATTGAAATAAAACAAATTTTTAAGTCCAATCTACATTAAAGATAATGAATTTTTTAACACAATCCAAAATCAATATTTAACCTATAAACGTAATTAAATACTGATAGAACTTTTTTTATGTTTTTCTGAATTTTTTTTTCACTCCATACAATCAATGAATTGATTCAAATATTGATAAAGAGTTTTAGAATAAACTTTAAAAAAAATGAAAATAACTATCAAATAAAGTGGAGAACTCTGTAAAAATAAACAGTGAAAATAATTTATTTAAAATGACCTACTTCGGGCAAAATCAAAAAAATACAAAATTCCAGGCTACATCAAAGTGAACCTTATTTACACAACCTAATATCAACCTAAACAAAAGTTAAATAAGTACTAACGAAAATGTTTACATTCTAAACCAATTTTTCTTTTTACTGCATAATTTTAAATATTTTGGTCGTATGTTTGAAAAGGCTCTGGAATAAACTTCAAAAAAGCTCGAATTGCCCTCACAGAGAAAGTCACAGGGTGCTTCGCCCCTCGGGGCGTTCTGGCGCGGTTGCTGCTGCTGCTGCTGCTGCTGCTGCTGCTGGTGTATCGTACACACAAAGTGCACACCATCACGCTCGTAGCTCTCGTCGTCGTTCCCCATCCCTGAGTCCCCGTCCTCGCGACCTGTCTTCCCTCTCTCTCTCTCACTATTTCCACCCGGTCGACGTTCCTCGACAAAAAGGCCTGGCTCTGGCTTCTCTCCTCCGAGTTGCCTCTGCGAAGAGGTTATTATTATCCGGGGCCCTAGGGTCATTATCGTTATTATTCCCGCGGAAAGGTTTTCGTTACTCGCCTCTGCTTTCTACCTTGTACCGAAGTAGTAGACTTCTTTTTTTATTGCCAATAAAGATTCGGACACCCGTGGGATAAACGTCCGTGACCGAAACACACATGTGTGTAAACATGCCTGACCAATGCGCGCGCCTCCTCCACCAAAATCCAAGTCGCCAAGAGGTCAAACGATTTTCAGATTCTCGAACGTCAAATCTAGGATCGAGCAAAAAAAATGGGGTGGTGGACAATGGAAGTCATCGCGACTATTACGCATCCACAAAGTTATTTTTAAATTGGAGTTGATGACACCTTTTTTTGGTATATTTCTAAAGTGAATATACGTAAAAAAAAGAATTTATGTTTATTTAAATACATACATTTATTACATTAATACAGTTTTAGCTGAATTAACTAAATTCTATTCGATTTAAATACATCATATTTGCATTTAAAAATATTGTTTTTTTCTCTTCTATTTATAAAGCCCTTATTTGATCGTATATTTACTGCTGATACCTATTGGAACTAAGATTTATAGAATAAATACAATTATTGAATCATCAGTTTAATAAGATTTTAATTGAATCAAATAAATTCGATGATATAAAGAGAACATTTTTCTCATCGGTACTAATAATTCTAGTGACCTTAATTATTCCTACCAACACTATTGTACAATCGTAAACTATACAGCAGAAATTGAATCTCTCAATAATTACACACTATATAGAGGAACAAAATAAATAACGATAAGCCGGAAATGCAGCACCAATTATTTATGCCGTCGTTATAGTTGCGCTTTGAAGTAAAATTTATTTTAGAATCGGCAGGCCGTGACTCACTTTCGCGAGTGCTCTAGCCTGACCCCGGTGGTACACTCGAGAATCTCGAGAATTCTGTGTATATACATATTAGGGTGGTTCAATAAAGATTTTTTTTTTTTTAACCTCGCTCTTCACCGAGATTTTTGTACCTTTTATTCCAAAATAGCTCACTCAGAAAGGGACTTAAAAAATATACCATCGCTCCACCGATATTGAAATTTCCTTTAAAAAATTCCGTACATATATATACATATATATGCAATTTTTATACATACATAAAAAGCTGCTATCGGGATATATATAGATTTATTAGAGTCTCATCGAGAGTGGCGACGGTTCTGGCAAAATGAATTCTGAAAAGCAGAAACATTTCGACGTTTCTATAGCTTACAACAGAATATTCATAGAACGTTTGATATCAACTTAACGCGTGCACGACAGTGCTTGTATCTCGTGACACGTGCTTGCTTATGATTCTTTGTTGTTTTTTTTTTTTTTTCATTTCATAAATATTTCGCGTTGCCTTATGCCCGCGCACGTCCACGTTATTCGAGAGAGTATTGCCGAGACCGGTCGGCGCGCGCACTCCCGACAATCGATGGGGGTTCCAGTGGGGAAGAAGGGCAAAGAGCCATGAAAAAAGTTTTTAGTTAAACCATATGTGCTTGGATTCTCCCGTTCGCCTCACAGAACCGATTGACTCAAAAACTTCTCAAGTAGTACGCGTGGAATGAGAAAAACGGGTGGAGAAGTGTGCGACCGGGGGTAATGGAAGAAAATGAAAAGAAATGAAACGAAGAAAAGTGAACGAAAAAAAAAAGATGAAAACAAAAGAAAATACGTAACGCACAAACGCTATCTCGAGACAAAGCCGAAGCAACAGCAAAGACAGCGGCAGCATCGTGCATACCCGTCCCAGATAAAAAGTCGTCCTCGCTTATCTCTAAACTATACATATAAACGAGTCGATTTATCTATTCACGTAAACACGAACAAAAAAAAAAAAGAAGTTTTTGTGACACTCTTCCTCGCTCTCTTTCGTCAACCGAGTGTGTCTTAAAGTCTTTTAGCAGATTTTTTTTACATTTTAAAAATATCAGCCGCGAGTATTTGTATATATATTTGTAGAATTCCTCAGACCTATAAATACTCATAACGCTTTACAGTGTAAAGCATTTTGGAAACATTTCCTAAGAAGGAAATAATATATTTTTAATGCAAGTCAATTTTTCTTTTTAGTACTCGGCTTCCAGAGCAAAAAATGTATGAGGTACTTTCCCTCAATTGTGTCACTTTTGTTAACATTTTTTTCTTTTTCATTGATTCCGAAACTCTTTATTTTGCTTTTAATTTGATATTACCTTTCCGGCGATATGTACAAAATGTATTGAAAAATTAGTAGAGTCAAAAAAAAGTTTTTCAATAGTTGTAGTGGCTCATCTGGCCGAGAATGCCTCATGAAATGTTTATATAAATATAATATATATATACCAAATCGAAACATTTAAAAATTGCAAGAAAATTAATATCACAAATATATATTACGTAGCCAAATATACGTCGAATATAATTATATATATGTATGGGATTGTTTATAATTAGAAAAAAAGGGGTCTAGTTAAACAAGAATGCCTAATGTACGTGGATTCCCCTGATCTTTAAAATCATTCTTTGTTATTTCACTAAAGTTGAAAAATATAATCACCGGTCGAGATATATTTGTAGAGAAATAAAAAAAATGTGAAAATCAGTCGGCAAGAATTATGAGTGTGTCACAAGTCTCGAATTCAATTAACACATTTTTTATATTCATAAACTTCGGATGCCAATGTTATATTTTCTTAGCGCGTTCACCGAAGAATCACAGAGTCACATAATGCTTAATAATGTGAAGAAGTATGGAAAAACTAGTTGAGTCTGAATGAGGTTTCCTGATGGCAGACCTTGAAAATTTTATTTCATTATTTTGCTAAAGTTAAAAAATATAGTTAACGATCGTAATATATATATATATATATATCTGAAGAGCTATTAAAAAAATGTCAAGAGCAGTCAAGAGCAAGTAACTAGCTCAAGTTCCGCCAATCACATTGGCTTTTATCGTTTGTGATGACGAAGGCAACACGCCCGAGTCTGTTCGCAACGATCTTTGACGTTGTGTCACCTTCAACGGTAATGTAATATCGAACGCACGTCTCGTGAGATGGGATATGAAAACAAAAAATAAAAAACTGCTCCTGCTCACGTTTGATATATTTTGTGACGTCGACGCGGCTGGTCGCTCAAAGAACGGGAAAAAGATTGGAAAGCCCGCGGTGCTAAAATAAATAATTCCAATGCACGTCGATTCCTGCAGAGCTCCAGTCTAGCTTCCTCGTTGAAGAAATCTTGTAATAATTCCGTATGCTCGTAATCACAAAATGAGTATCAATGTTCAAATACGCGAGTCGTGTTTAAATATCGGTGCTCGTAAAAACACGGGTTTAATCTACGTTGAGCTATTTTTATGTTTTGAGATACCTTCCGCAAATATCGTCAAAGTTAAACGACTATTGCGAACAAACTTTTATGTTTTATTTACAAATTCCAGAATTTCTAAAAAAATATATGTACATTATAATACTAGTATTTCTCCAATAGAAAGCAAAAATAAAAGGCACACCTTAGAAATTTTTCATAGTAAGCTACTTTCAGTTATTTTCAAATTTTTAAATCTGCTGCGCAAATACCTTTGAAATTACGTGACTATCGCGACAAAACTATTTTATTTTATTCTAAAATAGAAAATTCTTTCTAGTTGAAAGGAAAGAAAAAAAACAAGAAAGTCGACATAATAAACTTTCAACTTTTTACCATCAATTTTTTTTATATACATTGTTCAGATATCTTCCAAGTTATGTGACTATTGCAATAAAACATTTCAATTATTTTCTAAAATTCCTAGTGTTTCAAAAACACACATTTTTTTGTAGCACGATTACAATGATTTCTCTAGTAGAAAGCAGAAATAACAGGCACACCGCAAAATAAAATAGATATAAGAGCTATCTTCAGCTATTTTTAAATCTTAAGATTGACTGAAGTTACGTGATTATTATGATAAAAAATTTCTAATTAATTCTAAGATTCTAGAATTTCTGCATATACTATTTTTTTTCGTGTGCAAAATGAATTCTCTAGAAAGCGAACAATGAAAGGCTGCAGAAATTTGTCGGCTAAGCAGGCAAATCCGATTTTGATTCGCCAGGTGAAACCAATTCCAACATAAAAAACGAGAGCGAGGTGTACAAGAAAAAAGCCCAGACAAAGGAACCAGAATACAGAAAAAAGTGGATGACAAAACCGTGACAAAACCGAAAGAAAAGAAAGAGTTCCGGTGGGGAAAGAGCTCTGCGCATAAATTGAAAGCACTTTTAATACGAGAAGAGAGCGCCTTGACGCGCACATCGGAAGTCCAGTGGCCCGGTTGCGCCGCGTCGTAAGCGCGTAAACAAGCGTTGAAAATTTATTAACACCGAAGCACGCAAGAGACACAAGAGAGCAGTTGCGTTGAGAGAGGCCATGCCTTAGTGAATCGTTTGGTAGTGCTACTGCAGCGGCCATAATTCAATAACGGCGCTTCACTGACACCTGCCGTGCGACTGTCGTAAACGTAGGTACCTCCGACACTTATTTCTTCGATCAACATAACTTCAGATTTACTGAAAATCACAAGCCAAATTACATTCTTATCCTTTTAATATTATATCAAAGATTATTACTTTCTCTCAGAGGAAACTGTGTTTTTATAATTTTTTTTTTTTCAAGATTTTCATGTCAGGATACTTGGAATGATCCAAAACGTCGAGAACAGTGGTTTAGAAAAAATGTTCTTATGTGTGCGTGCGTGTGTGTATGTGTGTGTGTGTGTACGTGCAGGGCTTCGAAATTTCGGTTCAAGCTATTGAGCTGAAATTTAGCACATAAATGAAGCATTTCCGCTGCTTTCACTATTATGATTTCTAACATAATGTACGCGAACATTTAGATTTTATGTCTGTTTGAATTTTAAAGAAAGGGTGTGTTCGCTCTAACTTTTGTAAAACATTGGCTATTGTACTAAATATTTATTCATAAGTGCAGATACGTTCAAGATTATTTGGTATTGAATTTGATCAAAATCGAGAATAAAGTGGTTAAAATTTTATGACGTTTTCGAGAAATTTACGTTACTGCACAAATTTTACCAAAACTTGGAGCTCACGAGTCCACATTTTTTTACATAAATGAAATTATTTCCGGAAATTATTAGTACTTAGTTTTCTCATAATCTGTAACGTGGTTCAAATTTTAGAGAATTTTGAATTTTTCAATTTTCAACAATGAGATTAATTTTTTTTTACACATACCTTAAAATATTAAAGAATGTTTAGCAGAAAATTTTATCAAAATCGAGAAAAGGGTTTACGTGTTATATTAGATTCAAATTGCAAACGTTGATATTAAAATTGTTTTAATAACAAAAATTCCTCACGGTGAGATATTTGCAATAATATTCTCAATCAATCTCATGAAATAACTTGATATTATTTCTGGTATATATAGTGTTGATGTATACATACATTTTCATTATGTGTAATTGATTAAGAACATACTAGACTAGACAATGCGTGATTCAGATATTTGCAGTTTTATGTGTAGGAAAAATCGATTTTCAATCAAAATGAAAAAAAAATAAAAACACAAATAATGTGGATTATACAGAGCTTCCTCGGTGCGGAAGCCAAAATCGATCGACATACTTCCTCATAGAGGGGATTTTGTGCAATATGAAAAATTATGAGGAAGCTACACACAGATTTATTATTATTATTATTATTATTATTATTATTCATCGATTTTACGTATTGTAGTATTTTTCTTTTGACCCTTTATTTTGTTCGCAGTCGCAGGTAATCGAGTATAATAATAAAATACGTTTTCCATTTGTCCAATTCCCAGCAGTAATTACATCGGATCTCTCAGTCTCTCCCTCGTCCCTTCTTCTCTCTCTCTCTCTCCCTCTATATATATATATATCAGGTTTTCAGCTCTCTCGCCTAACTCGCCGCAACGCTCTGTACACGTAGCTCCCTCGTTCGCCCACAGCCCGCAAACTCGACCAAGTGTACTATATATATACTTGCACTAATACCAGCGCCATGGCAGCGAGAACGATGAGAGAGAGAACGTAGCCAGCCATCCGGACGCCCTTTCGCTCCGCGTCAACGCAGAAATTGCCTCTGTCCACATTTTCAATGTTTGCCTCGGTCGTGGAACTCGAGAACCCCGTCACGATTATCGGAGGTGGAGCCGACTCTGCCACGGGGTTTCGCATAGAATTTATAATTCGATTTCGCAACCGTGAACTTCACCTTCGCGTACGTGAGAAAAGGAAAAAAAATACATATACCTATGTATTGTTGCGTCGTTATATCTCGTCGTATCACCAACATCTGTCTTAATTCAATAATAAGATATATGTTCGATTACGCATTTTCAATCTTTTATCGCTGTATCTTGATAAGAACAAGAGAGACGGGAATGAAAATGAAAAGCTGTAGATTAAAATGGTTTGCATACACAACAATGAAAAAAGTTTTCATTTTTCACAAAGCCACCTCTATGCGGAAGCTTATTCATTAATCTCGGCTTCCTCGTAGAGGAAGTTAATATCATTTTTTTTTACGCGTATCGTACTGTACGGTGTTAATATCATTTGCATTGATATAAACTTGCGCAAAAATTTATTCACGAATAGATTGTAAACAAAATACGATGTTCGTATCGTTAAATTTAATACGAAGTTTCAGTCCGATAGCTAAAAATTTGTTCGAACATATTTGTACGTACATATTCCAAAATTTCATAAAAATAGAATGTGTCAAGTGATTTCTATAAAATTTATACCAATTGAAGATTAGCCAGTACTCTACATGGTATTCAAATTTTAGGCCTTTCATCACACACACACACACACACACACACACATGAAAATCTACAAAAATAATTTTTCATGAAAACAAAGCTTTGTCTATAAGGAAGTAAAAAAAGTAATTTTGTAAAATTGAAGCGATAGTTTTTGTTAGCAATAAATACATTTGTAACCTTGACATTATTTTTTTTTATTTATCGGATTTTTTTTAAAATTAGTAGTGAGAAAAAGAAATTTTGAGAGTTTGTGAAATTTGCTCTTTTTTAAAAATAAAAACATTTATAAAAATTTTTAAATAGAAAATATTTTGTAGAGTGAAAATACTATTTTTTTACAAACTGTTTTTGTATTTTTTTGTTGTAAGACTAAAAATTTACACATTTTTTCCTGTATTATCAAACTCCCTCTTTTAGATAATAATACCAAAATATTTTTGCAAAGTGAAAATAAAAATATTAACAAACCATTTTTGAAATTCATCGTCAAACTCGAAACTTGCGAACATTTTTTTCCAAAAAATTGACCAAATTATAACACTTTTGTAACAGTAACATTTTGTAAAATTAAAATTAATAGCATGCACAGCAAAAAATAATTTCGTAAAATCAGACTATTGCTTTCGTAATTACCAAATTGGTTTATTAGTTTGCCAATCTTTTTTCTATCTTACGAATTTTTCTCTTAATTTAAAAGTGACAAAAAAAAAGTTTCAAATTTACAAAATTTCGTTTTTTTTTAAAGAAAAAAAAATCGTAAAAATTATTTTATCAAATTAAAATCCAAATTTTTAACGCACTATTTGTGTATTAGTTTTGATAAATCTAGAAACTAACAAATTTTTCTATTGTTGTAAAATTAACAAAAAAAAAAAGAAAAAAAAATAGAGGACAACAAGTTTTTGTGAAGAAATAAAAAAGATCGTTTCGTTTTTGCTGTGTATTCGTCGATAATAATGACCATAATTTTTGTTTTTATTACGTTATGTTCTTCGTTGAATATAATAAGATTTCCGGTTAGTAGGTGCGCTCGTGAGACCTCATTTTGTTTTATAACGAAAGGAATGAGGGAGCCCCGGACTGGTTTTACTAGTACGGCCCTGAGACTCCCCAACCTACCGGCATATCGAGGTTCGAGAGCTGGAGGGGCGAAGGGGGCCCACCCGTTTCCCCTCGAGCTCTTCCATGACACCCCCCCCCCCCCCTCTCTCTTCCCGCCGTCCTGGCAGAACTTTTGCACGAGTCTCTCGGCGCTCGCGCGCTCCGAGTAATTTAAATGCCTCGTATCAGTCAGCCATCGCGTTATAAACACACCACGTTCCCCTGATTTCCGTCTCTCTTACTCGCTCGTACCCGCATTCTCGCTTCTTTTTTTTTTCAGTCTCTCCTTTCGTACATCGTTCTTACTCGATTGAATGCTCGCTTGATGACAACTTTTTTTTTTGCCTTAATGAGGATACAACGATATTTATGTGCAATATTTGTACTTTCAATTCGAGACACATTTTTTTTTTGTTTAGACAATGTGATTATTCGTCGAAATAATGACAAAGCGAATAACATTGTTTTTTTTTTTTCAGTTTCGTTTTAAGTACGAAATAACTGAAAAAAACTCGAAGTAGCTTTTTTTTAAATATATATTCAAAAATCATAAGCATTACAAAATCAACTAATTAAAGAATAGTTAAATGTCAATCAACCAAAATTAAATAAAAAATATATGTTTAGGCTTTAGTTCCGATAACATAAAATAATCTTGAAAACGGTTTCTTTTATGTTCTTATTTGTGTATAGTTTTCATTTTTTTTTTTCAATTAAAAAGTGTATTGTAAAAAATTTTTTTTTTTTTTTTTAAATACTTAACCACGTATATTAAATTTAATAATACAAGTACTTTAATATAGCTATCATTTAGTACGATAACTAAAATATATAGAATTCCGCCTGAAAAAAAAGTCCATACGAATATTTCAAATCTTTTTTTTTTTTTCTCGAATATTTAAAACAGTGTATCGATGAGTCGTAAAAAAAACTTTGTTTCAACGTTGCGTTGATTCATGACCAGACTCAACGAGAAATGAGAATCGAAAAAAAAAATGCCTCTCAGCTCTCGCTTTTCTTTTTACGACTCGAGCTCGAAAACGAATATCCCTGTCTCCGTTCCCCACTCGTTTTGCCGTCGAGCTTTGTCCGCGTTTCTTACAGCGTCGATGGTATCAGCGCTGGAGGTTCCCCGCTGCTTACAACATATACGGATACCTCCTATATGCAGTAGTGTAACACGCCGATGCACACAAACGCGCTCAGAGTTATACACACATATAGTCAGAACATACGAGGACGAAACGAACCGAATCGAATTGATATCCGTGATTCTCCGGAACGACGTGTGCACCTCGCTGAGTCTCAGTCGAGGATGTAGAGAAATTGTCTCTCGAGCAATCGGTATAAATGCGACAATAGTATTTTCATTCAACGAAATAAAAGAAACCTTTTTTTTATTTTTATTTTTTAAATTAATACACGTTACTGATTTAATTCTGTAACAAATTTATAATTTTATTAACGCGCAGCAATATGGCTATAAATAAATTAAAAAATTCAAAATTACTCATAAATAATAATAATAATAATAATAATAATAATACAATTATTGATAAAATAAATATGTATTATCTTTTTTCTAGTATTTTAATATTAAAAAAATCGACTTGTACACCCGGTACATAGTTGGCACGTTGTGTCGCGGTACGTTTAATAAATAAAATGGAAGCATCTATAGGCCTTGTCTGCAGTATTATCCGGTGTGGCTTCGGCTTTAGACGTAGAGGCCTCTCGGTGCACTCTCGCGTTAGAGACTCTCTCGCCCAGAGCCTAATAAGTAACGTGGCAGTGAGTATGCCGCGGAGAGGGCGAAACAGCCGAGGTAAGAGAGCCCGGGTGTTCAAACCAGCGGGGTGTTCATCGGTGTCTATTGCATAGCACACGATTCTCATCGAAACGGAGCATGCAATGCCAAAGAGAATCGCACTGACGAGGACGAGCGAGAGAGAAATAAAAGAGAAAGAATAGGTACAGTGTTTGAAAAGGGACGAGACGTGCACAATAACTGGCTTGTTTCGAGAAAACCGCTATTTGGTATTTGCTCGATTGTAAAAATATATAAGACGAAAAGGGACATAACGAATTTCATTACAAGCATTACTGAATTATATATTTTTTTTACTGTCATTTAATTATAAGATCTTGAAATAATTTTGTTAGCACCATATTTGACCTATGCATTCTTATATTATTATTATTATTATTATTATTAGTGGTATTTTTTCAATACTTATCGTTGCTTTCGTTATTTTTTCTTCCTTTTTTTAAGATTGCCATGTCGATATGATCGGAATGTTCGAAAACAGTCAATTTAAAAAGAATGTCTGGCTGTGTGTGGGTGAATTTTTGTTAATTTCTATAATTCAAGAAATCCTTGAGCTGTCAAGTTGAAATTTATCACGCAGGTAGAGGCCAACTCTCATTTTTGTTCAAATTTTCGGCGAAACGTAGGAGTCGTGAAGATTCTTCGAAATTCTTTATTTTGTTATTCTGTTCGCATGTCTGCTTTTAAAGTTATCGAACTACTGAATTAACTAATTCTACATAAATAGGCTAATATATGATGGATAATCGCTATTAAATTTCATTAAAATCGATCACTCCATATAAGTTTTATGAGATTTTGTAATTTTTCGAACAATCGACATGTAACTCACGTAAACTTTAATCGTGCATTAAATAATTGAATGAAATAAAAATTATTCTTGGGAAAAGAAATATTCAACTTGGTGAAGGTTGGTAGAAGAGATTTCGAATTTTATAGCAATTTAAACTTTTGAATTTGTAACCGCTTTGACTTTCCAAACATTTGTCGAAACAACTTCAAATTTTTGATCACTGACGTAACAACGATCGAAAATACTTGGTAAAAAATTTGGTGAAAATAGACCGAAGCATTTGAATTTTATAGAACATCACATATCTATATTCACTATTGTTCATTTTGGCGTAGACTCGTAACTCGCAAATAACTGAAATTGTTGTTAAAATTTATTGAATTTATTTGATTTTAGAACTCTTCATTAATTTGTCCTCTAAAACTTTGTAAAACTTCAGCCCTACAATTACAAGTTAAAACTTTGCTTCCTCATTACTTTCCACTTTCAGCAAAACTTCTCTAAGAGGAAGCCAAAAATAATTAACATAGTACTTTCTTATAATGGTGGCTTTATGAAAAATGGAAAATAACGAAGAAGCAGTATACGGAAGTAGAATATGCAAGGTTCTACTATACATCCTCTTTCATACCATGTTTAACCTATACTTGTTCTTAATATAAATAGCATTTTTTTTACTACATAATATTATTATTATTATTATCATTATTATTATGTGTGTACTTCGATTTCCCGTCCTAAAGAGTTATAAGTAAAACAAAAAAGTTTGAAGGTGACAATGAGCAGTGACTAAGAAACCCTACAATACGAAGTAAACATCGCTACTATACTGGAGCTACTAACTAAAGCACACATTCCAGATGTACTGAAAAATATTACACTTAAACACGCATCACGAGTGACCGTATACTAATTTTTTTTTTCATTTGCTAAAACCTACAATTTTGAGTCATTGTTGCATTCTATTTACAGAGCCATGAACAAATATGCGTGCTTTTGCTCGGATTCCTGTTATTGACACGGTCGAAGGCCACAGACTATAACGTCGGAATGGTGTGGGATACACAGCCTACGGCAAAAGTAGACTGGTTGGGAAACAAAAGCAATCATCGTCAGCAAGGAGCATTTACCTGAAGCAAGTTGAAAAAGGATCGATATCCAAATGCATGGGGCAGTGATCAAAACGAAATTCGATATTTAATTTACTTAGTTTATTTGACTTATTAAATATATAATTTACTAAAATTATTTTAATCTCTAATGAAAAAGGATTAATATCCAAATGTACGGATCAAAACACGAAACTCGATATTAAATTGACTTAGATTATTTGACTTATTCAATTTATTTAAATAATTTATTATATACGTATAATTTACGAAAATGATTTTATTCATCTAATCACTATTTCACTACTGTCATATATAGCTAATGACTCTCGGTGGGTTTATTTCAAAGCCACTAATTTAAATCAACGCCTGTGAATGATTAATTATGGATGTCCACGATAACAGAGAAGCGTCTAGCCGCGTAGATTATGCAATAGCTGAGTGTGACGCATCGATGCGAAAGGGAGAGGGGGGGGGGGGGGGCAGGCACATTGCATACTATATCCCTATTTATATATCTATAGGCGACAAAGCATTCGAGTCATATGGTAAACGAATTGAAAGAGAAAGTTACATGCAACGAGAGAGTACTTGAGGAAGAGGAAGAGGGAAGAGCGATGGAATAGAGGAAGCGTTAAAGAGTAGAGCGTGAACGAATTTAACGATTCGATGTGGCGAGCTGGGAGAGAGAGAGAGAGAGAGAGAGATCGTGCGCAAAGCTCTAGACAGTACTGAATGTATAGTTCATTCCATGGTGATTTTCACAAGATGAAACCCGACACTCTACGATTTACATAGTATTTTTATATTGTTGTTATCGCTGAAAAGATCGCCTGTGACTTTTGTTAGATTTTTATTTTAAGCCGTTCTTAATTTATAAAGAAAGATAATAATAACTTTCAAAAAGAAATGATAACTTCAATTAAAACCATGATTTCGACATAATTAATACTGCCAATTTTCACGTCCTATAACGCAGTTTATTTTTATATGAAAATAGAACTAAATTTGATATATATCATCGAGCATGTGTATCTAATTTAAAGTAAAAAATATTAAGCTTTGCTAAGTACATTTTGTCTTATTAGAAAAATTGACCAAAAGTCTGCAATGAAAATCCGAAATTTGAAACGTAGGATCATGATGCAAATATCTACATTTCATATTTAAATAATATATCGCCGAGATTTTCATGTCAGGACAGTCAGAATGGTCCAAAACGTCGAGGAAAGTAGTTTAGAAAAAATGTCCGTGTGTGTGTGTGCAGTAGTTATTTGAACGTTGCGATTTTTGATAAAATACCTGTAGCCATTCAGATTTGATGTAATTTTGAATTTTTTTAAAAAAGGGCGTGGTCGCTTTCATGGAAGTTCGACGATTTAGCTAAAATAGTTTTTCATAATTGAAGATACATTCAATGTTGATTGTCATTGAATTTCGACAAAATCGATAGAGTGATTAAAAATTTATAGAAATTTGAATTTTCGAATTTTTTTTTTTTGAAACCGCTATAACTGTGTAACGGTTCACGGAACCGATCGAAAATTTTGCATAAAACTCAAGTAGAATATTTCGTTGTTTGATACTGAATTTGGTGAGAATCCAACAAAGAGATTATATTTCAGAGAATATTTTATTTTTTTTTGTACAAAGACTCTTCAATGAGGAAGCCAAAATTGATCAACATACTTCCTCCTGGAGGTAATTTTGTAAAAAATAAAAAATAACGAAAAATAACAATGTGCAAAGTTTTACATTGCAGCCTTTCTTACAATATTAAACTGCATTCCATAACGAAAAAATTGGTCATATCATTTATGTCGAAATCATGTTTTAAACTGAAGATGGAATCTTTTAAACAGCAAATTAAATTTTTTGTTTGTTAAATCAAGAATTGCACGAAATAAAAATCTAATAAAAATCATAGACGTTCCTCTCAGTGATAAAAACGATATAAAAAAATATTAGGAAAATTGAAGAGGGTCGGATTTAATCCTGTGATTTACCATAGAACGTCCCGTATATACATATAACTTCTGACTGCGCTCCGCGCTCTCGCGCATGTGTAGTTTGTTGCCCGTGTGTGTGTGTGTGTATGTGTGTAGCGCGGGAGAGAATGGCTTCGCCGATGGAATGAGGAGGGACGCAGCGACCCTGCTGGAATGAGGAGGATAATAACAGCGTTTATGGTTTACCTTCGTCGTGTCGAAGGGATGCGAAAGGCGAGATAGAAGCTCAAATGAAAAACACGTGGCAGGTTCAACGAATGGTTAGAGTTATCGAGACCCTGTTTCCCCGATTTTAAGCCCTCGCCCCCCTTTACAATATGATACAGTTCTGAAGAAGGACGTCATAATTCCTTTTTTTTTTTATAAAGCCTGAGGCAGCAGTCGGAAATATTTACTGAATTCCGACAAATATTTAATTTGTTATAGCGAATCTGTCTTTTTAAAAAAATAATAGCCATAAAATATTTGGTTCTTTCTCTAGAATTATTGTTGGCTTATTTTTCTGTTATTCAAATGTATGAAATAAATTAGAAAAATAAATGTAAGATAATTGCAACGAGATTTCTACGACAAAAAAGATCTTATATGGAAGTTATATTTTTAGATTTAAACAATACGATGTTACTGATGAGATTAATGGACTTTATTCAACGAATAACAAAATAACTAGTACTTATGATACATGTATTTGTTATTATTAAATGCCAGTATGGGAAAATATCGTAACTGATTCGTAAAGATACTTAACTGAACAAGAGATAATGATTTTGTTTCGCTAAATGAAATGTCATAAAATAAATAGCAGATAAATATATTTTTTTTTCATAAATAATACCGTTTCTTCTTCAAATCTAGTATTCTTATTCCTCAGTAAATATTTGTAAAAATCGCATTCCTAAAAAAGAACGTAAATACAGATTAATATTAAGTGTCTGTCGACGAGCTGTATGATAGTATTTTATTCGTAATTTTCAACAGACACAACTGTCTCGAAATATAAATCTGCATATCCACGTAGAGAGTCATTGTTATGCTAATGCCAAGGTCGCAAATAATATAATACAGCGTATGAGCGCAAGTTTCGACCCCATTGGTCGAGGTTCTTTGTTGACCGTTCGATAAGCGCGACTTTTTGTTGTTGTCGTTGTAATTTCTTTCTCCGCATTCCCGGCTCGAAATCATTATCACTCGACACAACATTGTTGCCAATGAAAATCGATGGAAAAGGAGTGATACAAATCGAACTGTGTCTCTACTTCCTATCGAGATACTCGAAACTCACGATAACTCGATACTTCAGTGATAGTTACGACGATGCGTGTATGCGTTTGGTAGCCGAGAAACTCACACAAAGCGCAGAGAAACAATATGTGTGTACGAGTCTATATGTATAACATATATGTATATAATGTGCGAGTAACGGCCGTGTCCCTATGCGATAAGCGTATATGTTTCACTGATTATTACTTTCAGTATTTCGTATCTCTATCGTTGTTAATGTTTTATATTCCCGACAGACAAGAGATACGTAACTGAGAATTTGTTGACCACAATTTAAACTGGAAATAAAAATGTTTATTTATAGCTCGAAAAGCTCGAAAAGGTTCACGGTATACATCGATTCGTCATTATTTTTGAATAAATTGAATATATTGCTTCCTCGTAGCCATGGTTTTGTCCTCTTTTTTTTTCGACACTTTCAAATTAAATCTGTTGACAACGTGCCAAAACATCCAAGAATCACATTTAATATGTATATATATATATATATATATATATCTGGATGTATGCATCAAGTTCCAAAAAATTATAACTCGAGAACGACTAGTTATAAAGCTGAAATTTATCACGCTAAATAAACTAATATTGACCAATGATTGGTATTGAATTTCGTCACAATTTATCCACACGTAAACATTTTAAGACATTTTGAATTTTTCAAAAACTTTATAGCTCTAAATTACGTATACTTTGATGAAATAAAATAATTGTTTTTTTTTTAATATAAATAAAATAATTAAGACGAACAATCAATCTTCGGCGTTATACTTTTATACTGAGATTTTGTAGCGATTACAATTTAAAAAAAATTTTTAACCACTTTTTTTTTTTAACAAAATTATATATATAATTTTATTAAAAATGTATAGAGGCATTTTTATTTTATCAAACACTGAATTACATTCCCAATTTCCGAGTCTTGTAACTCGTTAATTACTTAAACAAGAGTAATTCACCAATTCCGAAACTGCAATTTTTTTTTTAAGAAACAAGTATGCAAAGTAGAGTTTTGCGCATTATTTTTCGCTTCCTCATAAATTTCCGTTTTTCGCGGAGCTACCTCTACGCGGAAGTCAAAATTAATAATAATTTTTCCTCGTACATGTGTGGCTTTGTGAAAAATAGAAAATAATTAGCAAGTTCTAGTTTGCATCCTTGCTTTTTTTCCTTTTTTTTTTTTTTTTTGTGAATAATTTGAATATATCTGTTGCTTCTCGCGATTCCTTTTTCCTCTCCGAGAAAACATCGTGATTAATATCTTTATCTTAGAGGTAGAGCTAGTGGGTTATTCCTGCCAAAGACGTATCAAACACTCCACAGTTACGCAAACAGTTCTTTTTATACAGCGACACAATCAGCTTGAAAATCGCGATATGATTCACAAAAGATAAGTATCGAAATATAATTTATTTTTTATTGTACACATTGAAGACTGTAAAAATATATTTAAAAAAAAATGAGATCTTTTTTTTTTTATTGAAACCTTTAGGGCTCATTTAGAAGAATAGTGATATTAAGGAAATATTCGCCGGATTTATGGCTTATATCGGTTGACTTGGTTTTTACGTACAGTGGGCGTTGCAAATGTTACGAATGAAAAAAGGGCCTTTACCGCAGGGGTTCTAGCCTGGTTATTCGTGGACGCTAAAGGACGACGTCCGTATAGGCTGTACTTTCAATGACAACCCTCCTTTGTCAATCCGGAGTTAAAAAGGCCTATGAATCGTTTTTTTAGGGATCCGAAAATTTACCAACACCTTTCCCGATTTTTCCTGTTATATAAACTATAAAAATATACTAAAAAAACTATAGCGGATTAATGTATAAAAATATTGGATATTTTACGAACTTAAAATATTCAAAGAAAAACGCGAGTTAAAAAAATTCACAGGCGAAATACATTTCTCTCGAATTCGAAAAAAAAAAAAAAAAGAAAAAAATTTGTCCCATAACTTTTGACAACTAATTTATATTTTCATTTTTCATATACTTCTAAAAGAAAATACATATTAAAAGATGATTAGATTCTGGAAAAAAAAACAACTTTTCCTACACAATGAAGAAAAATATATGAATGGGCTTACGGATAAAAAAGAAATGTCATATTTTGAATATGTCAAACAATTTCTTTACCGAGACGATAAAATCGAAGGTATTCATGATAAACATGTAACAAAAATCACACATCAAATTCATATTTTAAAAAAACATTTCTATAAAAAAAATTATATATATAAATGCAAGCAACAAATCTTTTCATTTTTCCTGTATTTCAAAAATAAAACAGTCATTCAACAATAGTTTCAGAAAAATATTAATTACCACAAATGTAAAAAAAAAAAAAAAAAAAACACATAAATAATTTAATGGTTTCGAAAGAAAAAGAAATGTCATCGTTTTGAATATGTCGATAAATTCGTTTGGCGGGACGATAAAATCGAGGCATTAATGAGAAATGTAACGACGCGTCGAGTGCATCGACGAGTCGAGCTGTTCGACCGTGCCGATTCCACGCTCGACCGCTATTGGTTTCATAACTTTCGTACCGGGAATCGCGGTCAGCGATACTTTCAGGTTCGACTGTACCGTTCCCTCGTCCCCCTCTGCTGCCCTCCCGCCCCTTCAGCCGGCGCCCGCGCCCTCACCGACTAATTTCGCCGATTAGAATTTTAGCATGACGTACAGGCCGAATAAAATATTTTTGACGATGCTGGAGTAAATTTCATCGTGTCTTGTTATACGGATATTCTCCACTTTGTTTTCGCCTCCCCTTTTTTGCGACACTATCTCCGCACTCCACTCGTTTCTTCTCTCTCTCTTTCTCTCTCTCTCGTTAATCCCCCTGAACTCTCTCGGGTTTCCCTCTCCAACCCACTCGATCCCGCTTTTTCTCACTCGTTCGCTTCACTGCGCCAAATGACACTTGTTTTTTCTTGCCGACTATGCAATTTCGTACAAGAATAAATTCAATTAACGCCAAGTACGACGACTTTAATGATAATATGCGAATGTGAGTCGATCACGAGACATTTAATTTTATGGCGTCGATCGACGTTGAGCCAAGCCTGGTGAAACGGCTTTCCAATATTTTTATCTAACCTCGAAATAAAATCCAATGCAATAGTAAACACATTATTCGATAATCACTGTCGAGAGAAGAATAAAACCTTTGAAGAAAAAAAAAAGATAATTGGTTCGAGCATTTCCAAAGCGAATTCGTTTGTAAGAGTAACAACGTTTAATATATGTTTGTAGTAAAAATTACATTGTTTATATTTATTCATGGGTGAAACATTTTTTAAAAGTACTATTGCCATTTGAGATTTAATATCGTTAGCATGTTTTCATAAATGAGAAACTGAAAAAGTAAAAAAATGTTCAAAAAGTAGGTTTAATCTAAATATTTGTAGAGCTATTTTTATTATATATAACTTTTTGTATATGTTGTTGCATATAAATGATGTATCTTTAAAAATGACACAATAATATCCTTTAGATATAGGATCAAAAAAATATTTATTTGTTTATTTCTTTACTCATGACCAAACACTTTTTCAAAAATATATTATTATTTTAGAATTAACATAATATGGGCTTCTACGCAGTTTATGTAATTTAATAAATTCTCCTTTATTTATATATAAATAAAGCAGAATAATATATAACGAAAGGATTTTCAAAAATTAATTTTAACCTCAATATTTATCTTTTTATGTTATACATCTTCCAAAAATTTTATTTCATAACAATTATTTATTAAGGTGAAAGCCCTTTTTCATAAAGCATTACTATTTTTTATTGAATATAATGTGACATTATCGTACGTTGAAACTTCGATTGAAACACTATGTGCTTTGTATGATTTAACAAATTAAATAACGACCAATCTATAAATAAAGGTTTTTCAAACAGTAATATTTTTCTGAATATTTATATATTTTTCTGTCGTATTTTATAAAAATTACTTATATTTAGGATTCACATGATTTAATATATATATATATATAAATATATTTCTCTGAATATAGAGGACGTTATTATCGAATAAACGGATTTTGAAAATTGGCTTAAAAGAATCCAAACGCCGTAGGAGGCTTGGAAAGATAATTCGAACCTAGAGGACGTCACGTATCGAGCGAAGTAGCAGTTAACGATAAGTGGGAGCGAGAGAGGGAAGAGATTGTCTCACAGAAACGCACACGCACCGGCGATTATTCGATAGAATTAAAAAAAAAAAAAAGAGAAAAAAAACATAAGTTTCGCGAAATAATGAGATGCGAAAGTGCATAAGTTTGAGGTTGTATGTGTCTCTGCCTGTGTGAATGATGATGAAAGTGCGTAAAGTGCAGTGGTGCGTGTCACGTATACGTAACTAATACCAACGTTTCCTGAATATAGACGCCGAGGCACACGTGTCGTTTACATTTACGGCGTCGTCATCTCGATGTTCATGTTTGTATCGTGCAGCTCACTTTAGAGATTAAAATTACAAATGTAACGAGAGAACTGACAGCGGTATGGCACGGATTCGCGAGAATCGAGACGAGAACCACCCAACGATATATAGAAGAATTAGTAGCAGTTTTAGATCCCACAGAAACGAGTACATCCAAGTATGTCGCATTGTTTGTCGATTAAAAGTATAAGTGGACAACTAGGCCGGTTAAAATGAGCTTGTTTTTTTTTTAGATTTCGCTTTTCATCGATATTCTAGCATCTTTTCACGCTAAAATAGCTCAAACGGAAGCTGAAGCCTGAAAAAAAATACTGCCTCAACAGTATTAAAATATGCTATGGTAAAAAAGCTGACTTCGTTAATTAGAAGAAAAAAATTGCTGAATTCTATAAACGTTCGATAAATTTTCCTTCACTATCTATCGATTAATCCTTCATTCCATAAATTTATTTTTAACGTGATTTCGTTGTAAATAATACATTATTATTATTTTATTAGCAATAATTTTATTTCATTATTATTAGCATTAAAGAATCTGTTTCGCCATTTTAACATACAATATAAATACAATAAAATAAATACAAAATAGGCAACCCTAAATTGAAACACAAACGTTACTATTCTCTCAGATCCAAGGAGATTGTTAAATAAACCGGAAATTCCACGCGTAATAATATTCAAATACTAAAAAAAAAACATTATAATTTTTAATTTGACTCGGTAGCAATTAAATTCCTTCAGGATTTACATTCCTAAAAGCTCTTTTCGTAAGAGCAAAATATTTTAATATTAACAAGAATAATGAAAAACTAGATAGCGAACATTTTTATATCGATTTTTCAACGCTAAAAATAGCACATTAAGGTTTGACAAAAATGTTTGATCACACGAAACTCAATTCTCATGAGTTAGTTTTTTCTCTTTAATTAATTTCAATATCGATGAGGCAGCACTACATTTTTTTTAGGTCCTTAGTTATTTTAGAGTGAAAAGATGTATGTCGATAAAGAGCGAAGACTAAAAAAAAAAAAAGCCCTTTTTTTCAACTACTTTAGTGGGCACTCTTCATATGTACGTTCACTGACGCAGCGTAAGAGTCGTAAATGCTTTGGCTTGGTTCCTGGAACCCGTTGAGAAATATAAAAAAAAAAGAAAAGAAAGAAAAAAGTTTGAGGGGGAAGGGGTCAGTGCGGAAAGGGCCGAAGCAAAAGCACCACCGACAGCAGAGTAGAAGCAAAAGCAGAGAGTACAGAAATATTTTAGCCTCAGCCTAAATAGACACTTTGCAGGCGGCCAGAAAAAGAGAAGGAGAGAGATAGATAGATATACATATATAAAACAGCCACGTAGCGATCCAATAATTTAGCGTGACTCACGTCGTGCTTCTCGAGCTGCCATTATCGATTTAATTTTTTAACTGAAATAACGCTTTCACGTATTTCCCTTCTTCTGCGTTTAATTTGTCGGATTTAATTGAGATGAAATGTCGTTGTTGTTTTCTTTTTTCTTAATTTTTTTTTTTTTTTTCTTTTTTTTTTAATGCATAATTACTTTTAAAAATTATTCGTCGTCGTGTACATATGTGTATATGCGTCGGTTCAAAGATCGAACTTGTAGTCATTCGTCGAAAAAAAAAACAAACGATGATAAGAATAAAGAGACGCATGATTACAGAACGAGTGAAACGTGGAGGGGGAAACGTGAGTGAGAGGCTACGAGAGAAAAAAAAAGAATATCTGAATAATATGCTCGTTTCTCGCGACTAACTGGAGCAGCTGTATGATTGCATACTTGAACGGTATTCACTGCAAACCTCGAGAGTACTACACCGAAATTTTGAAAGCCATTGTCTCCGAAAACGCGTAATATACTGAACACGGCCTCGCGAAATTAAATCTAACTCTCAACGGTTTTCAATTTTCTTCACAAAGAAAGTAAATGTCCTATTTATCTTTAAAACAATCATAACGATATTCACGAGAAATTTTATAAAACGCGCACAGTAGTTTTGGATTATAGTTTGATTTATTTTAGTAATTGCCTTTATTTAATATTTAGAAAACTAGTAATACATTTTTATTTGAAGCTTTAACGCATAAAACTGGAAAAATTATGAACCGACATTAAAGTACTTTTATATTAGACATGAGTTTGTTAATGGATTCAATATACCCATTTCTTTTTTTAATTATATGTGTATATTAAATATAATATACCGGAATTAGCATAAAAACTTCCGAAATCCATCCCAGTTTTTTTTCTCAGCTTAGTCAGACACAACATTTTTAAACAAATGTCTGTGTTTAAAAATGAATATATTTGTGTTGTTAACGTTTATGCAGAAAACGCGATATTAAATTTTATATATGGATTTCTGCATGAAAACGTCATAAAAAAAATATTTATTTTCCAAATATTTTCAATAACTCACTGTAGAAATGTTGCGATAAAAAATGGAGATTTTAAGACCTCGAGACTTGAGTCCCATCAAAACATGCTTCAGTAGTTGCAAAAGGAGGTGCGGAAAAATTCTGGGTAACTATTTTTAAAATCCCTCTTTTTAAAATATTTTTTATCTTTTTTTACTTTCTTAGATAAATTTTTATCGTATAATTGGTTTTTAGTTATTATTTAGCAATAAGTACCTACAGCTTTTACAACAACAAAAAAGTTACATTTTTAAAAAATAGTAGCTTCAATTTTCGTTTTAAACACCGAAATTTTTGTTCGATGAAAATACGGACATATATTTAATGCACTTAAAAATAAATACAAGACCGTATTCCACCATTTTCTCTCACAATTCTATCGGAAATGATTTTTAACATTTATCAAATAAATAACATTTATCAAAATAAAAAAAAACCGGCTGTTGTCATGAAAAAATCAGTTATTGAATTTCTTATCCCACAAATTTTAATTTAATAAAGCAGTAAGGCTTACAATTCTCTCAACAACAATAATTTAATATGTTTATGAAAACGATTTGCGTCTTAAATAGTTAAAAAAAGCGTAAATATTGAAATATCTTAATATTGGAATTTGAAACTTGAAAATAGTAGTGAATCCCTAATCTTTAATTTCGAGAGAATCAAAAAAAAATGTCGGCCGAAAAAGGTGTCTCGCTCCGTACACTTTACTCCATATTATTATTTGATTTATTTTTCGTTAAAATAAATGTATAAATTCATGTTGATATTGAATCGGGTTAAGGCACATCTATAAATATCTCACCAACTGACAATGAGAAAGAAGAAAAAGGAGAGAAAAAAAAAAGTTGAGAAGAGCGAGTAAAAGAGCGAAGCTCGATGGTGGGGGAGGTTGAAAAGGTAGCGCGCACACGAGTGCGAGTGAGCGAGTATAAACAGAATGCAACAGACCGGGAGAAACAGAGAGAGAGAGAGAAAGAGAGAGAGCGCGTGAGTTAGCCGTAGAGGGGCGCGGAGGTCGTTCTCGGCGGGACGAAGCAAGAGAGTGACGAAGAGTGTGAGAAACAGAGTGAGAGAGTAAGAACCAGTCAATCTAATCGTATCCTTCGTTGAAGATATACACGACTTTATTCGTTGCCAGATGTCTAAACTGCACAATCAGAGACTTCCCCTCCCCCTCCGTAAAAAAAATACTCACTTTTGGCCACAAAAAAAAAAGCGAATGCCTTTAATTTTAAAAAAATCACAATTAATAAATAAATTATGCAATAAAACTCACCTCTATTTTATCCATTTTTTTTGTTCACGTATTTCACACACAGCCTTCACCACGCTCATCTAGATTTATTTGATAATTAAAAAGACACTCTCACACACCATAAAACACTCGTTTTTTTTTTTTTTTTAGATTGTACATTAAATCACGAGGTTTCGTTTCGCTAACTTTTTTTTTTTGTTTAAAATAATTATTTATTTATTTAATTCGTTTAAACGCGTTTTTGCACACTTGTTCACTGTACTTTTTTTTATATACATATATTTGTATATGAATGATATAGATTATAACGATATATATATATATATGTATGTGTATATGTATATATATATATACATACATATATATAATATGTATATATTTGACGCGCGGGACCTGCGACTCACGGTGTGGCGCACGCCACTGTCCCATCAAGACTACTTTGTATTTACTCTAATTATGTGACGTCACGGACACACTGGCTTCCCCCACTGCGCGAAAAACGAGGTACGACGGAATCGGCCGATGGCAACCGATTGGGGAACATCGCCCGGTGCACAGCGTGCATGGCGCAGCACTAGTCGGCTTCGAGTTTTCTTTCACTCCACCTGGCTCGCCGCATGCTCGCTGCTGCTGCTGCTGCTGCGACTCCGCAGAGATTCTCGTACTTGTACACGCACTCTTCTTTCTATTCCCGATTTTGAGAGTTAAATTATTATTTTTTTTTTAACTCCTGTTATTTTTTTATTTTTTGTAAATGGTGCTGTTTTATTGTGTTGGTTATTTTTTTTTGTGCGTGTTAATTTTTAGAAGCGCGTTTTATTTTTTTTTTTTATTTTTTTTTTTTTTGAAGACGAACACGCGAGTATCGAGTCTGTCTGGATGAACGCGCGGGACCCGAATGCAGTGAGAGTGCACGGAATTCCTATTACATACTTGGTGGCGCTAGTGCCGCCACGCTCGAGATCTAGCTTGGAGCCTCGAATGCGCGAAACTCGAGGAATTCACTTGTCACCTTTTGTAATTAAGGACGTTCGGACGCTTCAACAACTATTAGGACAATTGTTACGAAATGCGGCTTTTTTTTTTAAATTGCTTTTACGAAGTTTTACGGATTAATTAATTACAGTGAATATTCGAATAAAAATATATTCGAATTGTTTTTGGTTCTAAAAACTGAGTTATAAATAAGTGATTTTAAATTATTTAAACTCTAAATCGCAGATGGTATAAAAAAAAATTAATAAGGGTTTTCAAAATCATTTTTCATTAATTCTTGCCCACATGAATTCTATATTGGGGCATTCTTTATCAACTATGCCACTGGTTTTTCTAATTATATTTTTTCATTAATTCCGACGCTGTTTATTCTGTTCTTAATTTTATGCAACCTACATTTGTATGTACGGAACCTGTAGAAAAAATGCCACAGTAGACAAAACATATTTATATACATGTATATCAAGGGTCAAAAATATTATTAAAAAATATAGTGGGCTAGTTGATAAAAACTGCGTCTTTGAGCTCAAGTTAAGCACGAGCAACATACAGTGACTAGTGAAACCTACCATTCGTGATGTTTAAAAATATATTTCTCATGACCTTTTACGATTTTACCAAAAAGTCTTTTTTCTGTCAGTAGTAATAGAGTATTTATGACACAAGAAAGAAAAAAAGCAAAATTGACAGTTGCCCACCTTATTTTAGAAGATATTGCGAGTTAAAGTACTATTGACACCCATATCTATAAATATACATAGCTGAGCAAATGTCAAACGCGTCAACATTTGTATATATTGTGAGGCTACGTACGATTTACACTAAAAACTCTCCATTACTATTGAAAATTAATTTTTTCAATAATCGTACATCTGCCATTATACGACTGATATGATAAAATAACTACCACGAACACTATTATTATTTTTTGTTATTTTTTCATTTTCATAAGTTCTTGTCAGAAAACGTATGCATCAAATCAGGAACTACATCAACAGCGAAAAATCGAAAAATATAATTTCTGTATCAATTTGTACATTTTCCAGCAGAGCAAGTTTACTTTTTAATGTCCGTGAGCGTTATAGATATTTTAGTTAAACCTATAAGAACAATTTTTCGGTATTGCATGTTCAGTTGTGAAATAACTTAATAGTACCTTATTATTATTCTTCTTTATCGTCGTTTTATGCTTTCGCCAAGTACCATTAATAGTACCTATGGAATCCTATCTTAAAAAGATAGATGTCACTAAATCTCGACGTGCGATATATAAACGAAATCGTTAACTCGTCATTGTGATTGGCTTATTCTGAATCTGTTACGTTGGCACTTTGGATCATACATGAATAATTTAAACTCAACAAATAGCATAATACTACGAAATATACAGTAGAGATTAGATAATAAAAATAGTAAAACAATAATATAAAACAAAAATAAGTGTCAAGCCCACGTAGCATGGAGGTTCGTGCTAGTGTTTTTAACTTTACACCTCATGTATCATTTTTTCTACCTTCTGACTCATGACTGGGGTGAATATCGACCCCACGCGTTTATGAGCAATAAATGGGGTTTTCCGCAAATGAATCTCTTCGTTTTTCAAATAAGGAATAGGCAGCTCTGCTCAGAATTTCCGATTAAAACTTATAGAAATAGATTAAATTGACAAAATTCCGATTAAAAATTAACCGGTTTTAAAATGTTTCAATTGGATTTTTGTCCGTTTAATTGGATTTAATCAGATCCTTTATTCAGGGCGGTCTGCACACATCGTCAGATGGTTGAATTAAATTATCGTTCAAGTCCCGAATCGATAATGTCTAATTTTAGTTTTGGAGGGCGGTTTGAATATTTTCTCGGGTCGCTTACGACCCCATACATGAGTTCTAAGGTTAAAACGATGAGCTACACTTTTTTCCGTCGTTCTCTCTAGCTCCACTGTGATCGCCAATGGCGCTATCTCAATTGCACCTTAGCGCTTGAATCGGTGTAGCACATCACATTAAGGTGCAAGTGAGATAGCGCCACTGGCGATTGCAGTGGAGCAAGAGAGAACTACGGAAAGTTTTAACACATCATCGTCTTAAGCAGGTCCTGTCAGAACTACATATTTGAACTTTGACGTATGAACATTTTGTTGGTGATAGTTTGAGCGATTCTGAATGTAATTACTAAGTTTGAAGGTTCGTCATCGACGAAATCGCTGAGAAATGAGACATTAAAAATGGTATATTATGTAAGTACACATGAGCGAAAGGAAACAAATTTTGACTTTAGATGGAAAATTAATAATATATGCAAAGTGAACTTTCCACCAATAGCGCGTATGTTACAGATTTCTTAACTATTCAGTATTCAATTTATACCATAGAAACGTGATCTTACCGGATATTTGAAAAAGTAATTTCAACTTAAAGTCAAATTAGATCTAAGACGGTGTTGTCGTTTACAGCAATAAATAATACACGTAAATAAAAGTCAAATGAGCGTAAATGTTACAGTTATTTTCAAAAATCAGTTTGATAATATTGAACACCTACTTACACATCTTTATTCTTAATGTTAATCATTTTTTAAATATCCTATTCGTTTTTGTCCATTCACATAATTTTCATGAAAATCAGTTGACTAGCATGCGTCGACAGGACTTTCTTAAATCATCAATGTGGCAGATCGTAACCCTTTTTTGTGTTCTGTATTCTGTGTGTCGTGCAAATTATTAATCTTTAATAAATAAATTATTAATTTAAAAAGAAAATGTATTACTCTGTTAAAATTATTCACAGTTATTTAAACACACTGAAAAAAAAATCATCGATTCAAGAACAGTGACCATTTAATTTTATATATAATTGTTGGAACGAAAATAAAGTTGCACTGATGTCTTATGTCATTGGCAGTCCGCAATGATCACTGTTTTTGAATCAATGATATTTTTTTTTCAGTGCAGAGAAGTATTCACAATACATTTTTATGTTTATATTGGCCATCTCTGCATATTTATTATAGTGATTTATATCGCAAAGCAACCGATATTAGCCGATTAATGGTACGTTCTCAAGTATTCTTGTACACTTTTTTTCAAGAATCATTTTTAGTTTTATATCTATTTTGATGCGACGTGATTCATTGTTTTTAATTGAATTATGTATGTTTAATAATTATAGTGTTTAAGTTACTGGTGCATGAAAAGCGCCGCTTTTCGTGACAGTTTTGCGGGACGAAAGTGGCTCTTTTCGCAGGAGTGTCGAAAAATTTGTTTGCGAATGCGCCGTCCATTGCTTTTCGTCCCTAGGGCAGAAAAGTGAACTAAAATTCTAACCTCGTCCCGCAAACACTGCCACTCAAAGCGCCTCTATTCCCGCACTAGTTACAAAAAGTATTTATATATCTTATATGCGACTCCTGTGATTGCGGCACTGGCTTCGCTCGAGCAGCAAATCTCACACTCGTCGAAAACGTCAACTTTCGGCCCTTCTTGCACAATGTACTATTTGTTTACAAAGGATTTTTTCCCTGGGCAAAAAAAAATGACTGTAATTTCTGATCGATAACAATGGTTAAATATTTAAACTGTTAATTTGTAGAGAGACTACGAAATTTTACTTCTTTGCGAATTAAGGTTAATCAGTTAATGTTTTTGGAAATCCATCACTATTAATGTTTCTCTAAATGAATTACATGTAATATAATAGTCACTACCCATTACAGTTAATTAATGCATAAAACTCTGCACAAATAATAATAAAGATTTGACAAGCATTTAACGAAAATGAAGCTCTTCAAACCTCCTTAATCCTCCTTAATATCCCCAAATGCTCTTGGCACCTATTTATGAATAATAATCATCATCGTGGCATTTGAAATATATTTACCGATCGAATGAATTCAGTATAAGCTAGTAGCAGAATTGTGAAGCTATAAGAGCAATCCGACCTTTTCATTAAAATTATCGATATTAGCATTAATGCTTTCTTAAATTCCGGTCATGCAGAGAAAAAAATACAAAGCGGTAATAAAAGTTATCTAGGTACATGAATACTGATGTGGCCTGGTATATAATATCTACAGATGAAGTAAGCGATATATAGCTCTTGGCACTGAAAACAGTAGAATAAATACAATCGTTGGCATACTTTTGTCCCTTTGTCTTCGATAAGTTTTATATTAGAAAGTGCCGAGAACTACGACCAAGTCCGACAACTATATTACGCCACATTTTTGTTCGGTTTTTTTTTTCAAGATTAAACCTCTATGTGACGCTTTTGAATTTTTATTTTCATTTCTATTACAGGTGATCAGATAGACGTTTTCCTAGTCAAATTCAAATTTCGAGTTAAACGAAATTTATATTTTCGATAATTAAAAAATCAATTTACAAAAATTAAGTAATTCTTACTGCGGATTTGTGTCTTCTACAAGGATTTACTATTTTTTTCAGAAGCAAGCTGAAATTTTCTGTGAATATATTCGACAATCACAATTTTATACGTTTGCGATGATAAGATTCTGAATATCTTTGACTGCGCAAAGCTACATGCATAACGAAAAATGTATCTCGGATTTGATCATTTATCTAATACTCAATGGAATCAGACGACAACCTTAAGATGATGTACTATATGTTTTCGCTCTCTCGCGCTTCACGCTGTTTGCCAATTTCTCTGTCTCACTCCCACTCATGGCCGCTCAGTCGGTATAGCATATCGTAACGACACTGGCAAAAGGAACTCTTATGTTGACGAGGCAACACAACTGTTACCTCTGACTGTATCAGTGCTTCGCTGATAATCTGATACTTCGAATAGGCGGCGCCACCTTATATATCTGCCAAGCGAATTTTGCTTGATTGAACCCAACAATAATAATCATTCTTATTATTATTTTTAATTTAATAATAATTATTATTACTATTATTATTATTTTTAATTTGATAATAATTATTATTACTATTATTGTTATTTTTAATTTAATAATAATAATTATTACTATTATTATTATTTTTAATTTAATAATAATATTATTAATTATATCGTCGACTAATTGATATCTTTAACAAAACTCACTACCTCGCTTCAAACCATCGGTTTATGCAACTCTTGATCTGCTATAATTATTTAATTAGTTTTTTAAGCCCCAAAATATGTATTGAAGAAAATATTTAAATGTATAAAAAAAAAGGAAAACTTTTAATGCGATATTCACAATTTACTCGTAACTCCATAGTAGGTGGTACTTCGTCTCTATGTAATTGGGTTTTGGGCCGTTTGTTAGTGAAATAAATACATAAATAATGTCATCTTTAAACAATAATAAATATATTGTAATAATAGTTGTGGTTATTATTATTATTATTATTATTTAAAGGTGGCATAATGAATACATATCAATTTTGTCACTATTATTATGCATAATTATATGATCCCGATTATAATTAATGAAAACAATTACAAAAATGAAATATGATTATATGTATCATCGCTTAGATTAAAAAACTTTTGTTAGCATTTTAACAATGAAGCTCGCTTTATATTGAAATAAATAATTGATCCAAATGCGTTTGACAGTTTTCAAAACTAAAACAGTGGAAAAATTGCATTTTTAAATTTTCGAAATTTTCAAACGATTCTGACATGAAATTGTTGAAAACTAAAATTTCATACTAACAAAAAACTTTCTGTATGAGGAAGCAAAATGTTAAAAAAATTCGTAAACAATCAATGTTTTCCTGACAGCTTTCCTAACCAATATATCCATTTAGTGAGGAAACAGACTCTTCCGTAACACGAAAATTAACTACAAAATTCTGAAAAAGCATTAGAAGAAGTTCTGAAAATAATTTTTTAAATGTTACCGTCTGATTTTTTAACTTGAGACAGTGCGCACTATTTGTAAAAAAAATCCAAAACATGAAAATTGGGAAAACTCAACAATCTTAATAACTACCCCTTTTTTAATTAAATTAGAAAAATATGTTCTATGAAAATTGCTGTTTCTCCAAATGTAACAAATATGCTGCTTTTCGGAAATGAGTAATATTTCAATAAAAATATATTCAAAATACCTTCTACAGTTCGAAAAACTGTGTAATTATAAATATTTGTGGATGAATAATAAAATTATTAGTATTTTCTTGAATGAAGGTGAGTAATTTTATTCAAGTAATCTTTTCAAATTTTATTATTTCTTTTCGTTAATAAGCTTGAAAATAAGCTGAAAAATATTTTGTACCCGTGTTTATTCAAATTATTTTCCATCCCTGTTACTTTGTCAGTTAAAGGTTTAATCTTTATTATGCAACTCGATTTTTCTACCAAAATATTTGTGCCAAAAATTACACAGTTTTTAAAAAAACTAGTTCAATCTGTTCAAGGGATTATTTATCAAGATAAACCAGCGATAAAATTACAAAGAACTAATTGAAAAAAAAAAACAAGAATGCAATTGTTAGTTAAAAACAAATAAAAATAAAAAATGTACAAGTATGCAAAGTTCTACTTTCCATCCTCGTTGTAACTATTTAAAGTACATTATATTTGCGTATAATTTCTTGCTCACTTTCCACAATCTTTTTTCAATCTACTATTTTTTATATGTATAAAATTAAATCGTGAATACATAGATGTAATGTTTTATAAAATTCAGACCACATTGCCGATTTTCAACAATTTTAATACGTAGCACCGCCGTATATTATTTTACCTGTGTAGAAATTTTGATTTGATTTAGTG
The DNA here is from genome assembly GCA_964016905.1 of Perithous albicinctus. Taxonomy (NCBI): domain Eukaryota; kingdom Metazoa; phylum Arthropoda; class Insecta; order Hymenoptera; family Ichneumonidae; genus Perithous; species Perithous albicinctus. The sequence continues at coordinate 17,390,640 of OZ024690.1, read as the reverse complement.
AAAGTTGATGTGAGTTAAAGAAAAACGTTGATTTTTCGAAAAATTCCAAATTTCATAACTGGACCTATTTACAGATTCTCATTAAAAATAACTATTTATCTCCATAGCTAAAAATGTGAGGTGCGTATATTTTTCAAAAAATTCAGAGTCGAATAAAGTCTTTACAGGTGTGTGTCAATTCTTTTGAAAATTATTACAAAGAAAGGTGTTTGACTTTTCTACATATGTGCCAAATTTCAGCACGATTGACGAATCCATTCTTTTGAGATATGAAGCTTTCAATTTTCCAAGGCACGCACACCCACACACATTTTTTTTTATATCACTTTTCTCAATATTTTACACCATTTAAAGTAACATAAAAATCTCATAATGAAAAAAGATCATGAAAATAAAGTTTCTTCTATGCGGAAGCAAAAGGGTGAAAAAAAAAATCAGGTACAGACCTCATGCGCACTTCGTCCCATGGACATAATGATATCGAAGTGTCCTGTACATATAAATGCAAAGAAAAAAAAATGTAAAAGGGTGGCTTTTATATTATGATGACGAAAAATACAAGAAGTATTAAAGATTGTACAGACTGCGAATAACATTTGGACCCCAAATAATTACGAGTTATGATAGCAACAAACAATAGGTAGAAAAACGCTGGATATCCATGGTAGCGTTTTATGCAAACATTCACCACGATTCGCTGGAAAGGAAGAATTGTACATAGGAACAATGTGAAATAAATAATGCATTCGTTAACACGGAAATATTAATTTGTTTCGTTTATTACCCAAAGCTTTGAGTCCCATTTTCCTCGGCCTGCTCCATTCTTATTTCTCAATTACACTCATCATCACTCTCACTATTTCTCCCACTCTTTCTCTCATTATTTTCTCCTGTGAGAAATACGTATTATTTATTTATTCCAACGATTTCGACACTCGATTATTATCGAGTGTCAAATTTCTCGCGGTTCGTTCAGCGCGCTTCTCCCGTTCAAACGTATTAACGCTTTAAGGATTTTCGGTCGTCATCAGCAGTTTGCCATATACAGCTCAATCCCACTCAATCTTCCATTCTCCTCGGCTTGCTCGCTCCGGTAGAATTGTTATTTGAAAGGGCTGACGGACAAGGATCTTTTTTTTTTTTTTTTTTTTTTTTTTTTGTTTTAATTGTTGCCGTGGTAAAGCAACGTGCGAGAGAGTTTAGAGGTAGGCAATTATTTACATAAAGTGTTTTTTTTTTTTTGTGTTTTCGTGAATTAGGGTGTTTGATATTGTAACGCTGTTCTTTTTAGGCCTAATCGCGAGACAAAGTTATTATTTTTTTTTTAATGTTTGCGCTATAGAGCTAGCAAGCTAGCTAAGATGCCGGGTTAACATTTGGTTTTTTTTTTATTCATCTGTTTTGCTAGTTCGTTGTTTTTCCACGTCTCTGATGGACCAGTTCAACCGTCTCTCCGTTGCAAGAGTTTTTGTTGTTGTTGTTGTCCATAACTGACGACACGAAAAATTATCATCGCTCTGTTAATTGTTTATAATCGATAAATGAGAAGCGAAGGGCTTTTATAGCCGCGATATTCTGTGTACGAGATTGGTGAAGATAAAACGCTTTAGAATGCCAGAGGCTTCGCCCCGAAAGATTAAGTTATTTTTGTACCCGTTAACAGCAGTGCCAAGATCCAAAAGGAAGCACAAGCGATTCATTAAGATCTTTAATAGACTCGGTGCAACAGAGAGATTTATCACGTGGTCATTACGAAAAACTCAGCAGCGGCACTCTATAGCTCGATTGTTTTTTTTTTTTTTTTTTACACATCGAATTTTTTCTTTCTTTCAATTTTCATATCTGCACGTCGTTTCTTTCACTTTACAAATATAGGAATTCAGAGCAATGTCTTCTGAGTGCAGAGAACGTTTTTTTTTTTTTTGCAAGGCAGAATTGGACTTTAAAGTCGGTGTCAAGATTTTAAGAAATAATTATTAAGCTTTTCTTTTCTTCTTTCTTTTCTGTAGCTTTTAATTCCAAGTTTTTAGCATCCGCGATTTGAGTTCTAATTGACGCATTTATCCATGGGAGGATTTGAGTGTCTCGTAAACACCAATCCAGTGAAGATTTATCCCAAATTCTGTTTGGATTCGCTCGACGTTAAACTAATTATAAACTATAATTTTTCTTTTATGAAGTTTTTTCTTTTTAGTAATTTTACGAACACAACGACAATCGTCGAAATAATGGGCAAACAAAAAAGAAAAAAACAACATTTAATTACAGACTAAATATTGAATTCTCGAGGGAAGACAACGCAGTTTAATTTTCGAAAAATTAATAATTGCACGTCGTACGATTTCCAAAAGGAATTCACGATGCTCGTGTATTAGCTGCTCCCACTAAACAACGAGTGATTCTCGTTTATACTAGAAACGTTACTTAATCAGAGCGTAAAGTGGATTGGGTAAAGTATCACAGCTGGCCCCCGAAAAAGTGTTTGAACGAAATTCGATAACAGAGGGAGATCTTATATTCATTTTTTTTTTCATTTTTTTTTTTTTTTTTTTTTTTTTGGGGACCTCCGAGAAGTGCCTGAATCGCCCCAACTCGACCCATACCCATCGTTTACTCCACTTTACACATTACTCGATCGACCTTTATTATCACTATGAAATGTAGAAAAAATTATACAAGTAGTTACCTATCTAAGGTGACTAAGTTGACTAGGATCCTCGTCGAGTCGAGCTGGGGCATCCAGGGCTCCCTTTGCGCGGTAAACATACACGTTATCAATAATAATATCGTTAATGCTATGGTTTTTTTTTGTTCTTTCCTTCTTTTCTTTAATTATTATAATTAATATCGTTATTATCATGAGCCGGTCATCGTACCTGCTGATTTACTGTGCCAGACGTGAGAGATGTACTTCAAAAAAAATGTCTCTGTTCTTTCTTTTCCTTCAGAGTACTAAATTAACTTGATTTTAGAGTTCCTCTTGAGAAACTGTTTAGTGAAACATTAAATTTGTACACTTTCTACGTATTAATGAAAATAACGTGATTATCGAAGGCCCGTTGAATTTGTCAAAACTTTTTCATATCTCTTTTGGGACTTTAATTTTTTTAATGTAAATAAAATAATGTTCTTAGAAATTAGTGCTTTCCTTATTTTACGACAAATTCGGGGATTTAGAGTTTCAAATAATTAATAAATATATCGTCTATTTTTTTTATTTGTCTTGAACTTTTTTAAAGACGCTCTGCATTTGTTTTTAAATACAGGTGTGTGTAAATTTGTCTTTAGCGTGCCTTATGCAGAAAAATCTGGATTTTGTTCAACAAAAAAAGACAAATAGTTTCTACGTTAACGTTTTTTTACCTCTAAAATAGTCATGTTAAAGTATTCTCTTCCTGGTTTCCGACGCGTTTAAACGGAATTTTAGACAGAGCTTTGAAGGGAACAATAAAAAAAAGCAAAAACTATCCGAGAATAAAAATAAATCAAAATTAATTTAAAAAATAGTAAAATGTAATTAACATATTGGATATTTAATTAATAACGTGGTGATGCCATAATTATAGATTTACATTTATTTAAATAATATTTAATGTAATGAATTCAATTTTAATATTTTTCTTACTCCTTACAGTCAGGAAATCCTAGATTAAATCAAGAAAGACGTTATCTTTTTTAGAAAAAAATAAAAACAGATAAAACGATGCTTTCAGAGGTAAAAAACTGTCTACGGAAAAAAAAATATTTTTTTTTTGGTGGAAATTTAGAATTTAGTGGATAAGAAACGACTTTTAAAAAATGTTTTAACGCTCATCTGTTGTCACAGTTAACCGTCCGTCTTATGTTCAGACAAATTAAAAATTAGGTGCCAGATTCAATAGCTGGCTGAAGTTAAGTTGATACGTTAATAAGCAGAAATTATTAACGTATACAAATTATCAGTCGAACTTCCAATAAAAAAAGTAGTGATTTTACCAGCGGTGTCATCAATAATTTTCATAAAAAGTCAAGTAGCACTAGAGTGCCAATGTTTCACGTGCCAATTCCAATCGCTCAACATTTCAACAACTTAATATTCGCAGTTACATATATTCTAGATTCGATTAAAAGTCTAAATCAAAGAAACCCTAAAATCATCGTACAAATCTGTCTCAATGAATTGCAAATTAAAAACCAGCAGGTCATTACGTTGAGATGTCCGGCTCGATGATCGAAAAGTATATTTAAGCGTCTCGGGGGTTTGCGACTGGCTCCAGTTTTTTTAATCATCGCGTTCCTACTACACTTTTTTTTTATTCAGAGAAATAATAATCACAGATTGCTTCGCCGATCCTCGCGCTAAGGATTCGCATATCGGCAACCACCATACGAAACGTTACACGTTTTCCTCTCTCTGTCTCTCGCTCTCGTCATTATATACGTTAAATTCACGACTCGCGCGGCGTTACCGCGTGTTTTACAGGCTCGTTTGGTTCTTCGAAACTACATTGTAAGTATCTCACGTCTTCTCAACGAGACAACATTAGCTACTATCGCACTGATAGTGCAGACACACACGATTTTATTCCATTTTACCGACAGTCTGCAGCCTCGAAGGACACGCGGTCGTTTTGGTCCTAAGCCTGCGACGTGCTACGCAATCTTATATTTGTTTTCGTGCTTTTCATTCTTTCGTGCTTTTTTTTTTATTTCGTCTTCTAACAAGTATGATATGAGATAAGGTACGGAGAGTACCGGAATCTCCGTACAGACGATTCGGTGCCAACCGCAAACCCGTTGCCTCGCTAATCGATTTTTGGAATATTTTCTTAAAATAATTATCTGTTTCTTTTTTTTTTCATCATAATCATCATCATCTTCATTCGTTTATAGTATATCAACCACCCGACTGCGAGGCATTAACGTCGAGGATACGAGCGATCTTCCCGATCTTCGTCATCGTGTACACTCGGCTATTATGCTTCTTCCAACTATTTGACGGACTGGAAGAAAGTCTGGACTATAAATGAATGCTTTTTTTTGCTTTGCTAGTATTTCGCCACTGATTGTCGACCAGAATTGGATATTGCTTGGACATTTTTAGAACTATTTATTGTTCATTCTTTCAATGGCCGCGCTCTCATAATTGAAAATCTGTACCGATTTCTGAAAGAACCCTATAAAAATCCAGAACACTAGGTGCGTTAAAGTGGACGTTACTTATTACATTTCTTTGTAACAATAATTAAAAAATAAAAATAAATGTAGCGAGCAAGAACTAGAAATAATTATGTTTTAGACAATTTTGAGTGTCCTGACATGACAGTATTTCTAAAAAAATGATTTCGTGTAAAGAATGCCTGCTGTACCAGGAAGTAATAGAAAATGAAAGTTTCAAACAAAAATGCAACACACGTGGGTTCAGATTATCAAAAAGTAAATTTGATAAACCTTGAATATGAATGCAATTAATGATATAACGTCTTGAAGTTACTCTGTTGAAGCAATTCTAGAATAAACTTCAATGGTTGCTGAGATACTGTACAGAATTTCCATACAAAGCGAATAATGAAGCGATAATCAGAATGCTAGTTATTAAAATTATTTTTCTAATTGACAATACGCTAAACGCGTAACTCCCGATTACAATGAAGTCTTGAATGTAAACGATGAAACATACACAGACATTGTATTGTAAAAATCATTTTTTTTAAATAGTTACTAACACGTTTGTCACTTTACTAAAAAAAAGTCATTTTGTCATTTACGATTTACTTGTTAGAATTGTAAATTTGTCAAATATTTTTCACGGCTGTTTAATATTTTACACGTTGACAAGAAAAGTATTGTAATAGTTATATTTTTGCGTTAAAATGACTGTAAATGTATGGTAAATTAATATACATACATGCCCGTCTGTTTCTTGTAAAATCAGAGTTGTAACCATCCCCTTACTTTGAAACGGGCAATACTTTTTATATTACCTCCACAAATAATTTATATTAATTGTGTTTTTGGAATATCTTACCATATTGGTAAAAAAAAAAGTATAAATCATTCTTTAAATACAAGAAAAAAGATTTTTCTGTTCACATTCACTAAAAAATGCTACATAAATAAAATTATTTGCGAAAGATGAAGAATGCATTGATTTCCTTTCTATAGCATTTTTCAATAAATCTACGAGGAGAAATATATTGTTTTGGTACAAATAAATGTACATACATTTACTTACCAACATAGTAGGATATTGTTTAAAAAAAAGTGACTAAGAAAAAGGAAGTCTGAAGCAAAAAAAAATTTGTTAAGCTTACAAAAATGTCACATTCGTTTTGTCTAGCGAATGAGCATTCATCGGTCTGATTGTTACGCGTCTAGCGTAGAACAAATGAAAAATTATCCAACTCTGGTGTCGATCAATCGATCGATCTGCAAGCGCTCGTAACCTCGATGATCCTCGAACTCGTTACTTTTTTTTTAATTCAGTACTATCGGATACGCAAGTGATTTATCAGGACGTTTGAGCCTGCGTATCCGTGCAGCGAATCGAATCTAATCGTCCTGTGTTGCGGTGTCCGTCGTTCCGCCGTCACCCTCATTGCTATCCTCGACTTGGTGCGTTTCTTCGTCATCGACAGCTTTCTCCGTTGTAATTTCTTCTTGCACTTCCTTCTCCGGCGACTCTATCCTGTCCTCGGGCTGTTCCTCGATGGGTTCGAGACACTCGTCGTCTCTATCATAATTATTTTCAGCGATCTCGTCCATCGGTGCATCGTCCTCGTCTTTTGGCGAGTCCGACGGATCTCGTATCGTTTCCTCGCCGTCCAAATCGTCATTCTCGGCCATTACGGTCGCGTCCTCGTCAATTTGGAATGCATCGATCACCCTTTGCTCGACCTTCACCTGCATCAAAGCGTTCTCAAAATTCTCACGGAGAATCGTGCACGTCTCGTCCGACGGATCCTGCCAATCGTACGGCGTGAATGTTGCTCTTATCGTTTGATAGAGTTTCCTAAATCCTAACTTTTTGTAGAGACTCTGGCTGGCTTCGTTTTCCGGTCGGATTACCACAAACGGGTTGTAGCCTCGTTCTGCCACCGCCTTTGTAAGGTACCTACAAAAATAAGAACATTATTTATTTATTTACTTACTTATTTATTCAGGACCACCTTAGTTTACTCTAGGGTCGGCTTTAATGAACGAATAATTTTATAAATTGTGGTGCTCGACTGATTTGACTTTACCGGAAAGACTACTTTAAGGAGAGAGTGAGAGAGAGAGAGAGAGAGAGAGAGAGAGAGAGAGAGAGAGAGAGTCATTAAGGAAATTCAGATTGTCTGTATTTTTTTGTAGTCTGATAAGTACAATTAAAAACCTATCATTTCAGGCCTGAAATAAAGATTTTTTCTCATATTGCTAAAATCAGAGTTCCAACCATTTGATTTTATTCCTTCGCTTATTTATTCCACAAATAATTGGATTTTTTTAGAATATGCTATTATATAAACTGACTAAGTTAAAATTCTCGATGAATATTCATAATAAGAAAATTTAGCATTCATCATAATAATTATGATTTTGTTGGCCATTTATTTTATCTACTAATTTTTCATTAGTCACCGATGACCTTTTTTTCAGAAATAAAAGTCTATTGTCTCTATCGTATGAATCACCACCATTCATGAGTTCATTTGAATATTGCACAACGGAATGATCTCAAAATATAAGGTATAGGGCATTTTTCTGAAGCCCTCATTAAAATCTATTCCTGCCATACGAAGTCCTTTCAATTCAAGCTGAAGCGGTGAACCAACTAACGTTAACGAAGTCATTAATTTCATGATTATACCAGTTCATTCATAGCTGCGGGTTGTGCAAATCCCGCTTTAAAATACCCGCTAACGTAAATTAATGTCCCAGTTATTGCCTTTTACTCCTCTAACAGCAGCCTGTAAATATAACAATGTTTAATTTTGAATGAGACATTTGCCTGATGAAAGAACTATACTAAAAAGCCGTCTACTAAATCCGACGACGTCAAACGTTTGACGCAGATGTTGGGCAAACAATAAAATTATTAGCAATTATTCTCAAAGTGTTTAACAAGCTCTGTGAGAAGTAGAACAAATTGAAAGGAGTACACGAATAACTGGATTCTTCCCCGCTTAGATTGTACATAATCGTACTGTTTCCTCTGTTGCTTGTTAGTTACCAAAAATGGATGCAAAGAGATAAGCTCCCTCTATGAGAAAGTACATTGATCAATTTTGGTATCTTCATATTAGGAAGCTATGTGAAAAAGTAGAAAATAATGAAGAAGCAATTTTTTTTTTAACTTTACTTGAAGTTGAACGAAATTTTAGTGATAAATATATTTAAAAATTCGAAGTGCTCGAAATGCCATAGTTTCAACATATTTGAAATAAAAATTTAACCAATACCAAGAAATGATTACACAACTGTTGAGATAAAGTTTAGATCAACTTCTCATCAACCATTCTCAAGTTATAGTCTTTACAGTTTGCAACTATAAATAGAAACCAATCTTCTATGTAATTTGAATACCTCCATTACATTTGGCCAAACTTTATGTCAGACATCTCTTAATTTTATGATTTATGTGTATACAAATATTTAGGCCCAGTTCGTAAACTTTTTACAGAAATATAAGAGTGAAAAATCAAACAATAGAAAATTCCATGAAATCCAATAGTCAATGAAACTATGTTAATTTTAAAGAGTTCTTGAAAATCCCCTCGTTAGAAATTTGACTGTTGATCTGATGTAGAATTTGATTAAGAGTGGTCAAATTTACAAAAAATAATTTTCTTTAATAAATTATAAGATTACCAATTTTTATAAGAAAATAAAAAGCTACACATATGCCCTAAGATCTTATCTTAAGCTTAACCGAAAATTGTTTGGGCTTACCGGTTCTGTTTCACAAGATTTCGGAATATTAAACCGAAAAAAATGTTGTCTGTGACCCGCATTACATTCTTCATTTGATAGGTCAATAGAATTTTTTTTTTTTCATTAAATACTAGCGGCCACGTAAATGAGATATTAGTCTTTGAATATCCGTTAAATTTCACCTGACTTCCTCACTTTAACACTTTTAATGTTGAAAGCAAAAGTTCATGTTGAAATTTTCGTACCTAGCTAATCGCGTACCGTATCCTTTCCTCCGATATTCCGGTCTCGTTTGCATCGAGAACATAGCACCGTAATAGGACTGGATCATCCATGCAGCGAGGCTACCACTGGCGAAAACACCAGCAGCGGGGAGGCTCCTTATCAATCGAAGAAAAATCTCGTGGCACTCCATATCATTGGCTGGATAGAGTTCGTGAATTCCTTCGGCGTGTTCGGCCTTGAGCGGTAGCACTTGGACATCGTGCTCGCCCTCCACCAGGTCGTCTTCGATTTGCGCCGTATTTTCGGGTTCCTCGCAGGCCCACACATCGCCGAGAACCCGCTCGACTGTTCCCGTTCCATCATACAGACGCACCAGCTCCTCAGCGATATCGCAATGAACGAAATTTATGTACAATGGCTTTGTCCAGTCGATCAGAATATCCTCCTCTCGTAGGAGACGCAACGTTTCCAGCTGATCACCCGGACAAAAGACTCCAACGCTCTCGTACTGCAGACCGTGGGGCTGTAAATTTAAAAAAATAACGTTACACGTCCAAAAGTACAATAAAAGTAACTCCTTCCATTGGGAGAAGAGAAATTATGGTAATCCAGGCAATTATTAAGGATGCTTCGTGTATAAGAAGCATTCCACACGAAGTGGGCGATTGATATTTCGAATTGTCTAAAAAAAATGTTCATAATTTTGTATGTGAGTGGCTCAAGATGCCTAGAATAAGTACAAGTTATTTTCGATTTTTCAATCCTGTATTTCACATAGAATTATATACCGACTTTTTATTTTTGTATTTTTTTGTCAATTCGTTGTTCAAAAAAATCCGTTCATTGTGGAAACAAAATGTTATAACATAAAATTTATGTCTTTGAATGTACTTTTCACTGAAAAATGTCCATGGCTGCGCAGGATAAATTTCATACATTTTTTGAGAGGAACAACATTTTTTAAAATATCGTTGAGAGGGACCATTTTGCTCCAAAATTGAGTAAATGTTCGTTATTATATATACAAACTATGAAAAAATTGGCACGACGGCAAATTCATATCTTCAACTGCTTATTTTCAAGACGGAATCGCAATAAAAAAAAATCACGTCACATTAGCAAAAAGTCAAATGTTTTTGTTTCGTCATACCAGCTTAGATACGACATTGCATAACAATATTTTTAAGCAGTAATTTCAGGCTATATAACTCTATAAAATGTATAGCGAGTACACATAATTTTAAAAAATCGATCGACCCGTTATACACGTTTGTTAATAAAAGGACGAGGTCAAGCGCGATTAGTCACGCAAAACTGCAACTGTACAGGGATATCTGTCGGTCACATCAATCGCGTATAAATGCATGACGATGATTCACCTATTGTTTGTTTGCGCCAGGAACATCGGAGCTTACGTCACGCTCGATTAATACCATGCCCTGTTAATTAACGAAAGAGCGAAGAGAAATGGCAAAAGCGCGCGTGGAATCGACAAGGAACGAAACGCGAGGACGTGGGAATTGTACTCCCCCGGGTGGGCAGCGGGGAGGCGGGGTATAGGAAGCTTTGGCTTACAGCCAGCCGGGGAATGTGGGCCAGCATCATCCCTTACCACCCTGAACAGGAGATACGTGAACGTCGAAGAAGGAACTCAACGATTTCGCAACCTTAGAGCGGAAGGAACCATTTTTAAGATGTAGTGGCCGGAAAGATGCAGGAAAACTTTGTTTTATAGATATTGTCAAAATTGTAAAATAAATCAATAACAGCGAATCGTTATTATTATTATTATTATTATTATTATTATTATATATGGTATTTCATACCAATTCAGCAATCAAAAAAAAAAGTTTAAAAAATGTCTAAAAATCAAGTTTAGTGGTTCCAACAGATACACCAAATTTTGAATAAAAAAAAAAATTCTGCCGTAATATACCAATTTTTAAATGTTTCATTTAATCTGTAATATCTCGGAAATAATTAATCGTTTCCGATCGTTCTTTTTAGAATTAATTGTGTAATTTCAGGCCAAATTTTGTGGCGAAATCATCGAAAATATTTATTTTTTGCGGGAGGGATCGCCGAATTTTAAGTATCTTTTTTTTCATGGGATTCCCAAATGTTCATAAGTTATAACAGTTTGAAATTTTTTTTCCGATGAATATTCGTTTTTCAATATCAGAACATTAGCGACAATATCAATTATTATATTGTGATGAAAAATTGTAAATCTACAAAAATAATGAAATAATGCTGCAAACTATGAACTAGATTTTTCCTTGTAATAAATACTCATTTCGCTAAATAAAATTTGATATTAAATATTAAGGTCATGAGATTATAGTCAGATTGAATAACCTGATATAGATGATACAGGTCAAAAACTCATTTTACGCATTGGGGACAATACGCCGGGGAAATATTCAATAGGTTTAATCATAGGCTTTGTATCACGTTCTTTCATAGCTTATAGCTTGAGGTCATACAAGCTACTCCATAAGCGAATAAAAGTTTTAACAACATTGTTTGAAATAACGGTTACAGGGTAATATATTATCCGGCAGACGACATCGGAGGCGCCGAAATATCGATTTATAGAAATATATGCCAGTAGTTCAAATGCTAATAAAATTCGAATTAAATCCAGTCGATTTTTTTGTATCATTACCATGGCAACGAATAACTGAGACCACTTTTTTCTGACCTTCTAAAATATTTCTCATACTTTGCCAGAGTTGAGTACTACTTTTGTAGCAAAATGTTTTTGTAATTTGGATTTAAACATGTAAAAAAAAAACTCAGAAAATATTTATAAAAAACTGTAAAAGGTAATTGTATTGAAATAGAATGCCTTATATATCTAGTGAATGTACAGTACTATTAGTATCTGTTTCAGTAATTGAAGTGATATCTTTACCAAATGTTGCCTGCACTATGATGAAGCACTTGGCAAGAACACATCGACCATTACAAAGTAAAAAGGGCGTAACCCACATTATTTAAAACGTGCGTTACCTCCTACTGACTCTTAGCGATCAATATTAAAATATGTTCAGCCCCTAGCCTTGGATTTAATTTAGTCCTTGTGCCATCTTAAGGAAATCATCAAAAGAAAATGTCTTTCGATGTGCTATACCAATTAATGGTCGGAATTTATTATAATTAAAAAAATATAATTTTCGACTTTAAAAATCTTAAAAGTTTAAAGATTCATTTTGATAGAATTTGAATACTTTGAGACAAGAGAAATATTTGAAGAAAAATCAACATTATTGAAGGATACCAAGAATACTGATTTTTAGTAACAATAACAATAATTCTAGAAGTTATTAATAAAATAGCACACGCGTGTTTGTAGATGTTCGATACGAAAATTAATTTTTACGCATGAAAGCAGTTTTCAGTTTTTATCGAATAGATTTTTTAGAATTATCAAAAATTTCGGATTTTTTGTTGAAATATTGCCTATTTTTGTTATGTTTTCGTGCCAAAGTTTTACATCACATAATAAGAAGCTTGAATGTCATTGATCGAACAGTTTCATAAAAAGAGTTTAATAAATGTCTCGAAAACTATTTTTGAAAATCAGAGTAATTCATATCATATAAAAAAATAACTAAGTTTTCTATTTGAATTTGTAAAATACTTCTTTCTACTAATTCATTAGTTAGTCAAATTAATGGCAACGATATTATTCAATCAATTTTGATTATCTGAAACTGTTACTTCGCAATGTATATATGTTTGTATCCTTAAATACGTTTTTCATAGAGTTTTTAAAATTTCATCAAACCTATAATTAAAATGATTAATAAGCGAAAAATGTCATTGTTAAAAAAAAAATTAGTTTAAAAAATAAATGTGATCAAATAGTCCAAGCGACTTGAAGCCCTTTTTCTAATAAACTACCTCTGAGGTAAAAACGTTCTTAACTCGATCATCGTCAAGTGAAGCCAATAGCGTTGCTGATGATAGTATAAATTGTCAAACGAATCATGCCACGAAGTGTCGTAAGATCCACTCTGATTTTAATTATATTTTGAACCGCCAACGAATTCGATTATGCCACATTAAATCGTGTCGGCGAGTGATCGAATCCAATCCTCGAACGATTCCTGAATGATCGCACAATTTCACGAGCGTTGATACTGTCCAATTAAGTAAATTAATATTCTTTTTACCGATCGCTCAACAATTTCAGGCACAACGAGAGTCCTTGAAAAGATGTATAATAATATTTTCAATCGGGGTTTCATTGTAAATCCGAGAATAGCTCGGTTAATACTCGCGTGTCATGCTTCATATCGTTGCCATAAATCGTGTTCGAACGAATAAAAATGATAAATCGATAATAGCTTTGGGTGATCCTTGTTATTTGTAACAGCATGAGTTGCAGGAGTATGCATAGGATGTAGTAATAAGAGCGAAAGGTAGATCGATCGTGACCTCTGCCCCTTATCCACATAAAGCGCTACGTAAATCTTTGCTCCACTCAACTACGTTTATTCAAACGATTCAGGGCATCGAGCTGAAAAAAAAAGAAAGAAATAACACCTACAGAAAGGGATCGAATAGATTTATTTCAAACAAATTTGGAAATTTATTTGTATCGAATATAATATAGTTGAATTGCGAGGAGTATGGGGCAATCGCGGGCAATACCGATCACCACCATGAAAGCACCTCGGAAAAATGCATAGAAAATACAGAACGAGTTTTATATTAATATATAATTTGAGATCTACAAGACGAAACATTAAAAAACATCTGTATTTAAAAGAAAGCTTAGTTTCTTTGTTGTAAACGCTATTGTAGGTTGGAACATTGATGTTTTTTGTTGGGCTTCGAAAAGCTTGCAGCGAATCGAAAGCTTACTAGCTAATAGTTGGTTATAATAGGATGACCGGTATTACTCTAATGGTGACTACTATTACTCGAATCATCGGGCTGATTTTCATGCTATTATTTTCAAAGATGAGTTAATAAAGTTCCCGTTCACTGTCCGCAAAGATTATTTGTTTACAGAAAAAAAATCATATATTTCTAACTGATCGTGATTCCCCCATTCATCCCTAAATAAATCCTATTAGGCCACGAATGTATTTATTCAATTTAAATAAAATTATTTCTTAAAATGGCGGTCTAATAGTTTTTATTTAATTCAACTATATTTCATATGTTTTAATTAATCTTTCATTCGATTCAAATAAATTTCAATACGAGATTAAAATAAACACCCTCTTCCCCTTTGCTCTGGGTGAATGTACATTTTGCTTCAATGAAAAATTATGGGAGCCAATGAACTTGTTAATAACTGGGATATTGCGATTAAGTACTTACGGAGAGCGTCATTCCAGGAAAATGGAGGCAGATCGGGACTTCCGGCCAGCCGTCAGCCACGTAAAAGTGAAACTCCCACACCTTGTCCCGCATGTAGGTCAGGAGCGTCTGCTGAAACTGCGACAGAAAAGATAAAGATAGAAACTGCAGAGCAAAGAGAGAAACGGAAACGTCGTTAGTGCTGCACACTTTTACTTCATCTTCTCTTGAGACGTACGATATCATAAATCCGAAAACCTGTACCGTACGACAAAAGCTTCTCAAGTACTATATATAAGAGTATACCTGCACACTTCACTACCCTACTTTTCAAACTTTACTATAATTGGGGCTATTGGGGACGGACTAACTTATCAAGAAGCTATCAAAAAAAGTTCTGAGTTAGATTAATAAAATGCGGGTTAAAAAAAGAAATTTGATGAATAAAAAATTCGCGATATTTGACGCCGACGGTTTTTTTTAAATCTAATCTTGGATTCGATAAAGTCTTTAGATGAAACCGATAAAATGTATTGATTTAAAAAATTCTGATTTATTTTTACCGAAATCGAATTTTGCAATCGCGTTGAGCGAGCTTGAAACAGTTTTTTTGTTCTTTTTTTCTTCAGGTTCAGAAAATTTTCCGGAAGTCAGAGAAAACAGGAAGATGTCGAATGAAATATTGGTTACTGAAAAGTCGTAAATTCAGATCTTGAAATTTGGTTAAGAAGTTTTTAAGATAACGATGTTACACAACACAACGATGCCAAATTTTTGTTTTTGGTACAATTTACGTACTTCGATTGAATATTTTTTGTGTGATATATTCATTATTGCAAAAACGAATGATCTTTTTTCTAAAATTTTCCTATAATTGTACATTTTTAGTTTTCGAAATGATTGAAAAGTTGCGAATTTTATAACGTTTTAAGATGATTAATTAAAGTTTTATAAAAAAAAAGGTTTCAAAAGTTTCTCAAAAAATTAACGATTGAAAGAAACTTTGGAAGCATATCACATCTATTCGGAAAAATCGGAAATGTCATCTTATCTAATGACAAACATTTTTTATCGTATTTGTTAAGCTATTTTTTTAAACGAATATATTAATAACTTTCTGGTATTATTATTATAAATCAATATTTTTGTTATTTCCGATGAAGTTGATTTCTTTTAGATTTATCACGAGTCCCAAAATTCTCAAATTTCAATCAACTTACATTTTTTCTTGGCAGGTTTAAATGCATTTTGTCATTGTTAAAAAACAAGCAAAAGCTCTATAAAAATTCATAGCTGAGTAAACTTGATACATCGACAAGTTCACCGAAACTACCATTGCTATTTTATCAAAAGACGCGGTAGAATCTCGATGCCAAGTATTTTTAAAAAATACATAAAATAGACATTCTGAATTCGCTTTCGACCTTATTAGCGCGTAACAGTCTAAATTGTCTGAAAAGTTTTGTTCCTCTCTGTGCAACACAGGAATTGTATAACAACGAACAAGTTTTTCTTCCGGATTGCTAATTACTTATCGCGTTAATTAGGACAAAAGCGAATTACGAGGACGCTCATAGTTTCATTTCATTCCACTTTGTCGGCTTTAAACAAAAGATAAGTAGTGACAGTAGACTTTTTGAGAATCATTTGATGATTCATGTCGCCTAAAAAATTGAACTCGACAATAAGAAAAAAAAAAAATGATTCCGTGCGTTCGATTACGCTCCGTTTGATCCAGGATATTTCAATGTCTCCGTAACACATTAAGAAAAAAATGCCTTGTCGACACTGGACAAAAAATATTATGTAGTGATAGTAGAACTTCTGTGAATCGGTGAGTCATACTATCTAAAAAAAAAAACAGCACTCGATAACTACAAGAAAAAAAATTGATTCCGTGCGATCGATTACGCTCCGTTTGTTTCGAGATATTTAAACTTTCCTGTGACACAGTAACAAAAAAAAATGCTCATGAAATGATAATACGAATCATTTATCGTTACCAATGTTCACTACTGTCCTGACCTTCATATCAAATACCTATGACAAACGAAAAAAATCGATATAGCTACATATTTGTGGCCGAAGAGCAGACATAGTTTTTTTTTTTTTCAATTCGTTTCATTCTTTTTTATTTGAATTCTCGTGGTACACTACCGTCTATGTTTATATACAGGCAGTCGGCATGAGAATGTATCCTCGTAGTTCTTCGGACCTTCCAATTACGCTGGCCGAACCGACGAGGCTGTTAATTACAAGTTTCGAAGTAGTGCACGATATAAGTTCGCTCAGACGGGACATTGATAAACGATGGAAACGTTCAGGAAAGGTCCGAGTGCGTCTCGATTCTCTTCAATCTCGTGCGAATTACTCTTGCGATGCCAACAACGATCTTTCTGACAATGATACTCGCATATAGCAACGAACGTCACTCTATTGAGTTACGTGAATAATATGCAAACAAAACGAGTCATTGCTTTTTTGTACACCCGAATAAGATTGAAGTAACTTCACGAATAATTTTATTCAGAATTCATTACCATAAAATTACTCTCGGGAATTCAAGTGCCGGGCAGCCCGGCTTAAGCATACTCATGGACACTTCGTACTTCTGAATAGAGGCTCCAATTATTTCGAATAAAAACATGGCACAGCTTAACGACATCAAATCTGAGGTAGAAAATAAATTTTAAAAATGCCTGTAAATTAGAATGTTGAATTAGAAGCTGTATATTAGAAGTTTTCTCATTATTTTTCACCTTTCATAAAGTCACATATATGAAAATGTATATTGATCGATTTTGGCTTTCGTATAGAAGAGGCTTTGTGCACATAAGCGAATACTAGATAGTAAGTCAGGGATGGAAGTGGAGAATTTATTTGAAAGTAGTAACAGACAGGAGAAATGGAACAGATTCACCGTAAAAAATGTTCTTTATGAGAATTGATGAATATGCTTTTTCATCATATATTCCCAGAGAACAGTGAGTTTCAGTAACAACTTTGAATACTCTTCGATGGGATAAATATGTGAAAGGGATGTTTGGCGATAAATCATGTGGAAGATGCTAAGTACATTGATTCTGCATAATTAAAAAAAATTGCTAAGAAGAAACAGATAAACTTTGGTCTGTATTTGAAATAAATTCGTTGATTTTTTTTTTAATCCATACGATTTCTTTCACAACTTTTTCTTCATTTCGAATTTTGCTCTTGAAATTTCGAAAAAATATATGCAAAGATACGAATTTGTTCGAAATGAAATTCGAAATGTTAGAACAATCGAACGAACACTTCCATAGCTGTAGATATTTAAAAAATTACCAAATGGACATTTCAAAATCATTTCAAAATCCATGTCGGTGAAAATTAATAAAGAAATTCTTTAAAAAAATGCCTCATTCATCATTTTATAATCTCTCCGATATTTAGTAGCAATAATAAAAGATGATTTACTGATGGAATATCCTTGAGAGACGATCCAGAATTCAATAAAAATGACTAAAAGTAAACAATGTCTCGACCCTATTACCTAACAAGAGCGTCCTGCTCGATGGAATGAGGATATGTATACAGTACCGACTCGTGCTGCAGAGCCATTAAGCTTGTCAGGACAAGCGAGTGTGCACGAGTACTTGTGTGCAGTGCAACCAGTTCGCATTCACATCCTTTCTAACCCCGAGATCTCTCGCTGTCTCTCAAAGCGCTCCGAGGCCTGTTATATTCGCGTGCATGTGTCGTCGTTCGTTCAACGTCGACGCTATGTGCCGTTGTTATCGTATATCCACTTTACACATAGGCGATGTAGGTAATACTATTGCCATTGGTAGTAGTGGTTGGTTATCCTTTGGAATAAGCCAGCAACGGGTTTACATGCCACCTGCGATGGGCGAAAAACCGACTGACGGTCAAGGCCACGTCCTGACGCACGTAAAAGCGTTTTTCTCCCTGCGGCTTCATACTTCTAGTGCCGAACAGTGGAGCTTACACATACATAGCTATGTCTGTACACAAACTAAGGATAGCAAGTATAACGTGGCGCTGTAAAGGTGGAAGCTGTCGAATCGATGAACTTTGCATGTTTTGCGCATCGTCGAGAAATCCTATGTTGTATATGTTTCTCTCTTTTTTTTTTTTTTTTTTTTTTTTTTTCAGTCATACTCGACACGCGTCAATTTTCCGATAGCTCGGTGGGATTGCTTTCTCGTCCTTTGTTACTCTCTGCTTTGACTCTCCGTGCCATAGGACACCCACATTGTTGGCGAACAAATTGTCTTTGTACGACACCTGACGGTTGTTTTAATAATAGGTATACAATGGGCGGCTTTAAGATGATGTGACCTTCGGAAATCGCGATTGGTAGCAAAAGCTGTTATAGAATTTGATTGGAGACGATATTCGTGTTTTGGATTAAGTTACTGAGTAGATGGGTTAAGTAAAAGCTAATTTTGTTTTTCTGAAATACTTTGACGGGCTTCGAAGTTAAATGAAGTAGAGATTTTGTTACCGATTGCACATTTTTTGTTGTTTTTTTTTTTTTGGACATCAGAAAGGTGCGTTTCACTGTATGGATGTGAGGCAAATCTGATGTATTTTAGGCAACCTCATATGGAGAGAAATGGGTTGGGATTTTTTTAATTCTTTCCCTCTTGTAATTATGGGTCGTAGTGGGGGCGGTTAGTTGATAATAAGTCAACCTTGTTGGTATGGACACGCTCTTGATTGCTAGATATGGTAGTGAATTTTTTATATTCATGAATGTGTATATGAAAAAGTAAGCGCGGTTGCCGACTACTTACATTATATAAATAGATCCAAAGCTGACAGAATTAGCACGCTTTTTAGATTCCTCGTAGAGGAAGCTTTGTTTTCATGAAAACTTTTTTTTTTGTTGAGATTTTCGTGTTAGCGTACTCAGAATCATCAAAAACGTCGAGAAAAGTGGTTTAGAAAAAATGTCCGTATGAGTGTGTGTGTGTGTGTGTTTGTTTGATGTTCCGAGCGTTGAAAATTCAATCGTTGATAATTCCATCATGATACGAAGGTTCGAGTTCATATTTTGCACAGTGAAGGACTAACTCCTCTTTAATTACTGTGATTCTTTTTTACGAAATATATCCACATATGAGGCATTACATATCAATTCAGCCAGCGAAAAGAAAACAAATGCTCAAATGTTTCTAAAAATCAGGTTCAATGGTTCCAAAAGATACACCAAATTTAAAAATAAAAAAAAAGATTGGTTTGGAATATGCCAATTTTTTCATTTTTTATTGTATCTGTAATATCTTAGGAAAGTTTAATCGCATCGACAATTCTAAAAAAACGAAAATGTGAGTTTTTTTCACGACCCACAAAAAAGCATATTCAGAATTAATTGGGTAATTTCTTTGTATTTTTTTTGTACGTTTTGGATATCAGATATCGTCATCGAAAAATATGCCTCAAATTCTGTAAGTGAATACCGAATTTCGAGTTTTTTTTAATTTCTGGAAAAAAAAAATTCATAGGTCACAGCAGGGTTCAAATAAAAATAAAAAATATCCATTTTTTCAATGTCAGGACATTCGTCATTATCGGCAATATCAATTGCTTCATCGTATTCTCCATACAGTACTTTTACCAATATCTTGGATAAATTTTGGAAAATGTATAGAGAATTACAATTTTCGAACTGTTTGACGTCGAAATTTTTTTAATTTGTATTTAAAATTTTTTTTTGATTAAGAAGTAATTGAGTTGAAATTGAAGGTAAAAAATGATATTTTGTCAAAATGTTATTCAGCAGAGGCGGGCATAGACGTGTTATTTTTATATGTTAAACATTTTTGTTTTTTTAAATATTTCGTGTTTTATTTTTATTTTTTCGTTCTTTCTTCAATTTTTTTCAATCGATGTAAATGACTATATATCATTTTTACCCAACACAACGTAGCGTTGAAAAATAAATAAAAAAATTCAAAAACACAACAATGAAAATCTACAGTTTCACAGAAAATGTTACAAAGATCTACAGATTTAAAAAAAATGTCAAAGCCAATAAAAAAAACAAAGGGAACTACGACGTCTACTTGATTTACTACAATCGTTTATTAATAATTACAATAATCATCCAGAATTTAAGTAATAAGAAAATTTGGGACCTCGGATCTAGTTATATTTTTTGTTTCATATAAAATTCTACAATTTTCTACGCGAAGCGATACTAATTAACTTATTATAAATTCTACATAATTTTGTTTAGTGTTTCGTAGTTTCACGGTCAATTTCGATAATCAAGTTGTCTAAGCTGTGAGAAATGGAAAAATCGACAAAAGCGTTCGAATTCTAGGATTTTCATGTCGACTTTTAAAGTACATCTTAAATTTATGTACATTTTCGTACGTTCGCATTTTTTATCCGCCACAGTACCTACTGTATTTTTATCCTAAACCGTAATTTCATGATCTGTGAGATAAATGCGATTGGTAATTATTTTCATAGCACAAATTTGCAGTATCAGCTCACAATCAGCCAATCAGGGAGCGAAATGAAATGTCTTTATGTTTCAATACAATAGAGTCACTTTAATGTGATTTAGTTGGATTATCGGGCGTCGTAGAAATTCTGACGCATTGAAATATGTAAAATCGTTTGCTGTCGTAAGATCGCATTTCCATACATCGGAATGCACTATATTGCATTCCGATGCATGGAAAAACACGGGGAAAATAAAGCTCTGGCTTTATTAGGGTACTATAGCTTTTCGCTATATATCCGTGTCCATATAAAAGTGGGTTATATCCATGTACAAGTATACGAGTGCATCCTCGCAGTTGCATCAGGGTTCAACGAGAATGGAGTGTCAAGCCTTGAATTCCGGGTTAGCGTCTAAACTCAGGCGATGTCAACAGCAGCACTACCAACACAGCATCAGTGGTAGCACAGCGTGCGATATGATAGGGAGAATTTGCGGACGAGCCAACAGCATTGCGGCGACCCAAATCCCGCAGGAGAGCTTCGCCGCGTTTCAGCCAAGCCGCGGTAAAATCAAGAGTCGAGACACGTGAAACCACGGAGGTCCAGAGAATCATGAACGCCAAGATTTATAAGTGGATATAGCAGAGTCACCGATTAAACATTGTAAAAAATATTTTTTTTAAAGTTTGCAAAAACGTTTTTATTTTATTTTATTATTATTGGCCGGGACAAATTTTTCAAAGTAATATACAAAAGTACCAAACACTGATATTTTTAAAAAACATAATTTTTTTTTTTAAACATCTATAAAAAAAATTGATATTTTAATTAACGTGGATTTGATATATTTTACGAAATTAATTCAATGTACGCAATAACGTCATTTCTCTTGCGGATGTTTTTTATTTTACGGAAGTTGAGCGTAAAATAAAAAACAGCACAAACGTCGAAGCAATATTGTCATTTATGGAACATCCTCGCGAGCGGCCAATTTGGCAATTTGCCACTCACGCGGCGAATTTATACAGCGTGAGAGAATTGATCAATTACCGTTGAGTCATTTCACAAGTAAACGTGCAAAATTTGAAAAATTGTGTATGTAAAAGGTAAATTAATTAACTATTATCTCGAGGGATGTTATAAAGCAGTCATACTTTGCTTAAAAGTATAAAAATATAAAGTACCTATATAAAATTACTAAACTAGTGAATTCATCTTTCAGCTACGATGTGAGCACTTTTTTTTTATCTACACAAATTCTTACTTTGCTCAGCAGTATAACAAAATGCTAGGTCAACCCTTCGCGGTCACCAATGAGTATGAAATTTGCCCATCGATCGCATGAATTTCCTAGATAGTGTGACCGCAAAGGGTTAATATGTTTACAACAGCTTCCTTTTTTCCACCATTACATTTATTTTTATTTTCATTCATACTGGTCAATTATGCCGGAATTATAATTTCCTTCTCACATGCTAACGCCAACCCCTGATCGATAAATAAATAAATAAATAAATAAAATAAATTTGTTCATGAGATTGTACTACCCAAACATTGATATGCGATATTTAAAAAAAAATTAAATACATTTCTTGACCAACGCTCAGAAAAATGTAGCAGTAATTTTTATCTTACCTGACTTAATGAGCACTAGTTAACATTTGCTTATAAATTACGTAATAAAATATGACCTACACCTTCAATCTACAATCCACAGGTAGCCGAATCTGCTGGTTAAAAAAAAAAAATGAATCGTTTGCTATACTCGGCAAGCTCGTATGCAATTAAAAAAAAAAGATCTCCGTGATCCAAGGATTGTTTGTATAATTCCTCTGTAAATAAATCGAAAGTCAACTACTAAATTACGTACGATAAGCTGGCATTAAGAAAGACAGAAAGACTTTGGAGTGATAAAACAAAAAGGTCTTCGAGATCTCGTCGAGGTCGGCCACTGCGGCGGTTCGCGCATACGAAGAGAGAGTTCGCGCACGTGCGACCTTGACCTCCCTTGACTCTCTCGTGGCGCGATTCGGTTTCGCGGTTCACACTCTACAACGCGCGCCCGCGCGCTCGCGCGCTCCTACGTACACGTTTACTATAGGTACAGGAGACCCACCCGTAAGTGTGCATAGTATACAAATCCGTAGTAAAGTAACCTTTCTTCCTCTAGTACAATAAAGCAAGTTCTCCCCCGTGGCTCTGCTACCGTAAGACTATAAAATTTACTATACAAAATCACCAGACGATCTATTCGTGGATAAAATGTGTACAAAGCGTTTATATAGGGCAACCGAGCGACGATAGAATCGTCTGGGGGTTGGCAAAACGTTTTCGTCCCCTTTTACCATCAGCGCCGAGATAAATATAATAAGAAATGA
Organism: Perithous albicinctus; assembly: GCA_964016905.1. Taxonomy (NCBI): domain Eukaryota; kingdom Metazoa; phylum Arthropoda; class Insecta; order Hymenoptera; family Ichneumonidae; genus Perithous; species Perithous albicinctus. The sequence goes on along the minus strand of OZ024690.1, from coordinate 17,367,367 downwards.
AAAAAAAATGTAGTCGGGTGAAAATGCGTCCTCTACGAGGACTACGTAAAGCGTTTCGCATAGGAGAATTTGTTATGAAGTCGACCTTGACCTCTTGAGAGGCTCCTCTGGTGGGAGGAAGAAGAGAGAGAATAACAACAGCCCTCTAATGCTATGAAATTAAATGATCCTTCGCGAAGGGAGTCCTTCGCATTTTATCCGTAACTCCGTAGTCGTTAGTCTTTTTATTATTAGATTGCTCTAGGGAAACTTTGAGAGTAGGGGAGACCGGGGCTAGTTGGGTCAAAGGTAAATAGAGTCTAGGCTTCGTGAAAAACAGTCAAGCAAATCGAACGGTAATATTTCATAAATTGTTTTTTACACGTTTCAGAGGTGAAATTAGTGTAAAGTTAAGGCGGTTAATATAGCGCCGAAATATTTCGAAAATGTTACTGGATTGTTACTTCGAAATATAATATTGAGAGTATATTTTCTAATATAATAAAAATATTGTTGAAATATTGCAGCGATCTTGAAATGTCCGCTGAAAACAATTGCGAAATATTGCACAAAACTTTTCAAACAAATAAACAACACTTCTGCGATTGGTCTTTAGAATTAGTCAAAAATATACGTTATATTAATGGAAATTGTATTATTTTTGTATTATACGATTTTAAAAAATTTCTGGAATAGAAAGGATTCTGCAAAAACTAATAATTGAGCGCTTTTGAAGTTCCTGATTTTAAATGTAACGTTAAAATTTTATAAATTTCTAAAGGATTCAATTGATAGCGCTGTTAACTTGGATTCGAAATGTTACAGTGTAATTTCGCGATTACTTTTCGGGTTACTTTTCTATATTCGGGTTCAACACTTTTCGAGTCAACACCCTTTAAAATCCGTTCAGTTACTTTAGAATTTAGATTATTGCTTTATATTGGCGTTTTAAAAAAGTAAGAAATAATAAGTTTTATCGATAGAGTTTCTGAATTACCTTGGTTGAACATGCGGGTTCTCTTCAAAGTTATCTTTAAAATATAATTTTCCATGTCGCAGACATTTCACTTATTTATACAATTTGCATCATCCAGGTATTTTTAAAAAATTCGAAATAGGAAAAAGTGGCCAATTAACCCCGGTCTATCCCAATTCTCTCTAGAAAAATTTCAGAAATGTGCGAGCCACTACTTCACTCTATTTTTTCCAATACTTCTCATCCTTAGCCGGTTTTTCTTCAAACTTCCTTTCCACCATTTCATTAATTTTATTACTTGCAATTGGAAGAATAACAAAACATTTTTTTTTAGGTACTGAAGTGGCTAAAGTCAAGATGATCCCTAAACAAGTTTAATATCTATTTTGTGTATAATAAAATTGTCGGATCTTTCTTATGGCAGAGGATATTTTACATTGAATTTTATAATAAATCGCATTTTTGTTCATATATCTTGTTCTACATTTCTCCGCTTTTGATCCAAATACTTTTACTGCTTCATCCAAAGTAATCACACGTAGATTATCGCTTAGGGAGCTTTTTTAAAAATTGAAGTAGCAAAAAGTGACCCAACTAACCCCGGTTTCCCCCAATCCTCTGGAGGAAGATTTCCAAAATGTGCGCGCCACTACTTGACTCAATTTTTTCCAATACTTCTCGACCTTAGCCGATTTTTTCTCAAACTTCCTTTACACCATTTCATTTATTTTATTATTTGGGAGAATAATAAAAGTTTTTTTTTTATTAGATACTGAAGTGCCTAAAGTCAAGGTGATTCCTAAACAAGTTTAATATTTATTTGTGTATAATAAAATTGTCGGATCTTTCTTGTGCCAGAGGATGTTTTGAATGTCATAATAAATCTCATTTCTGTTCATATTTCTTGTTCTACATTTCTCCGCTTTTGAGCCCAGTACTTTTTCCGCTTCATTCAAATTAATCACACGTAGATTCTCGCACCTTCCATGGGAAAATGTAGTGCATTCACGCAAACACTTGACCTTGACCCTGGCCTCCCGCTGAGAGCACAGTCACGAGTATCACCGCGACGGCATTAAGCTTGATGCTGTACATCCTCCGCTCGATCTCTGACGTCGGATAATCCTTTTTCAGGGTGCTTTTCGTCTGAGCTCGCGATGATACTGCTACACTCCTAGATTCCACTAAACCCCGTACCCTTGAACGATATTGCGCAGTATCCATCCAAGTGCACCAGCCTGAGTTACGGCGCGGTTCGGCACATATGTCTTTATCGATAGCCGTACACACAGTAGAAACAGACAACTTAGTTCATTAATTTCTAATAAAAAGAAATATTGTTAAATAAGTAAGTAGTATGCTTTTTTACTCTAACGATAAGTCGTTTGCTATTTACGAATTTGTTAAAATTAATTTGAAATATTCTTACGATTTTTGAGTTTCTGTAAATTTATTATTGTTAATTTTATAATGATTTTTGTCCTTTTATTTGCAGCTCTCATTTTTTATCTACACATCATTTTGTCCGAATCAAAAAAAATTTTTTTAAAATAGCTCGCACAATAATATCCCATTTTTAAAAAATAAATATTCCCGTTAAAAAAACAGGGTCTCAGTGGGTTACTCCAATACACAAAAATATCTCGTACGAAATATGTAGACAAAATAATGAACAAAATTAACTTTACTATCGTCGCGTTGGTGATAAGAAAATAATATGCAACAATATGAAAATTCAATATTTCAGACGCCTCTATATTTGAAACAAGAATAGCATCATTCACGATACAAGAAATATGTATTATTGGTAACATTCAAGAAAAATATACGGACATCAAATGCATCGCACGAATTTCAACTAAATTACATTTTTTAAGTGCCTGTGCGCTTGACCGACGATGCCTATCTTGATTGTAAACATTATTGATACTTACAATCAGGTCTTTCAGGTAGGCATCGACTTTCACTTCGAAGGCTACGTAAATAATGAAATTCAGTCAATATCTGTCACACTGGAAAAAAATGTTTGCATAGCTTTTTTCGGGAATATTTTGACTTAAATAAACTACTAAAATTAATGTAATTATTAGCTTTGTGAATATCTATGCGAGATTTTTTTTGAGTACTTTTTTCTTCCACAGAATATTTTGATGCGGGCTAATTTTACGTGCTTCCCCCAATTGAATGTATCCTTAGCAAAGTAACCGTGGATAACAACTGTAACTATTTTCTAATCATTACCGATAAAAATATTTGGCGACCTTTGATCGTTATTTGCTCTTTTTTTTTTTTTGTGTCTACCAAGTGCTGAATAATATTTAAAGCCAGGCTATGCTGTCGATTTCTGAAGTTTCCAAGGGAGCTTTAATGGTAATGATACACCTTAAAGTTCTAAAAATTAAATGAGCCATTCCACATATAAAAATGTTTACCTTCATAGAAATTACTACTGAGGAAGCATCGCAGAAAATGAAAAATTGTTGTAAATGCATATTTTTTTTTGATTGATGCAAATATTTTTTATATTTTGCATTTGTGCATTTCAGGTTTTGGGGTTGGTTTTGCAAAAACTGTCCTACAATATAACTTTGTCTCAAAGTTTCTTGTACCTTCGGTCTTTTAACGATCGTTCGTTTTATCACTGCATAACGAAGGGTCGTTCTTTTGCTGAGAGTAGAAAAGTCTCGTCTCGGAAACCACGGTTCATTTCATTTGCTCGATCATCGAGTTATAATTAACATCTGTTCTCGCGCTTTGCTCGTCCGGTAAGTGGTACGCCGCCCTTCTGGGCTGGCGTGACGCGTCCGCGTTTTAAAGCGTCCCGACGCTTATACAGTACCCGGCGTCAAGCTCACACCGCGACAGAGCTTAACCGCGGTTGACGGGCGCAACCTTTAACCCCGCGTGTCTTCTCGCGATACCAAAACTATTTTATTGCACTGGGTCATTATTCACCCGCCATATTTGTATACGAAACTTTCTTTTTCATAATACCTGATACAAATTTTTTAACTATGCAAGTCCAAGGATTTTACAACGTTTTTTTTTTTAAGTTTCCGGAATGTAGTACAGTTTTGAGATTTTTTTGTCTCCAATAAACAGTGTTAAAAAAAAAAATTGATAAAGAATGACTATGCAACTAATATTGGTATTGAACCATTTTTTTTATTGCATATTTGACATACAAATTCTACTATTCAAGACTGACGGAGTCTTATTTACAGTATCTGAAAGGTAGAAGATTACCGAAACGCTTTGGCGCACCCAATAAACGTGCCCGCAGTGTGTAAGAAAAGAAATATAACGATGTTGAATGCAAATTCTTTCTTGGTTCTACTTTGATGTCTGGCACTGAAACATTTCTTCCAAGACGCGAGATGCATCGGAAAAAGCCATTAAGGACTCGCATTAGATGACCTGGTTTCAAAATGGAATATCTATATCGTCTCGTCCTGTGTAATATAGTGGTCATGTAGCTTCGATAAAAGCTTTCCCGGAGCCAATAACACTGTACCCATTTTTTTTTTCTCCTACATCCTACACAACCTCCAGAGTACATGGGACAAAGGCTTCATATTCCCACTATTCTACTGAAAGCGAGTACCGATATTATTCATTCTATGTTCAAGGTGATTCTATGCCAATTTCGTGCGGCGCCAACATATATACTATATATATATATATTTACTTTCTCATCACATACGGTGTATGTAAAAGAGAAAGTGTTGCAGTTGAAAAAAATTTCGACTTCCAGATTTTTATGGAAATACGCTTTGGAGGTCCCGGATTCCAAAAAAAAGCATTTGTTCATTTCTGTTTGTCTGTGGCAGGTGTCCGAAAACACAATAACTTTTGTAAAAACTTTTGGACCTCAGTGAAATTTCATGTGTGTCTTCTAGGTATAAAATGTAGTTTTGGTATTGAAATCCAATTCAAAATCTCCACTCATTCTGATACTTTACCTGAAACATGAAAAAAGAATAAAACTGATTTTGAGATTTCAGATAAAGTACCAAAAGGCATTGGTGGTTTGTTTTCAATTTTAATTCCAAAATTATATTTTATTCATCGAAGATAAACAACGAATTTTGATCCGGTCCATAGTCTCTATCAAAAGTTGTTACTTTCTCATCGTATACAAAACAATGTAAAAGAGTTGAAAGCACAGTAACTTTTGAAAGAAACTGCAGACTGCACTACAATTAACTGTATATCCTCTAGGAATTAAATGTAGTTTTGGTGTTAAAATTTTTAGTTTACCTTAAGTGTAGAAAAAAAAATGAAATACAGCTTGCACAGTCGAATCTTTCACATTGCTTTCTCATTTTTTGGCCTGTCACAAACTCTTCTCTATGATAAAGTACTTTGTTTAGTTTTGGCATCCTCATAGAGGAAGTTTTGTGCATGGCCGATGAAAAAAAGAATTATGAAGAAAGGTTCGACTTTGCAATTGTTTTAAAAAAAGTTACAAAAATGCAAATTTCTATAAAATCTTGACTACTTTATCGATTTTGCCCAAATTCAATATAAAATATTGAAACACTATTTTTAAGATTTATGCAAAATTTTAGATCTATTGCTTATTTCGTTGTCGAGCTACTGCATTTTCAAAACAAATTACAAAAATTCTATACAATTTTAAGTCCTTTATCGATTTTGCCGAAATTTAATATCAAACATTGGCATTCTCCGTTTAAGTTTTATACCAAATTTAAGATCAGTTACTTGAACCGTTCTCGTGTTATAGCATTTTCAAAAAAAATTACATTTTACGAAAATGCGAATTTCTATAAAATTGGAACGACTTTATCGATTTCGCCCAAATTCAATACCAAACGTCATACCACCCCGATAAATTTTTATGGAAAGTTTTAGCCCGATACCTGGAAATTTGTTTGAATTAGAGTGTTCACATTTTTCAAACTCTTTAAAATTCCATAAAATCAAAATGCTTCAATCGATTTTTATAAAATATATGCCAATGACACACTTGACCGTAATGTATATGGCACAAAAATTTGAGATGTTTCGGTTGTGTAGTTCCCGAGTTATAGCAATATGAATTTTAGCCCCTCTATACAGACGCACATACATACATATATATATACATACATACGGACATTTTTTTAAGCACTTTTCTCGACGTTCTGGACCATTCTGATATGAAATTCAAATTTCTGACATGTAAATCTTGAAAAAAAGTTCGCGAAAACAATGCTTCCTCTATGAGGAAGCAAAAGAACGGATTTTCACATTTCAGGTAAAGTACCAAAAGGCATGGTGTTTTTTTGTACAACTTTAATATCAAAAATACATTTTATTCATTAAAGATACTCAACAAATTTTGGTCCGGTCCATAGTCTATATCAAAAGTTATTATTTTCTCGTCATATAGAAACTGTCTGAAAATACAAAAACTTCTGAAGGAGCCCACGAATCATAGAGAAAGTTATTGTGTCTTCCATATGTGAAACGTTTTTTTGTATTGAAACTCTTTTGTACTGAAACTTAATACTTTACCTGAAAAAATTAAAAAATGGCAATAAGCGCATTTTCAATTTGTAGACTGATTAGAAAGTTATTATGATTTGATCTAAAATGAACAGACAAACTTGTATGCAAATAATCAGTAGACAATAAATAATTCAGTACAGCAGCGCCTTTTAAAAAGTCATCAATAATCATATACTTTATTGTTTTACTTTAGTGGGTCACTCAAATGAGATGAAAAAAATAGCTTTGCTTTTAAAAAATAGGCATCAAGTAAAATATGAAACTTGATTCACACATCATCACTGTGAGCGAATTTCGAAGTTGCAAGTTAGGGTTTAAAATTTCGATGATGATTTAAATCAAAAATTGATCATGGAATTTGAAATTTCCATGATCAATTTCAAAGCTTTCTCTATGAGGAAGTCAAAATTAATCAACATACTTCCTCTATGAGGAAGTCAGAATTGATGAACATACTTCCTCTATGAGAAGTCAGAATTGATCAACATACTTCCTCTATGAGGAAGTCAGAATTGATCAACATATTCCCTCGTAGAGGTAGCTTTGTAAAAGTTCAAAAACAATGAGAAAGCGATGTGCAATGTTCTACTGTGTAGCCTTTTTTTTTTTTGTATCTTGTGAACGTTCCCTTTGGAGAAATTTCGGGAATAACTCACCTTGAGGGACTCCGGCAAGTATCCAGTGAGGAAGTCCAAGAGTTCGGGTAGCTCCTCATCGGTGAGCAGGCGGAAGTTCCGGCCCCGTTCAACCGCCTCGGGGCACTCCATACTGAAACTAATTAACGGTGGATATAACGTGAGTGGCACGAACTTTCAACGTCTGGTAGTCTCCCTCGCTCTCGTCTCTTCTCTCGCATCATTTAACTGTCATCCGGTCGGTGCGAGACGCGTCTGACTAAGCTCGACTGCGAGGGGATTCGCCGCTGCTACTTGAAACAGCTTTCTCAGTAGAGTAGGTCCGCGCTTGTTCAGACATAAAGGAAAACTAACTTTGTCCCATACTAAATATCAAAATATACAAGTGATTCCTTCATTTGCTATATAATCATATGTTTATCGTGTCACCTTATATTTTGTTTTTTTACAACTGTTTAATATAAAGGCATTCTATATCTGCTTAGATACTGAAAAAAAAAAAAAAAATTCCAAAGAATTCGAAAAAATCAGACGATATAATTCCAACAGACACCAAATTTTAAACTAAAAATAAATGTTTGGATGGACTTTTGAAATATTTTTAACTTTTCACTAAAACATTTATATCTCGAATATTGTTTATGCTATCTATAATTTAAAAAAAAATGTATAATGCGTTTTTAAAAGAAGAAGAACATATGTTCAAATTTAATTACCTAATTTTTAACGAAATTTATTGCAAAATAAATAAAAAATTCAGGTGTTCAAGGTGAAAAATACCCGATATTGACACCGACTTATTTTTTTTTAATTATGTTAGACAAAAACAATTTTTTTTCTCGAAATTATTTCATGGGAATTTGATCAAACGGGTCGGCCATTTTATTTTTTAAAAAAATGTAATGGCTTTACAATTTCATTGGAAAATAAGAGTTCAAAAAAAAAAAGTTTATACTCGAAGAGGAAAAGTTTTCCACGAACAATATGGAATTTTCAAACATAGAATCCATTAACCGATTGGATTCCAAAGTTGTGACAAGTAACAAATATCATTATTTACACTCTGCTCTTAATTCTTAAAATTCTACTTGAGACAAAAACCACAAATATTTCGAAGAGACTATGCATTTCTGCTCTGAAACAGTTAAAATGAGAATAGAGTTGAAATAGTAACATATGTTTACGACAGTCAGCGGCAATGATAATTATCGAATTACAACCAAATTTTTTTTAATATCAACATTGCCGTTTCAGCGCAAAGTAATATTTTCGAGTAGAGTTGAAAACGAGATTAAAAAAACAGTGGTACACAATTTATTGCATCCGCAGTTTTAATCAAAGTGAATTTCAGTAGCTCGAAACTATAGTTGAAACTGGGTTGAAAAGTTGGTTATATTAATCTAGATAAACGTTGATTGTATATATTCATTTCGGAGTTACGCAACGTTGGACAACATAATGATCGACCAGCAGTCGTTGCGTAATTCTCACACATTGGTTTATTCGTGGCAACGATATGATAATAATTTCCAAGCAATTTATAAACTATCTTTAATGCTCGATGGACAAGATAAATACTGCCCTCTTTGCGTAATACCCAGACGAGACGAAGGAAATATCGGACCGCTCCCACTGTATGTGCTCTTATTGGCGCTCTCAAGCGTCTCTGGCCACCCCAACTGTTCCACTCTGAACAGCCCTACACCATTTTACTCCATTCCCTTCTCTGTATCTCGCACTCGACTCGTATTTCCATTCTTTCTCCCTCACTCACACGTCCCTTTATCCTAGCAGCTTCGAATAATCCGATAACGAACTAATCCTATCCGCATTTACTTCTCTTTTCACATTTGCACGCTCACACGCAATACCGTATTTTTTTTTAAATTCATTTCTATCGCAAAATTCTTTTTTTATACACCATTTTTTATGGAGTATTATTTGTTACGATATGCTCGACGTTTTAGATGAAGAGGAAAAAACTCATTTCAACGAACGCGCCACGGAGCCACGAGTGGCGATTTCGAGGTGTGAGAGTTAATCCCTGAGGAAATTTCAAATCGACAGGAAATCCTCTGCGGTGAGAGAATTGCATGAGAAACTTTTGAGCTTCTCAACTTTTCCGCATTGTTGCCGACACCCACGAATAGTACTTATGCAATTGATTAAAAACAAAAAAAAAAAAGTTTTTTGCTGAAAAAACATTTTTAATACACTGAGAAAAACATTTTTCTAATAGCGGGATTCGATTCACTTTAAACCACTCGAATTAGGTTGGTTCAAAGTAAATCATTGGTGGGACACACCATCCGAATCGGATCCAATTTTCAGCTCATTTTTATTCTCCCGTAAGGCTATTATTATTCTGTTAAATTTTGTCCGACCTATGACATTTGAAGCCCACCACAGTTGTACTTGGAATTTTTTAAATCATACAAAATCTTAGATATTTGAGGAAAATATACGGATCCGTTTTCAAAAATCGTTTTTTGAGATCAGTCGATTTTTTTTAAATAACGGAATGGTCATCATTTCGTTTGAAAGTATGGAATATTTGGGTCTAAAAAAAACTGGTGACCATTCTTTTATTTTCGTAATGGGTACTTCCCACGTAGTCTTAAATGGTTAAAAAAGGAAAAGTACTAATTTCTCTGAGTGTCTGTGAGTGTCTATGAGTGTCTGTGTGATTTTCCAATGGATTTAAAAAACGTGTCCTTTATTATTATGTAGATTCTTAATAATATTCTAATGCATTTTTTTTTCTTTTTTCGAAATGGTAATTTTTAAATAAAAAAACACGTTCATCAAGAACGAAGCGCTTAAAAAAACTAGAAAAAATTGGCATGAGTTTTTCAACTTGAAGAAAATTATTTTCAGTGAGTACCAATAGAATTCTTTTGCTAATGGTAATAATGACAAATCGATGATAAATATTAGCATTGAAAAAACATTAATTACCATTGGCGATGGTGTGTACATTTTTTAAAATAAGCTATGGCTCTACTTCACAATAAGCTTTGTGGTATCTAATGTAGTTGGTAAATAAGCTCAATTAAATAGACTTTAAGTCAATTGAATTCAGTTGGTTCAAAGTAAATTCAGCTGGATATCCAAGAAGTTTTCTCTCGGTGTGCGCTAGGCAGCATTCGAAGGGGTTTGTTAGATTAGAGGGGGGAGGGCTATATCGCCCCAAGCCTTAATGTATGCGAGTAGCCTTGCACGCGTACTCCTTGAGCGCATAGTAAATTGGAAGGAAATACTATGTTTGCCACGGGGGAAACAGGAGAATACTCAGTTCTGATCAATATGCATATATTGAACGTCCGTGATCGAGTATGCTTTCAGCTTTAACGCTGACTAAGCATACAGAGTGTTTCTTCTGGTAATCGTTGGTAAAAATACACGTAAGAAGCGTACTTTGTACTTTGGCCTAATTCAAGTGCCAAGTAATCTTGAAAATAAAACACTTGTGAGCTTTTATGAAATCAGATAAAAGTTCAACGGGTTTAAAGTATAGAATGATTTAATGGAACTGGTATTTGGTTTATAATAGCATTTTTTTGCTACTTTAATTTATAAAAAAAGTGTGAATGGATGTGTATGTGTGTGTGTGTGTGCTCGTGTGTAATTAAAACCTTCATATCTCAAAAATGGGTACATCAAACGAGCTGTAATTTAGCACGCATGTGAAACAGTCAAAAATCTTTCTTTGTAATCATTTTCAAAAAGAATTAAAACACCTGTTCAGATTTTATTCGATTTTGAATTTTACGAAAAATGTCTGTACGTGCTCTAGCTGCCACAATTTTTTTGCTATCTAGCTAAATATTTCTTTGCAACTAAAGGAATATTAACACACGATCGGTATTGAATTTAAGATGAATCCATAGATGGATTCAGTTGTTATGGAATTTTGATACTTTTTGAAAAATTAACGTTTTTCTCTAACTGGACGTCAACTTACAACAAATTAAATCAAATTTTCTAGAAACGAAAAATAATATTCATCAGTGCTACGTGCCAAACTTCATGACGATCGATAATGGGGTTCAGATTTTATAGCAATTTTCTTTCTTTTTTTTTTTTAAACGTTTTAACCGCTTCTATTTTGAAAACTTCTGTCAAAATGGACTAAAACTTCAAACACGTGCGCGATACATACGAAGATAATTGGTATCAGATTCGGTTAAATTCGGTAAAACGTGTTCTGAATTCTATAAATATTTACATTTATGTATTCACAAATGAATTTTCATTTTAAATGTATAAGAAATAGTGAACGTTTTATTTTGGATTGTGGAAAGTGAGCAAAAAATTATATATAAATATAACATTCTTTTTTAATTTACTTAAAATAACGATGCAAGGTAGATCTTTGCATATCGCTTCTTCATTATTCATGAACTTTTACTTTTACATTTGTAAAAATTCAAATATAATAATCAGGAAGCAATGTTCAAAATTCTACTTTGCATCCTTATTTTTTTAAACTTCTATTTAAACGTTTTACGAGAAAGAATATAAAATTACTTGCTTCGAGGTCTCATTTTGATTGAGACTAATTTCTTTTCAATCCGAAAAAAAGACATTGTATATTTCTATTGATAGTATTCTATTTTGAATGTTATGGATGTACAAAATTTCAAATTTACAAAGCTTGATGTGCATGTTACATAATTCACATGCCTTTTTTTTAAAGCGATAGTATTAAAACAATACTATTATTAAAATACTTATAATACCCTTTTTTAGGTGACCTGGTCTCCTTAAAAGAAATGAAATCGTTTTATATTTCAAACATAAAACTATTTAATCACTGGTATAAACATGAGCAAAATTTATTTATTCATTTTAAAAACTGTGCTTTTCATCGTCACACTTGTGAAATGCATGCGTCCATTTAGAAATTAATTTCAAATTATATTTTTGAACTTATCGACCGAGTTTGAGCCTTTACAACAATTTTTTGTAATTCCCAAAAAAATCCTATTGATCTAGATTTTAGAGGATAAATGTGTGAAGCTAAAATTTTTGTTACAAAAATATTTACTTCTACTGACACGTGAATTAAGAAAATAAAAAGTGGGAAAAAAATAGGAGTCAACCCTTGATAGTCCGTTATTGAGTAATTCGGTTGTGTATAGCTGTAATGTGGGTCAGTCTGACCGCCACGGAGTTGGCCGCAAGTAGTAAAAGTCCGACTAGGGTTTCTAATGTCTCGACGGTCTCTAGTATACTGCATAATCGAAGGATCGTCGTTGTCACGACACATCGAGCAACGGCTTAAAAGCGTGAGAGCGCATAGAGCCCGCACGACCTCGTAACCCTGATTGTAAATGATCCGTCAAAACAACGATAAATAATTCACATTCATATACATAATCCAATTCACCTATTTTCCTATCGTCAATCATTCAGCAATAAAAAATGTATGGAACCAGTACAAAATGCATGAATATTTTTAAAAACATCTCTATTTCAAATGGAAGCAAAGAGCCATGAGCAACGCGTCCTTGATGTTCGTTCATCCTATCACGAACCCACCGGGATAAAGGCGGAACGCAGCGCGTGCAACAAACAGCTTCTGTGCGTAAGTTAAACCGTCCAATAAATGAGTACATCCAAATGAGTGAACAGTACTACAGATTACCGAGCGCTTCGGTCTAGTGATTAGAGTAATACAGTGTTAAAAAAGGGTGCAAATGAATTTGCATTTTGCTTCGTCATTGTTCAAGATTGCCCATAGATCATTGCTCGACGAAGTACATTGGTTTGTGTTTGGCTTCCTCATAGGGGAAGCTTTGTAAATTATAAATATCATCAACATTTCCTTTATGAGGAAGCAAAACGAGTAATTAAACATCATACACTAACACAAACTTTCGCAACAAATATCATAAATAAATTTACTGATCATCGAATAACTTCTTCACTCCTGGAAATAATAAACCAGCTGTGCAACGCAAACACTTTTTTTTTTGAAGATTTCAAAATCTCGTATAAACTGGATTTTTCAACCAATCCTCAACAAATTGTAAACCATACATTTTTTTATTTTAGTCTATCATTGGAGAACATTTTAGCCCGAGAACTGAAAATTTGCGAAAGCTAAAGAACAATCACACGTTTTTTTCGGTAAGTAAAAAAAAATCCTTGCCAAATGTTCATCTGTTGACCGATTCTCATCAAATTTGGTACCGAAAGTTGTTCGATGTTAGTCCACTTGTATGAGAAATTTCAACTCGATACCTTGAAATTTGCGGCAGCTATAACGCAAACACACTTTTTTTGAAAAATTCAATATGTCATAAAAATTGGATTTCATCCATCATTTGATGTTTGTCTACGATTGGACATTTTTTTAGCCCCATAACTCAATATTTTCGGCAGCTACAGCGCGAACAAACTTTTTTCGAAATATTCAGTCTCGTAAAATTTGAACAGGAGATCCAATTGTTTTGTAAATTGTCCTAAATATAGAGGCCCAACCACTCTACTTGTATGCCAAATTTCATCTCGATCGGTCTAATCATCCTCGAGTTATAGGGATTTGAATTTTGGAGCCCTGACACACATGCACACATACACACACACATCCGGACATTTTTTTCTGAATATGTTTTCTAGACGTTTTGGGACATTCTGAACACGTTTACATTAAAATCTCAACAAAAAAAATCTCACTGTCTCTATGAAGAAGCAAAATGTTTGCAAACTTACATTACATTACGTTTGGAAATTTTATTCATCAGCTGATATATTAAATTTAATATACATGTGTAGTAAAATTACAAAATTTTATATCAAATTTCCTAATTTTTATAGGATTTAGTAAGAAAGTATTGTAATTTTACAGCTCATTTGTATATCAAAATTAATAAACCACTTTCTGTAAAAGAGCTTCCTTCACCCGTAATGAAAATTTACACTAAATATTTGGAACAGTGTAAGGCGAATCGCCCATTGAATGAACAAAATTATAATTACCGAAAAATCTCGATTGCGCGACGACCTAACGTATTAAATATTTTTTTCATATTGAAACTGAATCAATATATTTATTGATGTTTGCAAGATTTAATGTTGCATGAATCTCGCAACAGCGATAAAAATAAAGAATCGATGGCCGTCATTTTCGAGCAAATTGTTGTAAGATGTCGTGTGTGAACTCTCGTTATCTAATAGTAGTTTTTCGCAGTTTTAGTGACTACGAATGATAAATCTCAATCGACCAGGGCATAAGAATATTTGTTTTTCATTTTTCAACGATAATATTTAGTAAAAGTAAAGCACAAGTAAAAAAGTGAAATAAAAAGCTGTTTAAAAAGTGAAATAAAAAATGTTATCAACATTTTTCGTGAGTGTTCATCAATTGGACGGAAAGTGTTCATTCAATAGCAAAAGTGTTCAGTCATTGGGATTTCGGTGCATGCGTTCAATTTTGTTAATTTACTTAAGTTCCATTGCATATGCTCATTCGAAAAAGAAAATGGTATCGGATACTCAATTCGTTACTGATCAAATACAAGGCTTTAACTTTACTTATGAACAAATGATCTATTATTCCAAGATCGAAATGTGCGACACGCACCTTAAGCGTTCATTCAATGAACGATTCACCCTAAGTATCTAAACCAAAGTATCGGGAGTTCTCGAATTCGATTCCCGGTGCCGTTTTCTTGCAGTTGGAGAAGATATTGCCACGCAATGAAGCTCCGGGCATTTATAACGTACTGTATTTGTACCAGATACTCCGGCACCGTGAAACCAAAACCTAGATGACCGACTGTTACGGACACCTAAAGTACAGTAGACAACGTTATCTTGTATCGAGCAACTCCCACAGTGCTATTGGAATCCACTATAATGGAATAAACAGTAGGTGTCGTCGCTAATAATCATAGTAGTTGATGTGACGTTAAATAACCAGAATATATTGTAACGAACGGTGCGAATAGTTATTAAAGAGTCGTTGCTCTGTTCTCTTTTTGGGGTTTTGAACTGATATGGGCAAATGCTGCAATCGATTATAGATCGGTAAAACCGTTGTATTCTTTTTTAATTAACTGCCTATTTATCGTTTTAAATTCTGAAATATAAACGACTGAGAAAAAAAAACACAGTTGACTAAACAAAATCTACCGTTTAATACGTTCAAATAAATCTTTATTTGTGACGACAAAAAGTTTTTTTACTCAATCATAATGTGGTCCACTGAAGGCAAATAATTATTTGTCACATCAGATTGTCGGATAAATATTAAGAAGCGAGCGAGTAATTAAATAGAACCGTCGACGTAGAAGAATTTATTGACTTTATAAATTTCTTTAAATAAATTATAATTAATGTTTACAATTTATTTTCACTGCAGGATGTTCAGTTTTATTAACCAAAGATTTATTTATTATTCAACCACAGATTTTTGCTTCCTCATAGAGGAAACTTTTTTTTCGTAAAAAAAAAAATTGAGATTTTCATGTCTTTGGACATTTTTTTCATGTTTTTTTTTTTCATTTTGAACGGTCCAAATATAAAATTCAAACCTTCATATCTCAAGAACCACTTTAATAATCGAGCTGAACTTTAACACATATATGGGTCAGGTGCACAACTTTATTTGTGAAAAGTTTCAAAAAAATTCAAACATCTATTCAAATTTTACTCAAATTTGCATTTCTCGAAAAATGTCTCTTCACGCTCTAGCTGCCGTAAATTTTTCGCAATCGAGCTAAATAATTTTTTACAAATAAAGCTATGTCAAAGGACGGCTGGTATGGAATTTGGGATAAATCAGTAAGGTTTGGATATTATAGGATTTTGAATTTTTCGAAAAATTTTCATTTTGCTCTAACTCACGTCAAATCTGACCGAAGGAACTGAAATTTTCTACGGACGAAAAATAATACTCTGCACTGCTATGTACGAAATTTGGTGATTATCGGTAAAGGGGTTCGGATTTTATGGTATTTTGAATTTTCAAAAAAAAATAACCTATTCCTCTAAATCAGGTCAACAGACACTAAATCAATTGAAATGTAAAAAGAGAGCTATATATGATAAATAAACAGCATTTATTTATTTATTTATTTAAACAAAGATGCAAAGTAGTGCTTTATACATTGCTTCGTCGTGATTTTTTAATGTTTACAAAGCTTCCTCTATGAGGAAGCCAAAATAGATAAAGTTACTTCCTTATTGAGGTAGCTTTGTCGACATTCAAAACTATTTTTTTTTATTCAATTGTATTTTTTTCTTAGTGGCATCGGTTTATAGTAGAAGAGTAATCTAAGGTACCGGAGAAAGCTTTAACCTTGTAAATTTATTTAAAAATACAACATTAATAGTAAGTACAAGACTCCGTACAGCTTAAACGTTCATTCATTGGACAGTTAATCCAATGTGCATTAGGATGAAGCTGACGAGCCGTCAGCCGGAGGGGTAAGTTTCTCACCGAAACTATCCCTCATCGCTATCAGAACTATCATAAACCATATCAAGAGACGCGGTAGCGTCTCGACGCTGAGTATAAATTTTATTCTGTCAAATAACCGCGATACACACTCGGAAAATATTATCTTCAAGCGACGATTTTTCATTTTTCAAAGTAGTTTATCGCGTGACCCGTTGAGCAAAAATATTCACCTTTTTTTATTATCGAAAGATTGAACAAAATTATGATGGAGCTTTCGACAGACTCGTTATTACGTGAGAATGGAAATCCAATGAAAAAACATTATTATCACACACGCAAACGTTAAAGTCAATTCTACCAATCCAGATTTAAATAAATTTTCTTTTCTATTTTTTTTTTAGTCGCATTAACTGCTAATCTTTATTATCGACTACGTTAAGAGGAAATAATAATTTTAATATATACATAATCTTTTTGCAATTGCATAAACGGTTGTTTAACAGCGACCATGCGAAGAGAAAAAAACGATATAATTATTATTGAACTAAAAACTCACTGATGCAGATCTGTATAAGATCATAATTTTTTAAAATCGGCTCAACTGCTAGTGATTATTAGTGATCATGATAAAAGAAAAGAAAGATCGAATTATTAATATAAACCGAAATTTCGTTCATCCGGATCTATATAAATTATAATTTTTTTGGTTTGATTTTTATTAACAGAAATTCTATTATAATTTTATAATTATAATATATAAATAATCTTTTCTAAAATATTTTCTGATTAATCGCATAAATTGTTTAATAGCGAGCGAGTAAGGAAAAAAGACGATACAATTATTATTGAACTAAAAATTCGCTGATGCAGATCTGTATAAAATCATAATTTTTTTTAAATCGGTTCAACTGCTAGTGATTATTAGTGATCATGATAAGAGAAAAAAAAGATCCAATTATTAATATATACCGAAATTTCGTTCACCCGGATCTATATAAATTATAATTTTTTTGGTTTGATTTTTTTTAACAAAAATTGTATTATAATTTTATAGTTATAATATATAATTCATCTTTTCTAAAATATTTTCTGATTAATCGCATAAATTGTTTAATAGCGACCAAGTAAAGAAAAAAGACGATACAATTATTATTGAACTAAAAACTTGCTGATGCAGATCTGTATAGAATCATTTTTTTTTTAAATCGACTCAACCGCTAGTGATTATTAGTGATCATGATAAAAGAAAAGAAAGATCTAATTATTAATATAAACCGAAATTTCGTTCATCCGGATCTATATAAATTATAATTTTTATGGTTTAATTTTTTTTAACAAAAATTGTATTATAATTTTATAATTATAATATATATAATTCATCATTTCTAAAATATTTTCTGATTAATCGCATAAATTGTTTAACAGCGACCATGTAAAGAAAAGAAAAGACGACACAATTATCATTGAACTGTTTACTGATACGGATTTATATAAAATTGGAATTATTTTTAATCTTCTTAACAGCTAATGATTATTGGTGATCATGACACGAGAAAAAAAAAATACGATTGTTACTGTACTAAAATTCCGTTGATCCCAATCTGCATAAATCATTTTTTTCTATTAATTAATTTTAGTCACTTTATCTGCTAATGGCTGTTAGCGACTATGTTAACAGAAAAAAATCTATTATTGGACTATAATGAAGCCGACCTCGATCTGTATGAACCATACATTTCTTATTACATTTTTTTCTTCATTTCAGCTTCCAATGATTATTAGCGACCACATTAACAAACAAAAAAGCCTTACATTATAGAACCAAAATTTCCCCAATCCAAATCTATAAAAATAATCTTATTTTTATTCAATAGCTATTTCATCACTCGCATCCATATTAACATCCATATTACAAAAAATATTAAAAAAAAAAAAGAAGAAAATTACAATTATTTTAAAGTGTGCAAAACATATAAATCACATCAAAGTTAAAAGAAAAGTATCCTCAAATTTGTAAAAAAAAAAAAAAAAAAAAGAGAAATGTTGAAACAAGATCACGATATAAGCTCTAACACGATTCTCCTTATTACGTGAGATAAAGTAACAAAGCTCACGATAAATTGACACGCACATGCAACGCACACACCCCTCGTCGAACTTGCGAGTCGCCGAAGCTCGAGGGTTAATATAGCAGCCTCCTAAGCCTGGCGCGTATACACGAGAGTCGGTCGGAAATCCAACGATCCACCACCGGGCTCTGCCGGGCTGCATTGCATGAGCACAAAACATATATATATATATATATATATACATATACGTATGTTCCATATATATACATATATATATATATTGTTATATATACATATATACGAGTTCTAGAGATTTCGTCCTTAGTCACTTTTTTCCTTTCGATTCTGATAATAAATAAATATTAAAAAGCTTGAATTTTATTGATTTACCTGAACGAGTCGGGGGCGGGGGGGAGGGACGATCCGCGACGACGGGATGTCTCTCGTTTTTGTTCTGGTGTCTTTTTTAAGTGGCTCACCCGAAACCCGCGGGTTCTCTTAGCCTCAGTGTACCGATGAGAAGCGTTGCACGACGAGCTTGTAAACTATCCGAGCAAATTGCCGGGGATGGTAGCCCAGTTACGACGTATACAGCTTTGAGATACGTTTTGCACGAATATGCGCGTATATTCTTAACTGTAGAAAACTCGCACTGTTGTGCGAATACAATTTTCGTGTTTCTTTTGCGTTCTTTTTTTTTTTTTTTTTTTTTTTTTTTCCTAAATACTGCGTGAACGAGCGATACACTCTTTTCTTCCTGTTTCGACTCTTTCTGGTGTGACTTGCACTTAATAAAATGCGTGTTGTAGAACGCACGCCGGGAGACCGAGTGCGGATGAGAAATAACGTCGGGCACCGTGGTCCGCTGTCGCCAAGGGGTTGTTTCAACGGAGGCACCCGCCCTCGCCGCCCCCAGAACCCGCACTGACACCCCCGCGGGCCTCCTTCGTCTATCCACCGAGTTAACGCGGCCCGGCGTTGCGACTGCGTACTTTAACGGAAAAACGACGCGCAGTGCCGCATTCTATGAAACCAGCACCCCGCCGCGAACCGTCGTCCCCTCCACACCCCCCTCGAATTTTCGAAGCGCCTCGTGGCGATTTGTTCAACTGTATTGCGGTAAATCGAATTAGTTAAAAAAAAGGAGAAGAAAAAAAATGCAAAATCGGTGATTAATTGATTGGCCATGCTCATGCGACAAGTTGAAAGGTTTATCGGATTTAAAGATCACCATGTTTTGTTTAAACAGTAATTTTTACTTTATGATATAAAGGTATAATCGTATCGTTTAAGAATAATATTTATGAGACATTTAAAATGGATGGTAAAGCTTGTGAAGGTAGATAAGACAAACGGAAAGAATAATTTTTAGCACTAAACATTATTCTTACAATAATTTACTAGTTACAATATGCAATATAGACGAAATTTAGTTACAATGAATTTGGAAGATTTGAAAAATGTTGATTTGAAGATGAATTTAATTACAATGAATTTGAGAGCTTTCAATTAATTACTTCGATTTGATGATAAATTTGGCATGTTTATTTATTTAATTATTTTCGCACCTTGTCAAATAACATTTTTTACGATACTCGACGGAAAACCTATTTCGCAGCTCGTATGATTGTAACACTCGTGAGAAAAAAATTTTTATGTCACTCGGTGCGTAAAGTGTAGTTTTACTAAAAAACTCCTCTTTCGCACCTTGTGAAGTAAAATTTTGTACAATACTCGTGTGAAAAACGTTTTCCTCACTCGTGTGTTTTCTGACACTCGTCAGAAAAAGTTTTATCGCACTAGTATCGTAATATACTATTCCGCACTCGTATCGTAATGTACTATTACGGCACGCGGTGCGAGAAGTGCCTCCTTCTCGCACCGCGTGGCATAAAATTGTATATGAAACTCGTGCGAGAAACTTTTTCTCAACTTGTGTGATTGGAAATTCACACTCGTCAGGAAAAGTTTGATCGTACTCATATCGTAATATACTATTATACCACGCGGTTCGAGAAGTGCCTACTTCTCGCACTCGTAAAATAAAGTTGCATACGAAATTCGTGCGAAAAACTTTTTCTCAACTCGTGTGTTTGCGTGCTATAACATAACTAGCATAATAAATAATAACCTTTAAAAAAGACATTTAAAATCGATGGTAAAATATATGAAGGTAGAGAGAATAATAAAAAGCGTCATTTGTAGCTCAAAATACGATTGCCGAGTGTTCGACTGTATGCTGCGTGTATATAAATATATTTGGTTGTAAAATACATTTTACAAGATACTTTAATTTATTAACCAGAAGTAACTTCTGCACGAAAATTAATTAAAAAATTTTGCTCTTAAGATAAATTGAGTTAGAATAAATTTTGGGGGTGTTTATAAATTATTTCGATTTAACGAAACAATTTAGTAAGTTTATTTAATACATTAGAAATGGATTAGCATAATTGGATGAATTTTTACGTAACAAAAATATCATAATTGGCATTGCAATAGGTTTTGATAAATTTATTTGATTTAAAATCAAATTTGCCAATTTTAAGTAACTGTATTTAATTGAAATATCAGTTTAATAAGTCTATATTAATTTATTTGATTTAAACTCGTTTCATAAATTTGGTTACCTTTAATTTTTATTTTCCAAAGATTGATGCTTTGAAATTAAATTCTGAAACTAGAGAAGAGAGAGTTTGGTGCTTAATATAGACAGTTGCGGATTTTTATGCACACGAGAAAAGTGTGCAATGCCGCATTTTTCGAACCGTGAATTCCCACTCCGAGTGAACTCTGAAGCGGGCGGTTTCGTTGGTGCACGCACGCGAACTGTACCTGCGCAAGACCGCAAGGTCGAGGCAACGAGAGTGACTAAGTGAAAAAAAAAAAAAAAAAAAAAAAAAGAAAAACACGAAAGATTGAAAAAAAGAATCGGACCTGTAGACGGTCACCTCTACGATGTATAACGTGCGGGGCCATGTTAGGCTGGCGTGAGGCTAGTAATCATGCTGTGCAATTTCATTATAGGTGGAAGAACTATTGCGCACGTGTTACAGCACTGAATTATCCAACCCTATACATATACTGTACTTACCTACTGCATTAGAATCTATCATTTGATCTCTCAACTGGAACAATCATCGCATCTTCTGATTGACGAATTTAGTTGAAATGTAATTTCAAGATGTGCATTTCATACGTTCCCATCATTATTATATCATAGTATCATTAAAAATATTTTTTTTAGATGCCTTTTTTAAAATCATTCGACACTCTTAAAAATATAATATTAACTAACATCCAAAACCTACAAGCATATCTAAAAAAAATAATTGTTATATTTATTATGAAAAGTTCTAAACTCTAATTGTGAAAAATAATTTTTAAAATAATTTGTTTTTTATTTTTAAAAAATACATCGCAATGACAATTACCCGAATAATGAATCAGAAGCAAAAATTCCCAAATCAATTTCCCATATCGTTTACAATGAAAGAGGAAAAAAATCATTTTTTCGATGTATAGGAATAATTTACGGTATATTAATTATTGGGAATCCGACTCTACACCACCACAATGCAAATCTACACAGCAAAAGTAACGAAAGTAAAACTCCACACAGGCAAAATTCTGTACAAGTAATGAATTCTACACAGACAAATTTGTGGTGTAGAGTCGGATTTTGTAGAACTATCGTAGTGCCATTTTTCGATTTTTTGTTCCTCAATGTGACAATCAATTTCTGAAGTCGAAAGTTTTTCAAATTTTAAAAATATTTTTTTCTGTCACCTGCACTTAACATCTTAACTTCAGGCTTATATATTTGTCATTTCATGTGGGCAAGAATTCATTTTTAATTCTTTAGAAAAACTCTTATTCTGTTTTTTCTACATCTGCGATTTTTCTGTGGCAATAGTTCAATATAACTTATGTATGAAATATCCTTGAGAGCGTAGGGCAAATGTGTCGAGGGCAACTCTTATCCCCATAGACGCTCCTGGCATCCCCTCGATTTTTTCCCTCTCCCTTCGTAGCAATATGTGTTGTTCTTTTTTCTTCTTTTTACCAAGCCCCAAGAGCACGGCACTGCTGGGGGTCGACGTAGGGACGAGGAAGCGCACAGCCCAAGAGCGAGGATCGTCGCATCCACAGCAGCAGCGAGCATCCCAGTAGCATCAGCAAAGCAGCAGCAACGCAAACCCAGATCGATCGTTGCCGCTTTGAGCACCGCTCGCTGTAATATCACGCGAGAGAAACCGAGAGCGAGCAGTGAGGTTTTCGCGATGCCCATGTAATAATGTTTACAAGCTTCGCTTGTGTCTATCAAAGTAATCAGTAAATTGGTAGAGTAATGCGGAATTAGAGGCGGGAAAAAAAAATGTATAAATATTGTGTAATATTTGTAATACAGGCATATTTAAAAATCTATTATGCATTGTGAAGTATCGCGCGTGATTTCTTCCATCAGGACTCTCGTGAGCTAAATCGCGTTGTGAGGTCGTATAATTGATGATCAACTGCAACAGAGCTCTTATCGAATGTTTCCTCTTTCTCTCTCCCTCTTTCTCTCGTGACTATCAAGTGAGATCGCCTCGTGACCGAGCGTTTTATCGATCCGAAAATCATTAGAGACAGTCTCGCGTGTAAAAAATATTCTGATCGTTCGTGAGAACCTTCAGGCTAATATAAACATTCCTCGCTGATGATAAATATTCGAGAGAAAATCATTTCTGTTTGTTTTTCTTCTCAGAGCTAAAGGGTGGCTGTGACACTTTTGAGAACCTGCAGAGGTTAACGTAATTATTTAAGAACGAATCTTTCGGTGTTTGTAGCCATTAATATACATATAAGAAATCGTGCACGAAGCCCGAAAGCTTCGAGCAACGAATGTACGTGCGAGTGGCTTACAGTCACGCGAAAATCTAACGTGGAGCCCTTATCCGTCTGACCTTTATCCGGATTGTCGCTGCTTGAAATGTGGAGAAAGTGGTTTGGCGCAGGTACAGCTTTATTCACGAACTTGACGAAATTATACGTAGGTCGTACGATGTAGGTGATGGAACGGTATTACAACGGCGAATATTCATGTTTCGGATAGAGGATTCATGGTCGTTAAAATTCATGCGTTTTTTTTTGTCTTGTTTTCTTGCGATGGTTGATCAGCTGCTAAAAATAGGAGAGATCAGACTGGAATGGGCAAAATGGTAAATTAGAGATAGAGAATATTTGTCACCGTAGCAAAAAATATCTTTTCAGTCCTCAGTGCAGAAAAGTACACTTTTCCAACGCCGTACTGAAAAATTTCGTTCATCACTCGAGAGAACAAAAATTTGTCTTACACTTGGTGCGAGAAACGCAGTTTCACGCACACATCGCGTCGGTCAAACCTCATTTTCGCACCTTGTCTAATAAAATTTGGACGATACTTGATGGAAAACCTATTTCTCAGCTCGTGTGATTGCAACACTCGCCTTCGGCTCGTCCTGCGACCTCACACTCGTGAGAAATTTTTTTTATGCATAATAGTACATTACGAAACGAGTGTGGAAATTGTTTTTATCCCACACGGTG
The DNA here is from genome assembly GCA_964016905.1 of Perithous albicinctus. Taxonomy (NCBI): domain Eukaryota; kingdom Metazoa; phylum Arthropoda; class Insecta; order Hymenoptera; family Ichneumonidae; genus Perithous; species Perithous albicinctus. The sequence goes on along the minus strand of OZ024690.1, from coordinate 17,343,211 downwards.
CGAGAAACGCGATTTTACGCACGCTTCGCGTATCGTAATGTACTATTACGTCACATGGTGCGAAAGGGGGATTGTTTCGCATGCAAGAAAAACTGCACTTTACGCTCCGAGTGAAGTAAATATCAATCTTTCATATTTAAATAAAAATGTTATCGTCTTTTTTTTCTTAATAGTGTTCTATTATTCTTAAATGCCTTTTCAATTTTCCTATATTTTTTATATTCTTGTTATCGATGAAAAGAACACCCGTGATTTTTATTTTGAACCGTTTTTAATTTAAAAGAAAATCCAATTTCAAGTAAAAACACAATTTCGACATATGTAGTAGGGTTGACTATTTCGTCATGTAATGCAGTTTAATGTAGAAATAGTACAAAAATTGATAAACATTATATTGAGTCGTATTTATCTAGTAAAAAATGTATATATTAAATTTCACTAAGTACCTTTATCTTATTAGAAAAATTTACCGAGATTCTGTATTGAAAAACCGAAATTTTCTTTAGTCTCATGATGAAACTATCAATCCTTCATATTTGAATTAAAATGTTACCGTTTTTATTTACAATATTTTTTAAAAACTTGTTAATTTTCGAAAAATGTACTACATAGGATGGCTTAAAAAAAATTATATTGAATCTTTAATTAGTTTTTGAATAAACAACGTATGTTTTGTGTATTTTTTTACACATAATATGTAAAACATATAACTTAACAATAACAGAAAATTGATATCGTAAAAAATAGCAATAACATTTTGTTTTAAATATGAAAGATTCATATTTCCGTCGTAAAACTACGATTCAATAAATGTCATATATAGAATTTTGGCTAGTTTTTCTAATGTGACAAAAGTTGCTTAGTGAAACTTAATATTTATTACTTTAAACTAGATAAACATGCTCAATATATGCTCCTCATCAATATTTGTACTATTAAACTATCTGACATTATTTTATAAAAACTGGCCAAATACTATTTATGTCGTAATCATGTTTTTAATGTTGAAGTTACAATTTTTTTATATTATGAAAAATTAATTATTTTTATAAATCAGGAACGGCTCAGAATAAAAATCTAATAAAAATCACAGGTGTTTCTTTCCGTGATAAAAATGATACAAAAAAAATACTAGGGTATATTCAAAGACAATCGCCATCTTGTGGGAATACGCATGGAATGTCCCATATACACAGCATGGAATCGAGTTTATGTCGGAATATCCCCACTACGCGATCGTCATAGGCGTGTCAGTAGCAGTACAGGATCAGGTCGCGATGCTACAGTTTCTGTACGCAGTATAAAGATTATACCATGGATTTGACAACAGAATACACATCGGAACATGTGATTTTTTCTAGTATATATACGGGGAAACTATCGACTGACACCATTGTCAGCCACCGCACCACAATGAACTGCGCAAGACGCGTTCTATTTATACAACTACTACCTCTATCCAGTCATGCTGCGCTATCAGTCGACGATACTTCGTGAGGCCGGCTGCTGAAAACGTATATATACATGTATGATTATTTGATAAATGCAATAGATAAACGACACGAGTAAACGCACCTTTAATCCACGCCAGTGTTTACAACCTCGCCGTTTCGAGAATAGCCGAGTGTCAACCGCGACGTCCTTAGTACAATCGCTTCACTCACGCAAGTAACACGAGCAATGTGCACCGTTTTATTTCAGACAAAATACACAAACTGAGCATGTCAAGGAGAAAAGCCGTCAACAGGGAACGACAATTCGACAACGTGGATTACACTCAACTTACCGAAACCGACAATGGTTTCGTAGATTCACAGGTAAAAACAGCGAATAATCACAAATCTATTGATTCACAGTGTGACAGAATACAAAATTTTCATATTTCATTCTACAACCAATGTACCTCGAATTCGAGTGACTTTATAGTAAAAAAAAAAGGATGCAAAGTAGAACTTTGCACTTTACTTCCTTATTATTTTTGGATTTTCATATAACTACCTCTACGAGGAAGTTTGTCGATCTATTTTGGATTCCACATAGAGAGTTTTGTTAAAAAAATAATAAATTCTCTAACATATGAATTCTTTGTTGGATTCTCACCAATTTCAGTATCAAAAAACGACACATTCCATTAAAGTTTTATGCAAATTTTTGGATCAGTTGCTCGAACCGTTCTTGAGTTTCAGGATTCCCAAAAAAATTATAAAAATGCAAATTTCTATAAGATCTGAATTGCTTTATCTATTTTGCCTAAATTTAGTATCAAACATTCACATACTCTATTTAAGTTTTATGCAAAACTTTGTATCGTTTACTCGAACTATTCTCCAGTTATAGCATATAGGATTTTCAAAAAATCATGAAAATATCACTTTTTATCCTACCTAAACTACTTTATCAGTTCCATTTAAATTCAATACCAAAGATCGCATCACTCTGATAAAGTTTTGTCCCAAATTTCGGCACGACAACTATAAATGTGTTAAAGTGATAACAGATATTTTACAAAATCTTAAACATCTGAAAAAAATCAAAGTGGGTAAACAAATTTTTATGAAATTGTTTTAAAATTTTTATGAAATTCAATCAAAGTAATTTTTGAGTGTACTGCATACGGTACAAAAATTTGAGACAATCTGATCTTCAAACAACTTTTCTCAATGTTTTACACCACTTTGATTATAGGCACATGAAAATTGAGAAATTTTTGTTTTTAATGAAAACAAAGCTTCCTCTATGAGAAAGCCAAGCTAGCAATTCAATTGAGTTGCAATTTTCATGACATTTATTGTTTTAGTTCCTAAATTGTAAACCATGAGAGATTAAAGTTTGCGCTTACAATATTAGAAGGAGTACCAGAATAAAAGATAGTTTGCTTATGTTTTTCTCATGATCTTGTTTTGTTCAGGAAATTAAGCTTTGTTAGTGTGTGAATAGTGGCTTTGCTTTTATTTGTTTTTGTAATTTCAAAAGAAGCTTCACATTTAGATTTTTTTATGTGAATGAGAAGTATTAATTTTTTGTTTTTTTATAAAACTGTTTAACATTGAAAGGGAAAACTTATTAATTACACTGCGAAGGAATTGTTCTTTCAATTGAAATGACGATGATTGATGATTTCTCTTATAATTGAAATCAGAAATTTCTGACCCAGAAGTTTCTAAATTCCTTTGTAGCTATGATTAAGACAGATAAATCAGAAGCTTCTTTTTAACAATATTCAAAACTGATTTTTAATTCTACACCAAAGAAGTGTCATCTCCTCTTATATTTTTCTTAATTGTGAACTTTTGTAAGTTAATATTTGAATATTTTATCAAATATTCATTTGTGCTAATGAATATTTATAGGCAATAAATTTCTGATAACTCCATTTAACAATTACACTTCAAATACAATTTCAACCCAAAAGTTTTAAAACATCTTTATGATTGACATAGATAAATCAGACCTTTTTCTTCAAGTAATATTTCCAATTTATTTTGGATGGGACAGAATACAAAATCTTTTTCTATTGTTCATTCAAAGTAGCTCAAATATGCATCTTTCGGTAAACTTTTAATTCAATCAAGGTGTAATTTTTGTACCTCTTAGAGTTGGTACTTTCCACATACAACAATTTTTATCATTACCAAAAAATACTTTACATTTTCTAGTTTTTTTTTTAAATTTAATGTGATGTATAAATTTTGGATCCCCAATCAAAATGTATAAAAATATGTATGTTATTAAATATGTAATAACAAAATTCCAGTGCTGTATATCAATTAGCCTATTAATGCGAATTTCATTCTGCCAAAGTAAAAAAAATATATATTTTTGTTATAATTGAAATAAAAATTACTATCACATAAATTTGTAAACTCTTTATAATCTATTGCAGTTTGTAATTCCACCTGTGAAAATACCATGGAAGGCGATAGCTTTGGCTGCTCTTCTCTTTGTTGGGGGAACGGTAATGCTTATAATAGGCAGTCTGATAGTCAGCGGTCACATTGACTCAAAGGTACAAAATGCAAATTAGCAAAATCAACTGCTTTCTAATTCTTCATAGCAAACTCACTCTATAAGATCTTTTCTGTTTCAGTATGCGGATCGTATGTGGCCAGTAATAATCTTAGGCGCACTTATGTTTATCCCTGGAGCATACCACGTGAGAGTAGCACTTATGGCTTACAGGAAAGTCCCCGGATATTCATTTGACGATATTCCTGAATTTGATTAGTCAATCAATTACAGGAAAAAAAAAATGTTCATTTGTAAATAACAATACGTGAAACCAGAATGTGCTTTTCAATTTAACACTAAGATCGTCAAAAGTGTGTCATTAAAATCTATGTGTTTGCTGTGATGAGAAGCATTTAACGGAATCTTAAGATATTTAAAAAAAAAAAAACAAATAAATAAATAAAAGATAAAAACAAAGACACGTGACAGAGTCACAAAAACGCGAGTCAAGCGCACCGAAGATTGAATATTATAAAAATGTGTGTTCTATTTATTTTTTTAGAACTATTCAATCCTACAGGAATGAATATAATACAAAGAAAAAGTAATTTTTGCGATACGAAATATTGTTCTTTATCATAAAATAATTCCGACGAAAAGTGTTACAGTTTCTTGTCGCGAATATTTTCGATTAACACGAGTTAATCGAGTACTGTTGATGTACAACGTTGTTATTCAATGGCTATACAATGATGTGTAAAACTTGGTTGTTCAGTAAACTGTGATAGTCTAGCAAAATTTATTGAAAATTCATTTCCCTCGCGGTGATGTAAGAAAATGCTTACGCCTCGAATTTTCACCTACACGATATGGAATGTTCTAACATCAAAGTCCGTGCTATTAAAAATCATAAAAAAAAATTATTCGAACACGGCTTCGGTGAAGCCGTGTTTTCGAAGGAAATTTCAGATAAATTTCAACTTGTTAATTAAAATCAAGGTTTTATTGCTATTTTCTTACATTCTTTTTTTTCATACTATCAAACTAAAATCTAGAGACAATTATTTAAGTCTGTTGAACGAAGTCGATGCTTTCAGTATATTCACATCGCCGGTGATACATCGAGGCTCAGCAACTTATATTTTAATATCGGAAAAACCATTGATTATTAAAAGCACATACATGGCTATTCGTAGGACAATATAATCAGCAGAAATAGCATACAAATTGCCGTTTTGCTCGCTAATCAAAACGCAACACATATATTTTTACTATCAAAAACTTGTTCACGTTCTTAATGCTTGGTCATGTATGTTAAAAAAAACATAGCTATAAAGCGTAAAGTAATGAAATTATACGAATTGCATTCTAAGGATTTATAAAGAAAAAAAATGGCAAAATAGTAATCGAGATACTGAAATTTCTGTTCTTAGTGATTAAAAAGTAGATTTTTTTTAGTGATCGAAATGTCCCGCCTTTAGGTAATCAACGAGACTCGTACTCTGAATCTTGCACAATCTACCTTCGGACTTTTGTACTAGTTTTATCTTTGGATCGAATCGTTCGAGAACGCTACGCACGATGGCTTTTCGTTTGTTAATCGCTCTGTTTGTGGTCGGTCCGTCACATATGTTCAAGCAGAGATGTTTTTCTGATGGCACAGTCTGAAATTTGTATTGTAACACATTGTGTCGAGTACGTATACTTCTACAGTGGGGTGGGAAAAAATGTAATAATCATGTTTACCTCGAGCATCAAGAAAACTGCGAGTTGTCGAGGGCGCAGTCGACCGATTGCGTGACCGATGTTGGTCGAGAGTTCACGGATCAAAGATGAGAACATTAGATACATCTCTTCCTCCGTCCAGTCGTTATTAACGATCACGTGTGTAGTGCGGCCTATCTGTAAAACGAATTATTATCAATTCAATATTTTGATAGAAAGTAAAGGCTTTTATTTGAGTAATGTTTTTAAAAAATAGCGGACTATCACACTGGTCGCCACAGTCCAAGACAGCTGGAATATGATGATCACGACAAAAAAACGTACCCGAAAATTAAATAAACAAATTTTTTAAGTTTCAGGCGATGAAATGTCTCATTGAATTTCAATCACGATATGTATATTTTTGTATGACGTTTAAACTATGAAAATTTTAATTTCACTTCCGAGTGTACAGAATTTTAAGATGCTAGTTTAACTAGTGAAAAAAGTAAAACAAAGTAGAACTTTGCACATTTTTTCCTCGTTATATTCGAATTTTTACAAAGCTACTTCCGTGAGGAAGTATGCTTATCACTTTTGGCTTTCTCATAGAGGAAGCTGTACGCAACATGCAAAATTATGGGGAAGCTACATTGCAACTTGATTTTTTACATTTCAGGGGCCAATTGTTCTTTATTTTTGACAAGCTTTATTCTAAAGTTTTAAGTAAAAAGCTGACAGGTTTACTTATATTTCAAGGGAAACTGTGATAGACAGAAAATGTTCACTTTTTTATTTGCGTACCAAATTATAATTGCTATGCTGAAGTAATTTTTAATGTAATCTTTTTTTTAAAACAATAACAATATCAAGATACTTAATCTAAATCTAAAATTGCAGCACATTGTTTCAATTTTATTGGAAGTTACAACTATTGACAATTGAAAAATTAAAATCCCTCTAAAACCTGAACCATGATACAAAATGTGACGAAACTATGTACCAATTGTCGCGGAATAGTATTTCGTTTATGTAGAATATTTGAGCTCGAAGTTTTTCGAAAACTTCAAAGCCTCATAAAATTTGAATCACTTTACAGATTTTGGTCAATATCGATACTAAACAGCATCAAACGTATATGCACTTATGAAGGACTATTTAGTACAATAGTAACAACTTTACAAAAGTTAGAGCGGCCACGATCTTTTTTTGAAATATTCAAAAGGACAAAATCTGAATGCCACATATATTTGATAAAAATCGCAACATTCAAAGAGGGATAAAAAATATTTTACTCATTCTGTTGTGGTCTGAACCGTAGTCCTCACAAAATGTTCATTAAACTAATGCTGTTTCATTACATTGCGTAATAATAATCTGTATTGCTTGCTTGAAAGTTGAAAACCTAGCATTTTCCCTTTCATAGGATATGTCAAATATAAAAAATGCCGAAGTTGACCTTTAATTTGTTTAAACGTTTAAATTGTTACAAAAATGTGAAAAATGGGAAGAAAAAAAAGAATTGTTTTCACTTCACGGCTGCAAAGTAACTGCAATGAAAAAAGGAACTTAAACTGCAAAAAAAAAACATGTATAAAATAAAATATACACAGGATTAAATTCTTTCTATTATCCTTTCAACCATGGTCAGGACAAATTGATTTCCCAATTAGGGGAACTAAGGAAAAATCAGCCAGTACTTTTTGTTGGCATATAGTGCATGTAATCTACAGCAAATATCGAAATTTTAAAAATCGAAATGTCCAGAGAGTTTTCACTATAAAAAAGAATTATAATAAATATTTATTCATATACTATTATATTACGTTTGATATACAAATACGGTGTAAAATTAGGGTACGGTATACTAAAAAAAAAAAGTCGTATTTAATATAAAAGTACTATCGTTTTACGTTACATTTGTATATTAAATTTAATACACCAGTTTATGAATAAACACTTCCACTGCTGGTATATATTACGTTTTCAAATATTTTTAACAATGAGCGTAACAATCAAATTGTCACCATTTATTTTTTACCTTTGCTGTGTTGTACGCCCCGAGCCACGTAGCGTATCGATGCAATTGCTTTGCGAGAATTTGATCGCTGTGAAATATGAAATTGATGAGAGCTCGGAACGTCGACCGACTAATCGACAAATGGAATTGCATGATGAGTCTACCAAAATCTATAATAGAGCCTGTATCCTTTTGCGCCAGAAGAGCTCGAGCAATCCTCTCTACATGACGACTTACATCTGAAACATTTTTACGGATTCAATTGCTTTCCTATCCTGAAGAGATTATCAAAAGTTTTATAATGATAAACAATAAAATGATGGGGTACCCACTAATTTTTTAAAGCATGAACAGAATTAAAACTATTTGTTCATTATGAAGGTATATGAAAGTTCAATTATATATTGATCCGATACATATTTTCGAATACGTATTTTGTAAGACATAACAGAATTGATAAAAAGAAGAAAACAAATTGCAGAGAATATCCTGTATGCATTAAATCTATGCTGCGTGGGGATATTTGTTAAATTATTATTCACGTTATTTTCAAAATTTATACAAGAACAAATGGCTCACTTATCGGTTTGAAACAACTGCACTGGTCGCCCAGTATAAACTCAAGAAGCGCCAATGCATGTTGAGCATGTCCATCGCAGAGTGACCTTAGTAACAATTCCATTACCGTTACTCTTAAAGGTTCGTCATTAGGACACCTCATTTGATTCCATACCTTTGGATTTGTGAACAGGAGCTGACTTTCTGTAATTTGTAGAGCAAGTATAAAACCGAAGAAAAAATAATGCAAGCATAATAATACTAATCTATACCGGAAAAAGCAAAAGTAGAGTGTCAGTGAAAAAAAAAACGTTAACGCAATTTAATGTTTTTTTGTACTTGAGATCGAGGCGCTACCTCGCCTCTTGACATGATCTGTATAGCGCTGACCAGTTTTATTTAAATAAATCGATCCTATTGTTACAAGCGAACAAATGAGAATTAGTTTATTTTAAGGAGATAAATGAAAAAAGATATTTTCAATATTTCCACCATTCCATACATGCAGACACCAATCAACTTATGACATTATTATGTATTATATTATTGCAGTTGTAAATACCATATTTCTATTCGCTGGAGCTCCCGTTGATATTTTAATTAATATATATATATATATATATATTGTATTTTCTCTGTTTTAAACGAAGAAAGCCGCCACTTTTTATTGTATTTTATCTTAAATTCTGTTGCCTTTTTAGTTATACAAAAAATATTTAAATGTTACCCAAGGCCATTGTCACTTTTGATCCTATTTAAAATTATCATTGGTTTTTTGCTTCCTGTCAAAATATATCGAAATTCATTTTGTTCAGTTGGAATAATTGACGCTTCTTACTTGAAAATGAAAATCTTCCATTTGTCGTTTATCTCCAACATTTCTATTGTATGAATAATTTATATCAACTCAAGTTTATTTATTTTTATAATCTCATTAATAAACTTGTAATTATTTATATATTTCCGGTGGTAGCGTCATACCAGTTTTGACGTACCACGTTCACGTAATTCGTTTTTATCTCTATAACGCTCGCGCATACGTATAAATTGCATTGCCGACAAGACGTTACAAAAAAGTTGTGTTCTTCACCACTACAAACATGTTTCTTAGCTTTTGAGAGAGATCTAAATACAAAATAAAGAAATTTCAATAGCTTTGCATGAGATTTAAATATTTGTTGGCAGATACTGATTTCAGCCCAAAAGCAATAAGATTTAAAACGAGTAACATAAAATAAAAATATGCCGTATTTTTGTATGACAAGAACGATCGGACCGTCCCTCGGATACACTTACCTTAGTGCGTTGCCGTATTCCAGGGATGAAAAAAAAATGAAGGACCGCCAGCAAATAGAAATATAAAGCAAGGTAGAATCTTCGGCTCGAATTGGAGAAAAAAAATAAAATAGAAAGAAATAAAAAATCAACTTCAGGAATTAAAGAATATAGCTGATATTCCGGTCATTACTTCCTTGAAAGTATGTAGAAGAATGCAAATAATACCAAGTGGTTCTTTCATTTTAATCCGCGTGTCTTTTTAAGAATGCATCATTTTCAATAATGATTCACCAAAAAGTTCAATAACCCCGAGTTTATCGAAATTTGAATACATGCAATAGAAAAATTGTCGAAAACATACGATGTGCAAGAAAAAAAACATACTGATCTCCACTCACGTTTAAGTAAGGCGAGTGCCTTTAAAGGTCGATAATTCGCAATGCATATCTCCACTGCGAGCAAAGTGTATGCACAAGTGTTATAAGTCCCGTAAACTTGGAATGTCTTAAGTAACTCGTACGCGAGTACCCACGCTCCGACGTCCGCTAATTTCGTGAGAACAAAGACTCCCAGGTCAAACACGAATTGACGCAAGTCGTTTGACTCTCCGGATTGGACTGAAAGGAAATAAGTAAGACGGATTGGATTTTTGTATTTTTTTTTTTCAATAAGTAATTAATTTTTTTATTGCATAAAAGTAAGGGATAATACATTATTTTACAAAAGAATATAAACTCTCAGTTAACACTCGCGCGGTTTACAAAGCACGTTCCAGGTTAAACTAAAATAATATCGCTCAAACCGAATGTATACGACGAAGTAAAAATTAATTTTCTCTTCATTTTTATAGTAAAGGAAAGATCTTTCTCGGTCAATTTTACTCAAATAAATCGCAGTGCATTAATTAAAATAAAAAATAAAGAAAAGTAATACTGTACACTGGAAAATCTAAATTTATATCCCGTACACGTCTGCCGTGTAATATGCGTGTCTGAGATTTTGAAATATGATAAGAGTAATGAAAGAAAAATTTGAATGGCGCCGGAAAACGTAACAGCAGCGGCAGCACCTCGTAAAAAAAAGTACTTAATTTTTTTGTTAAGTTCCTAACGTCGACACGCTACCGCGTTTCTTTATTAAAGCCTTGGAAGAAGATTGGGAAATAATTATGGAATCCCTCTGTTTTCACGCACTCCATGATTTAATGCATTCTCACTTATGTTGTGTAACGCATAGAAAACACGGCAAACATTTTCGACGCCACACTTTTTAATATTCAATATACACTGACATACCAATATATACAAAAAGTAGACCATCCGATGTCGGTCACTCTACTGAAAATAATATGTTAATAAACAAGACTTTTAAGTTAATCAAAAGCTCTCGCTTTCGAAGATGACAAAACGTTAATAATTGACGGATTCTGGAATTTAATGAATAATCGCATATAAGTCAACGTAAAAATATTAAAATCCCTTTGAATTCGCATACGTTTGCTTATAAAATACAAGCAGTAAAAGTTGTGTGCGCATAATTTGATTGAGTATTTTTAAGTTTTCGCCTATATAATAAATTTGATAGCTGAGTTTTTCTCCTCGATACTCGGACTCTTATCGTATACGTTGAATTTCGTTTCTCTTTCTAATCGTTATTCAATCTTTTATAATAATTAAAAATTTTTGTACCTGTGAGACGAGTTATCTCTGCCAAATGATGCTTGGAGGACATTATTTCCTGGCATAGAATGTTGTAAAACCCATTCATGTGGGGTAGCCGGCTAGGATGTTTTATGTTTTGAGTCAGTATGCTTATTACGTGAGTGTAGTCCCTGTGCTTTAGACCTTCCTGCACGCCTTGTAAGTCCCAATGAAATTTCCACATTACGTCTCGGTACGGTGATTTCGGTGCGAGCAAATTATCTGTAAAATAATCATAATAAATATGTATCAAAGATAAAAATTCAGTATGGAAAACATTCGATCTCATAAGCTTTTTCAAAACTTTTGAAAAAGGCTGACTATGTTGATGACAGATGTTGACCTTTATTAATTCTAACAGCTAAATCTCGAGAATGCCGTGAGCGATCATACTCATATTTTGTGCGCAAGTTGAGCATTGCAAGCCCTTAATTTGATGCAATTTGTTTCAAATAACATAAAACATATCTGCAATTATAAATAATTAGTCGACTCTGTAGATTATTACTTAGACGAGAGTTAAAGATGATTCTTTGAAAAAATGCAAACATTTGAAATTATCAAGGTATCATAGCTAAAATTGTTCCAAATAAAGTGAATGCGATGCCCTATTCTGACCTATGTGCAAAAAATGAACACGATAGGTGGATGCGCCCTTGAGATGTAGCTCTTTGAATTATTAAACAAAGCCAAGATTTGAAGTTAAATCTTAAGTTCAATCGTCTGATGTTAAATTCGAAATTCAACTGAAAATTCGAGCCAAAATATTTGAGTTTATGAATAACCAATCGACCGAGAGATAATGACATATATAATAATGTAAAGGAACTTAGCATACCTATAGGTGGCATAAAGTAAGTGGTGCTCGTGTTGTCTGTGGACAATCGTTGACTGCCAGATGCCGACGTAGTTTTTGAAGGGCTTCGTACCACTTTATATCCACCGGTCTTAAGAACTTTTGGACTGGATGTAAGTGCAGACATCGATTTTTCCACTACAGTCAATTCTTCGGGAGGCGTCGGACTTGCCGATGTTACCACAGAATCCGGCGAAGCAATGCTGCAAGGCCAATCGACATTTTTCAAGATTTCGCGTTGCTCTTCTACGGCGTTCACACTACTCTCATTAGGAGTATCGCGAACTTCCAGTAAATCCTTAAAACCCTTCAACAGTTCGACACGTATGCTCGACAAGAGATTAGGCGGAAGGTCCTTTACTAAATTCTCGTAGACGTCAACGACGTGCTCTTTGCTCTTTTCTTCTTTTATGCACTCATTTATTACTCTCTCGACCAACCACGATGGCGGTACAACCCTTGACATCACCTTTCCTAAGATTTCCCAGCAAGAACCAGTCTCGATTCTTTTGTAAAGACTTCGGATTATACCTTTTGGCGTTACCTCATCACCATCGATAATAAAACTATCGAACGATGAGACAATTTGCTTGAGCGAAAATCCTCGTGTTGTCAATATATCAGCTGTATTCGCAATTATCAAATCCGTAAGGAGTTGAGCTCTGTAGAGCTGATTGTAAAGCAACAATATTTTTTCCATTGTCATTTTTGTTGTCGCCTTTCTGTGTACGACCTCGATGAAAAAGCGATAACGATTGTTAATGGCAAAAATGAGAATCTCTTCGATAGCTTGCATATTGAAAACATTAATATGTTGTAATTGAGGCTTTAACTAAAACAAAAGTACGAAAATAAAAGACATTTGAAAAAAACGGGTGTAATCGAATGTTTAGAAAGAATTACTTGTTGACACTTACGATGTGTTTAAATCTACACTCGAGCTGGTTGCACAGGCCAGTCCTCAGCCACCTAAAGCATAGACCCCGGAAAAGGGAATGCATATCTCGGACGATCATGCCATTCAATGTGAGTCTCAAATCTGGCTTATTCACTGCTTGCGCAGTCGAAGGCATTTGGATTTCGTTTGTCGGTCCTAAATCTGGCAACAGTTGTGCTATCGGTGATAAAACAACGGCAGTTTTTTGTTTGTCATTATTTTTATCAACTTTATCATTATCCAGCTTATCCATGTATGCCTCAAAAACGGCATCGCACTCTTGTTTGTTCGCATTTAAAAAGGGGTCAATGTTCTCGTATTTCATTCGCCTATAATGCGGCGAACCTGTACACTTTTGGACCTCGCGAAGCGGAACGCTGTGATTAGAGCACCTGAAATTAATCGATGACAGCAAAATTCGTTCAACACATAACGAAATAAAACCATATTTCTCAACTGATTTATTATTTTATCTTCAATTAGAAATTATTAGTGATAGTTAATTAAGATAGTTTTTTTACAATCTACCTTTGTTAACTTTAAAGGCTGAATTTTTTGAATATTATAGTTAAAACCCTTCTTATTGACTGAGAATAATATGTAACGGATAGTAATTTCTAATGGTCGAAAATCGAAAATAATAATGAGATATCAAAAAATAATTAATAAACGTAACACAAAATAACATTTCAATCTGTCTACTTACCGGCTCGTGTACAGAGATTCCGCAAATAACGAGATGCAATCCTCTTCGTCCTCATCAACGTTTTTTCCCTTGCCAAAACCGATTTCGTTAAAGCTGCCAGCAGCTTTTTCGTTCCCATTTTCACTTTCCAAGTCAAGCTGAATTTCGACCTCTTTTGTAATTTCCGGTGACTTGACACCAGGAACGCAAGTTTTCGAACTTGAATTATCAGGTTTCTCCAAGCGCGCCGGAGGTTTCTCGTGTTGAGCTTCGTTATCGTTGGAGTCTGAAGAGGACGAAGAGCTCGAACTCGATTCTGAACTCGACGATTCCGAAAATTCGTACGTATTCGTATCTTTAACGGTCTTCTTCTTCGCCTCAACATCGAATCCAGGAATAGCTCTACCAAAATTGCCGTTTCGTTCTTCTACGTCAATCATCGGCATACTGGGTTTTTGAAAATTATAATTAGATACAGTCTTATCGATCACTCTTTGAGAATAATTGTCGATTTTAACTTCGACCTTTTTCGGCTGCTGATTTGAAATTTTGCTTGTTATGCGACAGTTTTTCAGCTGTGCAGAACCCGCACCCGTTGCGGATGAAGCATCCGACTGTTCGTTAGCGTCTTGGTTGACCCAATGTCTTCTGTCTAATCGTACCTTTCGTTTCGCTGCTGGTAGTGATTTTATATTATCGCCAGGAAACCATTTGCGCTTACGCAGATTCGTGGAATCTGAGCCGTCTACCGCAGCATCTAATGACTTACGATCTTTTGAAGAAGCTAAATAATCTAATTTATCCATTTTATCAACTGTTAATGAAGCGACGGGTTTTGATTCTTCCTTCTGTTGAGATTTTCTTTCGCTTGACGAAGCTATCGAAGCCGTGAACAATTCAATTGCGTCGTCGATTTCGCGCTCGTCAGTGTCGATTTCCAGGTAATCCTCGTTCTTAGGGGTTGAGTTAACCTCGTTGGAATCTTCCGGATCGAGGGTATTCAGTAAACCGCTCAATGCCTCAATTTCGCCCATAAAATCGAGAGTGGAAGCTTCCGCCGAAGGGTACAACATAATTCTTTCATCCTGCTTTTCGGAGTTAAGAGTATTCTTACTCGCAAAATTAACTTCCTGATTGTTGTTCAAAGCATCATCGTAGCAGATTGCGGAGCCACTCTTAGTGTTTAGCTGAATATTCGTGGTGTCGTCTTGGAGTAATACTGAGATTTCCGAGGCTTTTGACCAGGTTTGTAAGTTGGTACAACCAGATTGTAAGTCGCTTGGCAAGCTGACAACGCTCTGACTGGTGAGACTGCAGTCAATTTTATTCTCATTCGCCGATGAATTTTGATTGCTTTTTTCATTTTTCAATGGCGATTCAAATACGATTGGAGAGTGAATTCGTCGTCTCTTCTTTGGTGGAGACAATTCTGCCACGACACTTATCGTGCCTTTTGGAAGAATATCATCGTTGACAATTGTCGGACGTCTTCTTTTTCTTCCAGCTTTCGATGAATTTTTTCCATCTGTCGAAGTAGAAATAGTCGAGGATGTCTCGTGACTTTCGGAGTTTCTCGAAGGAACGGTCCTCGGCTTTTTCTTCTCTTGTTGCAGGGCTTCTGGCGATGTAGAATCGTTTATCACGTTCCTCAAGCAACAAGCATCCGTCGATAGATCAACGCGCATTTCAATGTTCTCCAAACAGTCTCCGATAGGCGATAACCGATTTCCTGACGCCAAGTCTGCGAAAGTTCATTAGATTTCAATAAAATTAAATCTATACTCGTTACTCAAATACTTAGCTCTGAATGTATATAGCAAATATGCAAGTATAAGGCAATTAGACACGACACAGAACTTTACAACGAAATATCGAGAATACAATGTTTACAACAAATGCGCTAAAATAATAACGTTCATCTTAGGAGAGCAAAGTAAAAAAAACCTTTAGAAAATATCAGTTTGAAAAAATTAGGATAAATAATTTATGTTGACTACAGTCTCACGTGGTAATTTGGTGTCAGTCTACAGATTACAATAAAACATTGATTAATTGAAATCTAAACTGATTAAGGGGGGAGCCTGGCTTACGATTCTGAAAATGAGATTTTTCTTTTATCTATTTAAAAAAAAAAGTATTAAACATATTTTTCTGAAACTCTTTAGGTATTATTAATTTTGTCAATAAAAAAGGAAGTGAGTGATGTATAAATGCGTTTCCTTAAGGCCTCGCCGACGGAATTGCAAATATGCCTTAATTCTGGAGACTCTAATCTTTCCGTAAAAAAATTAAATTAAAGATTTTCTTATTTCTCATGCAATTACATTGCCAATGAAACTAAAAACGAGACGAAAATACGATTGAAAAATGGTGGCAGTAAAAAAAAAACAAATTGCAATTTCGACAAAAAATGTTCGTGTTATTTACGCAAAAATAAATAGTTTTATAACATTGTTATATAAAAGTTTTAGGTTCATCTATCTATGGCATTAACTAATGGGGTAATTGAACCATTTAACATATGAAAAATCAGTTAAAATTATTTTTCTTTCTATTGTTATTAAAAGTTAATATTCTTTGGACTTTGGAAAATTAGGGGTTATAAAAACCGTTAGTTTTTCGTTCTATATCAATTGGCCAACGAGTTATTGTATTCTATTGGACTTTCATCAGTCTGCAGTGGGGTTTAAATATTTGTATAAATAAGTATCATATGTTAAAAAGGCACGGAATCTTAATTTCCTAATGAACAAATTCTGAAATTCTGAAACAATTTTATTTTGTATTTTATTCGGAAAGAAATTCGGAATAATGGTAAACTCCGATGGGCTCCAAGTATTACAGGCATTTATCTTTCATTTGTTTTATCGGCAATATCAAACTGTGTGCGATTAACTATTCCTTACGGTGTTCTAAATTAAAGAAAATAAATGATCCGATCTAAATATAGTAAACTATAAGAAGAATTTCCTTTTTCAATAACTTCTATTTTTTTAAATGGTTTTTATAATCGAAACTGGAGATTTTTTAACATGATAAAAACACCGTTACAAGCATTCAATCGTACAGAATGTTTAAAACTAAAATCGATAGAGCCGCACTTAACATAATAATAATAAGAAGTTATCGCTGTATTACCTTTTTCAATTGCCTGTGCAATAGAGTCCAAGCAGCAGTCTTTTTCATCCAGTCCCAGCGGGATTTCCCCTCCGGAAGTGAACAGCGTTGAAGGCGAGCGATCGGTCGCACGAATTTCTACAACTGCTCGAGCATTACATAGCGTCGGAGGCGAACGAATATTCGCAAGGACTTCAACATTTGCTCGAGTGTCGGAAGATAATGTAGTTGCGGTTTTCACGCTAATCGGCGACAAAATCGGTGGCCCGTTGTAACCATCTTCGGATCCCAAATTACCATTACGGATACTACCAAAATTATCGCAATGCCGCTCGGAATTCGAAATATTTGGCGTTTGTGGACTTTTTTTCAATCGCGGAGTACTAGGATGGCTTTTCGATGGGGTTTTCGTAGAAACGTTTAAATCGCTTCTCTGTTCTCCTTTCTCGAATCCATTCATTTTCCTTTTGACCTGTTCATTTTTATTTGGGGACTCACAGACTTCTTCATAGTTACAATTATTATTAACCCTTATTAATTCGACTATGTCACTACCATTTTTTGAACGTGGTTTTTTCGCTTTCTCATTATTTCCGCTACTTCCACTTCCCGTTCCCTTTGTCTCCTTTAATTTCTTCTTGTGATTTGTTTTATCTAACATTTCCGAAGAGCTGCTGTGAATACTGATCTTATCTGTGGATCCTTTGCTCGTATTTGAACATTGACTTGACAATTTTTTCTTACTATGCATTGACTTTTTCTCTGATGATTCTTTGATTACACTCTTATCGGATCTCCTGTTCCTGCAGGACTTGTTCTTAGGTGTATCATTCAGAGGTTCTACTTTTATATTTTCCAAATAAATCATTGGTACTATCGGAAATACCTGATCTATGAAAATAACGCTTGAATCTGTTGTGGTAGAGGAAATAGATGAGCCGTTACATTTTCTTTTTCTTTGCTTCATCTCCAGTGGCTTTGATTCCGAAAAGGAATCCTTCGAATTACAGCTTTTGTTAATGAGCTCCTTTCGCTGCTTTGAACTAATCAAATTTGTGTCGAGTACATTTGTAAGAACAACTCGAGCTTCCTTCAAATTGTGAATGCTTTCTGTTCGTGGACAGAAAGATCTATTTTCCAATGAATCTGTGATACTTGTATTTGGAATCGATATAGTATCGTTGGTACTATTATTATCTGTGCCACTGGTGTCAACGCATATTATTTCCTCCAATTTGATATGTGTTGTTGCTGCTGTTGATTTTGATGGTGCCTTTTTCTTATTAACAGAACGTTTTGGCC
Organism: Perithous albicinctus; assembly: GCA_964016905.1. Taxonomy (NCBI): domain Eukaryota; kingdom Metazoa; phylum Arthropoda; class Insecta; order Hymenoptera; family Ichneumonidae; genus Perithous; species Perithous albicinctus. The sequence continues at coordinate 17,325,106 of OZ024690.1, read as the reverse complement.
TTCCCCTACGACCCTTTTTCTTCGTCCAACAACTTTTTGACCTTCCTCTAATCTTCCTTTCCTCACTCTGATTGACATTCATGTTTTCCAAATTCCAAATGCTTCAATAACAGTAAGCTTGAAAAATATTGCAACTATAAAGAAGGTGATTAATTATTAATCGAGTATAGCACATGAAACAACAAGCACACATCATTTTCACTGTATTTAATTTAAAAATTACAATATTGCATGAAACTATAAAAAAAATGAAAAAAAAAAACACTTATGGCGTCTTCGCGAATTTCACGATACGCGTAAAAAATTAATTGATTCATAAAAAAAATGTCATTTCATAAAAAATATCTCAGTTTTCTCACAAACACAAAAAACTCGTTAGTACGAAATGTGACAAACGTTCGAGTATCGTTTATCTATCAGATTAGAGGAGTATAAGGTTTCCAAATTTTCTTGAATAGCTATAATGCACAAAGGATTAACGATTAAGAATTTTACATTGCGATCCAGTGTCAACATTCAAGACATTTATCACATCGACAAAGTCACGTTTATACTAGACGTAATATGTATATATATACATGTTTTTTTTCGAACGAAATAACGTTTTGACAATAAAAGTGGTATTATCATCTCGACAATCTGGTACAAAGTATCGGTATTTTTTTTCTACGCGACCACGATGCACAAAAGCGTGACAGAACAATAGAAAGAAGTGTCCGAATAATAACAATAAAAAAAAACGACGTATATACTTTTTTTTTGCGTAGTAAAAATTTGGATGTTGATAAAAACTCACGTACAAACAGCGTGGAGATGAATTCGTTGAATAATGCAAATGATGCCAGGCGTTAGCCGGCAGCCGCATTATACACGTGCACGCGAGGCAGTAATGCAGTCATCAACGTAATTTCTCCGAGCCCTTCCTCCTTCACTTTGCTGATAATAAAGTCCGCTTAGTGTCAACAGATACTCGGTGAAGGACAAAGAAAACGGAGGATCGTAAATCGCTAAAGAGAATCACTTTTTCATGCTGCAATGTGTATCGCGATTGAACGCGCCGAGACAATGAAAACGTGTGAAGATGATAGACGATCGAAGAGTAGCGAACTCGCTCGCATTAATAGTTTACTATACTCGTATATTTATTAAAGTATTATGTATGAAAAAGTTTTTCAAGAAGGCTCATAGACCACCGTTTTTATTATTATTATTTTTTATTCTTACTTATTGACAACGACGGAGTCATTGTTCCAATTAAAACAATGTGTCAATACTTACAATTCGTACAGTTGCTAAAATTTTACGCGAGTGATCTTATTTCGAGTATTTATTGAGAGGATTGTACTGTAGGGTGTATTGTATAGTATAAGCTGGCTAGCTTTCAGCACTTGAAATTGAATATAAACAGTTGGCGAGATATAAGACGTGCGCATGCGTTGCCGGATGTTGTGTGCCTGATTCGGACAGAAAACATTTCGAGACTTTTACCTACTCATCGCCTGTTTTTACTATGCTGTGTTTATGCATAATATAGTAGGACGTGACTTCATTCTCGAGCTACGATTTTTTTTAGAAAGATTATAAGAATATTTACGAAGAATATGAGATACGAGCAAAGGCGAAAAATTGAAGTAACTGAAAAGAAAGCTATTGAGAATGCCGATGACAAGTTTTGACGCATCCTTGTATAGAATTAGGCTGAGATCTACATGAAATTAACTGAAAGTCGAACTCTCTTCATATTCATTTTCTTTTACAAGGAAAACATCGTGTGTACGAGCAATGCACAAGGTTCTAGTTTGATCTTTGATGCTGTTTCATTTGGTAAAGTAAAAGTTTCGAAGCGGAGCTTATGGAGATCATAGTCAATAATCTGCTGTATTTCCAGAGACGAGTAGATCTCTGGTCTTTGGTATTTCAGCCAGGGGAGCCAGGAAGCGATTTGTAGTGACGAAATGTCGCTGCTGTCGATTTGTCTCAATTGGCGCCGTAAATGAATTATTTTCACGCTACAGAGTACAGTAACGACAATTTTGTCAAATTTACAGTAAAATAAAAACGATCACGAAGAATGGAACAAAAGATTACTATTTTTTTTCATCTTAATAAAACATCAAATTCATCAAACATCAAGAAGATTGTATATATGCTAAGGCAACATTTATTTAAAAATTGAAATGTACATTTGAAAGCCTACATTTAGTATTGGAACTTTTTTTTGTACTGGATCATTTTCAATATGCAGTAAATATTGTAAAAGAACAAAATAATTGAAAATCTATATATAATAGTGTGTGAAGTGACGGATTAAAAAAAACTTTAATATAGCTATATGGGTCATTCCATGCCAACGAAACACATGGAGACTATTTTCGTTGTAATTCGTTATATTTTTAAACATTCGACATTCGCTATTTTTGGATGACTTACGAATCTACTAAATTTTTTGGGCAAACATTTCCAAAATTCGGAATGTACAACTACTAGCGAATACGAAAATATTAAGCACAGACAGCGAGTAAGATAAACTTCTGTTTGATTTTTAGGAAAGAGTTTGAGATTTTTTATAATTCATCCTATTTCCGGCTTTGCTTATTAAATATTTGAAAAAATCACAATTTTATTAATTTATTTTCGTTCAACCATTTTTATCTCTATTCGTTTTATTTCTACTTTTTGCTTGTGCTAATCATTTGTAAAACAGTTTTATTCTTTTTTAAATAATTTGAATATATTATTCGACGTGAGCGACACTAGCGATGAAACATTGAACTATTAAATCTCGGTGCTATTATGTGATTTTACCGTTAAATTATTCTCCATTTTAGCCGATAAATTTACCGGTTTCTTTACCGGCAAACTTGTTAAATACTGTACCACAAATACAAAATCAAAGTCTCAATATAAATTCGAAAAAATGCAAATCGTTTAATTAGCACACTGATAATACATAAAGAGTTGATATACATGTTATATTCACTTGAATGATACTGGGCGTAATATTCTTAAACAAAAAAAGTTTAGTTATTTTTTTTTATGTGTCGTTAAAGTAAAAATAACATAACTCGGACTCGAAAGAAAATATTGTACGTTGATATTAAAAACAGATTTTATATGTTAAATTTGTAAGGTGGCAATAAAAAATTGTGAATGTGTCGAGTCTACAATGTTTTTTTGTTGGACTAGAAATGAAACCAATATAAATAATGTCAAATTAACAATTTTTTTTATCGAATGGAAATACACATTTATAACAAATTATTTTTGTACTTTTTTTTTTCAAAAACCAGAAATGTACAAATTTTTTTTTAAATTAATAAAAATAAGTTTATACGTTTCTGCACAAGTTTGGTAAAAACTATAAAAAATTCTGGTTTGTTTTTACTGTTTACTTTTTGTTTACTTTTACTGTTTGTTTTGTTTTTACTGTCCAATTGAAATATAGATTTCACCGCACGTAAAATACAATAAATAGCCGCTGTTAATTAACCGGATTATTTATCGGACATGTAGCCGGTTATTTACCGACTGAGACACTACTCGGCGCGTACGACGGTTGCCTTTCTGTGTAGTTCCGAGAGTTGGCACTTGGCACTCAATTACCAGAGATGAGAACACTCTGCCATTACTATATAGTGTGCATTCTTCATGGCAGAGCCGAGAAGACGACGACCATCTTTGTGACGATCCTTGGCATTAACGCTTGCTGTGTACGCGGCCGGTTGAAATTTACAATTTTTTTCAATAGCGTATCTACGCTTGTAATTACATTTCGCTTAGTAATTCGCGTGATCGCGTAATAATCCACAATGAGTATCAATAGCATCGAGAAGTTGTACAAAAATTTTGGCATCCTAGCTGACGCCAAAGACAAAGTTTCCGAGGTAAGCATCTGTTTGGTTATATCGGACCACCACGTTGAAACTGAAAAACATTTTTTTTTTTCATTTCTCACGTACAATTTTTTTTTTTACCCATAACATCGATCGGATGTTACGGTCGAAATTTTTTTGGTCGTTTGAAAATGCTTAGTACAAGTTCGCAAGTACAGAAATTCCAATGATAAAAAATTATTGCCTATTTTGGGTATACAGCTCATTAGAAAGGCTGTAGTGGAATGTGTGTATGTTGCGTGCGTGCGTGTGTTTGTCTGTGTGTGTGTGTTAGGTGGTATTTTGTAAGTAACTCAATTGTGCCCACAAAGTTATTACAAATTAATTTATTTGATTATAGCACGAGAAAGAATACTTGGAAATACTGGCAGCTGTAACAGGCTCACCGGAAGTTAAAAGACTGGCATCACAATTTATTGCTAGATTCTTCAAACACTTTCCGACACTCGCCGATCAAGCTATTGAAGCCCATCTGGATCTATGCGAGGACAATGATATGGCTGTAAGTATTACAGAGTTATTATGTTATAGGAGCACAAGCAAAATGTAAAGTGTTAAGTTAGAAAGCTGCTACTTTAGATTCATATTTTCTTCAACCTATTTAAAATTATAGTAAAAGTAAAAAAACACAGATCTGTTTCTTTCGTCTTGGAAGGGGGCAACCATTTCTGCACAAAATTTGTAAACAGAGTTTATTTACCGAAAGCGTATATGATTGTGCCTCAAGGCGATATATGATATTACTCGGTTGGTAACAAAAACTGTAATCTCAATTTTTTTGTCTCCATTGGTTTGACGGATTACAGCTAAAAACAGCGTTCTCCAGCTTACAATTCTCCATGGCACTCGTCTTGTCTTTTATCCAACAAAAGTTAGAACAGTTACACTGCTTTTTAAAAAAATATCGAGATATTTTGTAAAAGAAATCATAGTAATTAAAGAGTTAGTACTTCACTTATGTGCAAAATTTAAGCTGGAATCCTTGTTCCGTTCAGGTGTTACGGACAATTGAATTTTTTATGCTGGAAACACACATTCATATAGACATTTTCTCCTAAACCACTTTTTTCAACGTTTTGGGTGATTCTGAGTATACTGACATGAATCATAGAAAAAAAAATATTTTTCATGAAAACAAAGCTTCCTTTATGAGGAAATAAAAATAAACAGAATTGAAATAATATAATATGATATAGTATAAGCAGGTAGATATAGTTATTATGATTAAAATTATTACAACATCCCTAAATAAATCTGAACACTGACATTTTTTGCAAACTGCTGAACTCTACTTGAATGGTTGTTTTATCAATCCTAACTTAGAAAAGACATTACTCAACCCATCAACCCTAAATTTTGCGGTATTTGCGGTATTTGCAGCAAAATAGGATAAATGAGTATTTTTTATGAAGCTAATCATAGCCTTAGACAGATCAACCACGAAAAGGCACGTAATTTACAATTCTATTAATATTTTTAAATAGAGAGGAAATATTGCTAAGCCTCCTTGCCAATGTTAGTGCTAATATGTTAGTAAGACGAGGAAAATTTATATACTTGAGTCTTGAAATTTGATTACAATAATTTAATATTCTTAATGAAGCTTTCTCAATTTTTTTTTCAAGAATTAGAAACATTTTTGAATTTTCTGAATGGGCAAGAAATTATATAAATTATCAGTACAATTTTTACAATAATTTTCAGTACAGTTTATAGATGATAAATTGTATTTACATTGTGAAAAATCTTGTTTTGTTTTTTCCAAATATGAAATCATTAATAATCATAAAATCATTTTCAACAAAAAATATTCATGCAAGGTGATCATAAATGTATGTTTGTATTTATTGTTAAATAAGTTTGTATGGTAAACTATTATTTGGTTAATAATTAATTTAAAGTTTGTTGAAAAAGTAATGCTGTGTTTTATAATGTAACTAAAAAATAACGTAAGTAAAAATGTTTCAACTCATAAATTTTCATTGTTTTTTTTTTAATTTTTCGAGAATGTCAGGGAAATGTCAGGGAATTTTGTTTATCAGATTTAGTGACCATCCCGCTCTCACACCCATACATGTTCTAAATTGTTCAAAGTATCTATCAGAGCTTTACTAAAGTATGTTTTATCGTTTACAGATTAGAAAACAAGCTATTAAAGATTTGCCATCCTTGTGCAAAGACAGCAAAGAACATACCGCAAGAATTGCGGACATTCTCGCCCAATTACTTCAGGCTCAGGACCCATCAGAATTGGCGGTTGTGAACAACAGTATCATGTCGACGATTAAGAATGATCCAAAAGGTAAATTAAAATACATAATTTTCTTAAATATTATATTATATTAAATAGAGGGTGCCAAATTCATTTCATCAATACGAATCACAAACTGTTTGATAAATTTCGTAAGAATTTTTATTTAAAATTTATTCATTTATTACTGCTAATGTATAAAGCTTAATTGTAAGTATCTGATTTGTAATCGAGTGATATTTCAATGCCTGAATTATTTGTCTAACAGGAGCAATTAGTGGATTCTTCAGTCAAATCTTAAACGGTGATGACGGTACAAGAGAGCGTTGTATCAAATTTCTCGCAACAAAATTAAAAGCCGTAGGCCATGATGTTGTCACGAAGGAACCCGAGGATCTATTGATCGTTGAGTGCAAGAAAGTATTGCAAGATGTAACAGCAGACGAATTTCACAATATAATGGAGGTTTTAGCGTGGACTAGGCTCGGATCTACCGTCACAGGACAGCAGGAGCTTATCGATATAACAACAGAACAAGCAGAACTATCCGTTCCATTCAAGCATACCAACGTTGAGCAATGGAACAGGCTCGTACAGTGTATCAAACACGCACTACCATTTTTCAGTGTATGTAGACAATGAATGCAATTTACATTTTTTTCTCTACTACTGTCGATCTAGTCTCTGAGATATGCAACTTTCACATTGCCTTAAAATTAATTTCATAATTATGTTTTTTTTTTTATGCAGGCACAATCGGATTCTCAAAAGTTCGTCTCTTACATATGCATGCAAGTACTTCCGCATATCTCGTTGATCACGGCGCCGGACGGCAGAGACGCGCAGTTAGAACTTCTTAAATTGCTCGCCGAACTTGCAGTATTTTGCGGAACAATCGAAAAACCCGAAGAGAAAGTACAGCAGCTCTACAATACTCTGATTGTGAGTAAAATTTTATACTTTAAAAGTAACTTTATCGAAAAAAAAAGTAGCGAAGATAAAGAAGGAGCGTTGCGACGTATCGTAAAAGATGCGATAAACGGTAGCGGACGCAATTTCCAACATGTGATTTAATTGTTCTGAAAAATGATTCATTTAAAAATTTCATAACTTATTCTTGAAAAAATGATTTCTCGATCGGAAGGCATTTATCAAAGATGACGTCATTCCTTCTATTTATTTTGTGATACCAAAAACTTATTCCTTAGCATAAAGCGAATGTTAATCTCCTTGAAAATGAATATTTTTTAATTGTGCTAATTAGATCAGAATATTTTGGATCGTCGAACTAACTACAGAAACATGCTGTAAACATTTAAAGACGTTCACGTCATATCCTCTAGATAACAGAAAAAGTCTCCTTAAATCTGTCGAAAGGAACTAATTATATTACCGTAGGAACCAATGTATGCCGTGCACGGTATCATTACTCGGGATGTACCGTTTGTTCTATCACGGTATACCGTGATTCTACGGTGTGGTCCCAATAGACACTTCCTAATTATAAAAAAATATTATTTTCTTATCACTTTGAACTGCGTATTTGCAGCTTGTTGATTATGTTTTTATTGTTTTCCAGGCGTACATGCCACTTCCACCTGATACAGATATCGCCGAAGTACCAAAGCTTCAATTCAGTCACGTCGAATGTCTGATGTACGCATTTCACAAACTGTGTAAACAGACACCCGAATTCTTGACCAAGGATTCGGAACAACTCAAGGAATTCAGGCTAAGATTACAGTATTTTGCGCGTGGCATTCAAGGTTACATAAAGAAGCTTCGCGAGGCTATTAGCGGAAAAAGTGAGGAAGAACTCAAAACAGAGGAAAATCAATTGAAAGTCGTTGCGCTCAAGACTACAAATAACATTAATACTCTCATCAAAGATCTATTTCACTCACCGCCTAGCTTTAAGAGCGTCATACATCTCTCATGGAAAACTCCGACTGTCGACAAAAAGGTAACAATTGCTTTTTTTTACAGTAATTTAAATAATGCTGTGTAAAATATATGATAGTCATGTTTGTGACTAATTTTTTTTTACTTTGCGTGGTAGTATTTCTGATATTTTGAATAAATGAGGAGCAAGCAAGAAGATAGAGGACATTTTTTTTTTTAATTTTTTTGACGATATGACAAAGTTATCTAGTTTAAGGATGCATTCTCTATGGATTCTCTAATTATTTCAAGTGCATGTTATAATTAATTTTTTAACCATTCTGAAGAATTCTAGAGAAGCATACATGAAAAAATGAGATAAAAATCGCCAGAATGTAACATTCAACGACGATTTCAATCGATCAAATCAAATTTTTGGTTAGAAATGTACTTGCAATACATTTTTTTTAGTTATGCTGTTGTTATTACATTTTATACGTGTAAACATAAGACTTTTCTGATCAACTGACAAAATTTGAATATGCATACTATTTAAATTATTTTTATTTTATAAGTGAAAAACGGATGCAAAGTACAACTTCGCACATTGCCACCCCATTATTTTCGAATTTTTACAAAGATACCTCTATTAGGAAGTATGATTATCTGTTTTGGTTTCGTCATAGAGAATGCTTTGTAAAAATTAAAATGCAGAATGTAAAAAACAAACCATTGCGCCATATTTTCATGACATACTAAGTTTGACTTAGTTGCTAAACTTTTGCGGAAGCTAGACAAAAAATAACAATTTAAAAAAAATTCAAAATCACGTCAAATTCGAACCGCTTTAACGATCTTGTCGAAATTTAATGACAAAAAACATTGAACACATCTTCAGTTGTTGAAAAAGAAAAGCTATCTAGCTGAATCGTCAAACTTTTACGAAAGTTAGGGCGATTACGGCCTTCTTTCGAATAATTAAAAATTCTATAAAATCTATAAATGTGGATGTATTGTGTAAAAAAATCACAGTTATTAAAGAGGAGTTAGTACTTGACTTAGGTGCAACTACTTGAAGTCGCACCGTTCGGGATATACAGACGATTATATTTTCGAAGTTGGGACCACACACACACACACTTGTGCGGACATTTTTTCAAAACCACTTTTCTCAATTTCGGGCAATTCTGAGTATGCTGACATGAAAATCGCGAAAAAGGTTTCTTTCGTCTCCTTTCTCTATCATGAAGGAAAATATATATAAATATGTTATAAACGGTTTCTATTCTCATTAATCTGTAACAAGAAAGATAAACTTTCCGTTTTTTTTATTTATCAAAAAACGCAATTGTTTTACAGAGCGAAAAAATCACAACTGGTCAGAAACGTTATACACCGATAACTTTCGGTAACGAGACATCTCCAAACAAGCGTAACAAAGATGAAAATAAGGGAGGCAAGCGGGAAATATATACTCCGCCAAGTGGAAAATACAGCTCGAACATATCGTCGAATTACGGTGAGTCTTAACATTTGAATATAAAACATATTTGAAACATACGCTACTTGATCGTGATTCATCGATTTTTAGATGGAAAAAGTATTCAGTATCACAAATATTTCATTAATTGCAGGAAACCGCGGTCGTTTCCGAGGCAACAGATCCGGAGGGCGCGGCGGATTCAGGCAGCGAGGTCGCGGTACCTGGCGAAAAAGTGCGTACTAATTGCGAAAAGGAAAGCTTGGAGGAATACTTGCAGTGTGAAACACAAAGACGTGTAAATTATATACATATATCTTGATGGCGAACGCGAGAGAAGAAGAAAAAGATAAATGAGTAACAGTGTGTTTTTGCAAGAGTACATATAAACTTTTAGCAACGTGACGGAGCGAGGAAAAATTAACTGTCTTACTCCCGAAATCGGTCTAAAGGAACTGTTTTGTATGTGAGGAAGGGACGATTCAAAAGTTATTGTGAGAATATGAGTTGATCGACGACGATAGAGGACGATGAAACAAGTTTTGGCATACATTGATCAAACGATTTTTCTATGACAAATATAGATTTGTGCTTTTTTTTTTCGATTAATACGAACTTAATGTTCGCGGAACAATGGCTCAGATCAAAGCTTTACTTCAAATGAAGTTTAAGAGGACAGAAAATAATCTGCGCACTTGAAGTAAAACACTGAAGAATTTCGAAAAGGTGGGATAAAATTAACGGTGGACTACGAGCGAGTGAACAAGGATGCCAGAAACAAGACGATAACAACATTGTAATGAAGAATTGGCCGCGTATTTTATGCCAAATCGATGGTATATGAATTTCAAGACTAATCGAAGAGTATTAGCGAATGAATATTGGCGAAAACGAGCGATTGTCTGATGACAAAGGACTGAATACGGATGCTTCGAAACACTGTAGAATTACAGTGAAAGTATCACAAATGATACTATCTTGGCAGCGAGGCTTGAAAAACAAAAAAAAAACAAAAAAAAACAAATGTAAAATGTAACAAAATATCAAATGTTCCCAATATCCTTCTAGACTCTCCGCCTTTCCCTTTAGCAGTTTCCACTTTCCTCTCGTTCTTGTTCCAATCTGAATGATTTTTTTTTATGTTGACAGGACGTGCATTGCAGCAACGAAAATTGGATTTATCGAGAAAAATCTGCGTTCTAATCAAAGAAACAATATTAAAACAGTTTTCCATACTTTCACTCGAGATTAAATTGAGGTACTTCTAATAAACATTTTGACTCGATAGCTGCTGCGTCCTTTTTTTTTTGATTCTTTGATTTTCCAAGTTTTCGTCAATTTTGCTGTTCTTCTTCCTGCACCATCAATGTAGATCACGTGCTCGTAGTTCCGTTGATCGTACGTCCAATTTGTTCGTTCATCACTAACCGGTATAATGGTTTAACAACACGTAAATACGATCAACGTTTTTTTTTTTTTCTTGCAAAAGTAGAGTTGGAAAACTGCAAGTTTCTTTGATTACAGACAGTTCATTCGTTACATGTATTAGATTTTGATTTCAGATTTCTTCACCCTGGCGTTGTGGATGGTTGGATTTCACGAGATTGACGGGGCTGGATGGTATAATACATTTTTGATGTTGCAGGTTCGATATTATAACGGCCGATTGGACGATTCCAAGACGAAAGGGGCATCCTGAGCAACAAACATTTATTTCTCGTTTTTCAGACGGATTCGTAGATTGCGGTTTACTAGATTGTGTTTTGTATATGCATATTTTTGGTAGCTGTATCGTGTAAGGTGAGTCTATATTTGCAGTTCTTGGTCTCCCCCGTTTTCCACCTCCTCCACGATTACGTCACTTCCGTATCATGTGTAATTCCTCGAGTACGTTTTTATGAACTTAATAAAAACTATTTGCCAATGCATTTTGTGAGTTGTACGCACCCGAAAAGAAACATCCCTATTTACTTGTTTCACATGTAATTCGAATGGTAAAAATAAACCTTCAAACTCAATATCTGGTTAGCGTAGTGATTTATTATAAAATACTTAATTCCATTTATCGTAGCTCGTATATGAAAAATAAGGGTTCACTGTTTAGCTTGTCGCTTGTGTATATGAACTAAATCATTCAACAACCCATCAATAGTTTTTGATTACGTATACAATGTACTTCGTGTTTATTTCAAGCTGAAATAATTTGTTCATTTGAAACAATCTTAAGGAGAATACAGTTTTTAAAGGGACCTCCTTACATGATAATTCTGTGCAAAGGTAGATTTTTTTATGTCGTTTTCTTTTTTTAATAAGGTTCATATCTTCTAATCAACATTGATTCGCCGAGATAGAGTTTTGCAATCTAAAAGATACTCAATAAAATCGCAAAAAAATGCTATTGCCTTCGGTCATTGGGTTAATAAAGAAGTAAAAAATATTAAATATTTGCAATACATTGTCTTAAACAATAGATGCGAAAAACTTGCACCTTGGACTTTAGGTGTTGTATAGAAATTGAATTTCATTTCAACAGAGATTTATGTCGGTTTGATTTGATAAAAATTTGAGTTAACGTAAGAAATATCTGCTAAAAACAAACGAAAAAAATGTGGAGATACTAAAGCACATTGATCTTGAATTATAATGTCCATGATTTATTAACCAATTAGTAGAAAAATATTTGTTTGAAAAAATTTGATAAAAAATGGAATTTTTTTAATGTTAGATTCTCTGATTTTTTGGAAATGATAAGTTTTAAAACATCGTGTGTATTCGGAATAATCAGAATTAATTATGTATGAAAAAAGTTTTCTATTACAGTTTTTACATTTGTTTTTCATAATCTATAAATAATTTTATAGAATTATTATTCATAATCAATGTTATTGGTATCATCGTTGAAATTCATATTTTTCTGCACTTTCGAAGAACTGAAATACTAAAAAAAATTCAATTTGTCATTAGGAATGTAGTCGAAATTCATCATAAGTTATAAAATTGTCGGTTTAGGATTATGACGACGACTTGACTCGATCAAGACCGCTAGAGTTGTAGGAACAAACGGGATAACGGCGATTTCCTTTAAGATACGTATTGCTGAGAATTTTATGTATATATATACAAAAAAAAACACGTCCTGTATTTCAAAAGCTGCTTTGTTAGTTTATTTATTTAAGTTTGTATAAAGAATCTTAATTTGAATACCAATAAGGAGCACCAGGCGTTATTACCCAGAACTTCTTTAAAAACCAAGCAATAAAGCTTCTTGCATCGGCAAGCTCATTATATATACATTCATTTCTATAAATCCTAACAATAATAATACATTGATTTTTAAAAAAAACGAAGTTACGATCGCACGCATAATAGTACACAAGATCGAGAGGAGTCTCAAGAAAATATTGTACTGACAGTCTTTTCTTGCCTAAGACTCAACTCAGTATTTTTACCCGCCGATATACATAAATTAGAATAAACCATTCGACATCGTCATCTCATCAATTATTTTACACATAATTCTATCGCTCGAACTACACGGATCCGAGCTCTGCTGTTCAGATCCCAGACTGTCGGCCATCTCGGTCGATTCCGTGTTTATCCACAGTTTGCAATCAACGTCAGAGGTGTCTGGCAACATTTGCAAAGCATGTTGCAAAATTTCCTGCACTTTATCGAGGTGCTTTTGAAATCTCAAAGCGGTCTCTATTCGTTGCCGGCGCTGCTGTTCCATCATCACCCTCAACGTTTCACGGGCCTGATGAGGTCTAAATTCATTTAGTAAGTGATGGATATGTATGAACAGCAAACTAAGATCTTCTACCTAAAAATTAAAAAAAGAAAAACATTGTTTATAGAGAAAAATTACAAATAACAACATTTTTTTCCTGAACATTTAATATACTAAATTGTTCGTGATTAATAGTTTTAAATTTTATGGAATTTTAACATGTAAACTATACTTAAAATAAGCACTATTAAGGTAATGTGACAAACGATTAGTGCATAATTGTTATCTGCAACAGAAAGTGTACATACAATTCACTTGGAGCTTGTTTAATGTTCTCTGAATATTCTCTATTTTTGGACTTAAGTTTTTCCTATTTTTGTGCTACAGACTAAAAAATATGAGGTAATAGTGATCAAGGTTCTTTTGCAATATTTTCTTTTACTTTTGATGGGTAGGTTTTTTGTATTCTTCTTGCAATTTTTATTCTACTTCTTAATTATTCGCTTAATTGTTTTAAACAGCATTATACTTGACATTAGAAAATTCACATATCAGAATATAAAAAATAGCAGGAGTTCTATTTTTTTTATAAATCAAAGATAATGCTGCAAACATTAAAACTTTCAAAATTCGTTAGATTGTTAATAGGAAATTGTTTTAAAAGTTTAGAACATTTCTGAACATTTGAGCACATTTTTTAAATGCAATTTTTTTTTACCAACAAAAATAAATAAAATATGTAACAATTCTTAATCTTCACCTATGTTCTAATAATACCATTGTAGATAATGAATAAAATACCTTCTCAGCCCTGCGAGGACTATCGGGACACTGAACCAAAAGATCAATGAGATCCAAAAAGTTGACAAGCAAAGAGTGATTAAGTTTTTTCAATTCCCTACGACGATCAAAGTGTTGAGGATACAGTCTTTTGATGCCCTGTGCTTCGAGTGGCCTTATAATTGTATCGTCAGCATTGAAAACATTCCCAAACATGGAATAATTATCGGAAATCGGTGGCGGTGGTCTTGGAGCTCTGCCTCTTCGTACATTCTCATCGGTGAATAAATTGATGTACTGCAATGGTGGAAGTGGTAACGAGCTAACTTGTATCGCCTCTGGAGCTGCCATTATTGTCCACTACACTTACTCTCCTCAATTTTTTTTCTCAATATCTGCAACAATTTTCAAAATCTCTGACGTAGTTTCTTTTAAAATCCAACCCGTTTTATAGGTTAGGAATACGTATTAATTTTGTTTCCTACGTGCTTAACGTAATTTCGAGGGTCTAAAAAATTTAGCCGAATAGTAGCTCCACGCATGGGTTAACCTATACTCACAACCGTAACTATGCACTGTATCCAAAACGAAAGTCAATATCACATAATTAAAGCAAAACAACAACGCGCGATATTCCACAGTCTGCCATCTTGTTTTCGTATTTATTTCTTCGAAGTGAGACAAAACGTGTTTTCTCTCGATGCACAAGTAACACGTAGGCAATTAATTAAGTTTTGTATTTAATAAAAATGATGAATCGAAAAACCGTAATTGACTTTTTCCAATCAAATATAACAGTAATATCGATCGGGTTTTGTGTTAATATGAGAGAATTTTGATCGCTCGATGATCAGAGCAGTCGTGCATTTCCTGTTATTCCATGAATTTCCGACGCTTCGTTTGACAGATTCGAGTAGTGCGCGTGTGTGCGTGAGTGTCTCGGACGTGTGAGTTCCACGTGAATTTTTGTTTCTCACCGCGTACCGGTCATGTTATTGACAACTATAGAAATCGTGGAGGAATAAACAATTTGGAGTGCATGGTAAGCCGCATGTACTGGTGAAAAATTGTAATAAACATTTACGGTGTGTCTTTGAGGTACTGAAGGCGTGCTCTCCTCTCATGTGCCGACGAAATGATGACAAACGTCAGGATAACCAAAAATCATTTAACGCCTTTCACGCGCTATCGCTGTTAATACCCTCGTCATTAATACTTGTAATAGGCTTTCTTTGTCGTTTTTACTATCTTCGAATAACACGTCGAATATGCCGGCAACTCGTTGCCTAAGGAAGTTTATACGAATAGTGAGTAAAGTTTGTGAAACTCTTGTGTTATGATACTTCTTTGTTATGGACCACCATGTTTTTGAAGTACCATCTTTTTTTTTTCTATTCGTTTATCCAATCTGTTATTGTATGCTGTAAAATTATTATTGTAAATAAATTTTTTATCATATACATGTACTGTAAAATATATTTGTTTATTTTTTTTTTTTTTTTTAAGCAGTATGAAATGGAACTCTGCATTTTTTTCAGTTACAAAAACAAAAGCTGTATGAAAGTTATACAAGATATAAATATTGCAGTAGTCATAATTATATATGATGTGATACAAGAGATATAAGTTAGCTGCTACTTTTGAGGATCCTGTTGAGAAAGTAAATAAATATTCTGTCATTCAATGTCTTTATTGTATTTTTATGTAAATATCCTTGATATTCCTATTATCTAGTGTGTGGTGCTAGTTTTTCTTTTGAAATGCTGATTAGTATTATCTTGTTCAGTAGCAGTCTTTCCTCATAACTGATATGCAAGCTTGTGTGTGTGTCAGTTAGACAGAACTAATATCTAGTTGAGATTCCCTTCCTCTCTAGTATAGAATTATCATAGCGGCTTCCACATTCCAATTCTCTTCTCGCTGCTCAACAAACTTTTGACTCTGAGTTACATGAAGTGAGCTTTGATCATTGCATATCATGGATTGGCATAGATACTTTGAATCTTGTAAGCTTAATTTATTCAGGAGTATTTGCGGAGCAATCAGATAGTTAAATTGGTATCCTCCAAAATTGATTTTCTGGATATTTCTTTCAATGCCTGTTAATTTTTCTTCTTTACTTTATATTTTTTAAATAAAGCATTCTGTACTATCTTTTTTTTGTAAGTACTTTTAGTATTTGCATATACTAAAAAGTACCAAATTTGCATGATCTTGAATATTGCGAACCATGCTTTTGCTTTATAATCTTTTAACATAATGAGTTTAGTTTACCATAGATCCACAGATTTGTAAGATAGTGAACATGGAATTAATTTAAATTAGGTGTATATATGTTTAGATATTGGTTTGAATATTGTAAGCTTGATTAATTATAAAGGTTTGTCCAGAGTACACAAATAGCGTGACTTTGGTATCCTTCAAAATTCAATGTTTTTAAGAACTTGATGTTTTAATGTTCACAAAGTTTTCCTATGTACATATTGCTGATCTTGAAATTTAAAGCACTTTTATCAAATTTTTAGGGTAACTTCAAGATTGCATGTAATAAAAAGAGCCAAATTTTGATACAACAGGTTTTGCACTCTAACTAATAGCATGATCCTGAAAATTATAACTATGGTTTGCTTTATACTGTTTGAACTCTCAGAGTCAGATTTTTATAGATTCAGAGATTTGTGAAATAGTGAATATAATATGGAATTCATAAAAATTTGATGCTTTTGTAAGCTTTTAATATTGCATATCATGATTTGGTATAGATTCCACTTGGATTATTGTGAGCTTAATTAACATAAGAATACTTATACAGCAGTCATACAATGAGTTTAGTATCCTCTAAAATTAGGTACTTTTTATGTTTTGAGTTTGTAATGTTTGCTATATATTTTAATATGGAAACCTATTCTTTTCTGACAATTGAAAAAAAAATCTTTTATTATCTATAGTAAAGAAAAAAACAAATATTGGTACAGTAAAATTTGCACTCTAATTTGCATGAGCTTGAAAATGATGATCCATGCTTTTCATTATATTCTTGAGACAACTTCCAAGTCAGCTTATCATAGATTCACAGATTTATCAGATACTAAATTTGAAATTCACATTAATTAGGTGTTTTGTGTCAAATTTCTTGATATTGACTGCAAATATAAACTAAAAATGTATGCAAAGAAAAAAAGTAGGAGATTTTAATTTTGGCCTTAGACATAGCAAATTTCGTGTACTTTTGAATATTAATGAAGCAATTGACAAATGTGTTAATGTTCACTGATAATTTTGCAGGGTGGGTCTCCTCAAGAATGGCGGGGAAGGACGGGAAGGTGGAGCCGAAAGGGGGGGACGTGTTGAGGCAAGGTTTCATGGTAAAGCGTTCACAAAATAAGAAACGTTTTACACCCATCAACTACAAGCAACGCTGGTTCGTACTGACGCGTCGACACCTCGTGTATTATGATGGTGATGGGGAGGTAAGCACGCGTCTCTCTCTTTCTCTTTCTCCTTTGTCCGTCTCGCGAGCTATCGAAACGATAATGCCAGGTCTGCTGTTTTTCTGCCAAGCTCTCTCGATCACGCGCTCTCTATATCCTGCTTCAATCGAAGACATCTTGGGAATCGAGCGTGTCATAAGAGCTACTTCCGCTTTGCTAACCATTTCAATTTTGTTATACGTGGGCATGTTCGATGTGAACCTGATAAAACGCCGAATTGGTTACAATATTTATTTAACTTATTTAACATACGAGCGAATTCACCAAAAATCAGTGACCCACAAAAATTAGTAGTACCTTAAATTTTGTCTACATATCGAGATATCCGAGTACAATTTTTTTTGTCAGGTGAGATTTACGGATATTCAAAGACAAATACGAGGACTAATATCTCATTTACTTGGCCGCTAGTATTATTTTTTAATTCTGGTCTCCGTACATTTTTAGTGTAAACAGCCTACATACCTCCGAATTTTGATAAAAAATGTTGATTGAAAAAGGGATTTTCAGGGATGGCAACAATTTTATCGTATAGTTAAGAGTCCAAAGAAGACCTATGCATTTTTTAAAGATTTTTCCTTACACAACAACATAATCAAATAAGCGACCGACACGAACGATCCATGTTCAGGGTTTACGAGTGCTGAATATAACGACAGGATTCTAGGATTAAAATATCTACTATTGATCTATTGAATAAAAAATTCTTTTGCCAGGTGGTAAAGCCAAGCGGGTAATATAAAGAGTCACCGACAACAATTTTTATTAGTTTTTCCAGTGGGCGCACTTTTGGAAGAGAACCATTAGGCCAAATATTCCCAAATAATTCTCGGTTGTGCTTGAGCAGTGTTTGAGTTGTGCTCCTCATGTCTTTCCAGCTGGAGTGTAGCAATTTTAGATAACGTTAAAGTTGAAACAAGGGCGTAGGTTTGAATGGTTATTTAAAAAATAATCTTTTGAAATAAATTATAACTTTATCAATTTTTACAAAAAAAAAAATAAAAAAAGAATAAAAGGTTCTCATTAAAAGGGTGCAGAGTATATAAAACGAAAAGAAATCGTTGTTGGTGATTCGCATTTCCCACGTGGTTTTGACATCTGGGAAAAAATTCTTCGTTTTATAGAACTTTTTTTTTTTTTGGCTTTTTGGCCAGGCGAAAACATTATATTATACCTATATTTATCCAAAAACAGGTTTTGATTGCTGTGATAAATTTATAGATATTTTCTCATCGACAATAATAAAAAAAAAAGAAAATTTTGTATCATTTACAATTTTGTATACGATTTACCGCGGCCGAGATATCTTACGTTTAAACATAAAACGAAAAAATCGGTGTAATTCAGCACGTAAAGCATTTTCGGCCTTAATAGTCGGCAAAGAAATTGTATTCGGATATCTCGACATGGAGAAAAGAATTGAAGGTAAAGTAATTTTTTTGGGGGGCTGATTTCTGGTAGCATCACTCATATATTTATCGTCAATGCGACTTACGAATTTTCTAAATTCATCAATCTATGCCAAAAAAGATTTCAACAGTAACCCTTTTAATTCAGCAAAATTGTTTTAAAATCACATTCAATCTACTTATAGTATATAAAAAAAGGTAACACGAAAAAACTAAGAAAAAAAATTATTTCTTTTTTTCTTCATTAAACAATTTTGATTTATCGCAATGCGTTCAATTGAAATCGTGAATTAAGAAGTTTTACGATATTATTTTTTCAAAAATGATAAAATGGTTAAAGAAAAAATGATCGCAAGGAAAATTAATTATCGAATTATTTGTTTATTATAGAATGAGGCAAGGTTATTTTAAGAAATTTTTTCTTTTTTTAAGCTAGAGGATAGATGGATGTGACGAAACGGCCAACGTTCAAAGACTCTTTGCTTTTTTTTTTTGCCAGACAGCGGTGAACGCTTGAGAAGCTACGAGAGCTCGCGAGCTTTTTTCGTGTCTCTTTTACGCTCTCCCGCGACGTTATATTATATCTAATATACGAAACGTTATTTCCGTTAATTCTCATCCAGTGTCCGACGAATTATTTGAAACGCTGCTCTCCGTTCTTCTTCAACATTATATAGTCGACCTCTCGTATAATTCGATTATGCTGTTCACTGAAATACTTCGGGTGCTTTGCGTATCGCGCATTTGAATTTATATTAATAATCCATTTGTATGAGAAATATAGAATTTCCGGTAATATTCAACATCAAAGCTGCAACACGCTTTCAATTAAACATTGATTGTAACCGCGGCTATGGTCAACGTGCAGTCTACATACACAATTCAATTCTATTGAAAATATTTTGCAAACCAATTAACCGTTCAAATACTAATTCCGTGAATATAAGTCAATGCTTCTTGGCAAAAGTCATATCTGAATTATTCGTTAAATTTGTTAAATACGTATTCTTTTTTTAATTGAATAATATTAATAAATACAATTGTTATTAATATTCCTATAGAGTATATTGAGTAACGCTGTTGAACGGCGTGTGTTAAATAAAAATATCGAAACGCATTTCAGACTTTGATTTACGTGAGCTGACCTAAGAAAATAAAAAAAGAAATTGAAAATTTTCTCAATTGTTAGCCTTTTTAAAATGCATTGCTGGACGAAAAAAATACATGGCTCTTAAGTTATTATTAATAAGTGGGTAACAAGGATAAAAAATATGTCACCTTGTTCAATCTGTTATTATATTCATCTCTTGCAAATTCGAAGGTAACCGGTATGAAATTACTCTTGGAATCGTCCGTTACCGTTAACAAAAAAAGTCGTTTCGAGGTAAACGCGTTTTAAGTTTTGGTACCGGTCCGGAATGGCGTTTACTTACGTTTGCTCAGCCGCCTATACTGTTTCGTTTAAGCGGTTATAACTTTAACAAGCCTCTGAAGTGGAACCTTGAAAATTGCATCCTTATTATTTTATAGTTCTTAAAAAGATGATTACAAGCCTGCAAAGTAGAACCTTGCAAATTGTTTTCTCATTCATTTACAGGATTTTTTTTACAAAGCTACCTCTACGAGGAATTATGATGATCAATTTTGGCCTCCTCACAGGTAGCTTCATAAAAAAAAGCTGTAAAATAATGAGGAAACAATCTGCAAGGTTCTATATTTTACAGGTTTGTTTGTGAGCTTGGAAAACATTTTTTCAAAAGTGCAAAATGTCATAGAATTTGAACCGCTCGACCGATTTGCGATAACAAACCTTGTACATATGTGAACCAAATTTAAGCCAAATTTACAAGAAACCAAAAAAATGTCACGACAGCAATTTTTTATTTTTTATAAAGCAAAATCGAAATTTACCAATATAGCGCTAAAGTCACCATTGATCATTTAATTAATTAATCGTGAAATTACGTGGAAAGTTGCAGTATAATATCTCCAAAATTACAGGAATGGAAGAATTTTAAAAGAAATTGAAATTGGACGAATATGTTTTAATGTTAGTCCATTGCACACATCCAGTGCATACAATTTCAGCCTGATATCTCGTATTTTACGAAAGTTACAGCGTGAAAAGACTTTTTTCTCAAAATGTCCAAAATGCTGTAAAATTTGAAACTTACAACCAGTTCGGGCCAAGTACAATCCCAAACGTTGTTATATGATAGCCCATTTGCGTATCAAATTTGAAGAAGATACAAGAAAAATTACGACGGTTATCGTGCTAACAAGAAATTCTGGGCACTCAAGCACGCACGCACACTTAAATACAGGCATGTTTTCTAAATCACTTTTCTCGGCGAGAAAAAAATCTTGAAAACAAAAAATCAAAAAACCAATTAAACAATGGCTTAAAATAACCGTAAGTGTTTTAGAATAAGAAATAGGTAATTGTTTTCTTATTATTTTTCAGTGTTATTACTTGAAATTAATTTAAAAAATTCAAATTGCAATAACATTAGACTCTCACTTTATCGATCCTTGCCAAATTATACAATAATAGAAAATCTATCTTCACATATATTTTCAAACGTAAGGTATTTCTCTATCACTCTAGCTTTTTTTTTTATCCTCTCAGATGTATCTCATAGTTAGTCAGATTGGAGTACGAGTTAAGAGTGTTTTTTTGTGAATTTTTCCAGATATTCAAATCCAACATTTCAGAAAGTACGGTATTCTTTAAACTCGTTGCATCTTAAAAATTATGAGACACTGCAAAATGTGTCCTACTAGAAAAACGTGATTTTATATTAGATATTACATAAAATTTCGTAAGTGACTTCACAAATTTTTATATTTTAATGATCATTAATCTTCAAAAAATTGTGTGAATAATTTTTTTTCGTTAAAAAAGGAGAGATATCAATAAACATTCTGTGGTAGAAATAATAAAATTATGCGAAATCGAAAAAGAGTCCATTATCATGCTGAAACCTTTTTAATCGTTGCAAATTAATATAAAATACGTATAGTTGAAATCGTGTTTTCATTGTAAACACAAAGTAATTTATATTTTCTCGCGATAAAGTTATTTAAATTTAGTGTAATTTAAATTTCTTTAATCTAAAACTTTGATCCACTCTGTGCCACTTCAGTGATTTTAAAAAATGGAAGCGACAATAACACCGAAAAATTCGATCAATTTTATAGTTAAATAAGAATGGCATTCTTTGAAGGAAATAATAATCTTAATATTTTTTGGTGAACATTTAACAATATTAGTTGGATAAAATGATTTAGAACATTTAATTGAAAAGCTCATAACAAATTACAACTTTTATGTTGACATTTTTTTGTGTGAATAAGAGTTTTTGAGATTGATTAAAAAAATATAGCGTTATCTCAAATGCCAGATCTGAAAGTATGAGAAAATTTACAAAAATTTAAGTAGTACTCAAGTCTCTCTAATTATGAGAAACATCTGTGAGGGTAAAAAAAACAGGTAGCCGAATACACGGAGAATATCTCATAAATAATTGTCACGTTGCCAATTGAAAAAGTGACCAGAATCGTTAAGACATGTTTCATCTTTCACGGAAAGGTATGCGATCCACTATAATCTTATATGCAAAGAGAGATATTGAATTACCATCCCAGTATACCTATACGAATTCCGTTCGATGTACATCAAAGGCTGGTTAGTAAACGTAACAAGTAGTGCATCGCTGTCGGATGAACGTCTAATTAATTAGTAATTCAAAGAGCCACAGTGAGTGAGGAGAGTTTTGCAGCGTAAAGGAAAAGAAATTCGCCCTCTCCGACTGTATTTCATAGGCGTTTGACACAAGTTGAAGCCATCAAACTGTGCATACATGATTTTCATCGGTATTCCACCCCCACGAAACTATGGACAAGAGGGTTTCAAGCCCGCGGATCGGAAAATGTGATATCAAAGACAAAAAAAAAAAAACAGAATGGAGCGAGAAAAAAGCATAGGTGGAAGCGAGAAGAAAAACGAATATATAGAGAGAGCAAAAAACGGAAACGTATAGGTAACGTTGTTGCGGACCATGTGTAAAATCGGTAGCGCAGGCGCTTCCCGTTTCCACCCTCCATTCTTACTAGTCGCGCGCGCTCCGCCTCTACCAGCTACCACCACCACCACCACCAGTACTGCCGTGACCACCCACCCACCTTAACCACCTCCACCACCTTCAACCAGCAAATTCTCAACGTTACTCTCTCAGTCGGTAGCCGCCGTCGAATCGTTCAGCGAGTATTCCAAATTCGCCTCACCCGCAGTTGTCGCGAAAGTTCATTAACCCCCTTAAGAAGAATTCGCCGTATCTTTCGCATACCAAATCTAACGAAATTTTCGTCGAATTCAGAGAATCCTAAAAAAAAAAACCCCCCGAAAAAAAATAAAAATCCAATTAATTTTTCGCAGAAATTTTAAAGCGCCGGTGATTTCTGATTTAGATCAGTGATCCTGATCTTCGGAATTTCGTTATTTAATTTTCCGCCGTCTCTGCAAGGAACATTGAGCAATCAATTAATAACTAATTGTTTGAAATTTTAATTGATTCAGATTCGATTCCGGAAGTGATCAGCTTTAGTTTTCAGCGGTTTCGAGAGATTCTTGTATCCTCGCTGGGGTAACGCGTCGTCGCTTACCGCACGTGGAAAACGCAACGATAGGAGGATAGAGCGCGAGAACATATTAGTACTCGTACGTACGCTTTGCGCGAGTGCCTCGCTTTGAAAGTTGCGAGAGGACAGGAAGAGCGGAGGAAGAGAGTAAAGGGAATTGTAGGACAAACGAGCTTGTTACGCGAGATCGCCTCTGGGTCGAGTAGTCGCGTTGACGAGGCACATACATAGATATAAAACGCTTGCTTTGCGGATAAACCCGAGGTTTCTCGCTCTACCGCCGGGCTACCAATTGTTCCCCGTGTGTCATCCCGACTCTCAAGAGGCGCCTCGTGCAAATCGTGAATCGAAAAGCAACGGAGACGCTGTCTAACGAGTCGCCGTTTTTCTTTCACATCGAGCAACATTAACGTTGGGTTAAATAACGCGCGAGTCTCCTCACGGCCACGTGCAAAAATCCCGCGCCAACCGGTTGAACTCTCGTGAGCACTTTCAAACACGGGAAGTATTCCCGATATTTCAACTTTCCTCCACAAACCATCAGGCAACGTGGAGGTAAGCTATTGTATTATCCAGTTTATGGCAGTTCCATATTTTGTATCCTTATAGAGGAAATTTTTCTTTTTTTATTACCTTTTTTTTCTTGGAATTAGTCGTGTCAGGATAGTTAAAATGGTCTCAAACATCGAGCAACGTTCGAGAAAATTGAGGGATGTGAAAATTTAAATCTGTTGTATCAAGAACAACTTTTTCATGGATGAATTTCTCGGATACTCAAAGATTAACTTACTTACTTCACAAAGAATGTTTTGCCATGTGATAAAAATGATGATTATGACAATTTCTTTTCTGTTCTTACACTCTGCATACTTCTGAAACAGAATCGGTAGGCCAAACATTTCCCAATAATTTCCGTTTAAACTTGCGGCATGAGTATAGCTTTTTATTTTTGTTTGTTTTCAATAATTGGTAGAATTGTAATTTAGGGCTGAAGTGAATGTAACGATTGAAACGAGACCTATGGTCTTGTTTCAATCGCTACATTCATTCCGGAAAAACGAATTTCAAGCAGAACTGAGAATAGTTTGGGAATATTTAGCCTACTGATTTTTTTTCAAAAGTGTGCAGAATGTACAAATAATACAAATAATGGTTGTAGGTGACCGCCGTTACCCGCATTATTTTGCCACCTGGCAAAAAATTCTTTGTTCGATAGGTCAAGAGTACATTGTCTTTAAAAATAATACTAACGGTCAAGTAAGTTAGATTAGTCTTTAAATATCCATAAGCTTGAACTGTCTCCGTTAATCGAGCTGAATATTGGCACACAGGTGCAGTAGTTACCCTCTATTTTTGTAATAATTTACATGTAAACTGTTTTTGTGTAATAATTTCAAACGTCTATTCAGATTTGATTAAATGTTTAATTTTTCGAAAAAAATGACTAATGCTCGCAAAATAGTTCTTTAAAACTGAAGTAACGCTAACGGATGATCGGTATTAATTTTGAGCTGAATCTAAAAATAAATTTAGATTTTATAGGATTTAAACATTTTTTTGGTAAATTTACGTTGTTGCTCTAACTCCACATCAACATAGAACAGTTGAACTTAAATTTTCTATAGCGATAAAAGATCGATAGATGGATTCGAAGTTTGTAGCAATTGGAATTCTAAAAGTTTCATAAGTGAGTAATTTTTTAAAAAATTGACAAAAGTAATTGAAATTTTATTATTACCTGTTTAATCATATACTGTATGTATTTTGTATAACATGTTGCGAAAATCCGTTGAGGAGTTTGGCGTCTGTGATGATTTGATTTTTCCAAATTTTAGTAAAAACAGGTATCAAGGTGATTTTAGACACCGAAGTTTTTGATACTTCGAAATTACGCTTTAAAGAATATAGAATATTTGTCCATTCAAAAGTTTTTGAAAAGTTGCAATAAATTGAAACATGCAAATTGCTTCCTCATATTTTTTAATCTGCAGTATAAAAAGCTTTCTCTATGAGGAAGCCAAAATTGAAAAAGGATTTCTTTCGTACAGAAGGTTGACCGTTAGTTTCTACACCGAGAACAGAAATTCATTATTGGTTTAAAAAAATCTGGAAGACGCGAACTGTCAAAAAAATGTTTATTTAGAGGAACTAATCTTTTAGCTTGTTCATAAATCATACAGATATTCATTGGATTAGTTTCAGGTACGCAAAAATGTTGTTTTACTGATGACCAATTTTTAATAGCTCGTGTCCACCGGCATTTTTTTCTGTCAGCCATTTTGGTTGTCAATGTTCTCTAATGAATGTTTAATGAAATTACACCTTTGAATACCAATAGGAGCGAATCTCTCAGATTTAGTATATACCCCTTCAAAATCAGCAAAACAGGAGTTTTCATCGCTACGGGGGAAAAAAAAGTTGAATATTCAACAGGATTCTCAATTACTTCTCATCTGTGCAATGAACGAGATTTACATTAATTCATTTTTAGTACGGATACGCACTGGTGTTTTTGGTAGAAAAAAGTGATCCTTTTTTTTTGTTCCAGTGATCTTCTAATATGTAATTTTTATGCTACAGTTTAGAAAACAATAATAATTTGCATGTAAAAATGGTAAAAACAGTAGTTTGCGGCAGTCGCGGCTTAGTTAAAGTTTGTGTTGTGCATATAAAAATACCCGACTTTCAAACGTTTTAAAAAGATCAGTTTATTTTTATCTTAAAAAAAACAGACTCTGTAGCTTCATGGCATGTTTCTTCCCCTTAGATATAATTTTAAAAAAAATTTATTCTCTTCAATAGACAACAAACGGCGTCTATCTACCTTTTTAAATCGCACTTATCGTGCATCTACTATTATTCTAATTCGGATTTATTTATTAATTTTAATTTCTGAAATTTGGTGATCTTCATTTTATTCGGCATATTCTGAGATTCAAAAAACAAAAAATTAACATAGTCCGACTTGACCCTGATTTTAATTTAAAAAAATCACCGATCGTAGTTATCGATAACGACGGCGACTGGCATAGAAATGACTCCACTGTGAGTAATTATAAAAATATTACAGTGAAATATACCATCATTACGAATGCCACGAGAGATCTATGAAATAAAGAATGAATTAATAGGTGAAGATAAATGTTAATTTCGTGTAGGAATGATGGTTTAATTTTTATGACTTTTTCGTTATTAGGTCACAGCGAGTAATTAATGATTGAGCACTTGCTCTTAATCCGACGAAGATAAAAGTAAAACCTCGTTAACTATAGCAGGATTTCCATTTCTCATTGTGGATTAGCTGTAACAGTGGCTCTGCAGGTTCGTCTAGCGCACAGGACACGGCGATGAGAAAGATGAGGATAAGGAGAAGAAGAATTAAGTGTCTTACTATCTAAATTGTGAAATCCAACATCGTTTGTGTGAACAGAATTTTTAAATTGTTAGCTCTGGGTTGTTCGACACGTCATACATTTTTCTTGCCAAATTCGTGAGACATTGAATGTTGAAAATCATATCATTTTGAATTTAAATACTTATAATTGGAAACAAAAATTGTATTGAGAAAATTTGTCCATTCGCATGATCATGAATCTGGTAACGATCAAAATGAAATCCCAAATGTCCAAGACGATTGATTTCTACCTGAAGAGAAGAGTCTACCATATGTAGTACAGTAAACTTGATTTCTTTAGGCATTCTGGCGCTTTCCCCAACACGTTTTCTATGTCATCTTTATTAGCCTCTCATTCGTATATTTCTACGATTCTTGAAAAAAGTCGCCAGAATCCCAGGGTAAACCGATTTGACTATACCGAATGTGTAATTATTGTTAGATTCTTCTCTTCCTGGTGACTACAACGTGTGATTAGTGCCCGAGTGGTTTTTGTCTACATAGAGAAAAAAAAATCGTCGCACTTCAACCAATTTCCAATACATTGGATTACATTGAATTCCTACTAATGGTTGCGCATCGAAACGTAAATCCATGCATTTTTATTTTCGACTTAGCGAATAAGAATTACTGGAATGACATCAGAATTTTTAATAGGATTTATAAAAAAATTTAAGGATATTTCCAGGAACAATTTTAAGCCAAATGAGTGACATTGTAAATTTTGTTTATAGGGAAACGTGTTATGTATAAATAAACAAATGAAGAGAACAGATGTAGGTACATCGTACAATATTCAGTTAATCATTATTAATTTGTTTATGAGGGCAAAAATGATAGATTACACAGGAAAAAAGTCACAGGCACTTCAGTGATCACAATTATTATCTAATAATCCTATCAGTAATTTTTCTGTGGTATTCTAAATTATTACTAATCAAAAACTATAAACCAAGTTTTGTATTTTTTTTTTGTAAATTTCTATTATGGGATTTTTTGTAAGTACATTATTATCAATAATATATGTTAAAAAGCCAGTAGAGTACTGATTACTAAAAAATGTTCATCCTTATGAAAGAAGTAAAAATTAATATGCAGAAATATGTGGTTCTCACGGCGTATAAAATAAAAAAAACTATCCAGATGTAATTAGTTTGAAGTTTGATTTTACTACAATATCATCGAATTTTTTTTTGTTCTGAAAAATATCGGGTATAGTGGCCATCTTAATTTGCTCAAATTCTGTAAATAAAAAACGAATATCTAGTCTTATTTTTTAAATGAGTTTCGAAACCGATTGAAAGTGCCAGCTTTCGGTTTTTCAAAATAATTAATATTCGAGGTTTAAAGAGCATTCGCCGTCGGTGATGCCAATTTTTTCAATATTCTTTGTACTTATACATACTACAATTTTGAGTAAAACTAAATTTATTGAAAACGTAATCGTGGAAAGCATAGTAAGAAAAAAAAAGTTCTGTCGACAGCGAGTACTCTGCCAGTTTAAATCTAAATACTTTTATTTAGAATTAAACATTCACTACTATTACTAGAATTCAAAAATAGTAAAAAATTGGTTATTTTATCATAAACTGTGGTTTTGACTTACTTAACAAAATCTGAATAAATTGCACAATGAAAACGGCATGATAATTTGGCGTATTCGTTTGAATTATATAACCTGATTATTTAAAGAAATTATTTAAGAAAAACTCTTTTTTTTTTAGGTGTCTGTATGGTTATCGCCTCATTTATCAGTTGCTTGAACAAAATAAAACAGCCAGAAAATCTTAATTCTTTAGCTGACTTTCGGCGTCCTTGAGAGTGAAATAATAGCAGCGAGTGTCCGAGATGAATTGAGACAATTACGCGTTGCTCGTATAACCGAGTGGATATAGGTTGGTAATTTTGAGCGGCTGCTTTAAGCCGCGGTTTGATAGCACCTGGTCTCGTCGGCGCGAAGGGAAACGGGCCGCGCGCGGTCTGCTTGCTTCACCTCATAATTACCAGTGGCATTCTCGAGGTTTCAATGCGTTCAAAGCGACACGAGAACAGACGAGAGAATCCCTGTGGTCGAGCACTCGTGGCGGGCTCGTCATGACTCTCACTCTCGACTTTCGTACACCAGCGTTAACACCCAGCATGAATCATCCGTGTCTGGAGACAAAGGAAGATTCGAAATCTTCGCTCGAGAGGAGCTTCTTGATCCATTTTTTTTTCTTCCACCATAAGCCGCTTAACGACCCCTGCTCGTATAATAGTGCTGCATAACTATACTGTTCAATCCTTCAACGTAGTCTCCACTTGTTCTTAATTTTTTAGTCTTTTCCCGTCGTTTTTTTTTTATCTACCATAGTTACTGCTTTACAATTGTGGATTTTTGTCGCGATTACGTGACGCATACTCGACACACTTTTTTTCTCAACATTTTTGTGAAGGGGGAAATCTGTAACCACGAATCCGTCGAATATTATAATTTTTTTTATAATTTCTAAAAATCTTCTTTTCGAAACAAGAAACTAAATGAAAACGATCAACATATGAGGCATTCTGCATGCTGTAGGCCACCCCTGTGTCGATACGTCACAGAAAAGTTTATAGTTTGTGGTGTAGAATATCTCGAATATGTACAATATACGTTAGATTTCTTAATATTATATCCCACCCAAAATTAAATACCGCTTTTTGATTTTAGTGCTTTTTTTCGATTCACTGTACATAAAAAATGATCTATTGTATCAATAAAATGTTCAAATTAGAAAATCGACTCTATCTCCCGCAGCCATTCCTCATGCTCTCACTTCCTGGACGTTTTTTTTATCGGCACTGAACTTTAAACGAATAAACCCTGATTCTACTTGGAACCCTTCATCTCAATCAGTAAAGTTTGAGCTGATTGATCTAGTCGACGGAAAGAAAAATACCCCACAAAACACATTTCAAGAGTTCTTCAATAGACTGGAAAGAAATATCATCATCATGACAAGTTTTTTTTACCGACGGAACAATTCTCGAAGGTCATTGCGGATGTGTTCGATTGAATGAGCGAAAAAAGAAGAAAAAAGAAGAATGTAATCTTGGGGACCGCAGACTGTGCGGGAGAGGGACACTTTTTACGCCGGCCATGACCGCAGCGCTCTCAGTCGATATATATTCATAAAGAAATTTCTCAGTATATCTCAACATGTATACTTTCGAATAAAAAAAAACTTGGACAAAATCGAAGGAATAGTTTTTGAGATAATAATTCCTAAAATCCACATTTTTTTCGCTGCCTACTCGGATGTTCCCCCTTAAAGTACAAACTTCCTAAAGAATTCTCAATTTTCTTGTGCGAAGCATTCGCAATCCGTGAAGCTCCTAAAAATCATAGAGGACATAGAGACTATGGCAGCGGTAGTATTTGCTGACTCAAAATCCACCCTTGATGAAACAAAAAATGCAACTTGCTCCGAATACGCCATCCAAAGCATCTAAACGAGACTCGCGACATACCAACCGAAAAATGAGAGGTATCACTCGTATGAATTCCATCTCATCAGGGCGTCAGCGGAAACGAAAAGGCCGACGTAGCGGCAACAAAACTCAGCAATCCATGTCTTGAACGATTATAGCAGCATTCCAGTTTCAAGCAGCGAACTCAGGAACTCGATATTCAAAGGCGTAATGGAAAAATGGGACGAGACTTGGACTACAAACTACATAAACAAACTATGTTACACTAGATTAAATATTTTTGAGAATCTCCCGGTTATAAAAAAGGGAAGAGACCAATGTGCAATCACCAGACTACGAATTGGTCACACAAATTTGACACATAGCCACCTGTTTGTCTTCTCATCGAAGCTCATGTGCCCAAACTGCAGCTGCACTCTCACGAAAGAACACTTCCTCGCCGACTGTCCTGCCCACAGAGATATCCGAAAAAATCTGAGCCTATCTCCATCGCTGGAAAGCTGTTTGAACTCCAAAAAGATGTGTGACAAAGTGGTTGAGCTATGTAAAATGATGAAGATTTTCTACAAACTATAACTGAGACACCATGGCGATAAATTGTAGTTTATACTTTGACGATGTTTATATAATGACTCAACTTGACTGGTCGCTAATAACCACGAAATTGACGCGACCTTAAATAAACAGAATAATAAAAAAACGAGTGTTCAAACATAAAATGTAGATATTTGAATGTAGTTTCCATTAAAAAATCGCTAAAATATTAAATCTGTCTAATAATATGGTTATAAAAATAGCTACGACATTTCACGTAGTTGAGATTGTCAGAATATCTTATCTAAAGTCTTTCTTCTTTTATTCTAAAGCCCCATTGCTTTTATTTAATTTTTTTAACTTTTATTTTTGCATTATAAATATTGAGTCAAAATGAATGTTCATTGGCAAGCAATGCCAAAATATTTCTTCATCAAAATATATTTTATTTCTATTATAGACCAGCAGAAAACTAAATGGTAATAATACAGAAGAATTCCAGAGTACTGAATTATACTGGAATTTCCATTAATATTGTGCCCTTTATAAAAAGAAGAATTTTTATTTTTGAATTCGTGCGTTTGATTATAATAAACTGATGGATATAAAAAGGTTTTCAATATTTTGAACGGTTTTTTTCTTTTATAATATCCATAGAAATAAAGTTTATTCTGGATGTCTGCTTTTCTTAACAAATCAGAAGACAAT
Organism: Perithous albicinctus; assembly: GCA_964016905.1. Classification (NCBI taxonomy): domain Eukaryota; kingdom Metazoa; phylum Arthropoda; class Insecta; order Hymenoptera; family Ichneumonidae; genus Perithous; species Perithous albicinctus. The sequence goes on along the minus strand of OZ024690.1, from coordinate 17,293,464 downwards.
CCTGCTTTCAAAGAAAAAAAAATTTAAGGAAGAATCTATTTTTAACTTGCAATTTGTAGAAATTAAATCGTTAATACTATTTAATCTGATGTCCCAATTTTTTTATACGCTTATCGTCTTATGTTGTCGCTAACTCCGTTGCAAATAAATAAAAAATTCTGAGCAGCTTCATGAAAAATATCCTGCGATGAATGTTTGTAAACTTTTTCACCAAACAATAGAGACAGTATTCCAATTTTTGCTCTGTCGATTGCATATGCTTCATAGAGACAGTAATGTATAAGTAGCCAACGCATACATACACAAACACATACGAAGCGCTGGCTGCTGGTTATAATGGATGATTAAATTTCCGGAAAATGAGCATGCCGGTTGCTCGTTTCATCTCGTAGTTCCATCTCCCTCTGTAACAGCCTAACGGATTAGTCAACGATGCGTGAAGTAATGGAACGTATGTGGTGCAATAATTATATATACATATTCATAGCTTCAGTTCACTCTGCAACACGATTTGCCAGTGCAGTATATGACGTTATTGGTGGACACTTTGGTTTTAAGCTCGAGAAATTGTTCGATTTCTCTATTTCGCTATTCAACAAATATATATTGTTCAATAATCAGATTCGATTTGCATTAAGACCTCGAAAATCTTTACCCGTTTTACATAAAAATAGGAAAATCAATTCTATGTCATTTTTTAATTTTATTCGTACCAAGTATTCTACATTGATTCCTAACGTTTAGTAATTTCTATGTAATTAAAATTTTTTTACTTTGAGGCGATAAAAATCTTTAAAATATTAATATGATTTAAGATACTAATTCTGGAAAAATATACTCGTTTAATAACTTTGGTACAATCTTTTTTATATTAAATTAATTCGATAATTTTTCCAAATACATATTATTAAAAAAAAAAAATTGTTTTGTAATGTTGTAACTTGCGTTTTCGAGAATTTCTCAAGATTGTTAGTATCAAACTTTGCGTTTAATCTTGACATTTCTTATATGTAATGTGAAATCTTTCTACGAACTAAAATTGAGAATTTTCGTGCCACTGTGAAAACCGAATTATTCAACTTCTCTTCCTGTAACCCAATTTTGGGCTTTTCAACAGTGTACATGATTCAGAACAAACTACTCGCTAGTTTCCACTCGACGATGTCCCATATTGTTTAAAAAATTTTATGCCAGTTGAATGGAAGAATTTTATTTTGAGATTACATGTTCAAAACTAGGAATTAAAATAGAAATTGTTAACGTAATTTTGGTTTCTCGAACGGTGTACCTCGTGTTATGGAACGTATCTTAATAAAAAAAAAAAAAATCCCTCGTTCAACCGGTGTACAATGTTGTTGCGTAGAAAATGAGATGCCATACATTCACATTTAGTTTGTTCTGAATCATGCGCAGAGTTGACAAAGATCAAAATTGGGTTATCAGAGATCTGGTTGATCAAACTTTCGATTGATAGATTGATTTAATTATATTTATTAACTGATTAGAAATAATACATATTACGGAGATAATATTAATTTTTTAGTTGACACGGCCCCTTAAGTGGACCAAGTTATTTAAAAATCATGAAAATTCAATGGTACAGCAATTTCAAATATAAAAACTTCAACGTTGCTAAAAATTACTACTGCGTAAGTGAAAAAAAAATTAAGCACTTTTCCTATAAAGAGAATAGTCCTTGCAGAACCAATTTAGTTCATCCATGCAAGGTGAATTTTACAAGTGCAAAACATGAAAAATATTTGCATCGTTAAACTTAGCTACAACAACAAAAAGTCCACTTACATTTATTTTTTCTTAGTGATTACCCAGTAGTAAGTTTTCCCAAGGTAAAAGTTTCTGTGTACAATTGCTGCACTTTTTGCTTGTGATGATTTTTAGGCGACTCGGTCCCCTTAACTGTGTAACAAAATTCGGTGGAGTATTCTAATGGAATGCGATATATTACACTACTGCAATATACACGTTTGGTCCGAGATGGCATCGATTCTTCATGTTAAATCCGTGGCTGCTGGTTACGTTATGTATGTCCCAGTCCCTTCCGTCAAACAGCGGCGATCGAATATTTCCTTTCCCGGAAATCCACGGGAGTCAAATCGAGTTTCCATCGGAAGGGATATAGCGGGTATATGGTTATACGATCAGGGTAAACGGGCTGTGGAGGATACCTGTACTGTGTACTTTAGTAATACGAGTACGGCCCGAACGAGCGCACTTCGCTATCTATGATAATGCGCGCGAAGGTTGGGTCGACGGAAGCCACTCGGCTCGATTCGCATCGCTGCTAAAGCACACCGTTAAACCCCGTTAAAGCTCAGCTCGGTCTTTTTTTTCTCTCTTTTTTTTTTTTTTTTGGAAGCTCGAATTACCAGAACGGTCCAAACGCTGCAATAGAACGGCCAACACGAACCGGATCAAGGTGGTGAATGTATAGCCTACCGAAATATTTCGTTCTCGAACACGTAACCTCGGGGTTAAAACCGTACTTTTCCGAAATGCAACTTGTTGGCAAAAGTATACACAGCTTTATCCACATCTCTGAATAGGGGGTTACGTTTGAAACCTGAATAATCTCGGTGTAGCGAGAATAACTTGGGAATAGTGGGTATGAATGAGCTAGGAGAGAATTCGTATATTTCTGGTGCAAACTTTATTCATTAAAACTCAAAGCTTTAAGAAAATCTTGTGATCTCCATACTACAAAATACTTGAAGGGCTTTGAGCCAAGCAATCGACTCATTAAGTTACTTTTCCAGATTAAAAGAACCAAACATGTTAAGGTGAAATTTGTTTCTTTTACAGAGAGAGAGAGAGAAAAAAAAATACTAGACTCGATGAAACGTTTAGTTTTTTGAAGCAAATAATTTTTTTTTTGTTCAATAGTATTTATAAATATTCTATTGGCTTTCTTAACGAATGTGTTAGTTCATTTTTCTCGAAGCAACTAAGTAAAACTGAACAGCAAAATAAATGTTAAGTTTTTTCAATAAAATATGTATATCGATAAAATTATTGTTTGCATTAATTACATCTTACACTGAAACTTTTTATCAGATTTAAATCCAACGAATACATAATCTGGAAGCAAAAAACGAAACGACGCGCATGCCTGTTGTTTGTATTAAGCAAAACTTGGGTATGGCAATTATAATATGTCCTGAAAATGTATCCTTTGCAATATTTATTCTACTCAAATATATCGTGCTCTCGTGGGAAATTCTAACTATATCCGACTAATCTAACAAGTGTACAGATCCGTCTACATATTTGTTTGAATCAACGGCAATGATATTGATTTGATAAAACTTTTTCATTTGATTCAGCACTATTTTTTCTCAGAGTATTGTTGCATCATTGTCATCACGCAGTTACCTAATTTTTTTTAATTCTGAAAAAATCTGTCGTCATTCACATGTATTCTCATTTCAGTGCAGACTTCCCTGCTGAAAAAAAAAACCCAAAAATCCTGTAATTAATACATAATAAAAAAGATAAAATAAAAAAAAAACAAAATTAAAATTGTGTAAAGAATAAAGCCCAACCGAAAAGTTGTAAATCTCGAAAAATAATTAAATCATTTTACAAACTAGGAAAAAGTATTCAATGATGTCGGGAGAACGTTCGTTGGATTTAGGAATTCGCCTTCTCCAACTGGAGCGAATACCTTTACAGAGAAGGTCCTTCTCCTACACGTTTTTATCCTACATGTGCAATTTCCGACATGAAAAATATCCTACACCGAATTAATCTTCTCCCAGTGAGAGTATCGTGAAATCCTACATGTGTAATAGGTTCGGTGTAGGATATTGCGCTTGTAGGTCAAAACCGTATAGGAGGATCTCCTCCTTTTTCTAGTTTGTAAAATTAATTAAATATTTAAATATATTAACAATGTTACGTTCAGGGTTTCTGTACAAAATTATAATCGTGTTTCTTTTTTAAATGTCTTAATAATGTGATCGTCTATTCTTCTTATATAGATTTACTATTTTAGCTCGGGGGCGTCGCACTTACCCTCAGCCCTCATTTTTCTAAGTCCCTTTAACAGACTCCCCTGAGATCCAATTTTTCTAAGTCTCCCATAACACGCCCCGGGCCTGTGGGTGATTGTCGTGTCTTTCAGCGTCTGCGAGTATCCGTGAGTTTTTGTGAACGTCTATGCGAGGCCCTGTGCAGGGCTCTATGTATGTGAGTGATGTCTGTACACGTGACAGTGTGAGTGTTTGTATGAGTTTCCAAGGAAACACATCGCCGTTTATAATATTGTAAATATGAGCACACACCGCGACTGAAATTTCGTGCTGCGCCACATTCGCCACTTTAACTGTAGAGTCTCTACAACCCTCGCCAATATAGAGCCCAGGATTCCGTTACGAGCTGGGCGGGTTTGTACAGCGGTACAAGGCCGGCTATAGTCTCTGGACCGGCCAGAATCGAATCGAATATCCTCCATTCGATCCCGCGGCGAGAATATTCCTTATCGGTTCTCTGCTGGCTGCCTCTGCTTCTGGTCTGCCTCTCTCTATACATACCCTCTCTTCAAGCCTCTCCCTGTAACTCCCTTTTGCTCTCTCGCTTCTCGCTTGCCACCCGGTAAGCGCACGGCGCTTATCCAATATCCTGATTTACGCTCCTGCCGCTTATATACTGTGTATATGCAGCAAGGATATTTATCTCTATGCTGCCGCTGTCACCGAGACACGCTTCTCCTGTAAGGGACTTTAAGCGACCTGTATATAACTCGCTTCTCCGAAAAGTAATATAAAGTTACACTGGAAGCTCCTGATTAACATTCCTGAGGTGTTACTAAACTTTTTACTCTATTTCTGAGTTATTCCTAAGTATGCATTCTCAAGGTTTTTATAGACACGTTTTCATCTCATTTCCTAAAATTCTCCACATTCCTGTCTGCATCTACTCTTTGTAATGCACTAGACTCAGAGAAATAGCGGTAATGTCTGGCAACTATTAAGTGACATCTATTAATTTGCAGTATATCTGACTTTTTGTAGTTACAACTAATTTAATTTAATTAAGGTATTAATGGCACAGTTAATTTTAAATGGTAATTATAACATTAGTTCCAAGTACTGAAAAATGAGTAGCTGTCACGTAATAGGAGCCAGGATTACCATGATTGAGTATGCTGAGAACAATTCATGGAATAGAATGCAGAATATCAGTCATCTAGTTTTACTCGTGTCATAATTTAGTTGCTAGTTATATTATTTATTGTTGTAGTAACTACAAAAACATGGTTGTTACTTCAGAGATATATTTTTATTGTAAAGTCGACCGTAGATTTTACGGGGTGTAAAATTCGTTCTCATTACTGTATCTAATTTGTACAAGGGCACAGAAAAACAGCGGAATACCCGGCCAATTCAGGCGGCTTTATTTTTATCGCGAATCCCTCAGAAACTCAGAAAAACTGCCTCTTGTTCTGTAGTTCATAGTAAAAACGAAATTAGTATTTATTTACTTGCAACAACAAGTTTCTGTCCACAAACGTACACACAGTTTTTCGTTGTTCATTAAAAAATATACATATATATTTTTTTTTTTTTGCGTTTTACAACAAAAAAAAAAAAAAACTACTAAACGCCTTTCTGTCTCTCTGTTTCTCCTAGTTACATGTTTGTCAAATGAGAGCTGCGAATAATCTGTTCAGACGGACATTCTCAATTTAATATTTTTTTAATACTTGGCGTCGAGACGCCATGGAGCTTCTTGATAACACACGATCTCCTATAACTTTTATTCTATATGATCGTTTTATTTAGTTTTATTATTATTGCAAATGAAGAGTCGCGGTGGCGACTCGACACCAAGTATCAAGAGAAATTAGTTTTGAATGAAAAATTATTGTTCCGAAATATATTTGCTATTTCACTCGTCGAGGTTTCGCCTCACATTAAGGCGGAAGTAAGAGGCGTTAAACAAATTGAGTAGGTAACAAAAATGGTTTGCCAGTTTTCTAAGAGCTGAATGATCTTTTAGAAAAACACAGGCAACGGTCAACACGGCATGATGATCTCGCAGTTGGCTGTTCTCATCTCTTTCCCGAATTATCAACAGTCTTTGAGAAATCTGGTAAACAGTTTTTATTAACTGAGTTTTTTTTCCACGTGTTGTACTTAATCTTAAGAATAAGAACTTTATTTCATGACGAAAATCTATTTTCATATATTTCATGTAAAAAGATCGCGTAGGTAGTCCACAACTCGCGAGTATCACGATCCAAGATGGCGCTTTTCATTGTTCCTCATCTTGGTTTGTATGGGTTAGCATTTTTCCGGTCATCCTACGTTTACCACTGCTATTTTCACCCCACGTTGTACGCTCTTATTCTCGTTACGTTATACCAACATTTTCCCTCTTTCTCTTTTTTTATAGCTTTGCGGGTAGAACGAGCGTAAACGCTTGCATATATGTAGACCACGAGCGATGATGTTGCGGCTGGTGTGCTGTTGGGAGGGTTGTACGAAATTGCTCCACTTGGAAGGAGTTATGGTCGGCCTGCGAGCGAACAGCGAGAGGCTCTGATGCCAGTGCTGTGTTGATATACACATATAACACTGGCTGGTGTTCGCTAGCACAGTGCAGTGTACATGCGATGGTGAACAACCCTCGAGCTTATATCCAATTCCCCTTCCCGGCAAACGATGGATAGATGGATAACTCGACATTGATCGCCTTCGATCCTTCGGAACTGTCGAGATCCCACGTCCGCGGTACTTATTTCCATCTTTCTTCCTCAAACTCCTTTCTTCCCATCACGGAAACAGCGGCAGAAAGCGCATACGTAAATTTCCTCGACAACCACCGAAGCAACGAGTATCGTCCTCTGGATGCGTTCGTTTCGTTTATATTTCTATTCTACGTGGTTTCATTCTCTGTTATTTTTGTCTTTATTTTATTTTTCCCTTGTTCAGCGGTGCCATTTTCTTTTTATTCACTTGCGTGCGATTTTTTCTTTTATTTTTTATTTTTCGTCTTCACGTCGCTACCGAGGTGGCAAAAGCGTTTCACACAGGCAGTTTGCTGCTTTGAGACCGAGGCACAGCCGCACCTAGCAGAATATAATCCTGCATATCTTTCACACTTCTTTTTATCTTTGTTTTTATTTTTATTTTATTTTTCGTCATTATTTTCTTTTTTTTTCTCTCTGTCGCACTGTAGCAGTTGCTACAACACACACACACACACATTGCCTGGGCTTTCGTATACCCAACACGCGCTGGCCCGGATCCCGTTGAGGCATCATCGACGGTTCTGACTCGAAAGTTCTCTCGCGTTTTTCCCCTTGCTTTTCACGAATTCCTTGTTTTTCTCGTTCTTGTTCCTTTTTTGCTACTTGCCGTTATATTCCACGCCACCCTCTGACTGCGGTTATGCTTTTGGTTGGCCAACGGTGGCCCTCGAACCCTCTGTTGGCTTCACTTTTTTTCCTCCTATTCCTTCGCACGACTACTCGATCAGCGCCGTTGGGTCTGTCGAATCCCACCGGCATTTTCCCTTTCTGCGCAGTAAAAGATATTACGAAGCACGTAAATTCCACAATTTTTTTTTTCGTCGAAACTATCAGAAAAATTATTCAAAACTAACTGGAGACAAGTTGTTACTTTTTTTACTGTAAAAATACTGCTGGTTTTACGGGGAATCTTTTGAACTTTTTACCTCGGGAGGGAGTTTCTACAAAACATCCATAGCCTTTTTTTCGCTGTTTTTGCATAGATTTATGTAAATTTTAATTTATTTGTAGTATTCTTTGCCTAGACACCCAGATATAAAGCAACAAATTCTACGCGTCCCCATAAATTCCCTGCATAGCAGACCTTGATCACTTATTTGGGCCCCTTGAGGGTAAATTTTAAATCCTGACTGACAATTCGTACTTCCGGATCACCCTACTTCGATCTAATAATGAGAATATGTTTTTTTTATATTAAAACGTAAATTAAGAATTTTATTATTAATTTGCCAATTATACGTGAATGCCATTTTGGTACATTATAGAATATAAAAATCAATAAGATAAATGTTAATCAAAATAAATATTAATAATCAAATATTTAAAAAAAAATTAACTTCAATTGTGATGTTGGTGAAAGCAAGTTCAAATGTTTGCTTTAATTGAGTTCAATTTGTCTCTATTGTCATTCAACGATGTCCTAAATTGAGTTTATTCACAATTGCCTCTAAAATTCTGTAACGCCATCGTATATGTGGTATCCCCGGATGCTGTCCTTCTGTAAATTAATATGTACTTGTCGCAGATTGAATGAAAATTATCGTTGCACGTAGTACATAATAAATTAAATGCGAGCGCCCAACCCGATTCGAGTGCATTAACCTCTAGGACAGGACGAAATCGTAAAAGTTTCTCGAGCACCGAGATCGAATCACTCGGCCGCGCGGATTGAAACTCTTGTGCCCTGGCTCGTTTGCTCTACCCTCGGAGAGCCTCAAAACTCGTTTCCCATCCACTATAATCGAGCTGAAGCTCACTGTGAGATATACAGTATTAGCTGGTTTATGGGAGATGCAGAGATCGCTGATAAACCCATATCTCGTCTGCATTAGTATTCTCACTTTATGGATAAACTCGTGGCTGGCGATGGAAACTCTGATAGTACAGTCATTACTTTTATCAGACACAAGAGGACGCATACCTGCTGCAAAAAATATAATTATTTAGAGGATTGAAAGTGAGGCTTTTTAATTTCGACGAAATGTTGTTATTTAAAAAAATGATTAATCGTTAAATTCACAGACGCGAGTATGTCAACATTCACTAATTAATTGGTTAGACCAACCAAGTTTTTCGTTACCAACTGTAAAATTTCCATATTTTTCATAAATGATATTTCAGGCATAAATCAAAAGGAGAATTTTTTTTTCTTCTAGGGGTATCTAATTTAAAAATCATGATTGCGCCAAGGGCCAGATATTCACGACTATAAATAAAAAAGTGGCCGTGGAAAAATGTCCGATGGAGAAAGACCAGTGGAAAAAGGCAAATAGCGGTGAATAGATAAAAAGTGAACGGAACAAAGAAATATGAAAATGTTTTGATTAAGTACTTCATTCTCATAATTGAATCAGGTTATAGGATTACACGAGGATGTACAAAACAAGTATATAATTCTATTTTTAATAATAATTTTCTACAAATTATATTACAAAAGAAGGTTGTGTCGTAATAGCAGGCCTTTTCCTCTCTAGCCCCTCACGACGGAATCCGGAGTTTTTTTGGAAAAGTCAGCACAGTGGATAAAACATATTTGGAGAAGTAAGAAAAAAATGTTCGAAGTTTGTAGCGGACTAGTTGATAAAGAATGTATCGTACGTACTGTTGCAATTCTTTTTCATTCGAAAATTCGAGTGGCCATTTGAAAAGCGCCATGAAACAGGCTTGCTGCCGTACACGGAGATAAAAGCTTTGCTAGGACTACAACCAATCGGTTGGTTGTACAAAAGTTTAGTACAACCAAGTTATTGGTTATCACAATCAAGTTCTTGGTTATCTTGGTATATTTGGTTGGCCTATCCAATTAACGGTCTGATGTATAAATAACCAACCGCTTGGTTATCCTCACCTGAGCCTTTTTAAAATATAAGAATAACAGTAGTGATTCTTAAAAAAAAAGTATTTTTAATGCAATACAACTTTTTCTTAAATACTTGGGATCGAGTCGCTACCACTTCATCCGTGTTTTGCTATCGCAAAAACAACAGTCATTTTAAAAATGGGGCTACTACATTATACACGAGTTATAAAAACAGCCAGGTGTGAAGTACCCATCAACGTACACAAGCAGTGTTAATATAGAGGAGTGTAAAACACTGAGTCTAAACGCTCCTGTCCAAGGAAAACCAATAAATAATTCACCCCTTTTTAACCTTTTAACACTTACCGCTCAGCGACCCATTCGTTTATATACTACAATATGATTAATCGTTGTTGCAGCGACGCAAGGAACGGGGCCGCATCGCGATCGAGAGTGTTCACGTGGTGGAAACTGCGACGCTCGGTGGCGGTAGCGGAGGCGGCAGCGAGGTGGCCGGGAGCGAGGCCGGCAACGGGGGAGGTGGCGGGGGTGGTGGTGGAGTACCCCCGGGCCTCCCCTTCCAAGTGGGATACCGTGAGGCTGGCCAGGAGTACACTCTGTACCTTTTGGCAGCCCGGGAGCAAGATCGGGCCGAGTGGATTCGGGCCCTTCGTGCCGGTAAGTTTCCAATACTATATATAAATATTGTATATACTATATAATATATATATACATATATACATATATACTATATTATATATATATATCTCTCGCCACTACCAGTCAATTCCATCACTCTCAATTAATTATTCTCTCTACTAGCATAATGCTTGTCGCGGTGCTCTTCTCTTCTGGCGAGTTTCATCCTCTTCATCACTGAATTTACGCGTAAACCCGAATCTTCATCGTCACTCTGTGCTCTATAATTATTTTCATACTCTCAGCATTCACTTTGATATTAACGCTTGATTTTTTTTTTTTCTCTCTGTAATTTCCAATAGCGTTATGCATGTCGACGAATAAAATCGCTTTGGTATTCGGTTATAGAGCCCGCGTGACGATAACCTGGAGAACGGGGTGGTAAAATGCGAGAGAAAATTCAGTACGTCACTATCGATATCGCGACTCTTCCGATATAACAGCAGCTAGCAACATGTGTTGGAAGCGTCAAACCTCATCAACGCGTTCAAAACGTTTTTCCATGTGTATCAAGCACGCGCTTTTATATGGGACATTCCAGGGCAAATTGACACGGTCATACTTTTTGTACTTTTGGTATTTTGTTGTTCGGTATTGAAAAAAAGATTTCGCATCATTTTTTCGATTTCTTGTATGATATTTATTTTTTTAAATTACTTTGATTTTTTGTTTTACAGTTCGTAAATGCACGGTTTAAAGAAAATATTTTTGAGACTACTCTAAAGTTGGAGAGAAACCCAGTGATGAAAAAAAAAAAACAAACTACGACCTATTTTCAATTTTCAAGTTATAGCACTTTTTTCTTTGCCGAAAGATTGTCAATATGAATAATCAAGGGAGCCGAAGTTAGAAATTAGTTTTTCATTTGTATATATGATATTTTTAGGTTTTCAAATTCTCAACTTTTAAATTGTGACTTTTTAAAAACTAAAAGCTGTACTTACTCGTTTCTTTATACAACGTACTTGGGACAAAAGAAAATATAAAATCCTTTTCTTTTTAAAAGGTTTGTAATGAAAAGCGATAATTTTATAGAATTACCAAGGTAAATAAAAAATGTATTTACGTTGTACAAAGGATCAAGAAATTACGGTCTTCAGCAAGGCAAAAGAGCAAACCTGCAAGTAGCGAATTTTCAAAATTCAAATAAACCTGAAAATATCACATATAACTGAACAATTAATTTCTAATCTACATTTTTTTACCCTGCCTCAGTGTTTATTTATATTAACGATCGAACGCCAGTTTTTGCCACAGTAAAAAAAAAATTAGTGTGACTTAAAAATGAGTGAAAGCTGTTACTCTGAATATTTTTTATTTTCATTTCATCCTCCAATTCTAGTTTCATGTTCATTTTTGGAATAGTCTGAAAAAATGGTCTTCTACTAAATAATATACTATTAAAATTAAAAAAAGATCTTAGACTTACCTTTTTTTTTTGTAGAGAATAACATTTTTGGTTATTGTAATCAAACCAGTGTTCGAATAAATCTAAAAATTGGTGCAAAGTGTCTTTTCGATACAAACCTGCAACTCACTAAATTGAAAAAAAAAAAGATGAGGGACTCTGTTGGTTTGTCATGGAATGTCCTACGTATATGTGTACCGGGGTGCAGAGGGCACTGAACGCCCCAGCAGCACCGTTTGGATGAGGTCGTATACTCAGTGGAGGCTTCCGGGGGAATAACGTGGGAACTCGATTATCGACGGGTCACGTCGAAGCTGACTTTGTTTAGCCGCTGAAAAAGCTGGTGCACCCTGCGGTGCTCCCGCTAGGCTGAAGCATATACATACATATATATATATATATATATATATATATATATACATATAGATAGGCCACCAATGAATCCCGGAGAGCCGGCTCAATTGTTTCCGTTCGTTTGCCCGTCATCTTTGTTTATCCAATGAAAAGCGTATTTTTCGAAACGATTCACATTCAGTCCGGGAATTTCAACGCTATTCGACTTTTTCCCCCGTGGATCGATTGCGGCAACATCGATCCCGGTATAAGGAATAAGCGTGTGCTTTCAATTATCTGCAAACAAATCCTTGTCAGTTTTGAACCAAAACATGAATTTTCAGTGAAATTGATACTCTGTTTGAGCACAATAATGTTACGGGAATGAATCAAGCTCTTTCATTTCTGAGGTTTATAAAAATGTATGTATAAATAATTGCGAAAATGTTTTTCCGCTAACGCACGCAGACATAAATATTTCTATGCAAATTCAGAGGATTTGCAGCTGGATTCATTATCTCACATTGCCCAACAGCTCAGTTGAGAGGAGAATCGCCAGCTGGAGTTTTAGATTCAAAGTTTAATCTGACACGAACAACGATTCACCGATTGCTATGCTTCTTTCAGTGCTCAAGCACTACAATATTCGGTTGGGGAGAATTTTCGAGCCTCATACTGTAAGCCAAATTATAGTTAGGAATTGAAAAGTAAAAATTGCGCGCGCGCTTGTATTGTTTAAAGACTATAGTGACTTCATCTTTCTACGCTTGGAAAGAATTTTCTACCAACCAGGCACACTCTTTTTAAATTGTATTTTCTTGGAATCTCTAAAAAATTTAATTAATTTTATTTATTAAAATGGAAAAATATCATGAATTTAAAAAAATTCTTTGTATACTGGATCTTGTTGTATTGTCTTCAGAATGATCGAGGGCTTAGTTTGAAAGTACTACCGAATTACCTAGTTACACTGAAAACAAATTCTATTAGAAAATTGATGTACCAGTATAACAAGTTTTTATGCATAAATATATCTGTTTTATTTTCAAATTAAGGTACTTAACATGTGCTGTCGGATAATAATTGTTTTGTTTTGTATGTACTTGTCGTAAATATTTTTGCAAGATCAGAAAAACTCAATGATCAATATCATTCAAATTTATGCATCAAAATCCTCAATTTTTTATACCGGTATTTGAAATATCGAACACCTTGGATTATTACTCATGAAAGATCTCCGTTGTAATTTTTAAAACAACGTATATAAATTTTCATTTTTGTTACCTGACATCCCTAACAGTACAATCAATTTCATGACCGTCTCTATTACTAATCGAATTGATATGATAGTATGGCAATTTTGAATGACTTATTATTATAATATTCAAAAAAGAAATTATATTTTAAAAACGATACGTATATTAATTCTAACGTGCATTTATAGAATTCAGTTCGCGCTTATTAATTTTAATATTAAGTGTATCAAAATTCATCATTTCTCTGTATCTCAATTTATATATACTCAATTTGAAAATTTAATATATCTTGGTATAGTAAATTCAGGTTCCTTTTTATTTACTTTCTCATAACATACACAGTATTTAAAGTGATGATCTACACATTTTTTTAAAACGAATATATCAATTAAAGCCACTTTAATATTTTTATTTTAAATGAGGAAAAAAGAGTATTTTTTGCAATAAAGTGACACATGGATGTGGTGTTACTACTTTCAAAATTTAGTGGTAACGTAAAGAGAAGGTGGTGCTAAGAATTTTTTCTCGTTAATGGCTTACACGCGTATAGGGAATATGATCCAAGCTTAGATACTATACCTTGTTGTATGTACTATATACATGATGCAGTACTGTTCATGACTGTATACACCGCGAGGGTTGGCACAGGGTTGGATTAGGCGGCTGGCCGTGTAAACGTGACCGCTATCACTCGGACCTACCTTGCGATAATATTGTCTGATCGGCCAATAGCCGTGACTACTTGCGGTCACTATGCCATCAGCTACCAGCGACGTGCCTGATCCACTGGGTACACGGATTTCAGACGTGTCAAAATGTCGGAGATTAACAAGGGATCACATTGTACGTTGTAGTCGCAATGATCGCAATCGCTCTTCTATTTTGTATAATCAGCAGCTTATCTCGTCATGAACCAGTGCAAGGGGAGGAGGGGGGATCCTAATTTCGCAATCCTCCAAAAAATATGTTTCCTATGGTTTCAAAGTATTGATTGCAAATATAGGTTGTCAAGCGTTTAGAATATGCTGGCTTATCGCCCGACGAATTTATCAAGCTACAATCTTGATGTACATAAACCACTTATATTTATAATCTGACAAACAGGTTGATATGAAAGGTATAGCCTGACAAATGGTTATTCAATATAAAATTATATAAAATAAATTAGGGGTGCATTACATATATATTTTCAAGTAAAACTTTGATTTGATTAGAATTTGTGTACTTTAAGGCGAGAAAATTCTGATCAGCATCAACTTTATAAATGATATGAAAAATATTTATTATGAATAAAAATAATGCTAAAAAATTATTTGTAAATTTGGAAAAAAAAGTTTAATATAATCGATAGAAATCTTCAATTTATATACATTATAACACATGATTTTCTTTAAGTTATGATCTTTTATTTATTTAGAGATGGTTGATAAGTTGTGAACTTTGTATATGTCTTTGTTTCATAAAAAAAAAACTTTAAAAAATGCTGCATACTGTAAATTTTACAATGGCCATGATATTCGTTTAAAAAAATAATGATATAATTAATTTTTGTATTTAACAAAAAATGAAGATTCATATTGAATTTCATAATTCTTTTTTCCTGAATTGATTAGAAACTTTTTGGGATTGTATTGCAAGCAAAATTTTTAAACAATAATAAATAATTAAATACGATTAATTAATGTATGTAAAATCATATTTTTTATTATTCCAATTTATTTCATTCTCCTATGTCTGTTATTTCAATTATTTAATGATGGGTTGTTATTTGACTTAGATGCTGCAAAAGGACTACCTCAATAGCCAAGTTTCTTTTGGAAGGATTGGTTTTCTGCTTAAAAGTACTCTTCTCAGCTCTCCAACATCATTAATAATTTCACCTCTGATAATACGTCGAAATAGCATATTCGGTTGAGGTACTCAAAGTAGCTCTAGTAGTGAGGTTCTTAAGCATAGAAAAGAAACTTTTACCATGCAGAGTTACACGAATTCTGCTACGGAAGTTATCGAGACGCTTTTCCAGCTTGTCACGCCGGCTGACGCTCAATTCGACGTTGGGAAAATGGGCTTTTAGCTCTCTCCGCTTGCAGTCAACGACGGGTAGAAATTGCGAGAGACATCGAAACCAACTTCGCTCACTCCAAAAGCGAATAGAGTGGCCAGTCGATCGAGAAATGGAAACGTTACAAGGGATGTAATTTCAGTCTTCCGCATAAGATAACGATATACCTTTTGCTTCGTACCGGCCAGTAAGTGTTAATGGTTCCGATGGCCCAGAAAACATTCAACAAAAATATG
Organism: Perithous albicinctus; assembly: GCA_964016905.1. NCBI lineage: Eukaryota > Metazoa > Arthropoda > Insecta > Hymenoptera > Ichneumonidae > Perithous > Perithous albicinctus. The sequence goes on along the minus strand of OZ024690.1, from coordinate 17,277,898 downwards.
TGCATATGTCTCTACCCACGAAAATTTATTTTTCATTTTTATTTCGTCGTTTTAATATACAATTCGAAATCAATAAGTACAATAAAACCAACGTAACAATTTAAAAAATCAAAATCGAAAATTTTTTCTCTCACATTTCGAAGAAAAAATTTGTGTGCAAAAACATTTAAATATCGCTAATGAATTTTGAACAAAGGAAAGAACTTTATTTATGTATTTATTTGATTTAAAATGGTTTACATAAAACTTAAATTTTACTTTTGACTCCAAACTAAGTAAATGCTATTCTGCTATAAAATATCAAGAGCATAACAAAAATATTGAGAGGTCACTATAGTATTTCTTTTCAATAAAATTTTATAGTGACCTTTTACTACATGTTTTAGGAGAACTTTGATTTCAGTATTTCATAGCGTTTTTAAGACAGGAGATGAAAGAAAAATTGACACGGATATTGGTATTTTTTGTGAGTATTTTGTACTTCAATTCACTGAATCACTGAATTTTTCTGGAATTTCGGAAGTACGGTTGGTTGATTTGGTATAGAATGCCTGATATATAAATTGTTATTGTAAATATTATAATTTAGCTTATTACCAACATGCTTAATCTTGACTTGGAATACATTTATAGAACTAGACAACCAGTGGAATCATAATAAAAAAAAATCATTCTCCACTTTATTACAATGCACACTGATATTACCGAAGACAATAGAATGTAAAATTCGCACTAAATGATCGATTCCACCAATGTTATGAGCTCACAGATATCGATTAATCATTGATAAATTCATTGAAAATAGAATAGCATCCATCATCGGTGATTACCGCGTATTACCAACCGTCGGCTATTACGATTATGAGGTTATTGTATAAATACCTTTGTTATTTAAAAACGAGACGCGTATCGATCATCGAAAATTATCACTTATTAATAAACACCTGCTAAATTAGGTTTATGTTCGCAATAGAAATTGAAGTTGGCGATACCGCAGCTGGTATATCACGACGTATTATATCTCGCAGTATTGTCATTGGGTTATAAACTAGTTTTGACAACGTGGAAGAACTTTCGCGGGACGATCGGTTATTTCGTTTTCGACGAAACTTTTGCTTCTCATCGGAGAAGAATCCACGGACTCACGATTTATGATGGACGAGAGCAAAGTTTTAACGAGTTTTCAAGGGTACCAACGGGCTAACGAAAAGTGAAGGACAGACAGCGAGCTTTAAAGAGTTATATATACATATGAAATAATCCGCAGGAAATCGATTCATCTGGGAGAAAAATGGTTATCACTCTGCATTAATGAAAGAATATTTTGCGTAAATTGGAGCAAGATTAAGCATTGTAGAAAATAATCAAACAAGTCACTTCTTGTAAGTTGACTTTTTTTACTCATCTTAAAATTGTAGAAAAACAATCATTCGAAAGTTTATTCAAAATTGCAACCTTTATGACTGAGGTTTTTTTCTTGTACACAGAATAGTTTTTAAGTTAAGGCGTTACAATTCCACAGATATGAAATCTTGCCATTTTATAAAGAACACTATTTAACGAGCACAAAAAAAAATGAAAATTTTTCATTCGTTACATTTTTTTTGTACTCCATCGGAGGAATTTTTTAAAAAATTTCTCCTTTCTGTTCTAGTTCAAATATTGCTGTTTAAAATTCTTACGTAGCAGTTAAACAAGGAAACTTAGTAAAAAAGTTCGTTTATAATAGACATTTTCATACAAAAATGGGCTTCACGACATAAACTTCAAGCAGGTGTAAATTCCTTTACTCAAATTCGATAAAGTATTCATGCATATCCATTTACGACATGTTTAAAATGGATCAAAATTGCACCAATAAACGGAGCTACAAAAACCAATATTTCACTTCCGAAAATGTTTTGTTTTATTAGCTTGTCTAGTGACACTATTTATCAAGCTGAAAGCTTTGCGAAAGATGACAAATAATAAGTAAACAATGTTGATACTTTGCAGACTTGTTCAAACACAATTTACACTATTTCTGTGAAGTTTCTAAAAGTTCGTGAATCAACATTGTGGATACGAATTTATTATACCCATTGTGAATCTCAGACAAACTCAACATCAACCGATCTTGGTTTTAACTTCATTTATGAGTAGAGTTTTAGTTATATATAGCTCGATAATCTATTAAGTTGGTTTACGTCCTTTAGCATTAAAAAAAACAAATAATTTCATAAAGTTTTAATGACTTTGTTCATTGAATATTCATTTCGTTACAATAACGAGGTAGTAACTGGTTTACAGTCGTGCAAAATTTCAGTTCGATAAATCAAACTGTTCTCGAGTTATAAGAGTTAAATCGATTGCAGTAATTTTTCTGAACCACTTTTTAAAACGTTACACACGATTTCAAGTAACGGGACATCAAAGACAGAACAGAAATTGAAGAAAATTATAACAAGATCAATGAGATTTTGTTTGACGCTAGAAAATATTTTATTCAGTTTGCCCTAGTAGAGTCGACCTTATTTTTTTGTTTATTGAAGAATAATGTCTGGAAATTATACGACTGGCATTCGTTTCTTATTTAAGGATTTATCTAATCTCCTTTGATAAAATAGTGACCATCCATTGCCGAGTTACTCTATAGCGATAGTAGAGGAGCGATGTTCATGATCCTCGGAGTCTCGCCTTTCCCACGTTGAAAAATCTAACATCCACGGGTACCGACTTTTTTTTTTTCGCCATCGTTCCACCACCTCGGTCCCCAACTCGATTCTTTCTATTTTCAAACGTTTTTCACACGCAGTTCGTTGTCGAACGTCGATATTTTATTCCGGCTAACGCTGGTTGCCGGCAGAAAAATGCATATGGATTCGTATATAACGGTGGCACTCGACGGTGTAGCGCAGGAAAAGAGCGAGTATCATTGAAATAATTGATTGCGGTAAAGCCGCAGTTATACGTACAGTCGTGGGTTGCTTCCACTAGCCTCGCAACGCCAATTTTTATTTTTATTTCTTCTTTTCCACGAATTGGCACTCCAATTTACGTCTCCGCTCCCCTTTTTTAAACTTTCAACGGACATATCGACGCTATCGAGAGAACCGTAACCGGTAAATATGGACCAACGAATTTTCGCACACAATTTTTAAAAATTTCGAAAATTTCGTATAGAATGAAAATATAAAAAAGACCTTTTACGGCATTTGCAAGACAAACAGCGAGGAATCGAATGTCGCTGTGTAAAGAATTTAGTTGATTTTTTTTCTTCAAGTTTACCGGCAATTTGTATTGTAGATTTAATAATAACGGTACCGGCCATGTTTCTTTAGATGCTATACGATTTTTGTGTACACAAGAGCAGAGAGTGGAAGCCAGACTGAGTGAGACTTCTGTAGTATAGTATAGCGGTGGAGTGCATTGCTGAAATATCAGTGAACCGCGAACGACCGCAAAGTTTCCGGCTCGACCGCGCGAATTTCCCTTTTCGTGATTTTCCAGACTGTTTATTTTTTAGTTTTTACATGAGAGCTCTTGTGTGACCCAGACCCGCTGTGTAGCTAAAACGTACACATTGTATTTATAGTACACCAGAGGTTATGGGCAGTGTGGCGTGAAAGAACGAACTCGGTGTGGCAAAACTCTCTCGGGCCACATTTTAAAACACACAAATACACCAAACACCATAAAATATGTAGGAAAACTAAAAAAAATTCAACTGTATGGAAATTTTTTAAAAGTTCTCCTATTAGTTAACGCCTAATTTTTTATTTATCGACCGATCCTACATTACATTTTTTGTTGTAAATTCACCGGGCAGTTATGGACGAGCCCAGAGTTGGTCATTGATACGTCTATCATAGATCAATATTTATTAGAGAATTATCTGTTTGAAGTTAGGCTGTGAAAAGAACTTGCATCATACAGTTTTATTATAATATACTTTTGCTGTATTAAATTATATAGCTTCCTCATAGAGGAAGCTTTGATTTTATGATAAAAATTATTTTTCGAGATCATCATGTCAACGTACTCAGAACCACCCAAAAACATTGACAAAAGTGAAAAAAAAAAGTTGAAAAAGTAGAAAAAAATGTTAGTATGAGTGTATATGAATGTGCGTGCCTTTCTTGCACAAAGTTTCCTCTACAAGGAAGCCAAAATTGATACACATAATCCATCATGGAGGCGACTTTGTGCAAGATAAAAAATGATGAGGAAGCTATGAGCAAGGTTCTACTTTGCAACTTTTTATAGTATATGTATAATACACAGACTTTGTGAGTTATGAAGGATGATCTGTGATGCAGAATTGTTTCTTGGGTTGTATTTTTGATACACCATATGTTGATTGAACAATGACATCTCTAAATCGCAGATTTGTTTTTTTTTATATTTATTAAGAATCTTTATTTACATACAGAATAATTCTTTTTTGGCTACTATTTAAGAAATCGAAAACTCAAGAGAGCGTGAAATGAAGGCGGGCTCAGATTTATTTCGAGACTTGTAAAAAGTGAGCAAAGAAGAGAAATATTAGCCTGGTGTACGATGTGGGCTGCTCGATTTGGCACCGAGCAAAGGAATAGATACGGCATCCCCCTCGTTTCCGGTTTCTTGGTATACAGTTTCATTCGAACGGTACTTTGCCAGAGAAACGGATCGAAACCGGAACTATTAGCGGAGGCTTCCACCCTTTGCTTGCTTCGGTATCTGCTGCCAAATCGACTAGTACTTCTCCTCGAATCTAACGTAGACATGTGCAACGACGTAATCCACGAGTTATCTTTGAAATACTTAAAAACCCGTACAGATACTTTAATCACTTGCATATATCTTACGTTTGAACGAAAGTAGAGGTTGTGTAAATCAAGAGTAACTCGGCAATATTTATACATTTAAAACTCAAAATATAAAATTTAATTTATCTCGTGTATATTGAAATTTCGGGATAACATCTTTTTAAACGTGAACATTTCATGAATGTTGAAGCATTTTTATTTTATCGGATTTTTAAAATTGTGAAAAATGTCTGTTGTCACTCTAACTCAAACAAATTTCTAGCTATCGGTCTGAAACTTGGTACGAAACTTTATCAAAGTGGTTCGGCTTTTTGTATTGAGTTTCAGCGAAATGTATTAAGTGCTTCAGATTTTATAGAAATTTGTATTTTCGTAACTTTTTGGAAAATGCTATAACTCGAGAACGGTTGAAGCAACCGAACTTTTCAAAAGCGTCTTGCGTAGTTTGTAAAACGGATCGTGCTAGATCCATAATACCACAAAATCTTTGCATTTCTTTTAGTCGGATCCCTATAACTCGCATAGCAAAAGCGAACCTAGTATTTACTTCGTATACGTTGGAAATATATGTGCAAGAAGGAACACTTCGGGGTTCGCAGGAAGGACACTATTTTGAACTCGAGACCGCGAGTAGAGATTTTCGACATTGTAATTGTTTCTCCGCACTCTTTGCATTTCACGTGATCAATGATAAACGAGAACACGGTAACGAAATTTAGAAGAACATAATAAATATCGTAGATGATGCTTGGTTCTAAATTAATTGAAGTTTACCATTTTTTTTGCCGAACCACTCACACAACTAGAGCCTTGTTCGGATTCATAACGATTCTTGAGACGTCCTCTTTTGTTAGATCTGTCTTTACGAATCACCTTATTCCCTTTATCCGCACTCGTCATTTTACTTTCACGATTTCCTTTTCTGCTATCTCTTTCACTATATAATTTTCACAAAACGATGCACAAATATAATAAACGTTGCTCACTGGTACACGCCTGATGATAGAATGACGCTGTCAACGAACCGTTAGAATTCTCAAAGGGTCCAACCCTTCATACCTGCGAGACAAAAGAGTCCGACCGCTCGATCATATTCCGGTAAATTGCTCATAATTTTCACAATTATTGAAATTTCAATATGAAATTTACACACAATATTCTTAAGATTACAAACCTTAAGATGATACGAAAAAAAATTGGATAAATTCCCCCTTAATAATTAAACTGTGCCTGTGTTGCAAAGAACTGCCATAATGAATAAAAGACTCGCGAACACTGGGACCACATATTAGTTGCACCAGAATCAGGGGTTTATTATCGCACGTATGTCAGCGCGACCATAACTCATGGACATATCTCAAATTCATGTGACACGTTGAATCACGACGCGATAGATCTCAGTTTCCGGTTTACGTGGTGTATGTAGGTGCGAGCGTTGAGCACGTATGGTACTAGAGCCAACGGCCGTTTCGTACCTACCTAATACCTACTCTCCGTTATTCCGTGTGCTCTTGGTCTCTTAGTTGGCTCTCCGCTGTTCTGTTCAGGGTTAGAGAGGTATAACGTACACTCTCCACACGAGAGAATAACTGAGGGAAGTGACTGCTGCCTCAACGTCACGTTCGCCCATTCCACGCGAAAATCTGGTGCACAGTGCCGTCCATTCTTCACTAAAGAGTGATATATTTTTCTGTCGACTTTTACCAGCTAATCGGACGCTTGCAGAACGTAATCTACGACGTGGTTTGGGTTAATACCGAAGTAGGTAACGAAATGGAAAATAAAAATCATACTGGTAAACTACTCACAATAGGCTAAGTCATTCCGGTCAACCCTCGCAGAAATAAAGTGTATGAGGCATTCCAGCTCAGTTCATAGATTTTCCTGACGCCATATTTTTTATTTGTTCGAATTGTTTACGTGTTCACATTGACTCGGAAAGAAACGCCAATTTAACAAAATGGTTTGTGGGGCACTCGTGCCGAAGTTGATTTGATTTTCTTCTGATTTATCAAATATTACCTTTTTCAGTAAAAGAATCTTTGGGATTAAAATGTGGTTAATAGTATCGAAAACTGTATGAGGAAATTCCTTTTCACCTTCAATTCACTTATTTCAATTCCAAATCAATGGTTTAATTTGATTAGAATTTAAGTTTAAAGATCGTCATTAGTGAAGTTAACAAGAACATTGAGTTTGAATAATACGAATAATAATAATGCCACGAAGTTATTGATAAATTGGTAAAAAAAAAACTTGATTAACAAATCTAATAGAATTTTGTTGAAGTATGAAATGAACTCTGTGAATAAAAAGATGTTTGCCATTGTAAAATTTTCGATTATGAACGTTTTTAAAAGTTTGTCGAACGACATTAAAATTTACTACGAAAACATATTCAAAATTTTCATTTATTTAAAAAATACAAAAAAGATTCACCATATGTGACAATCCATAACAATATCATATTTAGTCGAAAAAATCAAAGAATTGATTTCATATTTAAAAAAATGTAGTTTGCTATCAAATTTGATAAACTATTTTCCTTTTACTAATCTATTAATAAATTATTCGTATTACGATTGAAAATCAGTGTTCTTGGTATTTTCAATAAAGTTGTTTTTTTTCGGATTTTCCTAATCTCAAAATACCACAATTTTTTAATAAGGAATTGAAAATGCATTTAGAAAATTGGTTAGTTACCACAAATGATATTAATTTACCTGATGCTTGTCCCAACTATTGAATTAGTTTTTTTTTACCAGTTTTTAATATTTGACCAGTTGGGTGTTCCTGAACATTTTTCTTCGTTTACAGAAACTGATCTGCTGAAACTTATTTGGATTGGTGGTTTTCCGTGTATCTGAAGATTTGTACTTCGTGAATAAAGAGCTTAGCCCAGCTGGAATATAGAAGGCAAGAAAGAAAGTAGTGAAGAAAAGAATATACCAAGTAGAGACCACTAAGATATTTCACTTATCTGACTGCGAATAATGGAGTTTCGTTTGACAATTGAGAAGATATAGCCTCTGGGTTGAATACCCGGATAGAAAGCTGCACGACTATGGGAATTACACGGAACCCAGGTACAAGCTCAACGCTGCGGGGCTCGCATATCAGTCACTCACAGTTCTCGTTCTATATCAGTGTGTCACTGATATATGTATATGTGATATATCCTATTACGTAGTACGCATACAGAGCCAAGTAGTGAGAATATCGAACGTCGAGCATGGATATATTATAACACGTTCACGTATAACATGAAAATAAAGAAAGATTTGGCAAGGCAAACTTCAATTTTTGTACGTCATTTTGTATTCTTTCTATATTAAACTTGGTTACAAATATTACTTTTTCGTACTGATAATTGTAGTGGAGAGTTATTTGCTGAGGACATAGATAAATCGTATTTCCGTGGGTATCACGATTTTTTTCCATGTTTAAAATAGAGGAATAGTCATCTCCTATTTTCTTTTCGTCAACTGAATATTGATGAAATAAAAATTGACACGAATGTACTCTGTAGAGCGAGTATAGCTTCGTCGCCTCTATGGTTCCATTTCGATTCAACTCAACATTGATGGTGAATGAATATAAAAAAAGCCGTTGGTGCAGCAATGGAGAAAGAAAGAAAGAATGTAAAATTCGAGTCATTCGTGACGGTAGGTTGCACAGAATTGGGTGTTACTGGTGATGAGACTCCGAAGCTCGGCTTTTGAATTTCGAAGAGGTGCAGGACCGGAAAGAGAAACGGCATTATTTACGAATTTACTGGGATGCACTTCAAAGGAATCATTTCGTGAAATCCAGCTAAACCTGAAGCATCGAAATCGAGTTTGGTTGGCGTAATCCGAGTTCCTGTGTATAGGCTACATCAGGACGGTAGCAAATCCTGTAATTTTATACTCTGGACTGTTTGAACTCTACTAGGTCTAAACTTCCGTTATTTTGGACTATCATCGATGGGAAATCAAATCCAGTACCATGATTTTGGAAAAGTTAAGGATATTCGATATCTAGAGCTTTTTTCTATTTTTTAAACAAACATCCTGGTAGAAAACGCGTTAAAATCCCGTCGGTGAATTCGTTGATAACTTGGATATTCAGAAATTTAGACGTCAGTTTCTATTAATGAGAGTAGAAAATGAGATTTTATATGACGAGACCTCCGACCGTTCCTTCTATTCACTGTTTCAACAAAGCGGAATATCGATACTATACAGAATTATGGAGATTCTTTTAAGAGAAGACTAGAATTCTGTGCTCGAAGCACATGTCTCTGATTGGTCCTTGTGCTTCGTATATACAGCTTTTCAGATGCAGGTGTCACTATTCGAAGTAAAAGATGTTTTTAAAGCTACAATGGTAATTTCTTTTTGAATATCTTTTTCGATAATCAAATACAGTTTTGTTATTCTTTGTTAAATAGAGTTTGGGGTACGTATGAAATGAAGAAAAGCCAAAACCCTTGACTACAATTGACGGAGTTTTGCTGAGTCCGGGCATTCATTATTCTTCCAAAGTCCGTGAGTGACCGCAGCTAATTAGATACCTCGAGCTTTCAACCATCTTCTTCGGTCAAAAAAGGCTCCGGCAACTTTCGTATGCTTGAACCTCACTCGAACTTTTTTCTCCACCTTTTCTTTCATGTCCTTTTTCCACAACGGGAACTTTTCCAGAAGTAGACGCGCCTGGGTGGAACTACGTCCAGTAGTATTATTGTATAGAGGAGATAAAGACAGAATGATCCAGAAGATCCATCGATCTTCGAGTGGGCTCTCAAGAAGAGTATGTCCAGAAGTGAGATAACCAACGCAGTGGTGAGTGAACGGGATTCCAAGTTTCGTTCGTACGGGAGCTTGTGATCTGTCCCACTGGGCTTTAACCCCTCCAACTCCCTGCCTTTCCGATCTTCATGGTGATCGTTCAAAGTGACGTCCCTATCAAATCCCCGGGCATTGTTACAGCTTCTGGCTTTGGACGAATTGCGGCAGTGTGACCAACCCTCGCTTCCAAATCATCAGATTTGCTCTTTCTCTTACCGTTTCCTCTTCCTTTCTCTAGTTTTATCCAACGGTTCTTCAATATATACATTGTTTTAGTTGGAAGTTCCGAATCTCAAACCGGCTTTTCGAAAAGATGCATTGAAGTCGATCCTCGAATCGACGTAAGGATTTTCTACATCAGTACCCAGTCTTCTATGTAATTCGCCTCGCGATTTAGAGGCAATTCGATCTAAAGTATCCATTTCCCGGTTCTCTTACACAGAACGCCTGCGACTTTTTTCTATTGATTTTTTTTACACTACATTTGACTGTGAACATCAGGTTAAAAACAACACCATTTTTTTGGTGCGTTTCTTAAGCTACAAAAAATGTAAATTTAATACAAATTTTCAGTACGCGTTCACAGAAACTTTTTGGTAATTTGACATGATAAAAAAAAATAGATTTCTAATTTTACAAATAAACGTACAAAACAGTTTGCTAAAAAATTGATATTTTATTTTTATGAAATATTTCTTCCAATTTTTGCAACAACAACAAAAAAATAGTCAAGTCGATTTCACAATTTTTATTTTGGAATTCTTAACAGAAAAAAATATTTGTAATTTCTGATTGAACATTTAAAAAAAAGTAAACATTTTTTATCAGTTTTAATTGAACAATAAAAAATGGTATTACTTTTCAACAAATTTGACAGAAAAATCCGAAAAATACAAAACAAATCGTTAGATTAACACAACGGGGTTTGTTACTTTAAAAACTGACACTCCAATTTGACACAAAAAATCGTTATTGTGGAACCACCTATTTTTTAAATGAGTTTGACTCTACTTATCTATGACCCAACAAGCCCCGGTCTCCCTACTTTTTTACGAAAGCGAAAAAATGCAAATGTTAACCAGCAAAACGAGTTGCCAGGTATATATTTAAGGTGAAAAAAAATGTAAAGTTCGTCCTTCTATATTCGTCGAGAGGAGGCTCACCCGGAACACACATCTCTTGTTTTACGGGAGAGCCAGAAAAATCTTCGCTTTGTCGATTCTTTCTTCTTTTACCACCCCCGCGCTTTATCTCATGCGCTCAACACATACACGCCTCTCCAGGTCCCGACTCTCTCGCTATCCGGTATTTTCCCCCGAGAAAAATACTGAACGTTACTACGCGACGAGCTCAAAGGCGTGCGCCTCCGGCATTTCACGCTGATTAAAAATATGAAATCCCACGCGCAATTGTTCGGATATTGTACCTAAGCATGTGTCGTATATACATATTCATTGCAGTTATGACGACGCGTGTGTGTGACTCGAAGTAATACACTTTTTGGCTTTTTGGATTTTTGCGTTGCGGACGAGATGCACAGTAGAAATAAAGGTAAAATTTGCGCCCATTTAACGACTAAAATTTCTCCACATTTTTCTTTTTGTACGAAGAACGTATCCAAGTACGAAAGAATTTGTTAATGATACATTGATCGGCAGGACAAGTCTGTATATTTACTCCTGTAATATATTTATTATTATTTTCACAAAAACAATATTTTTTGTTAACCTAGATTTGTGGAGATATTATAACAGTTTTCTTTTTATCACGACCATTTTCGTCTCGCAATGACAAATATTTTGTTTTAAATGTGCCTGAAAAATGTGTAAATTTGACGAAATCACAGTTTTCATTTGTCATTTTGTTACATTAACAACAAAAAAAAGAAGTAAATGATGAAATGATTTTTAAAATTAAATCAACAATCTGATTTGCTAATAAACAAAATTAACTGTGCAAAACGTACAACTCTGATTTTACCGTAATTATTATTACGGTAAAATAATAAAAAAAATCTATTCGCATTAAACAATTTTTTTTTATCTTCCATATTGTAGTGAACTTTAGCTGAGATTATAAAAGAAAATGACTTTTGAATCAAAAGTTAATTTACTCTCCTTTTAATAGCGTGAAGTGACTTTAGGTTCTGATACAATCAAGCCAGCGTTTTTTTAAGAAAAGTATTTCAGTTTGTGCAGAATAAAATTAGGAATCCGCAATGGCGAAAAGGGATATCTTTTTTTCGTTATTATTAGAGTGTTACTTAGCTTCAAAATTCTTTACAAAGTGAGCGCCGTGAAGATTGAGAGATCAGGGATGGTAGAGGAACAAATTTCCGATAAGATAGTTGGTTGAAGAATGACGGGAAAGACTCTGCGATGCCAATAAGTGGCCACCGGGTGTTTCTCCGTTCGACCTATTAATATCGTGGAGCTCCGAATGAGAGTGAGTGAGTAAGCTGGTGAAAATATATAAGCGTGAGAAGAACGCTAGATCGGTTCGTGAGATTCTTTCGTTTATATCAAGAATATTATATCCGATACTGCGAGTGACGTTGTCTCACTCGTTATGAAATGGAGAGACTTTTTCTCACTCCATCTCATAGCTGTCTTTTTTTTCACACCATCGTTCAGCTTTCGTTCCTCTGATATTCGTTAAAACTGTCTATTTGCTTCACGTTTTCTGATTAAAAAGAAAAATCCGACCTTACCCTCCGGTAAATTCGTGAGCAATAAGCGGGGACGAGAAAGAAATGGAAAAACGAAGTCCTGAGTGAGGTCCTTTTTTGTTTGCTTCTTATCGCCAGTCAATCACTGGAAGTATTTACTCGACATTGAAGCAGCCACTTTTTTTTCTCATTGTCTTCTTATTTTATTTTTTACTTCTAAATACATGTTTCTACGTCCTAATTTATATACAAAGCATTCACTTATTTCTGTTTCTCTGTCCATCTGTCTGAATGTGTTATCTAAAAGCACCAACATTTTTCTAAGAGGCTGCACACAGTAGTGAAACTTGATGTGGGCCTCCTATATGTATAAAATGTGGTTTGTGTATTGAATTAAAAAAATCAAAATACTCCGATTCCTTTTGATACATCACCTAAAATTTTTGAAAATAAAGATATGTCATAACAATTATTTACAGTTTGCCGACTGATTAAAAAAATGATTGTGTTGTACAGATTGACCTGTAAATACCCAGCAGAAAATTAGTGTTCAAGGTATTCCGAGCACAAAGGTCAATTTTTTTCTGAGTGCCGAAGCAGAGTTCTTAATATTATATTTTTAATAAGTGCTGGACGTTTCGTCTCAGATTTTTATGGGTTATTTAAACGCCCGACTCCACGCTAAAAGATAAAAAGGGAAATACGAATCAATGGAAAATGAACAATTTTTAAAAAGCTTTTAAAGAATGGCGTTAAATATAAATGCATTAGTTGCATAAATACACGATCGATGATTGGTTGAAAATCGGTGGCCTCTCATTGGTTGAGAGGACTTCGTACCGTTATTTCACTGTTATGCGTTTTTTACATTACAACATTTTAGAATTCAAAAAGCTCTATATTTAAAGTTCGTAACACTGTACCTCAGTATAATTTCACGAGAAAAACATCACTCTCATAACAAATGTATCATGAGAAAGTCCTAGAGTTGTGATTACATTCTCACTCCCCCCCGAATTATATAAACCCTTTTTATGTAACTCGCAATAGAAGAGTATGCTATACAGTGTAATCAGAGAGCTCGATTTTTAAATGCAAAAGTTTTTCAAAGCACACCCCCCCTGCCAGCCCCTCTGTAGCTGGAGTCTACATCAGTTCGAGCTTATAACACGTTGCTCATTAAATTCTCAAGTTGAAGCCCGCGTTCTGTACGGCGCGTTGAATTTTTCCTCTACTATCTCTACCTCACGGAGGCCCTTGCTCTACCACGCTCGTTTCCGGCCTCCTTAACTGCTATGCCGTGCCTCTTCCCTTTTACCTCGCCTATCTCTACTACGCTCGGTTCTTCTGGAATTTCGCGATTTACGCTCGTATATTTTTGTACGAGCAGAAACGGGCGTTCTTTCCTGGGGTAGAAAATATATGGACCACGCGATATGAATGTCCAAAGTTGAAGCTCGACCGGGGTTCGCCGGAAGTAGGTGTACACGGCTGTGTGTTTTACCGGGAGTCCGCACGCCGTTTTCCTCTCTGTGTGATGTGAAAAGCGAACGCCACCGTTGGTTATAGTCCCGTCGAGAACAGACACTCGACACGCCCTTTCTCTGCTAATAAAATGAACTCGACGGGAAACAGGGTTACCGCTTCCAGATTACGAGCCTCTTTTTTTTTTTTATTTTATTTGATTCTTTTTTTCTTTCTATTTATGTTCGTGGCTTTCTCTCTCCCCGTGAAAAGGTGCAACGTACCGCGAATAAAAGGCAACGTTCTACCTTTTTCCCCTTAATACCATGGAAATCTCGATTTTCAGAGGAAAATACTAAAGAGGGATATATTTAGAGTCTTCTGTTTTCAATTTTATCACACACTTCAGTTTGACGAGCCCCGAGTAAGACTTTGTTTGCATAAAAAGAGTATGTGTGCAGATCGTTGGTATACAGATTTTTTAAATTTAACCTTCAACCTTAAAAAAAAAACTTGTAGGTTATAGCACGGTGAGGGTTTATACGGGTTATTTGTGTCACCAATTGTATAGTCGGATGTCAAACTTTTAAGATAGCCCTTTCGGACCGTCCATTGAAATTCCAAGTTACAGAGTAAATTTAATAAAATGTTAATCTGAAAAGAAAAATGTACTATGAACATACGTACACCTTTTCCGGATAACCTTTGAATGAAAAATCTTGTTCCTGGACAAGAAGGAATCTTGTTGCAAAGAAAATGATATATTTTGCAAAGCGCAAGGTATAGTTTATCGATTAATGTGAATCTGTAGGTGAGTTAAAAGTGCACTCCTGATAGAACCAATCAGCAAGGCTTAAAAAAATGTTAAATTATTTTTGTGTTGAAAAACTACGTTATTCATTAAGAATTTTAAGATATCTTATGCCTCCTGTTTATCGTTAAGATTTCGCTGATTGTTTATTTCAAGAATAAGGCATCCAGAGTCGAATCGATCGTGTATTATGTTCTTTATTCTATGATTTATAAATTGATTTACAGAATTTGCGTGCCAGCTCGTCAGTTGACTAGCGCGCATCGCGCATTAACTACCTTAAAGTGATCGTCAGTGTCTGTTGCACATCTCTGCATCTCAGTTCTCATCGAAACATATTCACGAGACACATAACATAAGCAGGGTTCATGTAACAACGGTATCTACTTACGTGAAGCATATTGCGCGTTAAGTGTTTCACCAAGTTGAAAACGTTTTACGAGCGACACATCCAACGCTTCAATGGCGTTGCTGGTAATTCATGCTGTTCTCCGATGCACTCTGACTCTGTCTCTCAAACCGTGGTCGGAATTATGTTAATTATTGCGAAGTGTAAAGTTACTCGATGTTTCCAAGGATGCGGAGGAGAAGACCGAGTTCCGACCGTATTTCCCAGCTCGTAAGTTGTACATTAAGGCCTTGATGTGCCCATTAAGGGTTGAAACTTTGCCGAGAGAGCGGAGAGAGCAGCGGACCGAGGATGAGGGAGGTACAAGGACAGAGAGGAGAGACTCGAGGTTACCACCGACAAGACGATTTCATCTTCCCACTCTCTTTCCTTAATACAGCCTCCTTCCGTATAGTCTTGTTATACGGCCTTTCCTTACAACTTGCTCTTCTTGTTAAGCACTTGCGTTTGTTCAGCAGAGACGTAGAACAATTGAATCAATTGAACACGCCATTTTGCTCCGGTTCTTCAGTTTCTGATCAATGAATTATCTCCGAATTTCCTAGGAGAGTCTTCGATGACCAGTAATAACAATAAGCCGTTCGAGGATACGAGTTGCTGGAAACTCCTTTCAACCAGGTTGTACTTTCGGTCTATAAAGGAAAATAGTCATTTTCAAAATAGGATTACTATGTTTCATCGAAATTGTTTTGTTACATGAGTATAACAAAGCCTTTTTTTACTTTTAATAAAAAGTCAATTTGTCATAAAAGTTTTTTTTCGTTGGTCTAGTAAAATTGAAAAATTGGGCAAACCGATTAAATTTTTAAATTTTATGGAAAAATAATGACTACATTTCGGTGAGTATCGCGGCTCCTCCCCTAATTAATTTCCTTGCTTTTATCATTTGATAAAAGATATTTATTATTTTCTTTTTAATTATAATTTGAAGCTTTATCGGAATACTTTCTCATTCTCTTATCCATTGATATTTTCAATAAGAAAACACGATAGCACGACAGAAGACGTAAGACAGTTTGAAAACGTGAGGGTATATAGGTACTGAGTTTTCGCGTTTCTCTCATCGAGGGGAATTGCGTACAGCGTAAGGTTTTTTTTATTCTGCTGTTGATGTTGCTTTGCTCTTTCTCTCTTGACTCGGGAATGCCAAGTCGTAAAAATGTTATAAACTGAAAAGAAGGAAAACAGCAAAAGAGGGAACGAGAGGAGAATGAAGGCGCGGACAGCCTTGGCGAGAGTCGGTTACGTTCCGCAGCTGCTACTGCAGGAGCTGTACTGTCAAGTATATACTGGAAAGAAGAGAAGAGAAACTGTACGCGACGGAAAACAATACGCGCCTGGAGCCATTTGCGTGTTGTGAGCGAGAGAGAGAGAGAGCAAGAAGCTCTCGGTTGCTGGACGGCAATACTGGACTCCAGTACTTTGCCGTCAAACTCCCCTCCATTTCCGTATCCTGAAATTACGGAAAGTAATTATAAAGTTAATTAGACTGCTGGATTAGGTTGAAAACACTACAGCTGCGAGGGAAGTGCTGCTACTGCTTTTGCTATGGGAGTGCCCGAGCGAATGGTAGTGCCGTCTGCTATGCTCGCTAAAAATTACGGGGATAATTAGGAGGCGCACTACTGGATTCTGCAGAGTGCCTCCTGAGTACTTAAATGTTCGAATAACTGAACACGATGGGAGCAGCCACTCGAGGACCGAAGAAAGAATGGAAGTGAGGAAGCGAGCTTGTTGCCCGAGAAATTAAAACTTGAGACTTTTTTTTTAGCATCCTAAGAAATACGGCGTGAGATGATTACATGGTGCTCATATAGCGTCAAGGTTGTAATTACTTTCAAACTGACTCTATTTGTTTCATTATTTTATATATATTCCATAAATAATATGTTGATAATATTTTGTTTAAATATATTTTACTGACCGACGGGACGCAACCGAAAACTCTCTTAGGATATACAAAAAAAATTATTAATACGATATTATATATGGAATAAATAAACATATATTTTGAGTTTGGAATCAGTGAGATGGATAGGCATCTGTGCAGCACACAAAACACTTTTTAACAGCGAGTTATTTATATTACTATTCAGTATTACCTGTTTACAAATCCAGGAGGGTTCAGCAATGCGTAAATTTCATTCATTATCCAATTTACAAATCGCAGTACGCTTCGTTTAATTTTAATTAGCAAATTATTGGGTGCACGAACAAATAATGGGCGGGAAAAAGGTAGTATAGAACATATTGCATTATACGTGGCTGGCTTTAGAAATAAAAAGCAGTATATTAAAATTATTATTACAAATATTATTTCACTTCAAAGCAAAGATGAGTAGAGTAATTAGTCTCGCTGTACGCATTGCTTTTGCTTTCATTTACAAAACGGTTGGTTTCTGTTCATCTCGCAACTTTTTGAATGCCGACTCAGTGTATCTGGGTAGGTTTAATCATTTAGTATCCGTGGTAAAAAAATTCGGAGGGAAAAAGATCATTAGTAAGTAATATCTGATAGAAATAATAACCACGGAAAGAAAATCCCGTTTTTATGCTGTTTACAGTTTTTATTATATTAATCTTTAAGATGAGTGCGCCTGAGGTGTCATAAATGAGGGAAGCCAGGTGAAGGGGGGAGGGGGAGAAAGAGGCGCAAATGTTCACGAAATTAATATAAACTTATCAGAAGTTTTTATGAAAAAAAAAAAAAAAAAAAAAAAAAAAAAAAAAAAAAAAACCGATTTGAACTCTGTATTTTGTTTGCTGTTTTTATGCCTCCACCCCAATTTTTCTGATGTAAACGAACGTAAAGCATTGACAAAGACGGTGGGTGTGGGTGCTGTTGGGGCGTAGAACCCGGCGGATGGGCGGGAGGATGGTGGGTGCGTGCAAAACCGATCTCCGGCGCAAATATTTTTTATTGCATTTAAAAATTAAATTTGACTTAGCATTTTGTAACCGGTGCGTTGATTTCTCTATGTTTTAATGTGTCGGTAGTTTAATTGTCGGTGTAACTATAGGGTCCTGTTCTGCAGTATGGTTATACTGCTATTTTTATTAAATTGTTGTATTCCGGATATTTCAACTGGCATCTTTTTTTCTAAGGATATTTTTTCTATGGATTCTCTCCGAGGACTTTATTTCCTTCTTACATTTTTCCCCCCTGGTCATTTTTCCAGGGATATTTTATCTGTGACTTTTTTTTAGTTGCATTTCCCTCCGCCTTCAGGAATTACGCCTATTAGAGGGTCGGCCCGGATCAGTAATCGGACCCCCATGCGGCTGCAGCGGACTTCACCTATCGTTTCGCGTTTGCCTCTGTACAGAGTCGAGAAGACTGCGGGAAATTGCAGAAAACCTTTGTCGATATACAGTTGGTCTCAAGTCCGCTTCGCGCCGCCGGAGCTAATCACGTTTCGTCGAGAATGTAAACATTCGGACTGCAGATATATACATGTATATACTTGAAGCTACATCGCGTCCGAATATTTACTTTCAGCGAAACTGATGGCAGCGGGACTCGAACCCCAGACTTACCAATTCTCTGGTTTAGCCACTAGACCAAAGTACCGTTTTTTCGGTGGGTTTTTTCGACGGATATTCTTTACTAAATTCAATCACTTTTATGAAATGAAAAAAAAAAAGATTCCTTGAAGGAACTGAGTCACACCTAAGGAAGGGCGCGAGAAAATGTTTTTCTGGATAAATCTATTGGTTTAAAAATAATTTTATTTGAACTTTATAAAATGTATAGCATCTGCTGTAATTCTGTGTAGCACAATACTGCAGAAAAAATGTAAAAAAAAGGTCTATTTGCTGTAAATTTTAGATCAAACTAGTAATCGATCAAACAGTAATGATTATTATACTTGTCCACTATTTTATCATCGGGCAGAACCGGATTTTTACGGGTATATTATCATATCAATCTAGTAAATAGATTTTATCTTTCAAGGACTTATTTTGATCAGTACAAAATATTTTCTACTTCAAGTATAGGGATTTGCATTTAAGATCTGTGGGGTAAAGCAGTAAATCAAAATGTGTCAACAAATATTTATTGATTAAAAATTATGTAAATAATAGGTTGCGATTAATTTAATTCTCACCGAATCCCTGTACACAAACTAGATTCTCCCGCAAACAAAATAAAATTTCGAAAGCTGCCATCCATTCACTAGCTTGATCTGCAAGTTGCAACGAGCGAATATTTTTTATCGCCGTACTCTGATGCACCTGACGCTTTAAATAAAAGTATTTTTAAAGCTATACACGCTGAGAAAAATGTATAGCTGCGATTACCAATCATTGGTTATAGCTCTTCCAAAATATTGAACGAATTATACCAACATTTCGGTAACCATAATCAATGACTAGTAATAACATCTACTTATTTTCCTCAGTGTAGCATATCAACAATATCAAATGTTTCCTCGTATTAGATGTTAGGTAAGTCGATTTCCGTTCGCCATATCACATTTTATGCGATTGTTAATATTTTACGAGGTTTAAATGACAGTTAAGAAAAAAGAAATAGTATATGAATGAAAAATATTTTTCCATTCCCTTTTTTGTAGCTAACTTGGTCACCCTAAAGTCACATCGCATTACACTTTTTTTTTGGGCCAGATTGGAAAAGTTTGCAGTTACTAAAAAAAGAAGAAAAATCTTGAAAACCTTGCAGAAATGTATCAGTAAACGGGTCCTCGACTGTCCCAATGGGGACACAGTTGATCGTCAATGCTTTCGTCCGGAGTTTCATCTTGAGTTTCTCGCCGAAACGATAATGTTAATTGGGGGTAGTGGAGTAAGGTCTCGGGTACCTCGTCTCATAGTGGCAATGCAGTTCTGAGTCCCAGGGGACCACGTGTAGCTGAGTGGCTGTCAAGAAAGTACACTACGAAGTCATCCGGAGCTTCTACTGGTCCAAGGGCAGAGTCTCTGAGGTTTCTCGTGCAACGCAGCATATTTAGCTTCAAGACTATCTTCGCTGCTGCTACTGTCGTTGGTGTGCACCAAGCTCTCTCTTCCACCGCTATCTCATAGTCAACCCGAGAACCGAGCCAGTGGGCACACTGAATGGTCTTTCACGAAGTCCTAAGAGGCCTCGTTCTTTCCTCCGCGTTCCGCGGTACATTTAAAAAATTCTCCTCTTCGTTATACACGGGCGTCCTTATAGAGTCGGGACACTGCTGGTTCTGCTGGTGTTGGGCTTTGCCAAACGGGACGACGAGAGTACAATGCTCGCTGGGAGCCCCAGCTTGAATAGCTAAAGAGCAGCACTCTTCGAGCTCTCGCGCTCCGAGCTCTGCAAAGAATTTCTATATTTTCCTTCTTTTTTTTCTCCTCCTGTTTCCCAACATACCTCACTTTTTCTTTCATTCTTTTTGTATGTTATTTTGCATCAAACTGAATTTTATATTTTTATTTGTTCGTTTACCTCGGAGAGAAATATAGGTATTTCATATTTTCGATTGAACTTGCACAGTCTCTTTAGATTGTTCTTGCTGATTGTTCTTGCACAAATAATTATGAGAGTCTCCGAGAATCGTTGTAGGGATTAATCAGAACGCTTCGGGACGCCAAAATCAGAATTATTATTTTCGACTTTTTCGAAAATTACTGGCTTGACATCAGAAAAATCGGGACGAAAACATGAATGTTTACATGAAGGATTAGTAAATGTCATTCGGGCCACAGATTGAAATTTATAGCTCAGGCGCGAGCCCAGCAATAATTATTATACGTCCCTTATATTGTATGTTTGCCTGATGATATTTTATCATCAGGCAAAACAGAATTTTTACGGGTATGCGCCAGAATTATTATACCAGTATAATAATTTTGGTGTATAGCAGAATTTTTGCACAAACAATGCTCGGTGTCCTCACACAATTATTCCAGGAACGTTTCGAATTATTATGATGTGAACCGGAATAATTTAGGTTTATTTTTCTCCCTGATCAACTCGTTGTCGAAGCGACAATTCATGAATAAAAATTAAAAGGTATCCTAAAGTTTCCAGTTTTTGGCTAGTAAACCAACGCAACTTTTTGTATTTAGAATCCTTCTCACTTTACCCCGGTCTCCTTTTTATTTATCCGAGGATCTATCCAAAGCCTCGAGATACTGCGTATTGAATGCTTTTTATTGAGTTTCTGAGCCGCACTGGGGATATATACGGTAGAATAGACGAGATCTCTCTGTTTGACCACTTTCAGAGCTCGGTGTATCGACGGCATCGTCTGTATATAGCGGCTTTGGTATACAACTGCACGATGACTGTTGGTGAAGGATTCGACTCTTTGTGGATAACGTCCATAGATCGAAAGAGGCCTTCCCGCTAGCGTCTCGATAATGGTGTAATCGATTCCGACGACATAGATCGAACGGCCTCACATCAAGATATACATCCCATATTTCCCGTCCATTCCCAAGTTCGCCTGGTAGCCCACCACCACTCCCGTATACGGTACGCTTCCGAAGCTTTAAAGCTGAACTAACGTTAAACGGCTGTAGCATCGCACCCTTTACAGTCCTCATTCAAAATGTCTATTTTCTTTCCCTCATAAAGTGGCGAAGAAGTATGCAAAATTTATTTGTGCTATACTCTTCTTTCTACTACTACTCGTGTTTTTCATACAGTAAATATAACATGCATCAAGCCACTAGTGTGTCTCTTTCGTTCTGGTTACGAATTGGGTTGGAGTGGAGAAATAAATAAAATTGTGGTAAAGTGCCACGAGAGTATAAGAGGAAGTCAGTACGTGGTACAAACCCACTGTGCCCATACCGAGAGAGGAGCTTCGCATCCACGTTGAAATTCTTTTTGAGAGGATGCACTTGGCGTCGCGTTTCGAGTGCATGAAATATGGAGTAAAACTCTACGGTACGATACCCGGACCTGGAGACACATAGATACCTCCAGGCTCGAGGACTATTCACGCGGTAACACTACCGGTGCCTACACTGTCGTTCCATCGCTCGCTCTAGTCTTTCGCCAACTTGTAGTATAGTTGTACGTGCATTCTGTATAGAAAGCATATATCGCTTGTGCAACGAAGCAGGTGGTACTACATGTGTCGTATTCTGAGTGAAATGAAAGTCAATCTTCGTCTCCTGAAGCGAGCAAGATGTCTTCTGAAACGAAAAATGTTTTTGCTTTTAGGAATGTATGTTATCTTAACTTTTATAATAACAGTTTTGTGATGGCTCCGGCCTAGACTTATCAGTTAGTTATTTTTCTGTTTATCTTCTGAAGGGCGCATTTATAATCATGTTACTGTGGCTTACTTTATAAATACAAGAACTTATAATCAAGAAATATTGAAACGTGTGGACGCTTTCCGCGAACTAATAATTTGATGATTTTTTTTTGTCTAATCGTTTAGATTGGAAATGCTAATTTACTTGATCTTCTTGAAAGATGGCTTATGTCCTGTTAATCTATAACTGCATTAAACATATAAAGCAAAAAGTCTTTAAAAACCATTTGATGCGTTGAACAAAAGTTCAAGACAACATAATATAAATGAATAAATATTAAAGATATTTGGTTGTTCTTGCTTGCCAATTCGAGATATGTTAAACAATGCTGATACGTCATGCCAAATTACTGTGATGAGAGTGAAGAAAGGTGAAACTGAAAATGTTGCATCAACTAGTCCTGGATTATGTCTCAAAAACATGATATCATCAATCACGATGATTATTTTTCAGGATCTTCTCTCGGCTGAAAGTACTAATATTCTAATTGAATCAAACTTTTGATTTTGGGAATGTGTGTGCAATGTATCCTTGAGGAGTTTCCTTACAAGTGCTGAAACCTCGGCCAATTCAAGTATATTTTGGCGTCTAATCATAACACAAAAATTAAACAAGTTTGGGTGGGGTACAACATTTTGAATGACCAAAATTTGGAATGATTACTATCCAAACATTCTAGAATTATGAAAATTACAATAACGAAAAACAAGTTGTTTAAAATTTTTATCTGGACAGACCACTAAGTCGAACAATTGTTTGTTTGATAATTTCATTGTTCAAACACTCATTCTTCAAACATCAAAATCGGCCTTTCTCTATTTGAACTTTCGTTAACTTTGAAATTCAAAATTTCGGCCATTCAAAATTTGTATTTTTTCCTATTTTGACCTCCACCCACAAGTTCCGTTAATTGCGAAAACTTATATTCAAATTGGCCCGTTACTGATAATCTGTATTTTTTTTCTTTCTTTTCAGTTTGCAGCGAGAATCCAGGGCTAAGTGGACGATACCACGCTGGCCTTTGGAGTGGTAAACGTTGGTCTTGCTGCCGTCTGTCGACCCGTTCGGCCGAGGGTTGTGACACCTGTAGTTCCTGGTCGACGACAAAAAAGTCGTCAAACCCATCAAACACCACTTCCTCAACAACGACAACTGGAACACCAGCATCAGCAACTACAAATTCTGTAACGGAGAGGTCCCAGCCTACGACAGGAGAGACCAATAACAACCCCATCATTCCACCTCAGGCTCGTTCGACAGTCGGTACGTACTTACGTTATATCTTTCCTACTATACACTATCAACATTTAAATGATATCACTGTAGTCTCTGCAAGCGAGTGTGAATCATAACATAGCTGGCGCTCTGGTGCGACAAAACAAAAGTGCGACAAAACAAAAGTCAGAGTGAAGGTGGTACGCCCTCTCGTAAAAGATAAATTATATAACACGAGTGTTGGAACACAGTCGGAAAATCGAGATCTCCGCGAGATATGTGTGTAATTGGATAACAGGCGGAATAAATGGTCCGTTCGTCGAGCGTGCACAACGTCATGCTGTAATTAACTCACTTCCTAGCTCGTGATGTTGCACCTCGTCTCTCACCCTGCGTCTCTACGCCTCTCAGCCTCTTCTCTTGCTTTTCCGTACCTCGTTAAATGTTTATCGGGGCGTAATAACGAGCGTGAACCAGTAGGTGGTCGATCGATCCCTGTTTGTACGTTGGTAGCTAACGCTCTCTCTTCGCCTTATTTGCTCTCGTATATACGTAATCTGCAGCCCTACTAGGCTTGTATGTCAGCTCTGTGGCTGTGGTACGCGTATCGCACACCTTGAATCCTGTTGAGTATTCCGCTAACGCGGTATATAACTATGCGCGACTGTAACCATCCGGCAGAGTACGCGATTGTGGACCTCGCGGGACACGGGCAACTTCCTGTTTACGCCATTCTCGAGAGCCTTCCGGCGATTCCCCTAACAACCGGAAGAGAGCCCGCGCAGGCACTCTCGGACTCTGCTTCTATATGCCTCATACGCGTTGCGCCGTGGTCATTATAATTTGAGTTTTCGCCAGTCGGTCGTTGCGGTTATCCACCACCTACCCACGTATGTTGTTTAAGCCCTCTCACTGTGCAATTTAAGTACAACACCTCACCTGATGCAAATAGCGGCGACATGAGCGACGCTCGAATTTCCACCAATACTTGTTGTACCGCAACTGTAACGAGTTGTCAATTTGAGCTATGTGCGTAGCGAAACAAGGAGAATAAGTAAACGAGGATTTAATTAAAAACGGCTGAACGACGTCGGTACATAGCTCGAGGGTATTAAAATTAACTGCCGAGGGGTAACGTTGGATTTCTACAGAACGGGTGACGTGAAGTAATTGTATTAAGTAAGGCCACAAGGATAGAAAAGTGGTTTTATAGTGACTCTTGTATATTTATTTCCGTTGAAGTATGTTTATTGATGTTCTTTTTGCAAACGCTTCTCAAAAATCTGACTTTTACTGTTGTATTATATTCTTTGTTTTCTTTTCCAACGTATATCCTTTCGAGTTTTTACGTACAACCCTTCCTAGTTCCCTCCTAACACTTTCTATCATTGCGTCCATAACCGACTTAGCTACACTCCAATTCCTCGATCTATAGATAAAAGAAACAATGTCGCTTAAGTGTAGGCACCAAAGGCTCAGAAAAAAAGCCTCTCGCTCACTGGTCGATGCGTCAGATGATGCACGGCTAAGCGGTCACTCTTCCGAGTAGTGGCAGCATCAATTGCTGCTTAACTCCGGGGACCGCCAAAGCCGCACACCGGCCGCACAACCACCAGTGTCGGTAAACTTGACTTCTATTTTTAACACATATTTTCAAGGCAATTTATTTTCGTAACATTTCAGCAAAGATTTTTGTTTGGATTTACATTTTTTTAAATACTATTCGGCCACTAAAGAGTTAACACACTTATGTGGGTACGCCTGTGATTTGCGGATGATTAGGTGCTGTTTTATGCAAACTCGTATCCGCAAATACATAGTTTTACATATCTTCCGCTTTGCTACCGCTGCGCTCCGCTTTTCCCACTCATCCACGCACGTACCCTCTAGCAGAGGTACTGCTTGGGAACCACATCGAAGCTCCTGGATGAAAGTTAAGCGGGTAATTGACCGCGTTAGCACACTCCCCGAGAATGTTTAGCCGCTTATCTCATTCGTGCTTGCGACAGCATAAGCAAGAGACCTAGATAATAGTTTTGAGTCTACTGAATTCAGTTGGTTCTATCTAAATAATTTTTTCTTAATGTGTATACATATAGACACTATAAAGCCTCTCTTTCTGGGTTGTTTCACGATAAATTAGAATGGTCTGAAAACGGTCCGATCTCTTGAGACCCACGCTCTTAGTCAACTTGTGCTTTTCTCTACATTTTCCTAATAGAAGAGACTATATCGTAACTGGGTTACCATAAAAAATGGAAATGGACACTTCTGTACAGTCAGAAAAGGAACTTATTTAATTTGCTTTAGTAATACAAAAACAAACTTGTCGAGCGCTATGATATTTGCATTTGTTCATCAAGCGATTTTCAGAAAGCATTATACTTTTAAGTTACATTAAATTGAAGGATTTAAATGTTATATTAGCGTAACGTGCAAACTGTCGCAATAACGATAAATATTTGCACAGCTTCGTATTTTGTCCTTCACCGAGTTTCGTAGTGCTGGAGCATCGTCGAACTGTGAGCTTTGTGGGAATGGTCGCTGACGGCTAAACGGACCCGACAGTTTCCCGACGATTTCCTCGAATTGGAACGGAACATATATAGATACGCTATACGTCCTATACTATGGCACATGCATGAAGTACAGTGAAAGCTCGCCGTGAAACATTCGAGTCAGCGAGCCGCAGCAGAAGTAGCAATGCTTGATCTAACAGCAGGAAAGTTCTTGTGACGATAGACCGAGAGAGCCAATATTACCATGCGGTGGATATTGCTCTGTTTCCAGTGGCAACTTGAAAGCAGCGAAATCAGAACCGAAAGTCTTTCTCTTCGCCCGGCTCTACTTCAGAATTCACGAGACCGGCATCCTTTACCACCGCGACAATCTAGAGCGAAATCCACTTTCAAAGTCGTAGATTTTTGCCGATTTAGTCGGTATAGAATATAGAGCACGAAAAACAGAGGACTTTGAAAATCCTATTTGGTTTATCGCTTAGCGGTGTGGGATAAAACGATGACCGGTATCATAGCAGTGCGACACCGAGCTTTCGCAATTTACAAAATATTAATTTTTTATCCGTGTACCACGAAAGGCGCAATATTTGCACGCGTGTTTTCACTGTCTACTCGTCAATCATGCTGAAAGCCACGCCGTAAATTTCGCAATAATAACTCGTCGCAAACGTTTGTGTGCTTTCTGTATTGAGTTGGCTGTCGGTTTTATTTCTGCCAATGGGAATTTCAACACCTCTCTGAAACCGGTTGTGCGATTGATCGTTCTGGTTCATGGAAATTCAGAATCTACCAACTCTTCTCGACACGCTCCTTTTTTTTTGTTGTATTCATTTATTTAATCGTCATTCTCTCTTCGATGCCTCGGCGAGTTGGATGATACATTTCTGCCACTGCTGTCAAGGGACAGTGAGAAGAAGGGGATGAGAAGGAAAAGCAATAATGTTTAGTTGGACACCAGTGATTGATCGCTCTATGTGTAACGACGGTTTTCGTCAAAATACATAAATCACCAATGCACATATGGAGATGATTCTTATGTTTCTTCCCCCTTTTTTCATCCACTTTTATTTGGACTCGTATATACTACCCTCGTTCAGTCGATTTTGCTTTACTGTTTACATATTTGATGTTCGCGCTCCAGATTTTGAGAGTTTTAAGTCTGTCACCGTCTACAAAAGCTCTGCAAATCATTCAGTAAATACAATCGTGCTTATATTGGAATTCCCTCAGTGTTCTTCTCATTGGAAAATGTTTGTTTGCGACATAAAAGTTCCGCTTCGTTCATCCCGAAACAGCGTTTTCTTCTCCTCAATTTGAGAAAGCAGCAAAGATATGAAGAAAATACTCAAAACATCAATGTATTGGTATCCGAAGCAGTTTTCATCGCTGAATTCCGATCTATGAAGAGTATGAAACTATGAGATAGCGGATCGAGCTTGTGCTGCATCGTAAACTCGGGATTTTCCGTATAACGATGAGTGGAACAAAGCTGGTGGAAGAGAAGTTGGGGAAGGGTGCTTTCGTTTCCAGCGATACCGGATACAAGACTTCGCGTCGTTTACCGGATGCCGGCTTGGTTGAACGACCATCAACCTCTCTACCCTGGAACGTCGAGTCCCGGGTAGAAACCTGCGTCTCGATGTCCTGATCAGCAGTCGCCTGTTCTACAAATTTATAACTCTAATACTTCCAGTTCGACAAACCTCCTCTCGCCACTTCCGAGCCGATAAATCAGCGAATCATAAAATATCCTGAGCTGGTATATACAGTGTACACTGGATTCAGGGTATACACAGGCTGACCTGGTCGCTCGACGTTCGTTGCAACACCAAACGTCGTTAACGACCATATCGAACGTGCCCGGTATCGAACGTTGTAGGACACGTGAATTACAGCTCTTGCTTCTCTTGTGTATACCTCGTCGTCCTCATCGTTATAGCCACCCGTGAACGTCCTTCGATAGCAATGTCGTGACTGAAATTCCCGAAGCATTTCCTGGCTTCGAAAACAAAATGTCCGGAACTGTATAATATCTTAAATCTCGACTTATCGATATATTACTTATTATTATAGTATACTGCAATAACATACGGTTGGATATTCATTGATTGAAAGGATTAAGTTTTTAATTGTACTGCGCATTTAATTTATGTTTATGCGCTTCCAGTATGTTCGCTGATCGTGCAGTTAACATGGAAATTAAACTCTATTGTACGGTGTAACGAATGTCGTCCCATATCCCGCGTTAAAAAAATCCAGGACATACAAATGATAATTAAGGAAATACAAGAAGCGGGTCAAAACGTTATGTTGATCTACATCTACTCCCATAAGCAAATACCCAAAAATGACAAAGCGGATAAAGTGAGTAAAGACGCAACGGAACATATATCTAATATATTCTGATAACAGAACATCAGATCGGAATACAAAAAGTTCAAAAAACGGAATTGTAAAAAGAAACGGAAGGAAATCTGGTCAATAAGCCGTCCCTCAAAACTACATATCATCGAAAACAATATATTGTAAATAACACTGGATTCCAAGATGAAGAAACAACTGTCAGTGATTTTACGACATAGAATTGCAAATGTTGCTATGCAAATATAACAAACATCCACTTTATAAATAATTTTCGAAAAAAGAAACACTGCACAAATTGCGACATCCCAATCTGTGCCCAAATAACATCATTGAAGCACATGAAAAGATCTTGAAGTGCTTGAAAGCTGTCAGTGCAGATAACCAAGTGCAAAAACAACCTCACTTTCCTCCCCGTTCACCTCTGTCGCTATTAATCTCACCGTTGATGTGATCTTAAGTAAATTATATAAAACGAAAAACGAGTCTACTATGTAGCTCTTTTTTATTTAATAATGGCGTTTAGTATATACATCGCTGTTGGTCGACCATATCTGAGTTCTCACCGTCGACGTGGTTCCGACGTGAAAATCGATGGAAGGACGTAGCAGCACGCCTCTCTTTCTGCGAGAGAATCTGCCGGTGATGTTAGAGACGACCGGTGACTAATCGTCGTGTCGTTCGCCGACGTGATATCCAGGATGCTGCTCTCCAGACCTCGGGGATACCTATATCGTAACCCCAGCGTCGCCTGGTGCATCGGTGTTAGCAACCTTCGAAATCTACTGGACCTAAACGACTAGCCTGCAGCAGCGGCAGGAGGCGGAGGATCATGTTCGTGTGGCTGTTCAAGATCAACGTTGACGTTAATTAATTCAGAAGATAGACTAAGAGCAGAGGTCCCAGGCGGGTTTGGATAATGGCTTGTGGCAACGCGGGACATGATCACCAGAAAATTTTCAGGATTACCGGCTGTAAAGTTCCCTCAACATAACACCTCGAAATGCTGTACAGCATTTCCTTAACTAAGTGCTGTCGTGTTTTGGAAATTGAATCGGTGTGTTAACTTACCCAGCACCGGTAATGTACGGGGAGTCTACTGAATTTACTATAACTCCGGAGGTACATAGGGGCTCGAGAAAAGGCGTTCACGAGGTTTCTGCAGATGGCAACGAGTGGAGCGTACCGCGAGGGTTATGAATTATTGCTCGAAGGAATTAGAGTGCCTTCTCTCCTCGCCTTGGTCTCATTGTTGCTTTACGCTTCCATTTTACTATATTCTTGCAAGGTCTTAAGGACTCTTATACCCGGAGCTACCTACGCCGAACGAATATTGCATACATATATGCATGCGTCACTGATGGCTTACTGCACTATCAACTGTGTCCATTATGATCGTGTGTGTGTGTGTGTGTGTGTGAGGGTTTGAAACAATATTGCAAAGTCTACCATACGCATGTACGATTTGCGGTGTCATGACGCTGCGTACTGTAATATAGCGGCGAGTTTCTGTATAATCCCTCTACCGGAGATTTGGCGAACGACAAATAGCAAAAGGGATGTTACGGAGGGCTCACATCTTATACTCATTCAAAACAGAGAGCAATATGGCGCGGGTAGCTAAGAGTATTCAGGGTAAATGCGATAATATAGACCGAGTTTATATCAAGAGTTGACTGTATTTCTAAGCAGCGTAAGATATCATCATATATGAACAAAAACTGATGTTGTTGGGGGACTAAGGAGAGATACTCTGATTGTTAAAATAGATAGCCAAATAGATCTGGTCTATTTGTCATTAGAAATTTAAAAAATGTCTCCTCGATAAGCATGTTTAAGTACAGAACATTTTTTTTTAACGTGAGAAGTATATTGAAGGAGAAAAAAAATTGATATCTTCAGGTCGTAAAAATGGTTTTTAATGACTCTTTTATATTAATACATCATATTTCTAGTCTCCTACTTCCTGTGTCCAGTTGCTGATCAACCAAATATTTCTATGACGAAGACAGAGGAAAATTCATTTTCATACTGTAAATAGTCTATTTTTTTAAAATTCATGCCTCCTAGTACATTTTTTTTGTCGAACCCAATATTTCATACTTTAATAGGAAACGATTTTATAAGCGACACTCAAAAAAAAATATATGAATCCGATTCAGAGACGGTACGGTGGCAACCCCATCACGGTTGATGTGGAATGGCTACGAACCATGTGAGGCTATGGCCTCATTTTGGCAGGTCACTCTTTCTGTTTCACTCTGACTACTCTTTTTTTTAAATCTTTTTACTCCATTTCGATATGGCTGACGTATAGGGTGATCGATTTTTTCACAAACGAAATATCGAGAGTTGGAAATGTGCTGGCAGAATTTTTTTTTCATAGCCGCAGTATTAGAGCGCCCGAGTTCTGCGAGGCGTATCCCCATCAACGCATCTCATGTTACTCTCGAAGCACCTAGCGATACTCCGAAGTATGCTGGGTATATTAATACCTCGATATTGCCTCGTCCATCATGCACTGCAATCCGTTTCTTTCTTTTTTTTTTTTTAAACGATCGATCGTTTATTCGTCATTCGCTCGTATATGAAAATTACGAAAAAAAATCATAAAATAATTCGCATCACTTTCACGAAACGTCGAGTTGGCCGTTCTAATAAGATAAATCCCGTTACGTATATCTTTTGATGCGGTTGTTTTCTCGAATCCAACGAAGTGTTTTCAATTCGCTCGGCAGCAGGATTGCTAGGAAAATCGTGTGGGCCAAAATAATCCAAGTACCTAATCTCGAGAAACGGTCTTGTTGGACCTTCCTTATCGCTGCCATCGCATCGAATTACCCGTATATCGCCTTCTATGCTTTGGTAATCGAGAGAAGTAATGTCTCAGTAAGGGATTCCCGACGTCGTCTATATTGTCGGCGAATCCGGACAAACGTGAGAAGCCCGAGAAGTCCCTATCGGGCATAATTTGTCCTACTATAACCTCCGGAACAGGGAGAGAATAAGGTAAATTGAGTTCTTGGTATATGAGAGAGAGGACGTTAACTCGTCCATTACTGTAAGGGACGTTATTTTGGACGATTTAGTGGCAGCTCGAAGAACCTATTGGGCCAACGACGTCATATTCGGCAAGCAAATTATAGCCATAGAATTTACCCGAATGATGATCGTCGAACCGGGCTTACGAGACTCAACGCCTAGAATCTCTATTAGACCATCTTAATTTTTTGGAAAGATTCTTTTTTCCTTTGCCTCTGCAATCAGCTAAGAAATATTGCATTATTTGTTTTTAAACAAAAATGTCTTGTCACACAAGTAATACAATTGGAACTACTATTTCTTGTGATAGTTTTGGTAGTTTTGAGAAACAACACTTTTTTTTTTACTACACAGAAAAAAATGATATTGTTATCGGTACTACAAATTTGTTGTAAAAGTTTGTTGCCGCCGTTACTACAGTTGTTTTTACGTCTACAACATATTGTTGTTTATGGTGTTCCTTTTACTATTTGTAAAGTAATAAATCCTACAAATGTTATATAACAACATAGTTGATACTACAATAGTGTTGCTATTGTAGTTGTCGAAATAGTTACAATCGTTTGTTGTTGGCAGAAGTACAATTGCAGTTAGCGTAACAATTCTTTTTTTTCCGTGTATAGAGCGGACATATGAGTATATTTCGAGTGTCCAATTTATGGGTTGTTGCTACAGTCGGGGGTTAATAATGTAAAAACTTCAGAAAATTATGGAAAACGTCTTGTAAATTGTAGATATTAAAAATTTTGCAGTAAATATATGAAGTATGACAGTCCTATTTATGTATTTTTTACTGGCTCAGTATAGTAATTTCGTTCCAAATGATATTCGATGTTAAATATTATACGCGTGGGATTTTTTTGTTGTATGACCAGTAATGTACCAGATTTTGATGAAAATCTCGAAAAAATTTCACGAGAACAAAGCTTCATTTACGGGGAAGCAAAATGTATGATAATTAATCCATCAAAGGTCACTCGGAAACCAATTATTTGACAATTACAGTTAAAAGTTTATATCGTACGAGAATTTTGCACGCGAACAATGAAATTATATTGAAACACACCGACTGGGCCCTATTAGACGTTGTCCCGAAGCGACGGGTGGTACTCAATTCTCACCTCGATTCTCGATGCAATTAGTAAGTTTGTGAGAATGTGTTGGACCGTGAGCTGCATTGCCACGGGCTATGGGATGCGAGGAAGCGAGGACGACTACGATAGTGAGAAATGACGGTGGAGTAGCACATACATCACTCGGCAAACTGAGAAAATGTCGAGGTAAAACGCAGGGGTGCTGCAACAGTGACGAGGAGGTGAAACCTTGGATATCGCTCGCTTGCCGGAGCAAAGTCTGACTGTTTCCACTTGCTTGCATACTGCTTCATATGTACATACCTATATATTTCTCTGGGGCGTTTTCCTCACGCCATCACGGGCTTTGCTCATCCACACTCTGTGTACTATTTATATGCGCTTATTTAAGCTCAGAGCGTGACTTCTACTTGCGATATAATTTAATTTATGGAAGTTCCCGTTTAGTATTTTATTTTTAATCTCTGAACGTGCCGGGAGCATGAATGCTTAATATTACTGCGAGTTTTTAATCTGCAGAAGTATATTCATGTGAGCGGCTTATCCGCTTTATTTCGAAATAGAGACATCGACAAGACTTTCGAGAACATAGAGGTAGGAAATCAATTTCCGACTTTCGCACATGGTCGCTGGTAGTAGAGAGGGTGAAAGTCGAACCTTCGCTAGACCACCCACCGGATTTATCGGAGCTACTAGTTTGACATGAATACATGCTCTATAGTAACACATTTTCGACACTGACATACGAATATATTTACAGAAGGGAAAGAACGCGGATGAGAAGATTTTCGGGAGGAGGCACTGGGACCAGATTCTTCAGTATTGAATCGAAAAAGCGAATGATATGATATGATCGGCTAGCCGCCGCTTCTTGGTCTAGATTCAAAACTCATCTTGAAGATTTTATAGATCGACTCTTAAATATGAGAAACCAGGGGATTTGTTGGGATTGGGAACGCGGAAAGGTTCTTTCTCGTATATGCATCATCATATTATGCCGTCCTATAAATTTGAAGCACGTACAATACTTTTAAGTTATTTTTAATATTCCATATACTTATGAATGTTAAGACAGACATTTTTAACAAATGTTGATTAAAATGGAATATTTGTAATTCTTTTTTTTAACCCTACACCGCACGTGTCATTTTTACTACCACCTCATGCGTTTCTTTTACGTGGAAGGGTCCCATGCGTAATAAATGGGGATTTCCACACATGAGTCTCTTCGTTTATTTAATAAGAGAGAGGCTAGTAGCCGCCCTCGCACATCGTCAGATCGTTGAACTAAATTATCGTTCAGGTCTTAGCTTTGGGGCGCAGTTTGTATATCGTCTGGGGTGGTTGCGTTCCAGGGTTTATAATAAAATACACTTAACAGGAGTGGGAGTAATATTTGGTCAGATTTACTAATATTTTAGTATTTATTACTGTTTTTTATTTTAATTTATTTTTGTTTTTTAAATTTCATATGGAAAGACGATTATTTTCAAGCAATCAAAATAATAATCTGTTGGGGCATATGTACCACGTGTCTATTGTTGTAGTTTCACTGTCGGCAGCCAGCAAAACTACGAATATTCTCCATTCAAGTTGCTGGTCTGGCGGTCGACCGTCCTCACGCTTCAGGGACGTTAATACGATTTAGTAACGTTGAGGTGGAGCTTTCCAAATTTGCAGGGTCTTCTCCAATGTACAGAATAGGACTAGGACTACAGTATCTAAACTCGAACTTTCACCAGTTCAGTGGTTGAAGCTACCATATTGCAGAACTTTCTACACAAGTTATATTCCACGTTCTGTCATTTTGTTCACCGGAATTTTCTCAATCCAAATGAGAGATTTGTATTATTCAAAGACGTTTGCCAGCTCGTCGATGCGATGTAAATGCAAGGTATTCATGGGCGAAAATGAAACGTCCCGGAATGATAAAATGCGAATGGTGGAGCGAAAAAATTCGATACCCGATCAAGAGCAATGCGACGTATTTACAGTATGGGAAATAAAATACGAATGACAGATTGTTTCTCGACAAAAAGCGTGGAAAATGTATATTGATACGTGTACTCATCGAAACGGTAAATTCTCTAAACTGCAACGGGTGATATCGGAGAATATATAATATGATCTGAGCGTATGATCGTTAAAGTTTACGAGTCATTTAGCAATTTCCCTTCAAAGAACTTAAAAAGCTCTCGAACGTGAGAATCCTCGGGATGCGATCACCGAAGAATCCAAAAATGACTCAATTTCCATATACAGGAAGTTTTTTTTTTTAGGAAAGTGATGATCTTTCCATATTTGCGTGTCAGAGAATACTAAAAATGATCTAAATATCGAGTATAGTAGTTCAGAAAAAAACGAGTAAATATATGTGTATGTGTGCATGTCAGTTTTCGCAAAAGTTAAACGTTTGTATCTCAAGAATGGTTATATCAAGCGAGCTAAAACTTAGCGCGCATGTACAGCAGTTATGTTTACGCCCTTCGCTTGTAATCATTAACGCAATAATCGAAACACCTGCTCACATTTTTTTAGATTTCACATTTTTCAAAAGCGGCAAATTTTCACAACTTTTTAGCTGTTGAGCTAAATACAAATAAAGTAATGTTAAAGAACTGTCGGTTTTGAGTTTGAACTGAATGTATAAGTAAGTTTCGATTTTATAGGATTTTAGAATTCTCAAAAAGTTGACACTGTCATTTAAACTCACTTTAATTTGTGTAACCAGTTAAACTCAATTTTTCTAGAAGCACGAATTAATATTCAGCTTTGCTACATGTTTAATTTGGATAAGATCGGTAGAAAGATTCAAATTTTATAACAATTCAAACTCTTTAAGCCGTTTATGCTTTAAAAAAAAGTCGACAGATCGAGGAAACGTGAGAAATGACATTCAGCAATATTTGTTATCAACTTTGAGGAAAATTGGTTGAGAGATTTAGATTTTATGACGATTTAAAATTATCGTATATTACGACTTAAACCAGAAAAATGTACAAAAAAAAAAAACAAAAGAAATTATATCCAAATACGAAAACAAAAATTCTGGTGTTTGCGTCCCGAGGCGCACACAATTCTGGTAAATTTCCGTAAAATTTCCTGCAAACTTCTAGAATAATTCGTATTTCCTTTTTCTCTGTGTACAGCAACAAATATTTTATACGAACTTTTTCCATTGGATATTTCTGCTGTAGTTTTGACATTGAGTGAAAGGTAAAGAAGAAAACGCTCGATCTACAAAGTCAACAGGAAGTATCGGGAGGGAGTGCTCGCCGAAGTGCCGAGAAATATTTATTGTCTTTCAAAAGCACAATTGTTGGTAAAACTTTCGGGATAAGAGGTAAACATCAACGATTTTCCACTCAACAAACTGTAATCCCTTGTTTTTATGCTGCGTCATCCGTATTTTTGCTTCATAATCGTACGTGTATTAGTGTTACTATCGTATTTATGCTTTTCTTCATTGCGCTCTACACAGTTGCAGCTTGCCCACAAGTTTGCGGTGTTTTGCGGTAACAAACTCGCAATCCCGGTTCCCTCACCCACTTGCTGTCGAGTTACGAAGTGTCTACCTTGCGGTGGTATATTGTGTACGCGTCGAGGCTATACATTTTCTCGTGTACATATATTCGCTCGGGCAAATAAGACAAAGCCGCTTACCCCGAAGTTCCCGGGTCTCCCACTCTCGACGTCATCGTGATTGCACTTCTTGTACCGAAAGTACGCCCTAGTCCGCGCTTCTCCTTTCCCCTCCTAAGTCTCAGTGCTGCCTCAACGTTAATTGTTATCCCGATTAAGCATTAATCAAACCTGGAGCCTGTTCTAGGAGTCCGCTTTATTTCCACCTCACCCAGCCCACTTGCCAAGCACAATGCTTCACTCGCCCTCTAGTCCGTATGACTTAGTCTACTCTGATAACGCTTCGTTGACTCTCCCCGTGGGCCTGTCAAGCATACAAAGCTGTGCACTTCACTGTCTATGTGTGCAGTTAAAAGTTAAAACGCGCAATTTACCGGCTCAATGAGATTTTATTCTCTTTCCACTCCGTCAGACTCCAGATTATTTCATATTTTACTGTGAATTCACAGTGAGAATTCATGGTGAAATATGGTAAGTCTGTGAGTTTTTTTTTTTCAACAGAATAAAAAATCAGTTTGAAAGCGTAGTATCTTGTTGGAAAAAAAAAAATTCCTCCTCAGCTGAGCCCTCGGCGAAATACTTTTTTCCCCGTTTGGAAGACAAAATAGAGTGAAAACAAAAAGAAAATGAAAAAAGATAGGAACTCGAGCATGCGACGATTCTCATTGTGCTCGTGATTTTTAAAGTTCTATTGGCATATTCGAATATTCAAGCGCGTGAACACCGGAGCTCCTGGACTTTATTACTCTATGGCGTTAAGGGGTCGGAAAGAAGAAGGAGAAGTATAAAAAGGTAGTGAGAAAACGGAAAGGTCCGTCCTGCGAAGTTCCACTGGGTTGAGGCTTGGTCGAGTAGATAGATGGATTATGTTAATAAGCTGGCTCGTGGGTATATGGTACATATATAAGTATAAAGATGT
The DNA here is from genome assembly GCA_964016905.1 of Perithous albicinctus. Taxonomy (NCBI): domain Eukaryota; kingdom Metazoa; phylum Arthropoda; class Insecta; order Hymenoptera; family Ichneumonidae; genus Perithous; species Perithous albicinctus. The sequence continues at coordinate 17,240,869 of OZ024690.1, read as the reverse complement.
GCCTAGTCAGAGGGAAAAAAAAGCTGAGGCTATGAGTGAGAGTCTCAGCGAGGTGGCGAGAGAAAAAAAAGGAAGAGAGAAAGAGTGTTGAACCGCGAATACGAAAGAAGATGAGGGAATTCTTAATATAAATCCATCTAGTAAAGTATGTTCCCTTTCCCAAAGCGTGAGAGTGTAATTTTGCTGAAAGAAACCCCGACTCTTTCGCAAACGCTTTGAAAGTTAACGTCGAAACGCCCAGGTCTGTAGCCGCCGGTTTGAACATAAATGTAATATCATTTCTAAGCTTCGGTGAGACAGAAAAAGCGTGAAAAGTTATCAAGATCTATTTCCATTGTATTATTAAAGTGGTTTTTGTTGGTGGCTCATGCAAGATTGCTTTTCCTTCGGTCAGCCACGTTTCGTCGGGCTGTCTGGGCCGTCGTATACCTACTGTTTTTCCAGGAACTCTGCTTCCCTTGTCGTCATCCACTCAAATCCGGGTTGGACGGCACATGTAGTGGACAGAGAGCAGGACGACACTATATTTGACGACGATATAAACGGAGAACTCGTCCCCCACAGTCAATATATACATATATGCTGTATATTCGCTATATACTGCTACCGACATTCTCGGGTACACCCTCGGCAGCCTCCGGCATCCGTCGGAGTAATCTTTCGCGAAATCCAATCTCGTCCTTCGGGAGTCTCTTCTATCCGTCTCACCGTGTCTGGTCCATGCGCGTTTCTGTGTATATATGACCTATCTAGGTAATACAGCCACCATGCGAGGCCAAAGACCAACTCACAGGCACCCAACAGTAGTCACCGACATTTTGACCTCCATGCAATTTGTCCCGGTTCTCTACTCTGCTTCCGCGCTTCTTGTACGTCGTTAAATCTGCTCGACGTCTAAGACGACATCACTTCGTAAACGCCCACATGGATTGAGGACACTGGGTAAATTAGGGTCACGTAACAGAGAATTCGTTCGAAGAATTCGTTTTTTTTTGTGAACGAAACTCTTCACAATGTTATAAAGCTCAGGGAAAGTTGATATCTAGTTGAAGATATTTGCAGATATTAGGGTGAAGCTATCGATTTAGCATTTTGTTTTAAAAAAGGGAACAAAAAATCCTAGCAGACGTATTCCTGAAATGAGAAAAAGCCTTCTTCTTTCTGAATTAAGAATTTTGCAAAATAATTCTGTAGTAGGTACAAAAATCAAATGGAGCCAAATACGTTCATTTTATATTGTCGAGAACATGTAATGAGTACTGTGGCAAAATTTTGGTATTTTACAACTATGGTGATTTTCAACTTCCTTAGTTCGCTGTTCTTTTCTATCGTCGTGGCCTGTTGTGTATGAAAAGAGTATGTTTTCTTTTTAAAGTGAAATTTCAATCTCACGAAACTTTTCTTTGGGATTTCGTGATGCTCGCCTACGAAATAGATTTTCCGTAGATGAATTCCGTTTCAAGCCCAAAAGAATGAAGTTCTCGAGAGAAGAGTAAGCATGAGGGAACTCCGGTTCTATCGCTCGCTCGTGGCCGATTGATAAACGAATGCCGAAAGCGAAGGGAAGGTTTCATCACTCCTTCTCTGCTTCAGCTGCCGTTGGTTCTCTTCTGCGGCTGCTGGTGCATCCCTCACGGGAGCTCGTCACCGTGAAAGGTTCTAACAAAGGCGACGTGGGATCCGCCGGTAGAGCAAAGGAAGAAGCGCGAGTGGGATGAGATCGGAAAGATTCTGTTCAGGCTGAACGGATGTGACCTAATTGCTTTGCGATTTCACTGTTGACGATGCCCCCGAGATGATATCTCACAGTTGCACTAACCTCGTTGACTGAAAATGCGATTGGGCATTTTGATATTCTTATTAACATTTCAGACGAAACTGTGCGTTTATAATTGAGAGGCTGAAATTTGTTCTGATACTGTTCAATATAGTATCTCTATAAAATTCTTCTCAGACGTTTAACCGATTAAACATTATCTATTCTTTATTTGAACATACAACTACTCTCTGAACTGTTTATCCATACACATTTTTTCCTCTTAAAAAATGCTATTTACAAAATACCGTTCTTTAAAAAAAACACTAAACATGAACTGTAGTGCGAGAGCGATCATTCACCCAAGATAGCATCATCCATTTACAGAAGCATTTGGAAAGAAGACTGAGTTGCAGCTTCAGTACGCGATGTAACATTGTGAAATTTCCTTCCTTTTCCTGGTTCTCCATCCTCAAAGTGTGCATTCCTGTGAACCTCCCCTCAAGCATTAAACTGTTTAAACTTCTTTTGTTCTTGATCGATACGAACGTATACCCTCTGAAGTGATTAGTAAAACACCTCATTTCCTCTTGAAAATGCTACCTGCTAAATTTCGAGCTTTGGAAAACACGAACCTGGACTTTAGTGCTGCAATGATCACTCACTGAGACAAGGTTGGGCGACAGTTTCGGTTCACGGTGCAACGTTGCGGAGACCTATTGGACAAACAAGGTCCTCCTTCCACGAGTTCGCCATCCTCGAAGTTTGTCATTAGGCTCACAGTTAGACAGCACCAGTAGCAGAAGCAGTAGGCAGCACCTGGTGTTCAGAGGTGCTGTGAAACATGCCTTTGATCTTCGTAGGAGCTAGTAGGATCCTCATTCACGTCAGGCAGACATTCAGCCACTGTTCGAGAGAGGTTGGAGGCGTCTACGTTGATACGCCCCGTCGGTGCGGTTCACGTTGATATATTGCTAGTGTGTTGATGTTCCTTCACCGAATTAATACCGTCCTCCATCTCCAAGATTCTCCGCGTTACTCTGCTAGTGGACATATAACACCTTGTGGGAAATTGGCTGTGGGAGTCTGACTTCGCTTGACTTTGGTATCTTCATACCTTGCTCACGATCCACCGGGTTTATGTACTCAGGCTTGGTTAAATTATTGGCAAACCAACGAATACTCGAGTTGGTGTTTGATGCACAATTCTTGATTCCCAATATACGCTGTATTCCATAACGCTGAAGAGACCGTAAATTCCTCTTGAGAATTCAAACTTATGGCACTTAAATTATAATTCAGTTAATTTATGTAAGTCAACAGAGTTGGGATACGATGTAAGCTCTCGACTGCAATTTCGACGTTATACACAAGAGCGTTGCCTCGTACCTCGAATCGATAAAATTAGTAACGAGAAATTTCCAGGAAAACGGGGTCGAGAGCACGTGTCTCTTGCTTGAAGACCGAAGGTGCCTCTTTAAGACTCTCCACTTCCTTCATTCGCAAAGCATCGGTGTAGCACATCGTTGCACATGCGGCATACACGCCACTAAGGCAACTAGACAGAAACGAATCGCTGCATTCCCCAAGCTCGTGAACACGTCGGAGAAACATTTTAATGAAGGTTTTCCTGCACTCAGAACGTGGCACACAAGGCCCTGGGGCTTTCGTGCTCACGAATTTGCGATCTCGAAGGCACATAACTGGCCAATATATAACGTCGAGGTGTGGATTCCTCAAGTCGGGAAGGCTTTAGGGCCGTTATACCGCGCGACCTGCTCGCTCGAGGAAACAAAACGTTAGGAGAGTTACGACCTCCCACAAATTCACTTGACTACTAATACTCCACTTTGGTCATATACCAACGTGCATATATCTATTTAGGAAACTAGAGCGCAGGTACTACACCGGGAAACTTTGCCTCAATGTATTTCATCCGATTTCAATTAAGGGAAAACTCAGGGGAAATTTTGTCCGTTAGCAAATAAAAAATCTTTACAAAGTTATAGGGGAGAACGGAATTACTTGAATCACTTTTTGCTTCTGAATTATTTTGAAAAAATATGGCTGTGCAGTTCACAATCAAGGGCATTGTTTGGTGTGTCCCCACCCTCAGAAAAATATACCATTTTCAATGGCGTTTTGTCAGTAGTAACGAATGGCAGTTACTGCAGAATCATTTATTACCACTGGAAAACACCACTGGAAATGGCACATTTTACTAACGCTTAAGCTGTACAGTTTTATACCTTACACAATCAATTCAATAATTACGGTAATGACCTTCAAAGGAAAACCTCTTTCCCTAACTATAAAAATTGATAGTAATTAACAGGAATGATCAGGTGTATTATTGGTTGTTTACCGAGTGGTAAGGAAAACACGAATATGGTTAAAGCTGAATAACCCCGATCAGTAATTAGAACATGATCAGCAGTAGGGGCATTTATTTTATTGACTATGCACCTTTAGTTCAGCATAAGAATTTATCGTATTTGTAGTGAAAAATTAACGTAATAGCCGAGCTAGAAGAAGCAGTGAACGAAAAGAGCGCAAGAAAACGAATTAAAAAAGTGAAGAAAATGTGCATAAAGATAAAACAATGAAATAGTATTTCTGAAGTATTGAAAGTCGAAGTCTATTGTAGCTAACTGAGATATACTTGATAATCCTTCGAAATTTGAAAAACAGGATCTTAGGTGTATGATTTCAATGTACAATTGACGAGTTGTAACTGAAAGCAGGGGTTAAAAATATGGAAATTTCCAAATCCTAGGAAATACAACTTGTAAATTGCATGTTTTCAAAGTTTTCAAGCATTTGACTGCGAGATTTCAGTTACAACTCCCAAATTGTACATTAAAATCACACCTAAGCTCCCGTTTTTTTGGAAGTATTATCATATATGTCTCAGTTCGCTACGACAGAATTCGCTTACTTCGAGTTTCAATACTTGAGAAATACTATTTTAATACTACATTTTTTTGCGCGGGTCGGTTATTACTTTAATTGGAACGGCAAAAGTCGAGGCTACCTCTCTGAGGGTGGTATTTTTCTTTCCAACCAGTACGATTTACTGCGCACGCAGCATACTCATACTTCAGCGTGGATCCCACAGTTGGAATCGTGGTTGGCGAATAATGAAAGTGCGGACTGTGCGAGCACGTACGGTCTCCAGAGTACATACGTACTTGGGTACGGGACACGGAATACCCGTATATAACTAGAGGTACGAACGCAAAAGGAACGAATGCTCGGTCGTATATATGTAGACTTTACGAACGAGAAAGAGCTAGCACATAGGATAACGGACCCATTGTTTGGCACTTTAACCTTTTTTTCAGTTGAAAGTTCCACGTGTGTGTACATTAGAAACAAATTCATTTGAACTTACATTTTCTGGAGTTGAAAGACAGTTCAATCATCTGTTCATGAAATTTTTAAAATTATTTCCAACTGCTTACAACGAAAGCATCGGACCTCAGGAAAATTTGTGAAGTCTGTATTTTATACATTTTACTATTAATGAAAAGCATTCTTTATCAACTGGGCCACTATAACTTTTACAAACATTTTTTGATCCATGCAAATAACGTTTTGTCAACTGTGCTAATTTTTTTATAAGTTCTCAACATACCACTGTGGGTTATATAAAATTAAGAGAAAAACAAAAAGTGCGGAAGTTAGTCAAAAAAGGATATAATTAGAAAAAAAAAGTGGCCCAAATAAAGAATATTTCATATATAATTCTGTCAAATATCGAACTAAATATGGTTACTAATTATTTATGAGTGAACATTTTGCAAGATTTAACAGAATGTTAAGAGATGTTGATCTATCTACTAGATAAACAAAATTTGTTTGCGAATTATTGTCAATTAATTACTTTTTAACATTCATTAAACCATGAATGTTCCACAAATTTTACGAATACAGGTGAGCGTCTATTATCATTTCTTAGGCACAAAAGTCTAAAAATTTCTAAAAAAAATACTAGATTTGGCATAGAAATGTTTTTAACCTGTAAAAAAAACGATGACATTTTCGGAGTAGGTTTAATACGGAATCAAATTATATTTGAATCAATTAATTAATTTTAATAATGCAACATACAGAGTGCTTAGGCAAACAAATTGAATAATAATTAAATAAAAATAAATCCATTATGATTAATATAATCCACTGAAAATAATGCCATTATGATGGCATCACTAGGCTGTTAATTAACTATACAAATTTAATTATATCCCTTTGATTGATCTATAACAGTAAACTAAATTTCATCTGAATTCTAAATTATAACGTTTTTTCTACTCTTAAATATAATAGTTCTGTGAAAAATGAAAAAATAATTTAGTATGTAGATGAATTACGGTTTTCGACTACAAAAGTCCACATTTTTTACCGATTCATTTCACATTTAAAAAGTTTGTAATTTTTAGTTTTACTAACAAAAGTACATATTCATTGCGAATATTGCAATATTTATTTTGTTACCACGATAGTTTCTATTTTTCAATACGGGAAATCTTTTAGGTAAAAACTTCGTAAAATGTGGGAAATTGTTAATTTTTTGTTGCTGTTCACTTTACTGTTTCATAAAAAAAAACTGTAAATGATAAAGTAACTATTTGTTAAAGTAACGAACGAATTTCCAACTTATTGAAAAATATATATGTATATTTTTAGCGCTTAGTCGGATATGAGTCAGACGATTAATTGTTTAGACTAACCAAGTTGTTGGTTATCACTGCTAAATCCTTGGTCTCGTGAATCAACGACTTAGGTGTTAATCACAATGAACCAATTTATTGTGTCTCAATCTTCTCAATTAATTGCGTCTGGTGTTAGTCCTCAACCCACTAAAATTGTAGATGACCTAGTAAAGTCTTTTTTCCGTGAAAATTCGATTCGTAGCCGCAATAATTTGTCGACATGGATAATATGAAATATGTATCGATTTTACCTCTGCAATTGCAATCACAGTAACTATCCCTTATGTTTAACTGGCCAGCAACTGTACCTCATATCTTGGAACTAGTGGTATATACGTAGTAACCATGCAGTAGTAGTGTGTTCATTTCCTTCACTAAGCTGCGTAGCCCTGAGAGACTCGTGGAGTATGCGTCGTGTTGGTAGTTGCCTGCTGCTCTACTCTATGTGTAAAGACATACTGCTGCAATTCAGGTGTCGAGGAGCAGCAGCAAGTAGTCGGAGGTTACATGCCACTGGTCTTTCGAGCAGGCCTCTAGCTCTCTGAGCACGGCAATGCCGCTTTGTATCTGTGAAATATCCCCCCAACCGTACGTTCGAAGTCTTGAGACCTCGTTAAAACTTGATACCCTACTCTCTCGTTGCTATTCGAATCTGTTTCTCTCTTTATTCTGTTTTGTTTCTCTCATGATCTCGTGCCCTATCTGCCTTTCTCGCACCTTTTACCGCTTTCATCCACCCTTGCAGCGGTGATGGTAGAAAAGCGTAGGTAGGTCGTTCCCTCTGGTCACCACGTTCGTTTCCTCTTACTATGCTCTTCGAAGTTCTACCGTTTCCGCCATATACGCTCGTAGAATTCATCCCTTTCAAAGCGGAGATGCACCGTTTATGTATACAGAGGCACTGTGTGCGGTCATATTACCGGTGGGATCCCTATATGCAGCACTCTCCCTCCCGTACTTCCATTCCGTTGTCCACACTAGTACGTCGGACGCATGGTCGGATTTACAAGGCTCTCCTGCCAACGGAACGCTCTTACTCCTTCCGAAACAATTTCCGGTACCTCTCGAACAGCCTATAGTCATCAAAGCCCCAGCCTCTTCTGGCACTGTACGATCATTCTCCGCTTATTCTGCCAATATAATGGAAAATATATTCCTTGACAATTGTCGAGAGGCGTAAACTGCGGATTTGCTCTTTCGTGAATTGGATATTGCAATGCTGTAAATCGGGAGAAATGGGTTTTACAATGGCACGAAGTACAGCTTACTGTATTTGTAGGCAGCGGCATGCGGCACGCGAATAAGAAAATATTTGTAATTCTTTTTTACTTGAATTATTATGTCCTAATTTATTCGTAATTATTAAAATTAAATTGTGACTATTTTTATTTCCGCACAATAATTCGTGATGTCAATTTGAAGGAAAGAATGAAGAAAAAAGAAACTGTTTTCCAGTTAAACGGTGAGGTTTCTCGGGACAAATGGCCATAATCTTTTTGCATTTTTAAATTATACAGACGAGGTGGTTAAGGATATATTATATAATTCGAACCAGAAGTTTGATTTCATTAGAATTTCATTAGTGAACAATTTTAATGATCATAATTGCAAAAAGTTCTTGATAAATTGATTTTTAACAAAATCAATATAATGTCAATAGAATACTTAATTTCTTTGTGTACGAAACGAGCTCTCTGATTTTTCGAAAGACATGTAATTTTTCAAAGATTTTTGTTATAATTATGAAATATCTATTAATGTTGGGAAGTAATTGAAAAAATCCAAATTTTAGTTATTATTCGAAGAAAGCTTCTATGTTTCATATAAGAAGTATCAAGATCACTGAACGAATTGTTTAAAAATCATATGTTTTCGATAAAGTTATAGAGTTCATTTAAAATTTAAAAGTTGAGTTTTCTATCGAATATATTCAACAATTTTTTTTCTTCACATATCAATAAATGTTTGGCTGTGTTATTATTCAAAATCAATATTCTTTGTATCTGAAATTATATTGATTTTTTATTTTCAGATTTTTCTCTCGTCTCAAAGTATTGAAATTAAAGTCAAACAAAAATGTTGGTTGAGCAGACATCACAATGGATGAAATTCCGTTCTTTAAAAATTTCGTTTTTTTTTTAATTTAAAAATCTCCACATAGTAAAAATGAATAAGAGCGAAAAGAGTTTCTTACCAAACTTTAAAACTAGCTGAACGAGAGCCTTCAGAATACGTTGGAATGATTTGTTACGATAACCTCCGTTTTGTACGGAATGAACTGTCAATATGCAAATATGTTTCGTGGTACTAAAAGAAAAGCACCGAGTCACCCGATCTGCCAAATTGCACTTTCGTAAATTTAAAATAGTAGACGAATGTAGTTTACAGTCACTCGGAGTGGAAGTGAATGAAAAAAAAGAAGAAAAAAAAATGTCAGGAACCTCGCTCTTCATCGTCGAGTGAAGTGGAGAGTTAGAGCTTCGAGGAGGAGGCACGTTTCACCTCCCTTCAGCCACGGTATCTTTAGGAGCCTTCGTGAAACATCCAAGTCTCGCGCGCACCAGCTTACTCGCCTTAAATGTCCTCCATTACGAGTTGATAATGGCCATCGCATAGCTCTACAGTTTTATATACTTTTCCTGACTGCTCCGGCGGATGACAATGGAACTTCGCTTTCCAGCAGCAGCAGAACAGCTCACCAGTAGTTCGTTTCTGTTGAGAAAGATATGGCACGTGGCCCGCAGTACCCTTTTTACTGCTCCACAGTTAGAAGGACGGAACAACGCAGGTTCTCAGCTTTTTTTTGTTCTTATCGCTCGTAGGATGCTGAAATTGTTTCCGTTATAAATGGTGTTTTGCGCGATGCTATAACCGGACTCCAGGCGATGGAAGGCAAACTTTATGAGACCGAGGTATACGGTATGTTTCGTGCGAAATCGATCTAGTTGTGATACTTATATTAAAGTTAGACTTTCACATTTTTTTTTTTTCATTTATAAAATCAGTTCTTTACGTAAAATAATGTATGTGTTAAAAAAAATATTACCAATTTTAAATGTAGCTTTACTTTATGCAGTTAGGGAGATCAATGTAAGTTGGATCATTTTTTGCTTTTGAATTAAAAAAACGTTTTGTAGAAGCATAAACTTAGAAACAAAAAGGAGAAGGGGAAGTAGAAATTTGTCATGCGATACAAAAAATGATGACTTCGCAAAATGAGATTTTTAATATCATTTTTATTATCAAGTTTTCGTTTCACTGAATTCGCTTATTTCGGAATATAGAATTTCGCAGAATATAATTATGTAAAAGAGCTTGAACTAGGCTGAAACAGTAGGCAAAAAACAAGCTTTTAAATGAAAAAAGACAAACCAGTAGTCGCTTCTTTTGAAACATTTGATTAGAATTGACAGATTTTTGAAAATTCGAAATTAACGACATTAATGAGGCCTGTAACAGACCCATACGCCCAGTGCAATCGTCGATTTTTTCAGCGAGTCTGAGTTAGCTTTCTGATCCAACTACTCCGGTGTTTCCTATTTAAGTTATTCTTGGTTCATTTGAAGTATTTAAAGTAAAGCGATTGTCGATCTTTGTTGAGGAAAAAAAAAATTGAAGACGTGGGAATCCTTGCGAGATCGACATAGCGTGAAATGTCCCATATAGATTACTTTGCTCTTCGTTGTCTATACTCACAGATTCAAACTCCTTGCTCCACTAGATGTACCATCCTCTTGGTAATAGTTTGGCGAGAGTGAGATTTTCATTCAATTTAGTAATTTATGGGAGTCCACCGGAGCTTCGTAAACATAGAACGATTCGGTTGAATAACGTCACGAGGGGATTCGTAAGTAGAAGGGAATTCAAGGGTACCTCCCGAGTTGGAAGTTCTTAAGAGCCCATTAAAGGTTGGGCTGTGCCCTCGTGTACGAGAATGCTTCGGCTGCCAATTACGTCGCTATAATACTCCCACGTCTGACTCGTTTCGGGTTGAACTACTTTTACGACTCCCTTTCCGCTTCCCGCAACACACCATCCCGGCTGTGGGTACGCTTCGAGGATTAAAAAAGTACCGGAAAAACCCTCAACTGAACTGCAAACGAAAAAAAAAAAAGAAAAATACCAAGGGGGGAGTGAGTTTGATGAGGAACTCGAGAGTAAAAAATTTACTTCCTCGTTTGGGTATCTCCCTCCTTCAATTAACACAACTTTACGTCTCGCGGTTTGTACTCACTCGTAATATTTAAAACTCTTACGAGCAAGCCTTAATCCTCCGCTGGGTTAAGTTGGTTGAAAGTTTGACGTCTATTAGAATAAAACAACACTCTTTTATCTTTTATTACACCTCCCGCTGCACCAACAGTTTTTATATATTTTTTCTTGCTCTGTCCTAGGGCAAGATACATAATGGCTACGTTTATGAAACTTTGCTAATGCATTATACGCGGTTACTCGGCTGTGTGATATCGTAAATCTTCTAAAGGTGCAAGATTTAGCTCGACGAAAAGTTTTTTTTTTTTTTTCTTTTTTGAATGCTCAAGCTTCGACAGATTATAGAGTGGGTTGGGATGAAAAAAATGAGGAGGGAGATGGAAGTAGATCAAAGCCTTCTTGTGGTCGATGTTTGAGAAGACCGCGAGCTTCGCATCCTACTTCACGAAACATTGAAGCCGCGCCTCAGCCATAACGCCCTGGCTTATACTTCCTCTATTTGTTCCCGGTGAGTCGTCCGCGGTTTACATAATAACCTTACCCGTCTCGACGCTACAAAGTTTCTCTCATGCATATCCTTGACGCTTCTGTCTCCTCGCACTCTTTCATGCTCTTTCCTTCTATTTTGAATCCAGTTTCATAGTAGTTAGGAAAAGTTAATATTCACTTATATTCTTGAGTCGGGAAGTAAGACACTTTTTTATTAGCTGTCAAGATTTAGGAATTATTCAGGCTTAAATTATTAACTCTGATTTAAGCTTAAATGAGCATGTCCTTAAAATAGTGCTAATATTTTCTATTACGTGTCAGACAAGATATAATCAGATTTAGTATTAAAGCGTACGAAGGTGAAATAAAAGCGGATCGGTAAATCAGGTATTATTTTATATCTCACGTTAATATTTTCAATTCGCTATGTGAAATACAATTTACAATCGATTCGTGTAGGTGTGTTACTTGAAATACAAAGGTATATAATTCAATATTGAAGAGGGATATGCATTAAGTGATTTGGGTCGGGATAATCACAGGGAGCCCAGTCGTCGGGAGAATGAACGTGTCCGCTAAGCTCCAGCGGAGTCTGCAATCGGTTAACCCTGTAAGTCCATACATTAAAGCTTCCCGACGTTAAATCTTCTTAAGCTTTGTAGCTACACGTTTTGCACTTATCGTTTCGGTGTTGTGCAGACAAATTTAAGCAAAAAAAGAAAAGTTCACATTACTTTACGATCTTGACAATAATATACCAAAAATCATGAAATAACCCATTTATGAATTATCTAAAAGGCACCAATAATATCAAAGGAGTAAAATTTTCATTTTATTTGTTTTTATATGAAATAATGTAAGATTTCTTCTTAGATGTTCAACTCATTATTGTACATTGATTTGAAGCTGGTCTTTTGATGCCTAACCAGAATAAAAAATGTCTCAAATTTGTTTCCTCTCGTCGATGGTTAATCCTCATTTCTATCGAAAATCGGTGGAAATTGTTACAATCTATATTATTTGAAATCCCTTTGAAAATATTGTTTCGAATCCATACGATGATATATTGTTCAACTGTTGAGAGTTGAGCTCAAGACAGACAAACGGATTTATTCGAGACGGGTTAACCGAGTAATCGTAACGTTGCATGCTGGTTGGTGGCTGCAGCGACAAAGTGCGCGTACCGGATTTGGCCTAAAGCTGAGCTTTCGTATAGTATACTATCAACAGAAGAGTGAGCGCGTGGCCCAGAATCGCGACTGTAAGCTTCCACTAACCAGAAACCTGAGTATACAGTAATCTTTGTCGAGGATCACGTGATTTGCGGAAGCGTAGAGTTTACAGGCTGCAGAGTGCCGTACAACTCACGTCGTATAACCCCATACTGCCTACAGTTTGCACCCTTCAGAATAGGACGAAGGTACAACTGAGGGAAGCTCTTCTACCAGCCAATAGAATGGTTCTCCCAAAGCTTTACGCCAGTTCACGAGCATAGTAGAAACTCGTCGATGGATTTTATGTTCCGAGCTCTTACAGCTCTTCGAATCGAACAATCCTACTGCAGTTCCATGAATACTATTGCATCAATATCGAGTTTGCAGCAAAGACCGAAAGAAGTCCAGCGACAAAATTTTCTTGCATTCGTTTCAAATCCTCCTGAGCTGAAAAAGAAAAATCATCTATGGATATTTTTTTACTCGCGATGTTGCCATTGAAGATTTTGTTGAATCAATCAAATGTATATGTGTAAAAAAATAATGAATGTGCAAATTTCGTTTACTTACTGTATATATTATGTAGAAACTTATTTTGGAATACTTTTAGCTCGCGTAGGATTTTCTCAGTTTTTATTTTAGCTCTATTCACTTAACCCTTTTACTGTCAATAACCCCTATAGGCGTAAAAAAAATGCATGCCCTTTTACTTCATGACCCCTATAGGGATATCTTGAAAAAAAAACTTATTTATACTATTACCATCCGATTTTGCTTGGGTATCTTATGGCTTTTGAGGGTGCTGAATCTGAACCAAATATCAGATTTTCAATATTCAAAATGGCGAATTCAATAATGCAGATCAGTATACGAATAAATAGACTTACATGAATCAAACATTTTTTAAATTAAGCTCTTCTTAAAACCCGCTCGTCGTTTTTTTTTATTATATATTTTTGTTGGATTTTATTTTTATTCACCACTTTGCATTTTTAACACAGATATTTAGTTGGGATTCCGCGCCTTCAACATTCCAACATTTCTGCGAAAATCTTTATCGTAAAATGTTCATGCGGTTTTGGAAACAATTTTTCCAACACATTTTTGGTACGAAATATTCTTTTGCACCTGACCGCGATTCTTTTATTTCCAGACGGGTTTTTGAAGCCTTTTAGGAACATTTCAACCAATTTTCAGAAGAGCCTTTTCGAACTGTCTTATGAAGACACTCTTCATATACTCATTTAATTTCCAGCAAGACTGTTACACTTATTGAAAACAGCTTTAACCATTTTACTCAATTATCAGAAGCACTGTTATATTATTTAAGGACAGTTCTGCAGTGAAAAATCCCTTTGAAGATATTATTACATGAAAATTATTTTGTTAAATTTATTCGTAAAGCTAATAAGAACTTTCTGATACAGACAAAATTCGATGATCAGACAGGATATATTTGACTCGCCAATTTACGTTTGTAGCCACGAGGACCCGAAGAGTTTGTTAGTAAACGAGAGCACTTGTTCGCAGTGTGTGCTGCTCGAAAGTAGAAAACGGTAAGCCTTGAGGCGAATAAGAAGAGCAAGAAGAAGTCACGAGGCGTCGAGTCGAATATTCAATCGTCGCACGTACCGAAAAAGCGGAAGTTACTGTGGCTCTTGGAAACCCTGTGGGTAAAAGCTCGATGCGAATAGTGTGTGAATTCTTCCCAATGCCAGCGGCATAACCAACAGTACGTGAGCACGCGAGTGTGTGGAAAAGCTTTCGAAACATTTGGAAGCGTCCCGCGAACGTTGGGATATAATCCTCCCCGACACACACACACACACACACACATATACACACACACATATACACACGCACAAACACACAGAACTTCTACCCCCTTTTCCCGTGTATCGAGAGATTTTTCCGTGAAATAACTGAAAGCTCCGTGACGCTATTTGGTGGAATGGAGGTGACGCTCTACCGGCGTGGGAATAGAAATGCTACATTCGCAAAGTGGAACGACGTAGCTCATGCTACCTCTCCAGCAGGTTATGCTGGTTTTATTTCGATGATCGAAGGAATAAGAGCATCGGCAATATGCGATGGAATAGGCATCCATGTTTGCGAGTCACGTGTCTTGCAGACTGGGAATATACGTTTATAGAAAATAAAGAAGAAATGACACTGAGGAGTGGCTCTATAAACTTTGGCTGCTACGAGATAAATTTGCTGAGAAATATATTCACGGATGGCGTTGCCTACTAAGTTTCAACGTATATAACTAACCTGTATATTGGTAACTTTATGAATTTCATAGCAATTATTGATAGAAGAATAAAAGGACTTTACGTAATGATTTAATGTCGTTTTAAGTACACGTTTGTACAGACTGAGGGGTATATTTTTTTCCAAAATAGAAACACACCGATAAAATTCATATAATTCGACTGGATTTTCTCATCTCTTCAAGCTACTTTTATAAAAAGAAAAATAATAACCATGCTAATTAAATATCAGTAGTTTGTAATATGAGGCATTCTTTATTAACAGAGCCACTTTTTTTTCTTATTATATATTTTTTTCCACTAATTTTGATAACTTATATTTTTCTCTTACTGTTATATAATATACAGTGGTACGTACAAAACCTATAGCAAAATTAGCAGAGTGAGGGAAACATATTTGGAGGGATAAAAAAAGATTGTTTCAAAAGTTATAGTGGCCTGGTAAAGAATGCCTCATATAAAATATGCACCGTACAACGAAATTTGATTTGCGGAAAGTTCGTCAAAAACAATTAGTCGAACAACAATTCATGGAATAACAATTTGATATCCGGACGAATAATCGTATGTTCCTGATCCGGGTGGTCCTGAAAATCATTGAAAAAACAACATCCGAATGAATAACATACGATTAAGCGTCCGGGATAAGGTGAACATCATTAAAAGAAAACAAAATATTTGTAACACAATATGCATTGATATGATTTTTGAGATCTATTCCAACGAATAATCGTATGTCACTCGTCGTGTGGATTCATTTCCGAGGATGGAAAAGTGTATCGTTACGAATAAGGAAAAGATGTTTCGGAAGCAATGAAAATTTTGTTTCCTCGCAGTTGGGGGCTTCGCCCCGTCCCCACCGCTCCAATGGGGCTTCGCTCCTGGACCCCAGCGTCGAAGAGGGAGAGAGGAGAGTGGTCCTTATATAAAAGAAAAGAACTTTTTTGACTGACTCGATCCCTGTAACTGTCATGCGACTCAGGACATAAAAATATAACTGAGCCAGTATGTTGCTGAGCTGATTGAAAATTTCTTTCTTCTCAGCTTATTTATTTTGTACTTTATTCGAAGAAGAAAATGTTTAAAAAGACAAATATACTAACAACAATACTCAACTATATTGCTACTATACAGTATAAAACACACTCATGGCCGGGTACGTCGTAGGAAAAAACGTACGTGCGAGGCTCTCCGAGTACGTGCGAGCTCGTATCGAAATACTCGGGTGTGTTATACCGGTAGAAACGGTAACCCGGAAGCGAATGGGGATCTTCGCTGTTTCCTGCGCGCATATATCTGTCCGGGCTCGTCCTCGTCCCCGCGGCGCATTCAATGCCATCGCGCGTCGCGCATCGTCGTCTTCGAGATCGACGTGGTGCGCGTTCAAGCCCGCCAGTACGTGAACGGAAAGCAGAGGAAAGATATGATGAGCGAAGGCGACGGAGGGTGGGAAGAAAGAGCCATACTGCTGCACGACAGGTAGATCCTTGATGATGCGACGTATATTTCGTGACCCGTGAGGTCTCCATATATACCTGACTTGATGTTATAACTATAAAGATGTTGAGGTGGTGAATAAGGCATACCAAAATAATTCGGTCGATGCGGAATATACGGAGGGATTGATGTGATGAAAATTACCATATATCTTACATAAATCATCGGACATTTCTACTACTACTATTACTACATGGAAATTACAGTAACGTTCTAGCGAATGTTCTTGTCAAGCTGAACAAAACTTTTTAAAATTAACAGGAGGGTGTCAGGTGAAATTTATTATAGACATCCAAAGACTAATCTCACTTACTCAGCTACTAGTATTATTTTTTTGAAATATGTATTATTCACTTAACTATTGAACCGACAAAGAATTTTTTCAGATAGCAAAAGCATGCGGGTAATTGGGGGGGAGATCCAGTCGACCAAATATCCCCAAATAATTCTCAACTGTGCTTGAAAGTAGTCTTTCCGGCATGAGTATAGCGGTTTGAAATGGAGGTAAAATTGAAGCAAGGCCGTAGGTATGAATAGTTATTTAAAAAATATTTTATTCAAACTAATAATAATTTTAATAATTTTTACAAAAAATAAAAACTTTCACTCATACATTATCTTACGCGAAAGTGCGAATTGTTTGGTAATATTTAATTTACTGGTTCTCTTTCAAAAGTGTGCAGAGAATAAAAACGAAAAAAAATGTTGTAGGTGATCCGCATTACCCGCATGCTTTTGCCTCCTGACAAAAAATTCTTTGTTTGATAGTTCAATATACGACATTTTTTTTCTTGAAAGTATCTGCGGCCTCGTAAATAAGATAGTAGTTTTTGAATATCCGTAAAGTGACTCCCTCGCCTTAAGGAGTTCTTTGCACTAATCAATGCTAAGTTTTAAAACACTTTTCTACAATTTTTAGTAGTATAATTGACTGCTATGAGGAGTGACTTGTGCAGCAAGTTTTTTAAATAAATAAATCGATTCACAACCGCGATTCCTGCAAAAAATCGACTAATATTTTCTAATTTTCGACGACATGTTCTTTTCGACCGGTTTTATAAAAGAATGAACCATTATATTAATCCGATTATAACGAGCGACAGTAGTGTCGTTTATAATGAGGTCGTTTCTCGATATCATCTCTATATTTTCTTCGGTCAGCCTAGAATCAAAGCCGTGAGACATTATTTCACACGCAAATCAATACTTCGAATAGTTTATTGCTATACTTTTATTATTGGGACGATAGCGTACACCAGCCGGCGACCATAGACAACGCGGCGGTAAAACAAGTGAACTATACTCCTCTAGCATACAGTTGAAAATTGCATCATAGAATTGCATAAGAAAACCCATTTTTTATCTTCCAATATGCCTCGATCTCGAGTGATTCAACGTGGCCCAGCGTATTGATACAATGCGCAGTCTCTCCCGGCGTGGGAGGCACCAAATGACATCTACTTCGGCTTGAATTGTAGGTAATATTATAAGTATTAAAATCGAAGTGGGTTCGAGGGATTTACCTCACAATGGTAGCTGCGTGGAACCTTTTCAACTACAATGATAAAAGTTTACTTTTGCAACATTTGATTGGATTTCTAAATTTAGGTATTCGAAATTAGATTGCATCTGTAAGTTCAACTATAAGTAACAAAAATTTGCATTGAAACTTCGATTTTTAACAGCACCCGTTTCGATATTGCCCCGCGTTCCAATTGGCCCCTGTCTCCCTGATAAATAATGAAACAACTATTAATTGTAAAAGCATGAGGTGCACCAACTTCCTTAAAGTAAATAAATTAAATTAAATTAAATTAAAAACTAAAAAGCACAAAGCAACCCAACTAACCCCGTTGTCTCATAACCAGTAGCGTTACTTGTGCAGAACGTCACCAGTGTGCTTGCAAACTTGCAATTTAGAAATTCTAAACTCCTACTCCTACTGATAAAAGAACAGGCAGGTACGATCATAATGTTATAAAGTTATGTTGTTCCGTTTCATCCAATCGTATCCGAAACTATATAAATGTTCCTTACAACTAGAATATCTTAAAGTTAAAAAATCGAAATCATACTTATTGATAAGGCAATGCTGCGTAATATAGTAAAGTACCTCTCGGATCTTTCCTTTTTCTCTACGTTGTCATGAATTTTACGTCCTCTAGTCGCAGAGAAATGATCAAACTGCACTTACAAGTAGAGCACATTTACTTTGGTCAGACGTCGTATTAACGGTACGAACGTTGGATCTTGGTTCTTTCGGCTTGAATCTTTAATAACGAAATTAGTTCGACTTGTACAAACGTTGGTTTTCGTTGACGTTTGGAGTGGTGGAGATGTAGGCTTTCGAGAAGGAGTAAAACCCCAGGGATCTAGAAGTGGAGAAGCAGAGCACCGGTGGGGCAACCCAGCAGCAAGTGCCAGGCTAGCTACGTACTTGAGGATTTAATAAGCCACTCGGTCTCTCGGTGGAACGAGGTTGAAAAATATAAGCCAGCAGCAGCAGCAGCAGCAGCCCGTAGCTTGTAGTGTTGGGTTAGTACTACTGGCCGGTGGATTCACGAGTTCTACCGTTGTCGATGCATAGAGCAACATCTACCGTAGCCACAACTACTTATCCTACCTACGGGAGGCCTGACCCAGGAGGCCTAAGATGGAATTATATTTAAGATGGATTTATTCATGCGGCTCTCGTCGTCCGCTGCTTCGAGATAACACAACGAGCTCGCCACCACAGCTCTTCTGTTCTTTTCTGCTTTCCTTTTTCGTCGATTTTAATCCTTGTTCTTTCTATGGGCGACTTCGATATGAACTGACGTTGAGCTGTATCACTTGCATGTATTTTCGATGCTGTTTCAGTTTCTTTTGCATATAATTAATTGAGTGGGTGTCAAAATTTTGAATGACTTAAAAATTAGAATGACTGATATTTCGAAGTAGCAAAGATTTAAATAAATAAAAATGAATTATCTTTGAAATTTGTATTTTTAACAGATCACTAAGTCGAGTAACGTTTCGCCAAAAGATTATTTATCTAAATCATCATTTATTCGGTACTGAACTTTCAGATCGGCTGTATTGTGAATAATATGGTTTCGATAAATGCAGAAAGTCCATATCTTCGAAATTGAAAATAGAGTCCATCAAGCTAATATTTTGTAACAGCTAAGATATAAAAATTAAATATGTCGAGAATATAAATTTCGAATAAATCAAAATTTGATATGTAAAATTTCGAAGGACCAAAATAGTCAATTTCAAAGTAACGAATAGAAGAAATAGCGAATAGAAGAAAATTGAATTCGCTGAATATTTAGAAGTTTGAGATCGCAATTCGCGGTCTCCCTTTTGGTCTCTCGTTTTGATACATTCAAAATTGTAAACATTCTAAGTATTCGCAGTTCCAGAATTCGACGACTCGAATTGTTAAGTCTCAAATTTCCGTCGATACAATATTTCACAATTCCTTCTCATTGGACACTTTTGTATTTTCTGTTTTACAAGCATTTGCAAGAATGGCATTTCAACATTAGAAAATTCTACATATCGGTCATTCTATTTTTTATCCTTCGAAATTTTGACATGACCACCGCCTATTATCGATAAGTCCCCCTATCATTATTATTGACTCCTAGGAGGAATTAGAATTATCCCAGTGTGGGAGGCTTGCGCTCCTTACGTTCTTTAGATTCTGTGGAGAATAATTCTGTTGTGGAGGGCCATTTGGCACAAACAATGTCCTGTGCCCCTGGCCCCAATTCCTGACACGACAGATTATTATGTAAATATAGACAGGTTTTTTCGTTCATATTTCTGAGGTATAATGTAGGGAGTCAATTACAGCAATTGAGTTTATTAAGAAATTAAAAATAAATTGTCTGCATCTTCGAAAAAACATTGAACATCTCTCCCCGAGTTGCTTTGATATATGATGTGTAAACCACGCTCTGGCGAGACCATTAAGATCGCATTAGCCTTTATGCTATAGACACCACTCACGAGCAACTCCATACCCTTCAACTGCTACTTTTTGTCATATTTTCGAGCTCTGCCTCTACTCTTTTGGCGAGAGGAGAGATGCAGCCTCAGTTAGGAAAAAGGGCAGAGTGTTCGAAGTATCAAAACCGGCTGCAAGATCGTTTATAAATATATTATGACGCTCATAACATCTTGGTTGATGGTTTGCGTGATAGGGCAGAGTACACGTGCTATTCCACTGGTAGTATTATATTCTCTTTAAATCTTTGCCGACCTATAATCTCATGTCTACATTCTTCAATATTCTCCCGTTCTTGATCGATGCGCACGAATTTATCACACACGTGTACTCTTCGTGGCGTGAAAATTTCATCTTGTACTCGCTTCGCCACGCACGAGATCATCGCTGCACGAGAATAGCGCACCGATTTTCTCGTCACGTTTGTACTACATGCTAAGTATCACAATACGTTGAGGCGGTTTTACGCTTATCTTCCTCTGTTGCCGCCGGGCTTTTTATGACTTCTTCTTGTACAGTCGTATATATACTGACTTGATTCGTAAGTGCCGTAACAAGTCATAGCAATTTTCTCTCGCTGTTAATTTTATTAAAATCTTTTTACGTTAGACTCATATATTATATTTAATTCGATAATAGAAAATGATATGTTATATATTTATGAATTATTTCGCGAATTATAAACAATATTGTTTTTTTTTCAGCAATATTGTCTTTATTAATTATTTTCTAGTGGAGATTGCGATATCCTTCTTTTTATATAAGTGCAAATGTTTCTCGAATAGATTTGATTAACGAACGATACTGATCCTTTCAAATCGCTCGACGAGCGTCGTCAGCCATTTAATAATGTCTCCTCTTGTTCAAGCAAACCCCCGGAGGTTATAAAACTGGGGGGGGGGGGGGGGGGTCGTAACGAGGTGCTACAATGAATTCTCCACCACTTGTTCTTCGTAAACGAAACAAAGTATTATTCGCACTCGTGTAACACAGCTCTGCGCACACCTTTTTTCTCAGTCGCAGCGGCGCTCCCTCAGGAAGGTATTATCAGTCGAGTTTTTATTCATCGTGGTCTATATTGCTGGCGCGAATATAATTGGCCACTCGAACACCGCGTCATGACATTCGTTGGTGCTTTTTCTTCTTTTTTGCTTCGTCATAGCGGAAACTTTGTAACGGTAGTGATTTTTTTTTTAGTTTTTAATGTCGATGTTTTCAAACAGTGCCAAAGCGTCCAGAAGTTACATAAAAATTGTACGGCATTTTGAATTTTAAAAAATTCGTAAACGATGTGAATATGCGAAAGTCGAGGTAACGGCCTAATAGGGTTTTTACAGATAAAGTATCTTTTAAGGACGCTTGGTATTGAATTTGAGCTGAATCTAAAAAAAAAAATGTTCTGATTTAATGCAAGTGAATTTACGGAAAAATAAATTTTATTTTACCTTTTATTTTTGTAAAATTAAATAAATATACATAACATTTTCTAAAGAAGGAAAGTAACATCCAACGGTATACTCGATTTTGAGTTTTCCGGTTTATCAACTTTAAAAACGTTTTAAAACCCGAACTAATAAAGTATCGAATCGAGGCTACTCAATAAAATGAAGGGGTACTTAATTAAAAAAAAATAGGAAAAAAAGTATGAGACGCTTGGACATCGTTTACTCATCATTTTCCATAAAAAAAAATTCAACATTTTTCTTCGTATAGGTTTTGTTAAAAAAAGGAAATAATGAGAAAGCCGATTTAGCACTTTGTATATTTGTAGTTTTCTTGCAATTCAAATTTCATTTTAATTTCACCTCACTGTCTAGAATTTTTAACAATAAGTACGTAAAGCAAAATCTTGGATACTGCTTCCTCATTCAAATTTAATAAAAATCTCACGACTGAAGAAGCGTCAGTCTACAAAAAAAATTATTAATTTTTGTTGTAGACTAACAATTTATATTCGCGGGTTTTTCAAAATTTGTTAAATCATGAATGTTCTATATTCATTGACTGATACACGAATAAGATACGCGTAAGAATTGTTTTGTTTTTTGATGCTATTATTATTTTTATATTTTATGCTATACAAACGGCAGTGTATTTTTCCTAAATTTCTCCCAAAAAATCAGAAAGCCAAAGTTCAAGTTCTTCCTTTCATTTTTGACACAGGTAAAGTTCAATTTAATATTGTTCACATAATAATGTGGTTGGCTTCAGTTGTATTTTCAATATAATTTCCTGACAACTCAAATTCAATTTCAATTCACTGTTTATAATGTTTTTTGTTTTAAATCAGTACACAAAGTAATATCTTGGATACTGCTTCCCGAATATTATTACCCACTTATTATCACAGATATCTCTAAATATGACGATGTCAAAATTGGTCAACATATTTCCTCGACTTTGTGAAAAATGGGAAATAATAAGGGGCCATTGTGCAAGGTTCTACTTTGCATTCTTTTTTGTCGCTCGTCCCTTCGTTGGCCTCTTTTGTCACTTTTTTTTGTTCTTCACACCGTTTTCAGCATCAACAGACCCCTTTTGTTTCACGCGTTATGCTGTCGACGTTGTGCCGGGCAGCTCGTTGTACTCGAAAACCGATGTACACGCAGCGAGAATGTACATCCGAGCGTGTGCAACGAGTGGTGCGACTCGTTGTATATGCTCACCCGTAACAAATTTAATTCCCTTCTGCTGGCAGCATACGTTTTCCAAAGACTCATTATTTCCACGATCGTCGTTCGTTGGCAAACACACGCTGGCGTACACGTTGTATGTCTGTTTTACATCATTATAGAGCCGTGCACGGAAGAAGAATCGTTTTTCCGGGGCCATAAACGTGTGGTGATCTTTCGATGCAATAATACGCGCGAAGCTATGTATTATCGTTGCGTCATCCAGCTACACAGCGTCCCGTATAATTGGACGCCTCTGTCGCATCGGAGAGGAAGTCGAGACTCTAGAATCGAAGATGCCTGGCCTCTCATAGTTGTTTCCCTAGAAATACACTGCGAAATACTCTTGTCCGAAGAACAGATATTTTTTGCTTCTCAACGATCGCAAAGAAATTTCATTTCGCAATACGATACCACCACGTTGCTGCTAATGATTAAAAAGTAGCTGAATCATTGGAATGAACTTTCTAAAATGATTTGATACTAATTTTTAATGCCTTAACTCCTTTACGAAAAAAAGTTGACAAAGCGTTGATGAAGAAATGTAAATTTTACCATTTTCATAAATATTTCACCGAATTAAAATAGCAACTTAGCAATTAAATGTTTTGCAATATTCGACCACAAAGATTACGACAATATTTCAATACTAATGAAATATTGGAAACATTTCTCAATATTTTTTTTGTCTCGTTGTTATTATTTTCAACGAATAAAATAGTGCCTTCCTGCTCGTGTTATTTACGTGGGAATAACTGCAAGATTTTTCCGTGTGATGGTCAAACATATTTCTCTGCGTATGTCAGTAGCGGCAAGAAAATTCCATTTCGCAATTCGGCAACACACAGCGCGGCTATTTACTGGGTCAACGAAAGAAATAAAACGAAACAAAAAGAAAAAAATAGTTCAACGTTGCGATGCTTTATCAGAATTATAAGAGGTCATATTGCGCCAAACCGGGAGTATGAACAGCAAATTCGCCGTCCCTCGGGCTATACACTGCTGTGTTACGAATATACTCTTTCCTCCACGTTACGTGTACGTGTACCGTTGTCCGTGGTCTCCTTTTCCATTTTCATATCCTTTGTAATATTCCCGACGTGGATGCTAGGGCAAAAGCCGGATTCTCGGTATATACTCTCTGGAGCACACAGATTTTCTTGAGCACAGCTCAGCGTCAGCAACTTCAAGCGTATAATACTATAGTGGATATAGAAGCTGGGGGTACCCGCGGCTCCTTCAAGATTCCCCGAAGTCGCTATTGTTTTACAACCGGTGCAGCTGCGCTTCGGTACAGTCTCCTCTACTCGTTCTCTCGCTATACCGTATACTCAGCTCATCCGTATATATACTACTATCGCGGTGTGGTGGGAGATTCAAACCCTTTAGAGAACTTTGAACAACCTCGCTATTCCGCGTTTCTCTATCTCATACATTGGTCCCCTTTGACTTGATTCCCGAACTCGACTTACCCTTATGGCACCAGGAAACATCCATCCGAAAGTTCGGTTCAGCGGAAATTAAGGGCGGCGATGGGAACGACCTAGAAGTGCAAGAGAACAAAGACTTTACGGCTGACACTTGATGTAATCTGTGATAATCGCTGAGCGTGATGTATAACACTCGTTTAAATGAAATTGCTGTTCTACCAACTCGTGTAGATTTTGGGAGATAAGTTAAGAAGGCTGAGGTATACAAACAAAATTGTGTTGCAATAGCACGTAGGAAATATTGCAATTGTAGAAAATCCTTTGTACAAGAACAACATTTTTTTATATTTTCACAATTAACTTTTTCTTTTGGATGAATTTATTCGGAGAAAATCTTGATCCACTTTTCAACTTATGGTAAGGTTTAATTTTCACCGTTGCAATTAATTGGTTTTGCGAGATCTCACTATCGTACTAAGAAGACTCTATCGGGTTTTGATAATAGGAATTTCCACTTGAAGTTGTTAGGGAAAAGATACAAGGAAGTTTGGTAAAAACGTTACTGAAGCATTAGGCAGTGATTCTTGTAAGAGTGAGATTTTACGCCGATGATTCGTAGCTAGATCTACAAAAAAGAAAATAATTCTCTTATGTTTATTTTCACGAAAGGTAGCTTTGATTTCATAAATCTGTGTTTGCGTGGTGTAAAATTCAATGCTTTATAAATGTCGAGAGAAATACTATACATTTTATAGTATTTGTAATCTGTTAAGCTTTAAATGTTTCATATAACAAAAAAGAAAAAAATTTAAAAAAAGGGAGGTGAAACTTTAAACTCGTGCGTGATGACATATAAAATTATTTGTTATTAAATTTAGTGCAAATCGGTTGAGGGGTTTATATATTCTGACGATATGAGTTTTTCAAGTTTCAGGAAAAATGGGTGTCAAGATAGTTTTCGTTCTTGAATTTCTTAATTCTTCGAGCTCAAGGTTATCAAAAATATGAAAATAAAAAAATTGAAAATATTAAATAGAAAAAAAAGTTGCACCTTGCTCTCCCATATTTTTATTCCGCAGTTTACAAAGCTTTCTCTACGAGTTAGCTGAAACATGCAAAAGCAATGTATAAGGTTCTATTCTGCAACTATTTTTATTGTTCTTATGTTCAATGAAATCAAGTTGCAAAATACGTACAATTTTGGTCGTTTCTATTTTTTTTGGTGAGGTATGCGAGGAAATTCTGTCTCTGAAAATAAATAGAGTACTTGCAAGTAGACAACTCTTTATCTTGTTCCTGGAAATTATGATGTTTGAAATAAAAACTAGGTCAGAATGTGTTTTTTTTTTTCAGTGTGCGTTATCTGGTCATAAACCATTTTTTCAAGATTCCGTCAGAGCTATCGTTTTTTATACAAAACGATTCCAACGAGTTACTGAAATGAAGCTCAAAAAACATTCAATGTCCATTGCCAGAAAATGGGCTGCGACGTTTCATCGATTTCGGAATTATTCCCTAAAAAGTATTAGTCACAATCATTTGATTCTTTATACTTTATATGCATCTTAAAAAATTGAATATTAACGAACTTATATAAACGTCTTTGCGTGGTGCCAAGATACCCGTTATTGGACCACAGTCGGTATCATATATATCAGTCGAAATCTGATTGAAGAGATTTACTCAGCTCGTTTGGTCGAATCTCCATCAAGATAAGATTCATCTGAACTATATGTAATGCAATGCAAATGCGTTGCCGGTGCAGAGTGGTGCACCAAAAGCCGTTCATCGGATGCAGCATGCCGAAGCGTCCGCAACCAGAAGAAGAGGACCAAGAAGAGCAACGCGAGACCAGGCCAAACAAGAGGACCAACAACAAGATCACGAAGAAGAAGAAGCATAGGACGCGGTGGAAGGAAGGATTTTCAACGAAGGAAGGGGTACCAGCAACAAGGCAAGGCAAGCAAACCAGCACCAGCAAAACTTCTCTCCATCGAGAGTCGGGTGGTGCTGGCAAGTCTAGCAGCATGCCGGCCATACACACGTATTGTCCACGTACACACCTGGAGAAGCCAACGCAAGAGATTGTGTATGCCGAGCCGTAGGCCTCAGTCAGTGAAACTCCGCGTATCGCGACACACCTGTAATCCGTCAGCCAACAAAACGCTTTAGCATTATTACAAACAAACAAAAAGTTAAACAGCCTTATTAAAAGTGACACATATATTCTCCGTAAGAAATTTAAAGAACATAAAAGTAAAGGAATCAGAGTGGTAAAGTGAAACACCGCAAAAGATATAATGGAGAATACGACTAAACGAATATAAAGTCAGCGATAAATCTTCATGGTAACATTGGTTTAATAAAATATTCAAAGTTTCCCCGGCGTGGATTGAGACGTACCGGAACTACGTGTCTCGAATTTATTATGTATATCCTCTAGCGCGTCTTGTATCAACGTAGACATTTTTTTATTTATTCTTTTTTTATACGTACATCGTTTCGGTTCCGTTTAGGTATATTGTATACAGTAGCGTTACACCGGTGTTCCCGAGATATAGAGAGTTATGTATGTAGCAGCAGGTTGTACTATACACGATGCTGTACAGTCTGGCATAGTTTAGAAGTATTCGCGTGTGCTAGAATACGACTGTAGGTTGGATAAGTGTGTGTATTCCGCGTTGTATACGCAAGCGGGTGGCGAGAGTTATGTGCTCCGAGGCGTTGAGAGATGGTGCAGAGAAGTATCCACAGTTCCGGTCTGCATGGAGCAGAATCCGTTTCGCCCAGCTTCCCGTTTCCTCTTTACTACTACGTTGATGCGTTACCTACTGTGCTCTGATATATTGTACACAGTCTCCCTCAATATAGTGTGTATACTTGGTGCATGTACGCGTGCCTGCCAGTCTGACTACCGGTAACGGAATTAAACTTTTCGATGCTGACTTTATTTGGCAAGGAATACGTGCCAGAGATCGTGAATTGCTTCAGCTCTACGGGCTGTACGTCGTTTTCCTACTTTCAATGTGCAATTGCACTAGACTTCTGGTCGTACAGTTTTGTTCATACCTATTAACAAAGATCAGGGTAATGCGGAAAATGCAGACAGTAGGAATCATGATTGTTAGAAAAATTTGAAAAATGTTCATTTGTAAATCTAAGCAATAAGCTTCAGGATTCATTCTAAGACTTTGACATGTTTCCTTCTGTTGAAACGTATTGGACTTTAAATTATGGAAATTACTTGATAATTCAAATACGAAAAAAATTAAGAATTACATAACCAAATACCAAATTTTTGTTCATTAGGTTTCAAGCTTTCAAATTCACTAAATAGAGGAAAGACATTTTTTGTAGTTGTCATAAACAAAATACAGCCAGAAGAAAGATCAAGTTAAATCAAATAAATTCCTTTACTTAATTTTCTTTTCGTTGTATTAACTTAAATTTGCTTTTTGGAAAAAAATATATGTGTTTCATTCCATTGCAAAATCTATTTGTTTTGTATATATTTATTTCTTCGAGTCGAACTTAATAGAATAGCTTCCACTGAATAAATAATTTATTTGTTGCGACTAAATTTCTTGTTCACCCGAATAAAGGTCTACTCGAATCGACGTAATTTGAGTATTTTATTTTTTAAATTCAAATCAACTAGAATTATAGTTCGCATCAATTAATATTTATTTATTCCAGTTGCTACAGTATATTTGTCACAAACAGAGTTATTTATTTACAACAACCATTGACACCATGACAACAGCAAGAGATAAAACATTATATTTAGTACTACTGCATTTCCTCGTCTATTTAAAAAAAAGCTTTTGTTGTATGAGCTAAATTTGAATACTCAGAGTCTGTATTAGAATAAGTGAATGTCTGCTTAACCTTAGAGGCCAGTATTTGGTTGGGTGACCGTTTGTTATACAGAATATATTGCTGTAACAGAAAATATCAATTCACTGAATCGTGCTTTATTTACTCATAGTACGTATAGATTTAGGTACATATAGATCCATGAGGGTATCTATATAGGCTGAGTAAATACATTCACGCAGATATTATAGACCTAGATGGTTTGTTATACGTAGAGTCCTTAATTTCATCCAACGCTTTGTTATAAATTTAATAAGATGCGTACATTTTTCTGCATGGAGATATTCTAAATTCAACAATATATCTTTTTGTAATTAAATTTTACAGCACGCCCAGGTAAAAAAAAAACATGGACAACATATAGTTCGATATATATATTTTTCACCTGGGCGTTGATAGGAGTAAACAAATTTGCAGTAATCAAACTTCAGTCTACTTTTAGTAGATACTTGAAATAACAAAGTCAGGTCAACATTACACACGAACAATGTTAAATCTCTCGTTACGTATTAACCACGATTTTATACCCGATAGCTTAATGTCGACGCAATAAATCAGTACATATCGAGACTGATATTGACATAACGCTGAACTAATGTATAACAAATAATATCTGTTCTCTCCTGCGTCATTTATTGACTACTGGCATATCGCATTGAACAAACAATGGGGCGTTATTACACAGCCACAACAGCCCCTCTGGTGTCACCATAAATTTCGTGAAAAAAAAATTGTCCTGGCCATCGTTGTTTTTTTTTTTTTTTTTTTTTAATTTCGCTTGAAAATGACAAAAATGTTGAGATTCCGACGAATAGTATTGCGATTGCGAATTCCACGAAGTTTGTTGCGCGAGACTTTTGAATAGATATCCTGGGAAATAAAAGAAGTTTTAGGGAGACACTCTTGACCTACGGCCGCTCACGATCATGACGAAAAATATTCTCAGCGCACTTTATGCCTCTGCTGCCGGTGTCTTTCTGTGGCGTGATCCTCCAACAGGTTTTTTCAGACCCCCATTCGCCGTCATACCGGTTTCTCGTTACGAAAACGCTCTTATACTTTCTCATTCTCGTTTTGTGTACAAGAGACTCTTTCTCTCGCGGGGAGAGTCTTCTTACCGGGAAGAGGCGAAAGCATCTTTTCGCAGCATCCGCTGGTTCAAAATCGCAGAGAGTGAATCTCTGTACTCAAGAATGAAAAGGGGAAAAAAGAAGATTGTGATTCCCCGTTACTTAGGCGATAGCTCGCGGAGTCACGGAACTCTGTGACTTGCAACGACGGTGCGCAGCGCCAAGGTTGCACCACATATATAACGCTTGCCTTCGACATTCCACGCCTCGGTCACTCGAGAACATACACATAACCGAGTGTCAAGCGAGCACCAGTAGTACACTATATGACTCATATGCATGCGGGATTCGAGATCTTTATACACAAGTATCCCGTCGCGACGAAGAAAACTTTTTAAAACTCGATACATAAAAGTCAAAGAAAAAGAACGCGTTTTTTTCACGGTCTATAAAATTTAGCGCCCATATAACCAATAGAAAGGAACGCGTCAAAAATAGTGATAAAAAAAATGTCGTAAAAATGAGTCGTAAGTTACTGTAGTAGAAAAGTTGACACTTACATATACGATCGTACAGGAGGCTTGTCCAAACAATTGCAAATTGTATGTCAGAAATGGATATAACTTTATTGTTAGATAAGAGAAAAGTATGTACGTGTAAGAATGTCGTAAATCATCGAACGAACGAAAAAAAAGGCACTGTAATCCTTGCGGATATTGTCTGCAACAACATATGATAGTTACGTTCATTATGTCTAATAATGAGTGGTTTCATTTAATTAGCGGCGAATGTAAAAGGTAGATTGAAAATCAATTAAATTTCTAAGTTGATGTTTAATTTATTTATTTTAATGTGTGAAATAACTAGGAATTACATGATATGTCAAACCGGAATCCGCTACTTTTTTTTATTTTATCGCTTTATCAGTTTAAAGATATAAGATTCAATAATATTCGACTCTCTTTTCTATTCGTATCTCGTTCTTGTGTTGGCAAAATTGAACTCACTTTTTCGAGTCCAGAAATTATGAATGTCAGTACAAATATCATGAAATATATAGTGTTGCATATTCTAAATTCAATGCTTCATTATTCCCTAATTGAATTCTCTAATGAAGCAAGTATTAGAGCAAGTTTTAGAATGAGACGATATTTTTGTAAAATTTCAAAGTAGAACGTTACACATACCTACCTCATAATTTGTTATCTTGCACAAAGTCTTCTCTATGAGAAAGTATGTCGATCAATTTTGGCCTCCTCATACAGGAAGCTTTGTGTAAGATGAAAAATGATGAGGAAGCTATGTGCAAGGTTCTACTTTGCAACTTTTTTACGTTTAAAGGGTCGCTTCTTATTTTTCACAAGCTTTATTACAAAGTTTTAATAAAAATCTCACCATTTTCCGTATATTTTACGGGAAATTGAAATGGATAAGAAGCTTTCACTGTTTTATTAGCGTGCGAAATTGTAGCCGTATTGCTTAAGTGATCCTTAAGGGGAGGGAGTCAGGTCAAAAAAATTGAATTTGTAAATTCAATATCATCCAAATCCTATTGCATAAAAAAATAGCTCGTAAACTATATTGTTAGTACTCGATGAAAGGATTTTTGACTGTAGTGTGACTTGCGTATGCCTTTAAATATTAGCTAGTTAGCATCTCATTTTCATCTTCATTAGAAGATACACCGGCTAAGCGGAGCAAACTATTTTTTTTTATTCTGAAAGCAAAATTAATCATCGATTTAGAAAATAGTATAAAACTTATTTAGTAATAATTATGTCACTTAAAAAATATTACCTGTTACCAACATTTGCTCCGCTTAGCCGGTGTATCTTTTCATGAAGAAGAAAATGAGACCTCAACTATTCCAATCTGCCTAGAAGTTTGGTCTGAATCACGCGCAGAATAGGTTTAAAACCAAGTTTCGGCAAATGGCATCTAAAGATTATCACTCAAAAAAATATTAATGCGCTGCTTTCACCTTTGGGGTATCTTAGTACATTCAATGAACAAAATAAAAATATTATTTACAAGTCAGATTACAGAATATTAGTAATTATTTTATTAATAAATGTTTTTTTAGAGAAAAATTTCTCTAGTAGGAAGCAAAGTAATTCTCATTCAACGGTATGACGTCGAAAGTAAGGTTTGGTAAATATTCCTCTCAGTATTTCCGGAAGCGTTGCACCATAATACCCTCATCAATGTTCACGAGCTACGTGGGTATAATAATTAATGTTAGTCAAAGGTTCGAGGACCCAAGAGACGCGATTACATGCAGCGCTCGAGTTGTACGAAACTATATATACACGTATGAGCCTAGTTGGTAGGTGTATTATTTCATTCGGTCATCGGCTCGCATCGTTACCCACATATTGGCCGATGCGCGGAACAAACGAGCCGATTTTGCGCTCCATCGTCGTGTAACTTCCGCGTGTGTGCAAATATTATATATATGCATAGTATACCTATAGTCCAATAGATAGTCGGTGATAACATGAATATTTCATGTAGGGCCGGGGTAACCGTGATGCAATTTCAATGTTAACCACTTTAGCTGGGTCAAAGTGTCGGGGTCCGAGCTACCGCCTCCATCGTCACCTTTCCAAGTGCTTCTGGCAGCTTCGAAGAGCATCGAGACGACAACGAGCTCGGCTGTGCTTCGCTGATGCTGCCAGAAATCCAGTGAGTGTAACTCAACAGTGTTGGTGGTGCAGTCTATGCGTGACTGAGGTTGTGTGTAACTGGTCCATTGATATACGAGAGGGTTTCAAGATGTTCGATTCCGTGTTCGTGTGTGCGCGCCAAGTTTGACCAGCAAGTAATGGTGATACTCGTGATACCGTGAATAACGCTTGGATTACGCGAGAGCGACCCATTGAAGAACCGTGGTGCTGCACGTTGAGCAGCACAGACCGATGCCTGGAATCTGGACGAATGAGCTCCCTCCTCGCATCCACTGTTAAGTGGTCCCTTGGGATGAAGGAACGCCGGCCGGAGGACCGCGAGATGAAGCTCTTCGGATGCCGGTGGTCCTTCTGGAATTTTGCCACGAGTCTCGCAGGTAATCGTGATTTTACTGTCGCTATATTCGGCTTAAAGATGGTTCAAGTATGTTCTTGCTGCCGTTTTAGTGATAAACGTAACTTCATTACTTAAGAGGTAATTAAATTTTATTGAAACATAGGTATTTTTACATTTCTTCCATGTTCTTGGATATTTTTATTTTCTCATCATATACGAAATATGTAAATTAGAATATGTTATGATAAAAACCAATCGACGGTCAGATTATAGTGAATATATTACAGTGATAGTCAGATATGAATACATATCTGAAATGTCCTAGATTTAAAATAAGATTCGTTCAACGTCTTAGGGATTTTAAGTTACCACGAAGAAAAGTTTGTATGACGCCGAGAATCTCCGACAACATTTTTTCAATCTGGCAAAAGATCTGGGAGAATTTTTCGATATTTTGCATAGGTATGGTGGTATGAAATGTTCCTCAAATAACGCAATATGAAGTCCTAAGCCACATTTTTTCCCGGTAGCATCGGTTCTGCAATATATTTAAATATTCTGGAGAATCCATTTAATCCGTTTAAATAAACTGAAAAATTGTTGCGGCACACTTCTCAAGATTCCTGCTTTGGAATAAATTAAAATCAACTGGAGAATCCGTACGGGACTCCGATTCCTGCATTAAAATACCGCGTTGGTACAGAACTTACTTATATTCCAGAACTATCGATAATTAAAATAAAACATGCGCGCTTTCGTTTCTAGATTTCCTCATGACAAATTTATTTTGGATTTACTGGTAATCGTTTTGTGTGGCACATTGTACATTACATTTGAGAGTGAACTTTGATAACTTAAGCTGTTTTTAAGAAGGAAAAAAAATCATGTTTACAAATCCACTCCATTAGATGGTACGCAGCGTCACTGACTCAAGGTCTTCGCAATGTTTTTACCTCGCAGTTAAAACAGTGATCGTGATGCGAAATTCACGATTTGCGATTAAGTTACTCGCAATTTTAAAAATAAAATGCTAACATAAGAATTTTACTCAATTTTATGTTGTTCTCGTGGCCGGTCAAAATAGAAGATTCCAACTAGCAATTTTTAATTATGCACGTAATGTAGTTGAACACAAATGTGGAGCGTAACGATATGGTTTCGCAATCACTCTATTCAATCCTTCTCTGTTTATGTCGTCTGCACGATAAGCGATATTTACGATGATTTTGTTTTTCATTCGATAATACAATTATTAAACGGTAACTGAGGGTTTGCGCAACGAAGTAATGAAATTGTAACGACGAGATATAATTTATCGAAAAGTTTATCTCTGTATAGTTTGTTGCGGTTCAATTGTTCCCGATATTTCTCCCTGTTTATATAATCAAGATCGATGGGTTGGGCAGAGCATAATTATCGAATATTGAATCAGCCTGCGGATTCTATGGGTATGCTGCTGGGTTGTTTTACCTGACAATTAAATTACACTTATACCGAGGTCATTTGCAGTTTCGTTAATACACGAACGGGTCTATAACCCAATCCGTTCTGCTAATGGGAAATGAATCGCCTTTACTTTTCCCGTACACGGTAACCTATCTCTAATATCTTCCCTGATGCCAACGAAAAAAGAATATATTTCTTTTTTACAGAGCTAACAAATCCACATTTGCATATGTCTAATCAACCATTTAGACATTATAAACTGATATTCTTTTTAAAATAATCAAATAGTTATTAATAAAATATTTCCATTCGAATAAAATACATTCGTAAAACATTTCAATTGAAATGTAAGTAATTCTTAACAACGAACAGTAATGTGACTTTTAATGATTAATTGTCTGAAATTCATCTTCATTAAAGAAAAAATGTATAATTTGAAATTTGAGGGTTCTCGTAATTATTACTCGCAGTCATTTGAAAAGTGTTTTTAATTTTCAATAAAATATTGCCTATGAAATCAAATATAAAATCAATATTTTGATTTTCTTGTTAATTTCAATTATATATTATTTAAATATTGATAAAACTTCGGAGTATTAGTTAAACGCAGAAAAATCTTGTGGCAAAATATATTATCGCCAGGATAGTTTGATTGTAAAATCTCGACAGAAAATAAGACTGCAATAAAAGTAGTGTCAAATTCACTCAACACTTTTAAGCTGCGGAACCTCAATTCTGCTAACCAACTCGATCAATATGCGGCAGTGAAATTGAGTATTCCTCATAGTTCAATTTCGCGAGATGAGAATAGCTGAAATAATATACCATCGCAGATCTACTCGTGGAAATCACAAAAAGCCTTATAAAAAATTCAGACTGTTCCGAATATACATTGCCTCGCTGTAAAGCAGAGAGCTCCCGTTTTCCGAGCTTCCTGTCGTTGTTTCCCGGAAAAATGGCTGCGAACTATTATATTTTTCGCATGCATCTCTTTTCTACGGCCATATAAAATATATCAGACGAGTCATCGATATCGAAGGCTCTCATGTCCGTGGAATATTGCATAAAAGTACGATAGAGAATACACAAAAAGAAAAAAAGAAAAAACGATGGGGAAGCAGTTAAAAAACGGGCAAATTGCATTTGGTTAACGGATATCCTGTTATATTGCGGATACGAGCATCGCCTTGCCAAAGTGGTGCGAGTGTGAGTTACTATTGTCAAATAAAATAGTAAAATATTTATATATAGAGCGCTCATATACAGCGGCACACGGACCAGCCGATCGTGGTAGCAAGTTTGGTGCTATCCTTAAGTTTCTTATTATAAAGTAGCATAAACTGACATGATAGTAATACTTCTTTGAACATACATGTTACATAGATACTTCTTTGAAGTTATCTTCCTTCATCAATATCAAATAAAAAATGACCTGTCCGATCGACTGCTAGTTAACAAAAATCCGTAACTCTCATAATGAGAAAATTTTTCTCTTTTTTGCACAGTTTATTGTTTTATTTTTAAATTTAAAAAAAAACTTGTTTGCATCGATGTTTCGATTGAAAAATCATAGTGAATTGCAAAAGTATAGTAAGAAAAATGTACAATAATATTTATGCATTAAGATACTCTTCAAGCTAAATTCATAACTCGAAAAACCTTTCAAAAGTAGTGTACATATATCCTCGGAAAATATATTATACTATATCCCTCACAGGTATCGCGACTAAAAGCATTATTTTCTCTTCTACAAAACATCGAAGACAGCTGCTGCCACTCTTTTTTAAAGCCTTTAGAGCTGGTCGCCTGCTGCACCTATCGTTTAACCGATTACATGACAAACCCGGAAAACAAAAAGTAGCAGCGGCATCTCTTTAAAAAAACACACACACACAATGCCGTTTAGTATTTCCTTATACTTGACGTCGAGGTGGTACCGCGATTTTTTATCGCTTCAAAAAAATTCCTCCCTGACTATCAGCACCAGCATTATCCATTACCATGCGTCCTTCCACCTCAGAGGGCAAAATTGGGCAAAATATATTTGGAGCGGCAAATAATTTTTTTTTAAGTTATAGTGGTTCAGTTGATAAAGAATGCCTCATGTTTGTGTTATATTACCTGTTAATACCCTACTTACCCTGTAACTAAGGTCGCCCATAGATAGGTGTAATTCCATAGTCCTAAGAGAGTGTACTCAGCACAAATCCCAGTAATACTCCATCCCTGTGGAGTAGTCCTTTGCACGAGGATCGTCGTCGCGGGTGTCTGTATGCATAGATACTATATGCGATGTGGTACATTGGGGACGACGATGCTGTTGGGAAATACCGTGGACGTGCGATGTTCGCATAGTACTCCGCGACGACACTAAATCCTAATCCCTAGCGAGAACCAATATAGTGCTGTTAGAGGATATAGTATATGTTGCAGGGTGGCGATGGTGCGGTATGGGCTCTTGTGTGCAAGTTGTGCACCATGCACATGTCGCCGTCGACAACGCCGAAATCTCATTGGATCTCTTGTTGTATCACAGGTGCTACGTCCTCCCCTCCCTCCAAGTGCAGTCGCACGTATATATATTATATATATATATATATATATATATATTTATATATTACGTATGCACGAACATATAGTTTCATATATAAATCTCATATTCAATCCCCGTGCGCGATGCATACATACGGCACGTGCACGTGCGTACCTCGGCCGAGCTGGCGCGTGTTACGCAGTAGACGAGGTTACCGACAACGACGGCAACGATATCCAAGACTTCCTTATCGGATCACGATATACCTGTCTCTCCCTAAGAGCACGACTTGCTCGGTGACTGGACTTAAATGACGCGCGTTCCTCGTCCCAATTTGGCGACGACCTGCCATCATTACGTAACAAGGCCTCAGAAGCAGGTCTTCCAAATTAAATTATTTATTTATTTTCAGTAATCTGGAGAATTTTGACCTGTGATATTTTTAAATATCTGTAAAATGTATTTATTTGGTATTTTATGATAGATGAAAACTTGATTTTCTTTTTATCTCAAAATAAGGATATAAAATCATTAATTTCTGGATTCTGGATTCTGAATTTCAGTCACATGGAAATAGTATGCAATATAAATAATATATTATTAGATTTTATGCATTGTTACAATTATTTTACAAATGCAGTATTTCTTATGCGGTCTGATAAAATATGTGTAAAATGTGATTTTTACTTATTTTCATATTTTTTTTTTCTATATGATGTCATTGCGAACCGAGGCCTTAAATATAGGTTTTTCATTATTTGTTTCTATAAGCCTGGGCATTTTTGACCCGTAATATTTGTCGACATTTGTCATTTTATTGGACATGACAATCCATATTTCGTTGTTATCTCAAAACAAAGGTATAATATCATCAATTTCGTTATCAAACACGTCATGTTACAATAAAATTATATACAGGTAGTATATAAT
This sequence comes from Perithous albicinctus, assembly GCA_964016905.1. Taxonomy (NCBI): domain Eukaryota; kingdom Metazoa; phylum Arthropoda; class Insecta; order Hymenoptera; family Ichneumonidae; genus Perithous; species Perithous albicinctus. The sequence goes on along the minus strand of OZ024690.1, from coordinate 17,203,735 downwards.
GTAAATAAAGTATTATTTGATTTTATGATTAATGATGAATGGAATGCTTCTGTTGTTGACTGATAAAACATATGTAAAATCAGAATTTTATTTATTTTGTTTCCGGATATTCCATCTATATCCGGCCTGTGATGCCGGAGGGTGTTGTCGCACGATCATGTAAAAATTGTGATATATATGGAAAAAAAAAACATTTATATAGCTAGTGTGCAATATCGGTGGATGGTTGTCGGAGGTGACGTGTTTCACGCAGCGTTCGCCGTTGCTCCGATACATAGGGTTTGCTTCGCAGGAGCTCCCCATGGGCCTGACCCGTAACCACGAATTCGTCGCCTGGGTGCTGCAAAGCGACCGTAAAAGTGCACTATCGTGTTTTGACGCTTTATCGCTTCTGCTGCCTTGCCTGTCGAGCGGCTTCGGTCTAAAACGCGTTGCAATTTATAGCATGTACGCCATCGACACTATCGCTGACGCAAGGCTATTACACTCTTGCTCGTCTAACCCTTAAACCCTACAGGGCTACGCTATACTATATGCGGTCGAAACGCTATCGCGTTACAGCTTAACCGAAAGCCAATGATCGGATCGATAGCCCGCACGGTTGTTCTCCAAATTGGTAATTGCTGCTCGATTCCGAGTGAAATCTTATTATCGAAATCGAATGGCTCTCGTGTTCTCACCCGATCTCACCCGATCAAAGGTCGAAATCTACTGAAGAAAAAAAGGTGTGAACTGGGGTGGTCTAGCAAAACCTTTTGGTTTAATTTTAAGGGTTGCATAGATATAATTTGTTACAATAGAAGCAACTCCCCGCTATTGTTACGAATATCAGTATAACGAGCTTATCTGCATCAAACATCGTTTCATCAGATTTCGTACTCGTGATAAAGCTAAAAAAATCGACCAAAAGTTGATGGCCATCTGACTGAGAAAGATATTTCACCGTTATTCAAACTTTGAATTTCAACGTTATCGTATTAAAATATCAAAATCAGTATTTGTTGCATATCGTCGAGGATAACTTTAGGAATCCGTTTTCTTCCTACTAAAATTCTGAGACCTTGAAGACACTTGGTAACACCAATTAATGTGTAATCGAGTTTGAGTGTTAGATGGAAAAACGAACTTATTAAAAAAATGTGCACTAATTTTTGCGCGAGTTTTAATCAAGTTGAATGTTCGACGTCAGTGCTGTACAGTTATATAGTGTTGATGAGCCTCAAGTTTTCCTTAACTTGTAAGAAATGCCCCAATCTCGAAGCCTGTGTATCGCGAATTCCCAGAGCAACAGAGATTACGAAGTCGACGAGGGATAACTCTTGATCAAAAGCGGTAACGAGGCAACTTTCTTCCGTTATCGGTGTGCGGGATATTGGGCGGTTTTATATACAACACGGCTCTGCGAAATCGAATGAAATCCGCCGATAACGGGCCGATGACGATGCTGCAAATTTAACGCCCAGCACCAAGTCTCCCACTCAGCATTCAGTAATATCGGATTTTACATTCTTTCGCAATCGTTTTGCGTTCCTGATTTGTCACGGCTACATCGTTTCCTTATTTGGCACGTTTTTGGTCATAACAGTCAGCGAATATCATCCGTTATATGCATATATATATATTTTCTTTCTTCAAATAATTAAGTTTTTTTAATAGGAATTTTTTTATATCTAAATTTATCCATGAGAATAATTTTTTACATGTTACACTTTTGTCACAGAGTTCAGGTTGCATCGATGGATCAAATTGGTTTTACAAAGATAATGATCTTTGTAGGGATAGTCTGTTCTTTCCGAGTATAGGATTTTTTATTTAAAGATATTTCGCAGAAAATATGCTCACTTTTGTTGTAAATTGTTTCCTACGTACCAACTTTTTTTACTACATTTCCTTGCAACTTCTGCGAATGGTATTCGAATGGAATTTCCTATACACGGCCTAGACAGATTCTTCCTACAAAGAGAATTGTGCTTGGAAAAAGGAATTCGGTCCATTGGTGCAACCAACACTCTATGACACGTGTAAAATACTAAAAAATACTTGCATCGATGAGCTTAGCTACAAAATAATACCACTTACAAAAATGTTAATATTTGATTGTGCTTTTGCGCGGCAGTAATCTTGATCAACGTAAACGTTTTTATATATACAATTGCTGGACGATTTAATTTTCATGATTTTTGGGTGACTCAGTTCCCCTAATAGCATTAGGTAAATGCCAATTGCAGGCATTCCCGATCACGTATTTCTATAAACTCTGTTTCAAAATATATACAATAAATTCAGAAAAAATGCAAGATAATTTTCGTTTATTAATTAGTAAATTAGACGGCCATCGAAACAATAATTTGGGGTCGCATCTATTTTGTTAATTGATGTTTCTTTGATTCATATGGTAAGGTGAAAGTGGTGAGTGCGCTCGTGATCGTAAAGAAACGCCTAGGAATTACCGGGGTTTTTGTTACGTAAACCAATCAGGCGCTTGGAAATGTTGAGAGAGAATACCAACACGCCCTGTTGCATTAATATGCCTCGCAATCTGCTCGTCGTCGTCGTCGTCGTCGTCTCCGTCATCTTCGATAGTTTTCTGGTACACAAAGGTCCCTGCTGGAAAACCGGGTATCCCGAGCCTCATTCTGTTTTGCTTTGGCTTCAACGAACGGCCCCTTTACATCGTGCCGTGATTCCTCTTCAACACAAGCCTTACTCTCTCCCTCGACACGTTAATAATTCAAGCACCGACGAATAATTATTGCAAAAATGTATAACTGCCCTGACTCCTAACTCTCGCACCTCTCCCCTTTGATTTCATTTCGTCATCAGTAATTGCACTTGGTTATAAAGCATTTCAGTCGTAGCTACGATTTACATGTTATAGACGAAAGCGAAATGTGTTAAAAATATATTTCTCTGCAGAATGTATTAATTAAACAGATCGAAGTTTACCAAAAATTAGAGGTATCAAGCTAGTTTTTCTGAAAATTCAGAGACCTACAAAATTCTAACCCTTTTGTAGATTCGACATAATTTCAAAACGAATTGTTCCCGCATATTACTTAATAGTGTATAGTGTTTTGGATGTGTTCGACCGAAATTTACCTAAATCGAGCTGGGTAGTAAAGAGAGACTGTGTCTAACTTTTCATTTCATGAAACAAAGACATACAGTTTCTGAATGCCCAAAACTTTGTGTTATGCCCGCATTTCTCTGTGAGAATTTCGTTGTTCGTAACTATTAGATAGTATACCCGCATCGGCGGAAATCTTCACGAGTGAGCGAAGATATTAGCTCTGACGGAGACGCAGATGCAAAGTGGGCACGAATTTACCGTTTTTTTTTCGTCTAAAATTCAGAGATCGTTCAGTCCAGGAATTCAGCCCTGTCAAAGCTCGTAATTAAAAAGATTTTAACAGAGTTCTCATTATAGATAAATTAATCGATAACTACAATTCTCTCATGGAGATACGTAATACAGAGTACTTCTGAAAACTTGGTGACCCGGTGAACGTGAACGTACAGCCAAGTTCGCCTTTGTCCCGGCTCATGAATAGTTTTCACAGCCATATGTCCCAAATTGAAGAACAGCCAGAGCGAAACTTCACGTCTATGAACAAATTTTATTTGAAAAAAACTAATTTATCCGTCGCGTCTGCAGCGTGACGCTGAAATCCGGGCATACTTCATTCTTCACTAAGAGCATATTTCTTAATGGCAAACATTCCTCTCACGTAGTGATCACGCTGATAAAATGGATGACTGAGGACAAAATTACGACTAGAGCAATTCGTATGGCATACTTACGGAGTTGGCAAAAAAAGAATAAAAATAGATTAAATTCTAATTAATATTGGTACCTGAAAATTGTTTACTCAGTGTGATTCGCAGAATTGATCTCACAGGTTTTATAGACAATTACTAAGTAATTTTTGAAAATTATACACTAGAATCATTCATACGAAATATTATTGAAATAGGGGAAACAACCCTGCAACAGAATAATTGTAAAATATTTTTACAGTGGTGTCATTTTTGTCCTTACCAACAATATTTTACAATATCAAAATTGTCATTTTGATAGTACATGTTTTACAATATTTAACCACGACCCTTCTTTGCAATATATTCCGATTTATCAAGTATCGAGTAGTCCTTGAGGACAGGAAATCCCGTAATCTCGGATCTCGGTAACGTAATCAATAAGTTATCGCTGTTATCGCATTCCAACGATATTTCTTACACAAAAACTTTTGCGGAATAAAATTTCGCAATCGAAGGGCTTCTCGATGGCTGATCGTGGGATACGAGGCAATTGAATCGAACCGCAGTTTAATAGCTGTTCAAGTCGCTTCGATTCTTGTACATTCCCCGACTATTGCCCGTGGAGTGGTGCAATATAAAAGCTATAGCAAAGAGAGCTTTCACTCCCCTTACTTCCTCGTGATCCTCAACGTCTTACTTAGACAATTCTTTTATTTCTTCCTTCACTCTTATTCCCTTCTCTACAAAGTTGTTACACGTGCGCGGGTGCGAGCAATCTCTCTCACTCGCTTGTGTTTATACACTCGATCTCGTTGCTCACCAGGGGCCGAGAGTCGAGACAGACGGATTGCTCCTGCACGTTCGAAGATTACGCAAGGAGAACGAGAGGACTCACTTGGTCGTCGTGAGGATGAGATCGTTTCACGATCCTGTAGTCGTAATACTATTCTCCCACAATTCACCATTTATTTTCACAATAATAGTTCAATCAAGATATACACGTAGATGTAGCGAATTCTATTTATCGTTGAACGTTCGAAACAAACTAATATCCTGTTGAGGCAAATCAATTCGCTACATAGTTCCACCTGAAACCATTCAGTTATACGCCAGTAGTTTGACTAGTGAAAACAGCGTTTCATAACCTGTCGATGGTAATTCGTCGCCTGCGGGGACTTGAAACTCTGGCGCCGTGTTCCGTGATTACGATTGTTCAACGACGATAAATGAGAAATGGGCGAGGGAAACGGTGTTAACGTTGGGAAAATTTGTTGAGTAAAATCAAAGGTGGCTCTCATTGAGTCCCATCGTTATTCATTCTGGTACGGCAATCGTCAGTCGCTTCGACTGGTGCTTCTCGGTGCGGGACAAAAGCCCAATCTGGTACGGATAAGAGGAGAATGAGGTAGAAGCAAGAAGTAGTAGAAGGAGGGGAAACACGTTTTTAATCGACCCATTGTAGACACCAGTGCTTACCAGTCGACGGAAGAACACGATATTATCTCTCTCTTGTTTCAGCCTCACCTTCATCTTCCACTTCGACAACGATTACTTTCTTCCTTAACCTTCTCACTCGTCTTTTTGTAAAGAGGAGCCTCATTTTCACGAGATGGTAGGTGTGCCTGGTTTCCCCAGCTCTTAACCGTCAGCTTTTCCTCCTGGTAACTCGACTATAACATGATGGGAGATCGCGTGCCGCACAGAGCTCATCTGAAAAATATCTTTTTTAGACCGTTCTTTAAGCGTCTCGGGTCCCGAGATCCCGGGACATCACTGCTTCTGAAGCTTTCCAAGTGGCAGAGTCTCTCTCTTCGTTCTTACCTCCGTCTCCAGCAGAGCACCGGTTCCCACGGGACTCTTAGCGTCGTTCCGCGCCTTACACTCTCGATCCCCAAAGTACTCTACTTCATCCGTGAGATCATACAGAGGACCGAGAGATCTTTAGGGCGTATTAAAAAAAATCCTCGGAGGGTTAGGAAAATAATGGTAAAGAGTGCCGCACTCTGCGCGAAGGGAAATCTGATTCTTGGGACTGTGAAAAAGATAAAGATGAAAAGTTATTACAAGAAAGACTGCAATCATTGAGAGTCGATTGCTCTCAGTTGTAATTCTAAAAAGATAAACTAAAAAATGGTCTAACTGTTTTTACTCGCACCTTACGCAATTTTTTAACTATATAATGTTATTAATTCCTTATAATTAGGAGTTACATTTATTTTTCTACTAATTATATATTAGAAGGAAATAAAATAGCACAAAAAATTCGAGGTTATAAAATTATTTTTATTTTTATGTTGTATGAGAAAAATGAATTTTTAAAGCAAAATAACAATATTGATTGTTTCACCCAATATAATCCTTTAAATTCTAAAAAAGATGAGCTAAAAAATAGTTGTAATATTTATACTCACACCTAAATTGTCAATGTCTACATTTTTTATATAATAGATAAATGTAACGTGTGAAATGTTTAAATTTGAAAGAAATACAAATATTTTTCTTTTACAGATATCGCGATTTTTCAAAATAAATTTGGCTCTAACGCCTAAAGATTCTGCACATTTTTCAGCTAAATAAAAGTAGTACTAAATTAAAACGTTTCTCAACATGAAACTTGTACTTTCACATTAGCTTTTATAATGTGAAGGTTTTCCTTCGGGATTTATAAACTCCAGAAAAATCTGGAAAAAAGTCAAATAAGAAAAAACCCAATGTACTCTTAATTATTATTCGTATCTGGTAATAACGAATATCTGAGAAGATCAGAAAAAAAGTGACTGTATTGACAGAGTATATCTGATGCATTAGCAGTCAAAGTAAACCGAGCGAAAAATCCGCATACAAAGTCTTTTGAGCTTAGTCAAAATCTCGACGACAACAATGCTGAGAAAAGTACCATAATACAACAAAAGACCACGGAGATCCTGAGGCGTCGCGGCATCTCTTTGCTAGTGCATTTCGTGCGCTATAATATATAATGCGGGCCAACGCGCTTGTTGGCTCCGGCCACAGGGATGATGCTACGGTACGCTAAACACAGTGAGAGAAAGAGCTCCGTCGTTGGAGTGGAGGAGAAGGTGCTGCCAACAGTAAAACCTACGCGAGGAGTATGAATCGAGGTCAGCTCGTTGGTCCGCGCTGAGAGGAGGGCAGCAGCGTGTGCATACGTTCGCCTCTGGTGGCAAACTGCACGGCTGCCAAGCAGTGCATGCCGTACCTGTAGATAGTTGCCCGTTACTTCGCGGGTGCGCGGTTATTCGGCGAACTGCACTCTGTGCAAGGCCTTTACTCTCGTCGTGTGTTTCTCGTCAACGTACCGTATGCTTGGAGGCGCTGTGACGGCGGCGAATGTTAAAGGACCTCTCGTCCACCGTCATCCGCGAAAGTGCGCCGCGTCGAGGATTGACCTCGCCCTCTTTCTCGGATGGCGGACGGCGGCGCTTGTTCCGCTCCAGGGAGCAGTCGAGTACTCGGGCGCGACCCTGTATGCGCCTTCTCATCTTTCCGCGAGATGCTCGACCCGATTACTGAACGTCAACCTGTTACTGACCATTCATAAAAATATATATCGCCATTTTGCGTATTTGTAATTTTTATTTTGTAATTTAATTTTAAGGAAATGGAATCGTAGAAGACCTTAAAACGTTTAGGATTCAGTGGAGAGGTGCAACAGATTTGTAAATTGAATTTTTATGTATTGCAGCATTATTTGGTGTACATTTTATGGACAGTCAGAAAAACTCTCTTAAATCTTGCACTTGGTGTCAACGGTCTGCGAGTACCAACTGGCATATCTCGCATTATATAGGGCCTTAAATGCACCATGTCTTATGTGTATGCTTGACAAGAACTTTGCGTTCATATTGAAAATCATATGATAAGTCCTTTCCCGATTTACAAGGTAAATAATAATTTTTTGAAAGCGAATTGCTTCACGAACCTTTTTGGTAAATTAACAAAGCATCGAAACGAATCAATTATCTGTACAATATACATTTTTGTCTCATTAAACTAGAAAAATTGCAGAATTTATAAATGTACAGAATTAACGAAACCTGTTTAATGTTTCTAAAATTTGCTTTTTTTTTTGTAATAATAAAAAAATATTCTGTAAAATGAAAATACAATTTTATAAAAATAATTAAGCTTTAACTGTACAGCTGAGATGATGTATAACACAACAAATCGATAGACGTTGAAATGGTACATACAGAGCCTATACAAATATGTAATGCGGTATATGGCCGGAGGCTGGTATTAGGATCAACATTGAAAACGATGGTAACAGCTCGAATGGACAAAACGATACTGGACCAGAGGAGGTCGGCAGACCGTGTTCTAGTAGCAGAGAGCCTGGTCCACGAGGCCATCAAGTAGCCGGGAGGCCTAAAGCGAGAGCGCGGAAGTGTATAAAGTCTTTGTTATGCTTCCGGCGCGGCTACTGCACTGCTGCTTGAGTGGTTCGCTCTCGGTAGCGAGATAATGAGTCGACAGGGTTCTGCTGGCTCGTTCGTGTAGATGAGTGTATATTGTCTATACGTGTGTACGATATATATATATAATCGAGTTCACACCCGTGGGGCATCAACGACATACGCATACAGATATGGGGTATTCCACGGGAAGTTGAAAGTTTTGTAATTTTTTGTCATATCTTGAACTACGTTCACTAAGATTTTCAAGTAAATAAAATAGACCGTAAGCATCGAAAAGTATATAAAGATAAAAATGTAGTTTTGGAGCGCTAGAGCCTTTTTTATAAATACAATTACTATACTGGGTTACATTTCGGTTTTGCCCGATAGATATCTTTGATACATACAGTTGAAACTACGGTACATAGATTTCTCGAAAAATGTTAGTCCGGTCTGAAGAGCCTACATCTATGAAACACTCTTTGTATATTATTAAGAAACGAGATTCTCAATAGGAGTCAGATTCGTGGATCTTCAGCCAAAATCTGTACTACTTCCCGTGGAATATCCCATATATTCGAAAATCCCAAGCTTGCTACATCTACGTGTGCTGGTAGCCAGGAGCGTTATCCGTTTCGCGCCTCAACGGCTGAGTGTATACCTATCGTATAATATAACGCCCGAGTAGAAATCGTCGAACGACGAGAGATGACTCGCCGTACAAAGTCAACCAACAGTAATTGTTTGGCTGCAAAACAAGTAGCCGCAACTGCTCCACACTACAGAGAAAACAACAACGTATGTTAGGTTTCGATTCTCCTTCCTATCTGTAGAGGTTAGAAATGTTAATTAATAAATACTAACCACGTACATCTGATCGATTGATCATAGACAAATCGATTGATTTCACAACATTTTGTCACTCGATACATCTGCCGGTTATGAATTTGAACGGAATTGTTTGATATTCAATTTGAAAATTCTCATGAAAAACGGTACAACTATATCATATGTAAAATGTGACCAATATCTGAAACTATTCTTGCGTGAAGGATTAATTTGACGTCTTATGGATTCCATTTTCTGGAGTCTCCGATATTCGAGTCTGGAGAAGCATTATTTTGTCGAAAGATGTTTGTATGTAGTATGAGTATGATATGATTGTCGGGCCTCAGAAATCACTTCTTACATAATAATAATAATAATAATAATAATAATAATAAAACTGCAGGCCTGGAATAAAGATGGAATATTCTCATTTTCGTTATAGTAAAGGAATTTGTTACATATATATTCTTTTTGATTTTGTAAATTATAGCGACAATAAAATAATTGCTGCATCGATAGAGAATCCTTCACATATGATAATTTTAATAATAAAAGTCCTTCTCATATTGTATAAAACAAAAGTACGTATAATCTGTAATTCAGTATTAACTATCGATTTTATAAGAGAATTATTTAAATGTTACTTAGAATATCGGTGATCATAAGAAGAAAGCTTACGAATTATTTCAAAAGAGAATATTAAAATATCCGCTCCCCGAGTATCCTTCAGAGAAAAAAGAAAGGAATCAATGGACAAACGACAATTTAATGTTCCTCTCTAACAAAGTGATGCACGAAGCGCGATAGTCGAAGCAAACACTCGCCAGTATACGGACTATGCGTGTACACATACTCGCACCGCGGAATTAAGGTCAACAGTGTGAAGTGTGCTTGTCCGCGCGAGTATAGCGAAAAGGCCGCGCGTATGCCGGTAATTCCGGGCGTTAATGGCACTGGCATGTTGCGATCGAGATGCTTAAATAGGAGGCTCTAAATTTCCACCAGAACCACCGGGGTGAGGGTTGTCCAGCAGCTGCCGCGTGCATCGACTGCTCTCGCTCTCGAGCATTTCACAGCCACACCGGTTGGATACCAAAGTTTCGAGTTTGCGATATTCCCGGCCTCAGAGTCGCTACGCCGAAAACGATTAATCGTTTTCAGCGATGCAGAAACGTATGCATCGTGCGAATAGTCGCGGAAGTCACACGTCAATATAGACCGGCTGTGACGCTGTATCGACCAATTTGCACCAGCGTTATTAAATTCGAATCAGTGTGCTTCACTTCTCAGGGATTGCCTCAGTCGAGAGTGCGAAATTATTCATGAAAATTAAAGTACCCCGTCGGGATTTTCCCCGTGGTTGTTTGACAAAAGAGCCTTTTGTTAATGGATATCATAAAACCCGCATGTCCTCGATAACTTCATCAACACACAAACGCCTGTCGAACGTCAATGGCTCATTAGGTAAGCAAAGCATATATTTTAGCTTACTTTTCCAAACGCAGACATTCAACACACCACCGGTTGTAATAACTACATTGTTCACCGGTCCGGGTTTTAGCAGTTTGTGCGATAATATCGCAGTACACGGCGAACATAGCTTGCGCGTTGGAAAAATTAACTGCGCGCCACGTCGAGCTCTGCATCGTTCCCGGGGCGTGAGAGTCATTAGTGTCCAGTAGTTTCGCGATTGCGTTATCAATCCAGCGTTTACTCGGCAACTCTGTTCGACCCTCGTTTTGCCGGTTTGTACGTTAAATCTCGACCGCTAAATGTCCAATCTGGGGAAAAAGATTGCAGCTCCGTTTGTTCGGTTTTTTTTTTTTTTTCGTTGCTCCAGATGAGTTTATAGCTGGATTAGCTGTTTTATTACTTGGCTTTTGTCTTCGTCACGAAGATGTACAATTTCACTCATTGTCGCGCGGCCAGCAGTAGAATACAGTGGCTTCCCCTTGGACTTTTCTCAGTACGTGGACAAGAACAGCGACGCCGTTTTCCACTCCATTTTTCCTCCTTGCTCTTCTTTCGCTCGCGTCGAATGCTCCGTTAAAGCAATTTCGTGACGTGTCTCACGGGAACGGAAAAAGAAATCGGTGCATCCACGTCGTTTCTACTAGACCTTTACGATGTTTTACTATATGAGGTATTTACCTTAAATTGGATTTGAAGAAAAAAACTACGGCAATCCATTTTATTGCGACAAGTGATGGACGTTGCTTTAGTATATGCAGAAATTAAAGAATGTTTTGTTGATAGAAGAAATAGGGATTTATTTCTGGCAATTCAAACGTCCAGCGCACAATAAACCAGTACCTTGTTTTGGGTTTACTTAGCAATTATGTCTTTGTGAGCCTAAAATCAAGATCGTGCAATTTCTTTTTTCAAATAATAATAATAATTTAGATGTCGCTCGATGCTACTTAAAGTCTTGATTTAGGTAAAGAACAGTATTTTAAAAATCGATAAACTGTGACGTTTTTCTATTCAATTTTTAATTTTGTCTGCAAGAAGATTAGGCTCTAAATATTAGTTCGATATATTCTTACTTTGAGGTCAGTCAAGAATCCTAAAGTTTTTTTTCCCCACGAAATGCCACGAATTTTTTTTTCATCATATTTTTTTCTTAACCTAGATTCTGTAAATTTCATAAAAAATTGATAGTGATATTGAAAAAATTGAAACTCTTCTGTGTGGAAAGGGTATCTTAAAAAATTTTCGTTATTTTTAAATGTGCACCTAAAATCAGGTTTCTACGTAGTCTCCATCTATAGTGGATTTCGTCGGTGTTGGTGACATTGTTGCCAGAATACTCAATCAGCCAAGTATTTGGCAACTTTTAAATTCTTCTGATTTTAGAAGCACATTGGGAAAATGGAATTTTGTTACATTTAGTGTTACAAATACATTTTTATTTCTTTCAAGATGGAGGAATGTCGACTTTCTGCTTATTAGTGTTCTTCAGCGATTTGGAAACGTCACGTTTATCATTACAACATCAAATTTACTTCATTTAGACAATAATTTTAAAAAATATAATCATTACGATTAATACATTTAAAAAATGCTGACTCTCAACTGAAATAGTGAATTTAAATCGCTTTGAGCGACCTGTAAAAAAAGCTTAAGAATGAAAAATTCAGGATTATTATTATACGCCCACATAAGCTCAATTCAGTGTGGAAGATCGGAAAAAAAAGTTCAATTTATTTTGCGTTGCTCCAATTAAACATTTACTTGCCCTTGTCCACCGTATTTAGTTCAACCAATCTCCCTTCTCAGTGTACGTTTTAATGTCTGTAGCCATAAGTTATCTTTCAGCCAGTCCATTGTAGCCGCGGAGTAAGATTCGATAGTGATTTTATTTGCATAATTAAATATTTATCGAAAACATATATATTGCATCTTAGGAAATTGCTGAAACATGTTGTAATAATATCACATCAAGATTGATCAGCATTGTCTCCTTTTTATTTATTTTCCAGTTGAAATTACGCAGTTCTCTACGTGATTTCGAATATCGCGAAAGTTTAGAGTATATTCGTCGCATGAGATATGCACAGAATTGTCGATTTTAGCTGTTCTAACCTATGTGGAGTACGGTTTCGTGCTTCTGCAACAGCACGTACCACAGAGTAGCTACGCCACCTAGCGAAATACACAAATACTTCATTATCTTTGCCAAGCGGACCCGCACTCGGACTTGCTGTACTCTCGCTCCTCCGAGTAATTGGGGTTAATGATTGTGTGTATACACTTGTACTCGTGCTTGTACATGACAATTGTACCAGTGTTGTTGTATAAGTACACCAAAACAGAGTACGTATAGGATTGCCGTTGTATGTTGCTACTGGTGGTCTAACTGCTCGGCTCGACATTCCACTTTCAAGCCATTAGCAAGTGTAATACTGTCTGCCTGCCTTTCTGCCTGCAAAAGCAGGGGCGTTGGGGGGAGGAGGAGGGGGGGGGGGGGGGGGTCTAAGCCTCACAGCACCTCGGTTCTTTATGCGCCGCGCCCAGCACCTTCCTCTTCCGTTTCAATCAGCGTTCTCGGCACCCCAGGCGCCTATACAGACTTCTCGGAAGTCTTGGCCCCACGAGCCACAGCAATCTCTGGGCACATTGAAAAGAATAAATGGTAAAAAGCGCGGTATACTGATCCGATCCATGCTATTTTCTCAGTATAAACGAAGAAAAAAAGAAGTTATATTACTGTGGTCGTTTCTATTTGTTCACTACTTAGGAAAGAGTGCTTGGTGATATTTTAATTATCTGATTTTTAAAAAAAGACTGTAAAGCAAGACTTTTTTGATTGTTTAGTCATCAACTTGTCATAAATTTGTAAATTTCCAAACGAAGTTTAGGATTGTTGTAGAAGGTCGACTTTCTGACTCATCAACCAGTTGATGAAGTACATTGATCAATGTTGGCTTTGTAAAAAGTGGAAGGTAAAGAGGAAGCAATGTGAAAGGCTCTATTTTGTATGCTTGTTTAAATATTTTGTACACCTGCTCAAATTTTGTAAAAGTTAGGAAGCTAAACATTTTGTTTGGATTACATACTATTTTATAATTTTTTATCCAATATCATTGCCATAAGAATTTAATGGCAACTATAACTACGCTCACAACGTGCTCCGTTTGTTTACATATTTATGTTTCAATGTTATTTAAGTTCCACACGGTAATCGGAAAATAATTGCTCCATATGGTCCCCAAATTTCACGTTGATACTACACAAACCGTTCTGTAATTAAAAAGAAAAAATTGTTATGAAGAAGCAAAATTAAAAAAAAATATGGCATATTTTTTAAGTATTTGATCGATTTCGCTGACATTCTTTAGCGACTATCCTTGGTCCAAATTTGATTGAAACAATGTTTCAACAAAGTTTCCTCTTCGAGAAAGAAAAATAACAGCGTTCATCAGGTCTTAAAAATCGACAAAACTTTTTGTTATTTCATTGGAGGGTAGATTCAGTGCACACAAAACGACTTTTATTTTATTTTTCCCGTAAAAAATCGTGTGAAACAGTTCATCCCATTGATTGTTTGCATTGGTATTCTCATGATGGATAAAAGTCCCCAGGCCGTAATATAAAAAATGATTGCATGAGATATCACTTTTTATTTTTATTTTTTTCAATTCTTTTTAATGAATCTCCCCCAACAGTTTTTTTTTTTTTCATATTCGGACCTGGAGATTTTCCCCCTTGATCAGAACACTGCTGCGAACAATAGTAGATATGACCTTTTTTATATGATTTTTTTAACGTATAAAATAAAATAAAACACGCTTTTTTGTCTGAAATAAATGTATACCCTCCTAAAGAATTACTAGTACTAAGTTCAACAAATGACCCGTACAGCAAACGTATAAGAAAAATATGACGCGTAAACGTGTATTACAAATAATTTCTTAGTGAGACCGAAATATTTTCAGCTATCTTGGCTATTAAACTGTGACTAAAAGCTGTACATCGCATTGTACGACATTTAACAAAATACCATAATGCTATATCTCACGCTAAATTTCTAAACCCTCAAGGAAATATCCTGCTAAGATTGTCAATTCAACCCGCAAGACAAGAGAAGGAGAGAGAGAGAGAGAGAGAGAGAGAGAGAGAGAGAGAGAGAGAGAGAGAGAGAGAGAGAGAGAGAGAGAGAGAGAGAGAGCGAGAGACAGAGACCTCACAGCTCACGAGGATTACGTGTGACGAGAACCTGCGAAATTGCGGAGCGCCTCATGCATCACGTTATATTTGCGGCTCGGCTTAAATGCGGGTGGGATGCGCAGCACCACCTCGGTCGGATGACGTGGAAACCTCGATGGTCCTCCCCCGCAAACTGTATACCAGCGCGAAAGCATCAGCACTTTGCGAAGAGGAGACCAGAGAGGAAGAGAACGAAGTATCGCTATACATATATCTACAATACTTCATCAGCGTCCAATTAAATCCGCCAAGATTAGCGACGAAACCTCCAGCGAGCATTAAATACCATACCCAAGATGCTCGGAGCTTCGTGTATATCAGTCTTGACACTGCTATGCTTCCCGTCCGTTCCAATAGACATTTCACAGCAGAGACGTTTTTTCTTTTTTTTACCAACCCTACCAGCGATTTTAATGAAATTATATCACTTTTTCATCGGATAAAAGGTTTGGCAGTCTGAAATAAAAATGTCACACTTTTCACGAGTAAAACGTGGAGTCGTGGAACAATGTAGGGAATTTAAATATCGTTCGGTACTGAACGCAGTCATCAGTGTGCGGGATGGTTACTTCCGACCGCTGGAGTACGTGATATCAGGTGAATTAAATTCGTTGTCCGAGCTGCAGGGGCAGCAACTGCGCGTGGAAGAGAGGAATGCAAATACACTTTTGCTCGTATAATAAAGGTTCGCCATGGCAGAGAGATTTTGCAGTGCCTGACTACATAGCTTATTTAATGACCGAATTCCATCGCTCGATGAGAGACGCCCAGGGACCAGGCACGCGTGTGGGAACAAAGCGGGAAAGGGATGCTCGTATACCGTGTAAGTTCGTTTACGAATTTGGCAGGGCTCCAAAACGTTAACCCCGTCGCCGGAAACACGAGAATTTCAATTACGCGAGGCGCGAGAACTAGCCGCGAGCCTCGCAGCTAACCCTATTTCGCAGTCCAGCGTCATTTGGTTTCTCTATTTTCTGTCGATTCATAAACTGAGAAAAAGAAAAACTAATTCAGTCGGTTTAAAGTAAATTTAATTTTGCTAACTGATTATAATTGGCGTAAGGCTGAATATGGAGATATACTTACGGTGAACTTCAACTAACCATGTCATTCAGTTGATCAAAGTTATATCACTGTAAAAAAAATTCTTTCGGAAATTAATATACTGTTATCGGAAGTTTTTATGGGTAAACAGGTATATTGAATTGAATATGCAGGTGTGATGTAGAATTAATTAACGGTATATTAAACACGATAAAAAAGTCGTGATGAATATTAAATTATTTACAATATAATGAAGGGCAATGTTTTTTTCTCGGACAATCACACATGCACTCACAGACACTCATAGACATTCATAGATATTCATTGTTTTAAAATTATGTATTAAACTTAATATACCAGTTTACGCATAAAAACTTCTAGCAAAAGTTTATTAATTTCACAAATATATTTAACGGTGTATATTGATCTAACACATTTAAATTCAATGTTATTCAACTGAATAAAACTTAGTTCAACTTGATAATATAGAAGGTTCGACTATATTAATTTAACTAAACTCTATATACGTTGCATTTCTCACCGAGTAAATTCAGATGATTGAAACTATAAGATTTCTATTCGCGAAATTTGACAGACGCTTCGTTTTCGCGAGCTTCGCGAATCAAACGATCAATTGCCCGAGATGTGTTTCCCAAATTTTGATTATGAAAAAATAACTTCCTATGAGAAATTAAATTTAACCGGAAAAGACGCATAAATATTATGTTTAAACGAAATACAATTGGCTTTGCTGAATTCTCAGTGTATGAGCGATGAGAAAAAACCGAATTTATTTTGCTGCACCGGAGTCTTGAAGAATTTTTTATTTTTCTGAAATATAGTCGGTGCCTTTTTTTTATACACACAATTTTTCTTTCAATTATATATTTTTTAAAATGAAAAGTAAAAAAATGATTAGTTTCTTATTTCGTGAAAGAATAAATGTTAACATTAATGTTAAAACATTTAAAATATAAATTCGGCAAAAAAATGACATAATAATCAATATAGTTATCGCTTAAATTGTTATTTTTTAATTTATCATGTTTTTGTCAGATTTATCCTCGTTAAATGGTATTCGTTGAAACGCAGGAACGTGAGCTAAGTCGAGTACGTATTCCAGACGTATACGTACTTGAGACTCCTCCATATGATATGGAGTTGGAGTGCGTTCGATATTCTTCAAAAACGGAGAATAACGGGAGTAGACGATGACGCGCACGTATATATATATATATGTATTTCTCCAGTATCGCGTGTACGTGCATTCTTGTGAAGATCTTCGGGGCTGAATGTGATGAAGACACCGTTGGCCGCCCACGTAAAACTCGAGAAGATCATTGAGTTCCGGAGTGGCTGTGGTCTCTGGTCTTGAGTCTTGAGAGGGAACTGCAGCTGGAGCTACAGTGGCAGCCACTCCGTCGGAAGTGCCGGTGCGAATCGATTCAGCTCCCGACAGCGAGCCTCTTCTATTCCTCTTCGAAGTACCAAGTGGATGATATCGCGTTACGAACAGGGCGAAAGGAGCGGCCAGTAAAGGCTACTGTCGGAAATACTGTGAAATGGAAAGCCCAGAAAAGACACGAGCTGCTCTCGTATTGGTATTGCCATTGCTACTTTAAATCCACAGCTTTTAATCCGACAGAAATAAGACAATTTCATCCCGAAGCCTCTACTTATGAACATGCAACGAAAAATGCATGGTAGACAAATGCAACATTTGCAGTGGAATGCCCCATGAACATTGTTTTCGTGTGGGATTTACACAGACACGGTCAATCCGCATAGCTCCCATCTTACAGTCAAATTTATATTCTGTATGTTGAAGTAAGTTTTTTATTGTGTGATTGTGTGAGTGTCTGTTTCAGAGTTAGCGAGCGCAAATTGTATATATATGGAAAATGTATATAAAGTAAAAATTGAGGTAAAAAGCAATAGCGAAGAGTGAGAATGCACACGTCAATCATTGAGGGCATGGTATTAGAGTTGGAACATACGTACGGGGGATGAATCTAAAATTGAACTTTCCAGTCGGATGCACTCCGGCTGCAGCCAGCTTGATATTCACGTTGTAATATAGTACTATTCTGGTGCGCATCGGGGTCCGTCGCTCTTCCGTCAGCCTCAGTCATCAGATGCGAGCATGTTACATATGTACACATTTCTCACCTTCGAATCCGTTTATTAGTGAGGTGAACACTACAGATTCTGTAATTCGTTGCTGGCTATGTCGGTCTGTTACCATGCGTTTCCCTCGCGTGACCAGTCACCTGTGGAGGTGGAGACCACCTACTGTGCTAATACGACCATCGTATACCATACTTGCATACATCAGAATGCATGTATGCGCGTCTATACTCATATACTATGCCTTGTTATCCTATAGCCAGTAGTAGGTATAAGTCGGGAGAGTCATTAACATATTCACGATTGACTCCGGTCATACCGATCCTTGTAAAATTGTAGACTCCGATGACAGGCACTCACTATTATTAGGAGAAAGTCAGTCACTGACTTATGACATATGATCATCGATTTAGCCACTATTTCAAAATATACATTAGAAGCAAGATTACAGGGAGATACACTGTAAAAATAAAAGTGTAGGTATTTAAAGCAAACGAGTGCAGATAGCATATAGCAGTATTTGCAGTGCTTCATTGTTCCAAGCGAGTGCAAGTCGTAATATCGAAAATTGTGGGATCGGTTTAATTTTGAAATTACAAATATTACGATTATTTGTATTTTATTAATCCTCACTGGTTACAAAATACAAGCGCCTCTGCATGAAATATGGTTACACGTCAGTCAGTGCCAAAGAATACATTTCATTCTACAATATCACCGCAAAAATATTACAATGTAAATATATCCCGCACCAAAGTATCCTCGTAGAAATATTCCATCATCATCATCTTGAGAAAAGAAATTTTATCAGCAAAAGTATATTCACTAGGTCTTCAAATACTTTAAGATCAAATCACTCGGAAAATCACGAAAATAAAATTCTGTTGCAACAGTGCATATGAAATCTTGCAAGAGCATTCTTTTTTTGTAACTCATGAGTTTATTGGTTAAAAAATATTTTTTTTCTATTTTCAACTTCTATAGTTCAGGATGCACATATTATACACTATATTTGCTTCTGAAAGATTCATTACGTTTGTACAAACGTTTTGTCTTATGCGAGTATTAAAGTTTGTGTTTGAAACTCCTACCCAGAAGATACACTCACTTTTGTGGGACATTTTTTCCTAGGCTGTAAGTTTCTCATGAAGTCACTAAAATCGACTTCACTCAGAGATCATTTGTGCACCAAAACCGATAGTGACACAGCCACCTTAAAGCGTATAACAAATCTGATTGAACAGGCTAAAGTCGAAGTACATAATGCATCAAATTTCAATTTCATATTTCTTATTTGCAATGTGTCTGATCTCTTTTAGCATCAAATACAATGTTGTATATATACATTTGCTGGCCGTAAAATGCAAGAAAGGCACGTCTCTGTAACACGAAGGACGTCACGTTAGAATTCATGCGAGCTCCTCGAATTAATTCAACTTTATAGATGCCTATATCTGACCTTAATCTGAGGCCACGTTATATGCTATATGTGCGGCTTCTCATCGGCGGCATCGTTGTCGTCGCCGAGCTACCGTTCGCGCTATCGTCGTTGATATACCAGCCTGAGGCAAACCACCTCTATACCTCGCTCAACTCGACGCCATGTCCCGATCAATAATATCCAATTTATCGTCCGTGCCCCAGCAGCACGATCCACATTACTAATTCTCTATGAGTATAGCTTACTCGGGACGCCGGGTCATCGACGTTTTCTCACCTCTCTTTTCTCAAAATTATTTCACAATCAACGATCTTGCCTGCCACGCCAGTTCCAATTATATCGCGTTCGTTCACTCGCTTTTCGTTTAAAGTTCGTGGAAGAAGTTCCCTCTCCATTTGAAATCGTTTTTTATACGTTCGAAGCGAGTCCCGCGAACGCGACACGATCGTTAACTTCCAATGTAATTGTCATTCGATATATGCCGATGAAGAATGTATGTGCAGTTACTCTCTGTGTCATTGATCGTTCGCCTCGTCCCATTATTTTTCATTCTTTGGAGCGCACATCACCGGTAGCCATGAGCTCCTTTATTACCTCGACGAGAGATAAGTTAATTAACGAATTCTTAAGGAGGTCCTTTCAATGCATGCTAGTCAATTGATTTGTCTATCATAAAAGTTCTGTAAATTGATAAAGACGACCTGGTTGTCTTTACGAAAGTATTCGCATTAAGAATTAATAGTGGGTATTTCAAATGTTTTGAAAATTTTTACAAAGAAAGATTTCTGACTGTTCCACATGTATGTCAAATATCAGCGCGATTGATAAAGCTGTTTTTATGAAGATATGGAGATACATGTTTTAGATCATAAAGTGTCCTGACATAAACATCCCGAGAAAAAAAAATCGCGAAAACAAAACTTCCTCTATGAGGAAACAAAAAAGTACTTTGGTAGAAACTGCCTGATACGGTGGAGAATTCAATAGCCTCTGAGGTAGCCCTTGCGATACATGATAATCAACTGTCCAGCAGATCCGAAGATTCTGTAAATTGGTAATAAAAAACAAATATATATATATATAGATTTAATTAATGACAGTGAGATTAAATACTTATTTGCATATAACTAAAAATAATTACGTGGTATAACTAAAAGAAAATTGATTGTATTTACAACAGCAACTTACAAAAACTAATTTCACATTCTCTGATAAACTCGAAAGTTTATAACAGTTGCGTAACTACGAATTCGTTATACAAATATTATAGTTACTAACCGTGAATCTCTAGCAAAACCGCGACATATTTCGTATCATTTACAGTAATTTCCATTCTGAAGAATGAGTTAGATTAATCTATCATAAAAGCTCATGCATAAAACTGCTTTTTATTTTGGAAATTTTATTTAGAAATTTGGACATCATAACCAGTCTTCAAACTTTTTTAATCGCAATAACAAGTGTCAACTACAGTATATAAAAAACATCGCGCTCAAACTTCGATTCGAAAGTCATCTTAATCACGTAATTTAAATCGATTTTATGTCTGTTAATCCAATATTGACTTTATTGCAATTGTAATATTTGTCTATATCCATCTGAACAAAAAATGATTACGCGCGACGCACATCAAGTTACGAAACAGTAATGAGAGATAATAGGAGGAATAGCGCGGAGTAAAGATCTCCGTTGGGCTGTGATCTTTCAAGTAAATTTCGTAACTGGTAGAGAGCGCCGCGCCAAGTTGCCAGGCAATTTCTTCAAAGCGAGTGGGTGGCTACGTCAGCAGCAGCAGCAGCAGCAGCAGCAGCGAAACGAATTGTGTGAATACAACACAGCAAGCAACACAGCAGTGGCACAGAGGAGAAAGATTCGAAGGTGAAACTCTCGCGGACGACGGCTCTTTCCCGCAGTCTCGACTCCAGCAGTCTCGCGAGCCGGTCGTTCGCGTTTCGTTCCTTCGTACGCTCGTACTTATATACACGACAGAGTCACGAGTTTGTCTCACTTTGCCTCGGTCTCGTGAAACAAGACAAACCAGACATAGAATGCCAAGAGGGCGAATAGGCGGATGTTAGGAACCTTTTCAAATCACAACAATCACTTTTATCATTCCTTATCTTTCCCTTCGAAAAATATGCGGGAAGGCACGTAAGAACAAATTTATAGCAAAAAAGAAAGATTTATATATTTTTCCATAAAAAATAAATAATCTTTCTCGAATCAATTTTAATATATTTGGATATATGTACCAAACAGTTGATTTATTGAAGGTACATACACAATTTTTTTATTTTCTTATTATTATCAGAAGTCAATCTGGTTACCTGAAATTGTATGGCTGATTAATTTCGTATAGAAAATACGTGCACAATCAAGTATCTTGCATCTTCGTGACAAAAGTGACTGAAGCCTCATCTGAAAGAATGTACAGTACATCAACAACAGGTGTACATAAATCTAATGTCAAAGTTGAAGAGAACGTTCGTAGTTTCCTCGAGCAATTTTTCGTGGCATTCAAGAAGAATTACTCGGTTGTCAGTTGGCGTTGTGCTGCGTGGGTGGTAAATCTCGGGTGAAAAGGATCTGCTTTATGCTATACAGAAAGAAAAAAAAAAAAAAAAGTGAAAAAAAGTATCAACTCGCCGTTTATCCGTTCACGTCGACGCTCTTCCACTTGGCTTCGCCCGCGCGTTGCCACGTTGAAATTCCAAGCGTGTAAATCTCGCGGTGGAATACCTGTGGCAGCTGTCGTTGGTATATAGAACCGTCGAGTATTATAGGTGAACCGGAGAGCGCGCGGGAGGCACCAGCAGGAGCTCTTCGAAGGTGAAACTCGATGCGATGCCGCACGAGAGAGCTTGTAGGCCTTTCTCGTGCTAGGTGCTAGTCGCTCCTAGACGACGGTCACGAGCGGTGTGCTATCGTGTGGCTCGTCGTCGTTATATAGCCAGTAGTAATAATCGGTGATGGCGGTGTCGCCGTCCTCTCTGACTACATTGCTGTTCTGCCCAAGTTCTTAACGCCCATACACCACGAGCATAACGGTGCAAACAGCTCTCGCTTTGAGTCACCGATCTGTACTATAAGTTACCGTATGGCTCCGTACAGGAGACTATCTTCGAAGCCTACAATTAAATTTGACTAAAAAAAAGTACCGGTGAACGTAGTTGGGTGAATTGGAATGTGTTATGAGAGAGAGAGAGAGAAAGAGAGAAAGGGTGACGGAGAGTGGTGACCAGAGATAAAAAAGGAGAAATTTAAGTGTATCGAGAAGGATTATAAATCATACTAAATAATAACTCTGAATAAAGTGGATCAAAATGATGGTTATAAGTGCTTTGAAACAAGTGGCAACTGCTGCCACCAATGCTGTTCATTCGGCCACCAATGCTGGTCACAGCCACTCCAGCACTTCCGGTACGTTCAAATTAATGCATTTTGTATATATGGGGCAGTTCATGATATCCGCTAAGGAGTTACCATTTTTTGTTGTAAGCTAAAAAAAAATCAGGTTTTATGATTACAAAAAGTGTGGCGAGTTAGCCTACGTTTTTTGTTCCCGTATTTCGTAATTCTTCGTTTGTACGGTGACTAGGAAATCCTGCCATCGTAACTACTATTTGAAGAATGAATCAACGTACCACATGTATGTATGGGCTAGCTCATGTTAGCCACTGAAGCAGTAGTATTAGTTTTTAAAAAAAGATTAGAATTTAGGTTACAGTATTACAAATAGGAATTGTCAAGTTCTTTTATGCTATCTGATCTAGGGTTTCTTAATTCTTACTTTGTGCAATGTTATATGTAGGGTACGTTGCCTTGTAACAACAATTTGTCAATCGAATGCTATTCACTGAAGAGCTATTACAATGTTAAAAAAAATCTAACGATCAAGTTGAAATATTGCACAACATTTGTCAAGATCTTCTACGGTTATTAATCTCGTATTTCTCAATTCTCATTTTGTACAGCGATACCTAGGAAAAGCCGCATTGTAATCATAATTTAAGTACCGAATTAAAGTACTAAATGTATATATAGGCAGTCCATACGACTCACTGAACGAGTTGTACTCGCAACAACTTTTTTAAATCTCTAAAGAAAGCAAGTTATATAATTACAAAAAAACCGCATTAATTTTTTCTACATTTTGAGAATTCGTATTTCTTAATCCTTACATTATACAAAAAAAAATGATGTCCCGGCGCCGCTGCATCATAATTAAAATTTAAAGATCGAAAATCGCGACTCTTAATATTTCCCAAGAAAAAAATTTATAGTCATTGTTCGGTATTTAAATTGTCGTAAAAATTGAATTGGCGTCACTCAAACTCACACTTTTATTATTACCACCGAGAAAAAACAATGTTTGTTTTTTCTTAGCCTCTTATGACGTCAATACTATGTAACGATACCGAATATATAACGAAGAAATAAAGTTAAAAAATATTGTCAGATCATAAATACTAATGGTTCGAAATCATTTTATGAACAGCTTAATGGGTCTGGAGCGCCCCATATATGCTGTTACTACACACTGCACTCTGCGTAATGATGAATTTCCTGTGCGACTCCTTTGTTGCAATGAACAACAATAAAGTTCCCGTGGTTTTTCCAAAGTTGTTTATCGCGTTATTTAAATCTTCGCTAAACCATCACCCAATTCCATGGCTGACTGCTGACGAGAAATGAAAACACCTGCCCGCCCTGCGAGACCTAAGTTGCGCCATAGCACTCGCTACGAAAGTGCCTCGAGGTCGTTTTTACTGCTGCATTGTTGTAAGATAAATCGATCGCCCGATTATATACGGTCGCAGCGGCAGATGCGTGGCTTTACTTACGGCACGAATGTTGCTATGTCGGATAAAGTGTGTGTTGTATTAGTGACTACGGTGCGCCTACTATACTATGCATAGCGTATAAACGCGCAGTGTCGCAGGTGGGTTTTCTAAAAACGCCACGAGACTATTGGAGAAAGTATTTCTTGATGTATATTTTCAAACTACCGATATATTAAAATTCCATGCAGAAACAGAAAAACTTTAGAAACTTTGAGTTAACAAAAGAATCTGAAATAGAAAGTTGTTTGACATTTACATTTTTTTTTTCGGTTAATCTATCAACAATATACTTCGTCAAACTAAAATGATTATTATAACACGATAAATATTGTAATCAGAGTTGTGGAAACTTAAATGTGAAAATGATGCATTACATTTTTTTAAACTAATATTTTTGTCAATAGTCCATTTGGTACAAAATAAAACGCCCTAATAAAAACAAGTGCTTAAAAAAATCAAGTTACTGATTCTATTTTCAAAACGAATTTCGTATATTTTTAAAGCACCTCGTGCACAGTATATTCTGTTAATATATGTATAATAGTTATCACAAAATACAGGAGAGAAAGTACGTCGACATTGGTCAACTTCTCTGTGCTCCTTCTCTCTCGCAATTCGGAAAGCGATAGACAGTTCGTAAGCGTACATTGTGAAGTGTACTAAAGTGAATGGAATCTCGTTTATCCTGAACAACGCTTTTTTTCGTGGTTCAACGATCACCTAAACGAGCTCAGCGGTGTTTTCTGCTCGCTTTTCGAGGAGATCTTTGACCTCTCGATGTTGGCACACGAGCGTTGCGCACAGATTGCTTTTCAATTTTACGCTCTCTCGAGAGCTTCTGCGTATAAAAAAAAAAAAACTTTTACCCCTATGTTGGTATTTCTGCGCCACATACGAACAGGAAGAATAGAAATAAATAAAAAAATTATATCCGTAAGCTATAACCCGAATTCCTGAAGCACACTAGAGCTGCTTCGCGCTCTACTGACAAGTGGAGCATTCGTCTCGCGGCCGTAGAGATCACGGTGCGAGTTTCACGCGAAAGGAAATGGCACGCGCTAGCGTTAGCACCCGTGCACTCCATAACGCTATAGTCGTTATATCCTTCCTTGCTCAGGTGCGTCTGTTACTCGTAAATCATTGCGCAGGCACGCGCGCGCAAATGCAAGTATTACCTACTCTTAAATATATATATATAGGGGAGACCGGGGCTAGTTAAGTCAGGAGCAAGTAGACTCACGCCCGTTTAAAAATTGGCTTCTTTAGGAGGTCATGTTTGTGCTGAGAAATGTAAGTAGTTGTGATTACCAATCGTTGGTGATCACAACCAGTATCTTATTAAATATTACCAGCATTTTGACGTAGCTCCAATCAATAATTGATAACCACAACCACCTATTTTGCAGCTACATGAACGTGGCTTTTTTTTCGTGAAAATATATGTTCTCGAGATTTTCATGTCAGTAGTACGAAAAATGGTCTAGAACTTCGGTAAAATGGTTTAGAAAAGGTGTCCGGATGTATGTATGTGCGTGTATGTGTGTGATAGACGGCCCATAACTCGAATACCAACCAAATCAATTCAATTTTTTATGCCGCATACACTACAGTCGAATGATACTTTGGTATATATTTAATAAAAATCGGTTGAAGCATTTTTATATTATGGAATTTTTAAGATTTAACAAAATGCCTGTTATCACTCTAATTCGATGAATTTTCCAGGTAGCAGGCTAAAACTTGGCATGACATTTTATTGGAGTGATGCCACCTTTGGAATTGAATTTGGGCGAAATCGATAAATTTTTTCAGATTTTATAGAAATTCACATTTTTTTACTTCTGCTGTCTAATAATTCGTTTCAGAGAACAGTGTTTAGTTATGAAAAAAATAATAATATAATGTAACATCAACAGGTTAAACGCGCGTATAAGCTTCCTTCATGACGAAGCCAAATTTGACTAACACATTTTCTCATAGAGGAGGCTTTGCGGATGACGGACTAAAAAAATGAGAAAGCAACATGCAAGATTCTACTTTGGAACTTTTTTGTCTGTGTCTGTCAATAACGTACAACCTTCCGTGAAGTTACCGGTGTACGTCAAGAACTAATTATTGCTTTGAAAAATAAAATTTTCTAATCGCAAGACAAAAGAAAATGTTCAAAAGGCGACTATTATTATGTTAAAATTGGTGGAATTGTAACTGATTCATGAAAATAATTCTTTAAAACATTGTTCAAGTCTGCGTCATTTCGCTAATTTTTCCTCTATCATGAATCGCTATATTCATATTGGAAGGATACATCTTATGCACAACTGACCATTTTTTTGGAAATGTTTGGACAATTGGCTCCCTTGTGAAAGTATGTAACGTGTAAAAAAGCAAGTAAATTTATTGCAAGCCAACTACAATAAATATATGGTTTTGTCGATAGCAAACAATTTTTAATGTCCAGTGTAAACAGTACATATTTTTTTAATAGTACCATATCAGTAGTCAAATCGATTC
This sequence comes from Perithous albicinctus, assembly GCA_964016905.1. Lineage (NCBI taxonomy): Eukaryota > Metazoa > Arthropoda > Insecta > Hymenoptera > Ichneumonidae > Perithous > Perithous albicinctus. The sequence goes on along the minus strand of OZ024690.1, from coordinate 17,177,057 downwards.
AGATATCTCTCAACAAATATCAGGGATTTTTACCGGACTTGACGTACTTAAGAAACACATTTAAAAATGGCATTGTTTTTAACCCGATGTACATACGCACACAAATAATTATTTTATTTGTAAACAAAAACCAACCCAATTAGCCCCAGTCTCCCATATATATATACATATATGTACACGCAGTTCTTAAGACAGCCTTACAGAATTACGCAATTTGTATGTGAGCAGTACGCGTCCGCAACTATTGCGTTTGCCCCTCGTTGAAAAATTCATAGCTGCACTTATTAACGCAGTTCACGGTGCTCTCAACTTTCATCCGGCTTCTATCCGTGTCACTATTTTAATTCCTTTGTTCTGCATAGCTCCAATTTACTGAAAAAGTGCATACGCCGATAATTGATACAATACAAAAAAATCTTAATTGATAGTATTCGTAATTGTAGGAGGAACCAAATACTAAATTGGACCGGGAATATCTGCTTCATGGAATATCAGCGGGCAACGTCGACATTGCACATCTGTGCGGATTTCCAATACGTAGTTTAAAAGCCATTTTCCCGAGTGAAACAGAGATTTCCGATCCAATATATTAGTTTGTTTTAATATTGCGAGTATTTTCAGCAGAGCGCTTTTTTTTATTTTAATGAAAACAATAAACCGTTTTTGAAAGGGGCGTCGAGTTTTTATCGCGCTGACCTACTGATGTTCGTGAATGTTCATTTATGTATATTTGCTCAGTATATACTCAGCAAAAAAAAAAAGGAAACCCTTAAATCTATTGAATTAACCTTTACGGCAGACAAACAACATTTTTCGTAGATAGAAAGCAATACTTTGGCCATCGAATAAAGGCGTGGATGAATAGTCTTTTCTTTTTTAAATTTCTATGGAAATTATTTCAACATACACCTGCAAACATTTTTTCTAAACCACTTTTATCGACGTTTTGGACAGTTCTGAGTGTCCTGACATGAAAATCTCGAAAAAAAAAAAAAAAAAACAAATTTCACGAGAACTAGTAGAACTAATACTTATTATTATTGATTATATAATTATCGGGCTTCAATCAAAATATAGGAATCTACAATAAAACAAAACAAAAATCCGTCGCAGAAGCTTCGTTCCCTCAACCTCCTGACGAGTGGCTTCGCACCTTTGTCTCAAATTTTTTCGAAAACATCCATTTGACAGCTGTTAAATGGTGATGATGTTCGCGATGACCCAGTTCGGGTGCATCCGAATATACAAAAATAACCATGTAGGACAAAAAAGTGTATCACATTTTTTAAACTTACTTTATCTACATTTTTGTCAAGATCCATTTGACAGCTGATTTAAAACAGTGGTGATATTCGTGATGACCCAGGCCGAGCGTTACCGAAAATACCAAAAATAACCATGTAGGACATAACAAATTTGATGTCCTTTTTTTTAAGTTCAGTTTATCGCAATTTTGTTCCAAAGTGTGCATTTGACAGCTTTCAAACGGTGACTTTCGTGATGAGCCAACTCACGCGCATCCGAAAATATCAAAAACAACTGTGTAGTAAAAAAAAATTCATGTCAAATTGGCGTCAAAATCTCTTTAACGTCCTTTTTTAGAAAATATCCATTTGACAGCTGTCAAACAACTGATTTTTGTGATGCCCCAGTTAGGACACGCTCTAGAATACAAAAAGAATATTAGAAACGCGGAGCTCGAATTTACAAAGATTATTATATATAAATTAATAGTAATAATTTTTGTAGATCAATGATCTATCAGTAACACGTTTCTTCACAATTTCTTCTTATTTTTGCAATGGCAATAAAAGCATCAATAAAAAAAACCCATGAATTATTTCTCTGATGCCGCCATTGCCACCTGAGAATCATGACAGCACATTAAAACTGTCACTGCTATATTTGTCGAAATCAGCGATTTCGCTCGATGTGCCAATAACTGTGCGATTGCCCTGACCAAATCGTCATTTCGCATGTCCCTCATTCCTGTATAAACACACGTAGAAACAGAAACTCGCATCTGTTACAGCAATACTGCGGTCAGCAGAAATGGTAACAGATTTAAACCGGAGTTTCAGCAATAATTGGTACGACCCATCCGGTAAAGCGACGACTACAACCGCGCTCGGGTTGTTAACGAGAATCGATGACTGCTTGCTTATTAGCGGTTCTCCTCGCGCGTTCAAGGTACGAACTGTGCGAGCAATATAATTTCGCAATGCGTGTCGTTCAACGGGATAGTTTACGCGATACTCGAAATTGCCAGGTTCGTTAATCGAAAATCCGGTGTGCATTTTGTACGTAGTCCGTTTATTCGGAAATATTGAATACGCCACATCGTTCGATTACAACGCGGCTGAGGTAAACGAACCATCTATCTATCATCGCGTTCATCATAAAGTACAATTTACAAATTTCAGAAATCTGACGAGCAGTCCATTAGAAAATAATTAACGATCTCTCGCGTAACAATTGCGTTATATATCTCTCTTTCTGGCTGTTGACTTTTTATTTAAAAAACACGGATTTTCACAGACAAAGGAACGGACATTGAGACAGAAAGGTATATATGAGAGAAAGACTGGCAGCATCAGACTTTGTGTGAGGACCTTGGCCCCTATTTAACAGTACTATATATACAGGATCACAGCAGCAGCCAGCAGCACTTTGTACAAACTCTCGCATTTAGAGATCGTCGAACCGAGAAGTGAGCTGCTTTGACGATACCACGTCGTTTCTTCATCTCTCTCCCTCTCTCTTTCTTTCTCTTAATCGCTCAAACCGACAAAAACAGCAGGATAGATAAATACCCTTCTCGCTGATCGTTTGATGAAAGTGTAGAAAAAACAAGGGGCGATCTTCTTCGACCTTCTTCAGTCTTGTGATGACTCAATCTAGCTCTTGAGATTGCTATGAGATAAAACTTTTCTACTCATGTTTTCTTCTTCTTCCTCTATGAAGCAAGGAGTCTGAAAATTTATTCATCATCTGCCACAACAACATGGAATAATGAAAGAAAAGCGGAAAGAAGAAGATACCCGCTCGCTTGAACGCATTATGCAGAGATGTATATGCAACTTCGTCTCGTCGAGAGACTTGTAGCGAGATGCTTTACGCGAGGGATATATCCATCTCTTGTACATAAAGATATGGATATAATCACAGTGCACTAAAGGAAACACAAGACGAAAAAGCTTTTTCTTGAGATACGAGTCGACGAGTATCAATTTCACTCCTGAAAAGGAGAAAAAATATGTCATAGTAATAAATCAGTTTTACTAGAGTCTGTAAGTCTCGTTAGATAAGGCACCTTAAAAAATATGGCTCATCTTGAAAATTCTATAAAACTTATGAAACAATATGTACGTATGAATAAAGCACAATAATTTTGTTAAATATGTAAAAAAAAAATCTGTTTGTTATTTCAATAAAAATTTATTCTGTTACTCACGATCTTTTTGTTACAATAATACTGATAAAACTGATATGAAATCTTTGTAATTTTGACAAACTATAAATGTCATCGTAACGAATAATATGTAATACCCAAATGGTCAGGGTTAATAACATTTTTTTTTTGGTCCAATAAAGATCTTGTAAAATGTAATAATAATTTTTAGTTTCGTATAAATTAAAAAAAAAAAACATCATGGAATGAATACACAACGCTGTCTCTCTATTGGTCGTATAATCATTACAATTTCATACCATTTTTGTCTTTCAAACCTTTCTTCCAATTAATAATAATTAAATTGTGAATAAAAAGTTTATGGACAAAAAGATAATGCTATATGTACACAAAATGTTCTTTCAATTTTACTTTGCATCTGTAGTTCAATCAACGATTTTGTTTCCAACATATAATAATATTATTATAATTTTATAATGTTGTAACAAGAAACGTTACTAAATTATTATTTTAAGTAAGTAACAAATCCGTTCGTAATTTCAACACGAAGTCTTTCATGATTTATGAATTTTATGTCCAACTAGTAATGTGACAAAAAGAATTCATAAATCGACGCGCTACATTTGTGAAAATGATTTGTTAAACAAGCAATAAATTCGTTTATTACTTTAACGAAAGATAATTTTGCCGTTTATAGCTACAAATATTAAAACACATTTTTCAGCCCTAAAAAGAAGTGTACATTTGTCAAGTTTACGTATTTGTTGCTGTTGGATAAATTATCACAAATATTTAGTGTACCGGAAATACAAATTTTAAACAATTTTTGTTGTGAATCTTTAAACTTACTGTTGATATTCTGAAGGACGTGCTGATTAATAAAATGAGCCGATATCGATTATCAAGTTTGAATATATATTTTGGACTTAATACATCGTCTCAATGCGAGGTCAACACAACGAATGACATAAAAGATCAGATCAATAACAATAGAATCATTGATATTTTAACATCGATGTGAAGTTTGCCTCTTCACGTAGTCGCAGTAGGGTGGAGAAATCAATTTACGGGTGGGACATCTGTATTTCCGACTTACAGAGTTTTGTTTCCTAAAAGAGGAAGTTTTGTTTACGTGGCAACACTTTCTGTTTCAATAAATAAACTTAAGGAACTCTTCCTAAAATCTACAAAAGTTCTACTTTTATTTGTAACGTCTACTCGCAGTTGAATCAACTATTACTTTCCGGACGGTATAACGTTATAATAATCTCGCTATAATATTATAATCCTATAAAACGAAGCATTAAACAGCAAATCTTTATTTTCGGATTTAATTAATAGCTGCACTTAACATGTAAAAAAAAAAATATCTGTACCATTTGCCGGAGATTGTCGTTGTAGCTTCTCGAGGGAAAATGAGATGTATACGAAATGAGGAATTGCGGCTGTTTTGTGTCGAGTTCTGTGTTACACGACGACAATTGATGTGGCATATACGACGAGAGATACAAATCTCCGCTGTCTCCAACACACAATTGCACCGCAAAGAAGAGTGAATGTGCGCGCAAATACGATAGAAACGTTGAAGCATCCTCTATCCTAACGACGTAGAGACATACCACGCTAGATGGATCGTTAATTACATATTAGAAACGAACAAAACGTTCGTATATATCGCGTGATTCTCTCTCGCGCAAAACAATTAACACGACAGATACGCTCGTTCCTCATCAACGTTCAATTTCAATTTTGTTTCTTTTTTTTTTTCTTTTTAATTCTGCACCCGCGATTATTATTTCTCGCGTGTTTACAACCGACAGTTATTATTACTCTATCACTATATAATTATCATCATCATCGAATCCCGTCGTGATTCGCTCTTTCTTCTACCTCGCATCTCCCTCTCTCTCTCTCTCTCTCTCTCTCTTTCTCTCTCTCTCTTTTTTTATCACTCACTGATTTTCTAATAATGCTTGCCGCTGGCACGAGACTCGACGAGGGTGCTCGTGGCCTCGAATAATAATAACATAATCGTTATGTGCAGCGCGCGTTTCACCGGCTAAGGAAAACGAGGAAATAATTCTCTCTCCATGCATCGTCCTGTCTCTGTTATATATACATATAGCATATATACATATGCAACTCGGGCCCCTCGTCATCGTATAATCCCGGAGGCGATGCGCACCGCGTTTTTCCCGTTTCGCGAGCCAGGAAAGTCGCGAGAGCTGTAAGCTCGCGCGGCTTGTCACGCTTCGGAGCCGAAGACCGTACCACGCCCATTGGGATAGGAGCCTGCTGCCCCGGGCATTTTCAAGTCTCCGACACGACGTCGACGACGACGCCGACGATGGCAAGCGATATACTCGGTAACGGTACCTGGAGGCAAGGTCGATCACGTTCAGGTGCGGCCTGCCGAGGCATTCGCCTGCTACTTACCTTCCTTCGAGACTTTCTCAAAGATACAGAGCAGTCACTGTCGCTTTGGTATACAGTTATTGGCCACCATCCAGCGATACGTTGTTTCTTTAATGGAGATGGACACCTATCGCTACTTTGAACTGGTCATCATCAATAACATATTTATAGCGCGGGTGAATTAATATTAATTATTTTATATAAACATGTAATCTGCAAGAAACGACCTTCGATTGTATGAATTATTTTATGGATTGTGTGAATAAATTATTTTTTAAGTCCGTTTTAAAGTGAAATAAAGAAAAATTAGATATGTTTGTTGATTTCTGGTGTAGTCGTTATAGAGGTAATAATTATACAGTAGAAAATAATGTTGCTTAATCGGACTTTTAGTAAAAAATTATTTTCTTAAGTAAGTAATAAAGCTGTCTTTTACTTTAACAAAAGATATTTGTATTTTGTGACTTTTTGTTTAAATAGAAAGGTTAAAAAAAAAATCGGCGACATGAATTTTTTTTAGTTACTAAAACAAATGCGGTGCTACAAAAAAGTGTGCATTTGACAAGTTTGAATTATTTTTTTTGTATAATTGATAACAACTATTTTATGTAACGGAAATATAAGTTAATTTTTTTTTCATTTTTGTAAATCTTGAAAGTTGCAGACTTTTGCTTCCTAAAAGACGAAGTGCTGTCATGGCAACTTGTTTTTAAGAAATGAAAAATTGAGAAATGCGCATAATAATAACATACAGGAATAGTTGGTATCAATTTGTCGAAGATTGCTTGGAAATTCAGATGTCGTGACGTTTACAATTTTTCAAATTCTGATAAAAATGAGTATCTACAGAATTTTGTTTGCAAAGTTAGAATCTTCATTTCTAATATTTTTTTTCGTACATAAATCTTCGTCTGTGAAGGAGCCAAAATTAACCAACGTATATTCTCATAGCCGTCGTGCAGACTAATAAAGAAAAATCGAACGAATAAGAAAAAAAAAATGTTATTCACGTTTTTATTGTGTGTCACAACAACTGTATTTCTCGTGTATTGGTTTCACCGATAACTGTAACGTTTTCATCGATTATTTTACCGTCTGATTTATGTAAAATAAACGTTGACGCTTCGAGCGGCAGCATTATTTGAAACGGTCGCCGTCCATTAAGCGTCAGCATTTGGAGCTAATCATCGCCTGCCAAAGTCATAATCCGAGAATTTTTATTGCCTCTCCTGTAATGAGCCAATTATGGCTTGCCTCGAAAAAACCAAAGTCTCGATAGAGATCGTACATTATATTCTCGTTAAGATGGAACAGAGAGATCCAATGTAAACGCTAATTTACATTGAATAATTGCAGGGCTTGTGATGAGTGCCGAGAGACATCGAGATAGAGTATCGATTTCAAAACGTCCGTCGTTCACTCCCGTGCTATAAATCAATTTTTCACAATAGAATATTATTTATTAATCGCTTGGCACGATATGATAACTCGTCTAACTCGCCTCTGGGGCCCGGTAAGTACATTAATCATTGATTCAGCTCGTAAAAGTCACGAGCGTTGATTCGATGTTGAAATATATTCCCCACCGTATATTGTATATTTTATTGGGTTCAATCGCTGGCTCCCTCATGTTTTTCACGCGAGATTATACACGAAGCAAGAAATTACGACGATGCGAATTTTTATTTTTTTTTTATTTTATATTTGAGCTCTCGTTAAAACTGTCTATGTATACGTATATATTTGTAGGTGGATGTTTTGTACATACTGAAACGCGGTATCGATTGCGAGTTCTTGTGTCAATGATATACGCGGCCCGGTGGGTCTTTATTTTATTATGCCAACCGATATTTATTACAAGGACTCGAAAACCGAGGCCATTCGCCATCAGTTTGCTGAGAGGCTGCTGCTGCTTGGTTCACGCGTGAGGTGGGTAATCCGCTCACGATGCTCAGCCCTCCTCGTATGCATATGTATGACCGAACGTTTATATGTATGGGGTATTTCAGGGCAAATCGATAGGATTAAGAATCTTGCTTTTTTCCCCTCTTTTAGTAGTATTGTTGTGGTTTTAAAAAAAACACTCTACATGAATTTTCAGATTTTTTCGAAAATTAATTTGTCCACAAAATTGATTACGTTTTTTTACAAATTGTATGTCCATTGTTCAAAAACTACATTTTCAAAAACACTCCGAGGATGAGCATTAAATTAAAGGGAGAAAAATAAAGATGTGCAGAATATGGGATTTTACCAATTCTTAAGTTACTGTACTTTTTTCTGTGATAAAAGAAAAAATGTAAACTACAAAATATTGAAATGGAAAAAACGATCCCTGTTGATTCATCCTGGAATGGCCTCTATCTATATCCGAATATACACCTACGAGCCATTTTTGACACACCGTTAATTAAGGATTGTAAATAATGTATTCGTGGCACACATTACATGCGATTGAACGTCAAGATAATTCAGCGAAGATTATAACACTGAAGAATCGTAATTTCAATGCTTTCGCTCGTTTGTCCATGATGGACATTATTACGAAATTTACACAGTATCTATATACCATAGTAAATATAAATTTCTCATACAAAGCCTGTTCTCTCTCATGCTACGAGCTAGAGCTCTTACAATTTAGTGTGTATATTGATACGAGAGTTCAGTGTTTTTATTCAATTTCCTGCTCCTGACGAATGGAAGCACTTCAGGATTGATGAAACACTTTTGCGAGCAGCCTCTTGTTTGCTTTCCTGGGAAACTGGAGACTCTCGGGACTTTAAATGTTACTTGCGACAAGTGCAACATTTATTGAACTCTATATAGTAATATTGTATCATATTCAAGAAATTGCGGCTTAACGCGCACGCACACGTACACGCACTAAGTTACCTTCCTCGACGTTTTGAACCTTTTTGAGTATCATCCTCACAAGAAAATCTCGAAAAACAAGTAAATGCACGAAAGGCTTCCTCTATGAGGAAGTAAAAGGACGAGATGAAAAACAAAATTATTACAAAGGCAAAAAAGACCCCCGAACGAAAAATTGTTAATCTATAAGATTATTAAAATATTCCGTAGCATCACTACTTTTCGCTCCATGATTTTGACAAAAATTAAATTTTGCTTGTTTTCATTTACTATCCAAAATGAAATGTAAGTTAATACGAGTTTGAAAATAAATAAACAGACGAAGCTGTTTCTAATGCAGAGTTTGCTTGTAGGGCAGCTGATATTCTATACCTCGACTGCCTCGTGGTTGCTTGATAGCACAGGGTAGATTCCGCTGTTACTGCTACTCCTGGGCATCGTGTTCACGTTACGCCCGCCATACCCCTGGGAAAGTTCGGCTCCACAGCGCAGAAACAGCTCTCGAGCACCTTCTCCGCTTCTCCGGCTCATAGTTACACGATGAATATATATATATATATTTATATACTCCACGTGCACCTGTACCTATATGTCACGGATGTCGGTCTATATAGCCGGTCTACCCTATGAAAAGCGTGCAAACTCTTTTTCTACAGACACCAGCCGTGCAACGCTGCTGATGGTGTTACGTTACCTGTTATACTCTGCACGCCTCACAGCACGTGTTTACTTTAGTCTCTGCGGTAGCGACATAGTTACATATTTGTTCACATGGCTATTTGTTCGAACCACGTACGATAATGCAACAGTGGCCCACGGTTGGGACCACCCACCCGACGTTATATTATTACATATATCCGGACTTGTTTTATCCTTACTTACAATCATTTTTCCTCTGCTGTTCTGGCGTTCTTTCATTTTTGCGAAAAAAATATAGTTCGTCTTTTGGGCTCTGGATTCTCTTTAAGATACAGTCACTCCAGGTGTATTTATCCTCATACATAGTAAAAAAATAGGCTTGTTAAATGATTCGTGATAAAAGTGCCACGTTTCGTAAGAAAATATTTTTTATGAAGAATTAACAAATCAGTCTGTTACTTCAACAAAGAGTCATTTGTCATTGTGATGGATGAAATGTAGCGGCAATGGTTGATTAAATGAAAAGCTAATTCTTTCTTTTCATCTTCTCGACTGTTGTCAGAGTCCTCTTCAGGAATGTTTTATTCTTATAATATTTTTCATCTATGAATTTATATTTTATACATTAGTTTTTAATACAAATATAATGATCATCATTTTTTATTCTTGTGTATTATTTAGAGCTTAACGTACTAGTACCTACCAACAATCTGAATAAATATTAATGTGTCCTTATTGATGAAAACGATGCAGTTAAGGGGTAGTTAAATGAAAAATTTATTAGCCGAGTCCTCCGGTTGAAATTCCCTACGTGGATTTTTTAAAGAGTAGGTCTGTATAATGTTTTTAATATTCTTAGTTATAAATCCTTTAGCACTTTCTTATCTATTAAATCAAACTAAATTTTAATATTTCATGTACCTTCTTGTTATAATTATTTTCCCCCATTATTTTCTCACATTTTTTAAAATTTCAACAGGAGAAGCCGGTTAAGGAAACTAATTATCATGTTGCTGGTCAGTAACGGTGACGTAGCAGTGACAATGAATATTTTGTATCACTGATAGTGGGTCTCAACCGGAGGTGCTATGCATTGATTACCCAAGAGTTTTATAAATTTCTTGGTAATATTCTGGTAAATTAACCATTCGGATGAGGATTTTTTTCTTACATTTGAAGTTCTATCTTATAAATAATTATGAATAATAGTTTTACTGAACACAATAGAATAGAGGTTTTATCTTATTGTTAAATTAGTGTACAAACTTTTTTAATTTGTAGAACTTACCTTTTTAATATTGAAAAGCAAAAAATGTAAAAAAAAACTAGAGCTTTCAAATTTTTTTGTTGTAAAATTAATAAAAAACATTTCCTATATATTTGCGGACAACATTTTTTTTGTTAAGTATATAAAAATGTTAGTTTTGATTTTATCATCTACTTACGTTTGAATTTTACAAAAATTAAATAAAAAACAAGTGTCAAAGTAATTTTCGACGCCGAATTTTGTAATGCTTTTAACGAAAGGTCGTCGAAAATATAGAAAATAAATGTTATCTTCAACAGCAAGTAAAGAAGTTGCAATGTAGAATCCTTGCATATTGCGCTCCCTCATATTGTTACGATCCTCGGTACACAAAGCGTTCACAAAATTGAGCAAGCAAATGCGCAAGTTTCTGCTTTTTCACGTATGTTCAAAAGAAAATGAAGATAACAAAATTCTCCGCCAGTTTTATGGACTGCTATGGGGTGACGAAAAGTCTCCAGAATATTTCGAAATAAGTTTTCCAGCCAATATCGCAGACGCGGGGGAGTAGATGTTTATCGCAGGAGCTTTGTAGCCTGACTTCGCCTTCCTGCCGTTTCGTCATGCTCCAGTGGTGTTTACGAGGCAAGCGAAGGCGCGTGCAGACTAAGAAAAGTAAAAATGTGTTTCGCACCACCAGCAGCAACTCTACCATATCCTATATACACACATACACACACCAGTAACAGCCTAACATAGAAGCTCGATGATGGCTTTTCAAACTGCGTATAGTCGCGCCAACCCTGTGCGTAAAAACTTTTCTCGTTCTATGTACCTTACACCATGTTACATCACACATAAATCATCGCACACGAGTTACTCTTTTCTTGACTTCGATTCTTTTTTTATCACTTTTTCACATTTTACCTTGTCCACCTTTTTCTTCTTCTTCTCCTTCTTCGTCTTCTTCTTCTTCTTTTTCTTCTTCTTTTTAAGGCAGACAATTTCAAGCGCTGGAGCAATTACCTTTTTAACGAAAAAGAAATCTAAACCAAGTGGCTCGTGGAAATGAAAATTTATTGCTTTTTCAAGCTGATACCGTTTTCTTATTCGTGAACCAGCCTCTTGAGGAGCTTTAAGCTAGTGTTACACAAAGACGGCGTATAAAGTGTACATTCCGAACAATTGTATTGTGGAAGAGAGAATGCACTGAGCGTAGAGTGCAGATCAGCATCAGGGGACGCTACTAAAACTCGATTGCAGTTGGACACAGGAAATTGCCGAACGAGATGACGTGATCGATTTCGAACAATTCAATCGTCGTTCAATTCAACGCTTGCATGTGACTCTCTCTGCATTCACTCGCACACTCATTCATTTATATATGTATGACCGTTCATTCTCTCCGTCGCCCACTTTATCGATACCTCCGTAACATGATCTACGCAAACTCGTTTCTCGTGTGTCTCTATTTGTTCAACCCGTTAGGAGATCTAACGATATTATACACGACTGGCCAAGCCAGTCTGTAGAGTCAATCGGGCGCGATGACGACCGCGACGACGACTATTACTGTTACTCGACCATTTGACCAAGTTATCGGAATCATAGAGCGCGTCGGTTACGCGTAACAAAAGCACTCAGTTTATATACAGCATTCTAGCGATCTGATAAAATAGTGAATGGCGTTGCTGTCGCTGATACACTGATAATACTCTAATACTGTCTATATACATGTATGTAATAGTTTAACCTCGGTTGGAGGCACATTTATCTTGTCATGAATCTAATAATAATGGATATATCATTGTTTCTTTTTGCAGGTGAGTTTCCTATCGAATTCGGGGCACTGGCCAAAAAGAATTACGTGTGTGAGTATAATAGACGTAATTTTTCATGGTTAGCTTTCGAGATAGAATGGTCGATCTCTGAGATACGTTTGACTAATGACTTACGAAGAATTGGTAGAGATTATCGAAGAAAAACTGTCGAAGGGTGCAATGGGAATCTAGTTGTACTCAACAGACCGAAGGTGTATTAATAAAAGTTATTACGAGTCCATCATAGCTGTAATAAAAAGTTGTGAGAATAACTGACAGCAACGTTGAAAGAAACGACGATTCTTTGCCAATGAATCATCAAGATGAAACCGCAAGGCGGTAGTTATGAGATTAATAGTAGTTTTTTGTTATTTGCTATAAATCTATTTGGGAATCGTCGTCTTTCGGAAATATTTGGCTGACGTACAAGAAAGTTAAATAAAAGTTATGTCGAAGGACACGATGCAAATTTATTAAGGTATTCAGACCGCGAGACAATAGTTTTCAGAAATTATTAGTTTTTTGCTATACTACGATTTTATCAATTAGCATCGTGGTAAAAAAGTTCGGACTACGTAACGAGCTCTGTAATGATTCATTGTAACGCAAAGAAATAAAACATTAGTGTAAAGCCATATGAAAAAGGTCTCGTTAAAACAGAAAAAGATAAAGAATGAATGATCAATATTTTTTTCCTATAATACAATTTCATCATGTAGCATCGCGTTAAAAAATAAAATATTAGGATTAATCGTCAGTTTACAAATGAATTATTAGAGCAGAGGTAAATGGAAATATCTCTCGCCCGCATTTTAATAGCAGATTTTGCATGTTGTACATCCTGATAATTGAAGTATAAAATGTGCGATGAAGTCTGTGAATTTCAGAGATTGAGTGCTTAAAAAAGTGAATTTACCGGAGTTTACACAAGAATATTTTTTTTCAATTTTCAATATCGAAAATTCGATATATGAAATACTGCCAAATCCTACAGATTTGGAAATCAGAATCAGTTACAGAGTTTACTGACACTGCTTGATTTTTCAATTTTCTACTTTTTTATATCGTCCATTTTTATACTATTGCATTTTTTGCTCAATATATCAGTTTATGAATAAAAACATTCAGTGGCGGTACTGCAATTTTCTGGCGGATTTCTCTTTTTTAGCAGCGCATCGAATATTTATTACAACCTTATAATTGAGGCTAGATAGAGCCAAGGGATAATTAATGCAACGATATTTCAACCTCGTGGCTGTAACAGTAGCGCAGTTATGCGAAGATGCTTTTTTTAAACAGACATAAATGGCTGATACCATCAATATGAGTTATATTCAGATTATGAAGCATGATACTGCTAATATAAACTGACGATAAAAAAAAACTCACCGACCGCGTCGGGAAGATCGACGATCCTCAACCGATGAATCACCGAGATGAATCCTGAAGATGGTCGTTAAAACGATCCCCGTGGTTTTTTATTCGCTCAAAATCGAATGGGGAGCGAGTCCCGCTGTATGTTCCCGCTTTGGGCGTTCAGCGAGAAACCCGCGAAGAGACCGAGGGTGGAAACGAGTTCCGTTGCCGAGGATATAACCACGTCGATCATAATGATCGATCGCGCCAGCGCAAGGAAGAACCAGCTAGAGGGAAGAGCTGTCTGTCTAGAACGAAAAAAAAAAACGGACGTATCCTTCTGCTGCCGACAACTGCGGGCTGTCTTTGTATATGGGCTATTTCAGCCCAAGTTAATCTCACCGTGATTTATACTGCTGCTATATTTTTTTAAATTGATATATTGTGGGATGTCGCGAGAAAACATTCGGCATGAATTCCCAGATTCTATTTGATAAAAAAAAAAAAAACAATTTAGTGGTCGATCTGTTTCCAGTAATGTATATCCTATTTTAAGAAATACATATTTGAAGGCATACATATTTAAAGAAAATCGATAATTCCGGCTATCGGAGTTAAAATTATTCCTGTGTCATCGAAATCGATTATCGTAAAATTGATGTCAAGGAAAAAATGTATAATTTGAGGTGGAACCTTTTTTTTAGCAGTGAAACATGCTAAATGGGGTAAGAAGATCCAAAGTAGAATCTTGCCCAATACCTCCTCATTATTCTTTATCTTCCATAACATCTTCTCTAGATGGAAATATGTTGATCAATGTTAACTTCCTTATAGGAGAAGTTGTATGAAAGATGCAAAATAATAAAGATGCAATGTGTAAGTTTGTACTTCGCAGTCTCGTTAACTTTCAAGTACATGTTCGTGTCCAAGTGACCCGAGCAAAGATTTCTATTCGGCTGGTAATTTTGTTTAATTAAGAATACGATTTTGTAACGTTATTTTATCCGAGATAATTCCGGTATCATTGATCGAGCACCATGTAAAAAATATTCCAACTTTATCCGTTAAAGTAATTATAATTTACATTGCAAATCATTATAACGAATATTTCTCTGTTCGAAATACAGATCACGTTAGGCTTCACTTGTTTTATCTTAAAAATACGACTACTAAATACAACATTTTAAGTTTGGACATAACTTTAAAAAAATCTGTCAATACCACTTTTTTACTTTCCAGGGCGTTTCAGACAATTTTAACTTCATAAACTTTCCTTTAATCTAATGAATAAAAAAAGCAAAGTTCCCACTTTGAAGAAGCTAAAGTAGATTTAAAAAAAAAGTACTTTTGGCCTGAACTTGCCTATGTCGACAAGCAGAAGTAAGAGTACTGAAGCAAAGAGTATCGGAGCGAATATTCCGCGGGGGTCGTTTGTCTCCTAGACATCGGCATCGGCCGCGAGCACCTAGTGCATATCAGTCGCGACGTCGATACTGAAAGACTGACGCGGCATATACTTAGCGAGGCTTGGCGACGTCAGTGGCGACGGCGGTAGTCGAGATAATGGAAGTGGAAAGAGAGTTTTCTCGCGCTCGTGATGCACCACAGAGTGCGAGTATGCTCTCGAGTACACTCTCGCGTTCGGCGAACGCTCTCTCGCGCGCGATCGATCTTTCTGGCTGGTCGCCAAAGCCTCGCCAGGCCGTATTACGAAATCCATCGGAAAGAGTGGTCCATTGGCACACCGCTACTTTCCAATTCTCCGGAGCGCAAGCCAACGACTCCGACGAATGAGCAATGAGTGAACGAAAGAGATGTGGGAGGAGAAGTTCGGAGTGATAACGTAGGTAGGCACGTGCTCTGTGTCGCTTAATGTACGAAGCTTTTGCCAACCCTTCGCTATATACGGGTCTTCTTCTTTCCGATTACCCTACCGAAACCTAATCACCAGTAGATTGCCAGTTTTGCACTATTAAATTGTCAAAGACAAGGCTGTTAACGGAAACTTCACCATAGCGAAGACATCAGAGTCAGGCTTTGATGCATTAGTCTATAAAATGTAATTATGTTCTCCGTCTGATCCTATATTAGCTCTTAGATCCCTTAGTTGTCTTCCAGGTCTTCAAAAATTTAAGATATTATTTCTTTCTAAGTGTCATAATGATTCCATTAACGTATGAATTATATAATTAAAAAGAATATCGAGCATAATTATATACACAATATATTTTCTACATGACAGGTAGTAGTCGAAGCAAGTAAACAGTTATTATCAAGTTTATCTCTTGAATAGTGTTGATTCAATGAGTTCTCAATTCACAGAGGTTTGCCATTTGTATTTTGCCAATTACAGGAGTGAAAAATGCATGTAATACGCTCGTTTAATAATTGATCTGTTACCAATCTATAAAATATAATTTTCTTCTCATTTGATCCTATATAGATACTTCAGTTACCTAACAGGTATTATTCAACAACTAAACAGCAAATTTTGATTAACGTGTATACGTTTGAAAATAAGTTTTCTTTTACGCAAACTGTCCTAAATAATGGAGCGTGGATTATATGAGTTTTCAATTTACCGATGCTTTCGTCTTACATTTTATTACGAAAAAAAGTGAAATATGCATTTACTATAAAAGAGCTTCAAAATTGAGCTGGCTCGTCAATTATTGAGATGTAATTTTGTTTTTCGTATAACATAGAAGGAACCTTTAGTTGATTTTAAGATCATTCAAAAAATGAAAATTATTTGTGAATAGAATCACATTGAAAGTTTAATTAATGTAAGAATTCTATTTTCAACAATATAGAAAATAAGTACACAGAAACTATATCTTCAACATAATATGTAGATCTAAAACAAAGCAAATAAAGAGCAGTTCCGGTTAGAATATACATCATCGGCTACCATTCCTATCAGAGTAGGAGTGTTTGCTAAATACTTTCTTAAATAAGGCGAACTCAATGAGCTGTAAATTAAAGAATGTTTTCCATCTAAATTTCAGCTATTGCATAAGTGAAATATACATGTAATATATACCCGCTTAATAATTACGTTGATGGATATGTACGCGAAATTAAATACCAAAATATGCGAAATAATGGAATGGGTTTGCTTTCGAGTACAGTGTGTTTGTTACTGGTGCACACAATAGTTACGGCCGTAGAACAGGTTGCTCCATAAATTTGTGTAGCATACCGAACCGCGGGCTTCGCCGTTGGTGTAAGAATCCGGGCCACCGGTATTCCCAATACCTATTGAGAAAGGAATATAGCCAGAGAAAAAGCCAGATATCTCTACTCGGTGCACCGTTGAATTATTTATACGAAGGACGACGTCTGTACCTACGAAGCGTAGATGAGTAGAAAGGGGAAGACGATGGAGATGAAGGAGAAGAAGGCCGAGTTCGAGAGCCCGCGCGACTCAACTCCAATTCCTGGATCTGAGATGGCTCAGGAACGCCCTCAATTCACTGTCCTTTATTCGTCTATCCTTCGTTCTTGTAAACTCTCCAGACTTATAGCCAACGATCCGACCTCCGATTGAGGCAATCAGTCATTGTAATAAACAATTGACATGAGTACTATAAGACTGAAAGGATCGTTGATTGAAAAGAAAAAAGTTCATCTGATTTCACTCAATTATTCCACGATTGGTCAGTATACGTTTGCAAAGACAAACCGGATTGCAAATAGCTTCACTATTAACTCGAGACACTGAAGTATATTTTTTAATGGTTAAGACAGTTAGTTTGATCATTGAAAAAGAGATCCACCGCAGGCGATAATTGATTCTCTGCAAATTATTCTTTGATGAAATTGCGAAGCCTCGAATAATATCCTCATTTTTATATCGGTTATCGTATTTATTATTAATTATTCTGCGCATTAATTTCAATGAGGGCATCAGAGTAGTTATGCTAATTAGAATTATCTGTCTTATGGCTATCACGTATATTATGATAGTTTGCATTAAGCCGGGTAATTCTAATCACTACGTTAATTATATTTCGCGCGCCTCAGCAGATGTGTTGTTTAATTTTTATACATTTTATATCGTAGGGTACACCGAGGCTAGTTTAGACAGGGATAAGTGACGTCAACAGTGTTTATGGACGTTCGAGCGTTAGTCAAATCAGTGCTACATTTTTCTAACCGTTTTTGTACGACCGTTTCAATCATGGTTCAGTGTTAGTTGTTTGTGTATAAAATTTCAGCAGGATATCTCGTAATTTCACGGGAGTAAAAAAAAATTGAAATTAAGTAGATCCTCGTTACAGTACGTGAAATTTGAATAAACGACTACGGCGGTTGAACTTTTGATTTTTAGAAATGTTACAAAGTGACAAACACCCTCTCTGACGCCACATTTCATTATGAGTTTTCAATCAGGGACCCTGGTTGGAAAACTTTAAACTTTCCCTTGTGGGCTTCAGTTTCAATTAATTTTTAATTTGTTACGATAAACGATGAAAAAAAATCTTTATTAAGAAATTCGATTACTGATTTCCTACAAAAAGTCAGTGACAGTGTATCAGATGATATCAATGCTGATACTGATTTACTTGTTATTATTATGATAAATATTTTCTGAAGATGACTCGGTTGTGAATGGAAGCGTATGACAAGGGGAATAATCTTTAAACGCCAATTCCCCTTTCGACCGAAACAATTAGTGCTACATAAAGTTATCTGTAAAAATAATGTTTTCAACATTTTTTAAACGGCATAAAATACATCATAGATTAAGGCCAAATATAATCCCAAACCGTGTTTAATGATAACCCGCGTATGTGCCAAATTTGAGACGATAACATGAAAATCGAAAAAGCAAAAATTATTCATAAAAATAAAGCTTCCTCCATGAGGAAGTAAAATGAAAAGCAAAACGTTATCCAAATGGGACAATCTCCCCTATATTCAATTAATGCTCCAAAGATTTGCTATAAGTGATTAAATTCATGGTAAACCTCTGCCGAAAGTATTCTTTTTTCTGCCAATATGATGATATTCGTATTGACTGGTTTCGTCGAGAAAGCCTGCATCAGCCACGAGAGTTTGATTCCAGCGGAAATACCTTTGAAATTCCGTTTAAACACATTGCAAGAGGAACTGTGTGGGCGGTTTGGTGCACTCGTGCTTAATACCCCAATCATCACGCTGTCACCCCCTCGTTTACGAACGTCTCGATTGAACTAGCAGGGCACAACTATCGCTCGATCCACTCGGAATTGACACTGTGTGCTGCCTCGTTCGTTTCCAGCTGGTGTATATACACTCCATGAACGGACCAATCTCCACTTCCATTAATTAACGTAGCAAAGCAGTGGCCTTTGCAAATTGGGTTTGTATATATTTACAACTTGCTCTCATTCGCCTGATTGAAGGAAAATATTCAGGCTTTCGCACATCCAAGTGCAGCTCCGAAATATTTCTATACAACTTTTGATTGCTGTTTGCGAATGAAATAATTAGCATTGATTTAATCGGCTAATGAGCACGCTTTAATTGCTAATTAACTTGTTAGTTCATGAAGGCTATCACAAATATTGAAAATTTTAATCGTGCCACGCCACTGTATATGCTGTGTACCAGCTTTTATAAATAACTTTGCGGGTCGAACGTAGCCACGAACATTTTTTTTTTTGCTACCTCGACCGTGCTTAAAAGCTCTTTAAAGAGTTTTGTGCTGTGTTGAGGCGGACCGAGCGGTCCAACGACCGTTTCAAAATCATGCCTCTCTTAATATTCATAAATCAGGTCGAGGTCTATCTCGCCCTACACCACCGGATGACGTATCGCTCAGTTATGTTCCAACTTAACCCCCATCGTCCTTAAAAATTCGTTCCGCAAATGGTTAAATTCACGACACCCACATTATCGGAACAGTGTGTACGATTTTTATTTTTCTTTCTGTCTCGTCATTTTTTCACCTATATTCAGTATTGCTTAAGATTTATTGCTACGCAGGAGTCATGAACTCTAGCGATTATTACATAATCAATAAACTGAGTTTTGTCGCGGGTAACGCCATTATAATAGTATAAAATATTGTAAGGAAGTTCTAGCAAGTTGGAATTTTCATCATTATGTTATGTTGTTTTTTCTTTTTGAATTTTCATTTGACTGATCTAAAACCTAGTCGTTCATAGCCTAGCCTCACTTGAGGCAAGACACATTAGTTAAAAACATGGATTTCTATAATCTACATATATTACATATATTATACAAAAATATATGTTGTTGTTATTGAATGGTTTCAATATTATATTATCTGATCCTGCGTAAACTACCATGCAGTATCGAATTATTTAGATTATTTACATTCTGTTCAACTTTTAATTCGGAATTTTGAAGATTACAGTTTAGAAAATGGCGATTGCCTTTCCAGCATGAGTGTAATGATTTGAAATTGAGATAAAGTCGAACCAAGGTCATACGTTTGTAAAAATTGTAACTTTAGCAATTTTTACAAAAAAAAAAAAAAAACAACAACAAAAATAGTAGAAAGTGTATTTTAAGCTTAACCAAAAATTATTTGGGAATATTTGGTCTACTGGTTCTCTCTCAAAAGTGTATAGAGTATAAAATCCTTCCAAAAAAAAAAAAAAATTCTTCGTCTGATTGTATTTAAAAAAAAATAATAATAGCTGCCACGTAAATGAAATATTATGAGACATTAACTTCAATATCCATAAATTTGACCTGACTCCCTCTCTTTAAGAGTTTGTGTATTACAAGATCTGCAGGATCATGCAGTTTCTGAAGATGCAGTCTCGTATGTGCTGGAATTCCGAATCTCGGATTAGTGGATAATATAGCAGACGCAGCAGTAACACCGCAAATGGTTTCAGCTTCGTGGAAGTCATTCGGAATTTCGAAATATTTCCCTCGAGTGCTCTTCAAACGAAAGCCCGTATAGAATAGGGAGCGATAAATTTCAATGTTTACAGGCGAGTAACATGTGCAGCTGGGTCTTTCCCCGCGGGACGTCGAAACCGAAAAAGATTCAAAACTGAGCGCATATAGAGAGCCGAGAATTGTTGGTTCTAAAGAAGCTCTCTGGAGTCCTCATTCTCGTCCTCTTCATATCTCTGCGACGAACGCATAATAATCCCTTATTGGAATTCGTGAGATAGTAGTTTCCACATGTGCCAATTTCAACGTCAGCGTGTATAGAAATTTCCATGTTTTTTCTCGAAACAGTAGCGATTATAGTCAGCGGAAAGAGAGTCTCTTGTACATACTGTACACTGAGTAAAACCCGTGCGGGAAAAAAAAAACAAGAAAATCGCAAATATTTGTCGTACTCCCGATACTTTTTATACCGCTACAACGCATCGCTTCTAAATGTCGCTCTGTAAATATTACTACTTTTTGTATGCGATGTAAATATAAATAAAACCACCAACTTGACATTGTCGACATTTAAATCAAGGCAGATGCAAGTGAAGTTTGAAATTCACAGTATGATGTTGTAATAACTACGAGGCGCTGTACATTTTTTATTTCAACGCGGTTGATGCGGGCTATTGAAATAAAAAGTTTACTCAGCACACCAATATTTTTGCTTGCCTAAAATTTGTTGTGCAACGAAGCATTCCATTGCTTTCGTTGTCTTACATTGACAGCCTCTGTTTCTGCCAAATTGTATTGAGCCAATTAATATCTTTTCTCAGTGTGGTGTCGAATAAGGTCCACACTACCGTACGCAAGTTTGTTTCATAAAAAATTATATTCTTGTATAAAATATAATTTTTATATGTTAAATATATATGTTGAATTTGACATACAAGTATGGTGTAAGATTAATTAACGGTATACAAGTTCTTTAAAATTTGGATTTTCGGCAATTTTTTTTGTAACTTCAAATTTACTACGAAAAACTTGTACATGCACAGGATTTTTTGTTGTTTTTCCATGTACATGGGAAAACAAAGAAAAATATTTGCGCAAACAATTTATCATCTTTTTGAGAAAAGTCATTTTCAAAAATAAAGTCAGAGTTACAGCTCTGGTGTGTGACGCTAAGAGATACTCAAGTTTAAATAAAATTAAATATATATATCAGCCAGTAAGTGTGTTCATTTCAACGAAACTACACCATACACAAATATATTTATAAGTTTTTTTGCATGTACGTTACATTTATTCATTTCCATGTGGGGGACTTTATATGATGAGCAAGTAATTCACCATTGGCTCTCATATTCAAATACTCTATCAGACGAGATTAATATTCCACCTGCTGAGTATGTATATTTCTCCGAACACTCTCGCTTTCAGCAATTAATTGCAAACACGATGCCAGATATTCAGTGTATGTATATACGTTTCGTTATCACGTCAATTTTGCTCACACGATCACGTGCGAAACCAGGGTGGAAGGCTTTCTGCTCTCAATAGATTTTCAAAGTAAAAAGTCGCTGATGCGCATCCTGTCGGCTGGTTCAATGCACATCTCACGTTGGTATATATAGCTCAATACTTATACGCTGTCCGGTACGATGATTTATGTGGAAAAGCAGCTTACCGCGCGTATATTGAGCATGAATGCCTGCTGAGAGCTTTATCATCCACTGCCTCATCACTGCTCTCTTTCACAAACCTCCCACTCGTCCCATTCTCCCTGCACAAGGTATTGATGCTCGAATATTCCCTTACTTTGTATCGCTTTTCTTCGTTAACTCTCAACAGTCTCTTTTCCGCTCACGCAAACTAATCTGACCCGAATTAAATACAGAATTTAGACCTCTGTCCATTTAAAAAAAGAATTTAACAGAATTTTTAAGCTCTCGAATGTAAGAAAAGTAAAAAAAGATGATTAAGTTTGCTTAGGCGAATTGACTAAGCAAATTAGGCACAAGGTCTTGGAGTGTCAAAGGTTTTGTTTTGACACAAAGTCAATCGTCGCTACGATAGAAGTTCATGATGAATTTATGATGAAATACAAAAAGGATAATAAAGAAAAGAAAGCGTTTGACACGTCCCGAGAACGAAAATCAGATATTTGGTCATCGGAAAGGATGTCTCTGGCGAATCGCGTGCACTCCTACATGTTTTTCCGGCTGGGAAGCCAGCAGACGAGTTTTCCACGTGATCCAGATGGCAAAGTTCTTCGGAGCTTTGTTCCCCGGGTGCTTAGTCCCAGTGGGACAACAAGAGCACATACATCCGGCCTCACGTTGAACCAATAGAAAATGTGCGTCCCACTGTAACGGTGTTGGTGTTCCAACCTCTTTCTCTCTCGCAGTACACTTGATAGATGACCCAACGTTCTTCTCGATGGTCTGCAACAGCAGCAGGAGCACTCCGACGCACGCTCGCCAGCTTTGAGAAATTGCCGAGTTTCGAGTATAAAACCGTGTTCGCCTGGTTTACTACGATACAATGAGAACGCAGAAAGCGTATACACGTACATATAAAGTCGTGTACGGAAGTGCAATAAGTGTACTCGATGCGTCAAAGGTACCGATAGTAATTTATCTTTCTTCAAAATACACGCACAGTTCAGATCTTGAATTATACGATATCGTTTTATTTCTTTTGAGAAAGAAATGGATTCGTGGCTCAGTGTAATTTGGTCATAAAAATACATCCAGTCATCGCCAAACGGTAGCCTAGTTCAACATGAAGAAATTACACGGGAAATAAAATGGTTTTCTTATTCTAACAAAATGTGATTTACTGCAATTACCTTTATTACTACAGGAAAACAATTAGTACTGACAAAATTATTATTACGCAGGAGCAATTGCTTTTGATATCACGATAAAACTCATTGGTTTCACTACGGGAACGAATTACGTCTATTAGTGACCGCGTAAAACTAATCTGTTGTATTACTAATTCGACAAACTATTTTATTACGGTGATAAAGTGTTTTTTGTTGTGGTAGCAAATCTATCCAGTAGAGAAATATTGTTACCGCAACAAGCCGGTTGACCTGTTCATATTCTAAGTGAAAAACTGTTTCTGTCATGGCAAAGTTTCCTCGATATTCGTCTTTCGCAGCTAATAATGTGGATAGTATGTATAGTAAATAATACCAGATGTCGAAATCCGTATACGAAACTTGATCATTGTAGATCGCTTGTAGGATTATTATTTCCTGAACTTACAGAATCTTTTCTTTTTCTTAAATATTATATTCTTGGAAAAATCTTCATGACCTTCGAAGGGTAAAATAGTAGATGTATAGCAAAATTATTTAAAGATCACACTTCAACCCAATCGATAGCAACGCACAAGACCAATAAAAAAGGGGGTGTTCCTTATCATTGTCAACCTGTATACCGTTATTGTTATCCATTCTCTCGTTTTGCTCCGTACGCTTGTTATTATTATATCCGTATACACTGTAGTAAGTTTCAATTGCGCTATATCTTGCCGCCCTCGATATTCCCAGCCAGATACAACGTGCTTGGGCAAAACGCTACCGAGTGAACGGAGTGCGAGCAAAGCATGAGATCCAAGCCTCCAAAGATACAGAGTATTTGCTGGCTGTGCTGGATATAGTCGGGGGAAAGTTGTCGGGAAGGGTAAGAGCCTTGCACATATTATAGAAACGTCAGTGGTGCAGCGTTACGCTCGCGAATAATCGCGTTCCCGGCGGGCCTTTGGAAATAGAATAATAGCCTATTCTGTGCGATGTCTGAGATGGTTGGTGAACGCCTCGGGGCATAGATGACTGAAGAGACTGAGGGAGAGATAGAGTGAGCACGAGACAGAGAGAGGGGAGAAATGAACATAGCGAACAGAGGGAAGACGATGCTCGAGGTAAGGAATTTCGGGGGTTCAGCCGCAAGTAATAAGCGAAGAACGTCCTGTCAGCTTACCTCTTTCATTGCAAAGTTCAGCTTGTACTAACTATTGTTACTAACTATTCCGATTACATAGCTCAGTTTGTCCTGTCTCCTTTGTCTATCAAATTGAAACGTCTTGTTCGTTGAGTGTCGTAATAGCTTGTGTACGCAAGCAAAATACTACGTGCCGCTTTTTTCTCGATTCTAGCGTGAGTAAAAACATGAGTAAGACTAGTTTTAGATACGTTTAAGATATCTTTTATTATATTAGACTTGGTAATCATTAAATGAGAATCCCTGTTGTCCATTGAGGGTTAAATCAGCGAAAGTGTACTCTGATTTCGATGTGATAGATAGATGGGTCGCTGAGGTGGGAACAGACAAGCTTAATGCCCTAACTCGGGAGAGCTCAGGTTTATGTCGACATGAAACTTGAATGTACTGCTATAGAAAGGGAGACTGATGGCATTCTATAGATACGAGAATCGTGTACCTTGTGCGATATCGCGAAATTAGTTCACTCCAGAATGACCATCTTATCCCGGTAAAGGATCTCTTCATATATGTCTCTTATATCATTTCCGATATTACGCGCTACTTTTTCAACAACAGTGAACAATTATATCATCCACTGGAATATTCAAACGTCCACTGATGTTTTCAACGATTTCAATGCTGTTTTTGTTCACAGTTGACCTACCTTGTAACATATCAAACTATTTGATTTGCTTACAGTGTGATAAAATGAGATTATACTATGCAATACAATTTTACTGCATACACAAGTCTCTGATCTCTGCCTCCAAACGCTGATAAACTTTTAGCTTGTATTTTTTTTTTGGAATCTTAGGTTCGCTAAGTTCTTTGACCAGAGGCTGAAGAAGCTACGGAAGAAGGACTAAGCTGGACGGTCGTTATGGTGAATGTACATTCCATGTGGCAACCTGAAATGCTGTTTGGTATCAGATGCGAGCGTACTAATAATGGATGACCGCTTGCCTGGGTCACTTAATTGGATTTCTCTCGCCCACGTTCGACAGACTTGTCGCGAGTATATACAGATGCCGCGAAATCTATACCCGAACAGAATCTGTAGTCACTGTCTGACGGTATGCCAAAAGTTTGACACTGTAATACACTAATCTGAAGCTATGAACAAGAGCAGGGATTGTACACGTCTCTTGTTTCCGTCTGCCAAGCACGAGTAACTAGAAACAATTCTATTCTATTGTCGAGAATGAGAATGGCACTGTTAGGCGAGATAAGACAGGGGAGGATCAAAATGCAAATTCAATATTCAATGGAAATCAACCAATTCTGGATGTGTACGGCGGAAATATCTACATAGATAGTACCCCGATGATAGAATATTGATTTTTTTCGACTATAATCGTCTTCGTTTTCCGTCTTATCTGATCGTAAGATGTCTATTGATTTCCGAAACTACTCAGGAATTTTAATTTCAATCTGAAGAAATCATAATGTCGAAAAGAAAAAAAAAACATTACATGTAAAAAAAAACACGTTCTTGGAATTCAATATCCAATACCGGACAGCATACGAATTGCTGGAGACAATCAGTTTAATACTAATAGTATATGGTCATGGCTACTAAGCAGTTAGGCTTTGCAAACAATCGGAGGATATGGCTGATACTGGTAGTGCTCTCCATCCACGCGCATCCTCTCATCTACTCCCCTGCAATTAATTTTGCGACCCTGTCGCGAACGCATCCCCTTCACCACCCTGAGCCTGTACCACTGACTCAGTACCAACCCCCCCCCCATCGCACTCCCGATTCATATGCAAACTACGCTTCAAGCCCGACGACACCTCTACTCGGCTCTGCTCTGGATCCCACGCGTATCCATAATACATGTACCTCCGCGTCTGTGAAATGGACGACGACGACTACGAATGCGACGACGACGACGACGAACGAATCCCAATGTGCAAATATGTTCTACCCTACAACTACAGTAGTATATAAAAGGCATTCCTGTGCGAGCGTCAAAAAGCATCACGGATTCCGTGTTATAACTGGTTATACATTATTGAAACGGATACCACAAAGTTTGTGCCTGTGTTAATGAAGAATGAACTTTCGAAATCAGATCCTGTAATTAAATTTGTTACTTTCACTATAAAGCAAGACATGGTATTTCATTGATTCGAGCAGTAATTTATTGAGACTGACAAAGGTCATACCAGCGCCATACAAGGTAACAGTAAGATATATTTAAATACCAGGTGCATTGGATTTCATCCTAACTAGATCAGGGTTGGTCAGATTTAAGACGCATATTAGTCGGATGTGATATAAAAATTTGCGAATTGTAGCATGAAAAAAAATTCGCAATTGCAGTCGAAAGGAGGATTTTTTTGGAGGTTCCGTAACAATAGGTACGTCATTCTAAAACCCAAAATGATATTAACTAACAGTTTTTATTTTCGTCAATTTTTTTGAACTGGGGACCTCAAAAAAAATTTCTGTTGAACCGGTGTAAAATGATGTTTCAATAAAAATGAGATTACGTAGAGTCTAATCCATCCAGTAATTTGTTCTAAATAATAAACACGGTTGACAAATCCCAAAACTGGGTTACAAGAGAACCGGTTGACCAAATTGTTTTGGACATGAATTTAAATTTTTTTCTTAATTTCAATGCAAGTTTGTAATTGATAGATTTTTTATCATATTTGTAAGTTAATCGGAAAAAATATATATGACGCACGGAAAAAGTTAATTTTTCAGAAAGGGAAGGAACTGACTTATTTGATTCAATTGAAATATAGTTGAATTTAATTAAACCTACTAAGCCGGAATTTTAAGAAATAATTTTATTTAAATTTAATAAACACATTAACTTAATGGCCGCTCTAATAGGATTTATTTAATCCAACTATTTTTTAAACAATGCAAATTAATTTCCATATTCGATTCGACTAAGTCTTTATCTGGCTGTATAATTGACAGTTAATAATTATTAAACACGTGGAATATTTTACGTTAGGCATTATATGATTTATTTATACTTTCTATTTCCATAGACGAGGTATATTTTACCTTAAGAATATGGAGTTGAAAAGCTTGTACTCCCTGGGAAAAGCTCGTGAATGAATAGTATTCACGTCAGAGAATTGAACAAACGGGTGCGGAAAAAGTGAATCGTTCGTCGCTTAAACCTCGACTCGACCACAGCGACGATTCTTTACCATTTCTACTGCAGAACCCACGATTTTCATACGTATGCTCGTATATACGTATATAAGCTCTTTTTCATTTCGAAAAAAAAAAAAAAAGGAAACCTATACTATTCCCCTCGCGATTGGTCGCTGCCCTGTGACAAAGGGCGCACATTCGCGTGCCAACTTTCAGAGACACGCGGAACAGAAAAATTCGCTTGACTCTATCGCAATATCAAATATCCTTTGATTATTGCGTAACCCGCGGACAAATGCTGTTCCCGACGTTCGTAATCTCTCGCTCTCTTTAGTATATTCTACCCATATAATACTTTGCCCCAACTTCCGGATTCCACCGGATCGACGAATTAAAATCCCACAACCCACCTAACCAGTTAGACCTGATACTGTACTGCCAGTGGCGACCGGAGGTCGACAATCCCGGTTGGATGTGGTCTGCAAGTAGAGATCTCCAGTTATATACCGACATAAGTGGTTGGATCAAATAACCTGAAGAGCTCATCGTATTAAACCCATTCCAAAGTCTATGATGCAATATGTAGGATTTGCATGAGGAATGTCCGATAAAAGGATCTTATTATTTTAGGGTCCACGTCATTTAGCGGAAAAATCGTTAGACCGACTCGTTGTGCCGAAAAATACACTGCCGAGTCATCATATTGCCGAATCGTCGTTTTGCCGAGGAACAAATTGCCGAACGTCCATTTGTCCGAATCGTTGAATTACCGAAATTTAATAATGCTACTTTATTAAATGTCGCCGGCAGTTTATCGATTTGGCAACATGACGGGTCAAATGACGATCGGCAATGTGTTTTTCGGCAAAACAACGAATTGAATGAAAGATTTCTCAGCTAAGTAATGTGGAATTATTATTTTAGCTGAGTTATATTTGACTTTTCCATAATTTTATATACAAATTCAATACCAAATGTCGAATGTGTATATTTTAGGGTCAATTGAATTAATTGTGACACAAAATCGCAAAGTTGAACTTCGTACCATTGGCATTAATCCATCTTTATTTAGATTTCTTTAGTGTACAGAAATATTTAAATGTTGTGTAAACCGGTATTAAAAATTGACCCTATGCGTTGTCCATAATGCCCACACCGTGTTAATGACCGCTGCTTCACACATGTTCTACTTGAAAACAGGAAAATAAAATTCAATACGATTTTTTAGATTTTCTTCGAATTATAATTCTAACTACTAACACTTTATTGATTTTCATCGATTCATCTCAAACATGTATGTGTGCAAAGTTTTGAGGTGTGAGCCCAATAATTTTTCAATCCTTTGTGCAGAAAAGTGCACTTTTCACTTTTCACCTTCTCGACGTCGGACTGAAAAATTTTGTTCATCACTCAAAAGAAAAACTTTTTATTTCACTCGGTGCGTAAAGTGCAGTTTTACGCACACTTTGCGTTGGTAATACCCATCTCTCGCAAATTGTAAAGTAAACTTTTGTACGATACTCGTGCGAAAAACGTTTTCTTAAGTTGTGTAATGTATTATTTTCTCCCTAGTGCTGCAATGTACGATTAACACAATCACTTGTGTGGATTTAATTCTGTGAAAAGTGTTAATATTAACGCTTAATATTAAATTTGTCAACACTGATCAAAGTCCATACCAATTGTTTTTAACACGCTGGATTTAAAAAAATCCAGCGTGTTAAAACGCTTCCACGGCTACAAACTTTTATTCCGGATGGTTAAATTACGTGAATAAACATGTTAGGCGAAAAAAGGTTACTCAAGAGGAAAAAAAAAAATATCCTTCGAAAATAGTGTAAAGTTCTTGCAAACGCCCCAGGATTGAAAAGTCAATTTGTACGTTTTCTTTTTGGCCCTGTCCCCATTTCCAAGGTTTTCTTTTTTATCGTCCCTTTTTTAATCGGAAATACTCGTTTACGATAAGCACACGTTTCGCTTATATAGAGTGTAACCAGAACTTACAGACGCACGAGAGTGTGTCTGGTGCAGTGCGCGGTTTTCAACGAGGGGTCCTTTGACGGAGTTCGCCGGAAGTAATTACGAAATTCAGAACCGGAGGTACTGAGGGTTGGTGTACCGAACGCTCTCGCACTCTCGCTTGCGTTCCGCCCATACCGCGACTCTACCCACAAGAACCTTCATACATATTTAACCGTATAACGCTGGTACCGGTGCCTCTGCTTGTGGTAGTGCTGCATCCCATACTGGAACATATGAAGACCCCTCACTACCAGTTTTCATTCAGAGTGACCCATCGCGTGGTTACGCGTGTAGTAAAGGTTTCAGCTCTACTATATTTCACCGTGAAAAAAATAAGGTAATGAATTTTACCAAAAGCCTTTTTACGTCAAGATTATGTAGAGTTCAGATTGTGCGTATGCCGAGTGAACAGTTTTGTTTGAAAAAATAATAAGCACGTCTTCAACATAACTACATTTTTGCTGAATCAATTAAGTTTTAATTGTTGACATTTTTGTACAATTTATCGAAAGTTTACTGAACAAATATATTGCAACGAACTTACCGATTTAAATTGAGCGTATGTTCAATATCCGAAAAAGACATGAGATCGATGACGAAGATCTACGAGTTGTGGACGTAGAGCACCAGCACTGTCCTCCTGCAGGAACCGTCGGGTGAACACCTAAATTTGGAACAATGCGACTTTTTTTCACGCAATGTTAAAAATCATTTCCTTCTTCCCCTGCCTGTGTTTCGGCTGCTGCTTCTTTGAAATTGGAAGCTATAAAATCAGGCCTGACCATAAATCATCGAATAACCCAAGTAAGGGCGAAGGACAATAAGAAGAGTATTTTAGATATATACAGGGTGCCTCGCAACTATGAGATGATTTTTATATATTCGAATAGGGGAGATCGCGCTGAACAAAAAAATCTGTGGTCAACACTTTCTACGACCAAAATTGATCAAGTTATTAGCAATTAGAGTTAGCCAATCACAGACCATTAGTGTCCGCCTGGAAATTCGAATTCTGCGCGGAGACTGACATTCGAAAACGGCGAAAAAGATTTTCCGACGAGTACAAAATTTTACTTCATTTTCGCTCGGAGTGAAGCAAAAATCTTATTCGAAATTTTAGTTTGCATAATGTGCCTCAATTGTGATTTTTCGTATTCCTATATTGAGTTTAATTATAATTTTGATTGTTGTACTCATACTTTCGAAGAATTTTTTCACCCAGGACTATATATCCGCATTCATTTATAAATCGATAATTATTAATTCTTGATGTTCGCAATCCCATAATTTAAACTTTTGAATAATTTAATTAATATATAAAAATATATTTGCAATCTAATCGATCCCCAATAATTATTAATTGTAAGTTATACCATTTCTGGCTATGTTCAATAATAACAATAATAATAATAATAATAATAATAATAATACTCTGATAAAAGATAAAATATAAATTAAAGGGCTGAAGGACTGCGGTCGATGGCTCTTTGACAATTTTTATATTAACATTTAAGATCTATATGTATGTGTTATAAAAAAAAGTGTAAATTGTCAATAAATCACTATTAGTACGACTATAAAATAAATAGAACATTACAATATAAAAATAAATCGTTGTGTATTATGAAAGTGTGTAGTTATTTTTCGTATAATAGTAACTTTTTGCAGATGTATAGTGTGTTATTTCAATTTATTATTCTTAAGTAAAAGTAATTCTTTAAACGTGTAAAAGATCGCACTTTGACTTACGGTGAAAT
The DNA here is from genome assembly GCA_964016905.1 of Perithous albicinctus. NCBI lineage: Eukaryota > Metazoa > Arthropoda > Insecta > Hymenoptera > Ichneumonidae > Perithous > Perithous albicinctus. The sequence goes on along the minus strand of OZ024690.1, from coordinate 17,145,548 downwards.
TGTTATGTATTTTACTTTTTGGCATATGAACCCAGCATATATCGCTGTTTTTCTTGAATGAAGCACGTCAATGTTCTCCATTCATACCGTATAATAATAATTTTGAAAGTTGGACCTAATCCAAGAGGAAGTAAAAGGAAGTCCAGACGGAGTGTGTTATTGTGGAGAACACGTGACAGAGCAATTTCTTTTCCGGGCACCTTGCCGAGGCTGTTAGACCCCCGGCGTTGCTGGGACACACGGTTTCCGACCCGAGCTTATACACATTCGTACAAGAAGCTTGCATGCTCTTTTCCAACTCCCTTGTCCCACCCAACGTCCGCATTCCGATATACTTTATCACCGGATATTTTGCGAATTTTGTCCCCGATGTATTCCTGAAATATTTTTGTCTCCACATAGAAAATATTTTCCAGGAAACTCTCACGATCTGAGAGCACTACACATCTAGTTTTGGTTAAATTTGGGTCGGGTTGCTACAAAAAAAAATTCACTCAAAGAGGTTAAAGAGGAAATCTTAAAAAGGAAAAGAGTACAGATTAACAATATAATATTATTAATAACGTAAAATTGATCGGTCAAGAGAGACATTCCAAGGTAGAAACTGTAGATTTTAAACATGTTATAAATCTGCATCAAGTCGATTAAAACGTAAAATTTGAATCAGAGACCAACCGTATAGTTTTTAATATGTAAAATCGTAAAACTCAGACATTTTACACGCATTCCCATTGTCGAACCTATATAGATTTTTACAAGCCCAAATTGCAAGATAAAAGTTGCAAAAACAGAAATTGTTTTGAACATTTCTTGAGGATGACATATCGGTTTAAAGTTGTCATTAAACACACGACTTATGGAAATAGTTATTTAAAAGTTAAGAAATCCAAACTCTGAATTAACCTTTGACATTTGGCAATACGCTAGTCGAACCAAATTTCCAATACTATTTTTAATTAAATTCAGGACGCTCAAAATTGTTTACATCTACATTTTAAAGTCTGTATAATTGTAGTTTTATAATAACGCATGCTTTGCCATATATTGCGTTATTATAGAATTATATTTACACATTTGAGAACCACAACGATAGAAAATCCACCTTGAAAACAATATCCTATTTTTATTTCATCGTAATATGATTTCAATGCAATTTTTCAAATTACATTACAAGCATATATTTCTAGATTGCTATTATCCACCCGGCCTTTGTAATACTTGGATTCACCTATAAGGCTGGTGGGTGGTGTTTTTTTAATTAACCTTTCCACCAGCACCATATCATACTTGAACCAAGAGGTGAGCTGTTCAGAAACGTGTGGCTTCAGTAGGTGAAGAGGCCCCTAGAATTACTGGTTTTTTTGCATACGGCTTGCAATGGAGCAAATTAAATTCATATGGGAAGCAAAATTTAAATGTAACTATTAATTAATTGAATTCCCATCCTGTCAAATTCAATTACAACATTTGCTTGGCTTTATTTTATAGATGGAATAATTTAAAGAAAACCAGATATGGAGTATCGCTTGATACCAATGTTTTGCATTGATTGGACTGATAATTTTTAAATAATTAAATGATTTCTGAACATAGGGGCAATATGGGTGATTGCGTCACTATATTTTTTACGATAGAAAATATTTATTGAATTAATGCTACATGAAGTTTCGTTCGTTTGCATTATGTCCACTAAAACGAAAACTTCTTTTACTACTTATATAAAGAAGTGTTACCTGAAAACAGTTGATCCTGCGATTTTTTGTCATTTGTGAGAAAGTGTCACTGGAACAATCAGAGTAAAGCGATTACTGAGAGGCGTTCAAAAATATTACCTCGAAGGAATTAATTAAATTATTAAAAGTCGATTAATGACACTGGCATGACGTACGACTTTGCGATTTTCTCCCACAATTATATCTTCGTTAATCCTAGCTAGACTTTTTATTTTCCTGCCTAACCGATATAATAGCCGCTACCTCTACAATATATTTTCGATATCCGTCGCAAGCAATTCATCAAATATAATTACTACTCTTATTATTACTGTATAAATTCACTATAACAGCAAGGTATTCAAATCTTTCCTCAGTATTTCTATATCGTTTGGTGCATCGTCGATATCGCTCGTTTATCTTCAGAGTTACGCATAAAACTGATGACCAATTGACCGACAGCGAAGTATACAATGTCTTTACGCATGGCTTTCTATTGCGGAATCCGACATAGATAGTCACAATCCGAATGTCCTTTAAAGGCAATCGAGACTCGCAAGATCAATCTACGCCACACAATACCGTGGTTGGTCCTAGTTAAGCTGCTAATCCTCTAATGCCTCGCTATCCGTGTCCTTGATTGGTTTCTCGAATTATTACCAAATCCGCCAAGCATTGGTATACGTGCGTTCTAGTCCCTACGCGATTAAGCGGAAAGCCTGGTTCCCTGTGCAGCTAGTGTGAGGATTTTGCGCTGCACTATACTTCGTATCGTCATAACAACTGTGGGTTGAGAGAAACCGATCCCAGCCCGTGTGCCACCCTCCTGTGCTGTTTCGATTCGCCTATCGTGGCAATATTGTCCTATTCGATAGAGTAATTATCGGAATCGCCGATGAGCGTGGTTATTTCCCTCCTCTCCAATAACAACGTGCTATTAATCGGAGAAGTTGGCATAATCCACGCGGAGAACATGAAACAAAAGATATATAAATCTATTCAAAATTCTCACCTTGATAAGTTATCCTTTAATAATTAATTGTCAAAAGAGTAACTCTTTGTACAATAAGTTTCTTTTTGCTTCCTCATAGAGGATGCTACTAACTTTAAGAAAAAACAAAAAATAAAAAAACCGTTATTTAATTTTGACTAGTGACTTTGAAGTGTGAGAATTAAATATCGGAAATAATAATAACAATAATGATAATAACCATTTTTTTAGATAACTTAAAACTGGGGTAAACGGGCTTCCTATATGGAATGCCTCATATTGCATTTTTCATCAGACCCACCAATCAGTGACCACAAATTCTATACTCTACATTCCTACTGTGTGTACCTGTTACTTTATTCAGCCAATATAAATGCAGTTAGGACAAGATTTTCTCGCACCCCGCGAGTCGTTTCTGCAGGCCATCAGCTGAACGCGTTGTGTACAGAAATAGCGTATACCATATCTCGCGATACTCTCGGGCGTTCGTAATTACTCGTGCGTAACATCTCTATACACGCGGGCTCCGGTAATTACTCGTGGGTTGCGCTCTCGTGAGATGTCTTTACGAGATGCGACCAATGTGTCACGCAGAGGGCCACGCGGCCTCAGCGACTGCACGACGTTTTATGGCTGAGTGCGCCAACACAATACCAGCCTCCGGGGTATGTATAATGCAGGGCATCCTTCCATTTCTTCTCCTCTTCTCCTTTCTCCACTCTTTTCCCTCCAACGCATTGCTCTCACATATGCGCGCAGAATAGATGCAAGCCCGACTCCCCTGCGGATGGTAATTAGCCGATTTTTTTTTTTTTTTTTTTTTTTTTTTTGTTAGCCGAAACCAGGACAATACAGCGGTGATGCCATCTCACCCCGTTACCCTTATTTCTCATATCCCTCGTTTCTGCTCACTCCCGCAAACACGTCTGCCACTACCAGTAGCTTTTGCTGTAGTTCGGATTTTATACTTTTTTTACGCTATCCTTTTTTGTTCGTCCTTATTATCTTCTGTACTTTATGTGGGGCGGTAGACGTGATGTAAAATGCCTGTTGCTAAAGGCACCTTTTCTGTAATATCAAAATGGAACATTTTTTAATGAGATCATTTTGAGTGAACTCTTTATTTCTTAACTATCAGATACGTGATGTTTGTTTAATGTCATTGTAATAGTGTTTTAAAGCGCATTTTTGTTATGATATTTTGAGCACAATAATATGTACAAAATGTTCCTTAATCGAAACTTTTTTTTTTTTTTTCAAGATTTTATTTAATGTCGCATTAACTACATGGTTTTTAACGACCCTAATCGAAACTTCTTGTTACCACTTTGAGTGGTTTTACTACAGATATCTCGAGACTCGATCAATATATCAGTTTGCAATGTTAACAGGATTCGTACAACATTGTAACACGTAAATTATAGCCAAGCACGAATGAAATATATGTAGATATGAATATTGTTACAATTTTATAGTACCTTAGTTGTCCAATTTTTGCTTGCCCATAGAGGAAGCTTTGTTTCCATCAATTTTTTTTTTTTGAGATTAGAGTGGCTAAAATTCTATTGTCATAACTTGAAAAATGTTTGTTATCACTCTAAATCGAGCAATTTGCCAGTTACCGGGCTAAAACTTGGCATAAAACTTTATTAGTGTAATGCGACATTTGGTATTAAATTCGAGCGAATTCGATAAATTTGTTCAGATTTTATAGAAATTCGCATTTTTGTAAAGTTTTTTTTTTAAATGCCGTAAGACGAGAACGTTTCAAGTGATCTACAGTTTTGCATAAAACTTTAATAAAATGTATCCATATTTGACACTCAATTTAGTAAGGATCCAACAGTGCGTTTTTTTTAGAGAATGTTAGATTGCTCGATTTTTTTTGAAAATTCATATTTTTCACACACACGTTCATATAAATGACCTCACACTTTGAACGTTGATCAAGCAGGATTATCCAATTTTGAGTACTATCTGGAATTATTGATTTTTATAAAAGTATGTGATAAATAAAAGCTTTCTATGTGAGGAAACCAAAATTGACTAACATACTTCTTCATAGAGAACGCTTTTTGCAGATGGCGACTTAAAAAAATGAAGCAATATGGAAGATTCTATACATTATAACTTTTTTTGCTTTTTGGATGCTATTTTATTTTATTTTTTTCCGATTTTTATTTTCCCTGGTTTAATCGATAGAATGATGCATAAGGAAAATGAATGCTATAAGGAATGCAATAACTTTCAAAAATATTCATTCAGTCTACTATTAGTATCATAGAAAAACGGATATTACATTCGCCTTGTTACGTTGGTACGCCAGTATTTTTTACTTTTTTTACTTAATAATATTACAGTAAATACGATTTACGTATTAAAATATTTACATTAATTTCATTCGACTTATTGTAAATAATCAAACGAGAGATAATTCTTAAAAATTTGACAACTCTCTTATCCCTTTAAAATGTATAGAAATTATAGTTGTTTTCTAAAAATAATGGACTCCGTTATGTGACAAGGGTAAAAATAATCAGTGCTTTTCGACAATTGCGGTAAGTTAGTTTGTAAACAGGATAATTATCGTTAGCTACAGCAATCATGAAATAGCAATTATGCTTCCATATAAATGACATTTACGCTCGTATTCACAGTCTAAGCTGCTCAGGTTTCCTATTTAAAGCAGCCTCTTGAAACCTCTTGAAACATTTAGTTTCCACTGCTAACCTCGACCTCATGAAGTGCCAACGAACACAACAGTGAATGCCGAATTATGGGAGTTGAATCAGTCAAATAGCCGCGGAAATGAAACTGCAATACAAATGCAAATTAAACATGCATTATTATACAAATGCTGTTTCATTCGTACCAAGAAAATTAGACAATTTGATAATAACCTACGGAATCATTTTCCATTTTATAACAATTCGTGAGATTTAGTTTGCACCAATCAACCTAAATTACTCAGCAAGGTCTGATTCATATTTCAAAAAAATGTTTCTCTCTGCCTGAGTCCACAAATTCAAAGTCTACAAATCATCCATTTTTTTTTTTCTCACAAAATCGAGAAATTGACTTAGATGTCCCGATGGCTGATGATCCGTCTATTAAGAGTCAATAATATACAACATCCCTGATTTTCTGGTCCCACTGTAGCTCCCGATTTGTCTGCAAACTTCACTTAATTGCGCGACTCAGGATCTCTGACATCACGATCCCCTGGTGCTGCTTCGTCCATATTCAAATTGCCACTTACACAGATAGAGACTGTATACGACGGGAGTTATGACTCCCGGGTGCAGTGAGATATTGCGTCTGCGTTCCAGTACTTTGTAGAAATTCTATGTTACAAAGTTTCCACCTTTCCAAGGAAACCCCGGTTTCACAGCATAATAACTCTCTCCACCTATATAGTTGTATTGCTAATTGAATATACCATTTTCCAGCATATCTGGGTGACTTTGCCAGACCTCAGACATACAAAAAACTATAGTCTAACATTTTTTTATTTTCTTTCGAGTCCGAGTAGAATAATTTTGCCGAGTATTGAAGCCGGTAGTTCTTTATTTAATAAAATACGGGGATTTTGTAATATTTCCTTTAAGAATCAAATGAACTAAACATTTTATTTTCATTTCTTCTTGTGTCAAATTTTCTTTTCGTTTCCAGTCAAGTGTAAATGTTACAATAAATCTGTTAATCAAGTATTGGCATGAAAAATGTTCCTTTCATGGCAGAGCCAATCCAATGGAATATAAACTCTTATAAACAAACTATGAGCTTTTCTAACTCTACACATTAATTTCTGCATTTCATTCTGAATAATTCGAGTTGTATATATTCAAATCTTGTATAAAGCCTCGAATCGCAATAAATTCCTCCTCCAAGTGCATTCAAATGATCGCATACAGACAAAACATTGACCTCTGAGTACTCACGTAATTTAAATTTTTGTTTTTTTTTCAGTAACGGTCGATCCAAATTGAACATTTTATCTACATGATGTTTTTTTCATAAATTCAATCATTTTTACGGTACGTCCTTTTGAAAAAATGTTATAAAAAATGATAAAACGAAAGCCGTTTTTTTTTTTAAATAATCCGGAGAGATACGGTAAAAAATGAATCGAATTCAGGTGGAACTGATAGCATTTTACAGAGATTTCATTACCGAAAATGATATCTATAGTACATAAACATAGTTTCCGACATTTTTATCGTTTATTTATATATAGCCACATTTCCCCTGAAATCTCGGTACAGTTGAATTTAACGGTGCTATATATCCGAAGCGCTGTGCGTCGATTGTATAGAAAATTACTTTGGCGTAGATTCGTCTGCGTTAGCCACGCGCGTTTTCCTCTTTCCCCACTTCATCCTCTAGCCATTGCAGGCACCTAGGGAACCGGGAGCCAAAAGCCCTGGACCTGCCTGTACCGAGTTTAGTTAAATTGGTTCGGGTACCGGCGGAAATCTAGTAGGACGTGCCTCTTGCCTAGGGGTAAATACATTTACTCAGCAGGAGGATTGCGCAGGCAAGCACTCGATAGTACGAAAGAACGAGGTTTGTATATGGGTACGGTGTGTGCATATACACATGGAGCATGAAACGATAACGGGGCGAAGGTAAGGTAAATTACAGAGGAGATATATACCGAGGCAGACCAGATCGAGAGAGCGAAGCGTGAATTAAAAAAAAAGAAAAAAGAAGAAGAAAAAACGAACTTCGTTCGCCTGGCAAAGGGAACGAGAAGTTAAACGGAGAGGAAGGTCGAAACGTTCGCAACTTTGAACGAAAACTTTGTAGGTACTGTGCGGATGGAAGGATTTCTGTACGTTCTTCTGGGAATTAAATTAATTAGGAAAAGGTCTCTCAATCACGCTTTTATTATATGCAGTCTTCCAATTCGAAGTTTGGAGGTAGGTTAGAGGAAAACGTTCTGTATAGAAAATCCAAACAGTTGAGAAGTGATTAATGGAATGGGTGATCAAATTGTTCTCGCCTAAAGAAAGCTAAAGATTAATTCAGGCACTCTTTTTCACCAGACATCGACACATGGAGAAAAAAGATTATTAATATTTCTCTAGTGCACACAAAAAATTATCAATATTTGGATAATTGATCTGTTCATTCCAGAAAATCGGGCGTTATTTGTAATCGATGGATATTTCTTTTTTATACGGTATTTTTTTACTCACAACATCAAGAACAGATGATAAATTCCACTGAAAATAGACTGCGTATTGCAGTAATATTCACAGTGTTGACGAAACAACGTTTATATATAGATCTACTAATTATACTCGACTCTTGAAAACAAATCGCCTACTGAAGCAGTGGTTGTACCACCCCCTCCCCCCCCCCTCAATTTTCGTAATCGCTCGTCGCATCTATCACGTGGTGCGTACCCGAAACGACGGTGGGAGCATTAGCGTGAATGTTTTTTGTGGTATAATGAAGTTTTTAAAACAAATTGAATAATTATATATATCCAGTGGTTTTTATTCTTAAAAATTTCACTTCCGTCCCCGCTTCTTTATCAGCTGGATTTGTATGCCGAAATATTATTGGAATGACTCAGTCATTTTTTTGTGTAACATCCCGTATTACACTTTCACGTATTTGTCTTTAAAAAATCCAGTGTGATTCGAGCAGTTTTTAGTTCCGAAATAGAAAGCGAAAAACTGCTGTTCTTGCATCACAGGGCGCACGACTAATGAGAATTGAATGAATTACTTATATTTTTGTTTTCGCGCAATCCGGTCAAACGAAATTTCTAAACTCTCAAAAATAAACTGTAGAAATACAACAATTAGAAACAATGACGGAGGAGAAAAATTTGATGTCTTTTCTTTTTTAGTAAAGTCTATAGAACGATAATCCCTAATATATAGATTGAAATATTTTGGGTAATATTCGTATTTATCAACGTTAATTAAACCTTCAAAGATTCGTGTAAACGAAGTTGGAGTACGGTTGGATCTTTAACATCCAAAATTTGTTATTGTTAACATCTGATATAAGACATCAATGTACGCCGTTTAAGCAAGAAAAATGCGAAGAATAGATTACAAATAAAAGAATAATAGATTTTTCTTACCGAATATATTTAATTTTTATAATTTGAAATGTGATACGATGTCACATTTCACTTGTACTAATTTCAAAAGTATATATGTATATATACATACATATAGTATATGTATTTAAACAAAGTGCAGACCTAGTTTAACCTGGCTTCATTCCCTTAACAATTCCCCTGGCATCCCTTCAGCAATGTTGCTCACTTTAGGCGGATATGAAGTTGAGTGGGCATTCTTATTACATTCTTACTTCATACATAATTTAAGATGAGGTTTACAAAACAAGGGTCAAATAGACAGGAAATGTTTTGAATGAAATTAAATAGTTATTAACATTTTTTAATGGTCTATGTTTTGTATTTTCATATATTTCTAATTCAAATAACGTCAGAATCCTACAAAGAATGTATTTCGACAAAATTATCATTTTTACAACAATGTGAACAGGATTACGACTGTATATAATACGATAATTACTTAAGTACATTGCGCTATAGTGTCGCAGTACTTCTTGTGTACTCGTGACCGTCGGAATCCTTCAAGAATACGTATACTATAGCTACCACTATACTACGCACTTCTTGAGTTAGTTAATTGAGTTTCACCTGGCTGGTATGAACAACTCTACAGCGGCGAAGATGAAGACGACGAGACTTGAACGCTCGAATTTCCATGGGTAACTTGCGAATTCTCCAGTGCTGGTGAGCCTGTATATGTATAATAGTACGCGGAGCACAGTGATTGGAATTCTGTAGACACCATCCATTGTCTACTCTCGCAATCGTGTCTACTTCCTTAACTTCGTTATGAGAAATTAAATCGAAACTTTAAAAGTTTAAAGATTTAAGCTGTCGTCCTGATATCGTATATCCTCATTTACCATATTCTTAATTGCGTTTCTGAACTTGATTAGTAAATCACTATGAATGAGAATACGAGAAATGACTTTCGAATTTTCAATAAATACAACAAAAAAATATAATAAATGTTCGCAAGAGACGATCATCTACATGCAGTTACGTAGCTTTTTCATAGCTTTTTGAAGCAGTCTACTGCTTTTATATATAATAGGCAGTAAAAAATAATTTTTAATAAGTAACGAATCTGCTTGTAACTTTAACAAAAAGTCTTTTCAATCACGGTTTTTAAAAATTAATATAAAAAAAAAACGTAAATTTGTCGAATAAAGTTTTTTGGACTACCTAGAAAGATGAACAAAAAAATTAATCAATATGTCGAAATTATATATTTTTCTTTATTAACTAAAAACTCGAAAAGTAACTAAAAAGCTAGAATGTTTCAAATTAATAATATATATTTATTTAAATGACAAAAATTATTTTATAAAATAAAAATACAAATGTTGAGCAAACTTGTTTTACACTTGTTTGTTTTGGACTAAAGCTGAGAGTTAAAAGTACAAAAGTGTTAGTTTCGTTTTTACTATGTCCGGATGTATAATCAATGTTGTGCCATTGTGGTGGCATCGAACACGATCGTAATAATAATATCTAATATTTCCGTGAGTCGAATATAATTTCGATGCTTGGTAGAATTTTTTCTTCGACGTATGCGTTCAGGAAATCCCGAGCGCACGTTTCCTCCAGCTTCTCTTTTCCTTCACATCGACTTTACTCATGGCAGGGCCACCGCACGCGCTAGAACTCTCACAAAGTAGCTGCACGAAAAGTATTTTCCATGTCTGCTGTACGAAGCTACTCGCGCACGCCGGCAACTTCGACGAGAAAAGAAGCTGCACCGAGCACACGGTAACTGCAGTATAGCCGTGCGTGCATGCATGCAAAAAAAAAAAGCCGGAAGTTTTGGATGGCTGTTGCGCTGCTGCACTCGGCGTCCGATACTTTCGTTTTGAGAATGGGGTTGAAACTTCGCCACTTTTTCTTTTTTTTGTTTTCTACGTTCATATATATATATATATATATCTACGAACGTAGAGATTGTGTTGCGTCACGAACAAAGTTTCATCTTGCATAGCTATCTGCAGCGGTGAACTGAATTCTGGTGGAATAATCGAGTACAGTAGCTCGCTACTTCGCGAAGAAAGAAGGAAAGGATGAGCAGTCAGGAGTCAATAACTTGACTTCTTGGATACCCCGGCTACTTTTCCTCTCTCTTTTTATCGCATTCCCAACATTTTTCATACAATTTTATAAATTCAAATGCAATCAAGTATGGGATTCTGTAGACCAATTTTGTGGTAGATTTTTTTTGTTAATTGGACCAAGGAATTTATTTGATTCTGTTTACGATACCAGGAGATGGATAAATCAATTTACTTTGACCCAAAACAAAACTTGATTAGTTCAACTGCTTAAAGTTCATCGTAAAAACCAACTACTTCAAATACTTACTTTGGGTCAATGTAAATTTAGTTAGCTACACGATCTAAGAGAATTTTGCTGAATGAAACATTTTGTTAGGTATATATCTGTAATACAACGTTAAATAGATCCATTTGACAGTGGCACACTCGTAATTGTAGCTAGAACTTTGAGCTAAACTCTTAGCTACAATTCGTACTACCAGATCATCTAATTGCGATCTTAAAGATCCAGAAGAAGAAATCCGAGCGAAAGAAAGCTTTTTAACCAACATTATTATATTATATAGAATAAAATTCTACGATGTCATCAAAATAATGAATAACATTGTATCTCAGAATGCAGCGAATTTACCGAAATTTTCAAAAATAGGTACGTCTGTAAAAATTGGCACCATTACCTCAGAAAACGACAAACAAACAAAAAAACAGATGATTCTGCAAAGTTCGAAAGACGACCATTCGAGTACAGTACTTTGTCCCAATCGAATCGAAGCGCGTGGGATAGTAAAGTGCTATACGATGCAGCTACTGTTAGGTTCTAGCAGTGAGGGTCTATAGGTTACCGTTCGAAGGTGCATAAAGCATCCTCCAAGGAATTTTTATCGTCGCTCAAGCCTTCGATAGGCTGTAATGGAAATCGTCGAGTGGCTTGCGAACGATAGAAAAAGTATGACCAAGAGTGAGGGGAGCCGGGAAAAAGAGTGAAAGAGCTTCGCGGGCTTGCATAGGTAATGCATAATGAAATTTCAACGGAGCGTGTAGCACGACCGTAGAGCACTATACGAGAGGGACTACGGCATAAACCGTGTCCGCCCTCGTAAATTCTTTTTCGAATCTCATTTTAGCTTCACGCTTCTTTCTCTCTCGACCTGTGTGTTGAGAATCCCGTCGAGTCGAAAGAGAGACCGGGGGAAAAAATAGACAAAAAAGAAACAAGAGGAAAAAAAAGCGAAATCTGGTACGTGAATGCCAGGACTGCTGATTTAAGGGCCTCTCTATGTACGTGATCTTCGAGAATACTTGAGGATGCTGGATATTACACGTCGGTATATAAATCCCGAATAAATCTTATACGTTCGTTCTTGGCGTCGTAAGAAAATCGACGGGACCGTTACTCATCGGGAATTCCGAATAATGGAATTAGTTTTGAATACGTTTTCGGTTTAAATGACACGAGAGATGTGACGCGATTCGCGAAATGCTTTAGCAAAGCAATTCTGAAGATTTTATCGAATGTCCTATACGCCCATGTCTCCGTGATTGTCCTGTATTTCTTGACCTAGGTTCCTGTGTTTCTTGACACAGTCTCTTATGTATACGCTCAAAAGCAATTCGCAAAATCGATGATCGTCGTACAGGGTGAATCTAGGTAGATAATGATATAGATAGATAACAGATGGACAGACTAGAGAGTCCCTCGTGCACCTCCGGCGTTATTCAGGAGCAATTACCCGTGATCTGTCGGAATATATTGAGACGGAGATGACCAGGTCCTGATATCAAGGTTTGGGAGCCAGAAGCAGTGTGTTAGGTTGAGATCAATAGGTCGATGCTTGGCTATAAACCTGTCAGAGCATTGCAGTAGGGCTATAATTTTGAGCTTTGACGTACTATGATGAACAGCTGTGTAGAAATTGTTGTTCTATTCTGTGTCTGAAAAAGGAAACTTGTATACTAAAATATCTCTGCAAGTCAAACATACAAAATATTGACTGAAAATGATCGATATAGTAAGTAGTAAAGTAATACAACAATTGCGTTTTTTGTTAGTCTGAAAATCGTTACCAAAGACATAAAAGAATTTCAACGGATTTAGAAAATATATTTATTTAATAGAAGGAATCCAGGCGAAAAACGGGACTTTTAGTTTTTCTTTTTATTTTGTCTTTTGAATACTTTCTAGAATTATAAATGGGTCGGAAATTCGTTCATTGGAAAGCTGAAAGAAGACTTATATATGAATTTTTTTTTTTAATTTTATAAAGAAATGTTTACATACAATAAACTATTAATTTGTAAAGTATTTTTTTTTAATTGTAAAACACTCAGGAGTGTCAAACGTCCTGCGTATCTTCTATGAGACGTTACTATTTTTTTCGATTCTTATTAAATATAAATATTCGTTGTATAACGCATCCTTCACTACACATTTTTTTTCGATTGAAACAATGTTTGTAATATACATTATTAATTGACACTATTCTTAACAAATACACATTACAGTCAAATCTAATTTTTAATTCAGAATGTTTGCGTAATGAATCTTTAAATAATATATGATTAATTGAAATGAAACAATTATTGTAATATATTGTATGATCATAATATGTTAAAAGTACATAAAATGGAGAAAAAGAATACAATCCGCCAAATGTCGCCAAGCTTCTACTCGACAATATATACCTTAGCTGATTGCCCTTATTGTGCTTAGTAGTTGAGTCTATTGCCAGACTGTTAATTGGCCACAGTCAATTTCAGGCAACGTCTGTCGGCTTCGTAACTGCCGGCAAGTGAGATGGCGAGAGATGGATGCAGACAAGGTGCTGGTTTGCTTCACGGAAGCGGCGTTTACCTCTCGGACGCCAAGGCACTGTTTCTATGGCACGTCGCTCTGGGGCGTTTCAATCGATTTCCTAGATGCACGAGAAACAGCCAGTATTCACACATATATATAGATATGTACATATCAACCGTAAGCCCTACTGGTATAATAACCATACATAATCATACATATGTATAGTGCACATATAGCTTTTAGCATATTGGAGAAGGGAACAGGAGAAGCGTGTAGGTCTGTTACAATTGGAGGCCTGGAATATAATAGGTCCAGTAAAGCTATGACATAGAACGACCGAGAACATATATGGTGTATTCTCGGTGAAGGGAATCCACTTTCTGCCCGAGTTTTTATTTTATTTTATTTAAATTTCACTTCCGTTTAATAGTACCTCAAAGAATCTCACACAACATGTTTTATTAGTTAATATTAAATCATATTTAAGTGCAAGTGAACAAAAGACAATGGCAAGCTTAAAGTCTTGTCGTGACTTTTTGATACCTTAAACTATATTCAGTAAAATATTCAAATTAATAAAGTAGGCCCTAAGGGAGAAATAATAACAATAAAAATGTAGTTTTGCAGTGCTAGACACTTTTTATTAAATAAATATAAGCACTATTTTGATTGCATTTCAAAAGGGCACATTTTTATAGTTACGAAACACGGGGTAGATTTTTGTTTTGCCCGATCGATACCTAAGATAAGTTTAAGTTACGGTAACCACAGATTTTTCGAAAAATTTTACTCGGGACTCAAGAGAGTAAAAAATTTATCGGGTCCTACAACTATAAGAGAGACTGTTTGTGTAATATTTCGGAACGAGATTCTCAATAAGCGTCAGATTCGTGGACCTTCGGGCCAACATTCGTCCCACTTCCCGTGGAATACCCCATATACTCTATTACACAGTGCACTGCTACTATGTCTATTGACTTAGTACGATGGTTCTGTGTATACGTCACCACACCTAATAGGAGGCAATCACTTTAGTTGCCGCATCACAGCCTGACGAGGGGACTCCGAGTGAAGCGCGCCAAAAGGTTTCAGAGCCACGTCGTCGTTTCCGTGACTCCTCGAGACAGGAGGCGAACGGACAGCCGATGCTACAGAGAAGTCGGATAAGGCCAAGTTTATGTAACATGTAGCCAACAATCTGTGGTACAATACCAGATGTGCACTTGCTTCAAGGCGTTTGGTCAAACTATTGTTCTGCTCGATTTTCGAATGGCCGGACGCGTACGAACTACGCCTAGTGCAATAAAATGATCAGATAATATTTTTCATTCTCCATAACGAACAACTTCGCGTGATTTGATGATCCATAATTCATAAAAAAAAAATGTGTTTTAAATTTTTTTTCATAAAATATACTGTTTTATTTACTTCTACAGGAATGTTTATTTTTATGGCAATAAAATTTTGAAAAGTAATTAAAAAAAAAGTGTGTGTACTCTAAAATTCAAAAGCGCTCGTAATTTAAAAAAAACGGGATGATAGATCGTGTTGAAATATTTACACAAAAGTGAAGCATCAGGCATTTATCGTGAATTTGTTTCAATTATGACTTGAAATTCTTGTAGGATTTTCAATTTCTTCAAAAATGTCGAACAACTTGGTAACTGGAAGAATTTTTTGTTACAATTGGACTTAAACTTTGCGTGAAAAAGTACTGTGGACCAAGGATCGCCATTGAATTTGAGTTGAAAATCGATCAAGTGATCACTCATTCAACGAACAATTTCATAAAAATAGCAATCAAAAAAATCTCTAAAACGGATATCTGAAAATTGTAAGAACATTCTACAAAAAAATCACATTTATTTGGAAACGTTGAGAACTCATTTTCCATAATACAAAATATTTTTTATCGAATTTGTTAATCATTATTTTTTGTACTAACTCATTAACAATTTTTTGCCAGCATTATTCAATTCACATGGTACCTGCAATGTTGTTGATTTAAAAAAAAAAATCTATCTACAATCAAAGTACCGAAATTCCAATGCAAACGAACGTTTCGTTGAAAATTTATATTTACAACATCCCAAAACTCATAAATTTATTGCTATAACGAATTCGAGTGCAACTCATAGAGACAATTTTGTTATTGGTAACTATGAATAATAAGTAAAGTTCAGGTAGCATCGATGGACCAAACATTGGTTTTGCAAGGACAATTCTCTTCGTACGAAAACCGTGTCCGATGCGAATACAGAAATTTTCAATCGAAGATCTTTCGCAGAATTTACAAGAAAATTAAGTGTAAAAACTTACTCCGCAGAGAAAAGTTCATTATAAAGTATGATGTCTGCGCAAAAATCTTCAAAATAAAAATGTCTAAAAAAATGTCAAAACAGAGTATTCGTACATAGAGTCTTTGCAAAACTAAATTACAGTTCGTCGGTGCAACGCCGAACTCTACGTCAAATGCAAAATATTAAAAATATTTATATCGATAGGTGTAAAAAAAAATCCACTAACAACATTTTTTCATTTTTCGTGCTTGTCCTTCCAGTAGTTTTGGAAGGACAAGCACACTTCCAGTAATTTTTACGAGCATAAAAGTCTTTGTATGGACAATTGTTGCATCATTTAAATTTTATGATTTTTAGGTGTCCCGGTCACCTTAAAATGTATCTCAAAATCAATATTTTAATCCATATACAGCTAAGACACAAGCCTTCACATATATGACTAATAATACTAGAGACAGCATAGGGCCATTTTTGAAGGGATGGGCTCGAGGTGACTTGGGTGGCTGTTTTTCCCACGAGAGGGGGTTCTCGCATTGCGTGTGCGTAGGCCGACTGGAAAGAGATGAGACGACAGGCTGAAGGGGTAGCGTGTGCATAGGGGCTGAGACAACCGGAAGCTGGGCTCTGTAGAGAGTTGGTAGAGTGTGTACGAACGGCCTGGGCGGCCACCCTCGTTCAGAACCAAACCGTGTACACGCTTTCCTCTTACGCACACATATGCATTGCTCTTATACATATCGTTGCTCTCGCGAGCCATACAGATGAGTGTCGAGCGTGCATCACAGGGTGCTGTCTCCTTGCTTTTGCTGCAGCTCGGAGAGGCATTTAGCGGTCTAAGGGAAGCTGTGGAGGGGTTGAAGGGGAGGGGGGGGGGAGGGCAAGGGTTTGAGGTCGCATTGATTTTGTCTAGACAGGGTGGAGACTAGCCGACGTATCGTCCTTTCGCTCGGTGCGGCTGAAAGCGTGGGTCGCGCGCGCCCCTCGCACACACCAGCCGAACATCGCCACCGCCACCAACGCTGCTGTCGACGCCGGCGTTGCCGCGTGCACCTGGAAACAGTTCGCGTCCTGCTTTCGACGCCCAAACCGCTTGCAAATCCCTCGACTTTCGTTTTCTTCGTCCTTTTACTGTGTGTGAGTGTGTGTGTGTGCGTGCCTGCGTGTGTGTATGTGTGCGTTTGTGTGTGTGTCTGTGTGTATGTGTGTGTGACGATTCTTTCCGCAATTATTTTTTGATACTCCGAGAAATATCAGTGAAAATTGTCATATCCGTTAATTCATGTATGCATCGATTGACCGGCAAGGAAAATGTTACTGCGGCGCGCCGCCCGCGACACGACGCGACCTTTGTGCCTCGTGTCGGCACAGCCTTGAATAGTCTTCCGGGTTCGAGAGTTCAGTGTCACGCAGGGGCGAGGTAAGTTCAGTGACCAGCGCTCTGATCATACATCTGTATATTCGTATTAGTTTTCAAATTTATATTATAACATTTTATCGAGCGGTTTAGCATTTTGAGACAGTTTACAGGATTTAACGGACAGTTTGACACTGAAGACCTTACGATTTATGCGTTCAATTTTACGGTCTGAACCGTAATATAATGGCTGGTGAATCAGCTATTCACGTTTGGTTATAAAGCGACCCTTTGTAGTTGGCTTTTTGGGGCTTTTATTTAGTATATCTCTTTGGGGGTTTAAACTGCTGTCACTATTACCTCGTATTCAATGATAATAAATAAAACGATGTTCTGTCGTTCAAAACCTTCGATTATTAATCAAGTATCTATGAATGTTTTTTTTTTTTTCGAATTCTTTGAAATAGCTTGTGGTCGAAAAATTCTGCGATTGAACTCGTGTTTATGGTGATTTGATTTTATATGGATTTCTTTGTGCATAACGATTTATAGGAGGATTTTAGTGGTTTTCGGTGGTTTTGGAAGCTCTCAATTCAAGGATCTAAGGCGTGTCGAATGAACAGCGCACGTAATAACAGTCTCCGGTGACATCATGGTCCCATGGGACATCGTGACACCGAATGTTATTTTTGAGAAAATAACTTTGTTCCATATATTGTATTATACCTTCTCACGGCTTTCCAAAGTCATATATATTATAAAATAATACGAAATCATATTTAATGTTAAGGATTTTTTCAAATTTCGCCATAAGTACTCAACGGCTTTTAGAATCTTTTTTTTATAATAACATCCCCAGCAATAAACATCAATGTAAATTATATGCTGATAATAGATATAAATCTATTATAAGATATATATCTAGATCTATACAAGATATAAAAAAACGTTATACTGTCAATACTTGAAGAAATTTTACGTTTTGAAGTACATGAAAATGGCTTTATTTTTTGGATATGCTGTCATGAAGTTACAATTGTTTAATGAGAGCATGCATTTTTTAGAAGTGTGTTTGTAAAGTACGATTTATTTTTAACAAATACTTGCGAAACTCAACTTTTACTACTACAAACGTATTTCTTGTTTTTCAAAGAAAATGTCTTGAAATTTCTAACAAATCTTAATTACACAGCCGAAATTCCGTCTCCTTCAAGTTACACGGGTGGCATACACCCAGGGTAGGGTGAGTGATTCCGAAGTGTTCCGTTCTAGAGTTCACGATGTATTACACGTAAATTCCCAATAAAAAGTTTCATTTAACAAGCATTTGAGTGGCGATGCCAAAAAGATATTAATAACATTGTAAAATAAAAGATATATGCTTTTTTTCAATCCTTAAATTACCAAAAAAATTTCTTTTTTTTTAATAATTAAAATGGATGAACAAGATGTCGAACGCAGGAATTTAAAAATGTTGAGAAAATTCTTTTACAAAATCCTAGAATTATGAAGAATCAGAAAATGTGTTTCATGTAAAAAGAAATGTTTTCAATGGAAATCGTTAGACAATTTTCTTCAAACTATTGGTCAAAGTAATTTCTTTTTGAAATCACTATTATTTAAATTCAATGTGTCTAGTAGGCTCAATAGCGTTGAGTTTTTTCCGATTTTTTTTTTGTTGTCGCAAAAAAGCACTCATCAAACTCTGATGAAATAAAAATTCTTATTACTAATTATATGGCCGATGCATCCGTCAAGAAACATTTTATATCTCTACAAAATAGTGGCTCCAAAAGACTTGGTATTATCATATTGAGCACAGATCTCGAAGTCATAATGTCATTTTTTAATTAATAGTTCATTCATATCATAAGCCTTCATATTCATGAGATATTCGTGGATCTAAGTAGAATTTCAACGTGGTTCGTCTGTCATTGCACGATGATTCTTTTCAACGCCGAAGAGGCTACTGAAAAGCAGCGTAATTTCTGCAAGCAAACCCGCTCAACTACATATACGTAGTAAGACGGCTCCAGAGCGTTGGATGAAATTCGATTAAACTTCTAATCAGACTGAAAGTCGCACCTTTGAGGGAGAAAAACCACGAGAAGAGAAGGACGGCAAAAGAAATAGTGCGCGCGAGCCGCGAATGTAAGTGAACGAAGCAACGACGAGGCTCTATTCCTCTACTACTAGGGAATTCCCACGAGAGACCTGTCACAAATTACGCGCCTCCCCCGCAAACTAACGAAGACTGACGCGAACCCGTTACTTTGTCCACAAGTTTCTTCTGCTTTGCTGCCAAATGAACGTTAGCGCGACGTGGATCTTTCTGATAAAATTGGATTATGTTCACTTGATAATTTGTGGGTTTATGTGTGTATGCAATGACGATGTTTTTATTTTTTTTTTTGCATTAACGTTGGAACAAATGTTGTATGGAAATTCATCAGGAACTTATTCTTAGGAATATGGAATGATAAACAGATTGATATTGATTGATAATCAGCTGAGAATATGATAAACGATTCTACTTGCTTATAGCAGCAATAAAATAATGAATATAAGCTTTAATGAGAATAATAAAAGCCTGCCCGGAAGTTTGCACATTGTTACCCAATTAATTTCCTTTCATACAGCCGATGAGGAAGTATGTTGATCAATTTTTCCTTCCTCATAGATGAAGGCTTTGTCAAAGGTAGAAAAAATGTGAGAAAGCTTTAAAGTTTTTCTTTGCAGACTTGATTAAATAGTGGATGCGCTATCTGATAAACTAGTAGATATGAGGCATTCTTTGTTAACTGGGCCACTTTTTTGTTCTGATTATATTTTTTTCACAGTTTCCAACACTTTTTTGTTTTACTCTTAATTTTATATAACTCAGAGTGATAAGTACAGAACCTATTAGAAAGATTGGCAGAGTGAGGTATATTTGGTGGGATAAACAATTTTTTTTCAAAAGCCCAGTTAATAAAAAATGCCTCATATACAGACAGCTCGAAATTTGTAAAAATTAGTAACTAAACGAAAAAATTGATCGACAAACTTTATAATTTTTTGAAAGTTTTTGAAGATTGAAGTTGGAATGAAAGAAATACATTGGTAGAAACGGTTGTATTTATAAAATGGAAATATTGTTTCAACAATTAATTTATTGAAAGAAGACTATCGTTCATTCAATCAAATATATGTTTCCAAAACTGTTACAATATTTTATTGAACTTGAATCCAGTAATAATAAATAATTATGTTGTAGATACTATTATTTCTTACTAGTTTCGGATTAATGCCCTTAATCTCATAAGAAACATCGGGTATTTTTATTTAAAAAATAACGTTAATATAAGATCTGTTCTCGGTGAAATTATTTCATTTCAATTAAGTTATAAGTATATTCGTCTTCCGTATTTTTTCCAATAACTTTCGATAAAAGGGTCTATAAATAATGTTCATTTATTTATGAAACAAATGTGTTAATGAAATACAAATTTAATTCTCTTTATTCTTTTAATGTCGTACATTAATAATGTATTGCTGAAAAATTAATCGGCACTGTAAAAAATATTTGCCAATTTCGAAAGTTTTATTCATCAGCTGGCATATTAAATCAAATACACAATTAAGGTAAAATTACAATGATTTATATTAAATTCCTATTTTTAAAAATATCTATTATATACTGTAATTTAACACTTCAGTTACATATTAAATTTAATATACAAATTTATATATAAAAAAAAAGCTTCCTACATACGTGTGATGGAAATTTATAGCAGAAAATGTTAACGGTGTTCCTTTAATTGTAAAATTTTCTCTTTGTTCTACGAAATACTAATTAATAAATTGAAAGTCATCATCAGTAAATTTTACCAATATTCTCACTGCGTGCATTTACTGATAAAATTTTGTAATTTTTTTTTTTTTTTTCGTTGCCGTGTTACACGTTCGCATCGGCTCTCGTAAAAAGCTGTATATCGACGAGGCTAAACTGGCAGTAGGTATGCAGAGAAGCGAGGCTTTGCCCGCGACGTGACACGACAGCCACTAGTGGAACCGCGGGTGCCCCAGGCACAAAGTAATGATCTCGTTATCCCGCCTCGTTCCACCGTTTCAGTTCCCGTATACAACGTTCCTCGTTCGCGTCCCGTTCCATCTATCCCCTGGAGCATTCTCTCTTCAACCCCAGTTGCAGCCTCCGGTGCTTCCCGATTGCGATTATCGAGAATGCTGTTTATCTATTGTAGCCGATCCTCTTCCGGCTGGTCGCCTTCGCATTCAAGCATTCAACTTGCGATAAAAGTCTTTCCCCCTTTCTTTTCTTACTCAACAGAGGGATCCTCGACAATGAAGACTACTATTTCCAATTTCTCGGATATTAAAGCATTCAGTGAACTGAAAGAAAATTGAGTTAGTTAACTATTCGACATTAAGCGAATTGTATTATTGAATGTTACATAATCGTAAAATATTTACATTCAAACTTTTTATGTTTAACATAAAATCTTTATAAATTTTATTTTTCAGTTATCTGTAATAATTTTATAGAATTTTCGTATCAACGAGTTGCGATTTTATTTGGCTCATTTTGTTTATTGAACGTTGCTCTAAAAATTTATCACACATATTTTTTGTAGTTATGATCTTTTGATAAAAGCCACCAATTTTTATGAAGGATTTTTTTTCGTTGAGTATTGAATAGGTTGTCATTTTTAAGCAGTCGATATTTTTTAAAAATTAACATTGTGAATTCGTAAAGCAACTTTCGAGTACCAAAATGAGGGTTAATCCATTAAAATTGATAAGCAGTTACGAATTACCTTTTGAAATGGCTCAACGAAAACGTCCATCAAATTTTACATTTATCAGCTCATGCTTTTGCGTATCCATCGCTATTAGTATTCCTCGGTCAATTAATATTAACATTTTTATTTCAATACACAATATACAGTAGCTGCTTCAATTTTATAATTCTGGATGTGAAATCACTTGATTTTTATACATAATTTATTATTTTTCCCGGTGTCTCGAATTATCACAGATTTCAAACTTTTTATATGGTACACACGTCGTTAATACACGTGGTTAACCCGTTTCAACGCAATTTCAATAACTCGTTATAACTTTCATATGTTATAGAATAAACGTGATAATAGTCAATATACAGATACCTGTCGTGGACATTTTCCATTGGGGTCACAATGCCGTCCGCGCGAATTCCCGGAGAAATGAGCGCGGAATAATTATCACTTGTCCGAACGCAAATTATTGTCGACCATTCGAGCGGAATATTGGGAGCTACTGGGTGAACATACGCAACCACGTTTGAACTAATGCACCAGATTTCATACTGCGTATATTTAATAATTTGTAAATAATATAATTGCATATATTATGCTAACAGCTTTTCTCTTTTTTTTATTGTTTCAGGTTCCCCATCGACACCGATAATGCCGGGAGGTGCACCGGGAACGCCTTCTTCCAAAGCGAAGGTAATTGAATTATGTTGAGTTCATTCAAATTCAAGTTTCCTGCCTCGAGACATATCAGAGTTATTTTTTATCGCTCTTTTAATCAATTAATTTTCAATGCATCGTTTTTTCTTTTACCTTGTCGTGGAGAAATATTTGTGATAGAAAGAAAAAAAAATCACAAACCTTTTTTTTTATTCATGTGCAATTTCAGAAGTTATAAAACCTTGATGCTTTATGGGCTTCAATGTTTACATTTTTCATGGGTGCATCTTCCGAAAATATCAAAGCAAAAAAAGAATATTTTAACAAAATTGATAAATGGGTTTCAATGTTACAGAAGATTGCATTTTTTATTTTTCATGTTGCTATAGTTTCCAAAAAATAAAAGCCCTGCACATTTTGAATCACTCCAGGAAATACATATGAAAGGTCAGATTTCTTTTAAAACTTTGAACTGAAGATTGTCAAAAATAGATAAAAAAAAGTTCCAAAGTAGAAGTTTTCATGCAACGTTCTTTCAGTTCATTGTCCACAACGTTTTTTCTATATGAGAAAACCAAAATGACTAAAGTAAGAACGAAGTAACGTGGAAGGTTCTACTTTACAACTTAAAAAAAAATGTAAAGTACTAGTTCCGTTTTTGTTAGTCTAAGTTTGGTTAAGTTTTTTAATTGTGTTTATTGTTCGAATATAAACAATCTCAATGAATCGTTGTAAAAAAAAGCGAGAAGGCACCGATTTTACGATTTTAGGGAGAAATTTGTGTACATCAGAAAGTGCTTTTAGAAAGCTTTTTCGGTAGCTTGAAAGTACAGACTCTCAAGCATTTGAATTATGCTGCAAAGCAAAAACCAAATATAATCCTTAACGAAATCTTAACAGCGTACAAGAGTGGAGAGTATTTATAAATTGTACAGAAAGCACAGGTATATCGTGGCAACTGTTAATTACCAAGCTCGTGCGAGAAACAGAGAGATGAGTCGCGCTCAAAGCCAGACTGGTGTTCTCTTCTGCGTCTATAATAGACCTAAAAATTAATAAGAGCGGGTGGTTTTAAATGAAAGACCGCTCTGAATGCAGCAGGCACGGTATACAAGAGATTCTCTTTCTAGTAATACACATATATACACAATGTTACAAGCGATCCACATCAAATTTGGCCTTACGTGTTCCAGGAGAAAATGATGCTGAGAACGAAGGTTGTCGTGGCGCTCTATCCATTCAGGGCGATCGAGGGTGGCGATTTGTCACTCGAGAAGGTAAAATATAAAGGATCATTTATTTATTTATCGATCATTTATAAAAAAAAAAATAGTCAATTTTTATTAATATTTAATAAAATCAATTCTTTCAGTTCCATATTTTTAAAAATAAATGACATTTTTTTCAATGTCATGTTTTCTATAACTCTCGGGTTGATAAGAAGGTTTTTATTTTTCTCGTGCATTTTGTCAATTAAGCGGTATTTGGAAATTGTGTCAATGAATATCATGTCAGTGGTTACTGATAAAATTAATATATTTTATTTTATTTCTTAAACAGAGCTGCGCGGATTTCATGCAAACAAGAGTATTTTATTTTTATTTATCAGTAAAGAAAATCATGTTATATACCCTAGATTATTATAACGCGCTAGTAAAGACCAAAGGGTGTAAAATATGGTATAAGCATAAATAAAAATACTCTTTGACCTTTAGTAACACGAATTGGCTATAATAGTGTTCCGATAATGTAAGACATTCCCGATATCCGAGTCAAACACATATAATTCTTCAAAATATTGTCTAACTAAAAAAAATCAAATTCCATAGACAATTTTTTTATATTTTAATCAGTACAATTTTTTCACGTGAATAAAACACCGTTACGTACAATCAGTCACATAAGATTTAAAAAAAAAAATGTTACCGATAAAAAAAATTATACACGTTGTATTGTCTAGAATCGTTGGAGGTTTCTTTAAGATTCAACTCATACATTTAGCATTAGCTTTATCAGTAAAGTTTGTAATAAATTTATCTTTAGTGACAAAAATTTAGAGTAGATTAATAGTGAAAATATCTGGGTTTTCAAATAAAAATTTTAAACAATCGATGGAAGTTACAAAAGGTCTTTAATAATACATAACTCTAACTTTAAAAGTAATTTTAAGTAGCTTTACCACATCCTGATATCAAAAATGATTTCTTTCGTTCAAAAAACTGATATATCTTTACATCAACGTTACTATCTGTAACGTGATTAAAAATTCGTTTCTTTAACACCGTTATTTGATGTACGCGTAAAAAAAAGTCTCTGTATAAACTCAATAGTTCAGAAAATCAAAACCAAATCGGCCACTCTTTATACTTTGTGAACCGATCCATTCATCTTCAATATGTAAAGAAGATCATGGTAACATCTGTGACATCAAATATTACGATACCAGCATGTAGTACATTTTGTTCAATTTTATAAGAATATTTTCCAGAACTTGGCTGTGATCTTCATGTACTACAAACTTATGGCAATTTCTACCAAATATAATATGATAATTTTCGTCATATTCTTCTCTTCGTATACATCAATGTTCAGACATTGTACTTCCAAAAGTACAAGCAGAATAAGAGCCCCCAGCGTTACTCTCGCTCTTATGCTCTCGAGCTCACTCCTTCTCTCCATATGTTCTCAAATTTTACATCGAATTCGTATACAAAGTAAGAGATCCAATTTCGGACCACGTCCCTATTTCGGATGGTTTTTTACGTGTTTTTGAAGGGCTCAGATAAATGTTACTAAGGGGAGGGAGTCAGGTCAAAATTACGAATATTCAAAGACTAACTTACTTGGCCACTTGTATTTTTTTTTTAAAGTACTATTGACTTATTAAAGAAAGAATTTTTTGCTAGCTGGCAAAATAATGCGGGCAATGGGGGTCACATTCAACTATTTTTTTTCTACTCTCTGCAAACTTGAAAGGGAACCATCAGGCCAAATATTCCCAAATAATTCTCTGTTGGACTTGAAATTAGTTTTTCTGGAATCAGTGTTGCCATTTGAGATAGAGATGAAACTGAAACAAGTCTATACATTTGAATGGTTATTTAAAAAATAATTTTCTTAAATAAATCATAATTTTACCAATTTTTATGAAAAAATAAAAAGCTACACTGATGCCATAGGGGTTTATCTCAGGCTTAACCGAACATTATTTGGGAATATTTGAGCTACTGGCTTCAAAAGTGTGCAGAATGTAAAGACACAAAAAAAAGTGTTAAAGAAGGCTCGCATTACCCACATGATAGGTCAATAAAA
This sequence comes from Perithous albicinctus, assembly GCA_964016905.1. NCBI lineage: Eukaryota > Metazoa > Arthropoda > Insecta > Hymenoptera > Ichneumonidae > Perithous > Perithous albicinctus. The sequence goes on along the minus strand of OZ024690.1, from coordinate 17,119,481 downwards.
CAATTTTTTTTTTTTTTTTAAATAATATTAGCTTGATTTCATGTCGAGTAATTAAGGCACGTCAACGAAGGTTCTATTTTGCATAATTCGAAACAGGGACCAATGGTAGTTCGAAAAACGGTATATACAGACTATTCATACATCGGCATATAAATCGTTAATATTCTAATAAATATTGACGATTAATCTTAAAGCGTCCGAAACTGGATCTTTTACCTTAAAGGCTCGAATTTCATCTTGTGGCCCAGAATAAAGTGGGTCGCAAGAACACGAGACTAGTTGTGTTTGTAGTGCAACGTGAATTCGATGCACGAGGCAAAATACCGGTGTACTACATGGCAAAGTAGGACATGAGAGGGTTGGTTGGTAAAGGGGAAGGAAAGGGGTAGTGATGTACTTGTTGCACGCGGGACTCCCGGTGTAAGTGTCGAGCAGCAGGGAGGTTGACGATATTTAAGCGTCGCTGCATTCTCAACACCTTCGAACTTCGTGGACCTCGATGGAAGGGAAGTGAAAGAGAGAGAGAGAGACAGGGAGAGAAGGAGAAAGTATCCAAGAGCATGAGAGGGTGTGAGAACGCTTTTCGTACTATTTTACACGTAAAGCTGTTATGACATCAATACGGTATGCTGGATTTCAGGGAGCCGAGTACGAGGTACTAGACGATTCGCAAGAGCATTGGTGGAAGGTCAAAGACGAACACGGGTGAGTTACTCTATTGCATGTATATGCATGTATATGTGTATATGATAGATAAAATATATATATACACACACATATACATATATACATATATATACATATTTCACTCACATTTATAGCTGCATACCTTCGATAAACCACCTTACCGTTTGATCTCCGCTAATGAACCGCCGACCAGGCTCATATCGAATACCATCGATGCAGTACCTAACTAGGTGGTGACCCGCGCACCAACGATACCTCAAACACTGTGTACTCTCTAGACCGCTTAGTTACCGAACATTTATACTAAACCTAGACGGAAATTTGTCGTTAAACCTCGTGTTAACGCATGGTCCCGTGTGGTTAGATAGCATCTACATAGAGGGATATGAATTAGCGACCTTGATTGATGAATTGTAGCAGTTCATATGTCAGAATATCAAGAATATCAACAGAAAGTTATAAGCAAATTCTAATTAAATATCGGCAGAATATTTTATAGTACTTAAAGTAATCGTTGTAATCCAGCAAATATTAATTGTCAGACCATGCAATTTCTAGATTTGTTAAATTTTTGTAATAATGGAACAAGTTAGTGTTAACTATAAAAATCGAATACTCTAATGTAGAGACTCATCTGGAAGGTGTGAAAATAAAAGTTCGATGTGAAATCTTGCAGATTTATTGCAAAATTACGCTTGAGAAATACAAAAAAAAAAATAATTTCATAGGTGATATTTTTTTAGAGCTCCTTTCATCAGCGCACTTTTTCATTCATTTTTTTATTTTTTGCGGAGTTCACGTAGTGACCATGAACTAAAACAGTTGGAGTATAGGAATTTCCATTTTTAGTTCTTACATTTTTTTTAGAGTAAAAGTCACAAGGGAATTTGGCGAAAAAGTTAATAAAAGAAACGTCTCCTTTAAAAGTGAGTTTATCTTCTGTGCAAGAACTTTAAATAGAAATTCCTATAATCCATCTGAAAAGAGTAAAACCATGTAAAGCCAATTTAGTTAATCTATGCCACCAAAACTTCACAACAAGATGAAAATGATAAAAATATTAGCACTGATGAACAGAGTTTAAAATATGCATTTTAATTATAAGAACGTTTCTTTTTTGTTTGTGTTTTGAGCAAGTGACGTTTTTCGTCATGGTATAGTTCTTTATATGTACAATTGACACATAATTTTATTTTCATTATTTTTAGGTGACTTTGTCCTCTTAATAATAATGTCACATTTTCAATGCAACGTTCATAAATAAACAAAATTATCGGAGTATCCCAAAAATAGCTAAAAATCTAACTTTCATTTTTAATCGAAATTAGTTTTCGATATCAAACCAATTTAACCAACAATGTATGTATAAATCGTCAAAAAATTGTATAATATTCGTGTCATTTACACATAATCCCGAATTGGATGGCATTTGCATTTGAATTGAAATGCAGAGAAAAATAGATAAAGACAATAATCAGTGAAGCCATAGTTTTCTTAATCTGGACAATAATTTAAAAGTATTGATACAAGTAGTAAATTAATTCGAGTGAAATACATAGATTGGTTTGATCTTGCTTATCGCATATAGCAGATTTTGCATAGTAAAAATTTCGCTTGTTAATGTGAACGTTGGATGGATAAATAATAGCGATGACATACATCCATGCTCGATGATAGATCAATCAAATGGAGCATTTGATTCCATCCTGTCACAAGATAAATTGATAATTTAACTGTAACACCCGTCGCCTGTCGTGCGCGTATGCATCACCCCACCGTGCTTGCACTCTCGGTAATTGAAAGAGTTTCGTATATATAGCATATATATATCTTCTCTCCATCTGCTTTCAGATCGATTGGATATATCCCAAGCAATTACGTGAAGGAAAAGGAGCTTCTGGGTCTTCAGAAGTACGAGTAAGTATGGCTTTCCATTGGCCCATCCAGTCTGGATTTTCTATCGTTTCTCCCCATCTCCCCCCCCCCCCCCACCTTCCTAACGGAGCTTCAATATCGGCATAGTGAGACTTGGATTTTCCAGCCGACCGAAGCGGAAATCTTTTCGAACTTTGCGAACCTTTCAGGAAAGCTTCTCGTCATTGTGGCATCGCGCGAAGTTCCCTCTATGCGGATTTCGCTTTTTCCTTATCCGTAATAGCCGATATGCTATAAGAGATTTATTCTTCGGCAGCTTATTTTTTTTTCACCGCACTTCATTAATGCTATTTCGCTGAGTTCATTCGAAAATGTTACGATTCAACGTAATTGTAAATACCACATGATTTATTCTACCGATTTTTTTTTATATGAAGATTCAAATCAATTTTGGGATTTATTATTATCAGTCTCACTATCGTCAGCTGTTAGAATTGTTATACGGAAATTCATTTTTATCTCCTTTAAGGGGAAATGCTAAGTCAAACATTGCTTCGTTGATCTAAATAGGCTTTTACTTGTTTTTAGATTTCTTAAAGCAATAACTACAGCGTCAACTCAATATAATATGATTTGAAATCAATGCTTTGATCAGTGCTATGAGTGATTTAAAGCTTCTCGTTGCTACTTCAGTTAAACTGAGTATTCGTCGGCTATCCTAATTTTTTGACAAAAATTGACAAATTTTGACCTAATTGACAATTTAGATCTATGAAAAAATACTGGACTTCACATATTTCACTTGGGTCTCCCTTAATCATTACTTCAAGCTGTTAAACAAATTTGAAAATTGAATGTACTGGTACTGGGTTGTAAAAAACGTTCAGGTTACAGTAATATACGTATTTGAGTGTACTTGAAATGTACTATCAGATAATCATTTTTCTTTTTTGTGAATACTGTGTAGGAAAATTCATGTTGTTGTAAATATTTTTGCAAGAACAGTTATTAAACTTAATGATCAATATTATTCAAATTTATGTATCAAAATGAAAATCCTAATTTATATAGTCTCAAAAACCGTGGTTTATTACCGTGTATATGAATTTTCGTTTCTGTTAATACACATACTAAACTATACATTAAATTTCATAATCCTGTCTATTACTAATCGAATTGATATATTAGTATTGTAATTTTCAATTTCATTGTAGTATTGAAATAAGAAATTATATTTAAAAACGAAACACATTATTTCTGGTGCACGTTCATAGAATTCAATATTCGCTTACGAATTTTAATATATAGTATATCCAAAATCATCATTCTTATACCCGATTTGTAAATTTAATATTTCTCGGTACAGCAAATTTACAATTTTTTTTTAACGCTGTGTGCGAATAAATCACTTTGCAAGACGTTAGGTTTTTAGAGTGTAAGGACTCGAATAGATATATATTTAGTTTACGTGAAGTTCTAAAAATAAAGCTAATAGAAAACACGATGTTCATTTTTTTTACCAATACACGACCACAGTATATCGTAAATTAGATTATCGCGTGAGCTGATGCTGCTGTCTGTCAGAATTTGAATCTGATAGCCATTCTACCAGAGCTTGACTATTCATGTCTGCGAATCCCGCGAGATTTTGGAGCCCACCAGGCGCAGGTTGCCTTTATTAGTAGCCATTTATCGAACGACCGTGGAAGGCTTCGAATTACCCTCGCTGATTCTCTCTGCCCAGCAACCAGCTGTGGAACTCACCCTCCGGTTTATCCTAAAATCGCTCACCTGCATTAATCATCGAAAGCTCGGACGGTGCGGGGTTCTGGATCGTCAAACTTAGCCCGTGCACGCATCAGCGAAAATCCATTCGATTTCCCGTTCGGTTATTGCGAGACGGAATTGTGGGTCATATGTCTAAATTGGCGAAAAAGAAGATATATCAAGTTCTCGACGTCCGAACTTTTCCAATAATTTATATATCTGATTCCCGCGATACTGTTGCCTCTCCAATTTCTTTCAATATATCTAAAGACATCCGATTTATTATTTTATTTTCCTTATTTTTTTACTTTTTTTCAGATGGTACGTTGGAGACATGTCACGTCAACGAGCCGAGTCGCTGCTCAAACAGGAGGACAAAGAGGGCTGTTTCGTTGTACGAAATTCATCCACAAAAGGACTCTACACTCTCTCGCTCTACACTAAAGTGTAAGTGCTTCAACGAAGTGCCCGGTTTTTTTTTACCGTGCACGAAGCGCGAAACTGCTTCGTGCCTTTACTCACTGCTGAGTTTATAAAAACATGCTGACTTTGTAGTCCTTGTACTGGTGTACGAATTAAGCTCAAGTACGTCAGCGTTTGACTACAATTTCATTTACGTACGTAATTGCAAACGAAACTGAGGTCTCTTGACACCCTTCGCGCGCTTTTCCAGTCTTACTTGACATTTATTTATGCAGTAGTTTGACGCGCGTACAAGTCTTAAAATGCAGATACCTCAATTTATTCAGTCTTAATATTATTTGTCGTATTATTTGTCGTCTGTCGATTTCCCGATAGAAAAAGTATATGTAAGATCTAAAACGGGCGATTATTAAATTGCTATGATCATTTTTTTTTTAAGTTTGAGTTAAAGAATGAGGTTTGCACAAGGAGCATATTACTAGATGCCATTTAGTACTGCATCATGCGGTTTGAATATGAAAATTTGTATTTTTAAAAATAATATTTTCTTGTGTGCATCTTTATATTGCAAGGAATTAGCTTTAAGTGCTGTCGTAATTACTATTTTAAGTAATTCTTGTACTTTATTATAAAAATAATATTTTAAAAGTTTAAATAAAAAGTCTAAATGAAATCTTATCAGAAAACTAAAAAAATCACGAAATTGCAGAAGGTTTTTGTAACTCTTTTCTTTTTACGCAAAAGATGAAACAGCGGTTAATTCAAATTTTCGAAAATTCCCCACTTGTAACAAGGCCCACTATAAAAATTTGCGTGTAAACTAATCCACAGTAATATGTAATATTTCTGAAAAAATATTAATTAAAATTGCTCAAAAAGTGAAGTAATTATATTGTGAGTCAACACAAAAAATGTTATTATAGATAAATTCATTTTTTTATATTCAAACCGCATAACTCTCAATGGAATTCAATAATTTTTTTCTTGTAAAAACCTTTCTTTTACATAAAATTCAAATGTGTGCGTCAGTTGCATAGCAACCGAAAAACTGCAGCAAGTAACCCTGATGGTCTCCCGGCTAATTAACAAAGTTGAGTCGTGCATTCCAATGATGCTACTAAATATTACTCATTGTCAGAGAGTTACCGAGAAAAGTACTTACGTAGCAAGGCAATGCAACACACAGTGATTTAATGTGTCAAAGGAATTGTCTGTTGAGCCGGAAATTATTATCTCTTTTTTCTTCTTATTCTCCACAGTCCGCATCCTCACGTGAAGCACTACCACATCAAACAAAATACTCGAGGCGAGTTTTATCTCTCCGAGAAACATTGCTGTGGCTCCATTCCGGATCTCGTGAATTATCACAGACACAATAGCGGAGGACTTGCGAGTCGACTGAAGACGAGCCCCTGTGACCGCCCCGTACCACCCACCGCCGGTCTCAGTCACGGTTCGTAGTACAATTCGGATTGACGATGTAACCGCGGATAAAAGGCTTCTATAATGCTCGTATTTTTGTCAACATTGTGAATCTTCGCAGATAAATGGGAAATAGATCCGGCTGAACTTCATCTCTTGGAAGAGCTTGGATCTGGACAGTTCGGAGTAGTACGAAGAGGGAAATGGAGAGGATCCATTGACGTCGCTGTCAAGATGATGAAGGAAGGTACCATGTCCGAGGATGATTTCATCGAGGAAGCTAAAGTTATGACGTGAGTTGTCGGAAGTTGATTTAAGATCAAGATAATGTGGGTCGCCTAGGGAAAACTCTAAGAATTGCGCTTCCTCATGGAAATTTCATTACACTTAATTGACAAGAAAAATACCTTTTTTCCCCTCTCTTAGTATGTGTGCGATATTAGAAAAAAAAAAATAGTTTGTGGCCATACGAATTTTTGAAAAAACAAAGCAAAAATCGTTGTGTATTTCTTATTATTTCTTACACCGTACGACAAAAAAAGGAAAGAAAAACGAGGTTACAACCCTGTCGATATAAATCAGCCTAATCTTATCAATATCACTCTCACTTCAAAAACTTGTACAAGACTTTTCATTTTCATGTAACACGCGTTGAACTTTAGAAAACTCACATTATGCTAGTTGCCTTGATGACCCATGTTATGAATCATCGCATACTTTTTATGTTATCTCTGATTCACGGGATGGTAAAAATGTTTCGTTTGTTTAATTAGAAAGCTGCAGCACCAAAACCTAGTCCAACTGTATGGAGTTTGCAGTAAAGACAGACCGATATACATAGTCACTGAATATATGCGACACGGTTCCCTACTGAACTATTTGCGTCGTCACGAAGCTTCGCTGGGAGCAAACGTCGGTCTCCTTTTGGACATGTGCATACAGGTAACATAATTTGTCGCTGACAGTTCTCGAGGCATTGTCGAGAAGTGAGCTTAAATTATGCGCCGTCAATTATGGTTCAAGGTCTGCAAGGGCATGGCGTATCTGGAGAGGCACAATTACATCCACAGGGACCTCGCTGCGCGCAATTGTCTAGTGGGATCTGAGAATGTCGTTAAAGTAGCGGATTTCGGTCTCGCTAGGTAAATTTCATCAAGATATACTCTATCACTGTGTCATACACTTACCATTTACCTGTATATAACCCGAGGGTTCTTCACTCTAATAATATTTGTCTCTATAGGTACGTTCTGGACGATCAATATACGAGCAGCGGCGGCACGAAATTTCCCATCAAGTGGGCACCGCCCGAAGTACTCAACTACACGCGATTTAGCTCCAAGTCCGATGTCTGGGCCTATGGGGTTCTCATGTGGGAGGTTTTTACTTGCGGCAAAATGCCCTACGGCCGTCTAAAGAATACCGAGGTCGTCGAGCGAGTACAGCGGGGAATTATACTAGAGAGACCCAAGGCTTGTTTCAAAGAAGTTTACGAGGTTCGCTAACTTTTTTCTTTCTCTATGTTTTCTTAAACTCGTCTCACGTACCGCGAAGACATAAAAAAATTCTTTAAAAGAATTTTGCACAGAGATTCTTTAAATTTTAAAAGCAAATTGTTGGTTATCTTCAAAGCAAAGTGCCAATCTGTAGACAAAGTTTTAACCGCCAGTTCCTGTAATATCGTGTTTAAAACGTTCCATGGCAGTTCAGTCACTGCAAAAAAAATTAAAAAAAAAAACATGCTATGATTTCACCACAATATAATATCAAACATTTGGCTTATGGCGGTGTAATTATATTTATTCTTGAAATGAAAACAATGATATTTCGGGAACGGTTAATCGTTTTTGCAACTCTAAAAATTGCGAATTGCGACTTCTCTATTGGCGTACAAGAAAACAAATAAAGAAGATGAAATTATACGATTTCAATAAATTTATAATGCTACAATAATGAAATTCACTATACTAATAAAAAAGCTATAATATTTTTAAACAATATAAATTTGACCTTTTTATTTATTTTTATTCAAACAGTGTAGTTTTGGAACGATTAGTTAAGAATATAACTCTAAGCCATCACGAATGTCTGGGGTTTTTTATCCTACTATAATGGAATTTATTAAGACTTAATTAAGTAATTTCAAGCCACATTTTATGGCAAGATTGTTGGAAATATAGGTATATATGTATATATTTTTTTTTTAAAGGAAAAACTTTCAAGCAAGAGAAAATCCTGAAAAATGGGTATAATTGAAGATACCAAAAACATTTATTTTTAATAATAATAATAATAGTATTAATAATAATATCAAAACGTCCTTAATAAATTAATTTTCAAAACTTATGTAACACGTTCGACAAAAAGCTTTTTTTTTTAAGATTAAATTAATTTTATGATTTTTCTCTTGCAGTTGTAAAATTTTCGTTTTCGAGACTTTTTTTATGTCAAGTCTCTCTAAGAAAACATGTCCAAAATTCGCTACATTTCAACCATAACATTTTTTTAAAAAGGTGTGTTGGAAAAAACCAATGAGTGCATTTCATATAAAAGGAAATAATGTTTTCTATCGAATTTGTTACACACGTTCGTTTTTACTCCAATTCTAATAAAAGCAATCTGTTTTGTAGAACGTACTTCTCGTGAAACGCAATGTTAAATATTAATCACTTTCTGGTAGGCAACAAAAAACCGCAGATTTTCGTTCTTCAGAATTCTAGATACTATCAATCACTTCCGAAATGTCACTGTTTAAATTACAATAATTAAACGTTTAATTATTTTCTCATAAAGATAAAAACATAATTGTAAAATGATGAATTTTTTGCAACCATGTAACCTGATTATTATAATTTTCTTGAGAAATACTTTTTTTTTTTTTCAAAACTGACATGAAAACACTCATTTACGTTCTTGTTTTTTTTCGCAGGTAATGAAAAAATGCTGGGCGCATGGACCCGAGGTACGACCGTCTTTTCGCGTTCTGAAAGAACAGCTGGTTAACGTATCTCAGGGGTTGCTCAATGATTGACTCAACCTTCTGCGGTGTTTGCGTCTCTCCTCTCCCAACGGCCGGTCGATATTGGCCCCGAAATCGCCATCACTCGACCGATCACCATCGATAATGCCTTCGCTAAGCTCCTCGTATAACTCCGCAACGCTACCAGCATCTCACAAAATCCGGGGTCCCGCCTCTCTACCTTCCTCGGTTGACTTTCTACATCTCTCGTCTTCCTCGTGCAAATTGAAGAGAGAAGGTTCGTCCTCGCCGAGTACACCCGGCCACATAGCTAGTCAACCATCATCGAGCTCGAAAAACGTATGTGAAATTTGTAGCTCCTACGGTCATCCGTGGATCGAAATTTGCAACGCTATTCGAGCTACCAAAGGCAAATGAGTATCTCTATTGACTAAACCTATTATCGAACAGTCTGAGCATCAAACACCGATCCTATATTCCAGTATTTTAGCGATTAAAAGGCCAAAGCGCCTCAATATTTTCGATCTATCTATCTGTATTTTTCAATTGTTTTCCAATTTCTACGTTTTGAGGTGCTACCACACGTCAACACTTCCCGCATTGAAAAAAAAACCATTAACATCGACGTCTATTATAAACTGATTAGACAAATGCAAAACCGCAATTAATTGCGCCCTTAATCAAGTGCTGATTTTTTCATCAAACGATTTTTTAATCAAACGTTTTAATGATTCTGTCGCTGAGGCTCTGTCGCGAAAGTTGTCAAAGGTGAACGATTGCGCATTTCGCCCACACGAGAATCAAACAATTGTAACTTTTCTTCAACAACGAATTGCTACAAAATAATAAGTGCATGATGACAAATTGGAAAGTTGAGAAAAACAAAAAATGTTTGAAACACCAATAGACGAAGACGTATGGTTCGCCTTGAGAGATTATAGCAAGCTCAGCAGAAATCATTGTTCCTTGCGAAACATTTCAGTGCGTAAAGTACGTACAAACGTAATTGAAGAAGAAAAGAAAGGTTTTGAAAAAAATGCAATAATAGGGTTAATCGATAAATTTAGATTTTTGCCTTACGAAGGGACAGACCCCGGTGTACATATTACTTAAGTTTAGCGTTAAGCGTGCAATGACCGCAATGAAAAGAGTCCTCCGATCTGCGTGATCACAAACAGAGTGTTTTATGTTTACCCCTTATTGCATATTGATTTTCATGCAAGAACTTTCTTGAAGCGTGTGAGATTATCGAGAGAATACATATAGTTCTCGCATAAAAATTGATTTGTGGTCCATTTTGGGCTGCCTAGCCGAAAGAAGACACGGAGACAACCCGCTTCGTTGAATGTACCGGCGATACACATCATTATCTCACTTACACATAGATCTGATTGACGTTGAATGATAGAAGGTAACTGGCACAAGTTGCCTGATGCGGATTTTTGATTTTGAAAAGAAAAAGACAAGTTTAGCGCTCTAAAAATATGAGTGCGATTGATCGATGATTAAACGATATAGCAAAAAAAAAAACGTAAATATCTACATTTATAATGCGCGTTATAATATGGACCCTGTCAAGACAATATACATATGCAAGTCCTTACAGCATAAGCTAGTCCTCACTAATAATAGGAAAAATTATTGGGTATATTGAGACTGCTCCATGTTCCCCTTGCATATCTCTTGCGTATGTGTCTCGACGAATGTAATCCTGATGGTTATTAAAAAAAAAAGAAACAAAAACTACGGGAAAGTTATTTTCACGAGTTTATAGACACATAGCTGTTACTATTAGTTCAGCTGTATGTATTATTAACACGTAAGATTTTTATCTGACATATAGAAATGAAAAAGAAACAAAAAAAATGAACATTGAATAGCCCCTTCGTTATTACTCAAGAATGCTTTCAAGTATGATTAATAAAGTGTGTGATCTTGTATATGATAAGGACAATGTTCTCATGTTTACTCTTCAGAGTGTATTGTATGGGTCATGAAATACAGTAATGTTTCATTTCCACATTAGGTAGATATGCTTATTTCAATCTAACTGTAGAAATTCACTTTTTTCCACTTTATTTGTTATTAGAATCTCTTATCTTCTTTTAATCGATTTGTTTCTTTTTTTCAATCTCCAAACTATCATCCCAAACACGAGTGATTATACTTCACCTATCCTTCATTGAAACTTTCGCTCAACAAACCAGCAGCAAAGATAACCGACACGCCTCGCTCGAGGTCTCTCGATTTTCTTTATTTTTATTACAACAGTAAGGAAAAGGTGGGAACAATATGTTGACATTTGATCAATTCGTGTATTCAGGCTGACTCACTTTTTTTGTATCGCCAAAGGTTCTCGTCGGTAGATCGTAAGTTAGGATTAAAGGTTTGAATATCAAATTTATAACTTGTGACTCAACAAACAACAAACAACAACAAACAACAACAACAACAACAACAACAACAAAAATCCACATCTATTTTTTAACAGATAAAACTTAAATTAGATTACATATTTCTCTAGAACCCTTTACTTCGTGAACCGCGTTTCTCAATAAAAAGAAATAGGATTTAAATTACATTTAAAACACACAACATATTTGTATGGTATCGATTGGATGCCTAAATATAGAGTACCAATGAATGGCGTTTCAGAGGAGTGACACAAAAAAAGATTATAGACAAAAATTGCTCCTCTAAACACCTGTCACTGCTCTTCGCGGCTATCGCTTCGCAACGAAACGGATAGTTTAGTACGATCATACTATAATATAAATCAATGTGTATAGAAATTCGTAGCAATGCGTGGAACATATAAATAGCGGAGATTGTAGATCCGAGTTTCTTTTTGACTACCGAGTAAAACGTGTTTACGACGCGAGAACCAACGCGTGGTTCACGCAGAATTGAAAATTATTATTCTGCAGCGTTCGGAAACGCGAATCCCCTCTAGTTTATAGTATAATCATGTTCCTTGTGTATCGTTTGTTAATTAAACGGAGGCTTGTCACGGATCCTAATATGTTCCTGAGAGAGAGGAACAAATATTTTCCGCGCGAGGACCTATCGTAGTTTATATGAATGGGTGTATATGAATTTTTTTATCGTCGCGACAACTTGAATGGAAAAGCAACAAAAATAAACAATAAAACCAACAGCAACAACAACAACACAGGCTTCAACCACTTTCATTGTAAATATGTACGGACTGCCATTTTCATTATATGTGATAAATAAAATGTATGTCTTTAGTGTGGTGGATTGTTTCTTTATATACCTACTTCTCTACTTCCTTTCTTCATTCTAACATCGCTCACGAGGAAATAACAAGTTAATCTAGTACTCATAATTTACCAAAGAAAATCAGTACCATACTAAAAGAAAAACGCACGCGAAAGTTTGAAACAACTATTTATGAATCATGGCATAAAAAGTTATTTCGAAGTCCATTTTATTTAAGTTTTATTGTGAAAAATGATAATTAATATACACTTATTAAGAGTTGAGCTAATAATATGACTGAAACTAATCATATAAAATTAGCAGCGTAGGAAGTCTAAAAAGGACAGTTTTATTCAAGTCGATTAAATTGTAATTGTAATACCTTTGCATTACAATTCATATTAACTAGGAAAACTAAAAGATAAGAACAATTTTTTTTTAACATTTCGTCCCCTAAAGATCTATTAAAACGATACCGCATTTTTAAAATTACGTTCTATAAGAGAACTGACAAGGTAAATTAAGTGTTTTCGGGTGTACATGAACTTTCGAACCTCGCGACAACTTGCATTAAAAGCGACAATAAAACCGACAGCAACAACACAAACTTTAACTACTTTTATTGTAAGTATGTTTAGCTATTTTCATGATATATGATCAATTAAATGTAATTTAGTTAATGGTTTCTTTACGTTCCTCTTCTCCTATTTTTCTTTCTAATATCGCTAGTACTAGAGATTTTATTTTTTGTTTTCGGTATGAGTACTCATTGTGTGCCGAAAATAAAAAAATGCGAACCGAAAAGCCCATACTTAATTTTCAGAGAGTCATTATGTATAGATTGAAAGTTACAATAAATTAATTATAATAAAATCATAGCACAAAAACTGAAGTTGAATAGCAACCCGTTATGTTGTTATTCCGGCTAATGTAGATAAATTTATCTTTGTATTATGCATAGGGTGTAAAGAGAAATGTATAATGACAAAAGATATCAATAAATATAAATTAAATAAAATTTAAAAAAAAACTAATTTCCATGTTCACTTGATAAAAATATTATCGCGTAAAATGATAATTTGAAAACTTATTAACAGTTGCTGGGTGCTGTTGACCCACTGAAACTATACGTATGAAATTTGTAGCGTTGGATACCTAAAGTGGACACTTTCAAAGTAGCTTTTAAGCTATTATACCAATTTGGAGTGGCTCCTTTGCATTACTAGCTGTATTGAATTTTTTTTAAATTTGCGTATACCAAAAGAGACATGTCATGGCAAACAGAATATCTTCGACTAGTGATATACCTTATCGGCGTGAATTCGTAAATTCCTATCTACCAACAGTTTCATAGATGAACAACTTACAGCATAGCTGCAAACTTTAATCTTGCCCAATCATGGTCCAATCTTCTCGCAACGTGTTATCAACTTGTTATCATACAAGTCGTATGTCTCACACGCTTTTTTTACTGTACACAATCGCACCCTTGAACATCTTTTAACTTGCTCTAAATCTTTTACGTATTGTTGATTGTTGGCCATCGTTTGTAAGGCAAGTAGAGACGAACTGATATCAAATACATTTCCATTCGAAGTTTATGTGGAATATCAATTAATTTTTTTATCGCACAAAATATCTCGCACCTTTCAAATATATATTCTCGTGCCGTCTAAATCGTGTGACATTGCTTTATTTAAAAAATTTGATAGGTGACAACCCATAAATGATCATGATTCGAGCATGGTTCACTGTCACCTGCTCAATTTCGAAAGTGCAACACAGGTAACAAATGCATCGAATTGAAACGATCAGTTTTCCACTTATAATGTAGCTGAGATTCTAGAAATTTGTGCAGATGCATGCAACAGGTTTGACATTAAAATTGTAGAAGCGTTACATTAAATATTTTATCTGTTATACAGCCAGGTGACGCGTCACTTATCAACGATGCCAAACCCTTTAGTAGCCGTTTGTCAAATGACATCAACGTCAGACAAAAATCAAAATCTCGAAGTCGTTAGCGATTTGGTAGCTCACGCTAAGCAAAGAAACGCTTGTGTAAGATCAAATAGAAAAAAATACTTAATGATTTATCAGACAGTATAAAAATATTGTAATTGCCGTACTTTGCAGATTGCATTTTTTCCCGAAGCATGCGATTATTTAGCCGAAAATAAAAAGGACGTTGTGGCGTTTGCCGAAACTTTGGATGGACCTACAGTGAGCTCGTACAAAAAACTTGCATCAAAACACAAAATCTGGTTGTCTTTAGGTGGAGTACATGAAAAAGTACGATATTTTTATCCATGTGAAGCGATAAGAATCTTAATCAAGATGTAATGATAAAGATAATTTTAGGGTAACGATAATTCCGAGAAAATTTCAAACACTCATGTATTAATTAATAACGAGGGTAAGCTTGTTGCGGCGTACCGGAAGATGCATCTCTTTGATATGGAAAACAAGGAGACAGGTGTGAGATTAATGGAATCAGATTATGTTGTTAGAGGAAATGAAATTACTCCACCCATCGCTACACCTGCCGGGTCATTGGGTTTGAGTATTGTATCCTTTATAGCATTCACCAATTTTAAGTAATTTTCTTTGCAAAGTAAAGGGAATTTCAATTATGGTACTTTGCCTATTGATTAGTCATTATTGCTTCCTCATAGAGGAACCTTTGTTTTCATGAAGAAAAAAAAACGTTTTTAGTACATTTTCATGTCGGGCATGTCAGTTTCATGTTGGGCAACATTTTTTTTCAAAAATGAATTTAAATAAAATTGATCTTAAGAAATGTTCATAAAAAATATGAGAAAACTGTTCCTTGAAAAGATTTAAAAAAGGTAACATCATTTTTTAAATCCTGTCATTACAATCTCGAAAAATAAAAATTCACAAAGACAAAGTTTCCGCTATAGGGAAGTAAAGTTTAAAAAAAAAAAGTTATCTCTTGTAAAACTTAACCTTGACTCTGAAAAAGTGTTACGATATGCGTTTCGCCGAGTTGTCTCTTGCGCTTCGAAACATGGGAGCTCAGATATTGACATTTCCATCAGCGTTTACGTACCAAACGGGAGCTGCACACTGGGAGATATTGTTACGAGCCCGAGCGATCGAAACTCAGTGTTATGTCATAGCCGCAGCACAGACCGGCACGCATAACAAGAAGCGCGTGAGCTGGGGTCACGCAATGGTAATTAACGTGAACCATTGATACAATTTCGATATTTTATTGAATCGACGCCTCGAATTTCGAAGATTTTACATGAAAATATGAATCACGAACGATCTTACAACAAGCCGTCATTTTCAGATCGTCGATCCATGGGGTTCGGTCGTTGCGCAGTGTCCCGAAAAAACGGGAGTCGCGATCGCCGAGATAGATTTAGAATTGTTGGAAAAAGTTCGTAAGAATATGCCTTCCGAGAACCATCGACGTACCGATTTGTATCCAACGATAAGGCCGTTAAATTGATGACTCATTGTATAATAAAAGAAAAAGAAAAGGATTCTCTAATAATTCGTGTTCACATTTTATCGTAATTTCTTGATGTTAAATTAATATTTTATATATCAATTTGACAATATAAATTAATATTTATTTATTGAGACACCTAGTTTGTTTTGCTTTGGTGATAAATGTTCTCAGTAGCGTCGGCTTTACTTTGAAGGCCTGTGAGCTCGAGTTCCACTCCGTTAAGCGCCCAATTGTGCTCGCATATCTCTAACGCTTCCCACTCCGATTTAAACGCGGCTTTTGGATCTGGTGGCATTGACATCGCTGCACCGGAAACCTGATCTTGCATCAGTCTCGAAGTGTCCGCTGCATTGTTCTCGCCGAGAACCAAAGTGTAAATGGATCGTAGTCCAAAAACGTTGAGGAAATACCATGATGCGGAGGATACCCACGCGGCGTCGAGAGTTACTAGTTCGATGCCTCTTTGCAGCATTGGCTTAAAACGCAAAGTCAGAGGAAACGGTACTTTCGCTGAAAACAGAAAGATGTTCGTTAAATATTGTTCTTGTAGTCCAGTACATTGTTGAATAGTACATTTCAACAATAAGGAGAAAAACGTTTGAAAAAAAAGTTCTGAAAAAAAATTTACGGAATTTACGATTACGAGTATGATTTTTTTTTTGTGAGTATACATAATCGCGTTTTTTTCGTTTTTCAACTAAAAAAGATCGATTTTTTGTTGGATTTCTTATAATTGTTTTGGCTCTCAATTTTTTTTTATTAATTAATTTATTCACAGCGATATTATAATGATTTTTAGGGTAACTCAGCTACACTTAAAATAAAAGAGATAGAATTTGAAGAATAAATTGCAAAAAAATTATATAAATGAAACATACTCGTAACAAAACCAGAGAACATCCAATTAATCCATCCTCCTATGAGTACCATAGGCAATACATTAGTGACGTTTCCCTTGAGCATGTCAGTCATCATGCTAGGATCTGCCATAGGATTCTGTGAAACAGGCGCTCGTTTTTGCGTCTTAAAGTACCCAGTTTCCGCATTGTTGAAGAAATGCCGCCTCATCAGGAAGGCAGATTTAGGAATGTAGTGTCCGTTCTCTCGCAACAGCCTCGAGCGAATCATTACCTGACTATAAAAAAGTATCCAAATAAGATAGTCCTTGCAGTACAGTGAAGTCAATCAATTTACTAAGATTATAATATTGTTTATACATCTTTTAAAGGAAAAACTAGTGCTTAACACGATTTCCACAGGTATATTTTCATCCAGTTTTGGTGAAGTCAAGTAAGTAATTTTCATTCTGATTTTGACAAGAAAAAGCTCATTTCATTTTTTTATAAATATATTTATAAAAATGACAGAGTAATATACTTTATTTAACTTCTCAACAAGACCAAAAGTTTAATTAACATTGTAGTCCTGTTTACTTTATCATGAAAAAATGACTGTAATTTCCAAACGGTGAAAATCATTATAAATATTTTCCCATAAATTCATAGAGTATCTATCTGGAAACAAAATGAAACGTTAGAACGTTAAGATTGAATTAAAATTATAATGTTAACTTGACAAAAACTACACAAACAAGCCATCCTTTATTGGCATAAATTGAGTTAATTTCTGTAAATTTGTTATATAATTTTTTCAACATTAAGTTGGACCTTTTTAATCCATATTCATCATAGTTCACACTAATTTTCTCCTTTAAAGTGTGTAAAAATAATTTTTTTGAATCTTAGTACCTGATTGACTGTAAACACGGAGATTTCATTAATCATAAGAATTGAAATGATTAATCGCAGGAATTACGATATACTTGAATTCAACCTCGAATTATTGTAATTTTACTGAATATTACGTGGCAACGTAAATTCATTTATAATTTGCAAACAAATCGAGTTTCATAACCTATACATAAAAAGAGTGTCGACTTGACCCGACTCACCTATCTTGCACCTGATGTACCTCGACTTTTTTCTGTGAAGCCAGTAAAATTGACACATAATGCCGTATTATTCCTACGAGGAATGTTATAACAACAATTGGCAAAAATACCCAACCACGGATATTGGGATCGAGTAATAATTCGGCCATGATGACAGCAACCAGCGACAACTTGGATAACTGGCCAACTAGACCACTGGAACATTGGGTCGCGGCCACGGTCTAGTCGCCAGGATTAGAGGAGTGGGGGGAGAGGAAGGCAAATAAAATTCATGGACGGAGCCGCCTTATCGATTTTACAATCAGTTTTATATATATATATTTTTTATTTTTTTATTTCTTCAATACATTTATAAATGTTTCACGGGGTAGTGATATGTTTCCAATCATTCGCATTTTTCTTTTTCCTTCCGCCTGCTTCGCCAGTAGCTTCATTCTTCGCGTCACATCCCCGCCGTACTGTAATTTAAATTTTCCACTAATTACGAATTCTGCAGGATTTTATGAAAATTTCAACAAATTTCAAACAACAACAACAACAACAAAAAAGGCGTACAACAGAAGTTTTAATATTAAATCCAGTTTTTTTCTTCACCTTCCTTTTATAATGCTAACATAAATGAAACATGGAACTCGAGATTTGGCGCGTGAAAATTTGGAATATTTTAAAGAACGTATTTAATTATTTATTTCAGTTTTATTGTAGGTAATATCGAAAATAATGTTAAATTGAATATTAAAGTCATTAAACGAAGCTGGCAATTCCTATAGCATTTATTATAGCATGTAATAATGTAATATATATCTAAAGAATGTATTATTCTGGAACTCGTGCGTCTAATAAATATCATTTATCATATTATCACAAAATGTATACAATGGTTTCAGTACTTTCAATGGAGTTGAGAAAAATTGTGATTAATTTGATAAATCCTTTTCTTATCATAAAGATGATTTTTATACTTTTTGCCTCAAACGATGAGAAAATATTATAATTACAAGACGATTATATTTTTGGGAACAAATTCTGGCTTTAAAACACTGATGATAACATTAACTTTCCATGTTTCAAAATATTACAAAACCGAAAATATTGATTTCAATGTAACTTACAATTAATTTTTAAAAAGTACGGTACGCAAGCTCAATAACTCAACGTGAAAATGTAACAACAAAATGTAAAAAAGTTTTGAAAAAAATGTAAGAATTCGAATTACCAATTTTGCAGTGACGTCTTTCCTGAAAGCTTTCAAAGTTTCTCTGCCAACTACTTTCGCCCCAACCTTGGCCTGTATCGCTATGACGAATTGCTGCCTCGGAATAATGTCCAAAAGCTTAGCGCACATTCGTTTTCCCGTATCTTTGGCTCTACTGCAATGAACAATCGTACTGAGCTCTTCCACAGGTGTACCGTTCAACTGAATTTCCACCTTGACAATGTCTGATGGTACGTATCCATGATCTTCGTAGTCAAAACTCGCGTATCCTGATGACAAGGATTTCAAGGTATCGTGGAAATCAACGATTATTTCGTTTAGAGGCAACAGAAACTGCAGCATTATTCGCTCGTTATCAATGTTCTTCGTTGATTGCTCCACACCTCGCCTTTCCATGCATAACGACATCACTCCTCCTAGATACTTATCTGTGAAATATGGAAGCAATTAATTGAATTTTCAAACTACAGTTGCGGTATTCATAATTCAAGTTCATAAATCACAATTCGATATATACTAATTAAAAATGAATTCCTACGTGAAATAGTTTTTAATGTGATATCATAAATGCGTATTACTGGTGAGAAGCCTACCTGGAGCAATAATAGTACCGATCACCATTGGTTCATAGAATTGTTCCACTATCTGCGGATTCGGAAAATGTTCAGGATTGTTGAAAGTGAATTCATTGCCATGATATTTCGCGATACTTTTTTCCCCGAATACTCTCGCTTTGTAAGTAACCCCGGGTGCGGTGATAATAGCCTCAGCACTGTACTCCTGCTCTAATCGTTGCGAGAATACTTCCATATGCAAAAGTCCCAAAAATCCTAGACGCCATCCCTGTCCAAGAGCAGGGCTGTTAAACCATAAAATTGAAAAAAAATTGAAAATTCGTAACCAAACATATTTTCTGTCATTATTACAAGAAAAGTTATTTGATTTAATAAATTACAAAATTGCAAAATCTATACATTTTTTTGCAAGCCCTGCTGATTTTTAAAAAATTCGTAAGATACAAACAATTTTTTTGTTAAACAAATAGATTTTATTTAGTTAAAAAATGATTTTTTTTTTTTGCTAAACATGGCTTTTATGAAAATATTTTTTTTACTGCGTATCATGGAATTTCATAATAATTTGTATATCTTCAAAATCCATCTGTATAATTGTTCGTTCTCGTTCGAAGAAATCTTACCTACTCTCGATCGTACAAGTGACGGCGTTGTCGTTCAATATCAGTTTCTCGATCGCTCCACGCAAACTCACGTGTTGCGATTGATCAATCGGATAAATGCCGGCAAAAACCATCGGCCGAGCAGGAACAAATCCTACCATAGGTTCAACTGGTTTATTTTTTAAATGCAGCGTATCTCCTATGTACGCTTCCTGAGAAGTTCTCATATTGCATGAGATACATCCAACTTGCCCTGCATATCTGAAAAAAAAAATCAAGCGATGTCTACTGTTCGTTAATTCGTACAATATGATTACATTTATTTCTAGTTCTTGAAAAAAGTCTGCTTCGTCCACGCCACAGTGTTCTAAAATTGGTTGTAGTTCCTTATAGTGGAAACTTTGTTATCGTGACATTTTCTTTTCTCGAGATTATCATTTCACAGACATTCAGAATGATCTCTAAAACGTCGAGAAAAGTGGTTTAGAAAATAATGTCCTTATGTGTGGATGCGTGTATGTGCAGATTTCCTTGTTAACACGATAGCTGTCCTTATTTTTCAAGTATCTTCTTAAAATTGGGTACGCAAGAGGACTATCATACAACATTGGGATTGTACTTGGCGCGAATCGATTGGGAGGTTCGAATTTGACAAGATATTGAAAATTCGGAATAAGATTGTTTTACACTATAACTTTCGTAAATTACCGAGATATCAGGCTGAAATTTTGTACACAAACGGACTAACATTAAACCATGTTCGGTGCCAAATTTGGCGAGAATTGATAGAGTGGTTGTCGTTGCAATTTCAATATTTTTTTCGTTCAAGCGGTTTAAATTTTATAGCATTTTGAATTTAAAAAAAAAATCTCATTCACACGCTAGCTTGTGTATATTACGAGATACCGAGTTCAAATTTCGAGCGGTTGAAATTTTATGACATTTTGCTTTTTTTTAAATATCTTCTTTGAAAAATCGAGCAGAAACAGGTCTGCAAAGTAAAACCTTGCATATTGCTTCCTCATTGTTATGTATCTTTGACGAATATCTTTGAAAGGTTTTTTTTTTACAAAACTTTCTGTATGAGGAATCCAAAGCAGATAAAAATACTTCCTCGCAGAGGTAGCTTTGTAAAAAAAAAAATTCTAAATTACATCAGTAACAGTCGTTAAAAAAGTTATCAATTTCCGTTTCAACACTGTCTTAGACATAGCTGGCTACTTCATGAAATGTTTCTATATTGTCGAGGGGCGCTTACTGCTACAATTATTAAATTTATTCTTACAGTGATTTCACGTTTTCCA
Source organism: Perithous albicinctus (assembly GCA_964016905.1). Lineage (NCBI taxonomy): Eukaryota > Metazoa > Arthropoda > Insecta > Hymenoptera > Ichneumonidae > Perithous > Perithous albicinctus. The sequence goes on along the minus strand of OZ024690.1, from coordinate 17,097,973 downwards.
GATGTGGTCTGAGCATAGAGATCATTTTCACTTCGTAAGATTTACCGCTGTGTATAGAGGTGATTTGATCTTTCATCGAGAGTGATCCTTGAGCCAGATAAACGAGAGCAATGGCTCCCTTATATTTATCGTACCAGCTATCAAAAATCAACGCTTGCAGAGGTTTGTCCCTGGCAACAGGAGGCGGTGGAATTTTCTCAATAACAGTTTCCAAAACTTTTTCAACACCGGTTCCAAGCTTCGCGGATATACGTAGAACCTCGCTCTCGTCAAAGTCAAAAAGTGTATTCAATTGTTTTGCGACTCTTTCCGGATTGGCGTTTTTCAAATCTACTTTGTTCATTACCGGAATTATAACAAGATCTTTGCCAAAAGCCAGATAAAAATTTGCAACTGTCTGCGCTTGCACACCCTCGTTTGCATCCACCAAGAGAATGACGCCTTGACAGGCTGCTAGAGATCTGTAAACCTCTGTGGCAAAATCAACGTGTCCCGGAGTATCAATGAGATTCAAGAGATACTCAGTTCCTTTGTGAATATATTTTAACGATGCTGTCTGAGCTTTCACTGTGATACCACGTTCCTTCTCAACCTGCAACTTGTCCAACACTTGGTGATCGCCTGAGTTGGCTTTTTTTGCTCCTGTCATTTCCAGCAATCTATCCGCAAGCGTACTCTTGCCATGATCTACATGAGCTATGATACTGAAGTTTCGGATGTTTTCTACCGGCGTCTCGTAATCCTTTAATTCTTGACTTTCGGTTGAGTAGTATTTGCTTGCAATAATGTTGAAACATCTAAAACATAAAAAGCGGTTAAATTCTTTATTTACACAATTAAGTGAGCATTTTGCAACTAAATCCATAAATGCTTCTTTTTTCATTAAAAGATTATGTTTTTGACCATTTTTGCAGTTGAGAATATTTTTCAGATATCTATATATTTTTATTCTTAAGGAGAGCTTACACTGGCATTACAATTTTAGGCAAGATTGCAGCAAAAGATATTAATTAAAAATTGTTATTGCTTTGTGAACAATAAAAAATATTTGTAAATAAAAAAAATCAGGCAAAAGTAAAAATTGCCTTTTCTTCAATATTTATAGTGCAAAAGACATGAAATAGAATCTAAATTTCAAATAAATTATCATTTAATTGTGATTCTTTATTTTTCTAACAACTTTTTCTTTAGTTTCAATGATGCTGGAGAAAGTAAAGAATGTGTAAATTCTTCTTCAAGTATAATCCAATTATGCATGAATATTTAAAAAAATTTAATTCATGACTTACATAAAACTGGCTGATTATTTATTGTTATGATTATTTATTCACAGAAGGAACCCAATTGAATTTTCAAATGATTGTCATGTGAAATTGTAAATAAAGAGAAATAAAAATAAAATTCCTCTTGCACTGAACCAATAGACGTATTTTTGTATTGATTCAAAAAATGCCATACCTTTGATTTTACAAAAGTGTACTGACTGTGTAAAATAAAATTATAGGAGTGCCATTATTTTCAATAATATTTAAAAAAAAAATGTCAGCTCCAAGAATGAATCTCCTACATTTCTGTAAATACCCTCCTGAGAATTTTTTGTATGCGTTTAAGAGACAGTTACAAACTGTCATTAGATTCTCAATACAATTTTTATTTGTACATAAAAAAAATGGTTTTTTCACCTAAAATTAGTGGAGCTCACAATCAAATAGTAAAACGATGCATCAAATTATCGATTTTTGTCATTTTTTTTGCTATATGCAAATGCGCTCAAAATGTTTCGGTAAAAAATGTTACGTTTAGCAAAAAGTGAATAGAAAATTATGAAACAAAAAATGACGTACCTTTCTGGTTTACGGTTATGAATTCGTGTCAAAATGAATTTGCTCTGAGAATAAAGCAAGTTGTAAAACTTATTACCTAAAACCATGTTGAACTTGTTTATTTCTAATATAATAAAAGTAAGTGAATATTCATGACGATTTACACGTGAAAACTAGGAGCAGTGCTTGGAGAACACGCTGTTCGAAATTAACCTGACCTCTGGATTCACTTTGATCAGCTGTTTGACGGATGTTTAATAATAAAAATGGCGGCACCGGTCAGTTGGTCGAGAGCAATGAAATTCTTGAATTATATGCAACGTGGTCGTCCGAGTTACAATTATTTATGCTTAAATCGAGCAGATAGACAGTACTCATTTCCACGCTCATGCATCGGACAGTTCAACATGTACGCGAGTGACATAAAAGGCGAGCAAATTGCAATGCGCGACGGACCAGGTCTTAACCCCAAAAAGAAGAAGGTATTTATACCGAGAATAACCCTCTTAACGGAGAACGACGAGATGTCGATCGTGACAATGGAGACGGCTAATAAAATAGCTAATCGAAGAAATTTGAAACTCGTGAAAATTCTCGACTTTGACACAAAAACGGAAAGGCCTACGTACAAATTAATGTCTGCGAAAGATTACATTCAGGAAGGAATAATAAGGAAAAAACAGAAAAAAGTGGACAAAGAAACATCGCTTAGACCCGAAAAACTGGTATCAGTGTCAACTAAAATTAGTGAACACGACCTGCAAACTAAACTTAAAAGTATCGTCAAGTTTTTAATCAAAAGACATGAGGTCAGATTTGTGATAACTTCAGCCGAGAATGCAGAGAAGTGTGTAAGTTATTTACATTTTTATTTTTTTACTATAACAATATAAATCTGTGAACAATATACTTATATTTGTTTGTTTTGAGGGGAGGCGAAACCTCCATGAGTGCGAGAGAGACATCAAATAATATTCGGAACAATTATACTCGGAAACTTGATCCATTTCGGTTAAAAGAAAAGTCTTATATCACGCAGAATTGAAAGACGTTTAGACGAATGATGTAAGACTTTTCTTTTATCCAAAAATATTCGGCATCGCCGGAATAATTTTTTACAGTGTTTAGTTGCCGACTGGATAGGCTTTTCATCTCCCCTTGGCCATGTGAAAGATGTACCACGTGACATTCGAGTGCGAGAGAGATAGTTGCATTTTTCGAATCAGTGCCATTTAAAAACGGTTGATATTTCGGAAAAAGGGCATCATCGGACGCGGCATTAAATTGTACAACCGCTAATGTTTTGCTTTTCCCCGAAATGTTTACGGTCTCTGAATCGCATAATCGGTTTTGGTTACCGATTGAGCCTTTTCGCATGTCCTTTAATGACCAATGTTTGAATCATTATTTGTTGAAAATATTTTTCTGTTCAAATAACTATGAATAATAATAATATGAAAGCTCTAAAATTATTACTGTTTCCACGATTGATAAAAAGTTATTACCGATAATTCATGAAAATCTTACAATTGCTTGTATTGAAAAAGTATTCATAGTTATTCCAATTAAAAAGTATTTTGAATACATACATATTTGAATGTTGTCCATCTCTAGTCGAGTGAGTAATTCTTAATTCTTATCACTTGTTAAGTAGCATTTTTTATAAAACCTCACATTTTTATAGCTGCAATGATAAGATAATTTTATTTTTATAATTTTAGGTGAACCTTAAAGAGGTTGAAGTAATTCCCATTCGTCAACTTTAGAGCATAATTTCCAATTTTTTAAAATTTGTTCCTATAAATTGTTATGCAATTAAATAACAATAGTGAAGAGTACTTCTACTAAAACACATATACTTAATCCAGAGGAACATTAATAATAATCAATTTGCAAATCAGTAAATAATTAATTGCAATTTCTTAGGTGATACATTTTTCTTGAATTTCTTCTGAAAATAATCTGTAATTTTTTCACTAATGTTGATGCAGGGTTGCCAGTTTTTTTTTCCCTAAAGACACTACAAATTAAATGTCTAGATATTTGATACTGTATTTTGATTAAAAATTACAGTTTTGTTGTTTGCCCGGTGAAAAAAATTGCTTCATGAATAAAAAAATTATGATTATTAAATGTTCAATGCTATAAAATATCCAAGCGATCAATTTGTATTATTATTGGCATTTTTTTTTTTGAATATACCTATTTGAAATTTTTGAAAGATTCCTAAGCATTTCTAAAAATGTATCTCAGGATGATGAGTATATATAATACAAATCACTGTAAGGTTTTCTAAAACTTTGCAAAAATAATAAAAATCATTTGGCACTGAGTTGACTAGTGTGAAATACTCCAAACTTCTTTACGCAATGTGAGTCACTTCTCAAAATCACACTGCTACGAAACACCATCTACTTCTATTTTCCTTACAATTGTATGTGTTTGATAAAATTTAATTTGCAGGCCAAGATATGCACACAATTGGAAACAGCACTTCAGGATGTACCAGCAATAATAAGGAAAACAAAATCAGGCGAGAAAATGAAGATCACTTTGCATCCAGTCCTTGAAGAAAAAGCTCCTGATGAATCGAAAATCAACAAAGAGAAAACTGCAGTTCAGACGCCTGTTGATGATGGGTCGTAATGGCGGTGGAGTAATGATAAGTTGTGTTCAATATCGGTTGCAAGGATTATGCTGTACTACAAATGTAAGTACTCTTCCAGAAATGATTGTTTTTATTCGCCTTCCTTCTCAACTGCAAAACACATACATTTCAGTTATTCTCATTATATAGTAACAGTTAGGTATAATTAAAGTTGTTTACTGTATATAAATAATGTTCCATGGATAACAGTAATTGCAAATCCCTTATTACGAATGAATATTACTAATAAAAGTATATTTTGATAAAAACGTTGTATAGTCTGACATGTACATTTCTTAACGCTGTCGATATGTAATCTATAAATATCGCTTGATTAGTCTAAGAATCGAGGATAAACTTATAACACAATAATCTCGAGTGTCAATAAAAAAAAGACTTTAAATTACTGAGTAGAGGATTATCCTCAATGCTGCACCTCTAATAATTATCGTCGACTCGTACACGATTGGAAGTAACTGCAAAAGGCAATCTTTACTTGTTAATGAAAATTTACAAAAAATCTTCTCTTGATTTAAACAAACGATCAATGTGTTACTTTTTAACACAGGAAGATTGTCAAAAATTTACAAAAGAAAAAGAGTCTACCGATCAACTCCGAAAGTAAGAATAATCCAACAGCACAAAAAAAAACACCAATTTTTTACTACATGGTTTTTTTTTCTTTTTAATTCTACACAAATATCTCCAACTGTGCACAATTAAGTTTCCCTTTTTTTCGTTTAATACTGGACCCTTGACAGGATATCTAATATTTTCTAAAGGTACAAGACGTGTCTAGAACTGCGCGAGACGGTAAAATCATGTAGACGAATCGTGCCACCGCGAGAGATCACCGAGATTTGTGTGTGCGTCACATTGGTGGTCGGATACTAGGTTCTTCAAACAAAGATGAACTGTTGTATACTCTTTTTCTGTTAATTTCAGGGACACGGAAATGTTGAGCACTTTTGAAATTCCACGAGCTTCTTGCAGCGCTTACGGTGGGATGCGCGCTCTTGAAATTCGTTGTTTCTCGTTCGGTGCCGATGAGATTCGCCGCACGAAGCGTTGCATGGGGACCACGCAGACCAGTGCTTTGATTCGCAATTTGAGCTCCTGTAACGTTTGCGTCGTCGCGACATTTCGCCAGCTGAAAAACGTCAAATTAAATAGTAGTAATTATTTGAATTCCATGATGAAATTATAATCCCTTGATAAACATATTTTGCGAGCTTCATTAAGGAGTTACATTCTATTTGAACGCATAAAACTAGATTAATATTAACCCGTTTATGTTATGTATACAATATTATATTAAAGAATTGAATTTAAAAAAAAAAAACGATACTGGCAGTCATTTTCCCGTGACATTTTTTTGAAAATGTAAATAATCTAAATAAATGAATAAAACTTGTATTTGTCATAGCCGATTGTTCAAATATAGGTTTTTTAAAAAGAATTACAGCTACTTGTATCTATAATTACGAGTTTTTAGCTAAAACTAAGTCATTTGTTATTTGTAAAAAAAACGACAGGGACACAGTAATTTCTAATCTGAAGCGGCGGATTCTAATTCATTCTCATCGTAAAGTTTTTTCTGTGGTAACTGAGATCGAACAATTATAGAACAAAAACTCCCGACATTTAAGTCCATAAAGAGATTATAATTTTATTTAGTGTTCTTTTTACTCTTAATTAAAATAAGAAGAATTACTCACAGCATTCCGGAAGTCTTAGACAACGCTTCTTACGTATCAATTTCTTCGGACATTTTCTTCCACCGTTTTGAGGTCGCACCTGTGAAATAGATTTTATTGAAAACACTGATTTTACACAATTTCAGCCGTTTTTACAAATAGTCACGGAATCCGATTTAATATTTACCAAAATACTTCGAGTTTTGTACGTGTAGTCGCGACAATTCTCGCATCGTGACCATTCAGACCATTCGGTGAATCGACAATCAACCCTTTCGCCACTACCGTAAAGTGGCCAATCGATTGTTCGAGTTACTTGATTTTGAGATGCTATGCCGTTAAAAAGATCGTCATCTTCACTCCCTGAAAAATGTATTCGTATATTAATTTAGTTATAAAATAAATGTGATGAATATTCACCATCGTTAATTCATCATAATAATAGTCCGAAATGCATGCGATCGTTAATGTATCAATAGCAACGAGAATCTTCATCACATTTAGCCCTTTTCGTCTTGGAGTTTCGTTGATTTTGCGGTATGTGGTAGCTGAGAACGCTACTGATGGAAACTTTGAAATTTTTCATCATCGCCATCTCTCCTTTTCGTTTTAAACGATGGTATCAGCAAGCGTGCGAGAAGGATTATTAATAATCATTAATTTATAATACGGTTAGTGATATAAATTAATTACAAAATGAAGAACAATGAGTTATTGATCTAGGGACGTTTGCTAGTTTTTTCAAGTTTATAACTTTGTTAACTTACTCGCATCCTCAAGACACACTTTCTTGCACTCCTGCATTGTTGCAAAATTATTTCTGTTAGCTCGGCATCCAGTCCAAACGAAAGATTTGCAAGTGTTGGCTTTCTTGTCGAAGTAGTTTCTACGATAATGCCCCCTGCATTCACCCGTTAGAAGAGGCTCGTTGCATATTTCTGTGTATATAAAGACGAGCAGTGTCAACAGAATATAGACGGTACTGAAGTACAAAAGCGAAGGGATGGATGTCTCCTTCAAAGTTTCAAAGCGACAGTTCTGACTTGCGCCTCGTCGCGTAAAAGTAATTCAACTTGTACAGCACTCAAGAGTGAATACGACGCGCGCTCACGCCTGAGTGAGTCAGCCTCGTTAGAGGGTTGTGAGCTTGAATCCGATGGAACAACTTGACGAGGTAAGTTACCTAACGGTATCGATTGTGCGCCTCGACATTATCATTGCTTAATTATCATTTTTTCTCTTATAGAAATACGAAGTATATGAAAAATGTATTTTATTCACGTTATGAGGCATGCTCTGTCAATTCAGTCACTTTTTTTTATGTATCTCTCAAAACAAGTACTGCATGAGATTACTTTTTCTGGATAAAAAATATTCTTTTGAACATTTTAGACAATTTTTGAGTTTTTTTTTAAGTCAACGAATGTCGAAAGTTACAAATCACAAACACAGAAAAGATTTACTGTTAAAGTTCTATTTTTTTAAATTAGATTTTCAATTCACTCTTCTTTTCATTAATTTTATTGACCCGACTACGTGGATTTTTCACCAAAAAATGAAACGTTTGTTTTTCTCTCAAGAAAAGGCACTATAATCTTGCTGAAAAATTGACAGAACCTGTGGATTACATTTTTTTAAGTGAGTGTAGAAAGAAGAGTGAATCGAAGTCTTCTGTTACTCTAAGGGGGGAGTCTGCTTTAGAGGCTTCAAAAAATCGATTTTTTTTGTATAAATGTCTTCCTAAACTATCCAAGAATGTGTCCCTAAAATTTCAGAAGCAAATTCGAAATATTTTCGGAGTTACATTAGAAATAGTGAGCAAACGTCGAGCAAGTATACGAGCGGCCGGATCCCTCGGAGCGCGCGCGCTCCGCCCGCGCGCTGGTACTTACTAATCGCATCATTCTTCGAATATTCGCATGAAGTTATCTCCGCAGTACAATTATGAGCCTCTGTTCTGCAATCATCCAGTCCTATGATTGAATCATCGATAGGATATCGCGTTCTGGAAGACACTCCTGGACCACAAGAAGAGCTGCACGGCGACCACTCAGACCACTGAGCGTACATATCGGCCTGACACTTCTGCGAGATCCAAGAAGAAAAAAAAAATATACTGAAGAGAATTCTGCGATATACGTTAAGGAGAGACGAATGTCAAATCATCAAATCCAGATTTTTTTACAGATCTAAATTCAAATTCGCACATTTGCCTTTTGATCTAAAAAATTAAGATCCACAGTCTTAAGCCAATAAAATGTAATTTCGAATCCCAGCTTTAATCCGCGACCCGAAAAAAGGTATCAGTCAGTTGTACTAATTTTTATAATCTCTCCCAGAATCTATGCAAATAATCGTATACATCGCTTATTTGTTTATGAGACTTTAATCTTGAGAAACAGAAACGTGACTCTGCTCTTATCCGTTTTGATGAATTTCACTTGCTTCTCCCCTTAGTATAAAAATAATGAGCAATGCATCAGGTCGCTGCTTTAAAAAATCTAAAAAAAAACGCTGGGTGACCTACGAAATATTTTAGACATTTTTGATAAATTGCAATTTTCTGAAATTTTTTTTACATATAATTTATTCGATAAAGGCTTAGTAGTATTTCTTATGCATATTAGTTTGAGTGATACTTGACCCATTCTGTGATGCAGCGATAGTCTACGCTTGAGTCTGATGGATATGGGTTCGGCGAGAAATGGTGCAGGCATATAAGGCGATCGAATAATGCGTCAATACAAAAACGTTGTTGAAAATGTGACGATAAATTCGTTAGTCGTTTTTGTGATATTTGTGTATCTGTTCGCGTTGAAGTACTTGCAGCTCATGGCATATAAAGAATTTTCTTGTATTTAGTATTTTGTTATGTTGACTTAATGTTGAACTCGATAGTTCCGTACCTGCATCCATTTCCCCTTTACCTCCATTAACACTGGACTTGAATCATTATCAGCGGAATCCTCATCGGACTCGTTGTTTTCATCCTCCTCCTCCTCCTTCTCATCGCCATCATTTTGGCCCTCAGAAACATCATCACCACCCTCCTTTTCAACGTTATTCACCAAAGTCTATTTTTAACCAGCCCTGGTGGAATTTTCTTCCGAAATCTTTCTTTAAAGGTTGGTTTCTTAAAATATTTATAAACTTCCGGATCTCACTGCCATTTATTATTCACAACATCTGGATTCAGTTCAGTTTCAGAGAAACTGAGTGAAATCATATTCAGTAAAAACAAGTTTATGTTTAATTTATGACCACAAATATCCATAATATTTTTATTAATTTTAAAAGAGAAACTTTATGAATTTGTGATTTTTCAAAAAATAAGTATTTAGTTATAACAAATTTTATATTTTTGCTTTAAAACTATATTTCCTGTTATTTTAAGAAGTTAAGTTAATTTGACAAATTCCTAAGTTTTTGTCGATTAAAAGGTAAATGAAAAACAACTTCTTGTTTCAATGACAAACAGATTTCTTACTTATTTAACAAAATTATGTTTTACAAAAAGTAGATTTCGCAAAATTAGTTTTTTTTTTCTATGCGTTGAGTTAAGAAGATATTTTTCAGAGATCGTTCGTTTTAACGGATTGAATTTGTCCAATGTCCTTTAAAAATACAGAAAAATTACGGATAATATTTTCCGCCAGGGATTTTATCGTAATAATAATAATAATAATAATATTACTTATTAAGCAAAGTCGCCAATGCGGTTTTACTTACCTTTTCGTATTCAGGACTTGTACAGGAATTCTCGCATTTTACTGTTTCCTGAAGAGGCTTTGCATCCGGTAGGGCTCTGCAAATCTTTTGAAATCTTCTGTACTTGTATTTACGGGTACGTTTTTGATGACCTTCGCTGCACGATTCGGAGCACTCGCTAAAGTCAGTCCAGTCGGTCAATGAGCATTCTTCCGAGTCCACTGTCAATTGATTACCGTTTCCTAAGCTACAAAATTACAATCAATTTTACATTTCTATCAAATAAATAAGATGCCAATATATGAGGAATTCCATATCAGTTCAGCCAATCAAAAAAAAATCCCAAAAAATGTCTAAAAATCAGATATAGTTTCAACAGAGACACCATATTTCAAACTTTTAAATTAATTTTTGGATAGTCTTTTTAATTATTTATTACTTTTTGATAAAACTTATTTATAACTAAAATTGTTATTATTAAAATTTATACCTCGAATATGCATATATATTAATCACAATTAAAGAAAATGAAAATATGCGTTTTTTAATGAATATTTAATATTAACAAATATTCCTTTTATAGGTCGTAAAAACGCATATTTTCATTTGTTAAATAGTAGATAGCGTAAACCGTTTTCGAGATGTAAATGTTTTAGTGAGAATTAGTAAAAAAACTCAAAAGTCCATCAAAATTTAAAAAAAAATATGGAAATTTCATGTCTGTTGGAATTATATCATCTGATTTTTTTTGTTGCTTCGTTGATATGGGATGCTTCATGTGGCGTTCACTCACCAGTCTGGTTTGGATGAACAGGGCCTACGGTCCGTCAATAAATCAGTACAATTGTGTGCAATTGCCGCAGTCTCATTCAGGAAGCTCCTCTGTTTCAGTTGAATACAGGTGGATGGGCACTCGGACCATTTGGACCACTGGGTTGTTCTGCATGCTTCTGTAGGTGGGAATTAATATGTTAGAAAGTAATTGTTCGTTTCTTATAGTACCTATAATCACACTTCTACCCATAATAACGACTACACATAGTATAGTGAAGATACTAAAAAACTAGTCCGTAGCAAAATTTGTTACCGGAAAATGTGTCGGTGCAGAAGGTATTTTAATTGCTCTTCATTCATTATTAATGAGATCTAATTAAGAGTCCTTCGGAGGACAAATTTTGCTATGAAATTAATTACATTCTATGCCCACGAAGCAGTTTACATAAAAGAGGAATAAATGTAAAAATGGTTGCAAATATGATACATTCTCTGCCAATTAAGCCACTTTTCTTATGACTCTCTCAGATAGCCAAAATTGATCAACATACTTCCTCACAGAGGTAGCTTAGTAAAAAAAGGCTTTGTCAACGATACTAAATAATGAGGTAGCAATTTGCAAGGTTCTACTTTGCAGGCTTATTTTAATTCGTCATTTCAGAAAATACGGTTTTTCTTTTATATCAACGTGTCACGAAAAATATAAGTGATAGAAAAAAATGTCTTCCTGTAAAAATTGTAGTTTTATATTAGCTTTTCAATGAAAATTAAAAAAAAAATGTCATTGATTTTCCATTTTTAAATAAATGTATTTTCCTTTTAAGGCAAGGAACTTTTAGTGTTTTGTAAAAATGACAAAAAAATTAGAAGTAATTAAGGGACCGTTTAAAAGATCGTCGAAGTGAAACCGATAGAGGTTTCGCAATAAAAAATGGAAATCATGCGAAATATTTATTAAACTGTGATCATTATCTTTCTGAAAATATTATAATCGCGGGAAACTATACACATGTAACTTTGTTTTTGCCCTGAAAATATATAGTTTAAATTATAGGCTTGGAACTAATGCTTTGGAACGATCAAAATATTTTTGACAAGATAATGGTAAATATCCTTTGGATTTCGGATCATTTTAATTTTTCTATCTTTCTAAATTGAATTCGCATATGCGCCTAAAAATTCTGTTATTTCTACAGCAAAATTAAAATGGCTTTTGCTGAAAAAAAAATTGATATTCTTTTTGTAATCAGGTAAATCAAATTATTTATAACATTTCATTAAAAAGCTTTTATAAAACTGCAATTTTTATCGTGAGTCATTTTTTTTTGTGACATATATAATTCTTGAAATACATTGACTTCAAATAAAATACAGCATTTTCTAAAGTATTCTCAAACAGTAATAAAGTCTGGCTAATTATTAGATACATCTGAGAGAGAGTAAAAAAAACGTAGCTGAGTTGCAGAGAAGACATTTATAATGTCAAATAAAACATACTATTTTTCAACAAATCTATGTGACATTCTCGAATTAAACAATTTGCATTTTCTGAATGAAAATTGTCTATTAAAAAAAGATTTGTTGTCGTTGACTAATTGCCCGTGCTAAATTAAAAATATTACCTGTTCGGATCATCAGACACCTCCAAAAATCTCTCAAAATATCATTTCAGTTGTCATTTGTGTCAGCGAAATAATAATAACGCAACGAAAAGAAAAGCAATACTTGCTAGGCGTATGTCGTTTATGAGGCTCTTCACCACCTTCGCTTGTGGTCGGAGTGACAATATCATCACAAGTTTTCTCGTAGAGTCTCTGCCGATTGAGGTGAAGTCTGGCCATGGGTTTCATATCCTGTCCCGAAGGATCATAAAACGGTGCCCTCGTGTCATTCGGATAACTCGTTGTGATGATTCTGATGGGTTCATGAGGGTCGGACGGTGAATCGAGTGACTGCAAAAAATGGCCACAGTGAGAACAAAAATAAAATACCAGTATATTCTGCTCATATATGTTCATATATGTATCATATATGGGGCATTCCACCCGGTTTTGACCTGTGTCTGACCCTTGACACTTCCGATCGAGTCCGCATTTTTTTATATGTCTGACAGAACTCTAAAAAGCACTAATATCTTTAAACATTTTTTTTACACATTTTTAATTATCTACGATTTTTTAAAACAAATTATCGAACGACGTTAAATAATCATTAATAAAAAGGCCTAATTTGTGATTATTTAAGCGCAATCTCAACATTTATTTGGAAAAATCAGAAACAATTCTCAAAAATCACATGTTGCATACAAAATTTTTCTAATATGCTCGTGTTTTTCATATCTGCCCTTATGTGCTATATATGATTGATCATACATGAACATTTTTTCCCGGACTGAAATACTATGAGGAGTTAAAAGACTAAATAAACCATTTATTCGAATGTTTCGGAAAAAGTGCGCTTGTAGAGTCAGCGAATTTTCTACGAAATGTTCTATTGGATCCTTCTGTACCAATCAAGATAAAACTGAAGAGGATTGAAGAAACCGCATAGCATATATCTGTATCTTTACGAGATCTCACGAATCGACCGAAATGCCAGTGTGTGACGTATTTCCGAAAAACGTCTCTACGTGGTACGAATTGGAAATATTTTCTCTACAGCTTCATATACGTATAAGTAGACTGACCGTGTAAGTGATACCGTCGTCTGTGCCCGCATCGACTGGGTACAGATTGAGCTCTTTGTGCTCGATCCACGAACAATTCTGGAGGCACAATTCCAATCCGGAAACTCCAACTATCCAGTCGGGCGATGGCACTGCAAAGTAAATTTGAGAGAATTCGAGTTAATCAAAGTTTTACACTTTTTCAAAATACTGAGGATTTTCTTTTTGTACCGATCATAGAAACCAAGGACATCAAGTGATGCTTTCGATCGACTCGAAATACCGCAAATGTTCTTCCTGTTACATTTGGATATGTTATTCCTCTGGCCTTGATTATCGTCCGAATGTTTGCACTCTGGAGATTCATAATTGTATATTCAGTCAGTTGAATTTTAAATTTCGACAAAATTTGTCATTGTGACTTATGTCTTGCAAGAGGCAATCAGCCTATGATTATTAAAAAAATTGTATGGTGTTAGCGAACCTATTGTATAGCACACAATCAAAAAGAATTTTGTTTATATTATCATTTTGTTTATGATTATAATTTACAATTTTTTTCTTAAACTATTGAAAGGGACGAAAAAATTTGTGAAACTGGAGTGCTATTATACGTAAAAATAGGTTTGTAAATTAAGTAACAAATCTTAATTTACAAAAGGTCCTAAATAAATATATGTATATTTTGTAAAATATAATAACAATTTTTACTCCACAAAAATTATAATAATGTAAATGATGATGGTGTGAAATCGGCTAAAGATTTTTTTTTTGTAAAAAATGAAAATTAAAATTTTTAACTAACAGATTTTGTATTTGCCTTTTTTCCAAGATTGGCAAAGAAAATTGGCCGATTGTAAATAGGAACTTTTTATTAAAATAAGTTCAAATTGTTTTTTCGTATAATACAATGTATTCACTATGTTTACTCATTACTTATGTATTCCTTAGGGATCAATAAAGAATTATTGAATATATGTTATTTTTCACTGTAAGATTTTGAACCATTATATGTACAGTCGAGAAAAGTGACAATGACAAATTGTATTTAGGTTTTTTTCATTTCTTTTTTTAATTATGATTTTTCTTACTTGACGTTTTAATTCGGATTCCAACGTTCTGGTTGAGCCAAGCTCAGCAACTTGTTGTAATCCCTTAGTGGCAAGTTCGTTGATTTCCCAGAATCGGTAGTCCCTCGTATGAGATGCACCGATTACGTCTGAGAAACGTATGAGCCAGCCCTTACTAGGAAAATCCTGTAAAGATTTAAGCACTGTTATAAAACGTCTAGTTGCTACCGCGACTCTTGATATGTGCATATATAGACAAAAAAAAATTTCTAAAAATAAGGTTTTATGATTTCATCAAATTTACTATGCTTCAATTTATTTTATGTATAACATTCATTCAGATTTAATTAATTAATTCAAAACCACATTTTACTCTACTCAAAAAATGTATTTTTTACATGAAAATCGAAATTGCTTGAAAGTCACACCAGTTTAAAGTTATTCTGTTTGATAATTAATATTCAATTTCAAAAGTCAGGATAGTCGCTGACGTTATCAACAATACCATTTTTGTTTCTCATATTTTGCATAATATTTTACATAATACAGGTATATTTTTCCGACGAATACGTTTTTCATACATTAAAAAAAAAAATTAATTCACAATTTTTAGAGAACTTTTTTTTTTTATTAGCTCAAAGCTGATGTGGAATGCCTGATGCATATATTCCATCGTGGAATTCGTTGGCGGGAATATTCTCGGTTAGATAATTAAAGGAAGACGAACGTCGACGAACCTTCGGGTGGGTATTCCTCGACCACAGTCCCTCGAACGTGACCTCGTACTTGGCTTCGTCACATGCACAGCATTTATCCAGCACGTCTCCGGGGTTATCCTGTACCGCCTTTGGATTCTGACAAATGGTTCTAACCAAGGTTCCTTCGTCAATGTACCAGTTTTCCTCATTTTCCACCACAATCGCCCTATTAATTATGTGAAATATTACGATGTCGTTAATATATTTTAATTAATAATAATAATAACAATAATACTAATAAGTAAAAGATAATTCGCATATAATCTGTGCTCCTAATTAACTGTCGATGTAACTAAATATACTAAATTTTATTTTCTTCGATATACTTATTTTATTACTTTATTCGGTATACACTTCACAACTTATACTCTCGACGTTGAAAGAGTCATTAGCGATGTTCCAATATTCACAAGACCCGTTTTTGTACGCTTTGACTATGAAGAGCAGTGCTTTTAAAATATTAAAATTAATTCGTTTGAGATTCGAGAATGGAAATCGGTCATTATCTTATTGTTATTTTATACGCGAATCCTTAAAGTCTCATGTAATGTTATGAGAACTTTTTATTTCCGTGAAGTCTTGTCGATCCGAAGACAGAGGAAAATAAAAATGCGCGAATAAGATTAAGAATTGAGAACAGAGACATAGAGATTGGTGCTGTTTTTCCTGCTTTGTGATATTGTGTTGTATTTAAAAAATTAGTTAATTAAAAAAAATAGACAATTATTATTTTATTATATAGATCAATAATTTAATGTCCAATTACAGAATTATTAACGATTATACTGTACTAAACGTTTTACGCTGCTTAGGGGTAGATTTTACGATTAATTTTCATCTTTATACAGCATGTCCGATTTATAAACGCGAAACCGAGAATATAAGTTTTTATGCCTCGTCGTCTTATTTTTATAAACTATCCCTTCACCTGATTAGTACGCAACTGCTACCTTCGGGTGGACTCGTCCAGAACACTGTAATGTCCTCCTTCGGTATTTGGGTTCGTTCAGTTACCGCGCTCGGGCATTTCTCGGAGAATTGGGTCAGCATTTCGTCGGCGAGGTCGAAGCTACCTGCCTCTTCGGAACCATCTTTGCTCTCAGCAGTGAGCAAAAATCTCGTGAATTTAAGGGGTCCATAGGCCGTCTTTTCGCCCTCAATGGACACTGAAACGTTTGAAAATCCCTTCTTTATCCAAATAATTTACAACATTCAATTAGAATAGTATGTTGAAGCCCACATAGGACGAATATTTTCAATCTTTCGTATCTTGCGAAATGTTTCTGAAATGAATGGAGGATTTCAATGTACAGTTACATCTAAAATATTTCTAAGGAATAAAAAATAAACATATATTATCAAATGCGTCACTAAAACCTTTAAAAAATGGTTCCAACGTATTCTTAATCTTGGAAAATCTCAAAGTTATTTTGAAGTAGCTAATAAAAATTGTCCGCTAGATGGCGAACAGCTTCGGAGCGTTTCTCGCTCGCGATTCGTCACTTCCAGTGTCTAAGAGACTAGATATTTATTTCTATAACCATCCTTTGGTGATAACTATTTTGCAAGCCATCGCACATATTACGAAAGTATTCTTCAATAGTTGATAAATACGTTTTGAAGTATTGTTAATATATCGTCAATATTCATAAATATTTGTGAAATTGAATATATTCAGAAATGATGCGACCATTTTTTTATATTTTTTTGATATTTTTAATTGTTAAGACATTTCAGCGAAACATTTAAATGTAAATTTTATGGATGGACAAATTGTTGGATACTGATGTACTTTGTGGGAAGGCAGAACTCGAATAGCGTTTTTATACTCGTTGGAGCGAATACAGATGTTCTTATAGACTCAGTGACTCACCCAGTCATATTGCATAAGAATATTACATCTAAATTCTACCCTTCTTCAGAAGATTTTGCAGGGTCTTCAGTCGTGGTGAGCATCACCACGACGTCGTCGACCTCTTGTAAAGCTCACTGGCCTCTCTCGCGACCGATCGAGGTGAATTTACTGCCACGCAAGCAGGCGGACTCTGTTTAGCGGGGTGAAAGAGCGCGCGTGTACAAAGATTTCAAGTTTTATTTTTAGATAAAGAGGAAGAGTCTGGACTACTTGACAAGAGAGAGAGAGAGAGAGGAGAAAGAGAAAGAGAGAGAGAGAGAGACGAATTTCTTCAGCTGTACAACAGGCTGGTTGCTTTGAGGAGTCTGAAAAACACCTAAAAAGGGCATTAGAAAATATATTTTTTATTAATTCCACTGTTACTTTTAAAAAATACATAAAGTCGGTTCATTGGCTTGATTTGAAGCCTGCGCCACGTTAAAAATATCATATTTCTTTTCGCATTTTAAAGCAACAGTAAAATAGTACATTTTGATACTAGTGCGAAAAAACTTTTTCGAAGGAACTCGAAGGCGAGTGTTGCAATCACATGAGTCAAGAAAACTTTTTTCACACGAGTATCGAACAACAATTTATTTTACAAGGTGTGCAAATGTGGTTTGACGCACTTAGTTACTGGGTACAGACTACACCAATTTTCGGCCGTCTTATATCTTATATAATTTGCGGCCAGCTTCGAGCGTTGTCTCACTTGCGAGAAACATTAGCGTCCACACGCCATCTCGCGGAGCTCACGCGGTGCTACAGTAGTGTGTATTTTTTCTATATATACTATAGCTACAAGGTGCGCGCCGCGCTCGTTTTTTATTGTTCCTTTTTTCTGCCAGTTTACGGCAAACTTATTTAAAAGCCGTCCAATTGTACACACATTTGTAATTCTGAAAGAATTCAATAGTACGCGACAAAACAAGGCGCGATTGAATATGCCGGTACACAAGGCCATCCAAATACTTCACCAACGACCAACAACAGCATGAATAAAACGGCTTCACAAAAGTATCTCTAACGTACGATTATCGATTGCCACGGTTTTACTGCAGAGAAAAAAATAGATTTGCTTTGCACAGAAATATGTATGTCTCCATATATATTTCAATGTAGGCTTATATGTGCGCAAATATTATTTTCATAGAGGGTATTCCATATAGTTCTGGTATATAATACGTAAAAATAACAATTATCATCAGGAACTTTGCACAAACAATGCTCACTGTCTTCACATAACATAATTATTCCACGAGCATGCAATATTATTCTATTGTCCATCACAATAATTTGAAATCCATTTCCTGCGTGCTCCAACACCTCCAATTTTCAATCAGGCTTGATTCCTACGTGCTTCTGATTGAACTAGCCCGACAGTCTCTCCTTCTATTACAGTTTACATAGTAAAGACACTACTCGTGTTGAATATACTGCCAATGATAAATTATCGGAAGTTCCGGTACTGGCGGAGAGGTCGGTGAAAAGCCGCGAGCGCATTCTATATGGAATCCGGAATCTATGGTGAAATTTACTGTGCGGAAATTCTCGGAAATTCGAAATTCCGGGTCTAAGCACGCGCGGTCATGCGATATCCTTCAGCTTCAGCATACGAACCGTGCGGATGATTTGATTTGAATCGGGAAATCGTGAACGGCGCATTAAATCTGGATTGATCGCACGATTTTGCCTGGCTTCTCTCGTATTAGCTTCGTTCTTCCCCCGCGCGCCACACTCGTTTCTCTTCCACCTCATCATATTCTACGAGCGTATATCCACTCGTAGACGTTCACTAAGCTGGAAAAGCTTCGCTTTTGCTAAAAGCGACACACGATAAAAGAATATGTACTCGAAAAGATTATTATTTCTCTTATAACGCACAGGCAAATTGCGATGGCGAGTTCTCTCCGTACTTGGGCCGAAGTCTTATCGTGAGGAAGTAATTATTTCACGGTACTCACGGCAACGACTATCTCTCTATGTAATGGGAGACGAAATCCCTCGGGAAAATTTTAACGACGACGATTCCGAGACTTCAGAATAATAGTATTGTATAGTGTATCTATATCTATTTATATATATATATATATGTAAATATATATGTTGGTTGTGGCAAAAGTTGTTGTGCTTTCTTAGAATAGTCGGTTTAATGAGTATCGCAGTGTTCCACTCCGCGTATAAGAGCATCTTTTCATTTTTTTTTTTTTTTTTTTCAGATATTACCGTGAACGGACTCTTGGCTAAGAAAATCGGAGACAATGCAAGCAGGCAAATGAGACAATAATTGGAGCGGTATTTTAAATATTTGGCATACCTTCTGGCTTATGAAAACCCGATAAAATCGAATCAACTTAAATTTCGTGCCGTATACACTACAGACCAATGTTTCTTTGGGATACATTTTATAAAAATCGGTTGGTGCATTTTGATTTTATGGGATTTTTGAGATTTTCAAAAATATCTATTATCACTTTGACTCTAACAATTTTATAGCTATCACGCTATAAATCTTGGCATAAAACTTTATGGCTGTGATGCGACGTTTGGTATTGAAATTGGACGAAATCGATAAGTTAGTTCAGATTTTATAGAAATTCTCATTTTCATATACTTTTTGTTTCAATCCAATAACTCGAGAATGGTTTAAGTAACTGATCTAAAATATTGCATATAAAGCTTATACAATGTCTCAATGTTTGATACTGAGTTTCGTAAGAATCCAGAAAAGAATTTAAATTTTAAAGAATTCTACACTTTTCAGTTCGTTTGAAAATGCAACCATTTCCTACAGGTGCAAATAAGTGAACTGACTTTTTTTTCCAGGTGGCAAAAGCATGCGGTTAGTGGGGGTCATGTACAGCAAGTTTTTTGTTTGTTTTTACACTCTGCATACTTTTGAAAGAGATCCAGTGGGCAAAATATTCCCAAATAAAATATTCTCAGTTGTGCTTTAGATTAGTCTTTTCAGCATGAGTGTATCCATTTGTGACAGAGATTGAAGCAAGGTCCTAGGTCTGAATGGCTATTTAAAAAATAATGTTTTTAAGTGAATTATAATTTTACCAATAAAAAAAAAAAATAACAGTAATAATAATAAGCTACTCTCACGCCATAAAGGTTTATCTTTATCTTAACCGAAAATTATCCAAAAATATTTGGACTACTGGTTCTCTTTCAAAAGTATACAGAGTACAAAAACGAAGAAAAATCTTATAAGCAGCCCACATTACCCGCATTTTTTTGCACCTGGCAAAAGATTCTTCCTTTGATATGTCCGATAGTACTTTTTTTAAAATACTAGCGGGCATGTGAATGATTTTGAATATCCGTAAACTTGATCTGACCTCCTTCCCTTATAAAACGCCTCAGGAAAATGACTGTGTCTGTAACGAGACGAGAGCGGTGAACTATATATAAGCATTACCAGTACCGGAATATTTGTCGATTACCACACTAAACATAGAGACCATTTTTATACCGTTTTCTCCGCGTAACAAACTCGAAGTCAAGTGCGTGCCATATGCACAACTCCTAGCCATCGCAGAGGGTTTTCCCTGTGGCACTGGTGCGTCCTATCGCTCGCACTTCTTCTCTGTGGCTCTTATTTTTTGTTCGTTGCACTCGGGCAAAGTGCATCTCGCGGAAGGCTGCACAACTTCCATTTTTCTCGGTCGACGTCAAGTCTCACGATATTTTCGTATTCTCATTTTACAGTAGTGCACCATGTTATACCAAAAAATACAAAATGTATTCTCAACAGTGACGTTTGCATCCTATTAAGTTGATATGCGTTCCAACTTGATAAACGGCTATAATTCTTTTTACAAACAATAGTATAAAAACATCTCTGCGGTCAATCAATAAAGCAACCTTCGATAAAGAAAGTAAACTATTGTCAAAATAAGCTCGTCATAATCGGAGTAACATTATGTTTTTTTGTTTCCTTATAGAGAAAGCTATGTTTTCGTGAAACTTTTTTTTTCGAGATTTTAATGTTAATACACTTCAAATAGTCGAAAACGTCAAGAAATGCAATTTTTGGCCGGCGTCCAGATATCTGTGTGTGTGTGTGTGTGTAACTATCGCAATTTTTGGGCGATGCAGATGAAACTTTACACGCGAGTCGAGTTACGGCTAAGGTTGCTTGGTATTGAATTTGCCTAGAATCGGTTGAGGGATTCAAAAGTTATGAATATTTACTCTTTCTAAAATTTGTTTAGAAAATATTATAACGCGAGAGCGGTTGAAGCAACTGATCTAAATTTTTGCATAAATCTTAAATAGAGTGTGTTGATACTTGATGCTGAAATTTTTAAAAATCGATGAAGCAATTTGTGTTGTATAGAAATTTGCTTTTTTGTAATTGTTTTTAAAATGCTGTAACTCGCGAACCATGTAAGCAATTGATCCAAAATTTTGTATAAAATGTAAATAACATCAGCTGCTGTTTTTTTTTGTGTTGTTTGCACCGTAACTACCAAACACATAGAGATAAAGCATTGAAAAAGTTGCTCATTCAAATAAAAAAGCTGCAAAGCAGAACTTTTCACTTCCTTATAAACTTCCATTTTTTACACAGCTTCTTCCATGAGGAAGCCAAAAATAACAAATAAGCTTCCTCATAGAGGAATCACTTTGTGAAATATTGAAATTAATGAGGAAGCAATGTGCAAAGTTCAACTTTGCAACTTTTTTCTAATATCAAACTTTCTTTTCAAACCGTAGCTATGAATGTATTTATGTTAAGAACAATTATAATAGAATAGAACCACCAAAATTTGGAAAAACGCTTTTAAAAATTTAACATTGATTTGACTGATTCGCTTCGGTTTTTGAAAAAATTCACGACATAGAAAATCGTATCAATCGACTGATCACCAGAAAAGGGATTTTCCACTTAGGGAGTTTACATTTTTAAAAATAATTTAACTCGTAATATTCTGAGGCCAAAAAAAAACCCGTATAATCGTTGTCTAAACAGCCTTCGTTCGTCCCATACGTCACGACGCATTTAAACACTGCAGGGTCGTGTCGCCCAGCTGTTTGTAGTATCTACGGCTTCTTCTGATGGTACGCGGGTCTTCGTCGCCCTCTGCGACGCCAACCTTGTACCCACTTCAAGTCCAGTACCGAATCTATAGAAAATATAGCCATTGTATATCTTCTTTGAAGTCCCATTTCCGGAAGAAACTTTGCGATGTGTCTGTTTATCAGCGCGACTTTACTGTAAAACGACGCCGTAGATCCTCGGAATGCCTTTGCCTGATCTTTTTTGTCACGGGCTCCGTTACGGCGGGGATTCCCAGGCCGCTGCCGCGCCAGCTCGCCGCGGTGGCAATCAACTCGGTGCTTTTAATTCGAGGTACATGTCTCGTTCGGTTGCTTTTCCGTGCAAACACAACAAACAGCCACTGTACGAGTTTTTTTTAGCACGATGAAGCGACAATTTTCAGCTCACAGCTTACGATATATCCGAAATAACATGTATTGTTAGTTTTTCGTCCACCAACCGGATGTCGAAAAAAAGCATTAAAAGAAATTGGAATATGTAACTGAGATTTTGCATTCGATTTGGCTTTCGAGAGGATTTGTATGATTTTATTTATATTACGGTGCTGTTGTTTTTTTTAACAAGTGCTAATGAATGGCAAACACTCATTAGCTCACATCATTTATTTAAGGTATCATTAAATATGAACATTTTGAAACCGAATTTATGGGTTGTTGCTTGACGTTAAAAAAAGTGTAACAATTAATTTATAGAAGAATAACTCAGTTTATGCAAGGAACCCATTTTTTACAGAAATAAAATGTGTAATTTTTGCTAGATGTTAACGAGTGAAAGATCATATTGTTTTTTAAAGGATGAACTATGCATAAATCGACAAACATTTTTAATAATATTTATTATATAAAAATTATAGCAATTTATTAATTTCAATAAAAAAATCCGAACATGAAACATCCGAAGCTATGAAAATAGTACTTTTCATCTATTTGAGAAGTGAAACGAACCAAATTACACTGTTAATGAATGAGTTAAAGTAATGAGCTGTTATTTATCAAGTTCGATTTCAAATTATAAATTAGACTTTTAAAAAACTCCGTAATAATATGTTTGATGGGCTCTTTGTGTACGGTTAATTATTTTTTTGAAAATTGATTTGTATACATTTTTTTTTAATCCTTAAGCAGGAATCTATAAATTCAGCTTCATCTGCTTTAATACCAGTTTCCTTTTCAATACGTGTACAAAAACTTTCTGACATCTTGGCCTTCGAAAATAAAATCAGCGAAATTGAAAACACCAAGAAAATTGATTTTTAATAACAATTATATTTAATAACAAATAGTTATAAGATCAAAAGAGTTTATTGTACGAATAAAAAGTTGAACAAATCAATAAATAAATTTGTTAAAAAATCTGCTTCACAAATACGATAGCATTATTTGTTAAACATGATATGAATTCTCTTATTTAAGAAGAGAAATTTAATGTGATTTTTTAATTTATTGATATTTGTAGTTTGTTTTAATGGATTAAAAATTTCATCATATTACACATTTAAGGAGCTTAGCACGATAATTGAACCGATAAATAATTTTGAAAAACCTTATAAAATTCTCGAAAACGGAAGTTTCACGTTTACAAGAAAATTTCTTAAAAAATTATGTAATAGAATAAATGTTAGTAATCATTTCATTTTTGAAAAAAAAATGTGCCAACATTTTATAATAATTAGTTGACAATGATAGAGTTTCATACGATTTATGCTACTAATTAAGCAAATTTATTTACAAAAAGGTAGCACTCTGATTTTACAACGGAGTGCTTATAATTGTATTGCAACGACTTTATTGACGTACATGGTTCATAATTCATTAATTAATTCATTATCTCTGGTCCGCGGGTAGTCCAAAGTTAAAAAAAACAAAGATAAATACATTTGTTTCGGTCCAGGCATAAAAGGTATTATCAGAAAACAGCTATTGGCATCTCTGCTGGTTATATTGTTAGTTTTGTACACTGGTAACCTAATCTGGTTTATCTATTGATCCAAACATCCCGTTAACGTAGTTAACCGATAAAAAAAAACAAAGAAACAAACGAAAAAACCAGTATTTCCTAATTTCTTGCATCAGTGAAGCGAATATTCTATCATTCAAAGTTTCTCTTGAAATATCAGAGCGCGTTGCGATGTTTCGATTAATTTAAAAACTGTGCTCGACGAACTATATGTTGACTGTTCCACATGCTGCACAGAAGCTCAGCTTCGCGTCGTTGCGTCAGTCCACGAGGGAGTTCTATAGCTCTGCGTGGAACGACGATATAGCCTGAGCCCTGGAAGCTCGACGTAGGTTCCCATAACCCTGAATTAAAGGGATTAGTCATGAAAACGTATTTAACCGCAGCCTTCGCTAGTATATCGTGTTCCACCCGTCGGTTTGACGCACCCGCATCACTGAACTGCGTTGTATTAATGCAGCAAACTTACCGGCTTAAACAAACGTCGGATACCCTTTTGCTCACACTTGTGTGCGTGAATATCCAATTCTTTTGATTACACAACATTCTAGCAGAAGTATATTTAAATACATAAAAAATGTTCAAATTATTATTGTCTCTACAATGACAATTTAAAATAAAAAATCGTGTAAATTGAAATTTGAGTCGATATTTAAAAAAGCTGTTCTTTCGTTTGATATGGTACAGTGGTTGATTTTGGTATCAGGATAAAATGGTCGTGGAAAAAATATTTCGATTTTGAAATCGAAAATTTCAATCGCTTTGAGCGATCTATAATTTTTTTAATTTCAGGATCGTTATTTTAGGCCTATATGAACTCCTGAGGAAGGACGAAAAGAAAAATCATTGAATTATTTTGGGCCACCCTAATATTTATATGTATATGCGGCATTCCCAGTCCACTCACTTGGTCATCGGCCTGAACCCCTCAGGGGCAGTTGACGAACTTTTTTTGGGCATATTTTGTTTAAAAAAAACAGGTTTTTTTTCAAATTTTTATCACTTGTTTTACCTTATAAAATAATTTTTTTTACCATAACTTTTGAGTAAAAATGGATGTTAACGAGGTTTAAATTTCTGAAATTTTTTCCATAAAATCTAGGACTAAAAACAAGAACTTCCACCATAGTTCGAGAGTGGGCTGAGATTAATTTTTCTCTTGTGTTTGTTTTAAGGACACATTTTTTTTTACTAACTTTTGTTCTAATTGAAATGGCTTTTTTCAATTTTATTTTAATTATTGGGCTAATTTTCAGCGTTTGACTCACAAAACATGGGGGACATTTTTTTTACCGCGACATGCCGCAACAAACCATCATTGAAATTTTTTATATTCAAAATTTGTAACAAGACGTTCTTAATTTTCTTTTTAAATTGCATTTATTATTTTATACAAATATATATATATTTTTTCGTTTTTGTAAAAACGACTATAATTTTAATTTTTTGTACATTTATTTGTATTCTTAAAACTTGTAAACTTTAATATTGCTATTACATATTTCTTTGGACACCCTGTAAATATTGCAATATTTTTCAAAATTATATAAGTATATATTAACTCTGTCTTTGCAATTTTTTCCATCTGCCTCTTTCTTTTGATTCTCTTTATTTTATTTTCTGCGAAGGCTCATACTTTCCCACTTTGTAATGCTTGCGATTACCTCCTCACGTCTGCTACTATCAATCCTAAACTGTACAAATCTTTTGGGAGTAGCATCCCGTACCTGTAATTGGACTTTAGCCCGTTCGTCGATGTAAATAAATAAATAAATAAAAATGTAATATTAAACATAAAATCGTAAATGAAAAAGTTTTTGTTTGTTTCTTAAAGTAACAAATAAATACTTTCTTAACAAAATTATTTTTCACGAAATGTGGCAATTCGATTTTGCAATAAATTAATTGAACATAAAATTTTTTTTTAACTTTCGCAGTGAGATTTTATAAAACCATGTTTTATTTTATAAATTGCAATCAAATCTGAGAAGGAGGAAGTAGGTGAAAGTGCTATTCAAGAAAAAAAACTGATGAACGCATGACATGAATCGCAAAATGAAAAGTAGATCAGCGCAGACGAGTTTTCGAGAGCAGACATAGTCTGAGAGTCTTCGCGGCTAACGCTCAATTAATTACATTCGCTGAGTGCTTCAATTGACAGGTGATTAAACTGCGGAGAGAAGGTTTCCGGGAGACGAACAAAAAACGTCAAACCCAGATGGCTCATCACGCGCCAACGAGAAGCGAGCAATTCTCTCCATCTCTATTTTTGTCTACCTATTGACGTTATTATTGGAGCGCTTTTTTTTTTTTTTATTTCCTGCCTCGCCGACATTACTGCTTTCGGAAGTCGAGAGACTTCCAGAGCAGGCGAAGTCGTATATACCAACTGTGCTTGTGTATGATTAGCATTCATGAGCCATGAGAAAGTTCTCGCTGAAATTTGTTAGCATTAGAGAAAGATCTCTCGTACAGAATCCCTGGAATCACGAAATTTGGAATTTATTCGAGCATTATCAACTTGACTTTGGTTTATAAACGATTCGTCTCTGTTTTAGCAATTCGTTGGAAAAACGACAAAAATGAGAGTTAAAGAAAAATGTCAGTATACAAATAAAGTCAATGATGCGCAGACAGAGAGAGAGAGAGTGAGAAAAAAAAGTGCAAAGAGGAGACACTAAACCGATCGGCACATTTGTCGGGAGGAAGTCTCAACTCGAGGGTATTTACTTCCGGAGTTATACGTCCGCGCACGGTGACGGAAATGGAGTGGAAAGCAAACAGCAATCGAGAACGCGAGAGTGCGTTATCGAGTGATCCCCGGGTTCGATTTACACTGCAGTTGTATATTAGCCACGTTAAAAGTTCGCTAATACTACGGAAAAATCGATGAAATATCGTCGCGATGGAAGAAATCAAGAAGGATGAAGTACTTAACACTACGTCAAATCGGTGCTACCTTTTTTTAATCGTCTCTGTAAAGTTGTATGAATTATGGAAAGATTTAATTTAAAATCGAAACTGAAAGTTGTGTAGTTTTAACAAAAAGCTTCGTACACATAACATTTTTTGTAAGAATAACACTTTTTTTCAACTTCTAGTTTTACCAAAAACGTACAAATATATGTTAGGCATTTTTTTCAGACGAAAGCTTTGTATTTTCACAGTTAAAAACTTGTAAGTGAAAAAAATATTGCTACTTCTAATTTAACAAACAGAAATGTGTAAATAAGACACGCTTTTTTTGTCACTTAAAATCTACCAAATGCACATTTCTAAATTTTATTATTCTTTTTTCTGTCACTTTGCATTTTAGGGAACAAAAAATTCTAAATTGAACTAACTAATTTAACAAATAGAAACTTATAAATTAGACTGAATTTTTTCTTATCTTGAATCTAACAAATGAACATTTTTTTATTTAATTATTTTTTTTTCTTTCATTGTACAACTTTCGTGTACAATTCGTGTGATTCTCACAAGATTCGTGTACAACTTTATGTCACTAGTGCGAGAAGTGGGCACTTCCCGCGTGGCATAAAATTTATTTCTTCATTTTTTCTTGGCAATTATTTAATAATCAATCTTCGAACTTTGTGATTTCATTAAGAAGGACTTTAAACGATAATATACAAATAAATATTGCTCGAAATTCAAAAAGATTGATACTAAAGACAAAAAGAAACGTGTCTTATTTTCTTCATTGATAAAAAAAAAAATAACTGTACAGTGTGGATAGAATTATTTACAGTTGATAGAAATCTGAATTTATTTTGAGTCAATTGTAATAAGTTAGCTCTAGCAATAGTTTTTTTTTCTCACTATAGATTGTAGAACTGGTCGAGAAGGAAGTGGCATTCGTAAAAGATATAGACAGGCGAAGTTTAATTACCGCGCGACGTCTATTGATTCAACGGAGAGCAAAGTTGCACAGACATTGGATAAAATAGAGAAATATAGTCGAAGAGTACTGTGGAAAAAGGGAAGAAAGGGCGACAACCGACACCCGAGCTGCGCACAGTTCAAGTTTATTGGAATTCTACTGGTGCAAGAGAGGAGTCAGAGACTCGCGAGATTGTCTGTCCATCGAAGCGTGTTGGTTCACTCAAGACGGAAGGTCTCCAACAAATGGCCATTTCCCTTACTTTGCCAACACACAGACAATAACTCCTTGCTTTTACGCCGATCCCGAAACGGATATGATGGAGACAGAAATTACGGCGCCGTATAAGACTATTTCACAAATGACAGCACCAAAAGTCATCACTATTAGCTTTAATTTAGTTCTTTACATTAGACTTAATTATTAAGGTCTATAGAATCTAAATTGATGAAAATTGGTGCTACTTCTGGAAATTTTTAATTAATAAGATCTTTGCATCGGCTGAAACAATATATTTCAAATTGTGAAATATTTTTTTGTCATTTTAACAACAAAAAAATTATTATTTTCGTTTGGCAATATATTTATCAAATTTCACAATTTTAAGAACATTCTGAAAAAATGATATGTTTTCGAACGAATCAAAAAATGAATTTCGTGTATAAAAGATTACGATTTCTATCGAATTTATTGGCAATATTATTGCTTAAAATCAATGTTCTTGGTATCTGCAATGATGATGATTTTTTTTTTCTTAATTTTTCACTCCTGTCAAGAAACTCCAATCAGGCAATCCAACCAAAGTTTTAGTTAGCAACTGCCTTTAGGCGGACCCGGACGCTTGAGCGCTCGAGTTTCTTTTAGTCCGATTTGCCATTTGACACAAACAAAAAGTCTCATGTATGAACTTTTGGTCCCGGTCTCAGTGTGCCTGACGATAGCGACGACCAATCACGGTGCGAATAAAGCGGTGATAATGGGTAACGATATTTCGAGATTTGCGAGATATCTCGAGCCACCAACTTTTTAGGAGGGGATGTATAGGCGAAGCTTTTTAAGGTACACAATTTTATTCAAAAGTTTCGTTCCACGCACATCGATAATTTATTAACTCTTCGTAGAGAAATTCTGTTACTTTTATTCGATTCTTATTTATCGTTTTGAAAATAGGATTACAATCGAAAGGAAGGGAAAAAATCGTTTGTCCATGCTTCGTACGATTTACATCTAAATCAAACTAAGTTCAAATGTAAATTATATCTTGCCTTAGAAATGATAAATCATTTTTTTTCACATATGTGTAGATAAGACATTGAATAATGTGTTCTCAAATTTTTAACGGATTATTAAAAAAAAATTATAAAAAAAAATTAAATCGTGTAGCAATTGAACATATAAAAACTTTTACCGTTATAATATTGTCCACTGACCAAGCTCAAAAAATGAAAAAAGAATTATAAGCCCATTCTTTTCAAAAAGTCCAAAATTTTTTTATTTAATTAAAAATTTTCCTTCAGGAGCAATTTTTATAATTAATTTCCTTGTAACTCTCACGAGAAAGTTCCCTTGAGTTCTTCGAGTGAAAATTCCTATACTCGGTGCGGACAGATTTTACGTACAAAGAGTCCCCGCAAAACTAAGTCGGTGTAACCTAAACTTTACAAGTGTAAAATATAAAAATGATTTACACCGATGAACTTAGCTACAAAGAAATATTGTAGTTATACTGTTTCCTTTTTTTGTGCTTGAGCAGAAGTAATTTTAATCAATGTAAAAGTTTTTATATTTTTTTATTGCTCAACCATCTAATTTTCATAATCTTTAAGTGATTTGACATTAGTAGACTAAAAAAATTACAGATAAGTATATGATATATAAGACTAATAAGTTACATATAAGTAATTATCAGTTTGGATTATTAAAATCTATCAGTTAAAAACCAATCATCGTTATTGCACTTTTAGTGCGATCGATCAGTCGATGCCATGGCATGTAAAAGTCACGTTCTACATTCCAATTATCTAAAGTTAGCTAACTAAAGTTAAAATTATCTAGTTAGCTTTGCGGTCTTAGTGAGATTAAGAAACTTTCACTCGATTAAATTTGCCATATTCCGATCATACTCTCGCTCGCCTGTTATGTAAGCCAAGCACTTCTACAATCATTGTATATAATTGACGTCAAGAGTTATTACAGCGACTCTTGATTTTTAATGATTGCAGGGATAGGGACACAAGACGTTGAGAGAAATTATTTTCATCAACTCCTGGCAAGTAATAATTTTCACGCCAATTATACTGTACTTCGGACATTTTTGAGAGTCTCTCGGGAACAAGACCGAGTGGTTTTAGTCTGGTATTCTTAGAGACAGAATAAATACCTGGCAAATGCCTTGCATAATTATTGTTGTTAAACTGCGGGAGCAGAATATTCCAGAAATCGTTAGCGTAATGAAGGTTTCCAAGAATACTGCGAGCATAAACCTTCGATATAAATCAACGAGACTTTATTCATGCGTCTAAATACTCATACTACTCATCCGGATTACGTGTCATTATTTTTATATAAATTATATTTTCAACAATTACTGACTTTAACGTATCAAATTGCAAACCAGAGATACCCAGTTTTTTGTTATTTACAATCTTTTCTTTTCATCGTAAAATAATTCATATCAACGCATTAATTCCCACATATCACCGAAATATTTGGAGAATATTGTAGAAATATTGCAAAAACTTTTTAAACAAATAAACATGATTTTTGCCATTGAAATTTGTCATTAACCAAAAGTACACGTTATATTAATACAAATTGTATAATTATTGCATTATTCGATGAAAAAAGTCTAACACAAAGATACAATCGGCAAAAATTAGTATTTAAGGGCTTTAGAGGTTTCTGATTTTAAATATAACGTTAAAATTCTTGAGTTCTAAATTACGAAAGAATTTTATTAATAGCGCGGTTATCTTGGATTCGAACTGTTACGGTGTAATTTCGAGGTTGCTCTATACTTTTTAGGTTCAATATTTAATATAACTTAATAGTAAACAGGATGAAATTGTCAAGATATAAACCATCCTATTAACAATCGTTCTAGAATTACCTAATCTGGAAATTAAAAAAAACAAGGAACAGAAAATCTTGTATATGTTTTCTTAGTTGTATTGGTTATGACTGTGCGATTTTCCTTAAAAGTTATTTTCGTAATCTAACTCCACAGGTCGTAAGGAATCTTGAAAAATATGTAAACTAGAATCATAGTCATACGACACCTGAAATATTATTGAAATAGGAAAAACACAATTTTTCAACAGAACGGTTCTAAAATGTTTTTACCGTGATTTATTTTTTATATTTTACTACAATGTTTCACAAAAATAAAATTGTAATTTCCCATTTAAATGTTTTACAATACATTCATCAACCATAAAGAAGCGACACTATTTTAATTGCAATGAGTCTAGGGTTTTGTCTCTCCAGGCCAGGATTTTTCTAAATCGGCCCTATGACGGAGCTCTTACATGGGACCTAGAAAAATCCTGTCCTGAAGGAGGGGGATATTGAGGGACTTAGAAAAATTCTGACCTGAAGGGGACTTCATAGGGGGACTTAGAATCATCCTAGCCTAGAGGGTTTTCGAAAAATCAAGGGGGTCAGCTTCGATCACTCATCGGGCGGCCACCAAGTGCTGACCTCAGTCCTGAGGGTCAATACTTGAATGGGTGACAGTCTGTCTTTCCAGATTCTGGAACGGTGACATTTTAAGCCAACATTTCTCGATCGAACAACTCGATTCCTCAGGGAAAAATTTGGGCCTGGACGAGGGTGCACTTAGAAAAATTCGGGCTCGATTCCTGACACGACGGCGACGGCAGAATTTTTATGTAATATAGAGTTATAAGCCAGTAACAGGTCAGGATCTGACCCTAGAAGTCTGTACAGTCTGTACTGAGAGATATTCGAAGCATTTCTACAATATTTCTCTATTATTATGTGCTATGTGGGATAATCAAGATATTCGTTAAAAGAGTTGAAAATCATAAAATACGGTGAACCGTTTATTTTTATTAAATTTAAGTTGAAACATAAAAACTCACCCATATATTTGACGCCTGGCATGTATTCATCGACGATATCGCTGTTATTGAGAGTAACAATAAGTATCCGAAACTTTCCCTCAAGCTGGAGAGGCTGCATCGTGATGCCGTCTATCCTCCGGGAGCATTTTATCGAGCTAGCTGTCGTTGCCAGGCCGATAAGGAGTAGCAAAGTGTAGTGCCTCGCGTGCAAGACCATCTGGAACGATATAAGCGCGCATACGCGATTCCAGTGAATAATTAATTTAGTACGTAATTGTATGTAAACGATTTAATCAGTATAGTTCAATTTCCTTGTATCCTTGGATGCACATCAATGATGCTGAGCCAGGAGAACACGTGCGTTGTATTCACGATGATGGACACTAAACACGTAACAGTGAACGATACGTGCTGAAGCAGCACATTCATTACCACATGTGACTGAGTCAACTCAATTATCATGTACCAGGGGCGAAGCGAATTATTGAATAATCCTAGTCAAATTAGCTATAAATGATTGTATACAAGATGCTTTTTTTAATCAACTGGACCATTAAACAATTTTTCAAACTTTTTTTTACTCCTTCAAGTATATATTACCCATCCTCCCAATCGCCTTTCTTATAGCTTCTGTACCTACCAGTGTAGGATATGTAAAATTAAAAGCAAAATAAAAAGTGTCAGAATTAGTAAAAAAAAAAACTACAATTAGAAAAAATAGTGGCCCAGTTGATAAAGAATGCCTGAACAGAGACGTTAACTTGGCTGTCATTTCAATTTCAGTCTGTTAAGAGGATGGAGTTAACCAGAGAAAAGTAATTTTCAGAGAGCTATCTTTGTTATTCCTGTCAACTGAAATATTTGAAGTTTGTCTATCATTTAAGGACCGAAGCAAAGAACTTGGATTAAAAAAATAAAATGATCGCTAGATCAAAGTTATGCACTAATTTATAAATTGTGAAAATAATGTTGGTGATAGAGGCGTGCAAAAAAAATGAGTTTTCCACGTTGCATGGATGTTGAAAATTAATTTAATATTGCTTTCAGTTAAAAGTAGTACTAACTTACAAAAATGTTGCAAACTTACACACACTGCTTCCGGTGAAAAAGATAAAATAAAATATCTTTTTCATGAGCAGTACCAACATGAAAAAGTAAGTTGCTCAATTTTAGCTTCCTGATAAAAATGTGAAAAAATAATTTGAAGAATTTGACTTTGAATATTAGTTTTTTCCTATCGAAAAGTATGTCTTGAACTTACGAGAAGGCTTTAAAAAGTGACTCATTATTGCATTAAAGTTCAAACGATAATTGATTGCAAACATCACATAAAATGGTCAATTACATATCAACGTATTTGCCATTTACCCTCTGTGTGACTCATTGAACATACTAGGAACTGCACATTTTTTTTTCATCACTCGAGATGATTAAAACCTGCTCGTATCGTTATACCGGCCAATAGCGTTCGTTAAAAATTGCTATAACGATCCATGGCAATAATTAAACTCTACTGCTAATGAAAACATTCATAACTTGACGTATCATATGACGTACTTTACCCTGAACTGCTGCTCGTTTCCGTAAACTAGAACGTGTTTTGGTAGAACAGTAACAACACGATTATACTAATTTACGATTTCATTAGACAATGCGATCAATGTTTCCACGGAAAGCAACCCAATCCGGGTTGACGACCGGGCAGTATAAGCTTTAATCACCGATTTCCAAGCTCTTGGACTCTCTCCATAGGAACCACTCCATATAATAGATCCGTTCCCTGTTATGGCTCGAATAAGGCGTCTACCTCGTCAGTTATGCGCTTGACGGTTATATGCATATTTGTAGTTTCAAGCAGGAGCAAGTGATGCCACTGAACTGTACGATATGTGCTATAGGAATGTTGTTGCCACTCGGATTAAACTATAATCTAAACTACGAAAACCACTTTGCTTACTATATGCACGTGTATAAATATTCATTAACGTGAGTTTTGAGGATTAGCAAGTGGTGTACTTCTATAATAACCCGCTCTCGGAATGAACTTTCCACTATCGAAATTACACAGACAGGTACGTATTTCGGTTAATGAATTCACATGAAATTCAGCCTTTGCCTCGGGTGAAGTGTTAGGATTATTTTTTTTATTCATCAATGCTCTAGGACAGTATGAAAATAAATAAAATATTCTTTTTATATTTCCTTACAGTAAAGATGTAAAGTATAGATGCTTGCACTTTGCATCCTCATTATTTTTTTTTCATTTTAACAAAGGTATCTCTATGAGGAACGATTTTTTGGCTTCCTCATAGAGGAAGCTTTGTAAGAATTCAAAAATAATGACGAAGCAATGTGTAAAGTTCTACTTTGCACCGTTGTTTAAAGGAAATTTACAAAGTGTGTTATATGTATGTATCACTTCTTGCCCACTTTCCACAATCTTTTTAAAGTAACACGTTAAGTATTTCTTATATCTTTAAAATAAAAATACAATTGTGGATACAAAAATGTATAATGTTGAAAATATCTTTGTTTCTCATTGCGCACGTGTCTGAAGTTTTAGTTCGTTTTGACAGATGTTTCCAAAGTAGAAGCGGTGATTAAAATCGCTAACACGATTCGAACGTTCGAACACGAATGATTAAAATTGCTATAAAATCCGAAAGGCTTTAAAAAGCCAAAGTTTTGCATTATCGAAAAATTAGAAATTCAATAAAAACCGAACGTATTTACAGATACAGTTCAAATTGAATACTAATCGCCGTTTAACATATAGTTTTATTCGTAACAAATTATTTAGCTCGATAGCTTAAAATTTGCGGGAATTAGAGCGTGTACAGATATTTTTCGAAAAACACAAAGTTGAATAAAATTTGAACAGATGATTGAATTATTTTTATTAGTTCTTTTTTTATTGATGAAGCATTTCTTGAGATATCGAGGATCGAGATATTGAGATTTTCATCTAAACATTTTTTTCTAAACCACTTTTCTCGACGAGACCATTTGGAGTGTCCTGACATAAAAATCTCGAAAAAAAATTCAGGAAAGCAAAGCTTCTTCTTGTGAGGAAGTAAGGAATTAATTAAGAAAATATTAATTTTAGAGAAAAAAACTCTTGAATGTTTTTTTTCGGTTGATATATTTGGCTAGCACTTCTTCCATTACCACAAATTCACGGAATACTTTTGTTACTGTTTCACAGATTCGAACCTATTTTTCTACTTAACGACGATCATTTCACACACAGGAGACTGGACACACTTATAAAATGTTCTGACTATAATGCTATATGTAGATGCAGAGCTGATATTTAAAAAACCATTTAATTGGTGTTTTAATTAAAAAGATAAATTATTAAAAGAATAATACAATTTAATAATTAAATACTTTTTATCAAATACGACAAATATTTCTCTCGGTTTATGATAGACGGAATTTAATCATTTGAATCAATTATTTTATTCTAAATTTTAAAAACTCATTTCGTTACAGCTTTGATTAAAGTAACAGCTGTTGAAATACATATTTCATTCAAACAAAAAACGTACAGAATATAAAAATATGTTGAGTAATCTTTTTTTTATTTAAAAAATACGATATTTTTAATAAAATTAGTGGAATAACAAGAACTTGAAAAAAGTATCTATCGTATATGTATTTTTTATATGACTATCGAGTTACATGGGGTTGTGAGAAGGAAGGAAGGAATATATATACATATGAAAAAATACTATCCAGTTTGATGAAATATTTTAAGTAACAGTTTGTTCAACATATTTGATTGAACCAACGGTAACGTTCTTCAGACAAAAAGT
This sequence comes from Perithous albicinctus, assembly GCA_964016905.1. Taxonomy (NCBI): domain Eukaryota; kingdom Metazoa; phylum Arthropoda; class Insecta; order Hymenoptera; family Ichneumonidae; genus Perithous; species Perithous albicinctus. The sequence continues at coordinate 17,062,121 of OZ024690.1, read as the reverse complement.
AAATGATCGACAAAATCCTTCGATTTCACAAACGAATCCTTTTTCTCCAATTTAGATTTTACTTCTCAGTATCAATAATCTCAATTTTAATAGAACATCGAAAGTCATTTACAAGATACATGAAAAATTAAAGTCAACATTCGTGAAGAAATGCATTTGTTAAATTGTACAAATCTTTTTATATCCAATCTAAAATAAAACGTAGGAACTTTAAACCAATCTCCACATCTTTGAAAAACAATCACACAACTGTCGCAGAAATTCTTTATTTCTTTTAAACCCTTAAGTTCACAAAATTATTATTATCTGAAAAAATACATTTTAATTAAGACAAAAATATTATTTGAAATTGAATGTTACATCGAAGTCTAATTTTTGTTCTATTCTCAAGTTTTTAACAGCGCTAAAAAAATTCTAAAATACTCGTGAAGAGCCTTCACCAATTGCAGCAGCAGAATGATTGATATTTGGGAATGTTTGGTGATGCCGCATTGTGAAGCCAAGAGCAAAGAAACATTGCCAGAGTTTGCAGCTACAGTGAAGGCTTTGTGTACAAAGCTACAGCCATAACTGTGCATATTATATGCCGTATATACCATCCATCTCATCTGCATGAGTCTCTCAGCGCCTAAATACATTGCGCTCGAGCAGATCGCATTGTACATCGCGCATTAAGTATACGTACAGACACACACATATATATATATATATAGTGAGTAGGTATCTAGTCGACATTTGACGCGCTCTGGCGTACTGCCATTCGCGTTCAACGTCCGCGATCTGATCGCGAGTACCAGAACGGTGGATATAGTAGTATAGCATCCAGACTATACGGAGAAAAGTAGCAACAGAGCGCGAATGGGGATGCAAACAATGTCCTGTGGGACTCCTGGGGCGCGTTCATCATAACGGTCGTTATAATGAAACTTTGTAGTTCCAGCAGAGAACCACATTTGTCCGTTTCCAGCTCAATGATGCGACAGCGATTCTCCGGTACCACAATTCCCAATAGTGTTTGCCGTTTCGGCGATGCATCATCGGAAGATGAAAATTAATTAACATTAATTTCAATTGATCAATTATTATCGAGTGGAGGGAGATAATTCGAAATATTTCCCTAATAGCAGTCGCAGCAGCTTTAAAAAATCGACCGGTCGTTTTGTGATAAAAATTAATCGTATAAGCCGACCAGGTCGTTTTTTTTTTAAATTGTAGTCCGGAAACATTTCATCTGTTGGTCAGTTTTGAATTAGTGACTGTTTTGTAGGATATAAAAGTTTCTTGAATTCACACTTGCATGGAAAAAGAGTGCACGACCATTTTCGGAGGTCCTCCAAATATTCCACGAGATCCAGGAAACCGATTATACAACAAAAAAATCCAAAGTGCACTTTGTACTTTACAGTTTGCATGGATTACTTTTGTGCTATCCGTTTTCTTGAGCTTTTGGAATATTCGAAGGACCTCCAAAAATGGACGTGCACGCTTTTTTACAACATCTATGTTTTACAAAACAGATGGTGTTTATATTTTAGAAAATACATACTTCTTCATCATATCTCGTACGTTTTATTTATGATACAATTCTATAAGATGATGAATGTTGGAAAGCGACAGCCTCGTACTTATATGCATAGAAAGGTGATGGTTCGACACCGAGAAACCGACAAGTTTCTTGTTCCCTTGCCCCTCAAGTTTTGGCATGCTACGTGAAACTCCGATAGATGGCGATTAACTTGTACGTTTCTCGGAGTCGAATCATCACTATGCTATGCATATAAATACGAGGCTGTCGAAGTTTGACATTCACTTGAGTTCCATATTAATTATATAATTTAAATATTTTAGCATCCTTTATTTCATATGTGTAATAATAGTCAAGAGTCGAGGTAGCGACTCGATGTCAAGGGTAAGTGTATACCTCTAGTTTGAAAATCGTGTGAAAATGTTTGTTAATTTAATTGCATGTCAAATATTTATTTGGAAATTGTTGCAATAAATTCCCAGTGGAAGAAAAAAAAATGTAGACTATTCCAATGATAGGATGTCAGTAGAAAATAAAGATGAGACATTCGGAATAGCGGAAAGTTAGCACTATTTTATTTGCATTTGGTTGTCAACATGAGTAATCAGGGGAGGCTGAAATATATATGAAATATTGATCACAAATTGATTTGTTAAATGTGATTGTTAAATGTTATATTTTTTGGAAATACGAAACTTTCAATCTATAATGTTGTTTTAAATGAGATTGGAAAATCTCTTTATTCTGAATATTTAACGAAGCAAATAGAAATATTACTATTTCTTCAGTGTTCCATGTACATTCGTTGTACAAAGGATTCAGTGAATACAGCTCATATAGCCAAGAAAAATTGCAATTTTTTAAAATCAATAAAAAACTTATACCAGCTTCCTGGAATTTCCTATTTCCTTAACGGAAAAACTAATTTCACGTCAATATTTTTATAGCCTTCTCCAAATATTTATTGATATTGATAACTGAATACAGCTTTAGCAAAAAAATGTGGCGAGGCTTTGAAGTTGAGTAAGGCCCTTATTTTTCATTGCAAAAAGAATTCTTTTGCTGCTATCGTAGTTTTACGCTCATTTTTGGAGTAGTCAGCGTAAAAATCTTTTTCAATCTACAATTTATTGCAAAAATTTTAAACACTCAACGATATAATTTTTAAATTATCAATAAGCATATTTGGCAATTCTGATGAAGCCAAGTTTCGGAAAATCTTTTTCCATCTTCATTTTTTTCTATATTTTCCCGTTTATCCATTTGTCAAAAAAAAAAATTTAATTATATTTTTTAAACGTTATATTTCATTAAAGTATGAACAGAAAATTATTCAAATGCGAGCTATGAAAAGAAAAAGGGAGCTCCACGAAACTTCTTTCGTGTTCCGTTGACCTTTATAGCCAGTGCATAATTCTATTTTATATTTCGACCGTTTCGAGTTTTGATGAAATATTATATTTCACAATTTCCGCTCGACGCTTGCACAGGTTTACGCTTGTTCGAGATATCACGAGAGAAGTTTCGACAGGAGGCAAAAGTTTCGCCAACACGTCGATACTTCACGGAGAGTCTTTCGTGTAGCTGTCCACCAACTTTTGGCGTTACAAAGTCTTTTTCAGTCTGTGTTGCGCTGTATACCTTTCTTTTTACCTCGCCGAATGAAGTTTAGTTTTCGACGACCCTCGTAAACATGATCGCGGTGGAGCAACGTCGATTGATTCGTCCAAAGCAAACTTTCGGTGTACCTCAGTCGCTAAAACCACGACGTCAAAGCAATATACCTATCCCAAAGCTTTCAACGTTTGCTTGTGCTAAATTAAATATGCGCGGTGTTTTTTTTTTTTTTTAGAATTTCAATTTACAAGTTTTGCATTCACTTTTATATTCAAGCACTGGAAGAATCAAAGTACTTAATTATAATAAAATTAAAATGTTGTTGAAGTGTGGACAGAGCTTGTTGATTTATTTTCAACGAATCGTAAAATTAAAGCAGCTTGACAAAGAATGGAAGGTTCAGTCTTACCAAAAACCGATATGAAAAAGAATTTTGGTAGAAATTTCATTCAGATCTTTTTCTTTCAGTGAAAGGAATTTAGTTCTGACAATTGAACATCTACTGAAGTACGTCTCGGAGACTGTAAGAGAATGCATAAATACGGATCGAAGTTAAAGCCACTGTGATTCGTAAAATTTAATCTGTATAAGGTGTAGAAATTGCACTGAGAAATAGTGAGTTTCACCGGGACAGTCAAAGGAGCTGAGAGTAAGAGCGACGAGCAATTTTGGAGGGTAGTGAAATAGAGGTAGAAGCAGCCCTGAATGATGAAGTGCCCAATTCAGTAGACAGATTGCGAGCGGCGCCAATATGCCGGATTCTACGACGGAGAGGCTAGGGACATCGACGTAAGTCACTCTCTAAGCCTTCCCGTCTTCATTCAACGACCATACAGACAGTTTTCCCTCTGAGCCAACACAAGACCTTTCAACTTAACTCAAACTTCGCTAAGCCCGTCAATATTCAATCTCTTCCTGACATCCAAAACACTGATCTATGCGATTTATAGCAGTAGTACGCCACCTATAGGAATCACGTAACTTTATGAGCCATTTTTTATCAACTGGGTCACTAGAACTTAAAAAAATAAAAAATGTTCACCCCTTCAAATATCTTTCCAAATATCTCTGCTAATTTTTCTATAGATTCTGCACGTACCACTGTAGGTGATACAAAATTAAGAAAAATAAATAAAAAGTGTCGGAATTAGTGAAAAAAATATAATTAGAAAAAAGTGGTCGCAGGAATGCCAAATATAAAAGACAGTATATATAAAGAAGGTTTTTGATGTAACATTGTACCCACGATAACTTTGAGTTTGAACTTTGAAATTAAGATGGTTTTTAGATCGAATTTAAGGGGAGAGACTCTGGTCAAATTTACGGATATTCAAAGACTATATTTCACTTACGTGGCAGCTAGAATTTTATGAGAAATATATGTACTTTCGACCTATCAAACGATTTTTTTTTGCTAAGTGGCAAAAGCATGCGGGTAATGCGAGTCACGTAAAACCATTTTTTTGTTCGTTTTTATACTCTGCTTACTTTTGAATGAGAACCAGAAGGCCAAACATTTCCGAATAATTTTCGGAGGATTGGATCCTCGAAGGATGTTCGAGTAAAATTGGAAATAATGTACTATTTCTTACAAAAAGAAAGCCCTGATGTTTAAAGTTAAGGGAAAAAAGTAAATCTTTTCTTCCCCTCATAGTGACAGCTTTGCTTTTGCGAAAAAAAATCGAGATTTTAATGCCAGGACACTTAAAAAAATACTGTATATTTTAATTTAAGATTATATCTAAGCCTGCAACAATAAAAGACCTCTATAGCTCGTAAATTACGTGAGTAATTCATCTAAAATTTGTTACACCAGTTACGTGGCAAGTTCTCGCTATTGGCTACAATTTGTGATAAAATATATTAACACAATAACATTTTAAAGCATCCTGAATTTTTATATTCCTTGATTACAAAATTTACGTCGTACCACTCCCATTTGCAGAATTATTTTTAAATAAGCAAGTAAGCTAGAAAATTGCACATTCCTTCCCACTTCCGATTATTTCACAAAGCAACTTTTCGCAAAGCTTCCACTAATAAGGAAGCCAAAAGTGATCGACAAATTTCCTCATCAGCATAGAGAAGGCTTTGCGAAAAGTGGAAAATAATAAGGAAGCAACTTGGAGCGTTCTACTTTGCATCCTATATTTTATCGAATATTCAAATCGTCTGTAATAAAAATTACAAGTTTTGAGACATACATACAAAAAGTAGCGTTTTCATATTCAAAGAGGTATTTATAGATTCGAGCATAAGAAAGTGTTGATGAAAAATCTCGACGAAGCTGCAATTTCGACGGATCCTGATGAATTTGTAAAGCTCCCAATGTGCCACGTAAAGCCTTAGAGATTACGAGAAGCCGTGGAAAAGCCTGCGACCAAGCTCTTCAGTAGTCGACGGGGGGTCATCTCTCGTACATTCGAGCGTCTCGTTGAGTTCTCGTTGAACGCAGCTCTGGGGAGGGCTGAACTTTGCACTATACAGGAGTATACTTATATACAGGAGGGGAAAGTACCTAATACGTACTACCAGCAGCACCAACCAGTCGGTCGGTCTATCGAGCAAGAGAGAGGTGGTATTAGGATATAAATCCTTCGGCCACACTCGGAGCAATCTCTCCAGGACGATTGCCTGGATGTTCTCTTGGCCTGTAACCAGCCAACGAGAGTACGGATTATACGATGCTGTGCCGGACCGGAAAAAGCAGTCTCTTCCTCCCTATTCCACCGGTAGAACACAGAGAAACGTAAAACTGAATGGCGAGGACGAATGAAGATCTTTTTGCAGCACGCTCGCACTGTCTACAATCTCTTCCGCTGAACTCGTTCACTTTTTACGAGCACGAGAAAAGTTGCCCATACTGTCGCTGGTAGGTAAAATTAATTCCCACTGTGCAGTACGCTTCGAGAAAGTGCAATTTTACTTTATTGTCCGAATTCCTCGAATTGTAATTTTTATGATTTTTACGATGGTGACGGTGAAAAAAAAAATCCAATTTTCTATGTCAGATTGGTTGGAATATCTCACACAGTCGGAAAACCATATTTCGAAAGAATGTCTGGACGTTTGTGTATGCTAATATCTTGAGAGCATCTGAAACGAACCCACTCAATTTTCGCACAGAAGTAGGAACATCAAATAACCTAGTTAACTTTTCGCAGTAATTCATAGAGAATTTTAGATTTTATGGAACTTTGAATTTCTGGAACAAAGTTCGTAATTTTTCATCACTGCACTTTCCACAAATATTTAAATCACAAGCTTGTTGTGCACAATTTCTGGTGTACATACATAATTTCGTTAAGAGATTCTTGGTATATAATTGGAACAAAATCAATAAAATGGCTTAAATCTAATGGTTAGTTACAAAGTGGTTTACATCATATTACATTAGATTGAATTTTTTATTTTGACATTGTCATTGTTTCCAAATAAGAAAGACGGTACATAATATGGTGACCGATGTAGAAAAGTTGTTAAAGGAAACTGGCAGAATGTTGATGTTACTTAGAAGATCAGAGATTTTGGAAAAGTGTGAGTCCAAGCGTGGTTACGTACAGATTCTTCAAAGAGGGCACGTCGTCGATGGTCTTTTGATTCGTGTCTCCCGGGAGAAAAGAAAATTCAAAGTAAAGGTAATAAATGCCAGAGCGGGCACATATAAGCGGTGGAGAATGGTTGTAGGTTTTAACGAGACAAAACGAAAATAAATAGAAAGTATATAGAATGACGATTGTCGGATAAATCATGTCTGACTGTTGGTGAAGAGCGGAAAAATAGAAAAGTATAGAAAGAAAATGAGGATGTAAAGTAAGACTTTGCACATTGCTTCCCATATGAACTTTGACTGTTCATAAAGCTAACTCAATGAGGATGTAACTGTATCTATTTTGGCTTCCTCATATAGAAGAAGCTTCGAAAACATTCATAAAACACGACGAATCAATGTGCGAAACTTGTTTTAAATAAATAAATAAATAAATGCTGTTTATATATCGTATTTTGCTATATTTTCACATTTCAGTTGATCCAGTTTCACTTGACTTGAGTTAGAGAAAAATATTATTTTTTAATATATTCAAAATATCATAAGATCCAAACCCCTTTACCGATAATCACCAAATTAGGTACATTAGTAGTGGAGAGTATTATTTTTCGTCTGTAGAAAAGTTTGTTTGCAGAAAATTTTTCGAAAAATTCAAAATCCCATAAAAAACGAACCTATTTGCCGATTTATCCCAAATTCAATACCTGTCGTCCTTTGACATAGCTTTAATTGTAAACAATTATTTAGCTGGACAGCTAATAATTTGCGGCAACTAGAGCGCGAACATTTTTCGAAAAATATAAATTTGAATAAAATTTGAACAGACGTTTAAACTTTTTTGAAACTTTTCACAAACAAAGTTGTCCACCTGCTCCATGTGCCAAATTTTAGTTCGATTGTTAAAGCGGTTCTTGAGATATGACGGTTTGAATTTTGCACGCACGCACATCCGGACATTTTTGTAAACCAATTTTCTCGACGTTTCGGAACATTCTTAGTGTCCTGACATGAAAATCTCCGACATTTTTGTTCCCACGAAAACAAAGATTACTCTATGAGGAAGCAAACGTACAAGAAGCTTGCCGAAGCACTTTATATATTGAATTCATAAGACCACAACGCTCAAATAACATTAAAATATAAGAAAATTTGGGCTCTTGTTACAACATATTTGAACAGTTAGATTCTTTTTACAACTGTGGTCTGAAGTTTGTTGAAAATACGGAAGAACCCGTGAAAGCTTGTATATTGCTCCACGTATTTTTTCAGTCCGTCATCCATAAAGCTTATTCTATGTGAAAGTCTTCGTTGATCAACGGAAGTCCTCATTAGAGCAGGTCATGTGAACGGTGAACTAAAAGAAATGAGGAAGCAACATGCAAGGTTCTTTTTGGAAACTTTCTATGTTTGTCCAATGTCCCTTTTATACATATAATTAGAACCGGGAGTTTCAATTTATATTATATTTTATTATATATTTTCTTAATGAGGTAAAGCTGTCAATAAAAAAACGTCATAACTTTCCTTTACACGGTGGTTTCTGTATTTCCACACAGTAGAGAAAAATATTTTTGTAATATTTTGAAAATATTTTTCTGAAATATTGGAAATGTATTATGAATTTCATATATTCTTAAAACATTTCTGTAACCTTTTTTTATCCGCTCATAAATCTTTCATTATAAATGTTTCAGAAATTTTACCCGGGAATGTTTCTAAAACAATTTCGAATTAATATTATCGAAATATTTTGGAGACATTTATGACACATTGCGTACGATTTTTTTACGGATATATTCGTTAAAAAATAAACCTGTACTCTCTCACAGTAATACAGATATTTTTGTTAATTAACATTCTTTAAATATTAATTTTTTTTTTTATATAACAAGTTTTGGCCTCGTTTTTGAGTAATTAGGCAGTAGGCGAATGAAACCCTCGGAAATAAAACCCTCGGGAAGACGAGGATCGTTGTTGGAGGCAATTAAGCTGTTTAAGTTCTTTAGGTTCTTTAGATTCTTAAGGTTCTTTAAGTTCTTTATTCATTTATTTATTTTCAAGAATTTATAATATTCCTATCCCTCGCAAACTGTCTTTACAATAATATTTAGTAGAGCCTCTAAATGTTTTGTAATATTGGAAAGATAAAAAAAACTGCCTTTACAATAATATTTAGTAGAGCCTCATCATTAAAATGTAAATATTTAAATTCGTTAGTTCCACAATTGTAAAGTTCTGTTTACTGACACTTTACATTTTACAATCAACCGCAGAAATCTATATTTAAAATGTACCATTCTGGGGCTTAACTCCATAAGATCATCGGCTTTTTATATCCTAAATAAAGGTTCCAGCGGGACTAACAATATTTAAACATTTCCAGACATGTAACCGGCAAGCAAAATATGCTGTGTGGAATGCCCATACACATTGCCCAGTTTTGTAAGCAATTAAAAAAAAAGTCATAATGATTTAGGAACATTTCTATAACCGAACGAAAGATTGAGAAAAATATGTTACAATATTGTAAAAGCATTTTGAAAATGTTTTGATGCAATGTTCAAAAATATTATCCCACAATATTTTTAAAATGTTTCATAGCAATATATTTTTTTTTTCATATATTTCAGAAATGTTTCGTAATATTCAAAAGATAAAAAATATTGCGCCTTGTGTGATACTTTTCCATTACGTGCGTGCATAATATACAAGTATTAAAAATAAATGGCTCGTCTATGACATTTTTCAGCCCTTCGTTCCAATGATTTAAAATTAATATTGTAATATTATAATATTTTTTTATTATATTGTAATGTTGTATATTTTTAATTAATATCTGAAAATGTTTTGGTGCAATGTTCAAAAATATATTATCTCGCAATATGTTAAAAATGTTTCATAGCAATATATTTTTTGAATTTTCTTTTTCATATATTTCAGAAATGTTTTGTAATATTGGAAAAATTAAAAATATTGCATCCTGTGTGATCTTCCATTACGTGCCTGCATAATATAAAAGGATTAAAAATATATGGCTCCTATATATACCAGCCCCTCGTTCCAAAGTTTTAAAATTAATATTGTAATATTATAATATTTTAAAATTATATTGTAATGTTGTATATTTTTTATTAATATCTAAAAATGTTTTGGTGCAATGTTCAAAAATATTATCTCGCAATATTTTAAAAATGTTTCATAGCAATATATTTTTTTAATTTTCTTTTTCATATATTTCAGAAATGTTTTGTAATACTGGAAAGATTAAAAATATTGCATCCTGTGTGATCTTCCATTACGTGCGTGCATAATATACAAGCATTAAAAATAAATGGCTCGTCTATGAGATTTTTCAGCCCCTCGTTCCAAAGTTTTGACTTACTGAAATTAGAACGCGAACGAACGGTTAGAAGGTGTGTAGCTATATAGTGAGCTCGCTGATGGGTAAAAGCTCGAGGGTTTCTTATGGAAGGGATTCAAGCTGGTAGCAACTTCTCCGCTAGAGTGCAGGTTATCAAAAACTCTTACAAGTGTCGTCGTTTACTTTGACGAGATGCCAATATTCCTGAGTTGATGGGTTCTAATAAAACATAGCGTGTTCCGCACACTATCTACGTATATACGAAACCCTTAGCTATTTTGGTACGATTAACTCATCGCGATAACGATTGGACCAAACTGGAATGGCCGGAGGGAAAATTACATTCGTTGAAGATTCTACGCCTTCCACGAATGCAAATTCTCCTCAAGCTATCACGATATTTCATGGTTTGATGAAAAACGTGAATTTAATCGAATATTTTTTAAAAACCATTCTCTGGCTGTCTAAAAAATATGACACAAACTCACAGTGAGAATGAAAATGACAGGTCTATGTCGCGTATACACGATGAATATATTTTTTTAATTGATTTTGTGAATTGCAGTGTCACTGGCGTTGATAGATAGGACGATTATTCTTTCGATTTTTATATACAATAGTAGACCTCGCTATTTCAACTGTATTAAGAGACTTGCTTAATGTTAAGTCATTTCGCAACTGAATATAATGCATTCCATATCAATTTAGCCACTAAAAAAAATTCTTCTCAAGTAATATCTGCACATCAATTTATGTAATTCCAACAAATACACTAAGTTTGAATTTCATTTTTTTTGTATAACTTCCAATTGTTAAAAAAATGTAATTTTCGGTGAAGGGCTGTTTTGCCCTTTTAAATTCGATCGATAAACGAATTTTTGGAGTTTACAACTTTAAGGATAACTTGCATGATCGAAATTCGATATGTGAGACTCTATTGTATCCAATTGAACCAACTCTCTGTAGTTGAAAATATCGGGTATCGGATAATCGACGCAATGGGATTACATGCAATGCTTTGAATATCGAGAGTGGGTATTATGCCGTATCGAAGTACGTTGTAGGATGGATTAATTACCATTCACGTTTGTTCAGAACAAGACACATATTTGATTATTTAAGGAAAAAAAGTGCCCTTCATTTATTTCTTTGGAATATTTCTCGATTGATAAGAAAGTGCATAATCGTTAACATTAACATTAAAATTACATTAACATTAACATTAACATTAAAATTCATTAAAAATGGTAGTAAAATTAGAAAACGTATCATTTAATTTTTTAATGAAAAAATTATTTATACATTTTATTATCAGTATGGTAAAATATTCTGAAAAAATATTATGACATTTTTGATGTAATAAATAAACATAGTTCGAAAGAAATGCAATTCCGCCATGAGAAACATTTTTAACAAAAGCGTGTTCTATCAAATATTCGATATTTCCTGCAGAATTCAAATCTCACGCTTTTGACATGTGCGATGGAATTTCTTAGGAACACGTGACCGGCAGAGCAAGAAATAGAGATGAATTGCCTCGGAGCTGCCGAGACAGTAATATTTATTTCAGATTTATGACAGGAAATTCAAATTTATTTGATGGAATAGAAAATGATTCGGAAATCTCAAGCGATTTGACTGATGGTAGATTCACGCACGGATGAACGAGACTGACACACGTATGGCCGCGAAAGAAATAGGACTCTAAAAAGGGTTTCACGTCTTAAAGCCCTTGGAACTTTGGATTTGATGGGAGGAAATTTAACGCCGCTTGGGCTTTTGAGCAGATAAATATGGAAAAATCACATTATTTTCAATAGTTGATTCATAATTATTTTTCGTAGAAGACGAAAAATTGTACATTTCTAATAAAATAAAAAGAACGAGTAAATATTCGATTACATGCAATGGTATTGTCACGATGCGAAATATTGGCATAATTTTATTTTTTTGCTTCTGAATGTCGATTCTAAAAATGTTACTGTTAAATAAAAATGGCACTTCAAGAGAGAAAAAAAATAGTCTTAACATTGTTTGGTGAAATATCAACGTTATTAAGTCTATACAATTATTTGAAAGCTTTTCTGTAAAGAGTTCATGTAATAATACTACTTCGAAGTGAGAGTTTTTTTTCACCTCGAACCGTTGTTCGTCCTGCGATTGGTTGTCGCTGTCGTCAAACTCAGTGGGACCCGAATAAGGTTCGCGTATTGAAATTTTATTTAAAAGCTGATATAAAACGGCATTCAATTTTTATGGAGAGACATTTTTTCTTGCGACTTATCGTTTTCGATATTCGTTTACATGAAAGAGTCAAACCTTGCACATTGATTCTTCATTATTTATAATTTTTTACAAAGCCACCTCTGTGAAAGTAAATGCAGCCTGATCTGAAAATAAAAATAGAGAAACAAATTTTTCGTCGCCGAGAAATAAAAAATTCAAAGTACTAAAATCTTCAATATATTTTAACAACGATTGTAACTAATAATGATAAGTCACTGTGTAATTGATATTTTTTTGTGTGCATTTTACTTTACACTCCTCGACAATCGTGAATATAAAAATTAAAAAGGTTCAGTGAGAGTCATACGATATATCAATTTTCACCATATTTGTTACTAAGTACAACTGATGAAAATGTCAAAAGTTTTAATGCGTTTCGTGAAATGTTTTAAAAGCAGAAAGTGTTACAAATTTAAAAATTCATATTGCTAATAAATCCGAGCTCTTTTTAAAATTTTCATGTAATATATATATGTATACATTCTAGCTAATTACTTTGGCTCGAGCATTTCGCACCCCTGCGACCCTCTTCCCGGATTTTTCTAAGTCCTCTTAATAGACCCCCCAGGCCTACGTGCCTGTGTGTGTCTGTGGGTGTCTGTGGGTGTCTGTGGGTGTCTGTGGGTGTCTGTGGGTGTCTGTGGGTGTCTGTGGGTGTCTGTGGGTGTCTGTGGGTGTCTGTGGGTGTCTGTGGGTGTCTGTGAGTGTCTGTGAGTGGCTGTGAGTGTCTGTGAGTGTCTGTGAGTGTCTGTGAGTATCTGTGAGTATCTGTGAGTATCTTTGAGTATCTTTGAGTGTCTGTGAGTATCTGTGAGTGTCTGTGAGTGTCTGTGAGTGGCTGTGAGTGTCTGTGAGTGTCTGTGAGTATCTGTGAGTGTCTGTGAGTGGCTGTGAGTGTCTGTGAGTGTCAGTGAGTGTCAGTGAGTGTCTGTGTGAGTGTCCAAGAAAACACTCTGCCCTTTATTAGATTGTAGATATGAGCACATCTAAGTTTTTTATGAGTGTTTACGATGAACGTGCCCGTCTGGGTTTAGTTGCAAAAAGTGTTAATTACTAAGTTGGGTAATATAGGAAGTTTACCCGTTCCTGAGTCAATGCATGGCTGCAGGGTTTAATCAAGGAACCCTCAATATCATTCGTGAGTGATATCTGCTGACGTTGGCGTTTCCATTTCTCTTTCCTAGCATCAGAAACTCTCTCAACCATAATTCCATTTCACCGAACAATCGTGTAATTAATAGATTATTCATGTGTGCATTGTTCATTTCTAACAGCGTGCTTGAAATTTCGCTCTCTAAATTTATTGGAACTATGTGGTTCTCTAATTGTGACTGTTTTTATTTTCTCTTAATTTATTATAATCTGTAGTGGTATATACAGAACCGATAGAAAAATTGGTAGAGTGATCAAAACATATTTGTACGGGCAATAAAATGTAATCAAAAGTTATTGTGCCCCATATGATAAAGAATGCCTTATATGAGCTGCTATGTGTATTACAGGTTAGCATTTGTATTATAGATTGAAAACAAACATTTGATTCAACCTTTTCAAGCAAAATACACAACAGCTCTTAAAAGTATTAAAAAAAAAATTATGAATCTTCACCAAGAAAAGTTTACAACTTTTCCACAGTATGCTACACCTGAAGTATCACTTGTTGCACTGATGATTATAAGAAATTCACTGAAATAGATTCACTACAAAAAAAGTTCTTCGGCGTAGAATACCATTTCGCAGAGAATAAAAAAATCTTAAGATACATAATTCATATTTCTACTCGTCCGACCAACCTGGCTAAGAAAAAAGAACTTTAAGATTTCTTTAGCATTTTAACTTCCTAAGTCAGGGATTAAGTCTTAAGACTAAAGCTGCCAGGTCTTAACAGGAGATCTTACGTCAATTGAGAAAAGCCGTAATCCACTCTGCGACGAGAAGCTCGCTTCCTTTTTGTTCTAAGAAAGTGAGTATCTCTTCGTTAAATGAATTGCATTTCGGAATAGTGAGATTTAAGGTTCTGATAAAATGATATTATTGGCTGAGACGCAAAGTTTGTTCAATCTACTGAGAGTCCTCTGTAATTATCAAAGCAATCAGTCAGTCATTTAATAGTAATTTTCTACTTTTGCGAATATTGTGTTTGCAATTAAAACGATTTACAGTCAAATTGCATCATCCATTATCTTGCGGTTTATCTTACTCAATTACTAGTAGTTTAATGTTTTGTTAATTGATTATTTTAAGGAAAATAATGTTGATAATCAATTTTTACGGATAAATATATAGATAAGTATAAGGATAAATTAAAATAATAAAAATGCATTGAAATGGATTGAAACTTGCAGTATTCTCTTGTTGTATGTTTTAGACTGAATTTTAGGAATAAGGTAACAGTTCAACGTCTATTGATTTTTTTTTAAATTTTCTAAATTAAAAATTGTGAAATATCGCGAATAACGTCAGGTTATATTGATCAGGCCTTATTACATTGCTTTCAAATGCACCTTATGGCATCATTTCAAATGGCAATTCATCATTACAAAAATTATCATTCAATTGTTATTGAATATATTTTTTTTTATTATCTCTTTAATTTTTAGTCGATCTTAAAAAGTGTTCCAAGAGAAAAAATTACTGGAATCTATCATAAATTTAATAGCTGGAAGCAAAACTTTTTTTTTTTTTCAATAGTCGCCATCAAACATTTAATTAGTACACTTACATAATTTAATGGTTCATTTTTTTCAATAAAATAAATCAATTAAATTTTAACATGTTTGAACACAATATTTGCATTAATCAGGTTGCTTAATAACGTTAATTATTAATGATTACAAAATAAATTAAAAACTAACTTTACGTATAACGTATTTTGATTCTTCAATGTTTTTCAGTTTTATGTATAAAAAAACTTTTTCCCTGTTTTGGTGAAGCGGCTAATCATGATAAACTAACTCAACTAAAGCCAAATAAACCGATATTTTTTAATGAGGTTTGTGAAATTAATTCAACGAATAAGTACTATTAACATTTCACTCGTCGTTCATTGATCATATATATATATATTCGTAAACATATATAATTAAAACGACGGTAATTGGCTTGCTTCAATTAATAAAGCTATCGAATCGATATTTCAATGTGACAGATAAAATCGCTTGTATCAATTCAATAATTGTCTTTTTTTCCCTCTCACGATGCGAATTAAAATATTAACAACACGGTATAATTACACAATTACTTACTTTCGTAATATTAATTGTCTTGACACCGTAAAATGATGCACATCCAACGTAGTAACTTCATATAATACGAACGATGCACATCACGTGTCGTTTGAACCAAGTGAATGCTTAAATACGTCCGACGCGTACGCGGGTTTTTCGTCGACTGCTCTCGGCGAGTACAGCTAACCACTGTCTGACGCTATACGGTCCATCACTACTGGTAAAGTGTGGATCGCGCACGCGTCCGTCACTTACGAATCTCCCACGACGTACCAGCGGACTTTTTTTTTTTTTCGTTTCGTACTACAGACTGAATGCCTTAAATTCGAGCATCGGTGTGATCCGGCGAATAAAACACTTGATATTTTATTCAAAGAATCATATCTTTATCCGACGTTTTGTACTATAATGCACATTGAATTGGTTTCATTAATTATGAAAATTTGTAATCCCGAAATTCGAACGAAATTAATCCGAATATGTGGAAAATATTGATAACACATTTCAAATTCAAACATTGATGGTTTCATGAATAAAACGCTTAATGTTTTATTAAAAATATGAGCTTTGAAACAAAACTTTATACGATAAAGCGTATTGAATTCACTTTGTTAATGTGGATTTTTGTAATTATAATACAAACGAAATTAACGTAAACATATCGTAAAATGTTGATGACACACGTTAAATTTGAACGTCCATAATACAGTGAATTAAACTCTTTATGTTTTATTTAAAAGACAGCTTCATCTGATATTTTATATGATACAGTATTTTTTATTAATTTCATAGCATTTCGATATTGAAAATAAATGTATGGGAATATGTCAAGAATATTGATAACACACGTAAAATTCAAAAAACCTTAATGTTTTATTTGAAAAATTAACATTTTTTTTTTACTATTTTTATATGATACAACATATTCGCTTTATTAATGTGGATTTTTGTAATTTTGCTCTTCAAACTAAATTAATGTGAATATATCGTGTAATATTTGACACACTAGAGTAATTCGTGGTAAGCACATGGACCGTAAAATTTATTCCGTATATAATCTATGACTGCCAGAAACAGTAAGCAACGGATGGATGTATTAACGTGGAGCAGGGTAAGCAGAGGAACAAAAAAATTCCGGTCCGTTAATTAACTCGGTCTTACATGCTGCGATGGAATTTTTTTATTTACGATTCCGCGTTACCGAGGCAGCCTTCGCACTTTTTGATAATTATACTTTGTACGCGCTACTCCGGAGTGAAAGAGCAATTCACACTTAATTCATTTATGTATCTTGTTTTTTTTATTAGTACTTTTATTCCATAATTTTTATAAAACACAGAATAATAGTTTTCGTTTTCGAACCGAGATGTTAATTAAAAACCAGTAATGTCGAAAGTTAGACTTTACATTTTTATGTGCTCTGTTAACGTCAAAATTTTTTTTTTCAATTTATTTTATTACTCTTTGATAATACAAATATATTAATCATGTATTTAATTTTACTTACAGTTTTTAGGTGAAACTCCACCCAAAATAATCCAATAATAGTTAACGTAACATTTTTGTACATTCAACAAAACTCCTTTTGTCCACAAACATCCACTATTTTTCATTTAATTAAAAAATAAAAAGTTTGTACGTTTCCGTTACACAAAGGAAAGTAAAAAAAAGTACAACTAAAACTTTATAAGAGTTAGTTTTACCAAAAATAATAAAAATGTAAAATGACATTAGAAAAATTTTATTATGATTGAATCTTTGTGAATATAACTATATTTTTCATGTTTCATGCCTTGACGAGTTTTGTTTATTGAAATTACAACAAATTTATTTCAAAAATACAAAAAAAATATGTATATCTGTAAAGTTGTCAATGCACACTCTTTTTTTTTACACTAGCATTTAAATAAACCAATCGTGTAAATCATAAAATGCATTTTATTTAAATAACGAAGGGACTTGTAACGTATTCTGAAAAATTGATTTCACTGTGTATAATTAATTGTTTTATTTCACGGCATTAGGATTTTGTAAAAATGACGGTTAAATAAACAAGATACGCGAGAACGGATTTATTTATGTAGCTATGCGTCAATCATAAAAATATGCAATTTTGTATTTGTTATCTATTGGAATGCCCAATAATTCCTGAATACTATTGTCCGTGCCATTGTTTTAGGGACATTTAAAAAAAAACACCCCAAACCAATGTGAAAGACCGAGTCGGGTATTGTGAATGCGACAGTGATAGCTGCAACTTCCGGCATAGCACCGAGATTCTTGACACTTCTGACAAACGCAAATTCACATCAACCGCGCCAAAAAGAATGCAGTGGTGCATTCGCTTTGGTCCGAAATTTCGAGAATGTATTTACTTAAGGTCGTTTCGAAATTTTACTACCGACTATGGTATTTCACATCACCATAACAATGAAATAGAACTTCCAACCTGTTTGCATCACATTTTTTGATGCTGGTGTATGCAGCTCATGCTTTGTAGTATACACTTGTATGCCTACCTGACATGTGTACGACATGTCGCTCGCTACAAATAGTCCCAGATATCTGTATATGATATCCGTGTGCGTGTGCGTGTGCGTGAAAAATTCAAAAAGATGTATCTCCAGAAGCCCTTGACTGATCTCACCCAATTTTGGCACACAAGTACAAAAACCTTTTTCATGTATTTTTTAAAATGAAAATTCCAACAATTAATTACTGATCCATGCGACAATTTTTATATCCGAATGGTTATCTAAAAGTAGTCTCATGGATCAACAATTAATTGTTGTAATTTAATAATTCCCACCATCTCTCTGAGTGGGTTTGTCTGTCATAACACAAGAAAATCATTAGTCCTTTTCAATAGTTCCGAGTCAAACTTAATATAAAATTATCACAGATTTGAATACTCAGTACAATACACAGCATGAATTATATGTTATGCCGCATTCGCCCAATACATCTCTATCCACTTTTTCATCTCAATATAAAATTCGTCGATGCATCATGCGCCAATGATTTTTTTTTGCGTTTCTTGAATATAGTGCAATAAAACGAGTGGAAGTAGAATATAATATTTATAAACGAACGCAGTGATCGTACTTTTTTGCATATTGGATAATAATATCCGTTTGCGATTGCGGCACGAATGCGCGAATAACCCTTTAAATGACAATACTGCTAAAAAGCAATGTCGGTCGTTTCGCTCGACTGAATGTATCAATATCTGGTTGGCAATGCAAAATAATATTGCGGTGGAGAGAATTGCCGGGAGAATCGAACATCGATATGTATGTCGCTTTCCCTGGTTATCCATCCATTTCGAAATTGCGGTGGTTATCAACTGAACTGTTAACACGCGTTAACATTTAACTTTTACAAATACGTCACGTGTATTACATATACATTAAATAACTAATATTTAACAATAAATTAAATACATCTCTGATATCTGCCATATTGAACGATAACGTTCATCATGGATTTGCATGTTTGTATTATAATGAAATCCATGCCGAACTGGGACGATTCCAATATTCAATTTGTTTTATCTTATTTGTCTGTTTAACTTCATTAAGATCGTGAAAACATCGCATTTATTAAACCTCATATTTTTATGTAATTTTTCAAATGTGCATAGACATTTTTTAAAACTATTCAATTATGTTTTATTTATTGTTTTAATAATACTTTTTATTTTGAATCAAAATATTGGAGTCGCGAAAGAATATTAAAAAAATATTTAAAAATATAGAAATACTGCTGGATTGACGACAACGGAAAAACATGAAAAAACCATTTACTTAGGATGAAAACACTATTTTAAAAATTATTGCTTAACCATTAATAATCAAGTTAATAACTAGATTTATTTAAATATTGTATTGCAAATTGATATTTATTTAATTGGTAAAAATGAAGGAACAAATTGTAATAGTAATAGATTTCAGAATTTTGTTCTCTTAGGGTCGAATTTGAACTTAAGTCCGATCTTAAGTTCGAAGTTCAATCTTAAAAATCGATCTTAAGTGCGAATTCGCGTCCAAAAATTCGACCTTTACTGCTGCGAGAGGTTCGCTCTATAGCCGAAAATGACAGCACTTGTTTTACGCTCACTTTTTTTTCCGTGTTCATCGCGCGGAAGCTCGAAGCTCGACCGCTGTCAAGCAAAATCGCAGTTTAAGATCACATCCGAAAAAAACTTCCGCCACACGGGACAGACGAGATCGCGGAGAATACACTAAATTTTCGGAATTATGTACGAGTGAATGAAGGTGACCGTGTGTTTCATAGGATGTTGTCAACAAAAGTGAGAAATCAATCGGTCGAGAAGATCGGTAAGTAAATCGGATCAACACAAAATTAAATTGTTCCTTTCTCATTTTTATTAATTCTTCATTATACATAATTATGGAAGCAAAACCGGAGAACGAAACGGAAAAATGCGGCGTCGGAAGAATCTCGAGGTTGCCGACCCACACAAGATCACCATCCACTTCCGGTCTAAAGAGCAAAATCCCAACGAATGTCGGTCACGTAGGACGTCCGGGTGCAGGGATTTCGTCACAGGCGCAGGACAATTCTCGATTACTGACATCCGTATCTTCGGATCGGACAACCGTTGATAAAGATTCACCGATCAATTCCGGACACCGTTCAATCTCGAAAAGTGCAACGAATGCTTCGAACCCACCGGCAGCCTTGAACACACCCAAGGCTAAATCATCGACGCCGTCAGGTGGACATTCCGCTATGCTGAAACGACAACTGGAAAGTCAATTCTCGACGAAGAAAAAGCGTTATGCGACGCTTAAGAAGGAATTGACGGACAAGCAGGTTCGCCTTTACTTTAAGGGATTCCGAGCGCTTAACACTAGTGAAATTAAGTGGAATTAATGCTACAGATTTTTAAAAATCGTTTTTACAAAGATTTACGGGTTAATTGATTGTCGTAGAAAATATTCGTAGCTATGAATTTACAAAAATATTAACTGATTTTCGAGTGATATTTTAAGTAAAAGTACATTTTTATTATTGGTATTTTTTAATATCATTAGTGTATAATTGTTTATCATTATTAACGCGGTTTATTCAGTTTTTTTTTTTAAACCATGCTCCATGAATTGGTGGCCAATTACTAAAGATTTGATTATGTTAACTGTTTTAAATTATAGACTTCCGTTTATGAAGAAATTTTTTTCATTGACTAAATATCAGACTGCAGTTTTTAAACGATTAAAGCTCTCAAATATTTGGATAGAAAATTTGTAGGGCGTCTTTTGAGGAACAGAATAAAACGTACCGTAAGAAAAACGATAGAGAACTAAGAATTATTTGTAAAAAAAAAATTCAGTTAAAGTTTTTGCAAATCTATCACTATTAATGTTTATCTTGATTAGAAACATGCTGCAATATAAATTAATCTCCACTAATATTATTTAGTGCATACATTTTTACAGAACCGATTATAAAAACGAGTGTGAAGTGTCTGATTTTTTTTTGCTCCCTCAAAGCTTCTTAAGCATAGTTTTACATTCATTTTTAAAACTAAAGAATACCAATTACTTTTGGATAACTTAGTTCTGGACAGCACTGCCATAAAATCGTATTTTTGTGATCTTTAAAAAAGAGTAAAAACGAAACTTACATTTGTGTACTTAAAACAAAAAGAATTGATCTACAAAAGTTTACAAATTAGTTTTGCTAATTTTTCCAACGCATTTTACAAGTTCCTAGATTTATCAGATGTAATTGTAAATAATTAGTATTTTTATTTACAAAATATTTACTGTCATTTTTTTTCTTTTTACAAAGAACGTGTTACTTTTTATAAAAAGGTCGATAGTACATATTTAAAAAGCAATTCTAGTGGCCACGTGGATGAGATATTCAGTCTTGGAATATCCGTAAATTCGATCTGACTCCCTCCCCTTAAAGTCTTACATTTAAAAAGTTATTTTTCAAAAGTCTGAAATAAAGTTTCGCATATTTTGTGTGACAGATGTTACGTATAAATCGCGTGCTTGGAATCTTTCAGAAAAATGCGTCAGATCTTTACGAGGAGATGTCGCAGCTACGCGATAAGTTGATAGCGAGCGGTGCGAAAGATCCTGGCAAAATCGAGTCGATAAATCTCACGGGTATTCCGTCTCAGCAAGGCGCAGAACAGTTTAACGTGAATTCCCACGCGTTGCGAGGAAGTGGCGAACAGGTGTACGTCCCAAATTCGGCAGTTACCACCGAACTTGTTTCATCTTTAGAGGTGAAACTTCGTGAAGTGCCTAATCGATGTTTCGATCTTTGCGGAGAGTTATTGCAGAAGCGCAACGAGATACTTCATCGTCTTGTGGAATTTGATCAGAAGAACGACGAGGCGAAGATTGATTCAGAGTTCGCGGAGCAAGTTGAGATTTATCGCAAAGAGAGCACGGAGCTTGAAACACGACTGGAAGAAAGTAAAAAAGCTCACGAAGAGACTGTAAACGAGACGATCGGAAAGATTACTGTATTCTGGAACGAAGTTGAAGTGTCTCGATGCAGGATACGTGAATTGGAGAATACGAGCGAAGAAATGATGAGAGAATTGCATGTCAAGGTGGACGCTGCGCTGAAGGAGAAAAAGATCGAGTCTGAAAAATACGAGCAGTTGCAGGAACGTAAACAGTCGCTGGAGAACGAATTGCAGAAACTTAAAACGAGAATTCGGGCAATGGAAACAAGATCGAATGACGATGAGACGAAAATCACTCAATTGCAGAATAACGTGAAGAATTTGGAGTCTCAATTGAAGCACAAGGAATCCGGTGTCGAGCAACGTTTAAAAGAGATGCAGAAGAGTCTGAAGAACAGTGAGAGCCTCCTGGCAAAAACGGAAAAGCAACGCGACAACTTCGAGTCACGGTTTAATATTTTTTTACATAGAATAAAATTCGAATAGAAAAATAATTTTAATGTTTTTATTTATTTGAATAGGCTGAATGAATTGAAGAGGAATTTAGTATTAAAGGAAAGTGAGGCTGAGAATAAGATTAAGGAGCTGTCGGAAAAATTGAACGCTGTCAATGCTGAGTTGGATAAAAATCACGAAAAGTGAGATAAAGTTCTGAAATAATTGGACAACTTTGAAATTTTTAATTCGTTCTTTTAGCAGTCGCAGAAAAGAAACTGAAGTGGCGGTTTGTGATGAAGCAGAAGAGCAATCTCGATTGGCTCAACGCGATGAAAAAATCGCGACGCTTCAACGTGAGAAGGAAGATATAATTAGAGTGATGCATCATGGACTTCTTAGCGAAGGAAGTGCTTTCGTTAGTATGCCAATTCTCATAAAATTAACTTTTAACCAGATTGAACGAATATTAAGCATCTTCCCATTACATTATTTACATTTACCGATAATATTAATCGAATCATGCACATAGTAAAAAAAAGGAACGTCTGTCATTGATTATCAAATGATTGTGATCTAGATTTTATTTTGATGTAAATATTAATCGATACTTTAGAAGATCGACAATGACAGCAATTCGCACGAGATGATCGTATCAGCTTTGATGAAGAAGATGCAAGATATCCGTATGAATGTCAAGCTGACGTGAGTTTCTCACTCATTTCTGTAGTATCACAGTTTTTATTATAATTTACGAATTTATCTATTCTCTTAGACAAGACAAAAACGAGAGTCTTCAAAAGCAGCTGTCCGAGTTGCGATTGCGAGTTCAGACTCAATCAAAGGAAAGCGGAAGTGGCAAATCCACCTGGTCCAATCAAGTTATCGAGCTTCAGCAACAGGTGTGTGATCTTCGTTGCACCGTCACCGAACTGACTCATCGAAATGAGGAGCTCGAGATTCAGCTTAATCAGAAACAACTTGAGATCGAGAAACAGGATCGGGCAATTCGTGAACAAGGCACAGTTCTCAAAGTCAGAGACGAGGTGATTGCTCTTCTCAAGGAAAGGCCGGATGCTCGAGCAAACTGTGAAGGTGGACATCTTTTGGTAGCGAAAAAGAAGAATTTACGAGATCGTGAACAGGTTCGCTGATCAGTAATAAGCGGATGTGTAAAGAAATTCGGTAAAATGTGAATTTTCTGTTTTCAAGAGTTTTACAGCTGCTTTAATGCAGAAAAGTTTTACGTGTTATATGATATCTTTTCTGCGAAGATAAAAAAATCACAATTACACCAAAACTAAGAAAAAAATTGATAAGTTTAGAAAAATCAGACAATTCATATGTTGTTAAAAAATTAAGTTCGCTATCGAATTTTGTAGGTAACTTGTTTGTTACTAAAATAAATATAGCTTTTCAGTATTATTATTATGAAAAATCTATGATTTGCTTCCTCATAGACGAAAACTTCGTTTTTATGAAATTTTTTTTGTCACTTTTCAATGTCAGTATACTCAGATTGTCCAAAACGTGGAGAAAAGTGGTTTAGAAAAAAATGTTGTGCCTGTGTGTGTGTGTGACAATTTTCTTGTTAGAGCGATAACAGAAATTTCTGAGATATGATCCTTAAATTCTATACACCGTGGGTTATTAAACGCGTTTGCATTTGGCCTAAATCTGTTGAAAAGTAAAAATTTTAGGGCGTTTTAAAATTTTTTAAAAGATTATTTTTACCCTCTATCTCGTGCAAAATATCTGGCTGAAATTATACACTAATGAACTAACATTGAACTATGATTGGTGTGGAACTCGATGGGCTTCCATCGAGTAGTTCCAGTTTTATAACAAATAGAAATTTTTGGAAAATATAAATAGACCTTTTGTAAATTCAAATACAAATTTACGATACTCGACTATCAAAGAAAACTTTGCTTCAAAGATTTTCTCGATGACGGTCTAAAAAAAATGGGGAAGCAATGTGCAAAGTTCTACTTTGCAGCTTTTTGGTATCCTCAGAGAAGTTATTTTTTTTTATCCTTTATTCCTGTCTCAGTATTAACATTTTAATAAAATCAAATTTTTTTTTGTATGAGTAATGTATGTTAACAAAAAAAACGACCTTATGTTCACTCTATTTTTCTCCAGGTGGACAAACAAATAGCCGAAAAGTCCGAGAATCTTCAGCAACTGTATTCCACTCTCGAGACGAAACAGATGCAGATAACGCGTCTGGAAGGATTGGTGAAGCAAATGGAGATTCACCAGGACAGAGCACAGGAGCAACGTACTAGGCTTGAAAAGAAGATAGCCCAGCTTCAGCTGGCGATGCACTACAGAGGCAAAAGCCATCGGTACGTTACGATGGAAAATCCTGTTTCACCATCAAAAGTATCTAGCGCCCCAAATCGCGAACCATCACACGATCAACAGGCTTCAAAACATCCAGCAATGTCATCAAAATTGCCAAATAATCTCTGGCAACCGCGATCTTGCTCGAGACCGCCACTTTCTCGGTCTTCACAGCAGCATCCTCAAATTCAGCGTTCTAAGACATTAAATTCCATTCAAGTAAAATCCAGAACAACGACAAACAATGAATACGCTATACAAATAATGGATGAACTTGCACGTACTTTGAGACGGGAAAGACAGTACGATTATCAAAAAAGAGGATTGAGGGAGGGACGGCTCCCGAGGGAAGATCGCGGAGCTACTTATGTCGAGAACAACGATCTCGATGCTCCTGTAATATCAAAAGATGAAATTCACGAGTCATTCTACAATTGGCTCGTTGAGCCTTGGATGTTCGAGGGTGAACCTTCAAATTTGGTGCATTCGTCCAGTCCTGTTTGCCATAACCGTTGGCCAAGAGGGTATACGGTTAACTCTGAGATTTCAGTCAATGTCAATCAGGAAGATCCTCCACGAAGGCGCCGAACTCCAAATAATTGTAGCATGGAGTCCAGATGCGATAGCCCTGAATGTCGACGACAAGTTGTGCCAGACTGGAATTCTTCTACAAGTCCAACGAGAGCGCGAACGAGTCCACAAGAAAATGCTTCTTCACGTTCGCGAAGACAGCGATGAACAGATTCCTATAAAAATAATATATATAATATACGAGCGGGCAATATCTTCGATCGTTATTGTCTCTTCATCGAGAACGTACATTTTTCATGGACTAAAATTTTCTGTGGCCTGTGGCGATGTGACTAGCTTTTCACTAACATATCTTGCTTTTTTTTAGTAGTAAAACTCACTAAAATTTAATACTAATTGGACAACTGGTATGAAATAAAAATAAAAAGAACGCATGCTGAATTTTTCGTTTTGGTAAAATGAATAGAAAATTATATTGTAATTTCGTTCATGTGATTTCAGTTAATTTTATTGAGTTTAACTGGGTAATAAAAATCAAACAAATTGGCTTTCGCATTGCCAACGATAATTCTAAAATTGGAAACGACGTCCCGCAAATTCCTCGTGTGGTCTGAATTTAACGGGCATTTTTTATGGCCTACGGCAATGTGAATAGTTTTTCATTACATTTTCTTTTTTTTTTTTGGTAGTAAAATTCAATACAATTGATATCACATCAATCTAGCTTCAAATTAAATTAGATGGAAAATACGCTGGGTACTATATATTTTTTTTAAATTTTGATGATGGAAGATTATAGCTTTCTTCATACGCTTTTAATGGGTTCTACTGAGTTTTACAGAACAATAATGAAGTAAAAGGGCTTTTCACATTGCCAGCTGTAATTCTTAACGAAAAATCAGTGTCTCACGTTAATTTTTCTGTGTGGTCTGATTTAACAGGCTAGGTACTTGCTGCTGCATCCATCTTCATCACACCGTGTGTCCCACATTCTCGCGTAAAAGATGTTCCTTACAGAGTGCCTAGCCGTTGAAACAGACCTACTCCCTTTCTTACTTTTAACATCCATTCTCAAACCTATGTCTCTATTTTGTATGTTCTAGGAGTAGAGGGTTCAGCATCCTGTAAGGAATTTTCTAATCATCCCCCAACGATTGAAAAAAAAATGTGTGCATTGTAAATTTATTATATTTCGTCGTGGCTGCTGAACCATAGAAAAATTCATACTGTCATGTGTCCCTAAACCATTGTTTTTTTTGCCTAGTCTTTAGGAATCTTTCCCTGGTTCATCATCCACGCTTTTATACATAATGTACAAAAAATGAGAAATCGAGTCGATTCAGTGCGGCGGCTTGCGACTATTGTAACGAATTATCGAAAGAAAGATAATGTTGAGTCGGTTTTTATATACTCGTTGTATTTGTATCGTCTTATTTATTTTGCAATGAAACTTTACGAAATAAAATTATGTACAGCATGATGCTGAATTGTTGTCAATCGCAATAACTAGGGTACGATTAGCTTTTTTTTCTGGGAATAATTATTCACACATTCTAAAAACAAGAGCCTGGTTGTCTAATCTCCTGACATACCCGCATTTTCAATGCCAAACCGTTCGCCGAACATGATAATTACTGTTTCTAAATAAAACAGCGAGGCAAAGTAGAAGATTAAACAAGTTGCTTCGGTATTATTTACCATTTTTCACAAAGTCAAGTCTACGAGGATGTGCATTGATCAATTTTGACTTCCGAATAGAGAAAACGGTGCAAGAATTAAAAATAATGACGAAGCATTGTGTAAAGTTCTACTTTACATCTTTCTTTTGAAAGTATGAAAAGAATTGCAACTCGATGAGATTATAAATTAAAAACTTAGTCTTGTTACTTGAATATATTTCAACAATTGTAGCAAATAACGAGTAGCTGTGTAAGGGATTGTGAAAAATTATAAATCAATCGCTTAAAACATTTACGACTTACAGGCGTTTTTTACAAGTCTTCATAATCCTGAATATTATAAAATAATGTTTTCTAAAATTTAAATGCCTCTGTCAATTTTCATGAAGTTTTTTTTTTCAAATTTCCTTGATAATTATTTCGGAAGTGCCTAAATTTTTAGCTCATTTCGTCAAATATTTTAAAAGTATAAGCGGTTACAAATTGAAATATTTAAATTGCTATAAAATCCGAAACGTGGTCAAATTTGAATGAGTCAGTCGATTCTCACATAATTTACGAGTATGCTATATTTCAGTTGGTTGGCTCAAGGCATTCTAAATTTCTAAAAGTTACAAAACTTTGTTTTTTCGTTTTTTAAACAATTTCAACTTTTATTACAATTATCACGAAACTCTCTAAAATAATTCTCACGAAATCAATACTTCCTCTAAAAAGAAGCAAAGAAAATTCGTTTTTAACACATTTAAAATTGCTATCGTCATATTTATTCAACAATTAGTCATAATGAAACAGAAGTATGTACAGGATTAGAAAAATACGTTAACAAGCGTCGTCAATCGCTCTCGTCTTCGCTGCTTCCGGAATACGCTCCAACAAGAGACAGTCCAATACCTTGTGGTTTCTCATTACTGGAAGCCTCATTACTAGTCGTAGCTTCGATATTTTTTGGCGTCACAGCCTCATTTTCATCGCTCTCTTTAGGCTTAACACCGATGCTATTCGAGTTCGTTTTGATGCCTATAGTCGACTTCTTCTTAACCAAATTATTCAAAGCAACTCGCGAGGACGTTCCAACGGTAAATTTGGTTCTCGACGATCCCGCAGAACTCGAACCAGCCATTTTCGTCGATTCGTTCACCTCAGATTCTCCGATTCCTGTAGATCCTTCATTGACCACAGCCTCGGTCGGATTATTCGTCTTTAAAATTTTCCTCGGTGGTTCTGTCCTCTCTTTGTCCGGCAATTCGATAATTTCCTCCTCCACGACAGTTCCGCTCGACTGTTTCTTCCGAAATATCGATTTCACATATTCCTCATCCAGCTCTTCCTGTTCCTTGATTGTTCGTTGTCTCGCAGCTTCATTATCAAATTGCTCGAGCATCTGATCGTAATTAATAGTTTGTTGTCTCCTATTTAGATCCTTCAATTCCTCCAATGATTCTAATAACTCCAATTCTTGTTTAGACTGCTGTGTTCTCTTTTCCAACAATTTCATCGGATTTGTTGCTTCCTCTTCCTTCTCCTCGTCCTCCTCTCTCTGTGCCTGTTCTTCGGCCAATTTCAAGGCCATAAAATTTCTAGTCGCCCCAGCCTCAATCTCGTAGTCGGTATTCTTTGGGTCTGTTTTGAAGGAAATTTCCTGCAGGCACCTCGTACATTTTATGTAAAATCTGTAAATTCTAATGCCCAGATAATCGTCGCCTTCGACATCTTCCTTGCGAGCGTTAAATTTTTTCCCTTTGTAAATGTACTCGCCGCATGTTTTACATCGCATGTTGAATGGTGCCATCAGACGTACGGTATATTGGCGATTGCGGGCCAATTTCATGCGAGGTATTTTGCTAGGATCGAAATCCGGGGGATAGTATTTCTGGGGATAACAAATTTTTTTTTTTAGGTTAGAACATCGATTGACGATAATATTGGGCGTTTTTATTATATCACAAAGGTAGATAAATCATTTGTACTTACGTTTAATACTTTACGTTCCGACATTGTGGATTTTTGTTGGTTTTATTTGAAAAAGAAAATAATGATATACTTTTCGTGGCACAACAAAAACGTACGGAGTTGTTGTCACGGTGTTAGATTCTTCATCACAGCAACCGTGTAATGTTGAATACTCAAGTAGTTCCGACGTAGTAGCGGCAGCACCAGTCGGCTTGTTGATATCGAGTTACGCAACGATTTCTATTTTATCGACAATTCAAACTCGATCATTGTACTTTTTATCTGAAGAAAAACTTTCCAAGTATTTCGATGTCAAACCTAAACTGTAAAAAGTGTTTATTATGAAAATTAATATACATTTATCGAAAGTTTTTTTGTTTATAAAAGCCGGTATTAATTTAATATACAAGTGGTAAGTAAAATTAATAAACGCTATAAAAGTTGTGTTTTATTTTGAAGTACTGGAATATTAATATATAATTGTATATTAAATTCAATAGATTGGTTTATGTATTAAAAAAACTTCTCATAATAGTTTATAAATGTAACAAACATTTTTAACAGAAACATTTTTTTTGTAAAAATTAAGGTTCTTATATTAGGAATAAAATTTTATTAAAAAATCAAGTAACATTTAATTTAATATACGTGTACGATGAAAAATGTACGATATGCAAAAAATGGTAAAAATTACATTTTACTGAAAAGCTCTCACAATAGTAGAACTTTTGTAGTTGACACTTTTTTTTTAGTTATAATTTTTTTAATACGTTGTTAAAAAAAAAGAAGTCACAGAAAGTACCTTCAAGTAGGATTCTCGTAAAGAGAGATTTCAAAAAAAGTCAGCAACTGAGAAAAAAATGTGTCTGAGTTGAAAGAGCTTCTTGCACAGGAATCAAATTTTGTTCGAAAACCAAAAGTAACATTTAATTTAATATACACATTTATGCTGGTGAAAAATTAATGTACGATGTAAAAAATGCGAAAAATTTAATGTAACTGAAAAGCTTTAACAATAGTGGGACTTTTTTGTAACATATAATTTTTTTGTTACATGTAGTTAAAAAAAAATTGAAAATTATGATGTGTAAGATTTAAAAATCTGAAAGAATTCACGCAAAGTACTTTCACGTAGTATTCATTAAAGAGAAATATCAAAAAGTCAGTGGCTGAGAAAATATATGTCTGAATTGAAAGAGAATGTATCAAATATACATATGTTTAGTTGTTGATAATTAAACATTCTGAAATAATGCTAATCTTCAATTATTTTTCATTTAAATCACAAATGGGATCATTTAACTGGCAGATTGAATAATTATGCTTATATAAAATTATTCTAAAATATAAAATTTTAAGGAAATGCTGTACCTATTTTAGGCAAAAAAAAACGTGTTATTTTATAAGTACAAAAAAAATTCCACTACAAATGTGGAATAAAATTCATTTTTCTTTCAATACATACTTTGTCATATAATTTCCATTTTTTATGAATATGCTGCTACAATTTTCTATATTTGGGTCTGAGAATTTTCCGACATGATCAGTTTTTATATTCCAGGATTTTCCGAATAGAGAAAAAAAAATCATTATTTTGCCTGAAATGGGTGTCATAAATATAATCATTCTGCTAAAATATTATAATTACGATAAAAATGTTTTTAATAGATTTTTGTGATCTGCCAATACAATAACGATAATTACGACCAATCGATATCCGATTAATTAGCCACCACAGCATGAAAAATGTGAGCTGTTTCAGCGTTTGCACGTAAGAGCAGTTTATCCGGCTCATTGGAGATAGCATAGAGGCTCATACGTTGTGCGTTGAATCTATTCAAACATTGGATAATAATAATACGGGCATTTGACCGAACTCTGAAAGAGCGAATTGCAAGAGAAGAGAAAGAGAAGTGCGGGCGGTGGTTTCGTGGAAGCCCGGCGATTCAATTCGACTGCCAGGGAGTGCGTCTAAAAGGTTGTTCAAGCCGGAGCGTCGAGCAGCGGCGTGTCGTTCACAAGGTTGTGGGTTGTACACGTGATTGAGTTAGTCGACCTCGCAAAACCACCAGGCAAGATCATCACAAAAACGCGAGGCTTAGTCTGCTCACGGTCCCACGTTCCTTAGGGTGTTCCGTCACGCCGACCGGGACCAACATCTAGGCACCAAACAACGCAACGGCGGACAAGCCCCAAAATTCGACGTATCTTGATCTAGCTTAATTTCGCCGGGCGGGGACCTCCTGCAAACCTTATCTTCACAGATATTTCGCTGATTATGCTAATTTAAATCTCTTCAATGAAAGCCGTCAACATAATAATAATAATAATAATAATAATAATTATTATTATTATTATATTCGTAATATTTATTAATTACATTCGTAATGTGATATTAATAAAAGTATTATAGGTAATCCTTTATAATGTTAGTGTGTGGGTGTTTCCTTGTTAGCACGATAAGTGTCGTAATTCTCATGTATCCTCTTCAAATCGGAATGCAAGTAGGCTATTATATAACAACGTTTGGGATTGTACCTCGCGCGAATCGATTGAGAGATTCAAATTGTACAGCGTTTTGAAAATTTCGAAAGAACTGTTTTCACGCTATAACTTTTCAAAATTCCTGTATATTGAACAGAACTTTTATACGCAAATGGAGCAATATTCAAACATGAATATGGTGATATTTGGCAAAGCTCGATCGAGCGATTTTAATTTTATGGTTATTTAATTTTTTTTTTAAATGTTAACTCTCCAACCAAATGTTAACTCTTGTAAATGAAAAAAAAAGACAATTGAATTTTTTTTTACAGATTTGGCTTAAAATTTGGTTCACGTGCAGGCTTTCATGGAACAAGGTTTGGGTACGAATTTGACGCAATTCGGTCGACAGGTGAACATTTAATGGTGTTTTTATTTTTTTTTTTTTCAAATATGTCACTTTTGCGTGGTAACTCGCGCAAATTTCGAGACAGATATCTGGCTAAAATGTTCTATGTAACCTAAGTAACATTAAATCATGATTGGTACGAAATTTGGCGAGTATCAATCGAGTAGTTATAATTTTATTAGAATTTACATTTTTCGTGTTTTTATTTCATACTCTGTTGATCCGCTAATTTGCACAAATAATTTGTTGATAAACTATTATATGCACTGTTTAAACAAGCTTGCAAAGTAGAACCTTGCAAATTGCTTTCTCATTATTTTGTACATTTGATAAAGCTTCCTCTATGGGCAAGCCCACATTAATGAAGATACTTTCTCATAGAGGTGGCTTTTTGTCAATTTGCAAGGTTCTACTTACAATTTCATAGCTTCTTTTCATTTTTATCACCCATCTCATCCATCATTATTATAATGTTGATTCAATGAGAAAGTTCAGAATTCCGAAGGAATAAATGTTGAGAATTCGTGACATTATATATTTTTGGTGTGTATAAGTTGTTCGTGTTTATAAGATAGAGGAACATGAGTTGCCTCGTAAACTCCGATACGCAACCCGCATTCGAAGCACTAGCAATTAGACATGAAGTTCTGTCTGGCACGTCACCGTTAGAAAACATTGTAGTTGATTGCGAAAAATGTACATAAGCCGGCACCGATCGTATATTAGCTGTTTGAGCGATAAAAGACAAAGTAGAAATACATTTGCAGGACGGATTTCGCGAAGGCTGTTTAAGAGGGGCACATGAAAGCCGCATTATTATATGTATATATTGCCAAGTACAGACACATCCGTAGATTCACCGCCAAAGGCCATTACGTGAACTCCTAGGAACCAGTTTCAAACACGAAAATTACAGCTTCGCCTCACGAAATGCGAAACTATCGCTAGATTTCAACCGACGATTCTCTATTTCATGCGTATAGTCGTTAGACAACATTGGAGGAGTAGCAAACTGCTTATATACATATATACCGAGAGAGACTACATTAGCAACATTATGGCGGATCTTCGCTTCCTCGCCGCTGGCACGAAACCCGAATTTGTCGTCATCACGCGTAAAGCTTGTACACTATAATATCAATGTACTACAACCTGGAAAGAAAACACTAATGCGTGTTTATTATTATTCTTAACCATTTGGTTTTTAATGAAACGGGATTAAATGAAAAGCTGAATTAAAAAATAGTGATTTAAGGAGGTTTCAATGGTACAGTACGGACATTCGAGTACCAAGATTTCGATAATAGTCTGCAGACGTTTTGAAAAGAAAACTGGTATCAATGTAGGTGAAACCAAATTTATGGATTCCTGCTTGAAGCTAAAAAAAATATCTGTACAATAATAAAGGACAAATTTTTGGGATCCATTGGATCACTCACACAGACATTCACAGACACTCAGAATGGTCCGAAACATTGAGAAAAGTGGTTTGCAGAAAACGTCCGCATGGATGTGTGTGGCATGCAAAAATCAAACCTTTATATCTCAACAACAGCTTTAACAATTCAGCTGAAATTTGAGACACATATGGGCCGGTGGATAACTTTGTTTGTGAACATTAAAAAAAAATAAAACGTCTGTTCATATCGTATTAAAATTTGTATTTTTCGATAAGTGTCTGTTCGCGCTCTATTTGTCGCAAATTTGCAGCTACCCAGATAAATAGTTTTTTACAAATAAAATTATATCAAAGGACGACTGGTATTGAGTTTGGGTTAAATCGGCAAATGGGTTTGGTTTTTATGGGACTTTGAATTTTTTGAAAAATTTCAAAATAAATCAAATAAACTGAAATTTTCTCCAGCTGAAAAATAACACTCTGCACTGCTATATACCAAGTTTGGATTTTATGGTATTTACAATTTATTAAAAAATAATATTTTCCTCTAACTCAGGTCAACCGAAACTAGATCAATTGAAATACGAAAAGAGGAAGATATGATAGTATAAATAGCGTTCATTTATTTATTTATTTAAAACAAGGCTGCAATGTAGAGCTGTGCACATTGCACATGATTTTTGAATGTTTACAGAGCTTCCTCTATGATGAAGCCAAAATAAATAAAGTTACTTCCTCATTGCGGTAGCTTTTGTAAACGTTCGAAGATCACGAGGAAATGTGCAAAGCTTTTTGCTTTTCTCAGTGATAGTATTTTCAGTGTTGAGCGATACCTGATTTTTCCGGAACACCCATTTAACATTAATTATACAAAACAAAGATTTGATTACAGAAAATCCGCGGATATCCTTCGAATTAATATTCATTTGAGTGGAATTAATAAATTTTGAGAACCATTGCCGGTAAACATATAATTGCTCGCGCAAAATCGATAAAACTTGGCTGGTAGCTTCGAGAAATTCTTTGCTTTGATCGAGAGTCGGGTGATTTATAGCTGGGGCCCGTACAAGTGACTTTTTATTCGCAAATCAAATATCGAAGGACTTCAACTCGGTGGTCTTGAACCAGACCTGATTGAGACCTGTTCGTGTTTGTACCATATAGCTGCAACCCTGTAAAGTACATTATCGTTCAAATCCATCGTTTCAGATTCGTCGCTGTTTCTCGTCTCGTACAATCACAAGTATATGATAAATATACGATGCATGCGTTCGACAATATCACTGTGACTCGTGTGAAAAACTCACTCATCGTCATTTTTAGAACCGTGAAAATATATAATATTCGTAAAATAAAATAAAAGTCAAATGCAACTATTTCCAAAAATGAGTTAATTTGATAATATTGAACACCTACTTGCACATATTTATTCTTATTATGAAGAATTTTGAAAAAAATCATATTAGTTTTTGTCGATTCACATAATTTTTTGTGTATCGACATTCTGAGCAGCTCCGATGTCGTGGCTCAGAACTTAAGGATGTTCTTATCGATGCATGATGGTCTATGTTTCATAAAAATTATGTCAATCGACAAAAACGAATATTATTCTTTATCAAATTATTCACGTTAAGAATAAATATGTACAAGTAGATGTTTAATATTATCGAATTAACTCATTTTTTAGAAATGGTTGCAACATATACGCTCATCTCGCTCATTTGACTTTTCTTTACGCGTGTATTCATTGATGCAGACGACAACAGACTGTAAATCACGTAATTTCGCTGCGTTTAAGTTACAATTGAGGTAAAGATTTTAACACGATCGTCGTCCTCAGCAATACACGAACATCCCTGAAGCCATCAAAGGATTCGAATTTTCTAGAATTTTCCATTCCAGAAAGATAAGAGAGTATTCAATAAGGCGATAAGGAAAAATACATATGAAACCGGACGCAAGGACCATTCATGGCTTCCTAGAAGAGCAAGAGGATGCCCTCTTGACTCCCAGACGAATGCAAATTATTTCTAAGTATGTTAAGTCACTGCGTTTAATTCCGTCGTGACGGAAATGCACACTATAGTTGCGATTAAAAAAAGAAAACATTTGAGATTGTTGAAAATCATTTTCAAATAGTCTCCTTCTTTTCCGGATAACATTATATAATTTAATGTAACACATTTATTATAATATTTATTAATTATTATTATATAGAATTTTCGTTTAAAATGCAAATTGTGACTGCGATAAGAACAACAAAGATTATTGAAAGTTGCTTTCAAATCCTCACCTATTTAATTACTGTAAAATAATCTAATTATAATGTAATAAATCAATGTATTTACTAACAATTTAAATATTTTATTAGCGATTACAGTTCCTACTCTGGTTTCATTCTATTATAGTATTTTTGCTTGAAATCCAAATTTTGGCTGCATTAAGAACGTCAAGAATAATTGAAAATCGCATCTAAATCCTCCCCTATTTTTATATAATGAAATAATAATCATAGTAATTAATTAATTATTATGCAAAATGAGTTTTCATTTAATGATTAAAAATTGCACTCACATCTTTGGTTTCACTCCGTTATAGTATTTTAGTCTTAAAAGGAAACTGTGAAAGTGATAAGAAAATCAAAGATTAATGAACATCCCTTTCAAATATTATTAATTTGCTATAAAATAATACAAATTAATATCATGAATTTGCGATATCAGTTATTAATTTTTATTATGTAATAGAATATTCAATTTATTGAATAAAGATAACAGCATTTCAGGTTTCGTTCAATTATCGTAATTTTACAACCGCGTAAAAAAAAATAAAAAATAAAAAAAATTCGGAATTCCGAATTGGATTGCATCTTTGACGGGGCTGTACTATTCGTGGAAGTCGTTCCATTCATGGAGTGTAGATGCTGTTAGCAAGCAGGGGTTCCCATTCGATTGTACCTGGGAGGAGCAGCCTCCGAATCTCCAAGACACATGGACACTCTCGTGATTCCGAAATAAAGATGACATTTCTAGAAGCACCTGTACCACGAGTCAAGATAGTTTTTGATATTGCGGAATGTTGAGCGTTCAGAGATAACAGCTTCACGACTCTCCGAGTATTAATTAAGATCTCTGAAAATTCATACGCACAATTCGATAGAAATAAAAGAGAAAATTTAAAAAAAAAGCGCGATACGCGTAGTTTGACTTGCACTCTTAATCGGAAAAAAAGTGAGTGGGGCACAACGAGTCGAAGGTAACAATTTTAGCTGTCCGTTGTAATCACACTGACTGTCGTCGCATCGAGTGTCATTTAGTCTGGCAACCGTATTAGGGCGTCGTTGAGAGCGATAACTCTCGCATTGTCTCACGGATAATTGCTCTGTGAGCCATATGGTATAATTTATCTTTTTACCTGTTCAACAAGGCGTACGTAATGAATTTATCTGTCAAATTATACGAAATATGATAAAGAGGAAAACCTGTATTACTGAATATATTAGTGAGTATCTGTTACGTCTATTAAAATTCAATGTATTCTAAATAGTGTTATCAATTTTAGCAAGAGAATCACATTACATTTTTTAGGGCTGACATTTCGACGAATCACTTATTTTTTATGTCACTGATTATGTTATCACTTTATTAATTTATGTTAATTATGCAAAATTGTATGCTGAAAAGTAAAATTTACTCCATACCAAAGAATTTAAAATGATAAATAGAAAACGCTATTGTTCAATAAATGGTGAGTTTTCTTTAATCACAATTTACGACATCCGAAAAAAATGTTTTATAATTTTTAGCAAATACTAAGATTATTATGTTTTTCGGCGCAATAGACTTTGAACGATTTAACTACTTCTACAGTTACCAATTTTTGTTAATTATGATGTAGCGAACCATTTGCGTATCAACTAATAAAGGTGAAACAAAATCTAAAGAAGTGATTAATTAAGTAGAATATTAATGATTAATATATCAATGAGTAATTCGTATAGATAAATAAATATGTTGCTGTGGCAATTTAATAGGATCGACGTTCAATGCACATTGAAGCTCAGAGAAGTGCGTCGATACTCTCCTCCTCAGCATGACATTTTTTTTTTTTGGACAATGACATTTGGACGATTAACTATTGTACTCTTACTAATTGATGTTAATTATGCAAAATCGTCAGCTGCAAATTAAAATTTACTCCATACAAAAAAACTTCTGAATATCAATTTTACCAAAAACTCAGTTTATTACATTTTTTTGAAGCCGTAAATTTTGAACGGTTAACTATATTCTAACAGTCTACTAATTTTCGTTGATTACGCAGAATCGTCTACTGCCGATTTTCTTTTCTGAACAATTTCCTTACCGTCTAATAAAGGTAGAACAAATTCTAAAGAAGTTATCATCAATTAAGTAGAATATTAATTAGTAATATATCAATGAGTAATTCGTATAAATAAATAAATTTATTGCTGTCGTTATTTCGGATTGACGTTCAACGCACATCGAAACTCACTGTGAACCACACAGGAGTTCATCGATTCTCTCTTCCTCACCCTGAAAAGAAAAGAAATGCGCAACCAAGATGCATTCTGCGCTCCGTCAATCTCATTACAATGCAGACGCAATAAAATTTGATGAACTGTTTCCGTATTATTTACAGAGTTAAGAAGCGAGCGCCAGAGAGCTCGTACCTCGATTATCATAAATTTTATGTTTCCTGGCCGACAGACAGAAAGAGAAAGAGAGAGAGAGAGAGAGAGCTTGTTCGATAACAGTAAAAAGAAGAAAGGGCACAGAGCTCAGAAACGATCGTAAGATTCCCACGTAATAATATGCACTTTTACAGTGTATGTCGCTGCGCACATACATGTCGATAATTTCTATCAGAGTCCCTTGTGCCGGTCACATAAGATTTTTTTTTTTTTTCATTTCTTCTATAACCCCTTTTTTTTGCAATACAATTATTATTGAGCGAGTCTCTATCGCAAGGTAATGCGCCGCTTTGTTTATCGTCCGGTCTATAGCGTTACCGCCGCGAGTGCACTGTGTACCGCATACTGCACCGCACAAGTCGCGTATCGCCAGCATATGAGGTGGTTTAAAACACGCATTTTGCCGAGCACGCGGTGAACGCTTTGGCGTGAACGCGCGTTCCGAACGACTCGTTCTCTCGTGTCTACGTCTAACGTAAGACCGGGGCTAGTTAAGTCAATTTTTGCATCTGGAATTAAAAATAAAAATTTGCCACTTAACATCAACATTTTTTTTTTTTAGATTGTTAAGCTAAAAAGTTAAGTAATATATTGTGGTGCAAAGATGTTTAATATTAAAATTACGAAAATACCGCAGAATGAAAATATAAACATTTTTCTATTTTTTTTTTGTAAAACCAGAAAATGGAAAAGATAGGGTCAGAAAAATAAAAAGTTTCTGTGGACGTTTGTAGGCAGAAAACGTTGTGTTAAAATGTACTGAAATTTCAAATTAGATTGTTAATGTGTGTCGCAAGCGACGATTTTTATGGAAAGTGAGACTGATCAAATTTACAAATATTCAAAGACTCTCACTTATACTTGGCTGCTAGTATTATTTGAAAAGTGATGTACTATTGACTCATCAAACAAAGAACTTTTTTCCAGGTGTCAAAAGTATGCGGGTACAATGAGGGTCACCGACAACAATTTTTTGTTGCTTTTACACTCTGCGTAACGGTAGACCAAACATTCCTAAATAATATTCAGTTGTGCTTGAGATTGATCTTTCCGGCATGTGTATATCGATTTGAGATAGGGATAAAATAGAAGCAAGACTTTAAGTTAAAAAGAAAATGGTTGTTTAAAAAAAACTATTCTTAAATAAATTATAACTTTACTTAATGTTATTAAAAAAAAAGGAAAAGTAGCTATACACTCATACCGTAAGGATTTATCTGAAGCTTAACCGCGAATAATTTAAGAGCATTTGACTAACTGGTTCTCTTTTAAAAGTTTGCAGAGAGTAAAAGCAAAAAAAAAAATTGTTGTACATGATCCGCATTGCTCGTATGATTTTGCCGCCTGACAAAAAAAAATCTGTTTGATATAGGCCAATGACGTCGATTTTTCGCAAAAAATAGTACTTTTTGCTTTTCGAACTAAACAAACCCTTTTTGGTTAAATTTAAAAAGCAACAAAAGGTTACACAATCTGAGGAATTAAAAAAAAAAAATTATAAAATTAGAAGTGGTAAGAAAAATTATCACATACACATATTTGTGTCTGTAATATTAGAAGTGGTATAAAAAAATTCCCCGAATTTACAAGAACAAAAATATATTAAATCAGAAGTGACAATTAATGCGTAAATTGGTAGTGACAATTTTGTTTTGTGTAAAATGATCAAAAACATAAAAAATAAAAGGAAAAGAAAAGGATCACCCGCATGCTTTTGCCATCTGGCAAAAAATTCTATGTTTCATAGGCCAACAGTACAGATTTTTTGTAAATAATACTAGCGGCCAAGTAAGTAACGATACCTGTCTTTATAAAACGATCTTTACTTTACTTGCCCCTGATACAACTAGCCCCGGTCTCAATTTCGTGGAGAACTCGAATTTCTCGACGACAACGATAACCAAAGGGACCACTCTGGCTCGTCCATCGCGTGAAACGTAAGCGCGTACTTACGAGTAGCAATATCGAGAGGTACACATAATCGCTCGAGTATTCCAGTTACCGATATCAAAATACTACGTACGTACGTACGTACGTACGTGCGCAACGCGCCTCTATGTTTTTATCCTTTACTTTTAACACTACTATACGGCGAATCGTGTAAACGTATCGTATAGTATACTATATAATACGAGTATGGTGGCAGAGCCAGTACAACAGCCGTCAGACTACGACTTCCGGTCCCGTATATACGTATATATATATATATATATATATATATATATATATACAGAGGTTCGCTCACATGATCGTCCTGTGACCGCTGCTACTGCTGCTGTTACATTACTCGACTACGCTCACACTAT
The DNA here is from genome assembly GCA_964016905.1 of Perithous albicinctus. Lineage (NCBI taxonomy): Eukaryota > Metazoa > Arthropoda > Insecta > Hymenoptera > Ichneumonidae > Perithous > Perithous albicinctus. The sequence goes on along the minus strand of OZ024690.1, from coordinate 17,021,842 downwards.
ACGAGCTATTGCTTACTCTACCACAAAGTGACGTAACTCACTGTTGTACCTCTCTACCAGGTCGCTTTCTTGGAGACGCGCACGGTTACTCATTACCAATACAAAAGGCAATGTCCCTTTAATGTTTGATATTATCATACCGGGTTACGGACGGGTATGGGGTGGCATAGTAGAGAGTAACTATATATAGAATGTACTGCATGTATTCGTATTATTACGAGGAGCGGGATGAAAGACATAGCTATGCGTACTTTTCAGTGTTTGACGTATTAAACATGAAAAGGTCTCGCAGCGGGACTTTGAACGATCAATGCACTCCGTTTTGCTTTATGAGGTAAATAGAGTGTTTTTATGGGTTTATTTTTAGCATGTGATTAATTGTAATGAAATTGAGGGAGATCTAGTAGAATTTTTTTTATTTTTTTTATTTTTTTATTTAAAATTTTTTTTTGTTAGTGTTTAAGGTCGCATCAAGAGCATGGTTATTGGCGACCATACCTTAGGTTTTGCATATTTACATCAGTTTTACATAGATTTCGAGTTGTTAGAGTTCATCGTAGACTCTAGTGCGTTTGCAGTACTCCATGATTTTTTGAAATTGTTCCTTTTCTTTGAGGCACTCTTTTAGTGTTAGTGGTATGTCCAGGCTTCTGCGAAGATCCTGATGTGCTGCGCAGTTGATAATAACGTGTTCAATAGTCAGTGGGCTCTGGCATTGAGGACACAACGGCTTCGCGGAGTGGTCGAACAAGTACTTGTGCGTATAGTAGAATTTTATAGCTTACAGGGACACGTATGATTTTTTTGCGATTATATGACGCTGTAATGTAGATCCTTGCACCTAGGTTTTTCATCATTTTTAAGGTTCCATGAAGTTCCATCTATGAGAATGAATGTTCATGAATTTTGGTTGCCTCGTAGAGGAAGCTTTCACAGCTTTGTGCAAGGTTAAAAATAATAAGGAAGCTATTTGTAAGGTTCTACTTTGCAGCTTTGTTTTCAATGTTTACTTTTATAAATTTTGAATCACATTATCGAGCTGAACTATTGCATTTTCGTATTTAAATTATTCAGTACTTTATAATGAGGTGGATGAATAACTCTTGAGTTTAGAATTTCCGGCCTGTAAATAGAAGCGTTACGAGTTATAACAGTTATGACATTTAAATAAAAGGCCTACATTTTTCTTCTTCTGGATGTCATAATATTGAAATCGCTTTGTCGATATACTAGCGAAGTACAAAAAAATTAGCTCAACTCGTGTAAAAAAATGTTCATTTGTGTAGAGTGTCAATAGATCTACGAAGGAAGTCTGCGTAAAGTCGACTAATTGGGACGATCTTAGTCTTGAATGTACACTTAAATGTGGACTTGAACGTGGACTTGAATCATAAAATTGTAACGGGAGAACTAAATCCAATTAAATTTACATCGATGGATGGGTAGCAATGGCTTTTCTAGAGTGCCAAATTTCAACTAGATTGTCCACGCCATTCTCAAGTTATAGGAGATTCCATTTTTTCCCATGATACACATACGCACACACAGGAACATCGAACATTTTTTTCTGAACACTATACATATAGAAAAAAATGTCACGGAAACAAAGTTTCCTCCATCAGGAAACTAACTACATTTTAATTATTGTATAATGAATATTGCTGATGCAACCTGTAACAAAATTGTTTAACAGTCCTCTTTTATGAAGACTGAGGCGACTAGGATTTTAAAAAATTCCAACTTCGGTAATGTGATCATATAAAAAAAATCAGTCCCCCTGATTTTTGCAAAAAAAATCCTCAAAATTAAGTTGCATTCTCAGTGCAAAAGTCAAAACGAAATTCCAAACATTTTTTTTTTTTAACTGTCTGAAAAATGGTATCCTAGCGTCGGAATTCCACTTTATTTTTAACTGGCCAATTTCTATCTCATATGTAATGAGAATGAACACTTAAACTGACGGGAAGGAGTTCTTAAACATTAAAAATCTTCGGCGTACCGAGGATACTCCGTCAAAAGCGGTTTTACAATGTTTTGGATAACTATTATTAGCATATGCAGGAAAATGCTTGGATGCCGAGTATTATTATATGCACACGAGCTACGAAAGGTATGTGCGAAATCTTTGACGTTTTTTTTTTTTTTTCACGCCTGGGACTACGGCTGCTCAAGGGGTATACAAAGTTACGGCGCTTACGAAGTTTTAAAAAAAATTCGTATAAGCCAGGTTACGGTAATGGTTTTGAGACAGGCGTGTATAGTAGTAGCGAGAGATGGCGAGAGCGTGAGGTCTCGCCGCTATAGGTCGCAAAGTTAGCGCTGTCGATGGTTATAGTAGAGGCAGGTACAGAGTCAGCACGACTTTCGACGTTGGGCCATCGCCATTAGGCAGATTTTACGATCCAGGCCGCACACGGGGCTACGAACGGGCTTTTCTGGAGAGAATAACGCTATGGGTGTTCGCAACTCACTGCATATATGAGACCGCCGCGGCGTATGTACGGTGAAAGCACTGAGGACTCTTTGCGAATTGCCTTGCGGGCAATAAGTTAAATGGCTTTGCGCGCCAATGTTTTAACCCTCTGAAACCCATATTTTTGTCCTGCGCAACTGAAGTATACCTTTTGCTTTGCGGTTCGTCATACTCAATGCGAAATATTTTTAGCGCGGGTTATTTTTTTTTTTTTTTTTTTTTTAATTATGCCAATGTCTAAAATCATCGCATTGAGAAAATGACTTAGTTTTGGAACAATCAAAAAATGCTGGAAATTATATTTGCACATCGCTTCCTCATCAGCTCTGTTTGATGGAAAGTACGCCCATGTCACTTTTGGCTTCCTCAAGAAGCTTTGTTTTGCGATTACTTTTATCAGAACTATACGGCTGGTGTAAGAAAACATATGTGATAAATTTCAGTTTCATAATTCAACCTGTCTCTAAATTATGAAGGTTCATCATTTTTTGTTCGCAAACTTTTTAGCAGAGAATTTTAATTGTTAGCAAACTTAAGTCTAGTTGTGATGGAACTTAGAATTCATAGAATTTTCCCTCGTAGGATTCGGATGACGGATTGCATTTAATTCGCGACAAAAGGCAACGGTTCCCTCGTGAAAGTGAGAGTTCCATCAAGAATTGTACCCAAACCATTTTCATTTGATTACATTTTTGAAAAAATTCAAAATCTTGTAGAAACAAGAGAACTGCATGGATTTTGCCAAAAATTTGATCGAGCGAGGATAATTGACACCCCAGCATGTGTGCTTAATCTGAGCTTAATATCTCAAGACGTTCCCAACTTAAAAATGTTAAATAGTTGCCACACACACACATTTTTTCTAAATGTGATTTCTCGACGTTTTGGAACATTCTGAACTCGTTTACAAGAAAATCTCGAAAAAATAACTTTTTACGAAAACAGAGCTTCTTGAGGAAGCGAAATGGGTTAAAAATATGGAATACTTGGCAAGCCCAACCAGGTAACAACTAAATATGATTAAGTCCAGTAGAACTTGGCTTATCCGGAATTCGATTAACCGAGACTTCGCGTAATCTGAAACATCCATACCATCCGAGCACTTGCTCCGATAAAACGGAAAAACTTGGATAAATCTAGCGAAGCCGGTGTACCTCTGCTTTATGCGCGGATCAGTCCGCAATTGCTACTTTGATTCTTATACAAATATAAACGTAAGGTAGGGTAGATCGACGAATTATGGAACAGTTAAGCCAATGGCGGAACACTTGACTTATAATTACATCTTTTTAATCTTTCCAACACTAGAAGGTAAAATGATATGGCAGAACGAGGTTTGGTAATTAGACGAAAGTAAATAAATTATTGCATTGATAAATTAGGTAGTATATATTTAGAAATAGAACATTTTGTTCATTCATTGGTAGGAGTTCCGACATTAGCTTCCTTACCCTAGTCCTGCTTTCGTTACAATCAAGTCAATCGAATGCAAATATTTAAAGAATAGTTTGAAACGATTTAATGGACAATCTGGCGTAAATTAAGGTGGACCTGATTTAAAAAGCTCCTACTTAATACAGAAAAAATGTATGACTATGAATTTACAGAACAACAATTCGTTAAGTTTAATGTCAAATTTTTTTTTTCATCTAATGACAGAAGTAATCACATCATTTAATGAATTCAAAAGAAATCATTCGTTAACAAGCCTGAAGGGTTAGTCGAGTACTTGAGTAGAGAATCCGGACTCAAATCTCCCGAGATATCGCAGAAAGAAAAGTCAACTCGTAGAGAATCCTCTCAATGTCGCACAGTAAACCAGTATTCTCGCTTGGCTGCGAATGAGACTGCTGTTAGCACGATGAGTATCGAATGCCATCGAATACTCTCCTATAGCATACTATACTTGCTCGCTTAAATTACCGGAGTGCGGGATACTGTCGCGTTGCAGCACATTGACCGTGCAGTGAAGTAGGTACAAGCATGTATAAGCTTTATACGCGAGTGGTGTATAAGTTTTCCTGCTGCATCACCAGTTCTACTCGACATGAATTGCGGAACCCTCCTCATCGTCTGCTGTTGTGCGTGTTCTCGGAAAGCTCGACAGCCCTTCGAGAATCTCGCCGAGACACGGAACATGTGCTTCATCTGTGATAATCCGAGTTGATAATCTACGCCCGGGAATTCAATCGATATTATGCAATTAAAAGCCAATAGTGAAGGAGCATATCTTGTGTAGGTATTGTTCGATATCACTTTTTGGCTAAGGTTCACTCTAAAAATGACACATACGAGGCGTTCTCCACCATCTCGGTCACACTCTTTTTTCCTCTTACGGATCTGTCCCATAATTAGCCATATAGCCATGTAGTACGACTTAAAAGTAGTCTCTGTGAATTTTTTCAGATTTTTCAATACGCTCGTTTTGGAAATGCGGACTTTTTTTAACCCGTATATATGGAAAACTGAGGAAGACTAAAAATGAAGAACTGAAATATCTCGACACGTGGTTCACCTTATCAGAATTTTCGTTCTGTTGATTAATTGTTAATGATTACAATAAGCTTTGTGTTTATCATTTTTTACACAATCCTGGAAATTTTATCTACCAAATGCTAGTTTTTTCGATGTCGAATGTTGGCTACGTTCATAAGAAAAATCAATAAACACTGTTTTTCCCCGACTACGCTAAAAAGACCACATTCCATGCCTGCAACGCAGGTGGAAAGTTGTCGATTCTTGACCGGCGGGACGAAAAGTAACACGGCGCGAGGAAAAGTAACGCAGCTACTTTTCCGTGAAAGTCATGCATTTTCCTCCCTTGTGGCATAATGTAATATTCTGAAACGAGTTTCTTCATATACCCAATTCTTTCTATACAAAGTGGCCAATCTTTGAATCGTATTATATACACGAAAATTATAGATCACAATCGCAAAAATGTTGGGACTGGCTGTATAATGTGTTAATTTAAATAATAAAAAAATGAAGGCCCAAAGTTGGATTTCAACTAATAGGCGAACCTCTCCTTAGCGTCAAAAAGCCACATATTGACTGCCGAATTTGTAAAAAAAAATTACCAAAATTCGTTATTTACTTTTTTAGACACAGTGCATTTAACTCAGAATTTCTCGATCTATTTTCACCAAAAAGACAAACAGTGTATTCTAATTTTGAACTTTAGTCAACATGTATTTCTGTCTCTCCAAGTATACGTAAAATAATAAAATATACGAATAAAATAAATGTCACAGCAGATGTAACTATTCTCGGCTACCTCCCAGAAGTAACATTGAATGCGGCCTGGCTGCCCGAATTTTCTCCGATATATACGGGGCATTCCATACCTTCGACCTTTCGAGTCTGATGCACATTTCAAAAAATTTTATTTCTTAATCTCTAAGAGGCAACCAGAATTTTTATTAGCCTTTTTTTGAACATTTGATATACTTATGATTGTTAAAAACGAACACATTTTTCGATGTCATTTATAAATCTGACAAAAATTCTGTATCAGATATAAATATTTTTTAAGTTTGGTCTTATTTTTTTTTTTTTTTTTAACGAATATTGAATAAAATTATATGCATAAGTCAGTCCACTGCGGAGTGCATTAAGTCAGGACTTTTGAGATTTTTTCCCGAATTTTCGAAAGTAATTTTTTCTAACTTAAAAAAATAATGATGTCATGGTGATAAAAAACTTTTTGATTTTTTATGGTGTCACAAAAGTCAGGATTTTAGAGAATTTTCTTTTTGACTTACTCCGATAACTTAAAGAATCAAAAAGTTCTTTTATGACCATGATATCATCAATTTTTAAATGGAAAATAGCTTTCAAAAAATTTGAATCAATTTCAAAAGACCTGCATTATACATAGAAATTTTCAATTAACAGACCGCAATGGACTGCCTTACGAATTTAACTTTTTTCAGATTTATTAAAAAAAAAATCGAGAAGAAAAAGAAGCTCGATCCGGCCCATTTTGGGTCCAAGTTTAAAAATATTAGTATCTGATGCAGGATTTCTGAGAATTTTTTCAGATTTTTAAATAACGCCAATCGATAATTGTGGATAAAATCCGAGAGGTCGAGGGTCAGATCCAGAGCGATATGGAATGCTCTATACCTTGTCTCCGCTTAGCAAAGATCCACAAAAGTGAACGACGAAAATATCTTCTCTCTCGCACGTATAAAAGAAGTCCGGATAGGAATGCGGTTCGAATAACTGCACGGAAGTATCGGTGATTCTCTTTCTCCTTCTTCCTTTTTCTTTATCATCGGTTAGAGAGTTCAACCTTGCGGGACATCAAACAAAGCTCTCCTCGTGCCCGTATCTCGCGGCGCGCAGCGGTTTGAAGAAAGCTGCATGAACGCGCGCGCGCGCCAAGAGATCAGAGCAAAAGCCATGAAGACCCAGAGGCTCACTCCGCGCATCATCCACGCTGTCTTCGCGGTATTCATTCGCGAAGAGAGAAAGACAGAGAGAGAGAGAGAGAGAGAGAGAGAGAGGCAGAGAGTCCAGCCCTCATCCGTCCGAGCCGTCCGAGGTTTTGCGGAGGCGATCCATTCGCAACCGAATAACTCTGCGCACGATGAGACGGACTCTGAATCTTCGCTGCGGCCAGCGCGGACGCCTCTCTCATCATTGCCGGATTATATACGTGCTTCCCCCCTTCGAAGTGTACGCGAAAATACACGACTCCTCAAACTATATACCAGCGTGTTCTTCTCGTTTCGTAATTATCATCCGTTGATTCGAATGATGAAACGCGGCAGTACAATGTAACGAAGTTGATGAGCAAGAGAGGTTGGTAGCGTTGCAGCGTTTTAACTACGTATTAAGGAAGGAGCAAAGAATGCATAAAAAACGATTGACGAGACGACGTCGCGGTGTCGTTCAAGTTCTTTGAGACAGAAAGCTTTGCGACCTGCATTTTAAGATACCGAACAATTTCGATATATGACATTGGACGACCAGTATGGAAGTACCTTCGAAGAACTCGAAGTTGGACGCAGCTCTTAATTCTTACGGTGTCTCTTTAGTTACCATTTTACTACGCACAAATGAGATTATGCGAACATCGTCAATTATCATGAAATTCTGGAATTTTCGATATACGCGAAGGGTAAGTTACAATAAAAAGTCATTATCAAGGAAGCCTGGTACAAGTTGGTGTCAATTATTTTTCGAGAATGTTTGAACAGATGAATCTTCGATATTATAATCTTTACACAGTTTTTGCTTTCGAAAGCTTTCGGTCATTATGGATGCAATTTATAAGGTAAATTTATAGAATAGGTTGAGAATTAAAACCAACTTTGAGTCGATTTTAAATATATCATAAAATTATTCACACGTGTCGATGTAGGTATCATAAAGATTGCTTCAGCAGTAGGCAAGCCTTAGTTCTTCAAAAAATATTCGTTAAGGTCGTTAATCGTTAATTTGGCATGATTTTTGTAAGCATAACGGCATGAAAGCATGCAAAAACATATCGTTTGTTTTTAACTTATCGCGACAAAATAACGAAAAAGAGTTCAATGAAAAATGAGAAATCCCTGAAGACAGATGATGGGTATCAACTGAAATAAAAAATAAGGTTAGAAATAATCGTTTGACGAACATACAGCCTTGACTTGAACGACATTGTTGGTATCATTGACATCATTATCGCTACTTATCAGAAAAATGTGAATATTTAATATACAACGCGTACAGTATGGCAAAAAATGTTACTTTCACCAGTGTCATAAAATCGGCTAATAAAATGATATTTTCATTTTTTATAGATTTTTCTACCATGATGAAAATTATTGTTTTTTTATACATATATGCACGGTTCGAATGTTTTGGTAGAGGTTACTGAGAAGTAGAACCTTAAAATGAGGGTCTGCGTACGTACCCCTTTAATGATCCTTGTAATTAAAATACTCGTCCTTCTTCTTTTGTGGTATGCTTCGAATAAAGAGTACGGTGTATAGAAAGTCTTTACACTTCACCATTGGCTTGAAGTCCAGGTACCACCACGAAGCGGACGTGATTTGATCTTCATCAGAACCTCAGTGAAGCGTCTATGTATTCTCATACGCTTCAAGTTCCCATCGTGGATGGTTCGTATCCGCCCACGGCATCGTTCTTCTTTCTGTTCCGTCGCTTTCGAGCCTATTTTTTCTTCAGCAACGCGACGACGAAGCGGTTGCCACCACGAAGTGGCGGAGATCGGATACGGCACGAGGACGATGAAGCCGAAAACGAGGAAGAGGACAATGTTAATGGCTGCTTAGAACATGGAAAAAAGAAGCGATAGAGCGAGATGGAAAAGCGCTGCTTCGTTTAACGCAGTACAGAACAAGGCATACCAGAAGCAGGTCTTTATTGTCCGTTCGAGATGCTGAAGACAATGTTCTTTCTCTCTTTCCCCTCGTCTTCCCATCCTCACCTTCCTCTTCTTCTTCCTCTTCTTCTCCTACTATCTTGCGCTCTTCTGTTCGCAAAGTCTTGGTCGACAACCTGTAATACGCCATCGGCAAAAGCACACCTTGGTGTGCTCTCTCGAAAACGTTTCTCGGAAACCCGAAAAGCGAAACACGAGCCGGTCTGGCCTCCGGGTTCGGGCGGCGGCTTGTGTGACACTGGAGAGCTCCGCCATTCCATGGTGGCCTTCCACCACCACCACCACCACCATCACCACCAACTTCTCTTTACGTTATTCTCTCTTTCTATCAAATTCGTTTTCTTTCCCATTGGAGCCTCTGGTATACCGATCGCCCTCTTACCTCCTGATTCTCCTATCCACTTTTCCGAATCTTTTGTATTTTCTTTATTTTCATTTTAGGGTTCATCTCATTCCATCGCTTTCACATCAAAGGTACGCAATTAGCCATTTTTGTCAAGTTACTTCATATCGTTTACCGCCACTAGCTCCACTGCCATAGGGGGTAGAAATGTCATTCTGACGTAATTGTGTTTTAACCTAACCTATACTATCCTACAGAATTAATGTTTTTCTGACTTTGAAGCCAAAGGAATAACGTAAGGAATAGATTGACATGTTTAATTCTGTAAAAATATACGTATCTTATTTTTGTCTTAAAACCAATGTTGTTCATACTCCCTGGACTGGTCCATCGCTCCGGTGTAGACTTTTTCGTATTTGAATAAAAAGGGTAATATGATGATTTGTGATACTATCTGTTTTCTCGTCATAGAGGATTTATTTTTATCGAAATATTTTTTATGTCAGAGTAATTCGAACAATGCGAATAATCTAAAAAGCTCACTGAGATAAAATGTCAAATATTTGTGTATGCGTCTGTGAGTGCGACTGACATTTGGGACCTCGGTGGAAAATTTGAAATTTTACCAAATTTTAAACATGCTAATTCGAGTAAATTTCGACTTATCAGGTTTTAGGTTTTTACGAGAGAAAAGTTACGCACAAGGTTGGTTAGTATTACAATTGGATAGAATACACGAAAGGGTTCGACACTTAAGTGGATGTGTACCCACATTCATTATAGGTGAAAAAGCGTGTTTTCTTTTATTTTACACGTTAAAAAATCCTCCTCTAAATGTATAGTGTTTTGATCACGTAATAAATTACAAGGCCCGAATAGTAAAATAGTAGACACAGATTTTTTTTTAATAGATATATTGGAAACGTAATATTAAACAAAAATATATCTTTTTCTCTATTTTTTTTATATTTAGGCCTCGGAATTTTGTTCCGCCATCAGAACATCTTTAAAAACAAGCAACCGCATGCTATTTGTTTATCGGATAAAGAAATTATCTCAACAAAAAATATCTACAGTAGATTGAACTCTTGAAACTCTAGAAAGACTGCAAGTATTGAACTAAAATATATAACAAGCAACTTGAAAAATAATCAAAATCAACGAAGTCATTAAGATATTAGAAAAGTTTATTATTTTTAAAGATTCAAAAAGACTTCAACACTCTAGGTTTTGTAAATTTTATATTATAAATTTATAAAAAAAATAAGGTCATGATCAACAATAATATCTTAGTCAATCAATCAATTAAATTAAATAATATCCAAATAAAAAAAGAAAACGTTACAAATATTAATTACAATTTCGTAGGCTCTTCTTCAGTTGCAAACCGAATTTGATTTACATTCAAAAATTTTCTCTACCTTCTGGAAAATCTAATAATTCCATTAAGAAATGAAAATAATTAATTATCTAAATAAAATTCGGTTATTGACTGAAAAATTGTGTTTCATGCGTAGCAATTCAAACTATCATGAAAAAAAACTGTATGTCTCGAGGCTTTCAATATATTCGCGTATGGAAATTTTCAAGGAGGGTAAAAAGAGCATATTTATTGGTAAAACGTTTTCTTTTTTCAATAATGAGCTATTGGCAAAAACTTGTGTATTATTCACACATACATATTTCTCTACGCCGACAGCCTCTTGCGGTCTTCATTGAAGCGAGAGAACTCATTCTCTCGAATTTCGCTTCTCGCCGGAGGCATAGCAACCACGCAACCCATTTAATAGAGTAGTAGTTGCGTGCAAACCTCCTTTTTTTCAACCTCCACTTCTTTCAGCCTTGATCTTCATCTTCACTTTGTGTTTTCATCTGCTTCCGTGGGCTTCGTGTTACTGTCGGCGCTCGATATTTGGATGAAGAGCCCACCGCGCCGTGACGACCGTTTTTGACCCTCATTAGGTTTCACTCTCGCGGGTAACCTCTTAATCGGCCGCGAGAGAGTGGGGGTATAGGGGGAAAAGGGCCAAGGTATCGCGATGAATTTCTTCGGTACTTTGTATACACGATGTCAAAGTTACATTGTTGCAGCGGTGGATTCTGAGGGGAGTCCAAAGGGTTGAAATGCGAAACGGGAGCTGCTGCGGACAGGCACTCGCGCCAGCGGATCGTGGCTCGCCCTGTTGACCTGGCGTCAATTTTCGGTGGCGAGGAATCGACCCTTCTTGATTACCTATATGTACCTTAAGGAATTTTTACGTGCACGAGACCCGCCGACCACAGGCGTTTCGTTCACTCATCTACTCTGCCACTGTCAATACGAAAATAATCTATTCAAAACTCTATTAAGGATACTCGATATCCACTAGCTAGCCGTTTGACAATACTGTTACAATACTGACTAACAAGGTTACATTTATAAAATATTCTCGCATTTCAATAAAAGCTACTATAATGTTTTTATTGGTTTGAAAATGTATTGAACTTCTCATAAAAGTTTGGCGGTGCAGATGTTACTAGTAATATTTTTGTTTTTAAAGGTGGTTGAGTCAGCTAAAAAGTAATTACTTGAGAGATGAAAAATAAGATCGGGAAGGGGGGAGGGGGGTGCGGTCCATTCCAAGAACGGCTACGGAAAGGAAGTATCGTACAACCCTCGCAGTTTATTTCTCCTCTATTTCTTATTTAAAAAAAACCAGCGTTGTTCCTGTTTGACTTTAGGACTTAAAAAAAAAATGCCTCAAAAATGATCCCAAAGTCCATGCTATTAATTTTTCGCTGAGATAAATGGAGTGTCTATACTAATTTTTAGCCAGAAAAAATGAAAAATTGCAGTTACTCTAGTTATATTTTTAAGAATCAAAAATAAACTTACCATCGTTTTATTTAAAAATAATCATTTGCATATTTTTAAAATACCAAACCAATTTTAATTACAAAAATGAAATTATGAAAGCATCTGCAATTGATGCATTTTTTATTAACTGGGTCATCGTTTTTTCTAATTACATTTTTTTTATTGATTCCGAATTTTATAATAAGCATTATAATAAATAAACAAATTTTACCTACAATTCTGTTTTCACTGACAATAAAAAAGAGACTGACAATGAAAGTATACTTGTTAAAAATCCTTTTCTACTCTTTGAGAACGTTTAAAAATGATGATTCTGATGATTTCAACTTCTCTATTAATCCTAGTTTCTTCGCATATTATTTTTAACATATTTTCTATTATACCGGATGCGATTTTATGTAACTGTGAAACAAGAGTTAATGAAGAGAGAAAGCTTAATTTAACATTTAAACAAATGTATAGCATCATTGCAATTGTCTAGTATGTGGTTTGATGAAGCTTTGGAGTTTATGAAGAAAAAAGGACGAGGTGTGGCTTACGCTTTTAACGGCTGATAATTACACGCATATATTTTTATCATTTTTCTGTCACATTTCCAACAGTAAATTTTATGTCTGTTGTTATTTCGGCACGTTTTTCTATACCACAATGCACACGGTAATATTAATTATCTGTCCTCATTCCTGCGGGCGTTTTAACTGCATCTAAAATAACACAGACACACACACACACACACAAAGATCGATTCAAGGACCTAAACAAATACATACGATATATAAATTGCTGTAAAATATCGTACCTCAGTTTTCTCACTAAAACATAAGTTTTACCCTCCGTTACTCGTCGGCCGAGGAGACTATCGCAAAATTGTTATTACCCATCGCACAGCCAAAGGCGCGTGAAGCGTGAATGCGCGGTCACGAAGTCCGCAAAAGAGCGCTTGCAGCGGTTCCATTGCCTTGTGGTGCCTTGAAAAGATACGCGGAGGTTTCCGTAAACCGATAAGAACAGGCGAACCAAGCGATAACAACAGCCTATAATAAGGCCTGCTCGTCTCGCCGTCTCTTTTGTTAGATCGACTAATGTGCGATATTTCCATTCCTCTGTCTTGAACCGGTCGTTTCATTGGGCTGAAAAATCGTGTTTCCATCATCCGGAAGGCCGAAGGCTCTAATGACTTGGAAAAAAATGGTCGAAAATTTGTTCTTCCAAAGGGGGGGCCAACGATCATCCTTACATGTATTCGGTTACAGCACCTCCTTCTCGTCTCGGAAGTTCGGTTCGTTCGATCGCTCAGGTACGCCTTGATGCTCTGTCCAACGCTACAGGATTCCAAAGCGTTCGCAAGCCAGACACGCGGGGATTGCGTGTCTCTCCACCTCTTATCCTGCATTGTTAGATTCCAGATACTGGCGACCCGAGACGAGAGCTCAACCAGACTCTGAGTGCAACAGTAGCAATGAACGCCTGAAATCATCCGGACTAGAATGGAATGCGCAATGATCACCTGATAATAGATCAATTTATGGTCTTTTATTTTGGTGATAGAGATTGTCAATTCGAGCGTATAATATCTCGAAGTGAATACTTTGCTACTGGATAAGATGAGAAAATGAAAGAAAATTGAGTAAAAAATTAAACTGGAATGGAGGACAAAATCGAAGGACGGCAGATCTTGCGGCGAGCACTGTACGAGCATCAACGAAGGCAATTCTGAGAAGGCAATATACTCCCTGTGCCCGATCCTGACTAACCGGCACCTAATAAGAATTGCCCCGTAGTAACTAGATTAACCAGAATTCGAGACGATGCTCCGAGAATCAAGTAGCTGGATTCCGCAGCGAGACCGGTGCATTACGCATATATATATATGTATACATATATATGTACATGTGCATACTTAGCATGATAGCAGCATCCCTCACCTACCATAATAGGTGTTGAGATTGGAGAAGATTTGGATAGTATATATTTCCAAAGATTGGAAAGGTATGATGACTGGTAAAACCTTCAATAACCGCGAAAATATTTTATTATCAGCATTTAAATTGACGTTTGGTCGTTTGACTGATACGTATGCGACAACAGGGACATGCATTATTCATTTTTGTGGAAATCCATGTTTAGTGAAATTTTTCCAGGCAATGTATTCTGAAAAAGCATTACGTACTCATCTCGATTAATTATCAATTTAATCAAACGCGAGTAAAATATATCTTATAATAACTGAATTATGTTGTAAATTGTATTTTTTAATCGTCTTATTTATAAAATCCTGAATCGAAAATGGATTGATGGAAAAGTACTTCAGAAAATGTTTTCACATAATCTAGTAAGTTTACTGTTTACTTTATGCATCTTCAAAGAGGAAGCTTTTGTTTGCATGAATATTTTTTTCGAGAGTTTCATATCAGGATACCTATTCAGAAGGTCTAAAACGTCGAGAAAAGTGATTTCGAAAAAATGGCCTCGCGTGCACGTGTGTGTGTATGCAGGGCTTCGAAAATGCAATCGCCTCCCTTACTCCTCAGTAACTGTTGGAGCCATCGCACTGAAATTTGGTACGCATGTGCTCTTTGAAGGTTGCAATTTTTGACAAAATGTATATAGCCATTTCGATTTTATGAAATTTTTAATTTTCTGGAAACAGGGTGTGTGGTCATTCTAACTTTCATAAAATTTTGGTTATTTTTTGGTAGCTAAATAATTCATTATAAGTGCGCGTACGTTCAATATTGTTTGGTATTGAATTTCGACAAGATTGATAAACGGCAGGATATACGGAGCTGAAATTTTGCAACCAAGTGGAGTACTAACTCCTCTTTAGTCGCTGTGCTTTCTTACAAAAAGTATCCACACATACAGATTATATAGCTTTTTTTTAAATATTTAAAAAAAAACGCGTAAGCGCGCTTCCTTTTTTGTGTTGTTGGACCCGTAAACTATCAAAGATATAGAGATAATGAACTGAAAAGAACTGCATAAAAAAAAATTACAAGTTAGAACTTTGCGCATTGCTTCCTCATTAATTTCCATTTTTTCAAAAAACTTCCTCTACGAAAAAGCCAAAATTAATAAATAAGCTTTCTCGTAGACGTGGTTTTGTGAAAAATGAAAACTAGTGAGGAAGCAATTCAATCTATAATAAGATATTTGTGTGTTTCTAGAACAAGTAACATTGCATCTGTATTCTGTTCATGATTGAGTTCTTTTCCAAAATGGTACGGGAGTCACGAGGTTATTATATATTTTCAACAGGCATTCCATGAACGCTATGAGGATCTCGCGGTTCGTTCTTGATCCCAACGGGTCTAATATCCTCGAACAACGGGGTTACCATTTAATTCGCGTCTGGCACGGTGCTTGGGTGCCGGAGCTGGAATGGAGGCCGTCAGGCCACGATCCTGCCCCTTTAACCACCTCAATTTCCGCGAGCATCAGCCCAGCCTCGGAGTTAAAGGGCTCCGATGTCGGCGTCTCGGGCAGAGAACGAAACGGCTATACTGCTACGGCAGACTCACTGGCTTTATACTTCGTGTTCGCTCTCTGTTGTTATACCAATGGGATGTAGTTTGGCGAGCTGGGGATGAAAGCCGCGCACACGGGTTATCTGGAATCTAGCTACGCGGAAAGCAGCCTACGGTCCTGCTGATCCTGCGGATCTCTCACCAACACCAACACGACGAATGTGAAGCTTTGGACTCTGTAAGAGTCTTTGAAATTCTTCACGAGTACACGATTCTTGTCGCAGAATTAAAAGAGTTCAGAGAGATCATTCTGATATAGAAAATACATCATCGAACAGAATTCATGTTTATTTTGCACATAAGAAGGCAGGCAAGATCTCATCAGGAGCGAAATTTAGAACTTAAATTACCTCGCGGCATAAATGTATGGCAAAATACGTCAATTCGGCCACTCCAATTTTGCATGTCAACAAAACATCCTCACATTTCTTCAGGATGTTAGTCTAGTTGAAGAAAAAACGTAGGAATTTTTTCAGATTTTAATTATTCCTAGAAGAAAACCAAATTATGAAGTGTGTGCCCAGATACAGATACTTTATGTTGCAATCACTCGGTAGACTGTGAAGACGCTCTTGACAAAGTGGCACGCAGAGAATGTTGGGGGATTCAATTCAGGACGGTAACAGGTCGTGGTCACTGGCTAGCTTGCAGGTACAATCTCGAATCCTTGAAGCGCGGTGATATCTAATTATAGAACGCGGGAGAGATCCTTTTGCTGCGCTCTGCGAGCCAGGATCGTTGAACGGTGGAAACCGGTGTAAGCGCTTACAGCTACACGAGTGATTTAATGCTCCATCATATCTTATCGTTCTCGTTTTTCAAATTTCTTCCTCATTGTTTTATTGTTTTCTTATCAGTCTCGAAAATACATGGAATGTTGCTGCGTGACGTTTTTGAAAGATCTGAACTTGCAACGGTGAATGCGTGTAACGCAGCACAAGTGGCTCCATCAACTAAATTGTTACTGGGATGAATATTGCAATATGTTGCGACAGAATGATAGTTACACAATGCATGTTCTTAGAAAATTAGCATCAGGATTCGAATGGTTATCGTTTGCGAGAAGCCATACGGAAATTGTGAACGTGCTTTGTGCCATCGAGGCTTCAAACCTATGTCAACGTTTCGTTCATGAATGTGGCAGTTATTTGCTTTGCCGAAATGCGATAAGAAAATACACTGTGCATGCGCGGTCTGTGCATTAACAAGATTTCTTGAAAAGAAAACTTGTACATCGATTCGTTGTATGCCTATATCATGAAATTCATGAATTCTTGTTTCCAGGATTTTTCTTTTGTAACTGCTCTCCTATTGTTTCAGATTTAGTCATCGGAGTGGAATCTGATTTTGCTTCCTTAAAGAAGAAACTTTGTTTTCTTTAAACATTTTCTTAAAAAAAAAATATATATTGAGGAAAAATTTGAGATTCTGAATTTTAAAAAATGTACAACTAACCTAAACTCTTCTCGGTTCAACTCAATATATCATTTATATAATCCAGAACAGCAAGCCAGGAGCTTAAGCGACCGAATAAAAGAAATGTAAGAACGAATTCGCGCGAATTGCCTCAACAGTACGTGAAGAAAAAGTATCGAGTGGAATAAGAGAAGGAAGAATCGCAGGGTGACGAGAGACTCGCCGCAGGATGTTTCGGTGCGCACGAGGCTCGTGATGGAATTGCTCCTGCAGTGGGAGGGTGCGGGTAAGGTATACGAACGAACGGCGGGTGGACGCCAGCTTCGGTATAGATAGACGAGTAAGGGGACCGGCAAGGAGCGTTCAAGAGCCCAGAGAAGACGTTGAGACGCGTGGTGGACACCCGGCGTCTGCAACCGCCACCCGCGTCCACCGCAATGACGACTGATGTCTGCGTCTCCAAGACTCTGCCTCGTGATCTGAAATCCGGAATGAGCAGCAACGAACGCTTGTTCATCATCCTCACGCACAGCCAAGACACCGCACTCCTCAACCCCTCTCTCGAGATCATCTTCACCACTGTTTTCGCCTGAGATCGGTTCCTAAGAAGCAACTCGACCTGTTTACGAAAACAAGTTAACCAAACAAAGAATCAAGCATGATTCTTTGTAACCGCGTACTTTTCTTGCTGGACTACAATGACAGTGACAAGTTTTTAAGGTTGTTCTTTTAAATTGAGCTTTGCGAATCTTTTAGAATACATTTTTGTTATAGTTGAAGCCCTTTTTGATGCGTTTAAGAAGTTTCAAGAATCATCAGAGATTGATTTGCTGAAAAAGATATTGCTTCGTCAATATTCTCCACTATCATTCACAGAGGAAGTTTTGTAAAATAGTGAAAAATAACAAGGGACCAACGTGCAAGGTTCTACTTTGCATTTTTATTTTTAAAAATTTAGGAACTGCAATTCAGGGAAATTTTATTCGTCCAATAATAATATAATATAATGTAATCAATATCTGATTGATTCCATGACTGGTGTAAGAAATTTGTTATTTATTGCTGAAGTCATTTAAGATTTACATGCCTTATATTTTTGCAAACTTCGATGATAATGAATGTAACATTCTTATTTACTGTCATATTCGAAGGCTTCTGATGTCTATGTTCGTGAAATTTTGTTTCAAATATCCTTGAAGATTACGGACGTGTCTAAAGATTCATGCCGTTTTGTCAGATGTTTTGAAAGTCGAACCGGTTAAAAAATAAAAAAATTCAAATTTCAGTACTAATATTAATGTTAGTAAGTTTCTGTAAACAATTTGAGGTAACCTAGTCGATTCTGACATGAATTACACCAAAACATCAATTTTGTTGAAAATCTCAAAATCCTGTAAAAGGCGAACTTTTATATAGATTCGGCTGAAATTCAATTCCAAAGGTCCTCGAATATTACTTTATTTGTGATAAATTTTTTAACTCGATGGCTAAAAATTTGCGACTGTGAGAGTCTTCATGTTCTTTAAAAAAAAAAAAAAATTCAAAAAATTATAGTAAAATAAAGTGGTTTCTGCTTTACGTATGTGACAAAGTTCAGGTCGATAGGTCGACTAGTTCTCGAGGTAGAGAGGTTTTAAATTCCGGACGTCATTAAACACACACACACACACACACACACGTATACATCGTTTTAGACAATTTTTAGTATCCTGACATGAAAATCTCGATAGTTTTAACTGAACTGTTGTTTCACATAAAATTTTCAAAATGTGTCGTTGAAAAATGAAATGATCCATTGGTAATTTCCTTACCAAATTATTGGAAATACCATAATGTGGACAGTGTCATATCACGCCCATCTTCGCAGTGACATCAAACATTTAATTCTTAAACAAAGAATTTGCCTTAAAAGTTTTTAAAAAACCGTCCATGTAGTATTTGAGTAACGCAATTTTTCGTGATTCAAATTTTTATATGTATTATTTATCTGCTGTTGCAGGTTGAAATGCTCAAAAATGTTGTTTTCAAACAAAGAATTTACTGTAAGAATTTCAAATAAATCGTCGACGTGGTATTTCAGAAATCAAATTTTGGGTCATTATAAAAACAAACATTTTCGAAAAAAATCTGATAAAAAATCAGGGGTGGCTTTCAATATTGCGCTACAACAACCCAAAAGAAAAGAAAGAAAAAAAATATATATATGGGTCACGACCCTGTCGATTAGCCGTTGGATGCCCCATATTGAGCAACAATTATTTGTTCTCTTTACGCTTTGGCTTCTTTCATGTTATTATTATAAAACAGGTAAAGTGGTTGATCTCTGGTACTCAAGAGAGTAACACAGACCGTGCGAATGTGGTACATTTACCAACACAGCTGCACCGACCAGTGGTAAATTGTGTGTTGTACCCACAATTTGTTTGTTTCACCAGCACCAGACTGCGGTGTAGTTGCTATATACTCACGCTAGCTATAGGTAACTGGCAAGCTCTCATCGCCGACACAAGTGGAATGAGAGTCGGCAGATCCACAAGGCAGAGAGGAAGAGGCATAATAGAACCCCTACCCGCAGGACTCGCGGGATTCCTGGGCTGGCGTTGCGGCGCTTCAGCGTCTGCGGGCCAGAGAACTCGGGGAGTAGCACGAGATCCACGCGCATTATTCGTAAATCTCTCATCCTTCGTTCTCTTGGCCCTCTCTGCGCTTCTTTTATCGGAAGACCGGCCGCGATCTCGTGTGCGCGCGAGCGAGATGTTTATTGTATGCCAATCTGGTAAAACGCTTTTTTTTTCGCAAAGGGGCGCTCAACAGCAGCTCCTCACTAACTCACATCCTGTTGATACGAGGGCCGGGACCGCCCGAGTGGGGTGTTCGCATGCTTCAAAATCTTGGATGTAAGTTGAAGGCCAAGCACATCTCTTTCTCTTTCACTCGATCACGAGTGTGAGATAGAACAATATGCAATGTTCTGAATTGACCGTTAAATTATGTTGGTTAACATTATCAAGAGGTAGCAATTCGACGCCAAGTATAAAAAGAAAAATAATTTGAATGAAAACGTCTGTTAAGAAGTTATTTTTTGTGTTCTCGTATGTCTCTTTATATTGTTCATTTTATTATTTTTTATCTATCCTCGCTATTCTGTAGTTAATATAATAATTAATATTCAGTTAAAATCTAAAATTACGCAATATTGAACGGTATTTGCTTTTCTATCGTTATTACCGATTTATTTATTTCTTTTTAGGTATGAGTTGAAAAAAAAATCGGTTATAAAATAATAATTCATTACAACGAACACAACCTAGCAACCGCTGTTTCGTGAGAGAACATGGGTTACGTTGGCGAAATTCTTCTTCTGTTTCTTCCTCCTCTTTCTTCTCCAACTTTTTCTCGTCTCCTTCTTCTTCTTCGAGCCTGCTGATATCCCGTAATCTCGGTGCTCCTGCCGGCTGGGTCCCCCGAGCCTCAAGAGTAAAAGGGCCTTCTCGCATACCAGACGTACTCAATGAACCGCGAGGGCTCGATGGAAGGGGCGCCGGTCTCGCTCAGGAAGAACGTTGCCAAGAGAGTATTAATGAACCAGCAACCCTTTCCCGTCTATCCTCTCCGGCCCACTCCTCACATCGTTTTCTCTCCACTAACATCGCTCTGACTATCCCAGTGCTTCTTTTTTCGGATTATACCACTCGCACTCACAAAAGATGACGATGAGGATGAAGGAGAGCCAAGTTGAACCTCTGTAAGCTCTTTCCGAAACTCTTGTTCGCGACGTTGGCCTGTTTCCTCGTTTCATGTTTCTTTTTCTTTTTATTGTAGCTCAACTGCCGCCGCGGACAACCTTCCTCCTCTCACAAAATCTTTGGGTTCCTCTCTCCCGCTCTCCCTCTCTCTCCCGCTCTCTCGCTCTCCTGCTCACTCGCTCTCTCGCTCTTTATCTTAGAGTGTTTGCATCGCGGACGAGATATCCAACGCCCAGTGCAGCGAAACTTTAGCGGCACACCTGCAAAACGATCTTAACAAGCCAAACCGGCGCGACTACGGCGCGTTGCTGTACCACACGATGAGGACGGACCACCGACACCGCCTATCTTGATTCTCATTATAAACTTTCTTCGAACGTTGTTTGCGCGGCATACAAAGTGCTACGTATTTGTCAGCTATATAAATTCTTGGCATCATCGAAAATGGATGCACTCTTGTTTGACAGTTTTTTTTTCCAATATTTGATTTTAAAAAAAAAGCAGTGCTTCTATCGAGTCTTGCCTTGTAGTTAATAAAATAATTTCACGAAGGGATGATTTACTTAAAATGCTATGATACTTTTTTATCGAATTCAAATTTGTAAATCTAGCCGCGTAAAAATATGTGTATGGAAAAGTCTTATTTAAAGCATGGCTTACAATATGGCTTTGGAGTGTGGTGCGGTCGTATGCATATCCATAGTATTGCATAGAATATGAATAGTAAGTTTTCATTTTCTCTGGATATGTAAAATTGCTCGTATCCATAATTTCTACCGAAGCTAATCGAATCGAACTGTACGTTTATGAAATATGTTGTTTCTGTCTTGTAATAGCCATATTTTTTATGGGTGATTTTTAAAAAGTTGCAAAGTAGAATTGTCGCTACCTTATTAATTTCCATTTTTCGCAAAGCCACCTCTATGAGGTAGCTTATTTATTAATTTTAACTTACGTATCCTGGCATGAAAATTTCGAAAAAAAAAAATTACAAAAACAAAGCTTTCTCTGTGAGAACGCCGGAATTGCATTACGAGACATTTTAGGAATGTTGCCTTTCTACTTCAGTGCAATACGACTTTCTGTTCTCAATATGCATGCTGCTGCTGTTGCTGCTTGTTTTTAGAGCCCCTATAGTGATCACCTGGTCAGCTATATGGCGTGCATCGTGTGTCTAAGTACGTTCGACACTTAAAACGTCGATCCCTTCGGCAGGAATCGGGAGCACCGATCGATTTCACGCATTCCCCGCGGCAACATATGCGGCGGCTGTGCTTCGTCGTCAGACAATTGGTGCGACTCGGTCCCATAATGGTCATCACATATGTGCGCCGACTATATGGTATATCTCGTTACCGCTTTAATCGACGAGCAATAATTATTATCGGGCCGTGTTCGACGCTCTGCATCGATGGGACAAGTAACAATGTTCGATGTTGCGACGCCGGTGGTAGAAAAATGTTTGATCACAGGATCGATGCGCCAACAAGATCCTCTTTCGTCGTTGATCGTCCTTCTCATCTTCTGCCATCAACGTCGACGGTGTCGTACGTTTGCTTTATTGCGTGAGAATTTAACGCTCGCGACTCCTCCCGTTTCGTGTGTCCTCGTAGACAATGCGACGTGACTCTCAAACCCGCAGATCTCGCTCACGATTCAGGACTTGGAGTACAAGAACTCGGCCCATTAGTCTCTGATCTGTTACCGCAAGAAAGGGAGACTCGCGAGTCTCGGTCGGTGCAAGGTGCTCGCGTTCCTCAGCTTCTTGAGCCATCAAATGCAGTACTCAGACTCTTAGCTGGTAGTGCCACATGCAGTTGTATCGTATTGCGGACTACCGCGTTTCTCGCGAGCACAGCGCAAAGAGGAGGGAGAGAGAGAGAGAGAGAGAGAGAGAGAGAGAGAGAGAGAGAGAGAGAGAGAGAACCTTCTCGTATGCTTTATAGGGTGTGCGGTATGCCATAGCGGGAAAGAAACGAGTTTCATGTGACATGAGGACTCGCAAAACTCTTTATGATTTATGGTGGGAGTTCAGACGAAAATTATATAGGAAGTCGTGTTTGCAATCAACAATTTTGGTGATGGGATGTTATACGTCATTATAATATGTAGCTAACATACCAGTAAAGAAAAATACACGATAAAAAATAAGTTTGTGAAGTCAGAGTGCTTAATTTTCGTATTGAATAATTTTATTAAATTTACTTTAACACTAAATAGTTTTGAGTTTTACGATTTTTTTTTTTAAATTATAAAGTGATCAATAGAAATTTATAAATTCGTTGTATTCATATTTTTTTTTACAAAACATAAAATAATGTTTCAAATATAAAGTACTGTAATTTTACATCTCAATTACTTGTACATAAAATTCAATATACAAGTAAATGTAAAAAAAAAGCTTCTTATACCTGTATTGCAAACTTACAGCAAAAAATGAAACATTGTATTCACCAAACATTCCTGACTTCTTGTTAATTTTTTGCTAACTTAATTTAAAGAAAAACTCGTTTGACAATTTACATAATTACCTATGCAACCGCTGTTTTATTCGATTTTATCTACTAATCAATTAGTATTCGTTAATTGATCTACAGTGATGCATTAAAACAAGCTCTCGGCTTGTAGTTCTCTTCGTATACCTGAAAATTGTGCTTTTGTCGATAAACAAGAATTGCTATAGATCTGTATTACTATACTTGGCGAATGCCACAGTGTGTTGCTCCTCTCGATTACGTGTGGATCGTTGGAGCTCGCGAAGAATGCAGTTGGTATATGGTGAGCCATCAGCGAGAAAGAAAGGGAATGAGGGAGCGAGTGGACTCGGTGTACCTGGAGAATGATGTCGTGTACGTACGAAGGGCCCAGGCCTTAAATCATAAGACCCCGAACGCGGCATCATGGGCATGAGCTCGCGAAAGTTCAAGGCTCGAGTTGCGAGCGAACGCGCGCGCCAAGATTGTCCTGTGAACTTCCTCGGGTTCCATATAACGTAAATGGAAAAGTTTCTTCGGAGTCTTTTCAATAGAAAATTTTCATAAAAGATTCATCGACGATTTCTATTTTCTACGCGACAAATTCATGTATTATACATATAATCGTAATATACGATCTGCAGAAACGGAAGTCGCATTGCCATAAGTTCACTGTACCTACAACTATCGCGCTGACTGCAGATGAAGATGTGACACGCGTTCGTCTGGTGGCAACGAGAATGAGACGCCTCTCTGTGACGAAAATTTTTACAGTCAGGAATGTTCGCAACTTCCTTCGAGAACCTCCTCTTCGACGTCTTTCGTCTTTTGCCGTTGTTGTCCTGGCGAGAAGGGGGAGAGAAGAGAGAGAGAGAGAGAGAGAGAGAGAGAGAGAGAGAGAGAGAGAGAGAGGACCATAAGAATGGGGAATGCCGTGCGCCGGTTAGAATATGAGCGTGCATGGTAAACAGGTGCGGGTATTCAGTGGAATCTCCGCTTCCTCTCTTGCGAGACGAAGTCCATCAACCCAGCCATAGAAAAGACCGGGGCAAATTGGCTTCAGATATCTATTTTTACTCAACAGTCAGCTATTTACGGAGGATTAACTACCTCGGACATCATGAAGCAGCACATTTTATTGATCATTATTATTTTAATTGCAAAGATTTTATGGGTATAGCAATTACATTCATTAATGCCCTGGTTAATGGACTTACCAATAGAACATTAAAAATAAAAAAGAAAACGTGATTCAGGTACTAATGTATGTTAGTGCCTGAATTAACATGCAAAAGCGACAGTTTTTTTGCCTCCAAAGTAGAGCCTCGGCAGAATGTTTCCTCATTATTTTCTGCATTTCACATGATATCTTTATGAGAAAGTTCACTGATCAAATTTGCACTTCCGTATAGAGGAAGCTTTATGAAATGCGAAAAACAATAAGGAAACACTGTTCAAAGTACTGCTTTGCAGATTTGTTTAAATACATTATAATTTATAATTTTGCACTAAAAAACTATTTTCTAGTATAATATAAATTTCGTGTTAATTATGTATGTATTGTTATCAAAATTGTTACAGTATTTGAAGTTATGAGATCGCATTTCTTGCAAATAATATTTAGAAAAAAAAAATTAGTTGACTGAAGATGTTTCTATTAATTTTTCGGAAAATACGACATTTTACAAAATTTATATGCTTGTATAGATCCTGATCAAATTCGATTGCAGAAATAATTTGGCTGAATTTGTATGAATATTAATAAATATTCATACAATCTTTCAGCTAAATAACCTACCTAATTTTCAGAATTGACATAAGATTTGTGCGATTCTGAATATTTAAAAACAATTTTTTATACAAATAGAAAAATTCTCATCAAATTTGAACGGTTCGAGCGATTCTCGCTAAATTCTATACCAAATACCGGTCGACATTAGTCTACTTTTGATGAACTATTTAGCCTGAAAGTTCATAAATTGTAAGAGTAGTCGTGCGAACAGACATTTTCGACAAATTTCAAAAACGCATTCAATTTTAACGGTTGCTTATATTTTGCTGAAATTTGGAAGAAACGATTTGTGGAGGGTTCACCTCTCCACAAATGTGATTAATTTCAGCTTGATACCTCTGATCATTCTCCAATTACAGCAATTTGAATTTTCCAGGTCTAATTCACACACACACATATATCCAGACATTTTTTCTAAACTACTTATCTCGCTGTTTTAGACAATGTTATGTATACTGACATGAAAAAATGACAGAATGCCGGACAAGGATGATATAAATAATCTGGAAAAATGGAGGATGATTTACCATTGAATTTTAAAGATTCAGCTTTGAGATTATGACATTTGTTTGTACTATTGACAAATCGTACATAAAATACTGTAGGATATTCAATTTATGAAAGATTGGGTATTTTTCTTTTTAATATTGAAAGAAATTAATATTCTACAATTTTTTATATTCCGACTTGGAGATTTTTCTTAACAAGGATTATGCAGGTTAATGTTCCATTGAATCGGTTGGTAAGAAAAAGTTATATATACAATTACACATATCCTATCTATTAGCCGTGTGAGCAAATTTGGCCCAGTCACCCTTACTCTCGGCTTTCATCTGCGATCCTTTACAATCGTTCTATAGCGACTGAAAATCGTGGATTCTAACCGACTACACAGCTTTTATAACACTAGGACGACTGACACTCAAAAATCTATCGAGGCACACTCAAAGCAATCATGACGACAAAACAGGTGCACCGCCTTCTTCACTTGCCGGAATTTCTCGGGTTTCCTTGAGACGCCGAGAAATTAGCAGGCAACTAGCCACGCTTCCTACGGCGCAGGGCTCAACTTCCTCGTTGGAGTGGACGACGAAATTAGCCGTATAGGATATCGGATGATGGAATACCATGCTTACAAGGATAACCACAAATGTAAGCTTAAGGAAATCCTCCCGAACGCCTTCTGCTGGAGAAAGAGAGACAAGAATAGACTTCCCAAAAGTTCCTTGTCTGTTCAGTCTAGCGTGAAGCACCTTCCTTGATGACCTCCAAGATGCGATCAAGACTTCCGGACTTCATTCTATCAATCAAAAGAACAAAACCCTAACTTGAACAGTGTCACACAACAATTGGCCGTCAGTCAATTAAAAGTAATTTGACAATATATGTGACCCTAAAAGGATTTCCTGATCGAGGTGGTTTCTGCGGTCTCCAGTTGGTTAACATGACTTTTATATTTTTCCGCTCAGGATGTAATTCAATAAAAGTACGTAGAACCCTTTCAGGTAGTTACGTGCCTTTCTTCGTGGGTTCTGGATAACAAGAAAATGCCATATGGCGTCCAATTGCCGCGGTGTAAGAGGGAGCAAAAGGGAAGTTAGAATGCTATCGAGAAACGAGACATCCTCAAGGAGTCAAGGACACTTCTTCCCATAAGTGTTGCAATCACGAGGAATAGGAAGGACTGGAGATAGTTGGGTCACTTTCTGATTGTGAACTTTTTCAAAAAATTTCCATGACTGTAAAATGAAACTAGTAACAACTTTTATTGCTTATTAAGACTGCGCTATTAGTTTCAAAATTTCAAAATTTAGTTTAAAACATTTAAATCTGAGCGAAAACAGGTAGAACATTTAGTGACGTGCTGTCACGCAAAGGGTTAACCGTTAATTTTTAAACGGGCTTACGTATTTTTTTGTCTCTGACCTAAGTAACCCCAGTCTCCTCTACACAACGTAATCTTTTGGGAATATTTGAAATTTTTGTTTTAAATAAAAAATAAACAGACTTCTCCAAGAATTTTGACATCTGGAGTTTTAACTAGTAAACGTGTTTTTAGTGAAGTTACTGAAATGAGCGTTATGACGTTTAGCATATATATATACCGAGATGAGTATAGTTAAAGAGCGCGCGCGCGCGATCATTGTGAGCAGATTATTGTGGACCCTTGTGGGCCCCATGGGAGCTCAGGACTCGGCCGCGTTTTATGGGTTGTCCGTGCCTTAGTCTCATCTCTGGTTCCTCTTGTTTTGTTCCTTCGACTTTGAAAAACAAGCAAATTCCCGGAAGCATGCTGGTCAGGAGTAGAAGGAGGTAATAGAGGTACCGTTCGGTTAGGTCCTAACTCGCAGGACTATCTTCTTTGGCTCTATAGTCCTCTACCGCCAGTGTACCGCCCTAGAACCGTTTCCCAGGAAGAATTTTTTTTCTCCCTCTTCTATTTCCTCTCCACATAACAGTTTTCACTCCAGTGCTGTGGCTGCCAAAAGTTTTACAGTTTCCAATAATGCTTTACTGTACACTGTTTTCTCTATGGGTTTCGAAGAAAAAAAGAAGTTCGGAGAAACTTTTCTACGAAAATAAGACCGACTGCTTTTTATGACGCATAATTAAACAATAAATTATTTGGGCGAGAATTCGAAAAAAAAAGGAAAAAATTTTGTGAAAGTTGTACATTCTGTAAGTGGTACTTTGTAGTCAATTTACAAATACAGAAGGTATTTTGAGCGTAAGTCACAATTGTCTTCAGAAAATAAAAAAATTTCTTTCTCATAGAGAAAGGTTTGTTTTCGAAAATTTTGGTCTAAAACATCGAGAAAAGTGGTTTAGAAAACATTTTTTAATGGATATATGTGAGTGTATGTGGAAGGTTTGCTAAATTCAAATCTTTATATCTCAAGAACAGTTACATCAATCCAGCTGATTTGGCACTCATGTGTAAGAGTTAGACAAATTTTTTTTGTAATAATTTTGAAAGAAATTGAAACACTTGTTCCGATTCTATTTTGAATTTTTCGAAAAGTTAACGTTAATGCTCTAACACACGTCAGGTCCCACCGAATCCATTCAATTTTTTTGCAGATAAAAAAAGAATTAAACATCTGACAAAACGGACTAAAACTTCAGACACGTGCGTAAGAACATGTCTGAATTTAATAAAACACTACTTTTTTATTCGCAATTGTATTTTTAATTTAAAGATAAGAAGAAAAACAGTGTACGTTTCAGTTAAAAAAAAGATTGTACAGAAAGTGAGCCTGAAATTATATACAAATCGATCATACTTTTTTCGTTTCCTTAAAACAATGATGCAAAGAAGAACTTTGCACAATGCTTCCTGATTATTTTTTAATTCTTACAAAGCTTTCACTGTGAGGAAGCCAAAATCGATAAACATACTCACAGACGTAGTTTTGTAAAAATTCATAAATAATAAGAAAAATACATAAGTTATGTGCAAAGTTTTGTATGTGCTACAATTTTGTTCACGTTTATGAGCTTTTTAATGATTACTTGTTACTCTATAAAGTGAAATATCAGTACAGACGAACATGGAAAAAAATGTGCGTCCTTGTTTCAATTGCAAATCACGATATCCGGAATACGAAATATGCAATAATCTCAGCAGATTTCAGAAGTTAAGTATTATATTTTTGAAAAATCGTGCGTTGGAGGTTTTCGCAAGAAAATATTAGTATATTATATTAATACATTCTGCCGATTATAATATTAGTGTTTTTTATTTCAATAAGTAACAAAAACTATTTGTATGATTTTATTGGAAGCCAAAACGAATTAATTTCCCACCAAAAGGGATCATCAAGGATTCGTTGAGTGACACGGTTTCCGTGATGCATATAATACAGAATACAGTACTATAATATATGCTGTGTATACCTGTAGATGTCGAGAAGAACACCGGAAGGAATTTCAATGGACTGTTTCTCTGGGGCATATAAGCTCTCTTCAGTCCAAGGACTCTCCCACGCGTGCTTCGCGCACCTAACAGAGCCTAGATCGCGTCTTCTCACGAGGACGAAGACCAAGATGAAGCCGAAGCCGTCGAGACACTGATTTTTCTATAGTCTTCCAGGTGCGTCTACTTGTGCCAGAATCCATAGCAGTTTTCATTTGCCATGCAGTAAACGAGAACCCCTCTTCTTCATTGCTCTCGTTTTCGTATACAGTGGACTATATATATATATATATATATATATATATATGTATACCGAACTCTCAGCTTCATTGAAGTCTCGTGAAGCATGCATACGAGTGAAGTCTGAGAAGTACGTGGGAATCTTGGTCTTCCCCTTCCAGCCTGTCTGCACACTCTGTTATATTGGCCTGAGAATTTTTGCGGGGATCACATATGGTGTGTCTCCACGGTCAAATCTCACGGGCCATGGTTTCTCGTCACCCCAACATGTAATTCGATATTAATTTTCTTGGATTCACCAAGATTCATCAGATTTTGCTTCCTTATAGAGGAAGTTTCGTTTTCGTAAAATTGCATTTCTTCTGTTTCCTCATAGAGGAAGCTTTGCTTTCATGAAACACTTTTTTTTTCGAGATGTTCATGTCAGGATCTTAGATCGGTCCAAAACGTCGAGAAAAGTGGTTTAGAACTTTTGTAGAATTTCGGCTACTGCACCAAATAGTTCTTCATAAGTATGCTTTGGCTCATGAAAAAAAATCCTCAAATCTGAATATAAAAATGTTGAAGGGTGCATTTTACAAAAATCGTAAATGTTATAAAAATTATATTGAAAACAAAAATAAATCTCCTTCCAAATTTATTTACATTTGGTTTTGAGGTGTTTTTGTTATGGATGAAATATAACTAAAACACGATTTCTCTAAGGAACCCAAAATTTATGAATATATTTCCTCACACAGGTGGCTTTGTGAAAAGTGTAATATGACGAGGAATGTGCAAGGTACAATTTTTTTTTTTTTTTTTTTTTTTCAATTTAAAACTAATTTTTATTTTTTAACATCATCTTCGAGTCTCAATGAAATTTTCGGATGTGCGAACTATAGAGTACACTCTTATTGCCCACTCGCTTTTTCTCTGTTCGAGACACATGAACTTTTATGCGGCCGTTAAATTTAGCATATAATAACGTCTCAGCCGATTGGGGCGGATGTGACTGGCGCACCCACGGTCTTTGCCAATGACTTTGCGGTTTATTATACTCGACTGCTTCGCCAAAGGGATGTACATCATTTTATTTTCTCAAGAAAAAAAAAATCTTATGTCATATCGGACTCCAAAGCATTTAGTAAAACAAGTTGCAATCCGTAAAATTGTATATACATGCATGCGTTAATGAAGCGTAAATAGATTTATGGTTACACCATTACGTTAAAGCTGGGGAGAAGTCGTAAACATACATTCCTTCATTTTCACGACAGTCGCCGACTCTCCGTTACGGAATAATAATGCTCTAGTGGAGCAGCAGGGAGTTTGGTACTCAAATTAGTCTGGGATATATTCGGGATCTCGATCTCATGGGAAAAACTTGTTTCGTCGGGAACGTGATTCGGGGTTGGGGTTACACCATTCCGAAGATGGCTGTGATATGAAAACACTGCACATCATGTTTTGATATTTTTTATAATTTGGTAATCAAATTACAAGCGGTGTCAGAGATTTCATTCTTGAATAAAGAATTTGCTATAAAAGTTTTCAAAAAAATCGTAAATGTCGAGTTTTTGAGTAATCGAATCTTTTTGTGATTCAAAAGATTTTATTTATTTTTTAACTGCTGTCGTTGACTCACTTCCATTTTCAGAGTAGTCTCAACATTTTTATTTTCGAATAAAGGATTTCCTGTGAAATGTTCAAACAAATCGCCGACGTAGTTTTTAAAAAGTCAAATTTTGGGTGATTATGGAAATACAAATTTTCAAAAAATGATGAAGAAAATTCTATAGCTTTTTCGTATTACCCTACAACATTCCAAATGAAAAAAAAAATAAGGCTCACGACTATGTCGATTAGCCGTGGAATGCCCCATATACACTCCAGGACAAACCCAGGATCTCTTGCTTGTTGCCTACCTTACAGCATATCCGATACTACGCCACTGTATATTTCGTCGAGAGACGAAAGTCGAAACACTTGTGAGCTAACTACTCAACTATCCTAATAATATTTACAGTTACTGGTTCATGTGTAGCTAGTTCTGTTAATGCGAGGAGTAGCTACAACAGAGTGTCGAAACTTTGACATATTTTTGAGAGGGCAAATATTTTTTATTTTACCCCATACGTAAATCGCGACATTACGTAAGATGTGTAAATACTTGTGATTGTAACACTCGCCCTTTTTCGACGAAGTTTAATTTGAAGACTCCATTAATTTCGATATACGGACTTAAAACTAATGTGGAAAAGGAAGTTCATCCAATCGTCAGTTTAGAAAGATATTTTTTTTATTTTCGATCCATGGTTTGAAATTAAACAGGAATACTCTTCACAGTAATGAGGTATATAAGGCATTCTCCGTAATTTCTCAATTACTTTTTTCTGATTCTCATAAATATTCCTCATAATTAGACAGATTTTACGAGTTTTTATACATTTTTTCTGATTATTAAATCCAAGTGATTAAAAACTATATTTTTTTTAGTTAACGTATCTCGAAATTTATATATCACGAAAAAAGTGACTCAGTCTAAAAGTTGTAGTTTTATGTCAGCTGTTAAATGAAATTTTAAAAATATTTTATTTCACTCGGTGCGAGAAATTGTAGACGTAACTGGTGCGAGAAACTTATTCTTAACTGTCGTGATTGCAATACTCGTCCAAAAAAAGTTTGATCGCACCCGTATCGCAATCTACTATTTATGAACTTGATAACATTGATTTTTCGAAACAATATATGTAATGATAATTATTTTGTTTCAAGTAAAGACATTTTCATTTTTCTGTATGACACTCATTGGTTGTGGCATATAGTTGTCGAAATACGTTGATTTGAAAAAAATACAGTATTGTAAGAAATGTTGGGACAAAAATCATTCTAAAAAAATCTACATCTGACCAATTGTGAGAAATATCTGAAGGAGTCAGAATAAAAGAAGTTAATCGACGTAGAATGCCTTATACATTAACATAACATATGGGGTATTCCACGTAATCTGGGCCATTTATTCACCGAGTCATATTTGGCGATCCGTTTAACTTTGTAAAAAATGGGGACACAAAAAAATATCAACGAAAGATTGTGCTTACTGCATATACGTTAAAATTTATAACACTATCCGTATTTCATGACAAATACAATTACAAAATGTCCATATTTTTCTTTTCACAGTAATTTCCCGTAGAATCTCTTCAAAGTGAAATACAGCAATTAGATATGTGTCCTAACTCAAAAGTAAAAAAAGAAACTCAATGACTTTTGCAGCTTTTGCAGGATCAAATGGAAACTGAACGCAACTTTTTAATCTGCTTCGATTATCAAGTAAAGAGAGTATCACTTATTAAATTAACCGTAAAATCCCAGATTTATCCGGGTAAGAGGTGACATCCAGAAAAATCTGTAACATCTACGTTTGTTTTGCGTACATCACAAAGTTCACTATAAGGTAGGTATATTTCGTTGACAGGCTGGCATCGAGCTACATCGCCCTGTCCCGTATCCAGTGTATATCGAGAGTGCGCCCGGAGCATCTCAGGCAAGAGAGAAAATTCCCACAAGATCCATAGGGTCACGAGTCACGAACGAACCCCCATGAATCAGATAATAGAGAAGAAGCAGGTAGCCTGTGATGCGGTTGGTGTGAGTTCTCATTTCCTATGTATACTCCCGAGTCTTTCTAGTGCTGGGTAACGTATGTGGTTCGCATTCCGATTATGCGCTTCCATATTGTGTATATGTCTATACCTGCGTACGGGGTAGATGACGGTGGTTCCTCAGGAGTGAGCATCGCGTAATTGTGCATGAAGGTTAGAGTAACTATGTATAGCAGAAGGCAGATGTGTGTGCTGCAACACGTCGTCGCTACTAATGGCAGTTCAGCGTCACGCCAGGACTTACGCCTTGGTGAGAATCACTCGGTTTTTAGATATCAATAGAGATGGTGTGTCCCTTGACAAAACCTGATGTCACTGAACACATCAACCAACACCATGGGAATTTAGAGTAGTTCCGAAGTTCCGATGCTATGTCATCGGTTCTGCTATAGTTTGGGGGATGAGTCAATCGAACATTAGCACCACCTGCCCCCCTTCTGCTCCACTCGTAACGTTCCTGTCGATTTAGATAACGGGAAAGAACATCGTTGTTACACATTATAAATTAATTCGATATCCGTTGTCCAATCATGACTACTCTAGATAACGGAATAGGGTTGGACTAAAAATGATCGTATCAATTCCGACAATTTGTTTAGTAGGTTTCATTCAACACTTTAACACATCATGTTTTCAGTTGATTTACATGGAGTTTTTTAATTTGAGCAATATTGACCATGTATTGCGTCATGTGGAAAATGGAGATTTCGGATTCGCTGACTTTTGGGTTTGCCTCATTAAAATCCGGGGCGTGCTAGCTCACCTGAAAAAGATCAAATATTTTCTTACTTTTCTCGTATCGCTATCTTGGTCGTTGGAGGAGTAAATAGTCTAGGAAACACCGGGGCGTGACGAAACACCTCGGAAAATTCAGTATTCTTGATGTCAATTAGTTTCACACATTTTAAGAACAAAAGAAAATGGCCAGATGTGAACTTCTTTTTACAAAACGCCAAACTATACTTTTTTTTGCGCGACCGCACCATTTTCATTTTACAAATAGTGTGAATAATGCCGACAATGTTAATATTCATCTTTATTGAATATTTTTCTGTATATATGTAAAAGGCAATAAATATTTATGTAATTTCTTCGTATTGATAAATAAATACCTATAATAATAACATTGTAATTGGTCCCAGCTGAATGTAAGGATATAGGAATATCGGCATCACAAGTGAAATAGAAGAGTGATCCGTTTTGTCCTAGAAGTTAATTTGTTCGAACTTCCATTACCGCACTTAGAAATAAGATTTCTGTACAAAAAAAAACTATCTATTTTTTTTTTGGCATAGCACTAACAACACAGCAGTATTGTAAATATGAACAGAAAGAAAGAAAAAAACAAAAATTCGAAATCTGAGAATCGAGTTTCCCGTCATGCGTCCAATTTTTTTGCGATGATCTGTCCAGTTTTTCTTGGAGTACTCGCATTAGGAATAAATGATATTATAGAAAAGGAAAAAAAATCAGGATATTCGGGAAAAGGAATATCCATCATGACCCGGATTTTTTTTCCGGACGCACTATGAAACTTGTAAAAATCTCATTTTGGATTGAATAGAAATTAAATGACGCCATTGGTATTTCTCTAGTGGCATTATTAGCCTAGGGGTGAAGCCATCTTGCCCCGATCTTTCCTACTATTAGTGGTTCGAAAGTCTTTCATTTTTAAATTTACCAAATCAGTGTTCGGCAGTCCAAGTCCAATAGATTCTGTGGTTTCCCCATATGTAGCAGTTTGGGCGTTTATGCTCTAAATTTAACCCAGCTGCGGTGGTCGAGAATGACGAATCTTTTTGACGGACCCTGACTTTCATGACCCTAAGAATCGAGGAGGAAACGCAACGACACGAGAAATGAGTCGTATACCATTTAGGCCCTTCGACACTATCTCTCGAGTTCGCGGTGTTGGTTCACAATTCGAATCGTGTTCCATTGAGACAATTGGCAATTTTCGACGCCGAATATCCGTCGGAAGCGGCATTGCGCCCACGGCCACTCACTTGGCAAATTGGAGCCCAGACGATAAATTGTAAACGTTTGCGTTAGTCGTACATACGTTCTCGGATCTCGGTACTTGGTGGCTCTTAATGTCTCGATGTACGTGTACAGCGCGCGCTCACTTCATCGACATAAGGACCGCACGCAGTAACATTACATTCGGTCGCAGACGAATTCATTGGGTACGCCCGGGCGTCTTCCGTTCACAGGCAGAACAGTTGCGGTCAGTTCAAGCTACTCTAGAAGCTACGGGGTGATGCGGTCACGAGAAATTCCTTTGCACAAGGACGCCTCTGACTGCTAGTGGGTTCACTAAACCCGAGGAATAGACTCTATCATTTTGTCGGTAGCAATAAAAACGAATATAAATTAGAACTTTGTACATTGGTTTTTCATTATTTAAGAATTTTTAAGAAATATGAACTCTTTGTTGCATTCTCACCAAATTCAATATCAAGCAACAACACATTCTACTCAAGTTTTGTACAACATTTTAAAGTTGATAAAGTTTTGTGCCAAATGTTAGCCCAATTAGCTGAGATCTTAAAAATCTGATCAAATCAAACACATACATACATCCGTACACGTTTTCTAAACAACTTTTGTTGGCGTTTTAGACCATCTTGAGTATATGAAAATCATGATATTTTTTTCATAAAAACAAAGCTTACTCTATAAACAAGCTGCATATTCGTCATATTAATTAGTGAAAAAGTCTGCGAAGTAGAACTTTGCTCATTGACGTCTAATTATTTTCCACTCTTAACAAAGTCACCTCAAAAAAGAACTCTGTTGATTTATTTTTAGCTTCTTACACAGGAACCTTTATAAAAGGTTGTCAATAATGAAGGAGAAATATATGGTGGGGCAAACACTGTAAGCAGATTAAGAAAAATTAATTAAACCAACAAAATATTTAGTTAAATGCCAAATTGGTAGTTCGGATAATTCAACACATTTTAAATACTCTGACATAAGTAAAAAATTCGAAATTTTCCATATTTTTTAATTACTATTAAAATTACAGAATGAAAATGCGTATCCTATTTTCGCAATAATATCAAATTGAACTTACATACCTCCATTAACATTTTTCATTTAACCCAGAATTTATAAATAAAAAAAGAGAAATACATATTTTAAGGATTGACTTCACATGCGTAGGAAGCTACGCTTCTTAAGCGGATACCCTGAATTCCACTTAACTCTCGTATTTGTAGTTTTATTCCAATGTTACATTCGCACCAGTTAATCGATCATACTTGGGTCCCACCAATTTTTATTACTGGATATTTCTGCACTGCAATCACTGCTAAATCATATACACTCCAATCGATTCAATTCGATCTCAGAACATGAAAGCGCAAATAATAATAAAAGATAATGAATTGTTATCGATCGTTGGTTTGACGAGCTGGTCGTTTGGACGAGTTCTGGAATTCAATCGGCCGTCTCGAGTACTCTTGTGCGACTACAAGGTAGTGGATTGAGCGGAATTACCGAGAACTCGTTGAACCCGATGACCCCCGGGAAAGATGATGATGCCCTCCGCGATCTCGCATATAGCTACAAAGTTTCACTCGCAGCCAAGTCGACTCTTACCTCCCTACGTGTTGCAAAAGAGAAGTAGAGGGCATCCGTTGTATGCGGGAGACCGGGGTTAGATGGGTCATTTTTTGCTTTATTTTCAACATTTTTATTTCGATGACTATATCGGTTTAAGGGCATTGTCATCTTTTGGTGTGATTCTTAAATTACATATTCGCTACTCGATCAACCAGTTATTTAGTAGTTTATAATATTATCCGAAGAAATTTTTGTTCATGTAATATTATTTCTTTTTTTTCTGAACTCACTTCTTTTGAGGAGATTCAACTTATCTCTCATTCCAGTTGTCAACACGATATAAAATTTCTCTTGATAGAATTCAGTTAATGGAACTTA
Organism: Perithous albicinctus; assembly: GCA_964016905.1. Lineage (NCBI taxonomy): Eukaryota > Metazoa > Arthropoda > Insecta > Hymenoptera > Ichneumonidae > Perithous > Perithous albicinctus. The sequence continues at coordinate 16,985,066 of OZ024690.1, read as the reverse complement.
ACAAGGCTTTAAATTGTTTATGGAGTTAATTTCAGTGAAAATTGCATAAATGTGCCGTCTTAGTGGCAAAATACCAAAGTGCAACCGCCAATTTTTTAAACAGGGCTTGATTCCACTTGTCCGTGATCCAAGTAGCCCCGGTCTCTTCTATAACGGCGTCGAGCGGACGATATCGCGGTCCCGCGAAGAGACCAAGGGATTGAACGAGAAGGCCGAGGGAGCTCGACGTTTGTAATTCGTGCGGATGTTCGGGCATCAAGAGGACGAGCGAGAGGCTCGAGCGAGACCTGAGCTGCGAGACGAAGCAAGAGGAGGACGTTAAGAGAGTTACGTGGGGTGGAGGGAGGAAGGATGCAAGGATGAAAGGCGTGCAAGAAAGAGACCGGTGATCTCGCCTGGGGGGTCTTTGGACTTCCACGAGTCGCTACAGCTCGAAAGCAAACGCAGAGAGAGAGAGAGTGAGAAACGAAAGCTTGGACCCACACAGCTGGGAGAAATAACATGATCTAAGCCAGGAACCGGATTCCACCGATCAGAGGACTACTAAGCGGCTGTCACGCAAAATCAGACACGTTATAAGATGTAGATTGAAATACGAATATCGATCGTTTCATTGATCCGCAAAAATCGTCTGTCCAAACAGAGCCACCAAAACTTATGTATTTGGAAATGAAAAAAAAAAAACTTACAATTTTTATCTTTCAACTGAAGGACCATAACACGGCAGATGATAGCAATCATTAATGATATTGATACAAAAAGTAGTTATTAAACAATAATAACCCTTTAACTCGTAAGTTCTATTCCCGTAAAAAAATGTATACATGAGATATTTCTGGCCAAACTGGTAAAAATTTGACACTGACCATATCGACTTTGTTTAATTACTTTTTATGTTACTGTATCTGTTGAAAAACTCTGAATTAAAAAAAAATTATTAACCAATACTTTTGCATGATTTTTTTTAATTCGATATATTGGCACTAATTTAAAAATCTGAAAAAATGATTTATTATATGAATAAAATATTAATTATTATGTAAAAATTATATTCTCAAAAATCCTGTAGCAGAAATGAACATTTTTAAGTTTTATAGCAGAGCGAGATGGTGTTCGCTACTATTCTTTTAACGCGTTTTTCGACAACGAACTTTGAAAAAATAGAAGCTGAGGTCAGTCAGCTCTCAGCTCTATTGCTTGAAAAATTGTATGCATAACACTGGATTGTTGAGAATTTTTTTCATATTGCAAAATTAGGGCCGAAATATCGAATTTTAAAAAAATTCGTAAAAATATGTAGGCTAATAAAAGAAGAGTAAAAAAAATTGAGGATATTTTGTTTTAACAGGTACAATAACATAAAAAATAATGAGACAAATTAAATATGATATCAAGGTCAAGCGTTTACCAGTTTGCAACAGGAAAACCTCATATATTTTCCGAAAATTTTTATGCGTGATGTGGAACTTTTTTCGAAAAAATATTTCTAAAAGTTATTTCTAAAAAAAAACTCAACCATAAAAAAAATCTAAAAACATTGATATTTATTCGTATAAATGCGAGAATTAATATCAAATGAACCGAATATCAAAACCGAAAAATTCTTTTGTGACGCAAAGAAACCTAACCTTGTATCGAAAAGTGAGATATTATAGTGTATTTAAAACAATCGCTTTCAATTTTTGCACGAAAATAATAATGACTCAAAAACAAATTATCACGAAAGCCATTTTAAATGACAGAATTCATTTCGAATTTAAAAAAAAAACGAAATGTTCTGCTTAATTTGTAAGTAATAATTTATTTACTAATATCTTTTCGTATTATTATTCTTATTTAAGACGAATAAATTTTAGTATTTTCAATGACAATTACATTTTTTTCTAATTTGTTTCTTGTCTCAAAGTACTCAAACATACTCTAATAAAAAGGTATTTATTTCATTATAAAAAAAATAATTTTTGTATAATAAATAAAAAAAATTATTTTGGAATTGAAATAATCATAACCTTGTATAAAAAAAAAGATACGACAGTGCATTTATAATTACAACCGTATTAAATTCTTGCGCGAAACTAATAATGACTCGAAAACAAATTATGACGAGAGCAGATTTAGTATTTATTTAAAAATTGAATTTCAAATTGTGCCGAGTGAAATTACATTCTCACGTATCCGGCATGTAGGTTTATGCAGTGCCAAAGGAATATGCGGGCAATCGTTCGCCCTTGCGCGCAAACAGACTCGGCGAAATTCACGCGGTGATCCGCGTGAGAGATACCAGCATAAGCAGCAGCAGCAGCAGTGGCATCCAGAATCCCACGGGAACTTGAATATAATGACTATGGACCCAAATCTGCGGTCGTCTGGACGGCGCTGGCGCTGCCGACACGCTTACACAGAGGGAAGGGCCGAAGGGCCCTCCGGTACTTGCGGTCCCAAATCGCGTTTCGCACGAACTTTTATACGCGTACGAAAATTATTCGTTCGTTGAGTCCGCGTGCGCGCGGAGACCAATCGGTTGGGTTTCGTGTGCGATGCCTCCGCGTGCTGGGAATATATGGCCCTCTGCCCTCACGTAGGATAGGAACACGCGTATCATCGTAAAATACAGGGCTTCGGGTACTCGTATCGATAATTTTCTCATTCGGACACAGAGGGCACACCGACAAATCTCATATGAAGTTATTCGTACTCTTCGTACAAAACCGCACATTACACACGTGCAGTAACTTTGTAAGTCTTCGTCGCTTCGTATGTCATTCGTTCCTATTACTGCATTTACCGTGAAGTCACACTGTATATAACACGATCATGCTGTAACTGGCTTATTACAATTTCAATTGCAGAGTACCCAGTGGACATTGTAGTACTTTGACTCTAACTACATCGACCGACAGACTTGACGGAGCTTGAAGAAGTGACGGATGAGGAATTGATGAATCCTTTGAAGCATACATGTTTCGTTACATACAATTTATTAAAAATTTAGTACCATTACGGTTTTTTGGAGTCGCTCACTTCGAATCTGGACTAAAAATTTAGAAACTCAAAATGGCAGACTAAAATCCAAAAGGCTACTTGATTTCGAGGAAATCTGGTACTCAGGGGTTTATGACATCACCGATTACGAACTTAAAATTCAAAAATTCAAAATTGTGGATATGGCGATTCGAAATACAAAAAATTACTTGATTTCAATGAAACTCGGTACTTGGGAGTTTTTGTAATATCTGATTACGAGTCTATACTCGAAATTAAAAAATTAAAAATGGTACATCAAAAATAAAAATACATAAACCAGTTCGATCCAAAAGCTTAGACAAGCTTCATCTCATTGAGCAATTGAGAAGCTGTAAAAATAATTTCTAGCTTCCCAAATACTATTAAATAATTTCAAAAGTTTTAAATTACTTTCAAACAATACATCGTATCTACACGTTCTGTATCAACTCCAATTTTTTCCCCCGGAAATATACATCATGCCATCCGTAATGAATGACATTACCGGTTATCGCCGAACGTTTTCGAATGAAATGGTAAGAATAGAGAGCAGCGACCGAAGAGAAGTCGTACGAGTCAATGACGGAGGTCACAGCGCCTAAAATGCGATACGGTTTTGAATGTGGGCTCAGGGCACCCCTATATGTCGTTACCAGAAGTCATTTATGCCCGAACGAGTCACGAAAGTTCATCAAAAAAACCTCAAAATCGATTGCCCTTCCTGATGGGTCACACACTATATACTCGGTTCATTCGCCTTGCCACTCATTGCTGCAATACATACTTAGACCAATATGACTGCCACGAAATCTGCTACTCTATTTTTTTTTCCACTTCTTGTGTACCCCAACGTCTCGTCTCGTTGCGGCATAACGCATTTGCAGACTTCGGCGACACGAGAGAGATGTTGCGCTCTCGTTTTGGCATAACAGGCGGTTACATCCTGTGTCTGTGTGTGATATTTTTATGGAGACCTTCCGAGAATCGGTGACACTGCGTGGGGGCCGAACAGCTGAGTCTCTCAGCACACTGATAAGATTCGGTCGTCACACAACCACTCCGAAAACCTCGAATATTACGTTTGTGTATACAATTTTTTTCTCGTATTTCAATTTATCTTCTAAAATCTCACTATATCATAACAACAACCAAAAAAAAAACATGTTATATTTGTAATACGCCAATTCGAGAATCTTGGAGTGTGTATTGCTTGTTTAGGAAAGCCACCCTCTGACTGTTAAGTTCCATTGAAAAGCAAAGTGCATCAGGAAGGCGGCACTATAGCTTAAAAAAGAAAAAAAATGGTATGCTGCACTGTCGCTGCATCAGTTCTAAAACCAGAAGAACCGAGACGTCGCCAATGAGACGAAGACGACGACATGCTGGGTGGCCTTCTGAAATACACGAGGACACTTGTCGCTGTTGTTGCTGGTACGTCGTCGGGACGTTTCTTCGTATCTGTATACAATATAGTTTGAAGAAATACCGAGAAAACCATTGAAAAGAGAAGCACAACATTTCTCCCCATTTTTCCAGTGTTTTCAGGTGGCATTTTTTCTTTTTTCAATTCTTGAGTTGTGGCGATCTGGTGGGTTGAGCGCTCTTTACGCGCCCTTAAAGCATTGTTGCAAAAGGCAGCATATTTTTCAATGACACTGCTTTGGCGGCACGAAGAGAAACATCGATCAATTATTCATATTAGAATTTAGAAAGTGTAGGTATTCTGAACAAGATCTCACAAAGGCATTAGGATCAATGAATATATACATTGGGAATATCATTTAGGCGGAGATAATTGAATTTCGTTTTACCCAATTAACTTCAGTTGACTCAAATTTAAGGGATCAGTTTAGAAATTCGAAAAAAAGCTTAGAATTTGAAAATTAAAAGTTATAAATTAGAATAAGTCCCGAAGGAGCTTTCCATTCGAGACAAGTCAGCACTACATTTTTCTTACTATTTCTGTATAGTTGAAGACGAAAATAAAGACTTGGTTAGGACAACCAAATAATTGGTTAAATATTCTGCAGGCGGTTAATTGCTTACACCAATCATATTGTTGGTTATTAACAACGACAACAAAGGCTGATGCATAAATAACTTATCATTTGATTATCCTATCCAAGCCTCTTTATTTGCGTGTGTATTAACTAACAGTAATAAAACGTGAGTTGTATTAGTGCATTTGTACTTTATCCAGAGTAATATCAATAGCGAAGGAGTTTGAAGGAAAAATTATTAACGTTAATTTCCAACAGGGAATGTTTTCGTCGATTTTTGCTTCCTCAAGAAGCTTTGTTTTCGTGAAAAATTTTTTTTTTCGAGATTTTTGCTATGCGCAAAAATCTGCTCTAGTTCCCACAATTTTTGAGATATCGGGCGAAAATTTGGTACAAAGTTGAACTGTTATAGACCAATGGTTGATATTGAATTTGGACAAAATCGGTTCAGCCGTTCAGATTTTACGCGATTTTCAATTTTTTCAAAAATGTCTCTATACTAAAATTGTGAGTGCTAGAGCAGCTCTCACGATTTTATGAATGAAAATGGTTTGGATTCAATTCTTGATAGAACTCTTACTTTCACGAGAGAACCGTTGTCTTTTGTCGAAAATTGCATGCAAACCGTCATTCGAATCCTTGGAATATTTGAAGAATTGTATGTTCCATCACAACTAGACTTAAGTTTGCTAAGAATTAAAGTTCTCTGCTTAACAGTCTGTAAAACAAAGTTAAACACCTTCATAATTTAAAGACACATTGAATTATGAAATTGAAATTTATCACATATGTTTTCTTACACCAGCCGCATAGTTCTGATAAAAGTAATCGCAAAACAAAGCTTCTTGAGGAAGCCAAAAGTCACATGGGGGTACTTTCCATCAAGCAGAACTGATGAGGAGGCGATGCGGAAATATAATTTGTAGCATTTTTTCCAAGAATAATTCGTAAATTCATTGCCGCTCACAATACAAGTTGATATATTCTGTTTCTTGATATACGACCTACAAATTGATTGACAGTTAGGACAGGTTCGACGTGAGATTTGCCTAGATTGACATTTGACTTTATTAAATTTACTGGTAACTGGATTTCATTGCGCCAAACTTTTATTAGCAAAATTTGTTAGTGTAATGTGGAACATGATGTCATATTTTTATGAATTTCACCGTCTTTATTCGTCGTTCCAGCGACGAATCGATCTATGAAGAATTATCGTCCGGCACGCACAACTGTGTCAGAATCGTTCGTTGATAAGATAGTCTCTTCGTTGTATATTATTGACATAAGATCGTACGATAATCCCAAAAATATGTCTGTTGTATAATTAAAGTAACGAACATCTGCGAAAACTATGTTCGTCGATGAAGAAATCTTGAAAAATATTCTTGCGGCAAGCTAAAAACTGATATCAATGTTTCAGCCACTTTTAGTATGAATCAAAACTGATAGTCTGATTTTCTTTGTATAAAACTTATAGTTTTTCTGAATCTGTACATTTTCTTGCAAATTACAAATATTGATTCAAAGAAAATTGTTACTTGTTACACAAATCGCATGTGTAGATCAAGAATGCAATTACCCTCATCGACTCCTGCCATTGCGCTGAATACGCTGTATGATAATAATATGAGCTGAAAAAAAGTGTAATTTAGGAAAAATATATTATCGAAAAATGTTCGTGAAAAAAAAAGTCCCATGAATGTTTTTGTGAGACAATTTTTTTTCTTCTGAAAACAAATTTCGACCGATTGCATTTTTTTCGCTTAATCACTGTCTAATAACTTTAAAAAGTCGGTTTAAAAAAAACAAGGTTTTTTACCTAACTGTCCGTTTTGCTCGACGTTACCTTAACATGTGCGATATATTTCTGCTTCCTCAAAGAGAAAGCTTTATTTGCATGAAATTTTTGTTGTTGAGATTTTCATGTCAGCATACTCAGAATCACCCAAAACACATCACGAAGCCAAAATTGATCAACCAATTAGACATTCAAAGATACAAAATAATGAGTAAGCAATTTGCAAGGTTCGACTTTTTATGTATTTTATTCATATGGAGTGGCCGAATGAAATGATTCTGATTTTATTTTCAATAACATCTGCATAATAGCCTATAATAACGAAAATAAAATAGCAGTTTAGCGTCCCCTTAATGAGAGACCATATTAAAATTAGCTTTTGTGTTAATTTCAATGCTCAACGAATATTTGGGGGGTGACACGCATTTAACGATAACGTCGTGAAAGCGTGACGAAAATATGCGAAAGCAGTTAGCCACGAGTCGTTGACTCCTCCGGGAGTGGTGACGGCGCGTGCTAGAGCGTCTCGTCGATTATCGTATAATAATTAGGGTAATTCAATTAAAACACCGTTAGCTATTATACGGAAAAGACATCTGGCGCATGTAAAGACGGCTGGACGACGAATAAAAGACGAAGAAAAAAAAAAAGTTAAGAAATCGTTTGCCACATCGGGCCTCTTGCACCGCACGCGTACAGCACGTGCCTTATGTCACCGTCGCGTTTTGCCTCGTCTTGTAACGATACTTGCTCGTAAATACCACTTCTATACAATCGTATATTCGTATGGCATTATTCACCCCGACTTGAAGGTATACATGGTGTGCTGCTGCAGAACGAACGCCTTATGTCGAAGACGGTTTTGTCGTTGTGCCTCTCTTTGCCGTGGATCCCCACCTCGACGTGGGTTTCGTGTGCCCCAGGAACCGCTTAACGGAAAGTCGTCGTTCGCTCTCAAATTCAACCGACATTTCGCCAAAAGGGGCGTCGAGTCAAGCTATAGGAAGTTGTTGGGGAAGAAAAATATAAGTCGTCAAGGATAATGAAGTTGACCGTCTTAGCACAGATTTTTCGTCATAAATACTATTAAGCAAATAGTATACGGAGTAATATAAAATTGGATTATGAAAAATAGTAAAAATTATACTTTTTTTTATGCAAAAGACGTATAATCAACAAAACAGTTGAACAATTTTTGTTTTACTATTAATAGGAATATGTATTATACGTACTGACATGACATTTTGATCAAGATCTGGCAGCCATGTCTCAGAATTGCCCCGTAATTTTTTATATGTAAATACATGTTAAGGAAAGTTTATGACAATTTTATTCTTTTTTTTTTTAGATATTTTAAGCGCCTCGTTTCTGAGATACAATTTTTGTAAAAAAAAGTTTAACTGATATTTTCTAATATCTGGAAAAAATCGGAAATGTCTTGTAAAATACAGCCAAATTTTTTACCTTTTCGAGAAAATGGAGATTTGAAAACTGCGGGAGGAAAGTTTCAGATATAAAAAATTAAAGAATAACGAAAATTATTTGTTAACTATAAATCTACACAGTAAAGAACATTTTTCGACCTTCACACATTGAAAATATCGTAATCATTATTAGGCGATCTTCACGAAATTAGAATTTAGTTCGCATTTTAAAAAATATTTTGCTTTCTTTTTGTTTTTTGAACTTATCTCCCGCAGTTTTGAAATCTTCTTCTTTTCGAAATGGTAAAAAAACTTTGCTGTGCTTTATATGATTCTTCTGAATTTTTTTAGGTTTAAAAAAGATGGTAGTTTACATTTTTTTTAGAAAAATTACATAATCAGAAACGAAAAATTTCGAGATTAATAATACGAAAAAGTTATAAATGGTAAAAAAAAACTTTTTTAACTAATTTGATAGAAACTTTTTTCGATACGCAACTAAAAAACGAAGGGTGTTATGTGTTTGACTTTCGTGTAAAGTTGTTGCGTGTGTCTGTTAAAAAGAACCTAATGTATCACACAAATAAAATGTTTATAAAAAACCATCGACTGAAAAATTATTAATCTCCAATAATAATGAAATAATTTTACGAACAGTTGAATTCGTGTATTCCAGTTTCTTACAGATGTTTACAATGATTATCAATCTACAATTATTTTAGGAGATTAACAATTTTTCAGTCAGAATATTTGTAACAAATTTTTATCGTTTTCATTTTTTTTTATGAACAATGATCTTCTATATGTAAAAGGTAATATTTCTACAAAAGCATATCCAAGAATGGCAACTTTTAAACGTTTCTCCTAACGAAAAAAAGCTGTACAAACATAAGAAAATGTTGTAAAATATATATATGAAAATTTCAGACCACCATTTGGTTATGGGAACGTCAATTAAAATCATGTATGCGCGTCCGTCAACAGTAGTAAAAAGTTTGTCCTGGTCTATAAAATTATTTTGTTCTTTTTGAAAATTAACGCCTCTTCTGTCAAGCGTAGATGTTTACAAAAAAAAATTATGCACGAATCGAATCAACAATCAGAGGTACTTCCAATTAGAAAAAGTAAACTGACACTCAATTTACTATCAGATGGTATAATCGCTGTTTTCATTATTTTTTAATGTGTAAAAATTATAGAGGCCAAAACCGAGATCAAATCTTTCCGAAAAGTCCCACGAGCCGGTTAGACAGCCCTCGATAAAATCAGCCGCCCCATTTGAAGCTACCCTCTTGAAGTTGGAATAATAACTTAGCATTTATCTATGGCGTACGTTTATCGTGTTACCGTTGCATTGGGACATTGCTCTCCCTTCTATTGCATCGGAATGACTGTTCTCAGGTGGCTACGGAACTTTATTGATTTTGGTGTGTCTATTGTGCCGCGGGAAACCCGCTTCGACGAGCGACTTATCGTTCCAGTATACCGGCTGCTCATGGGTGACGGGTTCTCTCCCCTCTTGAAGCTAATAACAGACCAAACCTATACAATATTCCATAACCATACCTGTCTATACGTACGTACATTTACCTATACTCGACACGAGCTCAGTCAGGCGTCATTCAGACTACTCGTCGGTGCACGAACCCGCGGAAGTTCGAGGAGGAACCCTTCTCGCTCTTCTCGTCACGAAACCAGCAAGCTCCTTCTATTCATTCTCCACACTTGGTCGAAATTCTGTTGGTCCTGCTTTCCGTTACTGGGTCTGCACGATGATGCTGCAAGGCACAGTGCAAATTAAGGAGGCATTGTGAATTCTAAGGGTCGAATTTTTGGACATAAATACGAACTTATGTTCGATCTTAAGCTCGAAATTTGATCTCGAGATCATTTTAAGTTCGAAGTTTGATCTTAATATCAATATTAAGTTTCGTCCGGTCGGGCCACTTTTGTCCCTGAGGAAGCAAAAACCGTAAACAAAAATATGATAGACATAATATATCGAGAATAGATTCAACGACTCCTTTTTTTAATACGTGGAATTTGAATAGCTATGAACTAGATCAAAACATATTATTAACAATTATGTTTTAAAAAGGCCGTATTATTTTTCTTGCAGGTAAGGTCCACTTTTTTCAAATTCGCTCCATCATTTTTGTAGACAATATTATCTAGTTCATTAGCTAACTGACATTTAAAAAAAAATTCTTAACTTTTATAATTTTTTTTATAATCATTATAAACGCATAAGTAACACAAAATAAAAATGAGCACCTACTTTAAGAAAACTAACTTTTAAAAAGCGCGTTTTTTACAACCAAACATCCCTCAACCAATTCCTCAGTCAAATGTCCCAATCGTTCGAAAATTCTTGAAGGTGCCCCTTCTTGAGAATGGATCAATTCCTGATGGAGTTGAAGAGTTGGATCACCTTTCAAAACGACATTTATCGGGTATAGAGTACCCGCATTAGACGCTACAAGTAGGTACTTTAGGGTCGAGACCAACTTTGGTGGTTGCGTTTCACTTACGGTCTTACTTTACAATTAAAGAAGACTCGAAGCGGGTGCGCGTGAAGAAGGCTCGAGTGAGCAAGAAGGAGAGTGAGTGCTTGGTGAGCGCGTGCCAGGCACACCTGCTTGGGCTCAAGGAGCACGAGGCTACACACCTCCTTCTCGAACGGGAGGGGTGGCTCACCTCAGAGACGCCGTAATTGCGTTATATACCGCGCTATGCTGCTGTCACTTCTGGGTCTTGGAGAGGCCCGAACACACCTGGCTGCGGGGCCCGCGGTTATATAAGTACAACGCAATAGTATTTCGGAGGCGCGTAAGCCAAGAGGGGAAAGGAGGGAGCCCCTTTAGTCAAAGGAAAAGGTAAAGAAAAGAAAAAAGGGAGGTGCAGTAGTACGCACCGAGTAGAATCGACCGATGAAAAGAGCGGAGTGGTGCTGCTGCTGCTGCTGCTGCTGCTGCTCCTGTTGCCTCTTCGTATAACACGGCGTTCGGGTGGAACGGTCAAACCTAGCGAAGAAAAGAGTAAATGGATATGAGCTGTACGCTGATCCGGAGTCATTAAACGGCTCGTATAGACCAAGGAGTTTATACATATATATATATATATATATATGCAGTAGCCGAGACACCTGGCACACGCCATCGTACCAACGGAACTATAAGATGTAAGTAAGACGAAGAAGAAGAGAGGCAACTGAGTAAGGCGCTATACTCACTCGGTTGATCCCCATCGACCCTCACTGCAACCTGGTGCAGCTGCAACTCGAACAGTCGCGTGCTACCGAAATATAATCGAGAGTCTTGATCGATCTTCTCTGTCATCAATCTACGAATTTATTCAAGGTGTTTCCTGGTCTTTCGTAAGATGTCTGTTTAATTTGTTGTAGCTGGTTTGTAAAATTTTCAGAGATCTATAAAATACTGTTATTTGTTGTTGATTATTTTTATTTTGGATCTTGATAATAAGAAAGAATTATGGAATTTGCTCCGATGATCATATATGTGGGAGATTTATGTATGGGACACCCCATACCGATTTAAACTTGGTCTGTCCATCGACCTCTCGGATTTGGTATATAATTTTTTATGCTATAACTTCGATTGTAAGAGGTAACCAGTATTTTTATTAGTTTTTTTTTTAATTATTTGATATACTTATGATTACTTAAAACCCAAATATAAAATCGACTTTATTTAAGAATCTCTAAAATCCTGTATCAGATACCAATGTTTTTAAGCCTGGACTCAAAGTGGGTCGTCGCTCTTGTTTTTTTTTTACATTATTTGAGAATGAAATTGCAAAGCTGCGAAAAAAATAAAAGAGTGGTCCATCCCATGTTTGGTCCCAGCTTAAAAATATTGATATCTGATACAAGATTATCCAAAAATTTTTAAGATTTTTAGATGACGTCGAATATCCTTTAGAAAAAGTTGTTCGTTTCTATTTTCTATCAATTATATTTTGCCAGCCGTTAATAGTAGGATTATATAAACAATGATAATTTATGATAATAAAAAAGAGCTTTTCGTAGTCTGATAAATTTAGTATTGTCTTTATTTTAGAAAATCCAACAAAATCGTAAAAACTATAAGAATTCAGCAAAGTAAATTAGCCTTTGCTTAATTACTTTAAATTTTACAATTTTCGTATATAGTGTTAACATTTTTTGTAAAGTTACAATACTTTCATACGAAATTTCCAAATTTTCTTATGAAATTATTATATATTACGTATAAAGTAAAATTAGTACTATACATTTTTTTCTCAATTTTCGTGTATTTTACTGTAATTTTACATTGCACTTCTATATTAAATTTAATATGTCATTTTATAAATAAAAACTTCCAGTCTTGTACAGTAATAAATTTACAGTAGATTTTTCTGACACTGTACTCTAAAAATAAAACAATGATTGTTTTTGCACTTAATACAAATACGCATTAAAGCAGATTCAACAAAATACACGAACTAGAAAATATTGATTAAACACATTATTTAAAATTATAAAACAATACATTTGTTAAAATTAAAAATAATAAAAAAAAAAAATTATTATGTAATAAAAAACAATAAACTTCTTGTTGGTCTCCATTCGACTTGCAACGACTTTGGAGTTCATAAAGACGTGGATACACGGTCGTATAGATTTCTTCCAATGGTAAGTCACCCGCTGCCGTCGCCCGCTGCACCAGACGAGTCTTACCGTGTATATTTACAACAATGAACACGAACAAAAGTCTAGCCCGTGCCCCAAAGAATAATGGTATGGATGACTACTTGGTCTCGCGCGCGACAAGCGCAAGGGGAGAAGAAACGGTGGCAGCTGCGGATTTTTATATTCAAGATCGAGAAACGAAAAGTCTTTGAGTCCAGAGCCCTGCAGAAAGCAGTGGGTCCTAATGCAGCGAGTATAGAAAGCAAAACTCAAGGATCGAGGCACCGGTACCTCTCTAGAACATTGTGACTCCACGTAATCATTTTAGTTGCACCTAAAATAATATTTCCACAGCTTAGAGTCTATAGGCATGCCGTCAAAGCATTTTTTAAGTGGTATTACTAAAATAATGCAATGCCTACCAAATTTTTTTTATTTATTACAATAATATTACTAACAGATTGTTATTAATATTACCAAAATTTACCCGCACAAAGAAAATGAATACGTGCAACATATCGCTTATCTACCCACCAAAAAGATATGTGACTAAATTGTGTGTTGGGACATTTTTTTTATTAATATTCAAGCAAACATTATTATTGCTTAAAATAGATTTTTGCAATAAAATATTCTGTGTAATCCACATATATATTTATATTCGTGGAGGTATTGTCAAAGCTAAAACACTCTTTAAATGATGTCCACAAAAATTGCTTTATTGAACTTATATTTTCGCAGAATTAATTATAAGCCAAAAGATTTGTCTGTCTTCTGAGAGACCGCTAACGGATTAATTCAGTGAATTTCATCGTACGAGTAAATTAAAAATCAGGATTAATTGTGGAACAAAAAGTTATATGTATTGAGAATTGCTTTATGAATTGGTAATGAATACACTTACGACTACTAAAACGATACGAAGTAGAACTTTGCACATTGCTTACTTATTATTTTTGAGTTTTTACTAAAGTGCCTGTATGAGGAAGTATATGTTTACCTATTTTGGCTTCCTTATAGAGGAAGCTTTGAAAAAATTAAAAAGTAGAATCTAAAAAAACAAACGACGTTACACACGGCTACGAAAATTCGTAAGAAACGCCGTTGCGCTATATTTTCATGACATAAAAAATTTTGCTTGCTTGCTTAACTTTTGCGGAAGCTAATCAAAAAATCATTTAAAAAAAATCAAAATCACATAAAATACGAACGATTTTACCGATCTTGTCGAAATTTAATACCAATGAGAGAAAAAACAAAATTCATGAAAACAAAGCTTCCTCTAAATGATTTAAGAAAATTATTGAAACTAGCTTAAATTATTATATGGCACTAATTACGTGATACAGAAATTAATCCCTCGGTTCATTTTTTTTTCTTATATTAACAAACTCGATTCTCCAACGGGTTTAAAGAAACACGTTGTAGCATACTTGTATGATATCGAAGAAAAGAAATGATAAAAGGACGGCTACGACATAGCCAAGAGCACCTGGGTGTTCGTTATATATTATTATACATATTGTAGTCGTGATCCAGCGCGCGATGCCCCCAAATAATTCCAAACAGTCCATAAGCAAAAAAAAAAAGAAAAGAAGTAACGTCGATAGGGCGAAAGACGTTAGACGTTACGGGTCGCGAGCACCGAAGAGAGATCCCTTAGCATGACAATGAGACATCTGCTTGGCACGAGCTTCGAGACCTCTCGGGAGAGGGAGAACGAAGGGTGCTCCGTCGCTCGAGCCGGTCTCCAAACTACCCTTAACAAAATCTCATTGCTCCTTCTCTCCTGTATGCGTGTGTCCTCTCCGTCCCTTTCTTATTGCTTTCTCTCTCCGGCTCTCCATATAATCTTCGATGTCGTAATGGAGCAAAAAAATCTTCTGTGGCTCGCTTAGTTTCCTTATTCTTCACGCTGCCACCTGGACGTATGCATCCATTCGATGTGCCTGCGCGTCTTCGGAGGTCCCGATTCGGTAACTCTAACAAAATCACATTTCTCGCTCCCCTCGATGGATACACTTTTTTATGTTTTTTTTTTTTTTTTCTATTAACGACTTTTACCGGAAATGCTACTTTCTTATCTAAGCTGTACTTTCTGAATGAAGGATTTTGATAGTGACTAGCGTTGACGGAGGCGAGGTCAAAACTTTCTTCAGAGTTCTTCTTTTTTTTAAGCTTTTGAACTTTATCACTAAGAATGCATGGAAGACTACAGTTCTCACGTTCATTCAATCTATGCTGTAACAAATATTTGTGTTATCTCGGAATACTGCGTTTCGTAAAGTAACGATTTGTTGAAATATGTATGAAATCTGTTTGTTATTTTAAGATAAATAGTAAACAGTTCTTTTTTCATTTACGAATTGTCACCTATTGTTTATTGAGTTAGAATAAAAATACATTTTCTTTCACATTTTAATTCATAACTTTTGTAGTATCAGACACCAAAAAAATCCTGTATTACTCAAATTTTCCCCGCACTTGAAATGTCATAATATATTTGTCATTTTGATAGACTACAATTGTCGTGGTAACAAGAAAAATATTACAATTTTTCTTACTCGTACAGAAATCTGTGTTTTAGTGAAAAAAAAAAAAGACCAACGAGATTATCATCTCAGAATACTTCAATTTTTATTTAAATATACATCAACAGGATGAAGAAATTTTAAGTATTCTTGGTAAAAAACTTCCAGCAATAGTAGTTACAACCGAACCAGAATTGACATTTTATTCTAAAATATGCGTATTTCAATAAGTCTTCTAATTTTTAAATGGTTCCATGTACCAAGCTAATATTTTACACGTAAATGAAGTAATAATGGAATACTCGAATATCGTAGTAAAATTTATGGAAATATATATACGGCCATACAGTTATCATGAGAATTATATTTTTTTGAATGCACATACTGTAAATACGCTAAGTTGCGCCAATTTTAAGGTTTCCGACTAAATCTTTCCGAGCAAGAGTAGTTATGAGCAAGATTGGTTTTGGTATTGCATTTGGCCAGAATCGAAAAAAAAAAATGCAGAATTGACTATTTATTTTTAAAATGTATATTTTATTTTTCTACTATAATTTAGAAATCGTTCTATGCATCAAAATTCAAAACTCAAAAGGAGTTTTGCCTCATTGTAAAGCACTGAACGAAACGCCAATACGTTATATTATATAAACGTAAGTATAGTGAATAGAAAAAATAAATGTGTTTGATAATCCTAAACCTTCCGACACATTTTAATCGAAAATAGATGCATGAAAATCGAAGATGTTTTCAGATATTATTTGCTAAGAATTTTTTCGATTTTCATCTGCTCATCACGAAAATGTATAGACTTTTGAGGCGAATGCCGAATAATTTCAACATTCTCGTTTGTGTAAATTTAACACTGTGAAAAATGTTACTATTAATACCGAATCAACACGCTGGATTTTTACCAACGAATTGAATGTAAAAAATGTTACTTTCATTTTGCCTGTGTTTTTTTTTTCTCCAGAAACAAAAGCTTCCAAGTTTACAGACTCTTTCATTCATAATTTCCGTCTACGTGATTATTACGCGTTCGTGGGTGTTCCGGACATGAAAAAAGAGAGAGAGAAAAAAAGAGAAGGAAAGATTGCAGGAGTGAGAAACCGTAAATTCGAATGGACTTTGGATAACTCGTGCGAGACAGACGAGTGTGCCGATGGTGGTACTGTTGCTCTATAGTTTGAAGCGCTCTCAAGCTACCACGAAACTGATTACGCCGTTCCCGTATATACTTCCTCACTGTCGCTCTCGTCGCGTAATTACCGAACGAATCGAGCGCAAGTATATAGCGTTCGCGCACACCGTATCACAGATGGGCAGAGGCCCGCTAGAGTTTAAAAATAATTGTATAGTAGTATCACTTTTCCCACACAGAATGCTGCATCGATGAGTTGACAGCATTTGCGCAAACCCACCCTAACTTAATCATGTCACTCGAACAATTTCATTTTATCTTTATTCGAATCTCTTGAATCCACGAGATATGAATTATATTTCACACGACACAACTTTGCGACAGTTGGTCTTGACAAATAGAAAACTATAGAGTCATAGTATTGATGACGTATTTTAACAATATGGACAATTTGTCTTTAATACATAAAATTGAAAGTCCTTACGATACTTCCACTACGAAATCCAATAAACGCAAGATTTTCTTCCCATCATATACGGAATGAATCCTTTTGCTTCCTCATAAGGGAATTTTTTTATCATGAAAGACATTTTTTTGTTGTTGAGTTTTTTCATGTCAGAAAACTCAGAATGGTTCAAAACTTGGAAAAAAGTGGTTTATCAGAAATATCCGTATGTGCGTGCATGTTAAATCTTCTGACATGCGTAGTTGAAAAAAAATTCGAAATATTTTAACGACGATAACAACAACAAGCGTGTGGTTAAACTGTATTAAATAGAACTTTTTCATGTACTTGGCGAATTTTATTGAAAATGTTTACGGTGGTTCCACTGAGGAAATTGGCAGTTTGTCTGAGGCAACTGTTTTTGAAAAGCTAAAAATCAACTTTGTGCATCAATTTTAATATCTTCGACACCATGCGCTCTGAAATCTTGTGTGTTACGCTGAATTAAAGAAAAGTAAATAATCGATCAAACGCTAACATAAAGAGTACCATCTATTGTGTAGACATTTTTTAAATATTCTTTCAAACCGAAGATTCGATTTTTCACGTGTTAATGAAATGAGGAATACAAAAGTCCACTACGCAACCGCTAAAAAAATTCGCAATAAGTTTTCCATTCAGGAGGCTCAATATTATGGTCCAAACTATATAGATTTGTGACGTGGGATACAGAGCAAAAAAAAAGTTTTTTTGAGACTGTCTAGTGTACACTACTTTGGAGGGGTTTTTTAATAAGAACTTTAAAAGGTCCGGCGGCTAAATTGGCATGAAACGCTCCATATATAGATGGGAGCTCCAGCAGAACGGCGGTTGCGTGTTTCTTGATTGAACTTTCGTTCAATAATCCCAATCCAAGCACCGCATATTTCATTTCGCGATGCGGCAAAGGTACTTATATATATATGTATATATATATATTGTATCGTCCTTTGCATTCCATCCTGTCAAGGCCACAACGTGGACGATTAACTCTCAACGATGCAAAATTGCAACTGCAGGAGCCTGCGCAAAAAAAAAAAAAATGAGCAAACCAAACGAAAGATTCGCAGAGTGCGGTTCATTGTGGGAGCTGTTGCTAAATAATAACGGGTGGGTAGTCAGCGTGCATCGAGCTCGTTGCAGTCGCTGCCATATGGCGTGCATTTGATTAATTGCTCCAACGATGCATCAAAAGCTCACCTGTGCGATCCTGGCGGCACAGCCGCCTTTGCTATAACGCGCAGGTTCTGCAGCTTTATTATTGCTGCGCCAACTTTCGAATAGCTTCGCTAATCGCCTCGTTCGAATTAAACACGACTCAACACTCGCCGCGCGAAATCCCGCGTGACTTGAGAAACGATGACTGATTAATTCCTGCAACATGGAAGGTGTATGTACGTACCGAAATACTTTTATTACTCCACGTAAATTGTCATCAAGGCGAATTGTGTCTAGTATATTTATTAGGATAGCGACAATTATTATTGTCATTATTATTTCATTGATTTGATTGAAAGTTCATGGAAAACAACCGAATATCATTCAGGTCAATGAAGAAGAAACGTTCGTAAATTTAAAAAAAAATATGCAGATTTGAGGTGAAAAACAAGTTTTATCTTTACAACTGTACATGAAATTCTAGAAATTCCTTCAGAAATCGAAGTAATCAAATATTTTTTACACATTCTCTGGTTATTTTTTAAAAAATTTTATATGAAATTGTCAGAAATACTATTAAACTCTCGAAAATATTTGGAAATACTTTTGGCAGTGTTAAATTCATATAATCGAGTATTAAAATTAATCGCTTCGATATTCAAAACTTTCAACTATGTTCGAAATAAAAGTTACACGACAGAATATCTCGACGAAATATTCCACAACAAAATATCTTAATGACAAAATAACCCGATGAAATATTCCAAGATGCAAAAAAAATCGAAAAAAGCTTTTTATCTGCATTTTCATTTTGATTTATTTTTACATTGGGAGATTTTCTCATGTATTTCTTTTTCAAAGAGATATTTTGCGATGGAAATTTTTTTATTTTTGAAGAATATTTTGTCGTGGGACTTTTAACAAATATTTTTGAAGGATATTTTTCCATGAATTATTTTGACGTGGAGACAATAAATGCACCAAAATGAATAGATGAAAATCAGTAAATTGTGAGCAATCGATACAGAATTATAACGCAAATCAGTTCCGAAGATGACATTTAATTTCATTCACCTATTATCAAGAGAAGTGTGCGTTAGAAGTTTGAAGGTGATAATGCGAACTGACACCAGATATTGAACACCGGTCAGTGACACCGGTCGTTGGTGTGGTTTCGTATGGTTACACCGTTGAGTTGATTTTTAAAACCGGATTTTTAAACGTGTAGGCTGTGCTCAACAGGGATGGACATCGTACCATTAAAAAAGTATTTTAAATACATTTTAACCAAATGAATATGAATTATTACACCTATGAAATAGTTACTCATAATTATTCCAATAGCATGAACATTTTTATGTATGCAAAATATTATAATTAAAAATAAAATTAAAAAAAAGTATTATTGAAAAAATGTAATGCGTTTCCGTTTGAATCGCTCTTATTTCTAGAGCAAAAAAATGAAGATGTTAAAAGTTAGTTTTTCTTTTTTAAGATTTATTTGTTTTCATTATGTTCTGTGCATCTACGTTTTGTATTTGTTAGTGAGATGAATTGATTGTGTTTTTTCACCGTTGAATTTGGTCACCGGGCTTATTTGTTGTTGATTAAGTTGTTTTTGGTAACATTACATTTTCGATATTTAGAGCCAGACAGTCTGGCAACCAGAATCCAATTTTATATTCCGGCCACAGCAACAAATACCAACAGATTATTTATAAAAATGTATCAACGTAAAGCATTGTAAAAAAAAATGCTATTTTTAATTTGATTAATTTGTCGACAATTTATATTTACAGATTTCTATATTGTCATATTTAATATTCGAAAATTCCACTTTCACTACAAACTGAGTAAAATATTATACTGTTTAATTTCCATGAATGAATATTTACACTCCTCAACGAAAGTTTAGAACTATAATGCCAAAATCTTACGTCACTCATATTCGACTTAACAACAGCGTCATTACGAGCATTTTTTCTTATCAATAACGTGTAATTGACTGAACAATTCCCCGTCGACAAAAGAGCATAAAAAGTGTTCCCTTTGGAATGCGCACATCATCCACACAATCGTGCTATATTTTCTTTTTTGTCTCCTACCTTCTTCTCTCTTGTCATTTCATTTTCGTGTACCACTATACAAAAGATTTCACCCGTTCGAACGCTCAAACTCGAGTGTGTGAGATAGTTAGCATTTCAACGACGAGACATTTCCATAAACGTTACGCGCATTCTAATTATCCAGGTTTTCGAAGGGACTCACCCAGGCCCCGAGAGACACTCTCCGGCTATATTACCAAGTATTCTCCCAATGTATATACACCGAAAAAAGATTCGTGTCCACCGTGTCGTGCATACATTCGGCTTTGCCCACTTTCGTTCCAGAGAGGCAAAGAACGTAAACAGGGTGTGTCGCATAAACATAAAAAATTGCAAAGTAGAACCTTTTGCTCATAGCTTCCTCATAATTTTTTGTCTTGCACAAAGTCTCCTCTATGTGGAAGTATACGTCTATCAATTTTGGCTTCCTCATGGAGGAAGCTTTGTGCAAGGCAAAAAATTATGAGCTCTGAGCAAGGTTCTACTTTGTAATTTTTCTTTTGCATATCAGGATACAAATCTTCTGTATTTTTGATAAGCAATTTCAAATTTTTAATAGAAATCTGTCCGGCTTATATATATTTTAAGGAAAATTGCAATAGATAAAAACTTTTCACTGTTTTATTTACGTACCAAATTGTAGCTGTATTGCTCAAGTGATTCTTAATGTAGAAGTCTTTTTATTGGAAATAATCGCAATATCAAGATTTTTCGATGCTGGTAATATATGGGGGATTCTATACCGATTCGGCCTGGATCTGACCCGCAACCTCTCAGATTTCGTCCGCAATTTTTTGTGATATTCGCCCAATTCTACGAAGCACTCAAAAAGACATTCATTTTTTTTTAAGATTACGATTTGTTATTTGAAAATATTTTCAGCTCGAATTGACACATCTGAAAATTCTCAAAAATCCCGTATGAGATGTAAACACTTTTAAACCTGGATCCAGAGAGGGCTGACATTTGCTTCTATTTTTTTTCTGAGTTTTTCTCGAAAAAGAAAATCAATTTTTTTTTCTAACATGAAAAAGCTTTTAAATATATAAAAACTAAATCTCAGGTTTTTAAATCATTTTTCCAATTTTTTTAGTCATTTTTTAATACTAATAAAAAATGAACGTTAAATAAAAATGAACGAAAACTGCCAATTAAAAAATATCATATTATATACATTAATTCCATGCCCGATATTAGTTCTGGTTTTTAATAAGAAACTTACGTTCTTGCAAAGAACAAGAAAAAAATATATGCGAGATTTCAGGGTCAGTTTACACTGTTCAAATGGTTGGAAAATGTAATTTTTTATCTCGTCCCCGGCTGGGTGTGTGTCTGTGTGCGTATAAGTGACACAAATAAAGCCACTAAAACTCATAAGCGGGGGTGCTATATTGGATTTTGAATTTTTTAATTTTGGGTTCAAATTCGTAAACAGCGACACCAGTAACCCCCGAGTACCGGGTTTCATCCAAATCAAATAACTTTTTGCATTTAGGTCCGCCATATTGGATCCGCCATTTTTTATTTTGGAGTTTTTAAAACCGCCGGGTACTATATTTTTAATAAATTGCATATAAGGAGACATACATGAAGGTGGGATTCTCCTGGAGCTCCATAACCGTACACAAAAAAATATCTGTGCGGCTAAAACTATGAATCGATCAACCTGGACCCCGAAAACTAGGAAAATATCGACCTGGAGACCTAAAACTATGAAGCGAACGACCTAGACAATGAAAACTATGGAGTGAGTACTTTGAAAAAAGTTATGGAAATATCGATCTGAATACCGAAAAATAATAATTCGGTGTAATGTAAATATATATTAAAATACTTAAGGCTTTTAATATTTATGCTGTTTTTTTATACTATTTTAATAATTGTTTTTTGCGCGGGTGCTGACATGAAAATCTCTAAAACAAATTTTTTTTTCATGGAAAAAAAGCTTCCTCTATGAGAAAGCAAAAAGAAAAAAGTGAAATAAATCTACTTTCATTGAAAGAACATTAAAAAAATTGTAAAATCTTCGGTTGCAGTGCATAGAACTTATAATTGACTCTACCGTGAAAGTAGGACACAGTCTGATTGGAGTAAAAATTTAAATACCTGCTCGAGGAACACGATATACAAGTGCGACAATTTTTTTTTTGCCAACTTTGCAAGAGATTGCTTGACGAACTATCGTCCTTTGTAATGCGAACTTGCGCATGCGCAGTAGCGTCGCTAATCCACGACGTAGATCGTCGGGGAATTCGCATGTCAATGCACTTTTTATTTCCAATCTGGGTTTCGCAACCGTGTTGGGCTTGCAGAAAGTGTTTTGTTGCAGGTCGATGTATAGAGACTTTCAATCACGAATATAATACAAGTATGTGTTAACTTCTACGATCACAAAGTACTAGGGTTATTCCGGGAGAGATCACCAAGTTTTTAAAATCGCACTTTATAATCGTCGTAAAGGACTAAGGGTTTTCCATCCATTTCAAGC
Organism: Perithous albicinctus; assembly: GCA_964016905.1. Classification (NCBI taxonomy): domain Eukaryota; kingdom Metazoa; phylum Arthropoda; class Insecta; order Hymenoptera; family Ichneumonidae; genus Perithous; species Perithous albicinctus. The sequence goes on along the minus strand of OZ024690.1, from coordinate 16,962,259 downwards.
AAAAAATTGTATTTTTTTATTATCAATAAGAAGAAATCGTATCGAAATTTCCTAACCTATTGGTTGTACGTAACATTGTTTTGGTCATGTAAAAAAATTGTTTGGTCGAGATATAAAACATTGCAACAAGACTTTTAATATCTAAAAATTGGGAATATAAAAAATTATATTCATGAAATGAAACTGATTTTACAATCGATCTCATGGATGTGTATAATTACTTTTTGGCTATATAAAAAAAGATTGCTTTTTCCTGAAAATAGTGTCTCCCAAAGATATATAATCACTGTTTAAGTCTACTGTACTTCAGCAATTAAAAAAATAGCAACTCTCGCATCGGAAAAATATATCTTACGGAAACCCCGCATTTGAAAAAAAATTGTAGTCCCGCCATTACATAGGCTAAATTGTTTTGCTATGGGGTGGAAATTTTTTGCTTCAGCGGTTTTCAGTACATATATTTTTTATACTATCAGCAACCAAACGAGTGAAACATCACTGATGAAGTATCACTGATTTGCCCTGACTACTCTTTCACCATAAAATACGAGTAACAATTTAAAAATTGTTCTTCAGTAGCTCGTGGAAAACTATCAAACGAATGAAAGCGTGTAGATCGTTTTGCGAAGCTCACAGAATGTTTCAATAGAAATTAGGAACTATCCGTGCTTTAAAAAAAGGGTTAAAAAATGGCATTTGGCAATCTCATCTGAAATCACCCCTATATACTATATATTTTACGTGAAAAAGAATTGCTGACACGCCTAATACACCTGTTGCTGAAATGGCAGTGCAACAAGTGTCTCTCTTTGGCAGATGGGATACGATGTTGCAACAACCTTGAGAATAATCAGTAAAAAAAAATTGGCTGCCAGAGTATATACAGTTTAAAAAAAATCGTAAAGATAGAAAGCAAAAGCGCGGTTTCCTCAGTTATTTCCACCTCGGCAATGGAATAACCATGTCGTAGTAACAAGCCTCGTCCCGACGCCGACCTCTAATCATCCCCAGGGGATTTACTGCCTACGAGAGAACGGTGGAGGAAAAAAAAAATGAAAGTCGACCCTGCTGCTGGGTGAGTTGCTCCTGCGCTGGACCAACGGATCATACAAACAGCCTTTCGAAGCTCTTCGCCGCTTCGAGTCAAGCGAGCTCTGCGCTTCGGCTATTCAGCTTTCACGCGGGCTTCGCGAGCTCCCTTTCGCACTATAATCAGCCGAGAGGGGTAAGGCACACCCGAAGAATTTTCGTATCGTTGCAGGCGGGCGCCACGACCACTTGCATATACTACTGCAGGCACTCACGAATAGCTTGACGTTCCGGAAAGGGTGTAAATTAATTTTATGCCCGTTTCACTTGGCGCTGAACGATTCCTTCGACGTTCCACTACTACTACTGCCTCGTCCATAACTAGTATATGAAATTCTAGGTGCTTTTCAAGGTAATCTAGTCGTTATCGAAGCAACGAAATTTTAAATAATGTAATACATTTTAGGATTCAACGATTCTTAACATAATGACAAAGAAATATTAATAATAACACAAATTTCAAAATATTCTTTACATGGAAAAGGAGTGCAAAATGAATGTATACTTGTGTATTTTATTGCAATTGAGGTAATTGATTAAATCGTAGGTACACAATTTCTTTTTCTTAAAGAATGTAAAACGTTGTTGTTTATTATAGAAAATTAGAGGGTATTCCAACGACGATTATAATGTAGCCAAAAATATTTGATACATTTTATTACCAGACATTTCATTCATCCGCTGCCATACTAAATTTACTGCCCAAAGTGAGATAAAAATGCAAAATTTTATATTAAACTTTCTAATTTTCGAAGTATTTAGCATCAATTACTGTAATTTTACATCTCACTTACATATTATTTTTAATATACAAGTTTATGTAAAACGAATATTTTCATGAGAATGCTAATTATTAGAATAAAAATAAAAGAAAATAAGCTTTCACGAAAAACGTATTAAAAACATTCAGACTCGTATACTTTATTTCTATAGAAGTAATTTAATAAATTGTACAAACTATTTTTAATTCAATAATGTTAGATGCTTTTTTTAATTAAAAAAATTAGATGATTTCCCAACGACGATTATAATTTAGTCAGTTCTACCGAATGTTTTTTTATGCTCATGATGGTTGACTGGCATAGCTGGAAGGGAGTCACGGTGAAGGAGCACTCATTAATTTCTGTACTGCGCAGCATGGTGTACCAGAGTCAAAAGAAAGGGGAAATGAGGTAGGCTCGAAGGAAGGAAGTAGGAGTAAACCTTTGAGATATACTACCTAGTAGGACCCTGAACTGAAGGTTGAAGGAAAATTCCGTGACGCACGGTGAAAACTGAGAACGTCTGACATATAAATAGGGGGGTATAGGTCAAAGCGAAAGAAGCTTGTTGCTCCTAATCTGCCGACGTATGAGTCGAGGGGCATCTTCTACTCCTAGCATATATGCTTTTCTAGGTATATCTTATTATACTTGTGAGCTATAATCAACGACGCGAGCGCGACTCCTTCACGGGTTGATGCTTTCACGTGTCTTCTAGGGAGTTGGTTCTGCGGTGTGTCACTGAAGCTGGCACCGGCGTGTTATGCTGCTATATACAGAAAGGCATGAATATGACATAGAGGGTGACGGGTAATTTCTCGTTTCCTTTCCACGCTATCATAATTCACATCTCTAACGTTCAAATGCATGAAAATTATCATTTTTATTCATTATTTTGTTAAAACGGAACTCCAATGATTTCAGGCAAAAAACATGTATATTTTTTGTTATTGGTAAATTGAAGTCGTATCTAAAATCGGATGCGATGAATTGTTTGTAATGATGATGGTGACTGTGTACAGTTTCCACTGTGTATAGTTTTCACTGTGTACAGTTTCCACTGTGTACAGTTTTCACTGTGTACAGTTTCCACTGTGTACAGTTTCCACTGTGTACAGTTTAAACTGTGTACAGTTTTCACTGTGTATAGTTTCCGCTATGTAAAGTTTTTACTGCATACAGTTTTCACTGTGTACAGTTTTCATTGGGCCAAGTCGTTGCATTATAGAATCTGGCTTTGTTTAATTCGGCGTGTTATTGTGTTGAATTCTGTCGAGTAAAATCGCGCATGTGTAGTATTGTTTTCTAGAAAATTACGTTTTTAGAGTCGAGTTCATGTAGACCTACTTCCTGATGTACTGCCCTAAATACTAACAGATGTTATATTTATATTAAACTCTCTACGTCGTCCATACAGCTCGGAGTCTACACGCGAAAATTAGCAACAAAGCTCACCACCGCGAAATAAATTTACACCGTAATACTAGACGAGGGAATTAAGAAATGTCGAGGTGGTAGTTACTATGGTATAAGAATAGAGAATGAAGATATCAGCTGGTGAAGCTCGCGGGCACAGGTCCTTCGGGAGGGACGAGTGAGCGCTGAAACGAATGGAATGCGGTCTCCTTGGCAGCCTGGCGCGAACAGGTATCACAGTGTGGTTGGTGTTGCTGCGCTGCCTGGGTGTCATCCGGTTCTCCCCCGCCGCAGTTTCTACTCTTGCCGTCGTCGGCTGAGCCATCGTCGCTTATTCTTGCTGTTGATGGTCCTAGGTCAAGAACTATAGGATATAACATAGTATAAAGGAACACTTAAAGCTTCGAGCCGTCAGTAGACGGATCATCACGAGATTCTCCCTCTCTCGTTCTTTATACATGTTTCATTCAAGTTTAGTTCGTTTATTGGATACAGAACGAGAATATTATTTTTTATTTTTCTAAGCAGAATCTTTATGCCGTGCCGTACACTTAGAACAGAGATTGATTAGATCATCTAAATCATAAAGAAATGTATGCTAAATATATTGGATAGATTTCCAGACATATAAAAAAAAATCTATATTTCGGATAAGCATTTAAACAAGTAAAAAATACACCTGAGATGTGTCCAACAAATACTTGTAATGTATTTTGCAGATATAAACCGATGTATTAAACATGGTTTAGGAAAAAAACCTTTTTTATTCGTAAAAAAAATTCTACAAAAATCCTATGCCCTTGATTGTATGTATCGATACACCGTGATTCGCGACTTCACGATTTAAAAAATCCGCAGCTTCCAATGCAACGACTGAGGAGTCCAGAGACTTTAATGTAGGGGGACCGCTAGACACTAGACGCTGAACTACCCCTTTGATTTCATCCAACTCACTCTGTAACGCAGTATGCGCTTTTTGCAGGTTCACCGCAGAAACCTCGTAACCAAGGACTCTCTCTAGTCCATCTCCGTGTCGGCACCCGAGCGAATTCACCAACACTGTCGATGATTTGTCGTTTTACAGTATCCAACTTGGCGTCAAGATTCTCGTTGAATCTGCTAAACTTCGCACTGATAAGACAAATAAAATCGGGATCGAACAGTTGGTAATAGAAAGATCGTTGAAGGTCAAGTTTCGGTCGGGAGTGAATTTCACTCTCAATTTAATTATTCCAGAGTGCAAATTTTACTGCGCACTTTCAGAGTAAGATACTGTCATATACTTCGACAAGAGCGAAATCTAAGCGCGGCCTACATGTTCGCCATATTGGTCTCCATGTTTACTCATCTATTACCTTCTGACCTTCTCTAATATATCTTTTACATTGTCCATGAAAATCATACTCCCCCACTAGTGTAGAAAGGGATAGGCTCTGGTATTGTTCGAGGTGAGAGGAATTTCTGTTGTCCATTAAACTCTTCTGCTGAGATCGAATGTGCCTCAACAACGTTATTGTTGTGTGGATGCTTGCTGGCAAAGGTGTGCACGCGGAACGTGTGGTTATGCGGGAGATGAAGCGCCTAATATAATCCCTTCAGGCCGACAGACTGAAATCGAAAGGTTAGGGTCGAAAAATCTGTTTCCCCACCCACGAGCGCCCTGACCGACGATGCGACGAGACTGCGAGGCCACCACTTTGACATCCCACACAAATCTCGTTTCTCGCTCTCTGACTTTTCTCTCCCGCAGCCAACTCTACTATATCAGTGAGTCAAGTGCTTTCTTGGTCTCTCGTTCTATTCCCCCTTTTCCTTTTTTTTTTTCGTCGGGGCTCTCCCGCATACGTAAAGTAGTACTACGGTGCTACGATCCACACCAACGTTTCTTGGTCGTCATCGCCTGCACGCTCAGGGCCCCCTGATCGCATCACGCACTATACAAGCATGCGGGAGAAGTCCGAGAGGCTCGAACCACGCTTCCCAACGATATTACAACCGTGCGTGACTCCCTCGTATAGAAACGTCGCCGCATTGGTTTTCCAACCGAGCAACGAGACACAAGCGAGTATCGAGCAGCAACAACCTGGCTTAAAACAGGATGCCGAGTTATCGTGACCGCTGACACAACGCTTAGATTTCGACTTTTAGTAAGTATACAATATTCAAACGACTATGTCGGAAAACTTAATGAAGACATCGGTTCATTGAACTCTCGAACTGTGGAGATAAGACGATCGGAAACAACTTATAATCTTGGCCCATCAATCGTCGGTTTTCATCATTTGTACAAAAACTGTGATTTAAGGCTGCAGTGGACGACCTATGATTTCTATGCATTGTTCACATCGCAGTCCTTCTAATCAGTTTGAAATATGTTTATCAGATTGAAGTACGTAATTTTTTTCTGGCACTTCACTGATTTATTTTATGGAAAATATGCTGCTACTAACGAGGTATTTGAATAAATTACTAAAGGGAAGGAGCTCTAACTGATACTGTAAATATAGGACGGCACTGAAGACACAGCATGATGTAAAAAAAATCATTGGTGCACTGAAACTTGGCCTGACGCTTTAGGTACCAATTACAAAATCGTAGAATTACTGATTCGACGGTGTAATAATTTAACTCAAGGTAGACTGGGACAAATTAGAATAGATAGAAAGTAGTTATTCCTACTGTATATATATATAACAGTAGTAACGTAAAGTGTTCTCATATTGATTAGGTACAGTAGGGTACTTCATATCGGGACTTACAAACAACAAATAAAAAAAGCAAACACTCGGCACCTCTAATTCTTATCCTCGTTCCCTGTGTTGACATTCGCAAAGTTTGCGATGTCTAAATATCAAGAAAGAAAAAAATATCGTCGTGAAGCGGGCGAGCATATTTTCCCATGAAGCGTTCAAAGTTTGCCGAACTTCTTTGTGCCGTTCATACATAACTCTCGATCGGCAGTGTCTGAGAGCAATTCGCACTCGTTGACCTTACTCCTTACGCAAAAGGTACCAAAAACGAGAGAAAAGACTAAAAGTGAGATTTTCATTTTTCACAAAACTATCTCTATGAGATACGTTTGCTACAAATCGCTCATTGTTTCGATATGTTCTACTAAAAATTGTAGCTATTATAACAAGAAGTTATTGCGTAACTGGCGTGACAAATTTTATTCCATTCTTGTGGGTCCAAATTTATTGCCATTCTTGTGGGTTCACTACTTTTCACTGGAAAAACATAAGAATCTCGATGAAGAATGCAATACTTTTAAAAGGCTCATTTTGGAATCGCTCTAATCACGCATATCTTCGAAAAATTTGCCTAAATGTGATTTCCGGACATTTAAAACACATTGGCGCTGAAAAACAGAAAAAAATATTCACCATCACAAAGCTTCCGCTGTGAGGAAGAAAAATGATGAAGGAAGCGTGCGCAAAAAAGGTACACTCCATGTGTAGTCAGTTCGATGCTGAATTCAACGACGATAAGGACACACGGAAGATACGAATAGTGGGGGGGGGGTCTTGGGCCTTACCGTGCGGGTCGTGGAAGACGGTTTGGGATCGTGCAAAAGGAGAACGTTGATATAAAGGGGAAATGCGAAAGAGTGAGAGAAAGGTATAGTGCGAGAGCGCCGACAATGCGGCAGGTACCTATCCTGCAGGCATTCCATCAAGATGCTATCGAGAGCGGAGGGCGAGGAGGCGCGCCGGACCGGCGAGAGATATTAAAGGATGTTGCACGCCGCCGAGCGGTGCGTTGTATATAGAGAGCGAGAAAACGACACGGACGAGTGAGAGGGCATGTGCCCGTGGAAGATCGCAAGAGTGAAAAGAGAGGTATCCCGTGGCGTGGTAGGTCCGGCCGGGGCCCGGTCCACCTCCGGCCCACCTTGGACCCGCCGCGCTTCTTCGCCCTCTAAGGATACTGTGCGCGGAGCGATTTCGAGGTCCGCCGTTATTGCAGCGCCGCGTTGCGTCGGGACCGCTATGTTCCTCTCGACTCACGACTTACTGTGGGCGCGGGGAGAGAATGCCCGATCCCCGATCTTCGAGCAATCTTCCTCTCGTTGCTGGAACGAAGAAGTGGAGGGAGACTGGATTAGGGAGGTAAACATGCAATTTTATCTGCGGAGCAAGGAAGTGTGATAAAGAACACATCGTTGCCACTTTCGGTAGTCTATTACTACCTACAGTCGACTCTCCTTAAGAGGAGACACCTGAGATATCTGTGAAAAAAAGGGTAAAGGATCATGATTATTTTTTTCTGAAGATTCAGGACACTGAGACACTTCAAAAAGTAAAAAAAGTATAAAAGTGCACGATAAATTCTATTACTTAAATCAATGAGTTAACATGCATTTCTATTATTACATCGTGTAATTTCTACTTTCGCTTCATTACTGCATTGCGTATAATTACAATGTAAAAAACAACACACTTGGCCTTTAGATTGCAGAACCAATCATAATAAATTGTAAAAATGTCTTAACTATATTTTTATTTTTTTAAATTAAACACCGGCATTTCTTTGTATTCCGTCCTGGTAATTTTTTGTACATGAACAAAATACCGAGTCGTACAATAACTGATTGACTGATTTTTTCTAGAGATAAAAAAATACAATACGCATTTTTATACCAAAAATTGTTGTAGCTTCGACAGTTTCCTTTTTTTGGGACGTACATTCTTAATTTGTTAGTATGTTCAGTGCGTTTACTGTAATCTTTAAAATTCGTGACAATACTTCGACAAAAAAATATTCCATGCTTCGATGTCACGACTTACTTACTCCCGGATGTACCGCCCGTCTGGCCAGACGCTCCATAGACGTAACCACTTACGTCGAATCGATGAATGAAAGAGCCGTTTCGTAACGTACACATAGTAACCAATAATCTCGACTATTTAACTCTATTATAGTACACAGTCGGCGTGAGTATTGACCGAGTGCACAAGGTCTTGCAGCAGTAGTAACCCACTATGGTGTATAATACACCGCTGTTATAGAGTTAGAGATCGCGTGTACTCTCGCAGACATCAGCGAGGAAACATATAGCCGAGAGTTTCTCGCGGCAGACCGCGATCGGTACGAGTGGAGAGATCGAGCCAGAAGAGAATCCAACATCGTTTTACCCAGCTTTAAAGGGCACTGCGATTCTCTCAGTACATTATATATGTATAAGGCATTCCATTCCAATTCGCCAGGCCACGACCCTCACTTTCTTTGATTGATTCAAAACCGTTTTATTTATCAAGTTCAAATTTTATCAAAATCTTAGTAAGATCAAGATCAAGTTTTCCGGAATCAATCTTTTTTATTTGAATTTTTAAAAGATGGCACTCGCAAATAGGATCATTTAAAGCATAGGCAAAGAGTGAAATGATTTTTCTTCTGTTTTTTGGAGATGTTCGAAGGTTATTAATTCGTCATATTTGAAAATATGCTTATAAAATGTTTTTTTTTTTTCAAATCTCAGTATTTTTTTATTTCTTTATAAGACAATTTTATCATTTTTTAACCATGTTAAACATGTATGATATTTGAATAATAACAAAACATTTATTTGATATCAACTATGACAATTACTTATTGCGGCGAAATAATTTTATTTAGACATAGAACAAACACGATATTCAAAATTAAATACTCAAGTCAAAATTTCTCGCGAATGACAACACAGGTACATTCGAAAGAATCATTTGTTTGAAAGTGTTTCTTTATGTAAAATAAAATATGTTTATTAAGTATTGTATATTTCTACAACATTTTTGCTTAAGGCCAGAAACAAATAGGCGTTTAAGAAAATAACAGATATATTTAATTCAATAAATTCTTTTTGTTTACTTAAAAAATGTATTTGTTACAACTATAATATTCTATAGATACGAATAAAACGACTGAGTAAATATAAATATACGGTTTAATAACAGAATAAACTTACTTAAAAAAACATTTATTCAAACACAATTTTATTTATTGCACAGAAAATCTGACCTAAAATTTAAAAAAATTCGTAAGTCACAAAAAATGACGTGAAAATACTTTTGAAAAATGGAGCGTGCTTCATTGACTAGTGTTAATAAGTGTAAAAATAACGAACAACATCGAGGATGGATCACGTTTGGGGGCTGGCGAATTGACATGGAATACCGCACATACAGGTATACATGCTACTTATATATATATATTTATATACATATATAAAGCTAGTAGTTGCATGCCCAGAGATTGGATTAAAGGTCTGGTCACCGTCGGCATGCCGGGCGGGGCGAGGATTCGGTTGAGACAAGAAGAGGGCGAGCGAGCACGAGTGCAAGGAGCGGGGGCGAAGGGGGGGGGGGGGGGTGCGAGGAGAACAGGGGACCGAAGGTATGCGGCTCGTCGGGCATTTGCTTTTCTGTGTGCGTAAGTGCGTGCTCACACGAATATTTACACGTATGCGCACGATCGTGAGAGGTTTCGTTTGTTTGTGTGTATGTGAGAGTAAGCAACAAGTATACGTAACCGTGGAGCCGACGGCTCGCACGGCGGGACCCACCTTCGCAAGGTGATTCACTGCGCTCGATGCGCAGCCTCTCCGACTCACTCTGACTCGCATTCATCCTCTTTATTTCTCCCTCTCTTACTCCCTCACACTTTCTGTCTGTCCGACTGTCTGTCTGTCTGTAATGCACTTCAAGTGTGTCTGCTCAGCAGGCACGCGGTGTAAGAGCCAGCTATACGAAATTATGTTCGTAGACTCGCGACGATCCGAGAGCCACTACACTATACAACGCTCGATCAATCCCTTCCTCTCTCTCGCTGGCTTTGGATGGAGAACTTCCTGCCACGTACGCGTTGCCGGCTACCACGACCATGGCCTTGATCGACATTCAAAGCGCGACGCGCATATTTCTAGGGTTGGATAAACGATCCTGTCTGTGTAACGTATTTATTAGGATTCTCTAATAGGTGCTTTGAGATTTACGCTGTTGAAAACCGAGCGTGTTAAATAAAGGCGATTGAAATATCGACCAGTGTCGATCAATTCGGTGCTAATGATAACACTTGTCACAGTGTTAAATTCACACAAGGGAGAGTGTTAGAATTATTCGGCTGCCACTTCGAAATGTAAAGCCCATTTATTTTGGTGATAAGTCTATGAAAATCATGCGTTTGTTAGCAATCCATGCGTTTCGAATTTTTTGTTCTCCTCTTTTTTTTTTTTCAGAAGTGGTTTGAAAGTCACGAATTTTTGGATATTTTTCTGTAAAAAAAGTTCCACATTTTTAACATAAAAAGTTTGAAAATTATTTCACAAACAGTTTCATAAAAAGAACTTTTAAAAAATCTCGAAAATGGAAATTTCGCAATCGGCAAAAAAATACATATTTTCGGAAAAATCGGAGAGTTCGTGAAGGTGTAAAATAAATTTTTTAAATCCGAAATTTTGCTCGGAGTGCATGTTCAATGTGGTTAATTAATACTGTAATAATGATAGAATCATCCAAAAATGGCGACTATAAATGGTTGATTAAAAAAGTCTTAATTTTATTTCGTAAGTCACCGCAACCAATTAGAAGTGGAAGGTATATATTTTTCAAAATTCCGCACTTATTAAATAGTTCGAAATAATAAATGTTATCATAAAAACAGTTTCATGAACAATCGCGATATATGTAAAAGTAATTTGTCTTTGTTGCTATAAAGCGTGGTGGTTTGTGAGTATTTTTATATGTCGAAGAGGAGATGGAAGGGGAGCTACCCGGGGTGAAATATTTCACGTTGTCGTGGGGCGCACGAGCGAGAGAGGTTCGTGGGACGCAAACGAGCTTCGCCCAGGGCCGGTTGTATATTTTGATCACAGACTCGGTCTCGCTCTCGCATATCTCAGTGCAATGCAATCGGACTTTCTCGCCCGGAAGGAGGCATGGACAACCGTGCGCGTTGGCGTTTCTCGAGTACATACGTAGTATATCTACGACGGTGGTATATATACGGAGTGCGATAGCGGGAGGGTACAGAGAGACGACCAAGAGAAAAGGAAGTAGAAGGAACATGGGAACCGCTCGAGGCGTGTGTCAGTGCATCCTGCTAAGAAGACTTTCAACCGCGTAGACCATATGCGAAAATCCTTTATTGAGTCACTTATCAAACCTTCTTTTATATACCGCTCAGTAAATTTCATTCAATTTTTTACCTACAAACTCGATTTTATTTCCTCACAGAGAACGTTTTTGTGGCATTTGTTGGTAAGATTTTTGATGCCAATGTGTTCAGAATGTGCCAAAACATCGAAAGAACAGATTTGAGAAAAATGTCTAAGTGTAGAATTTTACAAATTGGTGTCTCACATTATTTTTGTATTTTTACAAAGCTACCTCGATGAAGATATATGTTTGTTGATTTTTTGGTTTTCTCATCGTGGAAGCTCTATAATAATTCAAAAATAATGAGGAAGCCAGTGTGCAAAGTACATTTTATGCGGTGTCAATTCCAGTTTTTTTCTTTTTCATCGATAGTTCTGTCAATAAATCAATGTCAATATGATCAATAGATCTAATTTCATTTATCAGTGTAAGTTCTCTCTTTTTGATTGAATTCTTGTAGATGAAACAATAAAGGTATTGAGCATCCCCCTGACTTCGTTCAATTGCGGTTTGTCGCAGAAAGATCCAAACTAAAGCTCTGTCAGAGTTCGTCGTTCGCTGAGAGGACCTCTCGCGTTTTATTCGCAGTACAACCCGTACGGTTGATGGTCAGAAAGAGTGAGAAAGTACAAGTTGAGAAAGAGTAGCTACAAAAGCAGAGAAGCATGCGAGTAAGAGTAAGAAAAGTTTTCGGCAACAGCAGCAGCAGCAGCGGTACCGAGTCGTTAGTGAATTCCTGGTAAGGATTTAATTTATTCGAACGTTTCGGCTCGCGACCAGCGACCGGGCTCCATGGTCCAAACACTGCGAACTGATTTCGTGACCGTGCGCGCCAGCCGAATTGCGAGACCCAACTCTTATATACACTACTGTATTAATGCTGATCCCTCGCTGTACATAATGAAACACACCACCTCTGGATAGCAGTATATCGCCGATTTGAAACTTACCGTTGTACAGCACGCTTTTAAAAATAGAAATGTCGAATCTAGCGTTCTCAGTGATATGCAGTCTTTTATACTCTTTTTCCATAAAGTTTTAATTAAGCAAAATACAAAGGCCTAAGGATAGATATTTTTCTGTTGTTGCTGTGCAAATCAGTAAAAATATTTTCTTTTGTGTCATTAATGCTAAAATGATAAGAAGAGCAGATCCTTTTGTTTCCTCTTAGAGAAAGATTTTTTTATCCAGGATAAAAGGATTACCTTTAGGTAATCTCCTATAAATTGAGAACGGCTTGGATAAATTGACTGAAATTTGGTAGGCATTACTGTTGCTGAACTTGATTGAATTTGCTTATCTTGTTAAAATTTTATCAGAGTTTGATTTTTCTTTTTACGCTAAATGGCGAAAATACGCTAACTTCAGCGAATTTCAAGCTGTCAGACTAAAAGTTAGGCAGAAAGAGTAGTTACGATCAAGATTGGTTGATTATTGCATTTGGATAGAATTGACAAAGTGGTTTCAAAATTATCAGATTTTCTCAAAAAAAAAAAGTTACATTTGTTTGAGTCTTCTAGCTCGAGAACGTCTCAATGTATCGAACTGAAATTTAATACATAAGTGCAGCAGTCACTACTTGAATAATATCCTGAAACTGATAAAAATCTATAATTTCATAAAAGTTTTATAAGAGTCTAATTTCTTTCAAATAAATGCAAAACAATGTAAACGATCTAACTTGAGCTAATTTCAAGTAATCGAGCTAAAACTTACACAGAAAGTGTAATTAGGACCAAGGTAGGCTGGAATTGCGTTTAAGTAGAATCGACAGGCTTAAAAATCGAGTGGCTTAAAAATTATGTATATTTGTGCAAAGTGAAAAATAATGAGGATTTGCAAAGGTTCTACTTTGCAGCATTTTTATAATAGAAAATACGATATCCATATATAAGCTTTATCAAAAACGGTTTTACATGCAGAGTACGATGTTTTATCATTTATTTTTCAAAATCAATAACATGACTCGGAAAGGAAATATAAACAAGCAAATTTCGTCACCTTTTCATGTAAAATAAAAAATAATTAACTTCTGATTTAAAAAAAAAACATAATATTAAATATGGCACTCGAAATTAATGGGCACGTCAATGAAATACACACCATTTTCCGTTCAGTTCAATATTTTAAATTTTAAATGTTTTTATGTCACTCGGTGCGAGAAACGCGGTTTTACGCACACTTTGCGTGCGTGAAACGTCAAACGGAACGTAGGAGATTAAGTTAAATTTTTTTTACTGTAAAGAAACATGAATCAAAATAATAATTGAATCGCTAAAAAAAATTACATTACTTGATTTCTCACCTTAATTGTATTATTTGGTTATTATTCAGTGCATTAGTGATTATTATTTTTCGTTGGATTATTTTACGACAATTCTGAGACTTGGTTGGAGTCTGTTGAAGCTTGAAGCACATATATCTTTGGTGCATATATCCTTTATCCTTTCTCTCAACTTCGTCATCGTCATTGCATCGGCCACGTGTTTACAGTGCCACTTACGACTCAAACGTCGATGTGTGCTGTGTGCGCGTCTCGTTAATTGCATGAGACTGAGCAGAGGGGTTCCCATTAACGAGACAACAGCCAAAGAGCGATAGAGACGAGAAAAAAGAATGGAGACGACCAAGAGAGACGAATAGTGCGGAGGTGCTGGCGCACATTGTACGGCTGCAACAATGATCACCTGTTATCGGTGTTCGCCAGTCTCGCCAGCTCACCCTTAGCCCGTCGACTCTTCTTGTCAAAAAACGACAACTAAGTCGATGTTCGGGCGTGCAAAGTTCAGGGACTCTCGGAGAAACCATTAAAGGGTGAATATGGCCAACGCAGAGGAATATATCTGCTAAATTTTTAAAATATATAATAATTTTTGAACTCCTTAAGTAAATAACGAACGGCTTTGTGCAACAATCTAACACACGAGCCTATCCTATACTTGGAATCATTGTAAAATACTTTTCTAAAAGCACCTTTATGGGAGATTATTTTAATTGACTTCGACTTGCTCGAAGAGGAAACTTTGCAAAAAGTGTAATATAATGAGGAATCAATGTGTTGTCAATGTGCAAGATATCATTTTACTTTGTCATCCGTTGCTTTTTAATTACAAAATTCATAACTTTTGGTACCTAATGTAATTTCCAGATAAACTTGTGCAGCAATCTTTATATAAGGAAGATGGATCAATCACTATTAATCGAATCCGTTTCAATGGATTTTCTTTATTATAACGTTGGAGATTACAAATTATATTTTTGCTTTCGTGGTCGTGTCGGAACTGAGCGTGTTGTGCCTCGATCCTCTTAACTCACCCATCCTACCCACTCCCTTTGCTCGTAAATCAAATTGTAACCAATGCATGACAAGTACGTTTAGAATTTACTATACTTGGTGTAAATTACAGATGTGTAGAAAGTTTCAGTTCGATAACGTAAAAATGTTGAAAAAAAATTTCAACTGACAAAATGTCAGACTTGACAAATTGTAATTAATTTTACTACGACTATTAGAAAGTATATTTCATATTTTCATCAAATTTTAGCTTGACACTTCTGTAATTATAAGAGATACATTTTTCTATGAGGATGGACAATGAAAAATAATCCAAACTTTTGAACGACATAATTGATTTTTCTCAAATTCAATAACGATAGCATCTCTGATTTAAACTACATTTAATACAAAGTTTCGAAATTAACAATCTTACAAAATTTGTAGAGGACGACAAATACCTAAGGTATACGTTATTATTGACAACAACGTTCCGGTAGGCCATATTTACCTCTTTTTACCCTGCATGCGAATACAAACTCAACAGCATCGTCTCCACGGGCTAAAGAAAAAAGAGGGGTGCATCGTGGGGTGATAATTATCGGCGTGAGAAACGTCATGTATCACCCAACACGCCGGTCGCCCTCGCGCACGCGGCGCACAGTGTGCGCTTTCAAAAGGAGGGAGGATCTGCAGAACGCAGCATGATGGGCGAAGAGGCACAGAGGAAACAAAAAAGAAATAGGCAAAGAGCTCGCGCCCGCGGAGAAGATGAACGAGACAAGATGAGAGAGAGAGTGGGAGAAGAAAAACACACGCGGAGAATAAAGGAAGGAGACTTGATTTACGCATCGAGTCATTAAATCGGACGTTCGGTTTGCAACGCGCGCAACAAACGCCGCACCACTGCCCGAGGAATGACTCTTTGAGATTTCCTTAATAAGATCTTAATTGCGCGCGCAATATTGTGGCTACAAGGTTGTACGATATTACAACCTAATACCTACAATATTATACCTATCACACGAGTGATGTACTCGAAACTTACATTGCTTGAAGACCTTTTTCACGGTTACACAAAAATCTTTGTTGTATATCTGGTCAACTTGAGAAATGAGCATAATTTAAGAGACGGTAATTAAAAGTTTGTAACGAAGACCATAACGACCAATGGATTAGGTAAACAAAGATTCGTTCAACTAATCTGTTTGTTGGTCCAACAACTAAATGGTTTTCCCAACTAATCAGATGATTGGTCCAAAAGGTGATTAGTTTGCCTACCAAAAAATTGACAAGTAGGTTGATGAAGCAATCAACTGGCAAGTTGGGACAACCAATTAGTTTATTGTCGCAACGATGTGTGTTTTCTGACAGGTAACTATTTGAGCAAAAAGTCAACCAAATGTTGAAAATCATCCAAAGCTTACAACGAGGGTTGCTATATTACTCGCTTATTTCTCGTTTTAGAAGTACATCCGACAACCAATAGTATTCTAGTTAGTTTAATCGCCCTTTATGTTTTATAGGATCAATGGCCATTTTTACGATGGTAACTGTCAAATCTGACAGAAAGGGTTACAAGCGCCTTACGATAGTATGTCGATACTGTGGACCGCCACGCAAAAAAAAAGTTTACTGAATGCAGACTGGTCGAGTAAAAAAACACAAAAATATAGTCTACGTAGATCTATTTAGAGTAGCTTTTGATCTGCGTAAATCTACGCAAATAATTTAAATCTACGTAGATCTATGATAATAGAGTTATTTATTATAACTCGGCCGAAAATAAGTGTATGGGTGTCGTTGATGACTCATATTGAAGGGAAGGTGTTAAGCTATTTAAGTTAATAAAAATTACGATGCATACATGTACAGTATCTTTTTGATAGGATGGATTTAATAACCGATTTCAGGATGGTAGCTGAAGTTGACACGTAATACGAATTACGTCGATACTCACCAACCAAAGTGAGTAGTGAATTTTAAGTGTATGTATAGGTTGAACAATATTGTACCCATTCTTTATATTAATTTAAAGAAATCTACTAATCTAAAAATAAAAAGTCTTCTAGTTATACAATAAAAATACAAAAAATAAAATCTTACAAAATCTATATTTCTATTTTTAATATAAACAGCCTCGTAAATTGCTCCTCTTTAAAATGAAAAACCAGCGACTCACATACACTTATTTTTCGCTGAATTATATTCTTTATAGTAAAAAATTGTTTTTTACGCACGTTAATCATATGGAATTAAATTATGAAACCTCGTTGACTGACCTCTGAAAAAAATGTATACTTTCTTCAGGTCCAAAAGTACAGTTTTGAGTGTTGGGACCGAAAAAAGAGAGTAGAAAAGTTAATTTTCAAAACACTCTAATGACCACTCTACATAGACGTACTTATTCATACAAGGGCCCTTCGCCAATAATAAAAGAATCAAACAATTGCATGAGTTTCAAGGACACAACTTTGCATCCTTTATGCCACTTAACCCGCTTTTGACCACAATGAAAAGTGTTTCGTTTCGAAGAAAAACGACCTTCTCTAACGCCTGCAAGTTCAATCGAATTATTTCCTTCCTTCGTCTTTATTCGGTTGCTGCAACAAAAGTTCGCCACAGGACCTCGCGATGCAAGAAAGTTTGTGTGTGTCTCTCAGTGTGTTTGGCGTACACATTCACAAGGAGGATCCGAGTCGACTTGGAATGCGGTTTCACGGGACCGCGCGGCACAGGGTTGCGTGGTCCTGTGGTCGTGGTGCTCCTTGGCTCTCTTTCCTTCTCTCGAAGATGCTATGGTGGTGGTGATGCGGTGGTCCACACGGAGGTGCGGTGCCGCGCGAAAGGAATAAGGACCCGGGAGCGAGATAGTCTGATCTATCTTAACGAAAAAGAATGAGATAGTGTAAAATATATATATACACTCGAAGGGAGCAGACTATGTTTTCTACCCCAGCCCTTTTCCTTGGGCGTATTGTCGGTGCGGCCCTTCTTCGACACATACGCGCTACCAGACCAACGTATCTACATTCATACATTCCAAACATACATATATACTCAGACGCATGTATATATATATAAGTATATAATACAGTGTTTGGTGTACAGTGAAAGTCGGCAAGGGGAGTGAACGGGACCTCCGTCGTCTCTCGAAGCCCTCCCAGAGTCCAGGGAGGTCCTTGGAGGCCGAGCAAGCGAGGCTCGCACACACATGAGCCCAAGATATCGCGAAGGGAACAAGAGGAGTGCGCTGATGTTGGCCAAGCAGCAGAAGCCGATGAAGAGGATCATCCAAAAAGAAGGGCGCGAGAACGCGAAGGATCGAGCTGAGAAAAATGTTTGCTCTTCGCCTTCTACAGTCTCAACCATATATATATATATATATTTATATACATATATAGTTTCTCCATTGGACGTCTTCGCTATATATTCCGAAGGGCCCCTCTCTGTTTCCAAGGGCCAAGCCGACACGTCCTTATATCCTCTATTTGACTGCGCATCCGAACGATCGAAAATTCTTATCTGTATCGATCGGAGACCCTATGCTATGTTATTTTTATATATGTGTATGTATATGGCTGCCGCTTTGTTATTCCGATGGAATTCCCACGATTGTTCTTCTCGATATAATATATAGTGCAATATTATGTGTCCGGGCGATAGAGAAGGATGAAAGGGAAATTGCTGTATGAAAGAGCACGCAATTACTTCATATCATACCCGGATGTAAGCAGTGGTGTTTTGCAGCGACGTAGAGCGATTCGCGGTACACACCGTCACGATACCGATTACGATAGGAAAAGGCATATGTGTATATTGTTAGTGGCTATGAGTTCAAAGTTTTTTTGTGCGGGCGGTCGAGACAGAGAAGCTTGCACGAGAAGGAGGTCATGTGTAGGATAGCGGCACGTTGGAACTTATCGTATATTATATTATGCGAATAATATAATTATCTTGTATTATTGTTGTTCTTTGGCCGTAACGATAAGAGGTTCCCATTAATGCTGGGCGCTTTGTATTCTATGTCGTGTAGGCCGTGTGTGACAGACACCTGAGAGAGAATTTTAAATATTACGGTAGTACGAATCGAGCTACCGAGACGTAGGAATTAACACTTTGATTATTGATATTGTTTCTTAGCAACACTTCAAACAAGGCAAGAACGCGTTTATGACAATTTTCATGTGTTCAAATCTTCAAAGTGGCCAATTCTACGACGTATGTATATGTTATACGGAATCGCGGTAAGCACCCGTGTTCACTCAACCCTAGTCGATAATAAAAAGTGTCTTTTTCAAAGTTTCTGTGGAGGCTTCTCATCCTCACATTGCTACACAAGACGCCCTACATTTACGGTAAACCAAAATCCTGAAATATCAACTGTGGGTTTTGCTCTAACTAAACATATATTTGGCGACCCGCGGTCTCCAAATTCATTGAAACCCATCTCGGGGATACTACGATGTCCGGGACGCCAAGTTTTTTCAGTGGATGCATCTTTACACCGAAACAAGTAAAAGTTCATCAGTGGTCAAAGTCGATATCTCCAATATTTTGTAAGTTATGCATTTTGTAATATTTTAGTTGAACATTTTTTTCTCAGATGATATATGAAGATCCCTATTTTGACTATGGACAGAGCGTGTTTTAGATTTCAAATTGTTGAATCCCCTGATGTTTATGACGGAAGACACTGCGTTCTGTCCGTAACGAGCTAAAGAATAGTACCGTTTCCCCGCACCTTACATTTCCCGATGTAAACGAATGAAAAACAGTGATGAATGTGGCGGGGTGGGGCTCCTTGTTTGGGGTCGGGCGTCCGACGCCCTCCTTTCACGACGCAATTTTTAAAATTGTATAATATTACATTATTTTCAGCTCAGTCTATAGATGTTAAATACATGGTCAAACTCTGGATTTCGTCACAATTATCTACAACCAACATGTATGATTTATTTAACAAAAAAACGATATCTCTCCAAAATAATAATCTTCGCACCTTAACTTTCAATAGCTTTGACATACAGAGTACCGAAATAAAAACACATCCCGTAAAACTATTGACAACTTCATTCATGCATTCGACGATAATTATAATACACCTGAGTTGATAGACACGTAAGAGTTGCTGGAGTACATATTACGCAGCGTCACCCTTTGACACGTATCGTAATATCAACTGCGCTATAGATCTCGTATTTTATGAAGGTAACGATAAAAAATTCTAGCGGAAAATGCAGATTACAATTATTAAAAGTCGCGAATACGCTATTCGCAACTTTTTCTAAGTTAGCCATGTAGAAATGTGAATAAAGATTTTCTGTACAGAGGGTCAAGCACACATGACCGAAACGTTAAATTGTGATTATTAACTAATTTTATTTCTCAATACCTTGAAATTGGCCGACTCGTAGACCCATCACTCCTAAATGCATTCACATGTTATTACCAACTACAAAGTATTGTAGGTATTGTAGTCCCTATATCACTCACAATACCTACAATACTTTGTAGGTATTCTATAGTCGGTAATAACAATCGTCTTCCCGACGAGAAAGTAAACCACCGAAAAATCATGAGAAGCGTATATAGTGCACGACGTCTGCACGCAGTTAAGGGGTTGTCGGGTGGGCACGGGGGAAGATTACCCTGGCAAGCATGCAGAGGAGAGAAGGAATATCGCGTGCGGAGCCCGTGGCCATCCGAGGAGAGCCCGCGTTCAAGCAGACGCCGCCGACGTATAGTCGAGACGCGCCGCACCGTGGCTTTTGGACCACCGGCACTTTTGGCCACTCCTGGATCCACTCTTTCATCCGCAGCGAGCGGCGATTCTTCGCACGGTTCTGCCCTCGCACTCTCTTCTGTATACGAGTACTGTGTGTGCGAGTAGAGCCCGCTCTCTCATCCTTTCCTCCGGGCATCGACGGACATATGGGGCGCTGTCTCGTCCTCTCTACAACAGCCCCCCAGCAACAACAGCGCGCGCGAATACTTTTCGTTTTTTTTTTCTCTCCGACGCGCACTCTATCTCAAAGTATCATCATCGTGAGGGGCGTACGAAACTTTCGCACCTTTCGATCGAGAAAACTCAAATAAGGACATGAGCCCCTACTAATAAGGAAATTTAAGGTGTATGTGTTGTATCCTTGATCCAAACTCTTGGATCTTAATTCTTCGTATGTATATTGTACTTTTAGTATTCAGTTTTGTATTTTTTTTATTTTATTTTACGCTCGGTTATTCCACACGACACGCAATATATTTTTAATCTTTCGAAAATTAGAATATACTTCTGAAATATATAGAAAAAATATTTTGAAAAATTTGTAAAAAAATATTGCTGCGAAGTATTCTTTAAATATTTCAGAAATATACTCAATCCTTCATTCTTTTTTATAGTTACTTTACAAAAAAACTCGGCATACTTTGCTTGCCGTTTACAAGTCTGAAAAAGTAAATACACCGATATATACAAAAGTTCGATGAGACGTCTTTGTCGCCCAGTTTTGTGTTAGAAAAAACGTACTATTAGTCCGATTACGATGATTAATAGTTTATTTTTCTTAACGAAAAATACTTTATTGATAGACCAAAGATGTGTTTATAATATCATTTGTTAAAAAATCGCAACCGTTTGTTCATCCAACCTGACGTATCATTACCAATATATACATTGTTGTAACTTTTATACAACTAATTTGATTAGAAAAGTTACTCTGTCAATCAATAAAGGATCACTCAATAAACAAAATAGGCTATTGCTCGTCATAATCGGTCTCATATTATGGATTTTTGTAGCAGAAACCTAGGTCATGCAAACATCTCATTGTATTTTACTTTCAAGCTATCGCTGTGGATAATTAAGAAATTATTCTGATGTACAAATCACTCTTCAAAATTATCAATTAAACTACAATTTGTAGAAACGCTTTTAAAAATGTAGCGCTGATTTGACTAGCAGAGCGACTACCTTAAAAATTTGTCGTTCTTTTGGAATAATTAATTTTGATCGTCTATTGTTTTCTAATAGATTTTACTATAATATTCTGATGGTTTTGATCATCATTAACATTTTCGACGTCTCACTGTTCGTTCGCAATGCCCAAAAACATTTTTCAACAGCAACATAATCGGTCTTTTGGTCGGCACATTCCTCTGTTCGGTCGCGGGCAATGACATATCGCTTTATTCTCGTGCAGTGTGAGAGAGTCTCGTGCCAATTCGCACATTTACTTCCTCCAAGACTCACTGTATCAAGTCCATCTCGTTTTATCTGGCAATAAAACTCCATTTGGCATACATAGTATGCAGAAGTCCTTAAGGCGCGAGTTTACTCAGTCAATTATCGAGAGGCCACGAAGTTCGTGTTCCCATAGCAATTCTTGCCGGGTGTGCATACTTTAGAAGACGAATGAGCAACGTAGGGAGCGAGAGCTCATCCGACTACACCAAAATGAGCAAGCGCCCGAAATAAGTCGTCGGCATAATTACTTAATCCGTCGTCGTCGTCGTCGTCGTCGTCGTCGTCGTCGTCATTCGTTGTCTACAAGGGTGAAGGCAAAAGGGAGACAGCAAAATGAGAGTAAAACCCCGATGAAGAGAACAGACCTTACAGACTGTTTTGTCTCACGCGGCTTGTGGGCGCGCATTACACCAACTTCATGTATAAAGGAGAGTTGCCTATATTTTGGACGGACTAAATTTAACCGTGTATCAAAAAGGAAAAGCATCAATGGAATTATTTCGCTCAGGACGCATTAAAAAAAAAAAATTCTTTCATGTCATCGGAAATGGTCACTCAACAATTTTTAAACAACTAGTTCTCAAGATTTAATATATGTACAAAAAAATTATTTTGTTGCTAAAATGGTTTTCCTAAGATGAACCAGGTTCAAAACTTGGACCAATAGTAAAAATCACCGAATGTCCATGAAATTAAGTAAATAAATTCTTTTCGGTTCGAATAACTATGAGTAATTATGCAAAAATGCTAAAATTACTTATGTTTCTCAAATGAAAAAAGGCAATTTGAGATAATCGATCTTTAAAAATCCTATTATTGCTTTTCGTGAATAACTATTTACAGTATTTTCAAATTGAAAAGGATTTTTAATAGATTTTTATTCGAATGTAGCCCGATCTTTGTGTGGCAATTAAACTCAGTTATCAGACCATCTGTCTACACTATTTTTGTTTAATCGAAACTCTGCTTAAATGTTGATATAGACCCACAGCGGGAAACCGCATTTGTTAAAATCTTTGCTGGAAAGCGTCTGTCATCGCAATTTTGTAATTGTCCTAATCAGACTTCTTCAAAAAAATAGTCCGAGATAAAAATAAACATTCTGCATTTTTTGATAAAAATAAATGAGTCGGATTTACAATAACAAAAAAGTCTAAAATTCGAAGCGTTCAAAAATTGGTAAATTTTCCCCTTTTTTATCGACAAAGAGATATTTTGTAAAAGGAAATAATATATTTTTTCTACATAAAAAATAATAAAAGATATTTTGCAAAACAAAAATATACAATTTAAAAAAATTATTTTTATACTTTTTCTCAACAGAAGAACCTTAACAACCCGTTTCATTAAAAAAAAATTTGGATGGATCGAGGTCCAAAAGATATGCAACTCTCTCCTTATATAAAAATGTCGATGAGTGTAATACTAGAGTTGTATATATGCACAGCGCAAAACCGCGCGTACATCGCACGTAACCGGCACGCATACTCGTGGAAGGGAAACGATTTGTTTAAGGCCCCATAAAACAGCAGAGACGCGAGAGTTCGCAGAGCCGAACCTTAATGGAACAATGGAACGAAGACGCGCGGTGGTCGGGACCTTCGCGCCAACTCGGACCCGAGCCAATGAATCTGCTGGCCTTTTCCCATGCCCGGGACGCGACGCGGCGAGCACGAGCTCACTCTGCGGTCGTCATCCTCGCCTTCCTCCTTCTCGTCGTCGTCGTCGTCGTCGTCGTCGTCGTCGACGTCGTTGTCGTTGTCTCGTCGTTCCCTTGTCTCCGCGAGATGCTCTCCCTTTCGAGTCTCCCGTTCTCTTACACCTCGACCTCACTCCCCTTGTCCAACTCCCGCCAACTCGCTCCTCCAGGCTCATGGTAAAGAGTCGATTTTATTAGCCTATGAGTCATTCTTTGGTTCGCATGAACCGCAGACAGTCGCACCGACTTCTACTTCTCTTTCCTATATGCGCTACTGTTGCTTTTTTTTATTTTTTTTTATTTTTACCAAAGTGACCTCGTTTCGAGACCTTGGCCACCAGACGACGAGCAAGCAAAACGTCTTCATCGATGTGTCCTGTGATTAAAGTTCAATAAAATAAACAACCACTTTCGCTTTCTTTTTCTGTATATCAAATGTTATGACGAATAAAACTATGATACAGAGAAAATGTTAATCTTGGATTCCAAAAAAAAAACTCTTGTTCCATAATTTCTTAAGAATTTTCCCACTCGAACGATTCCATATGGAGAGCTAAAAAAAATTCTTCGGTAACTGCTCTTACGGACGCAATTCGATCTTCCACATTTTCGATTGTGTACATTCGGTTCGCCATTTGTTAGATTGTAAATATTCTTTCATGAGACAAACAGATAGCCCAACACTCGCGTCACTACACAATCCGGTTGTATCCCTGTTTGTTTCTCTACGCGCTCGATCTCACTTATAATTTTTATGTCACTCTTCAGAATGTACACATTTCAGACTGTAAACATTTCCGATTCTACACATTTCAGATTGCAAACATTTCGGATTCTGCAGATTTCAGATTGAAAATATTTTTGTTTGTATAGCTTTTAGATGGTACGCATTTGAGATTTAAGACATTTCGATATGTATAGATTTCACATTTTAGATTGTGTGTAATCGATTTCTATCGTAAAAAGAGTATGTACAATCGAGAACGTATGTAGAATCAAATCGTGTCAGTTTATGTCCTCGAGTTTGTCGTTGTATAGCAAGACGCCGTTTCTTTGGATTTTTATAAATATTCCAATGGATTCCATTACCAAAGAAAAATAAGTATCTGAGTATGTGAATTTCATTTCGAAAAATGTTTTGGCTCACACTCAGGGAGGTACGATAGACGATCTGCGATGATCGTGATGCGTGATGAGTCGAACGCGTATACTAAAGGATCTGGTTAACAGATAAGATGTTGACCAGACCGAACGAGAGGTGGCGAGCGCCAACAACAGCAGCATCAGCAGCATCAACAGAGTTGGAATGAAAGAAGAGGAGGCGGCGATCCTCTGATAGATCGGCCAAATTGCTGACCAACCGTCCATTTATTTTTCTTCGCTCTCTCAGCACGCCGAGGAGGTTCTCCTGTGTTGAACTGCCGAGATCCTCTGATCTCCCTCTTTCTCGATGCCCTCTGTGCTCCGGCTTTGAGAATTTAGGAGCTCTCGGCGCCTCTCGATCCCTCTCCACCTAGTTTCGATTCTTTAGGAGGCCTTAAACCGACTCGAGGTCTTGTTGGTCTAGTCACACATACAATTCCCGTCACCGTAACAATTGTTGGCCGCTTTGGCAGTAATAAACCGTGTCTTTAGTAAATCATACTGGATAAAAAGCACGGAAAGCATGCCAATAACTGTTTTTCATTGCTGCTTTGAATTACCAATCATTTTACCCGTTTACCCAAGTGAATATACAAGTACACTGAGATTTCAATATGAAAGTGACTGAATCACTGCAGTTTCTGTAATACAATTTATAGCAAGACTGTCAGCTTCATGAAAAAAGCCTATGGCTAAGTGTATGTATGCATTACTGTATGTGGTACATATATGCATCTGGAAGCTAGACCTGTTTTGGTGTCGATACCTAACATCTTCTCCAGCCTCCTTATTTCTCCTTTCATTTTCTTACTCACTCTTTCTCTTCGCCGACATCTTTTCGGCATCTCCTTGTTAAACCTTCTTCTCGATGCCGCAACGTCTATACGCCTCACTAACTGATGGCAGGATGACGCTAACGAGCTCGCAAGACTTTCACACGCCGCTTAGAATCGACATCGAACGATCCTCCACCTGTAATTGAATTCCTCGGTGAAAAACTGATCGCAACTAATTTTCGTGTGATAATAAACGTCAGCCAAGTGTCAATATATTGTACTCGTCGAATATTATTTAAAACCAATCAAAATGATAAATATTTTAACAACAACATTTACTTTTATTTTTCATTTTTAAAGAGACAGTTTTTCCATGTTTTCTAGATACTTGAGTTTGCTATATTAAAAAATTCGGCGCTTTAACCAAATCACCTAATATTCCTGTATATCATCAAACTCGTGTCTAAATAACTTTCAGTTCATCTGGTCAAAAAATGTTTGAAATTAAAAACTTTCAAAAATTTGAATTGGTATAAAATCCCAGACCTCGAATCCTAGAGTTTTCAATTTTACAAACCTAAGACACACACACACACACACATGTTGATATTTTTTACTAAGCCCCTTTTATATCTTTCAGACATGTTTTCAGTGTCTTGACATAAAAATCTAAAAAGAAAATTGTTTCCATGAGAAGAAAACGTTCTCTACGAGGGAAAAAAAAACAAAGTTCTTCTGCAGTAATATTCTGAAACTAGTATGGATGTTGCTGCCGAAGTAAAATCAAGAAGAATTCTTCATGTTTCAACATTTTTAGAGATTTCTTAAGTTCAAAAAATATTTATTTTTTGTGTGCTTCAATGCTTGTACACTTTCTAGGTTTTTCAACGCGTACAGTTGGGTATTACAGACACAATGATGCATACCAGATCACAGCTGCAGAAGCCGCACTGTTTGTGCTGCAGCCATCTCAAATATTAGCCGTCCACTCCTGACCATCCGGAATATCCCGGAATGCGCTTAAAATATTGATGCAAGCCCCTGTGTCTGACTTTCTCGCGCTTCATCACATAATCGTGCATGTGCATATAGTCATTCTTCGGCTTCACGGAAATTTCACCCCGTGTAGCCTCCGTGTCGTTCGATGCTGCAGGACGAGAGGCATCGAAGATCCTGAAACCTTTTATTTCCTCCATTAAACCGTGAGAGAATTGCCTTTTCCAACGAAGGCTTCAACGAGTAATCGATGCCCGACGAAGACCCAAAGCAAACTGAGATTTGTTTCTATATATAGATTAGACTTAATCTTAAAATTTGTCCGCTCACAAACACCTGTTCTTCACTCACATAATATATATATATATATCTTTTTTTACGTAAAATCGGAGTACTTTTTTCAAAATTAACCATTCAGATTGTTAGTTTAAGAACATTTTGTGACAAGAATAAATTTGTTGAATTTACAAGAAAAATATGTTAAAATTAGAAGTGAGAAAAACTCAATTGTGAAAGGAAATAATCATTTTTTTTATAGGAACAAATATTTTATAAAAAGAATATATACTTTTATAAAAAATTATTTTTATATTTCTTTGTAAAACTAGAACCGAACAAACTTTTCATGCGAAATTACGAAAAAGAATTTGTAAACGTTTCTGGACAAAAACTAATTTCTTCCTTAAAACAATAATGCGCCAGAATATAATAATAGTCGAGTGTAATAAAAATAGTACACTGTAAAATATCAACAAAAAACTTTTGTCCATGAAAGTCAACAAATTATTTTGATTAGTATTGCAAAAAAAAATTTGTAAGTTTCTAGTTTAGCAAAACAAGTACAGAAATAATTGTTTAAAATTTTTATTTGCATGGTATAAAATATTTATTGTCGTTAACAAAAAAAAATTATTGCCTTTTATATTTATTCGCACTTCCAATTTTACAAATACTTTTTTCGTCATCTCTAAATTAATTATTTTTTCAATTCGACAAATTCATTTTTTTGCATATGTACCCTTTTTTGTGTAGCATTTACAACATCAGATCTAAAAACAAATTGAATGATGATCTTTAGACAAATCACTAATAAGTTGTCCCAAAATATTTCAACGATT
Organism: Perithous albicinctus; assembly: GCA_964016905.1. Lineage (NCBI taxonomy): Eukaryota > Metazoa > Arthropoda > Insecta > Hymenoptera > Ichneumonidae > Perithous > Perithous albicinctus. The sequence continues at coordinate 16,934,609 of OZ024690.1, read as the reverse complement.
TTGTTTTTCGCTCTTCCTCACAATAAGAACCCTGAAGTAAAATAAAAATCTTTGGAGGTCGCCCAAAGTGATTGACATTTACGATTTCGTTAGAAATCGGAATTTTTACTATCTATAAGTCATTATAATTTCACTTTTATTTGAGAATTTTATGAAAACGAAAATCAGGTTCCAAAAATCAGATCGATATATATTGATGTTTAGAGATCACTCAAGAGATCTGAAATTTTCGACAGGCTTCGTCTCAAATAAAAAAATTTCAATTATCAAAATTCTCGCTATGAAGTAATTTGACGAAAAAGGAATTCGCGATATTTGATACCAACTCAAAACTTTAGAGCTCTTGAGCGAAACCTAAATATTAATATAGAAATCTAATTTTTGGATCCTGATTTTAGTTTCGATACAATTTTCAAATGAAACTGACAGAGTAACGATTTATCGATTTCAGAGATGTCGATTTTTAGCCAAATCGAAAATTTCAATAGCTTTGAGCGACGTCTAAACATTTTTTATTTTCATTTTCACTGTAGGTTCGATATTTTGGTCCTACATAAATTCTTAAAGAAAAGCGAGAAAAAAATCATTGAGTTATTTTGGTCCATCGTAATCAGCAGCATCACTATTTTTTAAAAATATCTTAGAGTGAAATTTACGCCTGTAGACGTATATTAACCGCTATATACGATTTTAACTGCGCCACTGGTGGGCTAGCTGTAGCAAGGATGAATATCGAAAAGGATGTTTTGAAGATACAAAAAAAAACCTACATTATGTGGTGAACGACAGAAATGCGAGATGTTTTTTTTTGCTTCTCGTCCTCCGGCTGTTTAAAGGGTCCGGCTCCTCGGGTGTGCGTGGGATGACGCCACGTCGTATACCAAAGACACCCAAGAAACTTGCTGGCTTCTTTCTGACTCAATCTCCTAAACCGAGTCAAGAACACACTCGACTCTCGGAGATAAGCTCTTGCCATTTTTTTCCGACATCTGTTGCCGCTAGATAGACATCCAAACAACCCACTTATGGTTGTGTGTGATTCGGTTGAGTGGATTACGAAGGATTTATAGTATTCGAAACGAGAATTCTGTTAGGTACTAGGAAAACATAATTTTTCTCAATGAATTTCATTTGTCTCGTGTGAATTTTGCTACCGAGTCACACCCACTATACAGGTTTTGACTATGCCAAGAAAGAGCGAGGATCATTAGTAAAGTTGTATTAGTTTTTGAAGAAACCGAGGGGGATGATAAAGTATGTGCGTTAACGTCTCAGCAGCACGAATGCATGACGAAGCCGACGCACGAGCGACCTGCAGCTTTCGAAGCAGCAGCAGCAGCAGCAGCACCAGCAGAAACGTTCGTGGCAAGACCAACGCTGAGAGACTCTGTTCCCCAGAAGCACACGTGTCCAGACTCACAAAAATGCAACCCGACTCCTTTTTTATCGGTAAAAGCAAGAAATGTCAGTGGCGCAACGTCCATATTGTAGCTTTGCGCTAACACATGTCATTGGTGTATACGTCCACGTTTATTATATTAATTTGCGAGAGGATATGTGCGCCCTGCAAGAAATCGAGAGAGGAAACAGGGGCGCGCGGCGGTATTTCCTCCCGCCGCGTGACACTTTTTTTCCTGCCTATGTTTTTTACTGTCAATGAACGAAAGTGTGCGCTACAATACAATGGCGTGCCAGTTTTCACTGACGTGTGCCAATGAAAACTAACATGCTAAGTAAATTAGTGGTTTTATAAACTGGCGGTAAGATTTTTCTTTGTGTAATAAAATGCATTTCAATTGTCTGAAGAAGAAGAAGATTCGAATGAGTCTGTTTCTAATATAACCATTTGATGAAAATTTAGGAAGGGGAGAAAGATGTACGGAAAAATTGTACAACAACCCCTGAAAATTATCATGCCACAAAATAGAATGAAAACCTACGAAAATATAATTTAGAAACACAACAACAATATTATTTGATATATTTGAGTTGAGGCATTAATTTCTACTACAGGTCAATATTATGATGAAGCAATGTGCAAAGTTTTACGTTGCAATCGATTAGTTTCAACACTTCAAGAAATTAGAATAGCTAATGGCATTAACTGTCTTTATACTAATTTCCAATAGAAAGTCGAATAATACAAAATTTCATCTATCGAAAATATTTTCTTTCATCATTTTTGTTCAAAATTGCAGCCAGATATGTTGACATTTGCAAACACTACAATGATTACAGAGATTTTCCAAATAATAACAAGTTCTCGATGATTTCAATAAAACCTCTTGACCGATGCATGCCAAACTTAACCCCCCCCCGCCTGCATTTCAAATCAAATTTGTACTCGATCATGCAAGTGTCAAAATATCTATTACATTTCAATAAGGATATTTCAGACGAGAATATTTTTACATATTCTGTCGCGGATATTTTGTAGTTACCAATATTAAAAAATCAACGTAGCCTAATGGTTTTGACGCCACTTCAAAACTTGAGCTATAAGAACAAAATATGAATCAAAACTTAGTTATTTTCGTTTTTCAATACAATTGTAGAAACGCATTCTAGTCAACCATATAGAATTGGCAAAAATATTTTAAAAATTGTATTCTCAATATAGTATTTCCTCTTGATTTTTCAAAATTAATTGCAAGATTTTTTTTTCATAGCAGTGCATTTAAATAAATGTAAGATAGTATATATCTGAATGATCAAATGGTAATATAATTTTGTATAAAAGGAAAGACGTAAGAAAAAGTTATGGAAATTATTCTACCGTCTTAAAAATGAAAACGTATTGTATCCATATTCAATACGTTTTTTTTAGACAAAATGAACGGTGAAATCCGCAATTTCAAAAAATTAGACAAAATTCTGAACAAATACATACGTATTCAGAAAAACAAATGAGCCATTTCTTTTTTTGTTAAAGTTGGGTTTCCGACTAATTTGTTGAAGAACTCATTTTTTCATTGATTTTTTAATAATATTTTGATATTATTATTATGCAAAATCAATCTTTACAGTACCTTCCAGTATCTTTCAGTTTTTGATGTCATTAACAAGTGTTGAAAATTCTCTTAGAAACCCACGTTTAGCCGGACTGTACCGAGACGACTATCTTAAAAAAATACTATTATAGTTAGGAAAACCTTAGAGAACACTCAATTCCTAGGGCATTCATGGAAAAACACACATGCCCTTGGGAAAATCCCCATATCCCTAAAAAAAACCCACATATCCCTAGGAACCAACAATCCCTCGGAAACCCTCTGTTCCTAGGGAACCCTCTATCTCTAGAGAACCCTTTATCCCTAGGGAACCCACTATCCCTAAGTGTAACTATAGGGTATAGTAGTAACTATCCCTTCTACTTCTGGGTGGGGACTTACAAGTGATCATATATGTTCATTTTTTCCAGGGAAATAAAGAATAACTTGTTTTCCTCAGCACCTCGTTGTGAATGAAACGTACGTAAAAGTACGCCTGCAAATGTGTGCTCAGTGTCCTTTTGTTCTTCAACGAGAGCTGAACAAAGAGCCCCAAGACTGTATTTTCGAGTTATCATTGACTGATAGATGAAGAGAGGTCGAGGTCCACTTGTAATTCTCTTAGCCGGCGTAGTGTCCGAGTGCATAGACAGGTCGGCGACACAAAGGATTCCATACTGGCCACGTGTAATTAAATTGTTTGAGAGAGCAACATCTCTAAGAAGAGAAGACAGTGGCGAGTATTAGCGAGCGATAGAGAAGGAAGAAACGTAGCGAGGATTTCCGAAGAAGCCGCGGGCGCGCGTTATACCTCGCGCGAGAGAGTGCTAAAATTCGAAACCGGGCCTCGACGAGCCGTTTGACGTTAAGTAATAGCCGGCCCCGGTATTTATTACCTGTCTTCCCCACACAAAGGGAACGATTTCACAGATTTGCGTCTTCTCTCTATACCTGCGACTCTCCTCCCTCTCTTGTATTTTTTTTCCGTATGAATGTGTGTCCGTTTGTGTAAGCTTCACCGGGAGGAACGTCTAGCTATATAATAACGACCAACATTACGCTGGTGCGGACCCGCGGGACGTGTGTACGCGTACCAAACGCATTCCAACATATTCACCGTGTGTGGAACCTGTTGTTAACCGAGATACGTTTTGCAATCGGATCTCTCCGCGAGTGTTTTACAAACTCTCCTCTCTGCTCTTCCCTCACTTCTTATTCTTTTCCTTTTTTTTTTGTTTTTTTTTTAACTGAGATGAATCGCAAAACCGAACTCTCCATATCCTGCCTATAGCAAAATGCACACGCAATCTTATAAAGGTGGATGTCATTGGCTATGGACTTGACAGGGTGCCGATATGATCCTTATTCTCTTGTGGTGAAAAAAAAAAAAATATATTCTTTTCAACAAACACGGGTTAAATTTCATTCGGATTTATAAGACAAGATTTACAATATGATACTTGGTACGACGTTACTGTTATTACTGAGAGAGGAGCTGCAAGGATTTCAGAAAAACGATTGTCTTATTTTTTTTATTGGTATAAAAAATGTAATGTCTTTGATTGTACGTAACGGTATTACGATTTTTTTAAATTCTTAAGTACAAGCATTATAATTGATAGAAGCTGATTTATTTTTTTTAATATGGATTATTTAAAAAATTATATTAAGATAACAATAATAATCGGTTTCTAGAGTTTTTACATTTGTAACATCTTTTTCTATGTTTTTCCAAAATCAAGGACATAGGGTCTTTGATACGACTATTTTTTACCGATAAGGTTGAGTTGTATGGACTTCAGTACAAAAAAAATGTATTTTATTATTTTCATTAACGACAACAAATAGTCGTATTAAAAAAGCTATATGCTTTCGATTGTTTCTAGCGGAGCTTTAATTACGTAAACAGGTCCCCAGGAACAAATATAAAAAGTTGTAGAAGTTTCATTTTTTTTTAAATTTCATATATATATTTTTTAAAAATTGAAAGACATTAAGATCCTTCCACAATTTCTTATATTTGGAACTGGGATTTTTTTTTCATCAGAAAACTGCTACGAATCTTTATTTTCCAATTTGATAATTCCTTGAATCGCACTGTTGTAATTGAGCATATAAAATCGCGTAAGTTTATAAAAGAAAATACCACTAAGACAAGTGATCCATTTTTTTCTGTAGCTCAGTTCACAAATGCAAATATTTTGTCCTCTTTCAGTTTATCATACAATCCAGGCTGCATCGATATACCAAGCTGACTTTGAATATGGAAGAAGATATTAGCACCAATGAACAATGCCATAAAACATTATTTCACACATGAAAAAAAAAAGTAATTTTCTTCAATTTGCTAGATTCCACGTGTACAATTGCAAAAGCAATTTTATTTTCACGATTTTCAGGATAATTGGCCTCCTACATTTATTAATAAATGTACAATATGTTATTACAAATAAATAAGTTTATAAATTATACAATTTTAATTGCAACTCATTGTCCCTTTCCGAATTTTCAGATGACTATTCCTTGATTTGTTAATTCACAATTTATTATCGATTAAATTACTTTACAAAAGGTTATGAAAAACTAATCAACATCAATTGCGAAATAAAATGCATTTCTCACAGAAATTACTCGTTCGGTCATTCATTCATTTATTCTATTATTCATTCATTCATTCAGTTGGCCTTCTGGAGATTACTGCAAAATTGCATTGTAGCCAAGGATGATTGGTCCGACAACGCAGTTATATTATTAGCAGCCGGATGTACACTCGAGACCTTATCGCTCTTATACCCGTTGTCGGGTTTGGGGTAAGTTTCTGACAGGAGAATCAGTGACTCTACGTTGCTATATCCTTTACGCATATGTGCTATGTGCATGGTGACTCGATCTCCTCCCACTGCTGCTGTTACTGCAACAGTGTATATATACAGTATATATATATATATATATGTAGGTTCCCATGCACTGCGTTAGAAAGAACGGTGCTGCAGAGAGTGCGCGTGAACGAGAGAGCGGGAGAAACGAAGGGCCTGGAAGGGGCTTCATTCATAAATGCTCTCGACCGAGGCGTCAATGGATGCGCCTGTAACCGAGCGAGACAGTATCCCCCCTCGCCTCCACTAACCGGCCGCATTGCGTCCCTGCGCTGTCGCTGTCGCTGCCTCTCCGCTCTCCTCAGTTGCCTCTTCTTCTTCTTCTTCTTCTTCTTCTTCGTCTTCCTTCTTCACTCATTCCATCATCCTTTCTTCTGGACTTCGTTCCCAGCCTGCTTCTCGTATTTCCCTTTCCTCTACTTCTCCTCTCTGCATGCGTACACCCATACAAGCCCGCTCTCAGAATTAAGGGGACCGAGTCAACCTAAACATCATGAAAATTAAATGGTGCAGCAATTCCACATATTACAATTTTTACCTTCGTAAAAATTAGTGCTGGACAAGCACAGAAAATGAAATATTTTAGTAAGTGAATGTTTTTTTTTGTAGCTTAGTTAATTGATGCAAAAATGTTTACTTTTCTCATCACATACAGAGTATGTAAAAGAGAAATTATTGCAATCCAAAGAAATGTCGACTTTCAGATTTTTAGGGAAATAGACGTTTTGAGTATCCTTGATTCCAAAAAACACATTCACTAGTTTCTGTCTATCTGTCTGTCTGTGCCGCCCGAAAGCACAATAACTTTTTAAAGAAGCAGCAGACTGCACTAAAATTAAATGTGTGTCTTCTATGAATAAATTGTAGATTTAGTATTGAAATTTAAAACGAAACACCCATTGCTTTTAATACTTTACCTTGAATAGAAAAAAAAATTGATTTTCACAGTTCAGGTAAAGTACCAAAAGGCATTGGTGTTTTTTTTTTTCAACTTTAATATCAAAACTACATTTTATTCATCGAAGACACAAAACGAATTTGTATGCGATTCACAGTCTCTATGAAAATTTATGACCTTGTCATCGCAAATAAACTATCCAAAAGAGAGTTGCCTGAAAATATAAAGAGTACCTAAGGAGTCCATGGATCACAGAGAAACTTATTGTGTGTTTTCTATGTATGAAATTTAGTTTTTGTATTGCTATTCAAAAGAAAACACTCTTTTTAATACTTTACCTAAAATCTCAAAAATTAACAAATGGCAATACGCGTATTTTTAATTTGCAGACTGATAAAAAAGATATCAAGCTTTGATTTAAAATATACAGACGAACTTACAGTAGACAGTGAATAATTCAGTACAGCAATGTTTTTTAAAAAGCCAATAATCATTAGTCTTATTGTTTTACCTTAGTAGTCACTCAAATGAGATGAAAAAACAGCTATGCTTATAAAAAACACCTGTTGCAGACCAAAAAAAAAATCAATTATTAACACAGAAGGAATGATCTTAAGCGATTATCAATTAGGAATACACTAATAATTATTCACACGTTAAACACAAATAAACACAAACTCACGCATCAGATTTAATGTTGAAGTTACAAACACATGACTGAAGTTGTACAACAATTTTGGTTGTTAATCCTGATATGACATTTCCAAAAAATTAGAAATCTTCGCACCTTAACTTTCGATAACGTTGATATAAAGAGTATCGAGAAGAAAACAAATCCTTTCAAATCTATTGAAAAAAGACGCGAACACTATACTGTGTTTTTTTTTGCCCCACCTCAATCATCGGTTTTGGAAAAAAGGCCCATTTCCGAAATCAGTAAGTTCAAAAGTTCGAATAAGAAATTAACAGATAATACCTTTCAGTAGAACTACTATATGGCCCATTATGAAACATTTTCAAGAGAGTAAAAAAAAGTGGTCGATTTGATGGTAAATGCCTGCATGAAAACGTCCTACGCTGGTATCTTAATTTTCAATCAGAAATCTATTGTAGGTGAAACGAAAATTGACTGGCCACAATAAATATAGTTCTTCGGTATACACCAGAATTGACTGAAACGTCATTATTAATTTTGCTGTACATTGAATTAAATATACATTTGCTCACGGTAAAAAATATTCTCAGGGTGCGAAATATCGAACTGGATTAAAACCATCTTAAATACGAGAGCCATTTCACTCTGGATTATTTTCATCCTCTCCCTGTTTCTCGCCACTCGTTGTTACCACCATAGCGAAATCGTGCTGCCAGAATGCAGCACCCGGCTTATACGTGCGCCATCAGAGTCCAGGACCATGCAAGAACCGAGAGAGCCGAGAGTCCGACGTCTGCAATGTTGCTGTTGCCGCCCTGCCTCCCGATGGAATTCCGTCGTAAGAAACCGGACCCCACGAATTGCGATTACTCGTTGAATCCATAATAACGCGGCATTTCATTCGAATAAAAGTGCCTTTTTTTTCCCCTCCCGATCATTTCTACCGACAAACATTGTTATTGTGGACACAGGAGACCTTGCTGTGGAATACGAAACGTATTTCGTTAATAGTTGTTTGTCATTTTGTATTATCCCAATCGGATTAAAATACGTGACTGTTTGTAGATTCCTCATCGTTAACTCATATTTATATGATGCATTCGAAGAAGTTATGTCTTGATCTGGCCGGTTACATAAGTCCAAGTTAATGATTCAGTGTTCGGTTGAACTCGAGTGCAGCTGCACTAAGTATAGGGCTCTCTATTTCAAATTAATCTGACCTTGACACTTATATCTAATAATATCCCTTTTCTTTACTGAGTAGATTTTGCTATTACAGCTCAGAAATATTCAGCTGTCCTTGTAGACACTCTCATTTATAATTGACTGCAAAATTCGATACAAAATAATCTGATCAATCATTCGATCAGTTCTATTGAATTCTACCGGTTTTATTAATCCAATATATACAAAATGAAATATAAGTGCAGTCAGAGAATTTGTTCTCAGCAATAAGTAGGTAACAATAATTAATTATTAGTACAAGCTATTTTTATAGTTATAGTATCGGTATAGTAACAATATAATTGAGGGTTTTCTAAGGGGAATATCTCATGAATGTGGCTTCAAAGATTTTAAACCCAAATTTCATTATATTGCAGAAGAAAAAACTAAGAAATTAAAAATATTATAAAAATATATATTTAATACGGCGACCGGCTAAACGTATTTTTTCTTTCCATTTATCATTCTCTGAGTATCTATATTTACCAGAAAAAAACACATCAGAATTTTTGAAACTCGAACAAAATATATATATACTGTATTAAATTAGCGGTGAAAAAAAATGAATTTTTTTCTGAACGCTGTAATATGGACTTGAAAACACAATGTATAGTTTAAAGCAAAAATAAAAAATTAACAGTATCAATTTCCGAAGTTTAACGAAAAATGGATAGAAATCATGCACCCTAATATTCAGAAAAAAGAAATTCATCGAGTAGTTACAATTTTATCAGAGTTGACATTTTTCCTTTTTTTTTTTCAAAACATTTGGTTCTCTGATTCGCACAAATACCGTGCGACAAACTTGTGTATGCACTATTTAAACAAATCTGCGAAGTATAACCTTGCAAATTGCTTTCTCATTATTTTGTACCTTTGATAAGCTTCCTCTATGAGGATTCCAAACATTGATCAAGATACTTTCTCATAGAGATGTCCTCGTTAAAGCTACAAAACAATGAGGAAACAAAATTTGCAAGGTTTTACTTTGCAAACTTTTTTCTTTCATTGCACCATCGACACTTTTTAAAAACAAGCCAATCAATGCATTGGTGAAATAAAAAGGGGAAACAAAAAAAAAGATTCTAAAGACCACGAATTCCTCTCTCGGAATCTCGCCACTTATTTTTATTCTTTCTCCTCTCACACGGCGTTCCTGCCAATTCTCCGCAGCGGATACTACACACTCCACAGAGATTCATTCATTCATTCCTTCATTCATTCATTTGACCCGCTGAAAAGTGATTTCAGCGAAAAAGAAACTCTGCTCGACGTCGAAACAGCGAGAGTACTCAGTGTAAAATATCGTTTGGCTTCGTGTGAAAACGTACAAAGGACTCGAATCTCTTCACGGGGCTGTGTATATGCTATATTCATATTATATACAAGTTCTTCTTGCCAGTTCCTCGCGGGCTTTTGGGTTCGGCCTTCGCACGCACCACCCGTTGTCACGACACTTTATTCTGTCGGGGAGGCCAGAAGCTGCTTCTCCTCGCGACTAACATGAAATGGCTCTTTTGCGGCGTTATGTATAGCGAGAAATGCTCAGCATATAGAAACGACACTACAGAAACGACGAGAGCGAGCGACGGTGGCGGTCGTCCATGATAAGTGCACGTCGCGAAAAACGAGACGCCGGATATGACATCACTTGCGAGCGTATGTTGTGACCGCGAGCTAAACGCGCCTGAAGAATGAATAAGGATGGAAAGAATTAAGAGAGAGGCAAGAGTGAGAAAAAGATTTATTCGCTCTTTCACATCAACGCTGATATGGCTACTGCTATCAATCCAACCCCTCCTGCTTATTTGCGGCACATATTAAAGGCATGTGCATAAATATTATCGATGTCGACGTGACCCGGAGCTTGCCAATTTTTTCTTCTTCATTTTCATTTCTTGTATACTAAGAGAAGGAGCTTGTAAAAATGTCCATAAATATTTTTTTAAATTTATGTCCAGCAAAAGGTTCGTTAAAAATTGAAGCACGTTTTCCGGACATTTGGGGAATAAAAATCGTCAAAAGTACGAGTTGATTATGTATTAGGATGCACTGAAAAAAAAGAAGTAAGTTCCAGGTACTTGCCCTGGCGCCAGAAACAGAGATGTAGTTGCGTCAACCAATTTATTTACATCGCCTTACCAATTTGTTGTTTTTGTCAACTAATATCAGTTTCCTGTCGCATTTAGTTCAGGCGACTCATTATTTTTCTCCGTATGGACCAAAAGAAGTCAATGATTTTTCTTTTCGTTTTTCCTCACGAAATGAATTCATAAAGCTGAAAAACAACGATTCTGAAGTTAAAAAAGAATTTACGGGTTGCTCAAAACTTGCTCTTAAGTGACTTTTAATATTTAATACATCGATCTGATTTTTAGAAGCTGATCTTCGTTTCGATAACATTTTCAAATGAAGGTGACAGGATATAGAAAAAGATATGCAGGTTATAAAAATGTCGATTTTTAACAAAATTTATGATTTCAGTCGATTTGAGCGATCCCAACATTTTTTTTATTTACTTCAAACTCGTTGTTGTAGGTCCATATGAGCGCAGTTCTTGAGAAAGAGCGAACACCAAAATTATTCAATTAATTTAGGCCACGCTATTATATACATTTACCGTCTATTGTCACATTTATTTTAATTTTGCGAGAAAGATTCAAGGTGCAACGAATAAACCTAAGAACATTTAAAGATTTTTTTAAGAACAAGAAAAGTTTAAAGACATTTTCAGGACTTTACGAATCTCTAAGATCAGTGGACACCAGTACGAGGTTTAATGACAATTTTTCAACATAGATATTATGGTTTTTCATAAATTTCTGCATAAATCAAGAAAGTGTCATAGAAAGACAACAACTTATCGCTCTTTCTTACAAAAAGAGAAAAGTTTATTTTAAATAAACGCAAAATGGTCTTTATTCTGATTTAGCACTCCTTACAGTTTATCACCAAAATCGAAGAATATTTTATTATTAGTTTTTAGTGAACCTTACATATTAATTTTCATAAATTGATGAAACACCCTAAATAATGTATTGCCAGATTAATTTTGCCAATTATCGCCGATGTTCTGAAACAATGTTTATAATTATGTATCCATTTATCCTGTCCGTTCAACGCAGCAAGTGATCACTTGAACACACAGTCGCATATTCGCCACTCATTTTCACTCGAAGGTGAAAAAACATCATTAGACAAAAATTACGGAGTTATCAAGTAGACCTAAATTCATTTAATTGGCCCGAGACACAAGCTTCGACATAGCTTCACAAAACCATTTCAGTTTGTAAATGAAGCTTGAAAAGCACGAGTCACTCGTTTGAACATTGAGTCAATGGTTTTTTTCTTTTTAAGAACTTTTTCGATTATAGAGCAATGCACTTTCTTATAGTGCGATAATTTGTTGATACGTCATTGTATACACTTGGGAATACCCATAAATTCCTATAATTATTTGTTTTTTTTTAACACTGTGGTTTAGTGTCGAAAGCATTATAGTTATGGGAAATCGCATTTTACTGATGTCGGTAAGAATACAACTTCCGCACGGAATTAGCATCTTTTCTAATCTTTGTTCTGAATGCAGGTACATGTTTTAATCCGTTCAACGACGTCAATAACGATTTTGAAGAGGAATCGGTGTATTGCACAATTGAGGGGACTCAAAAATTCGACCATCGCGAATTATAAGAGCGCATGATTAAAACGAAGCTTACCTGACACTTCTCCTTGGATTACTTATCGGCGGAGCGATGCTTACGTGTTAAATTGATAGTGCATCGAATGAAAGCGGGTGTTATATAAATACTTCTTACATTCGATGCATTTACCTTTTTATACGACCAACCACCATCAACGGAAAAGAACAATTTGCAAATTTACTGATTGCGGACTAACTTTACGAACTCCTCTGAGATCGCATTACAAAACTATAATATTGAACTTTCTAATTTTCAAAATATTTTCAATTATTTACATTAATTACACATCACACTTGTATATTAAATTTGATATACCAGTTGATGTATAAAAGCTTCGATTACCTGCGATGAAAGAGTTTAGCAAATATTTTTAACAGTGAAGATAAATAAAACATCAGCTTTGATCGAACCTGATCAAGAACACTTTTGGTAATATTAAATATCAAATTAATTGAGTAGTATTTAACAAGAGAAAGTAAAATTGTTTCATTTGCAACTTTCAAGATGACAAACTTATTTAACTTGAATTCTTTAGGCTTTTTTTCTTTATTATTCAACGTGTGCAGCGGCGATACTGCGTACTCCATTCTGAGCGGCGAGCCCAGGACCAAGACAAACGGGTCCACGCAGCTCTCTTGCAAATATGTAACATGCATGGGGTGATTAAGATTACGCCCAAGAGTCAGCAGGGAGAGAGCGGGCGCGCTGACTCTCGGGGCGAATGGAATTCGTGACGCCATGTGAGGCCCCCATATATACATGTTGATCCTTATGTGGTTAGCGGGGGCGAGACCCCCCCCCCCCCCTCCCCCAAGAATTGTACACTCACCAACAGTACCCAGAAGAAGAAAAAATATATTTTCGCTTATAACATATATTTTTTTAAGACAATAAAAGACGAATGCCGGTGTCAGAAAAAGTATGTGAAAAAAGATAAAGAACGCGAAGATGAAAAAAAAAAAAAAAAAAAAGAAAGGAAGGGCCAAGGTAGAAACGATGGACCTCGAGAAGCAACGTAACTCTTTGATCGTGTGAGCGAGTAAGAACCGACGGTACCCGCAGTGGGTGTGGGAAGCAAGCGCGATATTGTGTCTTGAACAGGGTTTTATTCCCGCAGCCAATGCACCCACGTACGCGTATATATAGCACACAAGGACTGCGTTCTGGTAAAAAAAAAATATTTTGTTATATCGGAATGCTACATTTCGCAAAAATAATGTTTTCAATAGAAAGTTACTAATTCGTTTGTCACTTTAATAAAGTGTGATCAACTTTTGAATCGTATTTTAACGAATTTATACGATCAATTATACGCTCTAATCTATATAAATTGTTAATTTAAATGATCGAAGAAAAATTGATATCTAAACCGGAATTTTGACTGATAGGCGAACCTCCTTAACCCCAAATTAATCAATCAATCGTTAATCTTGACAAGACGACGCCAGTTAACGACCCGAAGTCCCGATATGAAATGCTCGATAAAGCAGACCACCAGATACCGCCATTTTCGTATTCAGGTCCTCATGAAGAGTGTGTGACAATCTACAAAATGCTATTTCTGCATCGGAATGTATCCCGGAAGTTTGGTACGCTCGAATCACGAGTGTTACAAGATTGCGGTTTACCAAGTTCAAAAAAAAAAAAGGGAAGAGAGATTAGGAAAGGAATAATGAAATTTAAGTCAGGCATTTGTTCGACTTTTCGTCTTGTAGAATTGGACATATTCAGCTGAATAGCGAGCAAGCAGACTTGTCGCGCGTTCGTCTGTTGAAAAATTAAATTATGGCGCTTTTTTCGCACAGGCTATTGGCGGTGCTATAGTGAATTGCATTATCGAGCCAACAGGATATCACCGCGGTAGATATGAACGGGTGTACGAGCTAAATCAACGCCCGGCTCGGCGCCAACACGGTTGCACTGCTTGTCGCGCACTGCAGCATATATGCAATTAGGGGAAGGGAAATGTCCGTTCCATCAGCGCCGTAACAAAGATGACGTTGGTACGATAAGAACTTTGCGGGGCCTGTAATATGCCATGCATGAGCTCTGCTATCCAGCCTTGGACGTGTTATCCATGGATATATAGAATGACGTGCGTTAATCGATGCGAACGCACCTATTATAACGCGTTCGTCACGAAAGTGGCCGCTGTGGCTTCTACATTAAAAACAAAAGGTATATTAATAACCAGTGTCTTGATATATTCTGGGTAGTGTAGAAATTTAATCAACGCAGAGGATAATATAATCATAAAATCAAGGATATTCCGGCCTGTTTGAAATTTTGCAACGGAATACCGCAGATGTTATAGAAATATGAATAAGAAATGTTTTGAGCACTTTTTATTTGAGTGATTTAGTTCGTTAAAAATATATTTCTGGCGTACTTTTACCAAAATATTGACGGTTGATATTATCAACAATCCTAGAAATGCTATATTTGCCTGATCATTGCTTCCTCATAGAGGAAACTTTGTTATGGTGAACATTTTTTTTCGAAATTTCCATGAAAATGGATTCAGCGTGTCCCAAAACGTCTAGAAAACATATTCAGAACAAATGTTCAGATGTATGAGTGTGTGTCAGGCCTCTAAAATTCAGACCCCTATAACTCGAGGATGATTAGACCGATCGGGCTGAAATTTGGCATACAAGTAGAGTGGTTGGGCCTCTATATTTAGGACAATTTACAAAATAATTGGGACTCCCGTTCAAATTCTACGAGACTTTGAATTTTTCGAAAAAAGTTTGTTCCCGGTCTAGCTGCCGCAAATATTGAGTTATGGGGCTGTAAAAATTTCCAATCGTAGACAAACATCAAACGATGGATGAGTTCGAATATGGTGAGGATCGGTTGAAAAATACGATTTTTATGACATTTTGAATTTAAAAAAAAAAGTGTTTGAAATTTCTCATACAAGTGGACTGACATCGAACAATTTTCGGTACCAAATTTGGTGAGAATCGGTCAACAGATGAAGATTTGGCAAGGATTTTTTTTTCACTTACCGAAAAAACGTGTGTTTGCTCTCTAGCTTTCGCAAATTTTCAGTTGTCGGGCTAAAATGTTCTCCAGTGATAGACTAACATAAAAAAAATGTATGATTTACAATTTGGTGAGGATTGGTTGAAAAATTCAGTTTGTAAGACATTTTGAAATTTTCAAAAAAAAGTGTGTTTCCGTTGCACAGCTGGTTTATTATTTCGAGGAGTGAAGAAGTTATTCAATGATCAGTAAACGTTTCTATGTGAACGGACTGTGGACGGATTCGTCTTTGGAACGCTTTTACAAAAAGAAAATTACTCGTTTTGCTTTCTCATAAAGGAAATTTTGTTGATATTTATAATTTACAAAGTTTCCTCTACGAGGTACCCAAACACAAACCAGTGTACTTCGACGAGTAATGCTCTATGAGCAATCTTGAACAATGAGGAAGCAAAATGCAAATTCATTTGCACCCTTTTTTTATGTTATTAAACCTGTTAATAAACACACTGAACTTTTTTTTTAGGTTTTTTTTTAGCCGACATTTTTTATGAATTTTTTAAAATTCGATATTACAGTCCTAATTTAATTTTTTTTTTAAACATATGAAAGATCCTGTAGCAGATATAAATATTTGTAAGGCTTATCCCAGAGTGGCTCGGCACCCACTTCTAATTTTCTTCGGTCGTTTTTCGTCAACAAACATTTAAAAAAAATGTAAGTCGAAATCAGTCCGCTGTGGGTTGTTACTTGAACATTTATCTACATAACACAGATTCTTTTTTTTAGATTACAGATGTATAAATTACGGCCAAAACATCGACTTTTAAAAAAATTCGGAAAAAATATTGATTAATAAATATAAATCTAAAAAATATTCAGAGTGTGTTCTTTAACAGATACAATAACATAAAAAATAATTACACAAATTGGAAATGATTAGGGTCAAGCGTTTAACGATTTAGTCACGAACTTATACTTATATTCGAGCAATTAAATTATACTTAATTCCTCGAAAGTATACTTCACACATATTAATTTCCTATCCAAAGTCAATCTTTGCCTCCATTTCCCTATGAGTCCTCATCTAGTGCACCGTTTTTAATGCCTAATTTTTAAGTAGTTCAGTCGGTGATCGATTTTGAAACTTTGTAATTACGTTCAAAGTTGCTTAAACAATAACATGGAAAAAATTGCAAGAATGTAATGTTCAAAAATACAGTTTCGTTGGGCCCTCCTTAATTCTTAAGATTTTCGTATAGGGCTCAGGCTTTTGTCTGAGGAAAGCATCATGACGTATACTTTTCTTGTATAGCGGTTTGCCGTTATGTTGTATATCGAATCTTGGGATCCACCTTCTCGTCGTAGTGCGGCTGTCGTGCGATGTGTTCCAGGAGTGTACGATGGCGAATTGCGAGTACTATACATTGTACAGTATATACTGCCTGTAATGTACAGACGTATCGCATACATGCACAAACGAAGGATTGTCCCGCCTGCTGCTATCGCTCGAAGCGAAGTTACCGTCGCGTTGTCTTCTCAACGTCGTGCGAAACTGCGTACGAATCGTATATATATATATTTTCCACACGAACGTAGTATACCTTCGAGGAACAGGGCTCTCTTGAAGTATCGCGAGGACCACTCGAAGAGGTTGGACATGGACTCCACTGAAAGTCATAAAATTACGTTTAAATGGTAGTCTGAGCAAAATCTAACTTGCAAAAAATAGAAAAAATTGGTAGATACACGTCGACTTTGGTAAAATTAAAAAAAAAATATATATATATATATTTAAGTTATAAGATAATATTTTTATAATATGGTTGATATAATTAATTGTTAAGTTATGTTATTATATTGTTTAAAAAATGGATGTGCACATATATCCATGGACTATATTAATCGACTGTAATAAAGTACAATCTTTTGCTCGAAGCTTCCTGGTTATTATTCCATTCTTTCCATTCAGACTTTATTTGCTTTAGTACAAAATATCCGGGAAATAGTATCTTGGGACAAAATGACTTACATCAAAATATGTTAAAACAAAAAATCTTACGTCGAAATAACTTATAATTCACTAAATGAAAATTACAAAAATACCTACCGCCAATGTTACCTTGTCAAAGTGTCTTGGCAAATTGTACATTTGCGACAAAATCACTTGGTGCTATTGTCTGATATGTGCCTTGAATGATTTGTTGAACGATGTGATATGTTTGTGAATAAATATAATAATTATCATTTTAGTAATCAATAAATGCAGAATGTTAAATGTAAAATAAACTATTTAGTTACTCGTTTGTAATTGCTAAAATGCGATAACGATATTTACCTGGGGTGTGAAATATAATAATGAAATTACTCCTGGGGGCCAGGGGCACAGTGCCCGCGTGGGGAGAGCCTCCCCAGTTTGACGGAGTTATTTTGTTGCAAGATATTATTTCCAGGATATTATGACGGTAAATCATGTATTCTAAATCTATTAAACAGATTTTTTTTTCCTTGAAGAAAATGTCACGAGCCAGTAAATGGGGCTGGCTAATGTTTTTAGAGCGCGCAGTATTCACGGGCTGCAGGATCGTGTGAAATTATGCTGCCCCACCACCCCCGTGTATGTAAGCCAACACTTCTCTTCGTCACATATTTTGAATGCAACACCAGCATATAATATTAATTCCAGGTAATGCGCTATACGCTCTGGGGCACTGGGTGCAATTATACGCTTTGATTACTATATTACGTTATAGTAATCAAACTTGTTCGAAGTAATCCGCGTTGATTCACTCTCCGCTTGCAATATTTAAAAATATATATATATACACATTATTAGTGTACAGTGATAGGGAGAATTATAAAATCAGCGATGAATTTCCTGCTGCAGTTCATTCATCTACAATCAATCGTGAATAACTCGCTTTAGGATGTTGAACTACGCAATCATATATTCGTGTATAATGATTTCCCGCGGAGTTTCGCTTCGAGTTGAATGAACAGAAAGGAAACAATGGAACATATAGTAAAGGCAAGCCTTCGATTCGATCCAATACGATAGAATTGATTTCCATTACATATACTATCGTCAATACTAGCGACGTCTAACTGTGCATTGCGTTCAACTTCATCGTCACTCATGTTGTGTCTGTGCAGCGTAAGGAGAGTTGAATTGAAATCAGCCGTTGTAGTATCGTGCACGGTTTCTTTCGGTCGTTAACATGCGTAGACACAGAGGCGCCGCGGCCTCGAATATGTCACGTCCGCGTATACATATCGCGGACTAGCAAAAGACCGAAGGAACCGGCACGCACGGGTTAGAATTGGTAATTTATTTTCCTTCATCGTTAACCCATCCTCTCTCGCGAAACGAAGGGATCCAGCGAATTATTATAATTGTTTTTTTTTTTTTTTTTTAAGACACGTGACTCGGAATATTTTTAGCTAAATTTTCGTCAGTCTGTAAAGACTACCGATTCCATGAAATGAAATAGGAAAACTACTCGCGTATTAGCGTTGACGTGATGAATATTTATCTTATCGCAGACCAAATGGATTGCAAAAATGTGGCGTTTGAAGTCGATAGCTAAGGAATTTAAATTTTATACGTTATCGAAGTAACCCGTATGAAAAAACTTTAGTCCATCATGAATGACTTGGATCAATATAGAAAATACAGATGTGATACAGCCAATGGGACAATTCGATACCGTAGGTGGACCAAATCTTACCTCAATTTGACTTGAACCATGTGTAGTTTGGCTATATTTAACTAGTTTTCAAGGTACACCTACAATGCACAAACGTTTTCAGAGTGGATACCATGGACAGTGATGAATATTTATTTTATCGCTAACTGTATAATTGGCAAGAATGTGACGCTTAAAGTCTATATCTGAGGAGTTTGAACTTTAGACGTTATTGAAGTAACCAGTGTAAATAAATTTATTTCATGGTGAACTATCAAAAGTAATATTATTGATGAAAGTGTGAACTTCTGCTGGATTTGGCTTGACTTATATGTAATTTGGCTTTATTTGGCTAGATTTATATGTACTTTCGCTGTATTTGACTAGTTAAATACAGCAGAATAACATACTTTTTTGATTGATAATCGTTTTCAAGGTCCATCTACAACGTAAGAATAGTCTCAATGGATGTGTTTTATATGTATTTTCTTGTTGAATCCGTATTAAATATTCTTACACGCAAACGCTGAAGAGAGCCAATTTTATAGCCACCAATAGCAACAGTTACATGTCACAGACGATATCGCCACCATCAAGTATAAACCCAAACAACGCTGTAACCTCTTCGTACGAATTTCCACTTCGCAGCCTCTAGTAAATCTCACATACAAGATCTGACACTGAATATTGAACATAAAAGTGTTTTCAATATGTAATAAGTACTCGATACCGACTTACTGATCTAAAGAAGAAACAAAACAAAGACCCTGAACAAAGATTGAGAAAGTTGGTCTTCCTCCTCGTGGATGTCTTGTCGGCTTGGTTGGCTTTTGCGCTGGACGCGATCGTGACCCTGAAGAGTTCTCGGAACCAAAGCCACCCGAAAACTTTAACTCACCTCTAGGATGCGAGAACTGGAGACGAGCCTCCGTTCGCTTCAAGCAGAACAACGAGCGAAGACCCTCGGTTGCTTTGGCTGGTCATGGTAGTAGCCATCGCGGACATCTAACTCTCTTATTCGTTGGCAAAGAGCCTGGTAAAACGCGAGCTCCTTCTCGCTCTCTCATCTAAACGTCCTAACCCAACAAGCTTGTTCTTTCGCTCGGTGGGTCCGACATTCTTACTGGGGGCCCCAGGGCCAACGAGATTGGACTAGCCTCGCCCTTAGGTCACTTGTACTCGCCCGCATCGTCCAATAACCGGCTTGTTTTACTGCTGGACACTGGTTTAGTGGCATACCATGCAGTAAATAGAATAATCGTGCTTCTGGACGACGACAAAAGGGCTGCAAGGGATTTCGTGTTGAGTCACGGGGATTCCCAGCCATATGCGGGTTACATCGTACGAAAAAATTAACGGTAAGCATTTAATTGTGTTTATTGAAAATACCATGACAGAAATTCCAGTTCAACGGAGAATTGCAAACGTTACTTCAGTATTCGAGATCGTTCAGTTCATTCAGATTGATAAACACTGACCGATGAGGGAAAATTACTAAAAATAGTCTACATTAGAAAAGAAATTGAAACATATGCAACACATGCTTGAAGTGAGAAAATGTTTTTGGGTCTTAGGGGGATGCTGGGACACTGACGTGACACCAACGAGCGTCTTAATTACTTATGCCATTTCGAACTAAATTTGAATACACGACAAATCCTCGATGTTAATGTTCTCCTGTGAAATTGGAAGCATATATGTAGCGTATTAATAATGCAAAGTTCAAACTAAGAAATAATCTATTCGTACACTTTAGCATCCCCTAAATGTCTTAGTGTCCGCTAAATCGGAACTTAAGGACAGAACGTCGAGTTGTTTAGATCTGATTATGGAACTGAATTAAAAATTCATAAACCCAAAACGACGGCCCAAAACACGAAACATCAAATGGTTTGAGGTAAACCCATTACGCGGTAGGTTTTTCGGATGTACAAAAAATTGATCTCAAAATTGAGAAATCAGAAACCTCGATTACCCCTAAGTAAGGAGTTTCATCAAATCAACTTCTTGCAATCAGATGAACAAAATAATAAAATTCTAATTCGATAAAGCACTAATTAAATTTCACGCAACACAATTTGTACAACCATTTTCAACAAAAACAAAAAATTCGTCGAATTTTATTGTCACCCGAAAGACCTAAATATAAAACAACAACAAAAAAAACTCCCACGAAACCTAACCGTTGTCACATCTAATTCTAAAGTAGAATTTAGATAACATAGACTTTGAAATCAAGAATTGCAGTTTCTCAACGGTCATTTAAAAAATCATGATTACCGTATGAAGGATTAAATCATTTGTACAGCTTTTGCAGTCTGATTGCAGAGAAGCGCTTTGCCCAAATTACACAAGCCGAATGCTTCGACTCAATCGAGGCAACAATGTTGTCGCGGTTCCCTGGAACATGAATAGTAGGTTATCGTACAGTATAACTATATGATACGTATGCTGACGGTGTAAGAATGCGTAGTACTATATAGTTTGCTGGCGGCTCTCAACGATAATAGATAGAATATAACGAAGAATCCATCAACAACAGTACTAGAGAAAACGGGGCTGTGAGACTGGCGCCAGTATCAGCCGCTTACTCATTGTCACTACGTGCGCGTGTGTGTTACATATGGGACATTCCAAATCAAATCGGCAGGGTCGCGAACCTTGTATTTATTTTTTTCCTTTCGGTATATTATATAAAAAAAACTCCCCAACAATTTAAAAAATTTTTCGAAAATTGGTTTGCTTAATACAATCACCAAAATTGTCATACACCAAAAATTACGTCGACAATGAATTTAAAAAAATGTATAAAACAAATGAATTTAATAAATGTAAAAAAAAAAAAAGTATATTCTCTGATGAAAACCCAAAACTTTTGAGACTACTATTAATAAAATATTTCAGAATATTTTTCGTTTTTTTTCCAATTTTCAACTTATGACATTTTTTACCTTGCCAGCTGTGCTCGATCATCATCATGAATAAACACGAACAGTGGGTAAAAAATATCGATTTGAAATGATTTTTTCCGTTATATGTGATATTTTTGGGCTACCTTACTTTTAATAATTTCTAATTATTCTAATTTTGAATGTTTTCCTTGCTGTTTTCGTTTCTTTGCAAAGCGTAGATTGTACAATGAAAACAAAATGATAGCATTTTTATTTCTTACTTTTCTGAATTACAAGCAATGTATAATATTTATTAGCAACGACATTCAAAATAAATACTTCTTCTTTTTTTAACTAAAAAATTAAGTTCCAATCGATTTTTCAGCCCAGCTGATGTTTATTTATATTAACAACCGAATACAAATTTTGGAAAAGAAGATGTGCCAAAAATTGGAAAAACACCGTAGATTGTTTTTATTCTTATTTTATGCTCCTATCTTAATGTTACGACCATCTTGAAATTAGTATAACAAATTTTATTTTTCAACCAAGAATTGAAATAAAAATATCATCAACTTAGATTTTCTTAATAATCTTATTTGTTGATTATCACCAAGCCAACTGTCCATAACTTCTAAAAATTGGTGTGGACAGCTTTAATACCGCACTAAAAAAAAAATACTGCCAATTTGCTCTGGAATGCCCCATGTACCGCACACTATGATCGCGCAGCTCGGGCTAATCTCCTAATGCCCTCGTAGTGTCATTTACGTGCAATAAACGTTGCACAAGAGAATGATGGAGCAGGCGCTGTCTTACCATTTCATCTTCTAGCTCTCGTGCATATTCTTGTATCCGAGGTCGCGATTGAACGGAGGTTTGACTGACTCTGTTGCACTCTTGTCACTTCACCTCTTTTTTCGCTAATTATTATCTAGCAGGAGTTCAACGACGGCTTCATGCGGAATGCACGCCGAAGTCATCAAACCGATAGTCACGTAATTTAATATTACCGAGAAATCAGTCATTTTCAACGCCCCTTGAACATAAGATCGATGCGTGCGATTTGTGCGGATACATTTTTTTTTTCATACTGTATGAATGTTTTTCTTTTTATCAATTGCTATCTAAAAACTGGGCGCGACTGTGGACTCAGGTATTTGATCGAGATTATTTCGGAGCATTATTTACTAGCATCTCGCTTGCCGAATCTCGCGACAGTTCCACTGACCCTGAAGAGATACGTTATAATTCTTATGTCATTATTAATAAAATTTATTTGGACTTTGTAGCTTTCAGTTCGGATTCTTTCTTATCAACGAAACTCGCAATTATAACAGAATAAAATATTTACGACTATAATTAACAAATAACTTAATTTTATATTTTAAAAAAATGTTGTTTCTTATTTTCAAATATTAGGCCATTTAGTCTAGTAAATAAAATGCTTGAATAAAATATTCAATACCGTGAATATTTGATTAATTTAACTAAATTAAGGCAGTTGATTTAAGCAATGGATATATATATATAATATAGTAGGCTTTTATTTAGATTCTGATTGAAATATGTTATCATTGTGCAATCGTCGTCATGTCCTATGCCACGCTAAAAACTATGTAGAACACTCGGGAAGGCGCTCCGAGAACGTGAGTAGCTCGGTATCGAGTATTCTCTGGTTTATCGAGGAGTAACGGAAGCAGCAATCGCGCGATAAACCGAGCAGGCATATCCGATACAGGGAGGCGCGGGTATATGTTTAAAAGACGGGCGTGGCCATTAAAGTCTAAGATTTTTAACTCGGCTAATACGTTCAATTTAATAGACATTAACAAGACTCTATGCAAATAAAACTTGAAAATTGCGTCCTCGTGATTTATTATTTGGGGTACCGCAATTTTAACTATTCTCTGATACCATGAAGTACAGATATGAGTCATTCTTTACCGATTGGGCTACTATAACTTGTACAAACATTTTTTTTATCCATGCAAATATTTTTTGTCCACTCTGCTAATTTTTCTATATGTTCTCGACATACTTCTGTAGGTTAATAAGACTAGCAGGTTATTGTGACTCGGACGCTCCGCGCCCTCCCGATTTTTTGTAACCGCCCCCAGGCCCTAATTTTTCTGAATCTTCCGATTTAGGGGCCCTTCTTTTATAAGTTCCTCTATAATACCAGGCTCGACCTTGATTTTTGTACCTCCCCCTAACGAACCTCCCAAGCACCAATTTTTGTGAGTCCCACTATTAGACCCTCCAAGACCTAACTCGACTGATTGTGAGTCACGTATTAGACACCTCAGGCCTGTAAGTGAGTTGAGTGTCCGTGAGTGTTTATGTGTGCCTGTGACTGTCTGTGTGTTTGTTTGCGAGTCTCTGTAAGTATTGGTGTGATATCTAAATACATACATACGTGTTCGCACACACTCAAGTCCATTTGCCGGAGTGCCTATGAGAGTGTCTGCGAATGTCCGTGAGTATTTGTGAGTGTCTGTGAGTGCCTGTGTGCAAGTTTTGTGTATGTCTATGTGAGTGATATTCTTCAACGAATATCAGCAATTTTCATCTGATACCCTTAAGATGTGTCTCTTTAAGATAGTGAGAGTCGAGTCAATCTACTACTTAAGATTAAAAAATTGTTTGTACACGTTTCAAAGGAATAAAACTAGTGTGAACTAAGATATATCTGGTTTGAAGAGGTTCCACTGGAGCCACAAAAAATCTATAACGAAAATGTACAACAACAACAAGCAATAACAAAATAACACGGTTTTCACTAATAAATTCACAGGCATATTCTCATGTATTAGTTTCTGTCAAAATTAGCAATTTTCGTTCGATCTTGACGAGAGCGAGCTCGTTTTTTTAAACATGTTCCTCGAAATCACCGAGTAATTTCCTTTATTTTACTTCTCGATGAGAATGAAAATATAGTTCAAGTCGTAGCTTTGTTTTCTTGTCCATAAACAAATTATTATTATTTGTAAACAATGAATACCTTGATAAATATTTGATTAAATTCGTAGTGTATCCATTCAGAAATAAAATGAAACCTTACTCGTCAATATCGAACTAAAATTACAATTTTGACTTCACAAAAACTGCATTAAAAAACATGCCCATGATTTTATTGGCATAAATTGAGTTAATTTATGTAAAATTATTGTTATATAATTTTCTCTACATTAAATAGGAAGTGATTAATCGACATTCACCTTAGGTTCACACTAGTTTCTCCTTCCAAACGTGCATAAAGATTTTTAAAAATCTTAGTACCAGATTGTCTTGCTTATACCGCAAGGACTACCCTAATGAATGATAAACACAATTCACTGAATTTAGCAAAATGCCATTGCGCATTTTTTTTTCGTAAGTTAACAGCAATCAAGACAATTGCATTATGCCATTTCTCATGATATACGATAGGTCTTGAAAGAGCGTTTAAAATACATATTGCGTGCAAGACGAGTCGATACCCAGAATTTTGGGACGTGGAATTTTCAGTGCGGAACGACGATAAACACGTATTGTCGAGTTAAAGACTCTCTGGAGAGGCCTAGAGGGAGATGGAGAAACGAGTGTGCATTTAATAGCTGCACTCGCGGGGTTCGTCAAGTCCTTTTGGTACGAGAGGAGAGAGAGAGAGAGAGGGCGAGCCCGAGAGAGCGGTTCTACTACTACCGCTGCTCGAAGCTCGTTGCAGAAGAGCGCGTTGTCTGAAAACGAGATTCCGAGGAGGACGCCAGCCTGCATCTCAAACAGGCCCACCAAAAACTCATTTGCTTCACAGCATCATTTAGACACGAGAGAACGCGCGGCTGCTTTGATGACGCTTCTCTTGCTCGCTCCGTCTCTCTCTCTCTCTCTCTCTCTGGCGATATCCCTTTTTTCTCTTTGCTCTTCGCTGATGCCTCGTTCGCGTCCCTTCGACCGGGACTTTCGCGCAACTCCTTTCTTTTATCTCTCGCGCACCAATTGGAAGGTTGCAAGCCGAAAGTGATAATAAACTTTGAACGACAGCAATAACCAGGATCATCGACGAATACCTTTACAATTATTTTTATTTTGTTCGATAAAGTTGTTAAGATTACTATATCGATACTCCGGAGTTATGGACATTGGAGACTGTTTGCAAATAGGAATGGAAAAGTCTTTCTGTGTTTATTGGATAATATTAAAAAGTATGAAATTATTGGATGCGTGATGAAATGTTTTTTTTTTAAATTTGCGAGACAGAACCTTGCACATTGCTTCCTTATAGAGGAAGCTTTGTGATCCATTTTGTTTATTATATACATTTATAAAAAACAATCTTTTCAGATAGTATTGAAAATTCAATAAACCTGTCTCATCAAAGTGCGAAGTGTCAGATAATTCATTTGAGCCTAAGTGAACAAATTTAAAAATGTAAAATTCTCTCAAATATTGTCTCTGTTGGATCCTCACAAAATTTAGTATCAATTATCGACACATTCTACTTAAGTTCTGTTTGATATTCCAGATCAATTGTTTGAACCGTTCTAGAATTATAGCTTTTTAAAAAAATAAAATGAATATGCGTATTTCTATAAAATCTGAACTAATTTATCGACTTCGACCAAATTCAATACCAAAGGTCGCATTACTCCAATAAAGTTTTATGCCAATTTTAGCCCGATATATAGTTGGAACACTGTTCGAGTTAGAGTGATAACAGACAATTTTCAAAATCTTAAAAATCACACGAAATCAAAATACTTCAATCAATTTTTGTGTATGTGTGTGTCAGGCCTCCGAAATTCAAACCCCTATAACTCGAGGATGATTAGACCGATCGGCCTGAAATTTGGCATACAAGTAGAGTGGTTAGGTCTCGACATTAGGACAATTTACAAAGTAATTGGGACCCCGTTCAAATTTTACGAGACTTTGAAATTTTCGAAAAAACGTTTGTTCGCGCTCTAGCTGCCGCAAATATTGAGTTATGGGGCTGTAAAAATTTCCAATCGTAGACAAACATCAAACGATGGATGAGTTCCAATATGGTGAGGATTGGTTGAAAAATACAGTTTTTATGACATTTTGAATTGTAAAAAAAAAAAGTATGTTTGCGTTATAGCTGCCGCAAATTTCAAGGTGTCGGGTTGAAAATTCTCATTCAAGTGGACTAACATCGAACAACTTTCGGTACCAAATTTGGTGAGAATCGGTCAACAACTGAAGATTTGGCAAGGATTTTTTTTTCACTTACCGAAAAAACGTATGTTTGCTCTCTTACTTTCGCAAATTTTGAGTTCTCGGGCTAAAATGTTGTCCAGTGGTAGACTAACATAAAAAAATATATGATTGAGAATTTGGTGAGGATTGGTTGAAAAATCCAGTTTATACGACATTTTGAAATCTTCAAAAAAAAAGTATGTATGCGTTGCACAGCTGGTTTATTATTTCGAGGAGTGAAGAAATTATTCAATGATCAGTAAACGTTTCCATGTGAACGGATTATGAACAGTTTAGTCTTTGGAACGCTTTTACAAAAACAATTACTCGTTTTCCTTTCTCATAAAGGAAATTTTATTGATATTTTTAATTTACAAAGCTTCCTCTATGAGGAAGCCAAACACAAACCAATGTACTTCGTCGAGTTATGGGCAATCTTGAACAATGAGGAAGCAAAATGCAAATTCATTTGCACCCTTTTTATAAAAAAAATGTATACATACATCCAGACAATTTTTCCCTGCCATTTTTCTCAATATTTTAGACCATTTGAGTATACTGACATGAAAATATCGAAATTTTGTTGTTGTGGAAACAAATTGAGACACAAAATCGCGTACGAAATCCAAGAAGGCGAGGGTCAGACCCAGATCGAATTGGTGTAAAATCCCCCCCTATTTAAATGTTTATAGCATATACAATAAATGCTCTTATAACTAATGTCACCGCTATGAAATCCCATATAACAGTTACATTGGATATATTTGTCACATAGATATTATACGATTTTCGACACAACGATGGTTGTCTATGGGATATTTTTATACGAGGATATTATTTTCTGGGGTATTTCATCGTACAACATTTTTTTCTTTGCGTTTTGTCTAGTAAAATGTCTACATTTAATTTCAAGTAAACTTCTTTCGTGTATATTCTCATGTTATTATTTCCTGCGTTAATTTCACTAACTTCTAATTTTACGACTTATAACAATTAGTAGGCTCGTGTTTTAGAAAATATTTAATATTTAAACTACGAGATGTAGAAGAAGATTAGGACACTGATTTTGAATCGATTACGTGACATAATTATACTTAAAGAAAATACGGATAATTTAGAAACATCGAGCAACTGATTATTCCAAAATTTGCATTAATGTCACCGCATTATTGAAGCTACAGCAGATACTCGACGTCTATGTATATATAGACGTACCAAAAATAACTAAATCGAGGCTCGACCGTGCGACCAAAAACACAATTTCAATCAAGCAATTCACGAAGTCACGGCGCGTGTGTCTCCAACAACAGATTTTTTCAACTTGTCGATAGCGACCTTGTCCCATCTGACACTCATATCGTCGATCATTCATCGTCGGTCGATTCAAAGATTACATTCTTGATGGGGTCATTTCGCAAAGCTGTTAATTTTTGCTTCCTCACGGAGTCAAGCATTTTTTTCTTGAAACATTTTTTCTTTTGTTGTGATTTTCACGACATTATACTCAGAATCCTCAAAAACGTCGAGAAAAATGGTGTAGAAAAAATGTGTGCGTGTGCGTGGTTGAAGACAATTTAATTGTCTTTATTTTCTGCTGGCTATTTTGTTCACAGAATTTTTTCTACCGAAATCTCTTTTAATGCAATTTTTTTTAGGATTATTTTTCTATTAGTTTTTTTCTTATGATACTTTTCTCTACGATACGGTGTCAGGTAGTTTATTCAAAAAGTGCAATTCATGGATTAGCATAATAATAATAGAGATCTTTGCTTCGGGGCAACGATCGGTCAACGGTATAAAAAAAATCTCGATACATGCATCAAGTGTCATACGTAAAACGAATTTTCATGGGATCGAAAGTATTCGCAGAGGAAGAACGATGCATGTCCGCATTTTTAATTGAATGCGCGATTTAGGAATGTTAGTATTTGGGTGTTTGGAATTCCTCGAGCCCGCCCGCGGTCGTCGAAACTTAAAAAGAAGGTAAACGCGTACAAAACTGCAATTAAAGAGCTCACTGGGCGAGCGAGAGTGATCAGTAAGGAGAAAAGAACGGAGGTATATCGCGGAACAAGAAGGAAAAGAGCGTCGGAGAAAAGATGTACGTAGTAAGGAGTTGGTATTGAATTCGCAGCGACATTCCGGTCTCGGACCAAATGTGGCCGCTCGTCCTGATCGGCCTCTATTTCTTCACCCGATCGATCGCCTCTGCTTCGCCTCTATCGCACACTTGATGGTTCGGCTTCACAAAATCAATTACGAGTATTTATTGGCTACTGGGAACGCACGAATGTTTCCACGGATAGGTTTTTCGCGGGGGTCAATCGGTCATCATCGCGCGCAAACAGTCGCGTTATCCATTGAAATCGATTTTTCGATCGCCCATCGATCTCATCTGTCGCCGATGCGTGTCACAGAAAAGAATTAACTCGAAATCGAAAATTGATAAATTTCTGTAGAAATTTGCGACAATTTTTTAACAAAAGTAAATTCCGTCTTTCAATGAAATAGATAAATTAAATTTGTACCTTTTATCAAAGAGACATATGCTACCACTGCCAGATTTTTGTACTACTTGAAAGTGATATCTGCACGTTTATAATAATTTTAAAATCCAATATTTCAGAAAATGCAGTGTTCTTATTTAAAACAACATATCTCGAAAACTTTTGTAGTTTTCTATCAGCCTTTTAATGAAAATTTTCAAATAATTTTATCGATCTAATGACGTTGATTTTTCTACTAAAAAATATAGTAATTACTATTTTTTTTTTTTTTTTTTCAAGAAAAGCCACTTTTATTTAGCTGAAAGTTTGATAGAATCTTTGAACGTATGTGTCGATTCCATAGTAAAATAATCGATCGAAGTTCCAAAATGAAAAAATGAAAATCATGCAAAACTGTAATGAGATGTCGCAGGATTCTTATTTTTCTTAGCCCGGGAACATTCATTCCTCTCACAGCGGCAATTTAAATAAATGAAATTATAAATTTCTATTACTTTATTTTTTGTACAGTTCACATGAGCCGATTAATTGCACGTCAGACATTGGTCCCATTCTTCAGCCGTCAGCGATGCATGTCCCGTCACAATAAACGACGACGCACGAAACATTAGACGAGGATTCGTTAGTTTATCGCGATTTCTACGCAGCGGTATATTAAGTAAACTATACCGCTCCATCGTGCTGTTCAATATTGCACCACAAAATTGCATAAGGTAGGTCATTTTTTGATGTTTCAACATGTGCCGTGCATTCATCGTGCCCCAGCATATGGTCTTTGATTCAATGTGCAACCTCTCAGCATTGGAGGCACCAAATGACATCCACTTAGGCTTGAATTGTAAGTAATATAATAAGCTTTAAAGTCAAAAATCGAATCCATCTGTAAGTCCACTATAAGATATATTGCCGAATAGTGATTAAAGCCTTGAAGTGACAAAAATTCGCATTGAGACTTCAATTTTGAACAGCATGTGAACGTCGCTGGAACGTCGAGCACGTTGGAACGTGCCCGACGTTCCAACTAGCCCCGTTCTCTCCTACCTACCGAAAAGGAAAACCATCAGGGTAATAAGCATACCTGAGAATTGGCTTGCCAGCATTATATTCGTAAACAATAGCCGAGACTCGCCAAACGGTATAAATTTCGAGTACCAAACATCAGGTCCTGTTGTACGACGTTGGGAATAAGGAAGAACGCACCTGTCTTACGAAATCCCTGAACGACTCCCTACGTCGTCATAGTGGTAGCGTGAGGCCCTCAGGATAGAGTGAAAGGGCCTTGGTCGAAGGGCGTGCAACGACAATATTACAATAATCCGGAACTGCATTGTTCCATCGTATAACCTCGACGCCGTTTTTCACCGTCTGTACACGACTTGCCTACACCCGACAGCTATGGCCATAATTTCGAGTAATTGGTGAATTCTCCTGTATAAGCGGCACGTTTTCGGTCGCTGGATGACTAGCAAGCGGCTGAAATAAGTGAGACCTATAAGCTTTCGTGAATTGTACAGAGCCTTGTGCGCCAGGGATGATATATTCCCTTGGGAGAGCTGAAGCCATAAGGACGAAGAGGATAAAAGAAGGGAAAAGACAAGAGCCAGACGCGAAAGTTTTTCACAACCGAAGAGAAAAAGACCGCAGCAGAGACATAAAGACACTTTTCGCATAGAGTATTTTACCTGAAGTAGTTGCACTCTGTTCTATCTCGCGCCCCTTTGCGTTAAGCTCCCTTAAAGGCTCATCCCCGTCGGCCCAATGTTTCACGGAGAAAGGAGCAAAGAGGATAATAAATTCTCACTGGGTTTCAAAGGTTAACCTACATTCATTACGTCCAATTGACAATGGCTCGTCAATAGCACTGCGCACATTTGGCATTACCCAACCGTGTTTTGAACTTTGGACTTTCCGTATCCTCGGCATTTGACTTGACTCCCTCGTCTTTTGATGGCCTAAAGTAGAATTGTCATAGTAACCCCGTGGCTTCCGACTTGGGCGTGAAAAGGAAATCCTGCTGAGTTGACAATTGTGTCTAATTGCTAAAAATGTAGAGGTTGCCGAGCAGTGAATGTGTCGTAAAAATTACTGTAAGGAAGGAAAAAACATACCGTATGTAGGCCATATGTGTGAGATTTTTTGCTACCGTCACAGAAAAATTTATAACATCATTTTGCTTCATTACAGAAGAAGCTTTGATTCTGTAAAGATGTAAAAAAAAAATTAGTTTTTTTAGGATTTAATGTGAAAATATTTAGGTATGATTTGTTTGTGCATTTCTAAGCAAAGTTCTAATTTTATTAGAATTTCAGTACTTTTCGATGGCAAAAAATCTGTGTAAGAAGGTCGACTGAAAACATCATGTTAATTAGTTATGAAATTTCCACTTGAAAACGTTACTTCAATGATCTTATGTATAATGTTTTTATAGAAACGTATCCAAAATACCTTTCAACAATTTCTTAAAATGAAAAACACAACTTTCATAATAAAAGAAAATTCTTTCAAAAAATCGTATGCACTCGCAAAAATCAAAGACCAAATTGTAAATTTTAATTAAAAAATAAATTTTTAAATCTTATTCCTTAAATTATGTTGCAAAAAAAGAATTTTTTGTTTGTTCTGCGAGAGTAAATACCGGAATAAAGTGCTTATAATTGCTTCACCCAGTTTGTGACTGTTGCTTGCGTATATATTAATCGTTCAACAAGACGAGTTATCTTATCGACAAAAAAAAATCTGTTTAATAAAAAACGAGAGAAATACGGATACTATCACGTGCAATCGATAGGGCGACGTTCTCGTGAGTACTCACTAATGTGTACCTAAAGTATCTGACAATCCTACGCGCCGACTCTTCATACTGAGCGCTTGCGTAAAAGATAACAATCCTAATTTCTTTTAGAATTTTTACATAGAGTACTTGCGCACACATTACATGTACAAGTCTTTTTTAATTAAATGTCACGCACGTGGAAGTCATGGTTTTTAATCGGATTGTAACTACAAAATATGTTATTTTATTGATTATTGTGTTTCTTTATTTTTATTTTTTTACCTTTTTGTTCGTATAGTTCTTATAAAAATAATATTATCATGAACTCTATATATGTATAGTTTAAAGAATTATTTTATGACGTAAAAAATTTTAAAAATGTATACAAATCTCAAAAAAGTACAAGTCGATTTAAAAAATAATTCCCCGCGTTTAAAGTTATGAAAATATCGTCAGTGTATTGGAAGTTTATACATCATTTATACGATCTTTAAATTCCAATGTGTATTTTATTTTATTACCATGCACTTGGAGCAGATTTTCGTAAAAATAAATAAATAAATGCAAAAATGTCCCATAAGGCGAATTAAGATATTTATGCTCTATTCAATTGGATATATGTTCACCTGTTATTTTACGAAACCGAATAACATAAACAGTAGTTCATAAGTTGATTCCTCATAGAGGCCTTGTTTTGTTTTCGTGACATTTTTTTTCGGCGTTTTCATGTTGCAATATACTCCAAATAGTGTGTAACGTCGAAAAAAGTGGTCTAGAAAAAAAAATTAAAATTGGTGTGTACCATGGATTTAAAAAATTGAATCTCCTATAACCTGAGAACTGCTTGGGCAGCCTGACTGAAATTTGGTAGGATAAATGAACCTTTGCTCCTCTTCCACCGCTGCAAATATAATTAAAATTGGTTATTTTATTAGAGTTTGATTTTTCTTTTTATTCAAAAAGACGTACACACACTAACTTGAGACAATTTCAGGCTATTGGACTAAAACTTTAACAGAAAGAGTTCTTACGCCCAAAGTTAATTGGTATTATATTCGGACAGAATTTACAAAGCGGTTTGAGAATTATGATATCGTTAAAAACAAAAAGTGTAATCGTCCTTTAACTCGAGAACGGCGCTATGTATCGAGCTAAAATTTAACATATAAGTGGAGCAATCACTACCCGAATACTGTGGTGAAACTAATAAAAATCTATACAGTCATAAAAATTTTGTAAGGACTTATTTTGGTTTCAAAAAATGCAAAACGAAGTCAAACTCTATATTGAGAAAATTTCAAGCTATTGACCCAAAACTTTCACAAAAAGTATTCATAAGACCAACATTGATCAGTATTGCATTTAATAAAATTTGACAGAGTGGTTTCAAAATTATGTTTTTTAAAAAAATGTTTACCTCCTCTATAAGGAAGCCAAAATTGATAAACACACTTCCTCATAGGCTTTGTCATCATACATACAAAATAATGAGGAAGCAATTTGCAAGGTTCTACTTTGCAAGTTTTATTTTATAAACTGAAGACCCTAAAGACCAACTGAAGAACAGACCCTCAGGTATCAGTGAGAGGTATGAAGAATGATGCGAGAGTGTCCGGCGCGTGCGAACGCGTGCAAAACGCGAAGCTCTCTCGAAGACAGGGTCCAGGGAAGGATGGTTGGAGGGGCGGGAGGGGGCAACTCGCGTCCGCGGTTCAGAGGCAGTTCCCACCCTTGAGACCTAAAGACCCGCGAGATCGTCCTCTCATGACCAAATACAGCGGCTGGACCCTCCGCGGAAAGAGGACCTGGCCCCGCCAGCCGCATACATAGTCGCTTTAGCTTTGCTCGCGGCTCCTCATGCTGCTGGTACATACTCCGTGGACCGCAAGCACTTTTTGTCAAGTGCAAGGCACGGCCTTCTCTCCAACCACAACACACGCGAGAGACGCACTCGCGCGAGACACTACGAGAGAGGGTATTGTAACATACTCGATGATATGGCCGAAGGCTAACCTGCAGCCTCGCCGATATGTGAGATCGGATCGGCCACCTTATCCTCGTCTTCGTCGACGCGAGCTTTATAGACACGACAGAAGAAAAAGCCTGCAGTGTAGAATCTTACGCACACATTGCTCCGTCATTATTTTTCACCTTTTACAAAGCCTTTGAGGAAACATGTTGTAATATTGATTTTAACATCCTCATAAAAGAAGCTTTGTAAAAGAAGGAAAAATGTAATGTTTGAATTTTTTTAAAACCGACTGAAAGGTTGTTAATCCACAAAAATGATTTACAAATTTTACTAAATAGGAAAATGTATCTTTTCCCACGGCTATGACCGGTGTTCGATAGCTGGTGTCAATCTGCATTATAACCTCAAACATAAAAACATGTTTTGCTTGAAAGTAGATAAATAAAATTCAGTTATATCTTTTGCATTTTATTTGTGCCATAATTCTACATTGATTGCTAAGATTTTATTGATTTTCATTCATTTATCCCGAACATAAACGCGTGTAAAATTTTGAGGTGGGAACCCAATAATTTTAACACACTTGCTTGAGTGAATTTAACACTGTAAAATGTGTTACTATCAACAATTTTTCGGTCGGGGTTTTTTGTTGTTCAGCGTTTGGAATTTTTTATTTACCCCGAACTATGGCTAAACGGAGCTTTATGAACGAACAAATAAACGAAACGACGAAGAACAAGACTAAGATTATTCATCGAAAAATTCTGATAATTTTATCTACAGGATATATTTGGTTCTTTTTAACAGTTTGGACACTACGAGAACACAAACAACAAACTCCTAACTTCACACCAAGGTAAAATCCTTATCACTTTTCCGTTTTCCGTCCGGTGTTAAAAATAATGAGGAAGCAGTGTACAACGTTTTCTTTACTTTATATACTAGCTCTTGTCAATTTGAAATTTAAAAATGTTAGAAGAATCCAATAATTTTTGTAAATGGTAAATCACAAGTTATTATTACCACTTGTTGAATTTTCATAATTTACATTTATTTTAAAAACCCTCTGACATCTCTCTGAAAAGATAATAAAGATTATAAAAAATAATATTTTACTTAGTGATCCAGTAATTTCAAAATTACATTTCGATTGAAAAGAAGCGTTTATATTGAAAAACTAATTTTATTTTAAGATAATTCAGACTTTTATGCATAAAAATTATTTTGCTGTCGCGAAACGTGTTTCATAATAAATTAATTATGTATATTTCATAATAGAGCTATGGAATTTAAAAGAAACTACAATACAGATGAAATTCGGTTTGTTAGTTAGAGAAAAGGTTAGAGAAAATGTAATTAACATTTTCTTATCGTAAGATACTTCCGGCACAAAGATATAAAATGTACAGAGAATTAAGTTTTTAAAAAAATTTCAGCGCTATTCTAAGTAAAACTATAATTCTGTCGTATACACATTTTTCTACGACAAACATATTACAGAGAAATTGTCTATGTATTCAGAAATTATAATACCTAAGAAATTTTATACTCGTAATATACTAAAACTGATGCCTCGCCACAAAAGCGAAGGTATGTTTTCCAGGAAAGAATCTCGGTCGTGTCTCACGAGACTTCTACAATGTATTTTTGTCGAAAAAATGTAACAGACCGAAAAAAAACTCAGGACTTCTGAACGTCCGTAAAAAATTGGTATCGATTACAGCGGTTCATCCTCATTTCACGCAAATTTTCGAACTCACATTCTCTACCAATACAAGAGAGAACCCAGGAAAGCTTGCAGCAAGAAACTGTACCACTAAACCAGAGGTCAGTTTCGATACTTTAATAATCTGGTATACACCTTAACCGCAGTATACGACAAGGCAACTTTGTTTAACACTCGAAAAAAAGAACGGTGAGTATCTCATAATTGAATAATTACATACTACGAAACAATCTGCTGTTGGAAATATGGTTATTGTGCAATCTGAAACTGCTCGATATGCCGATTTTGTTCGGCAAAGAAGCAAAGCCAACGGTGGGCATAAAGGGAATCGAAGAAAGTTGGTACGTGAGAAGACAACAGAAGCAAGAGCGCCGAGAGGGCCATATTGCAAAAATGAATTTACGATTTTTCGACCCACGAGCTATATTATGTATCATTATATGCGATAACGGTATACTGCGGGGTATCGGTTGAGAGTTCGTTGCTCTGCTTTCGCTGTATCCGTGTCAGTTTCGAAGTTTTATTTCGTGGAAAGTGGAGTCTTTACAGTGTTTACTACGTGTGCTGGACCAGCTGATATGGAAGTACCGAGGTCGGTTATTCGTCAAATATGAAAGCAGAAAACGAACGTACGAAAAGTACTCTATGACTTTTTCTGTTTTATGGTATTGCAGGTATAGCCTTTACATTTCAAGCATACGTTTTATAGCTCGCTTTTACAGAGTCATGTAAGCATATATACTTAAGTGAGCTACTGTCGACAGTTGAGAAGTTGCTACACTAACGTAAGATATCCAATTACTGACGGTATATCATACCGTCAAAACATCCTGACAATTGTATCTTTTGCGACAAAATTACTTGGTCAATATAACTTCAAAATATTTAAAAACAAAAACATCTTACCATCAATAAATGAAAATTACCAAAAATGTCTTATACCAAAATAATTTATTTTGCCAAAATATCCTGGAAATAGTATTTTGCGGCACAAGAACTTGGTGAAATTGCTCTGATATGAATATTTATAATTACAGATATAATTATAAATTATTTTGTTAGCTGCTAAATTATTTTGACTGAGTTGTTTTGCCGTGAGATATTATTTCGCGGATATTTTAACGATAAATCATTTTGGACCATGTCTGTATTTCGGACGGTTTTTATATATTTTAGAAAGGCTCTATTAATCTATTAATATTGTTACATAGAGTTCACTCTACTCACTCAGATGAATAATTAACAAGCAATTAATCACACAAGAGGATAAGTGTCAGGCTTATACATTTTCCGCGTAACCACGTCATAAAATATTTATTATTTTGGCAAGCGAAAATTGTTATTATTTCTCTTGTAATAATGACAAGAAATATATTGTAAAGTGAATATAAAATTTTCCCCATCTGTTTCATGAGTCATTAACATTTTTTTTTGTATTTTTGTTTGCAAAACTGGAACTTGCGAACGATTTTTTTATAAAAATAATCTAACAAGAATTTTGAACAAGAATTTTTTATTTAATTGCGCGAAAATGTCACTTCGGTTTTCACTGTATGTGAATCATTATTTTTACTTCCTACAGCAGTAAAAATGGCAAACATATTCGAATTTCTGGTGTATTTCAGTACAAATCACAGGTATAATAATAAAATTTACATTTCACACGATGATAAAATATAGCGTACATGTATACACTATAGTGTGGTGCACCCTGGGCGCAAAAATTAAGGCTCGTGGCCCTCACGCATACTTCCATCTATTCGCTTTTAAAAATTCCGGTGACATTCCATCCAGTCATTTTTATTCGTAATTTCGAAAATAAAAACTCCTGAATTAGCATCATTGGACGCTACGTTAATGAGAATTCCAGTACAACATACAGAAAGTTCGTGGAGTTATACGCCGAATATTTTGCTTCAGAATTTGGCAAATGAGGCGCTCTCCACCAACTCGGGCACTTTTTAAAATCTTCTCGAATCCGTTCCGCAATTGACCATACAGTAATACTACTTAAAGGTACTCTCCGTGAATTTTTGCAGATTTTTTAATTCACTCATTTCGAAAATCAATTTTTTTTTTCAAACCCGTATACCATGAAAGATTGAAGTCGGAGAAAAAAATATAAAAACAAAAAAGATATATTTTTCCATAAACTATTTAATGCACAATAAAATATATGTTACATTTTTAAATAGTTCGTAGGTAAGAAGAACTTGAAAGAAAAAAAAACTTTCCATTTTCTTTCGGTGAAAAGAGTCTTTTTAACGCCATCAAAAATATAACATATATTGCATTAAAAAGTTTATGTACCAACATAATTTTTTAGTTTTTACATTTTTTTTGCCCGACCTCAGTCACCTCAGTCACCCGTGATATACGAATTTGAAGAAGAATTCCATTTCCAAAACGAGTGAATTAAAAAAATGCACTATATCTTTAATTAGTACTATTACTGCTAGAAAAATATGGTTTCACCTCTTGTATATCTGTCATCAATAAAATCACTTTTTTTTTTTCTTTACAGTAGATAGCAAAATGTTGTCTAACACAAGCATATCCTGCTCGTTGCGTCTGGCGCCAGCAACAGTTCTATACTCGACAGTGATGCGACATGACTCCACGACCGAGAATTCTTCTTCAATCTTGTTCGCTTATTATGCAATCAGAAAGGTTCATCGGTCATATACGCCTCCCGGAACGTGGTGCAACATCAGTATCGCAAGTGTTTGACAGCTGTTTTGTGCATTCGAGAATTACTGTCAAAACAAATTTTCTCGTAAGCACAATACCATATATCGAGTGCAATAAAAATTTATGATTTGCTCGTTGCTAATGCCAGATCACCCGAAACATCCCAGACTTTATAATTCCATTTCTATACCTGAACCGACCTACTGTAAAATGTAAGCTGCTGTTGCTTTAAACCATTGAACGGAAAAACCCACATTGTTGGGTGGAGAGGATTGTACATTATTGTTTCCTGTCGTCACTTTTAACAGGATTTTGGAATTTGTCATTTATATTTCACGAATGGTCTTCAAAAGCAGGTATACAAACGGTTCACTGTTTGACGAAATGAGCACAGAAACAGTAGCAATAATTATACTTGTCCATCCAGGAGTGTGGAATGTCACCGTTCCCTCAGAATACCTGTTTCCGAAGCAGGCTTTCTACAATGTATACATCGAATGCAATCCAGAAACCAAAAAGTAAATTCTTCATCATTCGCAGAATATTCTTCAGAACGTATTTCAGGAAACATGTTGACTAATTTTAGCGTCCTCTTACTGAGAAGGAGCTGAGTAATATCGATTTAACTTTGGACCTTTGGTTGAAAAAAAAAGTAAGAAATTGATCCACGTTTGGGTTGTAAGGAAATTAAAAAAGAAATGCAAAGTGCTCGAAAATAATATTGCTTTAATATGTTTTATTTAAAACCTTAATCTTGGCATGAAAATTTATTCGAGTGACTTTCGTATTAAATTTGGGTGAAATCGATAAAGTAGTTCATTTTTTTTAAGCGCTGTTACTCAAGAACGGTTCAAGCAACTGATCTGAAACTTGGCATAACATTTTATCGCAGAACCAATATGCAAGGTTCCACTTTGCAATCTTTTCACTATTACAAGGTTTCCTCTGACAGTAAGAAGAAACGAAAAGTAATACTTTTTTTTGTTAGAATCGTGGAATGTCACCCTTCCCTTAGAGCTATCCAATTTTCGGAAGCAAGCTTTCTACAAAGTATATAGATCAAGCGCAATCTAAATACTAAATAGAAGGTTCCTGATGATACCCAGAATATAGAAATCGATGCTCGAGCCTATATTTCAGTGACTGTCCAACAGCAGCCGTTGAATGTTCGGGGAAGCATGATGAAAATTATCTCATCCTGTAGTAGGTGGAATGCATATATTCATCCTTGTGATATTTCTATATTTATATTCAAAGATATACGCGCCTTACGAGGTTTATAAAAGCGTAAAGTGTATTCTCTCGCGCATATCCAGTCAGTATAAATTCCATTCTGGCGCGGTAGGCACGATCGTATAGTAAAAAGCTACGAGGTGAGCACGAGAGTAGGTAGGCACGGCGTAAACTCGTGTAGAGCTTGCTGCTGACTCGTCGTGCATCCACCGAGACCGGGATGTGCACATCCAGACGTTTAATTCCCGGCAATCTTTCGAGCTTTGATACCCGCTTCTCTCAGGCTTGCTCCATTCCAATTAATGAGAAGGGTCTTACTGCCTGTCTCGTTTACAGACGCCTCGAGGCAGGAATAATATACTCACTAGTGCCGGCAGACCATTCGCGTGTTTATCGTATGCGCAGCAGATATCCTGCAATGTGAATATATAACATTCAGGATCTATACCACTGGAGTTGAGAGCAACGCGATTGCAACCGATGCGCTTGGATCGACAAGTAGCCGAGGAAATTGATAATTTAAGGGGTACGAATCGTCATAAAAATTAAACAAAAATACGGCATTCATAATTACCATTCCGAAAGTGGAAGAGTTAGCAAAACAAATATAATTCGCATCCAGTGAAGTAATGGGTTTATTTGAATCAAATATGAACATTTATTTTAATCGAATAAAACTTTATTGGAATGAAATAAAATATGGTTGAATGAAATAAATCCTATCAGGCTATTAAACAAATGTATTTATTCAAATGAAATAAAAGTATTTCTTAAAATGCCGGCGTAGAAGGATTTATTTAGTTCAACTGTATTTTATTTTATTCAAATATATTCTATTTTTTAATACTTTGTCTGCTGAGAATTTCATCCCTGAGAATGCAACGGGAAATACATTCTCAATCAAAAATTTGATTTTTTTTAGAATTTTTATTGTTATTTTTAAATATATTCTAATTATACATTTTTATAATAATCAATCTTCAATATTAATCTAAACGTAATTATTACGCGAAATTTATCTCAATATAATAATGTATATATTATATGTATGTATATTGTATATTAAATTTCAAACGTTTTTTAAACTAAAAAAAATTGTCCTAATTTTTAAACTATTTCAATAGTTTCAAAATATCAAGAACATTAATTTTGAATAATAATAATAATGCCAAAAGTTTATTAATTAAGTAGTGAACAATTTTAAAAAATGAATTCAATAGAGATCTTTACCCTTTTTATATCAAATTAATTTTTTTCTTTCGCAAATTCACTGTTTTTAAGGCCTTTTTATGAAACTTTTAGCTATAAATTTGCTAATTGCTATATATAAATTTGCACGTGTAAAGAAATAGAAATAAAGTATTTCTATAAAAATAAAATAAAAAGAAATCACTAGGCATTCGGAAAAATCAGAGAATTTATTTGATATAAAAAATTTCATCGACTTTGTTGACCAATTTTTTAAAACTAACTTATTAACTTTTGATCTTGTTAAAATTACTGTGGCCACAACAATTTTGGAATCATACGAAAACACCAAACAACGTAAAGAACCTAACTTGTGCAAATGTCAAGAACTATCAAAGTAAATATCCTTGCATAAATGTGTTAACAACCAAGATTTGTTGGTATTGCATTTAACCAGAATCAACAAACGGATTGAAAAGATACGAAAAAAATAAAAAATTATTACAATTAATTTCACCCTTGATAATCGACAACGCCTGATTCCATAACTTATAAAATACGTATCAATCGTGAAAGTAAGCAGACATCCCAAACGACCATCCGCAAGTTCAACCAAAAAAAGAACTATCCAGATGTATTAACGCCCTTTTTCGCTTTCCATAACAGAGAGTTCAAGCTAAATCTCCTCATATTTGCGTCGGTCGTAAAATAAAAATTTCTTTAATCTCGACCAAGACTCCCGAGTGTGAAGCTGCTTTCGCCCGAGCAATTGTCATCATATTTACCGCGGCGCGTCGGCTGTGTACTACATAGGTAACGATCAGGTAATTGGATGAAAAAAAAAAAAAAAAAAAAAAACAGGAAATTATTTTTCGACAATTCTACAGACTCGCTGTGACGGCGTTGAATGTTCGAAGTCTGATCGACGAACGACTTTTATTTCTTCTCTTTGTGTTTTGCAACAACGCACCGAGAAGAAACAGGCAAAATGTGTCGCAATTGCATAACTGGGTGAATTATGGCCAGGAGAGTATCTCACGAAAAAGTTATGGTTTTTTTTTTTTTTTTTTTTTTTTGAGCACTTCTGATGACCGATCGACGGAAAAGTCAAACCTCGCGATCTTCGACAACTTCGGCAGGAGGAACGAAGTGGAACAAACCGAGTTGGTACAATATATGCGGCATTCCATATCAGTTCAGACACTTAAAAATAAATTTTAAAATTCACAAATAAATTTCTAAAAATGAGATGATATAATTCCAGCAGAAATACCAAATTTCAAACGAAAGAAAAAATTTGGATGGTCTTTTAAATTATTTATTACTTTTTATTAAGCCACTTGTATCTCGAAAACGAAAACGTATGTTTTCGATTTTTATGGCCTGGTGAGCGAAAGATTTGTTCAAATTTAATTACGTTATTTTGAACGAAATTTATGGCAAAATATACAAAAAATTAATCTGCTTAAGGTGAAAATTTTCGGATATTGGTGCGAGCTTAATTCCTTAAATTGTGGTAGAAAAAATCAAATTCGTAAGTAATCAATGAAATTCATAAAATAAATTCTTTCACCTTGAACACGTGAATTTTTTGCTTATTTTATCATAAATATCGTTCAAAATTAAGCAGTTTCATTTTTTTAGAGTGTCGATGTAAATCATTTTAGAGATACGAATATTTTTGTGAAAAGTATTAAATAATTTAATAACCAATCGAAAAAATTTAAAAAAATAACAAATTTGCAGTCTATTGTAATTATATCATCTGATTTTTAGACATTTTTTGGGACTTTTTTTTTCTTTTTCGAGCGGCTGAACTGATATGGAATGCCTCATATATAGTGTAAGAGCAACAGCGTGAACATCGAACTAAGGGCGTGCGAAAGATAATAAAATCTGGCGAGCAATCGAGACCGCGGCGAGAGTCAGCAAAAAAAACGCTACTGGCTTTTGCACGATTGACGATGGTGAGCGAGCTCTTTATTGCGCCGGAGGCGTACCGAGTTATGCTCTGTTTGTGCTTCTCTCCAAATTCTCGGCGGCATAATAAACTCGACCCTGGAGAGACATTACGTTCGAGGGGCGTCAATTGGTTGAGCCGATTGCACGCTTGATATACAATTTGACATCTTATTAGATTTACATTTAGCTTTATGCTCAAAATGCGAATTATTAATATTTATGTTGTAATTAAAAATTGGTTACTCCATCGCCAGATATGAACATCACTGTTAAAAAAATCTACCGGAAATTCACAGTACAGAACTGGAAGTTTTTTTTATAAATGACAGATTTATACCAATTAATTGATTAAAATAATTATCATTAGATGACTGAAAATAAGTATTTGTGTCTTAATCAATATTATAGTATTTTAATGAATACTTTTAATGAACAAAAAAATTAGTTAAAATATAACATATAATATAATATAATTGAAGTTTATAAATAATTTTTTTTTAATTGTTGATACCTGTACAAATACAATGATTAAAATAAATGGAATTTCCTCTCGAATCAAAATATTAATATTACCTGGAATTTTCTCATTCAACCCTTCTCGATTTACATATTTTCTCAATAATTTTAGTTAATTTATATTTAGAATTAGAATTTTAAAAAATGTAATCATTTTAATGTAATACTCTTTGTAACAATGTTGTTATTGATTAAAAAAAATAATTTTCTATTTAAAAATAAATAATCGCTTAAGACAATTTTCATGATAGTCGAACTATTGACCTGTGACTTTAATTACTAATCAGAATTTGGAGAGGTGGGGATTTAATTGATGTTGGGATAAATTTAACAGAAATCAATTAAAGGTCAATTGACCGGGGATAAAATAAACTGGGACCAAAAGGAGTGCTACCTCTGGAAAGTCGTATCAATTTGCCATTTTAGACGGAATCACCTTATACAGAGTATAGTCAGTAAGCATAATATCGAATCGCTGAGCGATTGTATATTTCGAGCGGAAGCGGGCATGTACACGAGGTCGGAGGTTACACGCTGATAGTGACGTCATAAGAGCACGGGGAGAGCTTGTTAACTCTTATTTTATCACGGTGTATTATCAGAGCGAATAACCCGTCTGCGACGCGATAACTTTTAAATGTAAAGTCACCTGATAATATGTGAGAGCTTAATTGA
Source organism: Perithous albicinctus (assembly GCA_964016905.1). Lineage (NCBI taxonomy): Eukaryota > Metazoa > Arthropoda > Insecta > Hymenoptera > Ichneumonidae > Perithous > Perithous albicinctus. The sequence goes on along the minus strand of OZ024690.1, from coordinate 16,890,252 downwards.
GATAATCGACATGTGCTCGAAATCGTCTCAAGATAATTTGACAAAATCATGCCAATGTATAACAGACGTCATGATGCCTCACGGAAGTGAAGTACCACCGATATATTACAATCGCCAACGCATACGATGATACCGCACTGTCGCAATTTATAATTATTACATTTGCGATAAGTGACATAATTATAAACTTCTTGGCTTTTGCTAACACCTTAATCGTATGGAGTCTCGTGAATATTGATTATCTGAAATTGTAACGGAACGAAGAATACGTGAAGGTGTTTATTACATGAGGATAATTGTGCAATTGTGTTATTTTTACGCTCGTGTACAGTTAAAAATAAAATAATTGTATATTTAAGAAAAGTTTTTTGTCGGCTATCGCCAAAAGCTTTATTTGATTAATTTTAAAGAAGAAAAATTGGTGAGTATTGAGATTTGTAAGGAAAAGTACAAGAATCCAAAAAGATCTTAATAATCGGAACATGATAGGAGCAGAAAGTCAAGTGGAAGATTTATTAATAATAAAAAATCGTTATTATCACTAAATGTGAATATTCCAATATCTTCCATGTTAACATGACTATTTACAATTGTCAAAGTTACAAATACTTTATTTGACTAGGCTAAGCATTATTATTATTATATGTATTTTTTTTAAATGTGTAAAGGACAAAATGATTTTGTTACTTATTTATCACCATTATTTCTTACGAAACCTATTAGCGCTTTGATTTTACAATATTATTTTTTACTGTGTTAAAAACTAAACTTTTTAATTGCATTTTTATGGATTTTGTCACCCTAGCTTACCTTAAAAGTAGGCTTATTTTTTTTTTAATCATAAATTCAAGACTATTGAAACAATTAAAAACAGTGTCTGCCACACTGTTCGTTCAATTCCAGCTTTTAATTATGATGGGTACAAAAATGGATCCTGAGTCTATGAATTTTTAAAGCATTTAATGAATTTTAGCACCCCGTCCACCTTTAAAATGGGCATATTTTTAATATTACATACAATACAATTTTCTTCAAATTTCTGTGACACGGTTTGTTCAATTTGTGCTTTAAATTATGTTGAGCAAAAAAATAATCCAATATTTCAATTTTCAGATGATCGACATCACATGCAACGTGGGCATGTAAATAATATTAATATTTAAAAATATTAAAAATATTTAAAAATATTTTTGGAGATTTTTCACAATGTAAACCAAAAATAAATATATTCTGTTTGATTCTATCGAGTTTATGAATTTTTAAAGTAAATCCTTTTTTCGGCAAATTTTCACCAGTCACATAAGGGATATAATTCGAATTGTTGGCGTCTTTCATCCACAATTTCTGTCTGATGATAGAACACAAGAACGTTCGAATATTCCCGGATACGAGATACAGTTTTTTGTCACAGCCCTCAGCTTCTCGTTGCCTAAGTAAGATCATTAGGCTCAGCGCGATAGGTTTTCTCAGGTGTTCTTTCGATGATCGTGGAATTACATTTCAAAGCTTCAATTTCACGTTTTCTTGCAGGATCCTTTGACCTCGTGAAAGAATGTTCACACCGTCTAACCGCTATACAGGGTGTCTCAGATTAAAAAGGGCCAGCAATATCAGACTCAGGCTTTTTGAATAAATTCGAAAAATTACACAGCGTATACGAGACAATCACGCGGCATAACGAAACGGACTTCCTTGAACGAAGAAGGCACAAGGGCTTTGCCAAGCGTATCGCGACGAGACATAGTAGCCACCATATATAGTGCGGCCACACGCGCACGCAGCCAGAACGCTTCATGCTCCAGTGGAATTAAATACGAGAGAGCGTAAAAGTTTCACGACTCTACCCCTCTACCCCCCCCCCCCCCCCCCACCCCCCCGCTTTGCAATGCCACTTTTACTCTACCAAAGACATTTAAATAACAGAGATTTTATCCAACAAACCTACTACTCTCTTTACTCTCCGAATAAAACGGGTCACGCACCGCTATAGCCTTACACTGCCTGTCTTGTTGCATTGTATGTAGCGAAGAAAACGCATACATAAGGTGTGTCGAAAATAAACTTGTTTTTTATTTTTTTTTTTGCACCCCCCAGTCAAAATTTTAGTTTTCATCCTAACGAAGGTTCTCGTTCAAGTTGGGAGTCATAGAACATTTTTTAGAGATCGATCAACGACATTTTATAATTCCGATTTGATTAACATATGACAAAAAAAAAAGAAATAAATAAAAAAAAATTATAACTCGGCCAAAAAATAAGTGTATGATTGATGGCTTATTTCGAAGGGAAGAAATTAAGCAATGTAGGATAATTTTTTAATGATCGTTCAACGAGATTTTCTAATTCCAATATGATTAAGATATGAAAAAAAGTAGAACTTTGCACATTGCTTCCTCATATGGAATTTGTTAAAATTATAAAAGTTGCAAAGAAGAACTTTGAGCATTTTCATCTTTCACAAAGCTACCTCTGTGAGGCAGATTATTTATCAATTTTCGGTTCCTCATAGAGGAAGCTTTGTGAAAAATCGGAAAAAAATGTCTAGAGTGCTTTTTCATATTGTCCTATTGAAATCTCAAAAGGAAATAAAAGCTAAACAAAAAGCGTCCCAATTTAAAAATCTGAAATATATTACGACAAAAAACGAACTTTTTGTATTTTACGATGTTTGGTTTTGTTAAAAGCTGTGTTCGTATCCAATCACAAACCATTTTTACAGCCAAAAAGATTGAGTAGTTTTTCAATCATCTTTCCTTTTTTTTTTTTGAAGGCTCTGGAACTGTGAGTTTCCATAAGCGGAATAGGGCTTTAGACTTACAATACCGTTTCCTTAAGGAACTACACAGTGTATTTTTTTTGGATACCTGGAATAGGTTTACCATTTTTGAATCAGAGTTCGAGAACATTTTTCGCTTCATTTATTTGGTAAATTGTTAGGATGAGATGCCCACTCATACAATCCCTGAGGAATCGATATTTGACGATCATATACGATACAGCATAGGTGGTACTATTGTCGATCGTCAATTGTCAACGATTGTCAATCGTCTATGTACGATAATACAAGTTAAGGAAATTCTTAAATTCTTGAACTGTTGTGGTGATCCCCATTCGAAATGTAAAAGACATGCCGTTTCTTTTCTTTATGTCAATTAAAAAAAAAAAAAAAAAAATTCTACATACATTTCTTGTCGCGTAGAATAACGTAAAAAATCGCGAACCAGATTTTAGGCAAGCTGAGGTTCGACCGTTGGTCGGGTTGGCATGGAATGCCCCATACGCATATATGCTCAATGTCGTCATAAAAATATATCATATACGTTACGCGGTGTGTCGTTATTGTTTCTAGTGGTATAGTTACAATTTACGTGGTTGTGAATCGGGGACATGCATCGCACGCGACGGTACCTTAACCCGGCGGCGATGCACATCCGGCCAGGGGTCTCGGGATCCGTGCGAGCGTATACGTGGCGCGCGCGGGAGTAGACGAATACGGGCTATACGGTGTACACCGTACAGAGCCACAACCCTCGACTCCGCGTTCTTTCTCGCCGTACTACATAATACGCTATACCACTACTACTCGCAGTAGTAGTACCTGCGTAGTACGAGACAGGCCTCCGGCGCGCATCACTCTCCCTCTTAATGCGCCGCATCGCGGAGTGCCGAGTTTGTGTCTCTTCGTGCATCAGACACATTTCACTCTGGTATATATATGCGATGGCTCTCGAGCGCGGCTGATGTGGTGTATTCTACCGAGCGCGTCGCGCACGTATAACCACCCCTTTACAATAAAAATTACCTGACGGAAAGACCGATTTCCCTCGCCTGTCTCGCGGCTGTTATACAGTAGCTTCACTATACTATAGAGTTAGGTGTAACATAAATGGACGAGTCTCAAGAAACCTTGGATGGTGCGGAGTGATCCGCGGCGACCACGAACCACGATGACTCGACGCGTTGGGCTGTGACGGTCGACGCATAGTCATTGAGCACTTTTCATGATTTCGATGGAGACCCGAGAGAAAGAAAAATATGTCTATGGTTCATCATTGGTTGATCTACCGGTTAGTCAATCTATTGGGACGATCCAAAACTGGCAAGAGTAGTACCTATCGATCTACATGATCCGACTCTTCGAAGTGACAACTCTCAAGTGTTTATGATTTATCAAAAATGTATCTCAATGCAAATATCAAAATACAGATTCTCGAAACTACCGATTTTCCAGATTCTCGACAGTCCGGTACTCAGTTTCAGTTCATTCAGTTTTTCACTGAATTTCCTGAAGGGTCGCAATGCTTTTTTAGGACATTTGGCATTGAAGAGCCTCGTTAAAGATGTTTTCACGTCACAACTCGGTTTTTTTTTACCAATCTGAGACCTAAAACCCCAAAAAAAACCATTGTGCAGAATTTTGGAGTATTGAAATGCGTACATTTCGATATCGGCAAAGAAAGTTGGTAATTGGAGAATGACGAACTTGTAAAGGATGCACTTGACGTGGTTTGGAGAATTCGTATTTGGAAAATGTGTGATTTGGACAAATCGCGTATTTGGAGAAAGTGTTTAGAGAATCCGTAATGAGGAGAGCTCCATCATTTGAATTCCCACAAATTTTGCAAAAGCCGCAGACGGATACTTTTTAAAGAGTCGATACTTTAGAGAATCGCAACATGTAAAGTCAACGTACTACCTACGAAGCTTATGGTTAATCTTGTCGAAGATCGCCAGAAATCCAACGTAAATTTTGATTCGACTCAGCGGGTTGACTAACCAGTTCATCAAAATTGGATATTTTTTTACTTACTGATGCATTGCAAGTACATTCTTAGTTAAAATATTGATTTGATTAGAGTTTAGGTACTTTGAAAATGTTAGAAATTAACAAGAAATATCAATGTCATTGAAGATACTAACAACATAATTTTGAATAATAGTTAAGCCTAAAAGATATTGGTAAATTACTTTTTTAACGTTATTTATCAAATTCGATAGAAAGCGTTATTTATTTTTAATATGGGATGAATTCTCTTTATTTAAATACATATGCACATTACAGATGCATACCTACATTTTTCTAATTATAATTTAACTACAGATTCTATAGATTAAAACTTTTTTTATTTTTATTTGAATAAATGGTTGAGAAGTCGCTAAATTTTTGTATATTTTTGTAGTTCCACATCACATATAACACGTCATAACTACAACCTTAGCAAATTCTTCAAAACGAGACTCTTAAAAATCGTTAAAAAATTCTTTAAAATAAGCCTGTAAAGTAGAACCTTGCAATTATCACTGCATCCAGAATTTCTATAGTCGGATTCTGGAAAGCACCTTGTCTCAAACCAAATCAGGTCTTTAAAAATGAGAATAAGTTCACTAGTATGAACTAAAAAAAAAAGCTGCCCTAAGTGAAAATGTTTATATTTTCTCTTACGGCATTCTCTTTTCATACGGTTTACATGTAATTTTGTTCCTAGCCATAAATTAATGATAATAACTACACTTATAATGACCACAATTATAATTTAACAAACATTTCACCCTGAAAAGTGACAAAGGACTTGATGGGACTACCTTATTACATGTAGAGAAGTTCCAACATTAACATAGCAAATGTTTTTATTTTTATTTACGTTCCCTGTACTGTGTGGTATGAGAACGGATGTTGATTTGTCTGAGACTGCAGCGCATCGAAACTGCTGCATCAGCAGGGATAGACTCTCGCGAGCCTTCACCGATCTTTCTTCGCGCCAAGGATTCTTTCTATTGTCTGAAAGTGCTGGACTTCAATGGAGTCTCGCCGCTTCTCGATCATTCACGCGTAGCGGATGGACCGCCCCGTGTGTCTATTCTCATCTGTGTGCATAGAAAAACTTTGGGACTACAGTAAGAGCGAGATAAACGAAACCATTTCTCATCCTCGTAAAAGATTCCTCAGCCTTTTTCGACTAATATTCATATTAAAAAATTCCACTTGTCGAATCTGCGAGCTAAACATTCCTCAAAAATGCGACAGAAGTTCATATTGCTTTCTCATGGAGGGAGCTTTTTTAAAAACAGAAACAATTTTCTTCGAGATTTTCATGTCAGGATACACAAAATTGTCTAAAACGCGAAAAAAAGAAATTTAGAAAAAACGCCTGTTTTTTCTAAATTTTCTAAAATAATGTTTTTTCTAATTTTTCTAAAATCTCCGAAAACTCAAACTCCTATATCTGAGGAACTAGTCAACCGATCGAACTGAAATTTGTCACATACACCTAAAGCAGAAAGCACTCTATTTTCATTCCAATTTTCGTTACAATCGGCAGAGTGGATACAATTTCATGACGACATGAATTTTTGAAAAAAGAAGACGTGAAGTCTTACGTGGTCGTAAATTTATCGAGTTAAAAAGATTATTACAAAAAAAGTAATGTTCCAGAATCTTAGAGATTGAGTTTGAGGCAAATCCGTAAAGAAATTCAGATATTACAGAATTTTGAAATTAAAAAAAAAAATTACGTTTCGCTCTACTTCGTCTCAGCATCGATCGCAGTTCAGCTCAATTTTTTTACAGAAACGTACTGTTCAGCGGTGCTACACACGAAATCTGATAAAGGTCGGTAAAGTGGTTTGGGTTTTATAGAAATTTGAATTTTTCATTTCTTAACTCGACTTTCAAAACATTTGACAAAACGGGATGCAACTTTAGAGACGTACGTAATAATGTTCGAAGATATTTGAAACCAAATTTTATGAATATAGACAGAGGCCTTAGAATTTTATAGTAAATTACAATTCTACATTCTCTATCATCGAAGTTTGCCAAAATACAAGGCGTGCAAATTTTGAATGACTTTAGCAATAATAAGAAAATTGTCACACCAGTTATGGAATCAATTAGGTATTAGATGACATTAAATTTAAATATTACCTGACGAATAAAAATTTCCTGAATTGCAGTTTCTGATTTTTTTAAAGCAAAGGTATTAAGTAGAACTTTGTACATTCCTTATTATTTTTTACTATTTTTCAAAGCTTCCTCTATGAGGAAGCCAACATCGATGAACATACTTCCTCATAGAAATAACTTTGTAAAATAGTGGGAAATAATGATGAAGCAATATGCAATTTTCTACTTTGCATCCTTTTTAAATACGTAAAACTATTTGTTTGAGTTAAGTTTCGATAAATTAAATAATCTCTAAATTAAATCATTTTATATTCAATATTTCGGCAGAATTTTAAATCTCATCACCACTGCCATATTGATGACCTCTTCATATTCGTAGATTAAATGTCGGCTTATACGTTGAATTTTCTCGTCAAACTGATTGCTAAATATAGCTATATCTAATCTACATGCCATATGACGATAGTTTATCTAAAACAAAATTCAACTCTAGCACTAGGCCAATATATGTGCCGCGCCAAAAATTATATAACTTATATCAAAGGTCAGCAGTATTCTTTTCGTGGATATATTTGCCAAATTTCTAATAGTCATGACGAAAACGTATATTTGTGTCAGATATTAGTAATCTTATGCTTTAGATCCTGTATTTTACGGAGCAAATAATTCTGTTCAGAAGTTCACTATTTCATTGCAGTAGAATTTCTTTCACATCTATCCGAAATTAAGTATCATAGCCAAGAAAAAGAGATATATTCAAAAATAAAGTTTCGGTAGTAAATTTGTCTACCTGGTTCAAAAATAATATTTAAAAAATACCTATCTCGTTTAACTTTTTCTTAAATGAACTCAGGTAATAATATGTGAGTCATATTGTTATCAAAATTATATATTATTTTTTTTAAATTCTATTTGGTAAAAAAGGGAAAATACGTTATTATTATTATTTAATGAGAAATAAAAAGTCGTTCAAGTCGTTGAAAAAAAAAAAATACAAAAAGTATTTTTTAAATGTTTTTTATGCATTTACATTGACAAAAGTATCTTCATTCCCATTAAAGGATGTTTTAACACTTATTTTTTTAACGTATTTTAGTAGTACGATACCAAATGACGTAAAACTGTCCAATAAGATGAATAGTGATATTTTTGTCAATGTAGATGCGTAGGATTTATTATTACATTCTTCAATATTTTTAATACCAACGATATAATTATTATAAATCTGAGACTTCTTCACATAAGAATGTATATTTTTCATTTTATTCTTTATAACAGAATAAGTGTTTTTTAAAACGACATCTAAATGATCTAAATTTAGAATTATTATTATTATTTACATAAGAATTTTGCAGAAAAAAGGTATAAAAAATGTTTTTAAAAAAATCACAAATCTCATTCCCCAGAAACTTCGGATAGGCAGCCACAAGTGTGTCATTACTTAAAAGAACAATTCGTAAATCCATGAAAATTTATTAAAACCTTTTAAAAAAAAAAGAACTTTTTTTTTCTATATATTGCCATTTAGAAAAACTTTTCAATTTATATTATATCAGCAATCTGAAACTTCATCACATAAGAATGTATATATTTCGATTTTTTTTGGATATTATAAACAGTTTTTTTAAAAATTATATGTAAATAATCTGAATTTATAAGAATTTTGCGAAGAACAATGGTATGAAAATTAAAAAAAAAACACCACAAATCTCATTCACAATCTCATTCAAGTGTGTAATTTATTTTCAAAGTGCTTCATAAACCGATAAAAAGGGATTAGAATCTTCGAAAAAATACAGAAAATCGTTTTTTTTCTAAATGTCGCCATTTAGATAAACTTTTCGATTATTAAAAAATAATAAAATCAGTATAGTCAAAATGATATGTAAGCTATCTAAATTTATAAGAATTTTGGGAAAAAGAAAGGTACGAAAAATCTTAAAAAAAAAAAAAACAAAAAAAAAATCACAAATTTCATTCACTAAAAATCCGACCGACAGCCATGAGATTCACAAGTGTGTAATTTATTAAAAGAACGACTCCATATTAATCTTATGCAAAATCAATCATTGAGCCTCACTGTCCTTTCTTTAAAAAAAAAAACATAGATGTCACAAAATCTCAACGCGCGATATATAATTGAAGCTGTTAACTCGTAATTTCTGATTGGCGTCTGAATCTATTATGCGCGCACTTCAGACCGTGAATAATTGAAACTCAGAAAATAACCATAATACCACGAAGTGTATAATAGAGATCGTTATAATAAAAAAATAGTGAAACAATAATATAAAAAAGAAAAAAAAGTGTCAAGCCCAAACGTAGCGCAGGCGTTCCGTGCTAGTTCGCTTAAATAATAAGTAAGTAATTCCTCATTCGATATCAGCGAGTGAACAAGTGCGAAAAACGAGTATTCGTCCGATCAGCTCGGAAGTCCGAGTGGAACAGAGGTGAAGCAAAGTATGAAGCCTCCTCCAGCTCCGAGAGAGAGTCCAGGTTACACGAGGCTACGAATATTATATCCCCACCTCATAGTATAATAATCACAAGACTGCCTTGGTCGTCGTTGCCGTCGTTGCGTGTGTGACAAAATGGTGGGAGAAGAACCGGCGCCCCGACAACGGCCGAAGCCAGTCTCTATAGTATATATATTAAGAGAATCGGCTATAGGGCATTCCAAAAGTGCTTATGTGGCGGGGATGAAAAGGAAGCATCACGTGGCAATCCTGGCGCCGATCTGGTGGGGGTGTCGGCTCCAACCGGCTCGACGAACCTTCTGTTCAACTTCGTGCTTCGAACGACAAGCTACAACGCGGCATTCTGACCTGGTAAGCCGCCAGTGTCGGATCGTGAGAAAGTGAAAAGGTTCTGCGCTGCGCGAGAATCCGAAAAACACTTTTAACAACTAATAACCCAACAATTACAAAACTTAAGTACGCGTAACATCGACAAACAAACAAAAGGATATTATTAGCAAAGACGCGCAAAAAGTGGGAACCTCGAGATAAAAAAATTAAGCACGATTATAATAACGAAGAAAAAAAAAAACTTCGTAATCGTCGAGTATAAAATTACTACATAAACGCGCTGTAAGTTGTAATCGAAAAGTCAAGAACCCAACACTCTCTCTCTCGCCAGAACTTCCCTCCCCCCCCCCCCCCCCTCTAATTCGCGTTCAATATTCACGAACAGAATTAAATTAATCATAAAAAAAAGAAGAAAAAAAAAGAACGAAGCTTAAAAGCAACCGCAACAACCTCTCCAAAGGATCCAAATTATTACGCTTATTTATTGAACGAAGGAAGAAATAAAAACGAAGAAGAAAAATCGAAGAAAACTAAACGTCTTGAAACGTATAATTTATTTGTCTAGTGATTTATCGATTTATATACCTGTAATATAATATAAAAATTAACCGAACTTAAAGTGAATTCAACCCAGAGATATTATTAACTGGTGTGTAACAAAGCATTTTCGAAGTATATTTACACTCGCGACCTAAAGTTTCGGGATTGTTAAGGACACGTGGTGTATTTGGGGATAAAAACGAAGTGTTTTTGTGCACGAGGTGATTCCATGACTGTCTTTCGCTACTCTCTCTCTCTCTCTCCCTGTGTACTGTACTTTTTTTTTTCTTCACGTTTCGCTCTGTAGCGAAACATAGTACCTGTATATTGTAAAGAGAGAAGACGAGAGGTGAGTGCCCCGGGTCGACGACCAGAGGTTTTCTTTTTTATATCTGTGGAAAAAGTGTGAGGTGCGCGCTGTGACTCGACCTTCGAGAGTGTCTAAAAGTCTTGTCCAGTGAGGACACTGCCTTTTGTTATCATTTTCTTGTCTTTTTAATCATCATCGAGGATATAAGTCGCGAGTGTCCTGGTGACTTATCCAGTTAAGAAACAAAAAAGCATAGTGCAACAATTGGAAAAAAAAGAAAACGTTCGTCGAGTGAGGCAGAAGAGCAAAGGGGCTATAAAGCCACGGTGGCCACGTGGAGTACTTGAGATCAGACACACCAAAGGCCAAGCCGTCAGCTTGAAAAGCAGTATCGCAAAATTTCACTTATAAAACGGGGTTCACAGAGATAATAAAAAAAAAAGAGAAACTTGGTGATCGTGTGTGTGAAAAACTTGCAGTTTCTCATTTTTCGTCGAACGGAAACTCAAGATCATGGATCTTCTGTGCTGCGAAACAACCGAGAACAACGAGTGCCGAGCTTATCCGGATCCAGCGCTACTTGGCGACGATAGAGTTCTACAAAATTTACTGAAGAACGAGGAACGTTACGCGCCTAGCAGCTCGTACTTTGAATGCGTTCAGAGGGACATATCGCCGCTCATGCGCAAGATCGTCGCTGAGTGGATGTTGGAGGTGAGTTCTCGGGCTGCTTTACACCCATTTCCGGTCCACGTGTCGCGCAGTCTGCAGTCAAATGTCCTTGAAATTACGCTTTTGGAATTTATTGTCTTTTCGTTTTTACCTATTAAATTTCTAATCTGATAGAAATTTAAAGAAAAAGTCCAAGCATTCCAATTAGAATGATTTATGTGATACATAAATTATTATTCACAGAATCAGACAAGTGTATATGTATTTATGTACATATTTTTTGACGTAATTAATTTATTCTCCGTTAATTTTGATTTTCCTTCTCATCTGAGTATTTCGATGTTATATTCGTAACGGCGAGAATTTTAATTCGTCTTACAACAAAATAAGTTAGATTCTGATTCTGTGGTTATAATTTATAAATAATTCTGATGACGATAATTTAATAATTGGTCACAGCATCTTCCTGCAATGTATTTTATAATGTCTGGATGTCTATGACACAATATTGGATGTTGTAACAATTAGATAATTACAGATTGCTGTAATTGTCACGCAACGGCGATCCAATATTGTTCGTCTTTGGTGATTCACGTGCTTTTTATCATCTACCTGCGTTTATTTATAATCAATGCTAATTACTTAATGCATTTAATTTTGATGAAAGATTAAATTAACATGATTTTTCGAAGTTAACTGAAATGCAGAACATTCCAGTTGCGATCAAGTTTTATTATTCACCCGCGATAAGATCAATTATAAAGTAACAAATGCTGAAAAAGTTGCATTAGCTACCAGTATCAGTTCTATCAGAAAAAAAAACACGAAACAATAAAAATTCATCTACTTTGAAAAACGCAAATTGGATCATGTCTTAAATAAAATTATATCCACGTGTGCTTTTTCACGTTCTCTTTTTAATTTCCTTTATTTCACTCGGTGCGAGAATGACTTATTTTCCGCACGACTCGCGTGTGGAATCCCATTTTCGCACCTTGTGGAATAAAATTTCGTACAATACTCGTGCTAAACACTTTTTCGCCCTCGTATCGTAATGTACTATTTTATCAGCTTTAAAAAAGAAAAAAAAATCCACGAGACGACCTATTGCAAAAACGAAGAAACAATAAAAATTGTTCAACTTTGAAAACAGCACAGAATGAACACCGTTGAAGAAAGATCGACGTGCGTCTTTTTTAAAACACCATTTAATTTTCTTTTTATCACGTTAAAGACCTAAAATATACGAGACGACCTGTTGCTTCGGCCGGCTCGGTTAACGCCTCCTTTTCCTTACTCGTGGTTCACGAGACCCTCGGGCATCCAACGAATATTATATATATATATATATATCTAACACATGTACAGCAGCGATATATAGTATAGTTCGTGGACTAACCGGTCCACGATGTGACGATCGGGACAATCTTATTATAGCGTACGGAATCTTAGAACGATAAGTTGTGGGGGGGGGGGGGGGGGTGATGATACAGGGTAGACAGACCCAGTAGTATCTCTGTCCTAAAATATGTACCGCAAAACGAATTTCATAAGTTGAACATGCAACTAATGTTTAATTCAACTGTCTATCAATAAAACTGGTGATTCTATCTTTTGTTTCTCTCTCTGAGTGAAACACGTTATATTTTGCTTTTAAATATGACCGCTTGAGAAGCACAGGAAAATTATATATTTTCATATAGGTGACATTTTTTTGAGATCTTTTTTTTTTATTCCAATTTCAACTTGTCACTGGTACAATTTAAAAAAAATGTGATTCCCAAATAGTATTTTTTTTTTCTAAAGTTTCAAGATTTCATATGTGTATATGCAAAGTTTTCATTTTGATTTTCAGGTTTTTCTGTGTTTTGTATAATAATCACAATTCTGATTATAAGCATAAAATTTCGTGACCGTGCAGAAGATAAGAAACATTTTGTTTATTTTATTGATCACTTTCTCCTTGCGGTGCATTTAATTATTGCATTGTGTATGCAAGACCTTGAAGAAGGAGAAGCGAATAACCGAGCTGGTGTATATATATAACGTATATGAAAGGTACGCCTTAGCCGGGTGGCTTGCCAACTGAAACTGTCTGGTCTTTCGCGCATTGTGCCACGTTACTCTTTCCTTCGATCTCACTCTCACCCGAGTCTCTCTTGCCCCACACGTATATACAAACACTTCTCACGCACACTCGTAGACCGGCTGCCCTCGCTTATCCCTGAATTCTCTTTATCGTGCTCGCCGTTGTGTAACGAGGGTGCGCGCGCGCGCGAGAGAGTTTTTTTAGATTGATAGACGCGATTCCGGCTTCTTCGATCGACTCTGTTGCGAATCTGCTTTACTATGCTGTGCTCGCCTTCTCCTGCACAAAGAGAAGGATGTGGTAAAAACTACCATATCTTATGGTATTCGAGAGTTATCAATAGCTTTTAATACATTTCAGTATTTCTATTTATTATAAAATTAAGATTTATACTGGGAATTATTATTTTTTTCTTCGAATGCACTATAGAACTAGTAGAAACTTCATTTTTTAATCGAAAAACAACGAGATGTCGCTATTGTTAATTCTCTTGAAATAATAAACTTGAACTTGAATTTAATTGATGATGATGTACCATTCTTTTGGATCTATATTTACACTAGCAAAGGTTAATACTTGTAAAAAGGACACGATCCGTAAAATAAATACAATTTTACTGCTATTCCTAGTAAGAAAAAAAAAAAATTAACTAGAAAACGGTGATAATTCTCGACAAATTTTTACTACATCCTTGTCTTTGCGTATGCGTGCATGTTCGCTGGTTGATTCTATCGTAAACGAACCAGAGTATAGATGCACCAAAAAAGCAAAACACGACGTGTCCTTCCCAACGTTGAAAATGCGTTCTCGACGGTATAAATTCTTCTTGTCTCCTCGGTCGCTTCTTCGTCTTCTACTTCACGGCTCGTTATACCCGTCCCGCTTGTCGCTTAGGCACAAAATGTATGACGTGATCTTCCGACAGAACGTAGGAGAACTTAAACTTTCTCACGGACTTTTGTCGCACCACGACACTTCCGCACGCATATAATGTATACATATAGCCCACCCCGTGTAAAAATTCACATGTAAAAATTGCGTGTAAGACTTGTAAATGTAAACGATTAACGTGTATACTGATGGGGTGAAGGGAGAGTATCTGTGTGTGTGTGTGTGTGTGTGTGTGTAACGTAGACAAGTTTTCCGGGAATTTCCTAGAACGGATAAGCAACAGAAGCAACGCCGCGCAATAACGCTCTCTCAGACCGGTGTGTGTAAAACGAGTCTTTGTCGAGTCAGCGCAACTCACCGAAGAGCTGGTTTAAATTCTTCGCTCTCGTTCGACGGCCATATTAGCTAATCGTACAGTGATTGGCAAACCCAGGACAAAGACAGATGCTTGTTGAAAATAATTGTAAAATCAATAATCCTCTCTTAACGAAAAAATAACTTACATTTTTCCCTTCTAACAGTCTATAGTACAATAAAATAAAAAATAGTTTTGTAAAATTTATGTGCTAAATTCGAAAAAAAAAAGAAATTTTGATCAAAATTGTTTGCATTTTATACATTCTTTTTTTAATTAAGGGTAACAAAACAAAAATTTTAATTTGTCCAAATAATTACTTTTTTCGGGTAAAATAAAATAATAACAATAATAATAATAATAATAAGTTAACGACCGAGTAATATTGTTAAAATTACTGGTCGTTTTAGCACAAAATTAATTATCGCAACAATTGTCAGAATTAACTTTAAAAATTGTTATCTCCATTATTATTATTATTATTTGAGAAATATTTGAGCTTTTATTGGACCACATCTATCGTTTTCCGTTCGATGAATTACGCTTACTACGGAGTGTGAAGTGGATGTGACTAGTGGGTGGCCAACAATTATATCGCTTTGCTCACGCTTGTCTCTCACTCATTGTCAGTAGCACTTGAAGGTGCTTGATAGTAAAGGTGCGGTTACACACCTACCGGAGCGAGGCCAACCACCATCACCGAGCACCGACGGTTTGCCAACGTGAAAAAAAGAAAAAGAGCTTTCGCGTTTCATTGGCGAGCGAGAGAAAGAGTGTATAGAAGAACAAGGCACTCCGGCAATCAGCCCGTGCCAGACTTCCTTCACTGCTCGCTATGGTAATGAGTCGTCCCCGCGCATCGACCGTTTCCGGACCGACTATTAGCTAGCGCGATCGTTTCCTCGATCTCGCCACGTGTATAAAAGAAAAAAAGAGAATCTCGCCACGTCGTTGCGACAAGAGCGGTTTGTTTTTTACCATAATCGAATTTTGCACTCGCTATACATTGGCTCATTTTGCTGTTCTTTCTTATTTTACTCTCCTGTTGCCTCGAAGGTATCAGGTTTTTTTTTTCTTATTCTGGAGAAACGTAATTAAAAGTTGTTAATTTAGCCGCTAATTACGTCTCCTCCTAATTTAGAAACGAGTTTCATTTTCAATTCCTTTAATTACTGAAAAAAGATCGGATACCTGATTCCTTAATTTAGATAATACGACTCTAAAACGAAAATAATTAAGATACACCTAATTTCAAGTCATTGATTTCTTTTTTATATTTTGGTTTGATGCGAATTTTATGTAGATAACAGCAGACATAATTACCGGTCTGAATTAACAATTACGAAAAGTATCTTAAAAAAAACAATATGAGTCTGAAAATTAAATGTGTTTACTCCCTATTTAATCAACAATTTCGTTGATTATTTTCGCATGACTGCAATTTTAAATTATTTGTTTAAAAATGTTACGCTTTTTGGATTTCAATGTATCTTCATTTCAAGTTGCATTTAAAAAGTTGCTTTTAAAAAAAAAATGAATTTGAGTTAGATTTTATTTTTGCTATTACTTCTTTCTAAAATGTATTTTTTAATTTCCCAACTAATAAACTGTTTTTTTTTTTTTTTTTTTTCAATTTAGCTAAAAATTATTTATCCCAAAATGTCTGAGCTCTGTGTATTGATTATCGTCATTGATTACACACCGACGGTGTGTTCACTGCGTAGATTCTCCACAAGAAGCTCCAGTTCGGAGAACTTCGAGCGACGAACCTCTCAGGAATTCGAATAGCTATATGCTACCAGGGCTGCTGGTTACAGACCGGGGTAAACGTGCTTTTGCACGGTCCACCAACGTGAAAGTAGCGCCAGCCCACGCGCATTTGAGACATCAGCATCACTACACACGCTCTCATCACCGTCGAAATTTCGCTGATGTCACGATATTTTTCTATTTCCACGACTTTGTAATTGTAAATGCCTCGCAACTCTTTCTGTTTATGGTTCACTATATTTGTAAGAGTGACCTTGACGTATAGTACTACCGTGGACACACACACACACACACACACACACACACACACACACGTCAGTTTGGGGACTTTTCCCAAAAAATTTCGAGATTTTTTTATTAAATAAAAATAGTAGAACCTAACCTAACCTAACCTTAATAATGTACAGGTTATAAAGATCCTAGCAGTAGTTTTAAAACCAATGAAAGATTTTAGGTTCTGGTTTTTTTATAAATAAAAATAAAAGAACCTAACCTAACCTAACGTAAAAAAAACATCTGGATTTTTCCAATCATTGGTTTTAAAACTACTAATAGGATCTTATAAAAATTCATAGGTTCTTCAGGTTCTTTTAGGTTAGGTTCTGTGTTCTTATTTACAAAAAAAAAAAAAAAAAAAAAAAAAAACTTAACCTGACCTAAAAGAAACTAAAGAACTTGTGAATTTTTAAGCTTCTGTTGGCAGTTTTGAAACCAATGATTGCATCTTAAAAACCAGAGGTTCTTTAGGTTCTGTTCTGTTATTTTTATTTATAAAAAAAGGGGAATATACTTTTTTTTATAAATAAAAATAACAGAATATATAAAGATGTACATGGATATGTACGTAACTATTCGCAAGTCTCTCTGCAGAGACGTTGAGAATGGAGCCATACAGCAGCAAACGTGACTGGACTATTCGAGCAAGCTCTTCTCTCTTTCTCTCTCGAGTTTATTGGCTTCAATTCTTGACGTTCCGGGGCAGACAGTCGCTTCGGAGTTATTAATTTTCAAAGACATTCCTCTCGCACTCCGTCGAGTCCCTCTTATAACACATGTATGTATGTACATCACCAAAGCTCTCTCTCTCTCTCTCCCTCTCTCTCCGGTAAGATAAATATGAATGAGCAAATATGCATGCATATTCCAACGAAAAACCACGGTTTCGTAATATCTGCTTCTGATTCCACGAATAGGCTCGTAGCTTTTCTTTACAAAGCTAGGAAGCTACGAGCTTCAGGGAATTGCTACAGCGAAATATACTATGTAAAGTTGGTCGACTGGGCTTGCTGCTGATGCTCTAGAGCTCGTCGTATCGATCACAGTGCAATCAGCTTTGAGACAGCTGATATACCAGGTCTGTAGTGAATCTCTCTGCGTGTACAACACACCACAATGTATTACGTAGTTTACGGTGGGGTCTGGCGTTTTGCAGGACTGGCGTCGCGTTGCTATCATCTGCTTATCTTCACGTGTATATACTAGTATGTATATATATATATATATTGGTATCTAAGGCAGGAATATTGTATCTATACTATATAACGTATATCGTATTATTTCTTTTCGCAAAATCGTTCTGATACCGGTTTAAATTTTACAGAATTCCTAGGATGCAGTACATAATCTTCGATAAGAGGATAACATACGAAACAAAGTGTACAGATAAAAATAATTGAAAAATTATTGGCGTTTTTCGTTATTTTACACGTTTTTTTTTAGATTCAAAAATGTTTAATTTATTTTCAATTCGATGAAAGTATAAGACATAGTTTAGATTTTATATTTAGATAAATTCTAATATTCGATTTTTCGAATATAAAAATGTTTAATTGTGTGAAATGAAGATACAGCGAAGGTAAACATGAACTATTTTCGAACAAAGTCCACAGTTGACGAGAATTAGATAACAATTATTGTTGACGATTTTACATTCAGAAAATTCCATACTTTTTTTTTTTTTTAGATACTGTTGTTTTATTGTAAAACTGCCGATAAAAGTATGGTAAAGATAAAAAAGAATTGCCATTGATAATTTTACAACAAGAATATTGTTAAATTAGAAGCTCAAAAAAAATTCGTCATATTTACATTTTTGTTGTTGTTGTTAAATTAGTAGTGAAAACACGATTTCGATTCACGAAAAAATAATGGTAAAGATAAGCACGATCTATTTTTGACAAAAGCGCGCAAAATAAATTAAAAAGATTATTGTTTTCAAAAATTTTCATAAAGTCATTACTTTTACAATTAAAAAAAAAACTGCAAAAAAATGGTTTAATTGTCGATAAAATTATGTAAAATACACAATTATGATTAAGAGTGACCTCGGTAGCGTGTGTTCATCCATCGCGGCGCAGCACTCTGAGGTTCTGCTAATTGGCGGCGAGTGTATTTTAGTTCGAGTAATTACGAAGGGTGTTAGGGATGGTAGAAGATAAAAAGAGTTCGCTGCATACAGACAGAGCGAGAATATAGGGGAAGCGAGTTGGTCGAGCTGACTCGGTCACGCTCATTAACCACCCTTTCATTATTTCACGATACCTTCTGTCCGTAGGCTCGCAATAACCATATACAAAATTATCCAACAAAAATATACGTTCGAAAAACAGTTCAAAAGAGTCCACAAAGCCATTTAATCGACAAATATTTACAGCTTTTCGATGCACCGAAGGTGAAGTACAATTTAACGAGCTCTTCGAGTACGCCACGCGTGTCCATCTGCAGTTTTTTGTTTTTTGTTTTTTAATAATACTGACCACCCCTGACTGGCTATCCCTTTTATCATAGTAATTTCCCTTTGGTCTCGTGTCTCTTCGACACTGTTCGATGGTAATTGCTGACGGTGGGGTAGGAGGGAGAAAAGAAAATAAAATAAAAATAAAAATAGCGCGGGCGTGACGACGTACCGTAGAGGGGTTCGTGTCGAACCTGCACTTATCGCCTCCAGGAATATAGCCTGTACTTTCGATGCGTACGCATAGCATCGTGTACTGCATGGTACGTGCTAGACGCTGCAACACCCTGACCAATGCATATGGGGCAATCTATACCATTTCGACATGGGTCAGACCCTTGGCCTCTCGGATTTGACCCAGAATTTTTTATAATACCGTTTCAGTGCTAAAAAGTACTCGCACTTTTTTTTTAGATTTTTTTCTCCCAAATTTGACTTAGTTATTATATTTTCAAATGTAACATATGGTCAGCCAGAAATGAAAAATCTGATTAAAAATCTCACAAATTCTGTGCCAAATATTAAAAATTTTAAGCCTGGATCTACAGTGGGTCGATGTACCCTTCCATTTTTTCTCCAAGCTTTTTTGGAAAAAAGAATTGAAATAAGTAGATAAAGTCAGTCCACTGTGGGCTGTTTCTTGAATATTTTTATATATAATTTTTGGGATTTTTGAGAATTTTTTCAGAATTTTCAGAAACGATTAACTTTTTTTTCTTTGCCAAAATCGCTTCTGAAAATTCTGAAAAAAAAAATAGACACGAGCGCTGGTACCCGTGGGTCTCAAATGTTGATATTTAAAAATGTTGATATTTGGCACCGAATTTTTGAGATTTTTCAACACTGACTGACCCACATATTAGTTTTCAAAAATCATAACTAAGTCAAATTTAGAAAACAAAACATTTGAGTGCCTTTTCGAGGTGGAGCAATAATATAAAAAATTATGGACCAATTCCGAGAGGTCGATGGGTTCGACCCAGGTCGAAATGGTGTGGATTGCCCCATGTACTGCAGGAACTCTTATAGGTGTACGTATATATTTCCTCCACTCTCGCCGGCAGGTTATAACAACCAGCTCGATGCCCGAGTGTGCTCAACGTCTGTGAAGAATAACTTGAAGAAGGCTAACAGAGGCGAGGTGGGGATTCGCGAAACCACGCTCACCGAGTTTATACTTACTTCATGAGAGAACCTGGGCAGTCTCAACTGCACGCTCTCCTTCAAGGATTCATTGCAGCTTCGACTTTCTTTACTTTGTATACCACAATCTGCTCCCTCCTCACCTCCAGCTATTGTAAAGTCTTTTCACTCAGAGGTTTCGAGGACGAAACGACGTACGATAAAAAAGTATCATTTCTTAAGTTGAAGCGCAAGCTTTTGTAAGTAACACAAGTTTATTTGACCATTTTGTTTTTGTATGTTATGGGCTTTTTCAACAAATTGAATTAGTACAGGAGCAGAAGAAAATTGTCGAATTTACAAAATAATGGTTGGTATGCGACAACAAAATTTGGCAAGTTTATTATTTTTTTTATAAAAAATTAATAAACTTTATTTTTTTCGATTCTGATGAAACAAATATATTGTTATTTATTTTCTGTAAAATTTCCTTTTTCTCAGTTTTTCCAAACAAAAGATTGAGCTCGAAAATTTATTTGTCTTTATTAAGCTTAACAAGAAGTAGTTTGTCGAATTAAGAAATTGTAATTTTTTTCGGATATACAAAAAAGAAAAAAATCTATCATAAAAATCCTTTTTCTTAGTAAAAATAATGAAAATTTTTCATTTGTTTATACAAAATTGAAATTTTTCACAAACTATTCTTGAACTTTTGTTTTTTTTTTTATTTTTTCTAAAACTTCAAAACTTTTCTTTTGTGTAAAATTAACAAAAAAACGAATCCGTGGAGATACATTTTTTTCATTTTTTGTTAAAAATCTTCAAATTAATTTTTACTGTGTTAGTTCGTAGTAGACGAAATCGCTTCTTCGCTATTATGTAGTATAGTAAACAGGCATTACTCTATACGTACGCTTGGCGTGTTTAAGCCACGCTCTTTTCGAGGTCGCGAGGCTCTTCTCTTCGACTGTTCCTACAGGTCTTAAAATATAAGTTAGCTCTCAACGTTTCAAATTAGTCGGCAAAGTACTTTGCAGCAGACTCTCGTTGTGCGTTTATTGGAAAATAAAAATAAGATAAAAAATCATTAATAGAGATAAATGGCTAAGTATGCTGCCCAAGGATGTTTTAATATATCGCACATTTTCTTGAGAGCAATTTTACGATCTCTTGAAATGCGTGTCGAGCAAGATCTCTCGAGAAAAATGTATAATAGCGACCAACCGGGAATTTAACGTAGTCGCGAATCTAGCCACCGACTACCGCCCGGTGGAAAAGAGACCGAAGGATATCCGGTAACGATATATCCCCAAGCATTCGCGAATTTAGATGTTATAACAGTTTTACTTGTTTCTTTTTTCTCAACATTTTTTTTTCTAGCTTTTGTTAATTTTTCAATAATATTTTATTTTTAGGTGTGCGAGGAACAAAAGTGCCAGGACGAAGTTTTTCCACTGTCGATGAATTATCTTGACAGATTTTTGTCCATCTGTCCAATAAGGAAGTCACAGCTTCAATTACTCGGCACTGCGTGTCTATTACTCGCCTCCAAGTTACGCGAACCTCGGCCACTCACAGTCGAAATTCTCGTTTTTTATACGGACAATTCCATCACGCTCGACGATCTATGGGTAAGTTCTTATAAACACGTGTAAATTTATTTTCTTGTCAATTGGAACAAGTGGTTAATCGACTGAAAAGCACTCGTTTCGTTCACTTCATCTTCCGAGTTACAAAATTATGCAATTAAAATGAAATTTTTATAATTTACAGTAAAACGAATAAACAATATTACATAAATGATAATTGTATTTTTTAAATGGATTTTTCAAAATGAATCTATTATCTTAAACGAAGAAATTTTAATATTTCACAAAATTAGAGTACATCAATCAAAAGTAATTAAAAATATCAATTCAACGTACTATTATTGTTATTATTTTTATTATATAAATAGTAGTGTTTTCATGTACTGTAAATAATAAAAATTCTATAAATAACACAGATATGATCAACAAAAATAACAATATTTTTAGATGAATTTTCCAAAATAAATTTATGAAATTTCACGTAGTGAGAATATAGATGAGTATTAATTAAATAGATCAATAGTTCGATGTACAATGAATTGTAAATAATTAGCGTAAAAAGTCAGCTCTCTGTGACTCACTGATACGAAGTCGCGCAGAAAAACTTTCTTCGAGCTCTCGGTACACTTGGATTACCTGTCGGTGGATCGTCGGGAGAAGTTTCTTTGCCGAGGGGGAGGCGTCGCGACGACGAGGACGACGAGAACCGGTACATCGCCATATACGAGTCTTCTTGTATATAGGTACCAAGCCACGTAAAAGTTTCTTCGTTTTAACAAGTCCTCGTGAGGCTTTAGCGTTCTCCCCGAAGCTGAGGCCGCTTCGGGATACGATCAAAGTGGAGCAGCAACAAAAGCGATCGAACAAAATTTTCGATGTAAGATCGACGTAAAACTGAAATTTACCATGAACAGAGACTATGGAAAACAGTTGAAACGAAAGTCGCGAGTCTCTGATTTTAATCTGCTTTGGATTTCGCAATTTTGCTTGTATTCAACTTTTTTATTTTCTAGTAGTGAACGAAACGAGGAACGAAAACAGCTTGATAATCAAATGGAACGTTGACTCTGTGAATAGCGAAAACTATTTGTGGATTCACTATACCGTGGTTGACGGCAGTTGTGGTATTGAGAGACGGAAAGAGAGAGGGAGAGAGGAATCGAGAGCCGGTTTACTATGTTACTGTACTATAGTAGTATCACGTGCGGCTCTCGCGAGCGTGGGTACGACGAAGCAATTACGCGAGTCGAGTACAATGGCACTATGTGGCGCCGCTTCGAGAGACCCGGGAATATTCCTTTTCCACAAGCTTGTGCTCAAAACTGTTTTGCTGAATGAACGCTGCAGCAGCCATAAAAGAATTCTCAAGTTCTTCGTTTTGCTCTAGTTATAAATCAAATCGATGTGTTACGCACATATTCATAGACATTTTCTTTTCGCACCCTTCAAGATATTTCTCATAATTAGCAGGGTTTGAATACTTCTACACTTGCCGTTTCAAAAAATGGTCCATTTTTTAAAAGTCAACGTATCTCGAAAATAATAAGCCACAAATGTCTAAAAAGTCTCGCTATAAAAGTTGTAGTTTTGTATCTGCTTTTTGATAAACTATTTGAAATTTTATCTAGAAAATGTGGTTGAATTGGAATTTACGTTTAACTATAGTTTTAGCTACAGTTGAATGTACATTTGTTAAGCTGTATTGGAAGGTTTACGTCAGACGACACACGAGCAAATTTGTCTCGGTTTGTTCCACACATTTGCCTATTTGTTCTTCTTGGTTTACGAGACTCAATAACGCACTGTGTTAGTCTTTGTCGATGATGAAGAAGTATACTTTACTATATTTTGGCTGCATGCAAGCAATCCAAGAACTGACTTCGTAGCTTGGCTGCCATTTTTCAAATAACAGCAAAAAAAAAATTGAAACTACACTTGAAGTTTCGGGCAAACAGTCGCGATAGCCGCGAACGAAAACCTAAATAGATAAGAGCTGATATCGGAGCGTAGCATTATTTAATATGTGGGTGTGGGAAGAGGGGCGAGGGATGCCTAGGAGATTCGATTGCAATTTCGCTCGAGAGCAAAAATAGCAGATTGCTAGGGTAGCTGATCGATTACTATTGTAATTTTCTTTATACTTACACTAAATTATTTATTCTTACAATTGCATCTTTTTACAATCTATTTGTTTATTTAACTTTCACAATCCAAAAGAACTTGATTTTTTTTCTCCACAAATATTGATCACAAAAAGATATTTAGTTTTAGAAAAAAAAAGCTAAATCTGAGTAATTAATAAACTGTTGGTGTTTTTTTTTGTATTAAAAAAAACTAATACTGATTTTAAAAAAGTTAGAATCTTGTACAGAAAAATAAATAAGCGTGTGAACAATTTCGATAGATTAATATTCAGTTGATGCACCTTGGTTGGGTGTCAGAAGGTTGAAACAAAAGTCCTGAAGCTAAAAGTCCTCTCTCGTGTGTCACCTGCGTGAGTATATGCAGCGGATACACCAACTGCATAAATTGCACAAATGCGTGTCGCTGACTTTCGCAATGTTACACCTTCCGGTGCATTAGGTACGTGTCAGAGGGTGTTGTTGACAGAGTTGCAAGGTGTGCGAGCAGCTCGCGCGGCCCCTGCACGTTTTCTACACCCTATCTGCAAGCCTTTCCGGATACCTGTTGAATGCAGTAAACCCATGTGAGAGCTTAAAATTCGTTGATTGTCGTTGATTCACGGATGAAGGGTCGATAAGCTTGTTTTCGAGATCAAATTTATAACCTTAACACAAAAACTCCTGTTTGCTCGGTGCAAAAAAAAAAGGAGATTCAAGATTAATATAAAAAAATGGAGGGTCAACCCTTAAATCAATAACCAGGGCAAGATGGATCAAGCCAAAGCAAGAATTGACAATTTTATTAATTTACCTTGAGATAAAAACGTCCTGGTACCAAAAATTCATTTATATATTTACGATATTTCTAAAGTCGTTGAATAAAATAATTATTCTATATTTAATATAATAGCTGCCAACTTTTGACGGTATTTCAAACTTCATCATTCATAAAACAAACAACGATACAGAAATACTTTTTTTTCTCATTACTAAACGAAAAAAATTAAAATAAATAATATATCCAATTCTCAAAAATCCCGAAACTGAAACGCAAAAGTATTAACATTTTTTTAAGCCTTGAAGCAGAATTTAGAACCACAGAAATTATTGCATTATTTTATTTACAATTTTGTTAAACATCAAGTAAATTGTCAATTGAATGAAACAATGAAGCGTTTACATCTTTTCTTTTAAAGCAACAGGCAAACTAACAAAAATAACATTTTTCATATAGCAAAAAAAACAGGGATTAAAAAATGTTCCAGCTAGCCCCGGTCTTGTTTATTACTTTGGAACGCAAAGGGCAGTATAGGGTGGTCTGAATTCCGGCGGATATAGAGATTGCTCGCGATATTAGGATCATGTGTATATATAACACAGCTATTTGGTGCACAAGGCAATGTGCAATAATGCCTGGTGGAAATATCTATAGGGAAGAGCGGGTATATATTGAAGCCGGGTGTAGAAATATATTACGTGTTATATACAGTAGTATGAAGTGTGTGATCGGCTGGCTCGCGCTGATCCGCTGGAGCAACAAGCGGCGGCGTCGTCGTCGTCGTCGTCGTCGCAACCAGGGAAGCAGGTGAGAGCCAGGTGGTGGCCCTGGAACGAAGGGTGTGTTGTGTTGCACCGGGCCCCGTTCTCGACTGCGCCAGCTGCTGCATCTTTACTTGCGTCGCGACGACCCCGTCTGTATTATATACTTACACTCCACCCCTTCGTGCCTTCCGTTGCTTCCTTCCTCTCTCGGTCGCAAAGAAAGAACCAAGGAAATAACAACAGTGCTGTGCAAGAAGGACCAGGCTAAAGGAAGCTGCCAGCACACAGTAGGGAGACAATTGCATTTGCAATGACGACCGAGGGAATTCTCAACTGGCTCGAAAGCGTGCCCGATGCGGGACGTCATCGACAAACTTACAGCATTGTAAAAGGAGTCTGCGAGAGTTTTATTATCGCGACAGCTGCATGAATTTCTAAGCAATGCCCTAATCATATTTTACGTACATTCACCAAGATTATTGTCGTAACTTTATATCTCTTTATTCTGTATGATATTAAAATTGCCAGAAATAATTAATGATCAAGATCTATACGATCTTTTAATTGATTTTAATTTTTTGCAAAAAATGTTGTGGTGCAATTGAAATATAAATTTAATCCTACTGCCAAGTATATTTGATGAAATATACTTTTATTATTATTCAAATAATGAATATTCATATTTGAAATAGGTTTTTGCGATGAAATCTAGGAAGATTTATATACTATTGCATATCCGTGAAGGGAATTGTAATTAATTTATGAAAATAGTGTATTATTCGTTAACTTTATATTTATTTTTTTAGAGAAATCTAACGCTCAGCATAAGCTTCATACAGAACATTAAATACTAGGATTTGATATATTTTTGAAAATTCAAAAAGAAGAGAAAAGTAATTGTTTCCTACCACCAAGTATGACAAACAATTTACCGTCGGTTAAAAAAAAAGCGTTCTGAGAACCAATTCTACGAGGTAAATCAAATAAACCGGAAAAAGTCTTTATTTGAATTAGGCCTTCAATTAATCTTTAAGATGATGATTAAGATGATGAAAAGACTATATCTTTTTGTAAAAAGCGGTAAATTGTTTGTAATCATAATTAGGGTCGGAAGTCAAAATTATATTTTTTTCATTACTTTCTAACGAATTTTTAAAAAATTTTATTCAATTTGCGGAACATCCTGAAAAGTATGTTTAATATATATATTTTTTTAATTTTCCTAAAAAGTGTATAAGTCTATTTTGTCTTTATATTCGGACAACGAATATTTAGATTAAAAATATTTCTGATGAAATCTTTCATAGTTCACAAATAATTACTTTGCATCTAAAATTCGTGATATTTTAATATAAAATTTTCAGAAAAAAGAATGTAAGATGTTTGTAAAGCTTAAAATGTCCAAAGAATTACGAGTATATCGTTGGTTACACTATTAAAAATTACATCCTTACAACGCATTTTACTTAAAAATAGGTGAATAAAATTCAATTATATCTCTTGAATTTTAATCGTGCCATAATTCTGCATTGATTTACTAACAATTCATTGATCATCATCGATTTATCCCGAACTTAAATGGGTTGCGTAAAATTCTGAGGTCAGAGTCTCAATAATCTTAACACACACCCGCTTGTGCGAATTTAACACTGTGAAGAGTGTTACTATTATCACAAAATCAGTCAACACTATTCAATAGACCACACGTTGGATTTTTAACATCGATGTTCATCAAATATTATACGATGTACAGAGTTAAAGAGACGATGGAGGCGCAGGTGCATCGATACACGTAGCACGTTCCTTTGCGGTATATATTGCTTACGACGAGAGCCCGCTTCCTTCGCAAGTGCGTAAGAATCATACGAGTTCGATGTGGCAGGAAAGAATTGAAGGCAGCTGGTGGTTCTTTGACCGGGGCCATTGCCACGTCTCCCGGCATCGAGCTAAATGACTCCAAGAGGACTCCAAGAGAGAGAACAGGGTGTTTCACCAGAGAATGCAGAGAGCGGAAGAGACAACAAGAAGAGTGGAAAACATCGAAGACAAAGCAAGAAAAAAAAAAAAAAAAAAAAAAAGAAATGAAAAAGAATGCATTTAAGTTAAGAACGCGGGTCCGGGACATAGTAATATAGTATCGTCGACCACCTGCCCCCGCAATTAGATGGTACTCAGCACGTGGCTCTCGTGCATATTCACATTTGACTCGCGGACGCTCTGCTCAGTCTAATTTAAAGAAGAAAAAGGCCGCTGCCTTTTTTACACCGTTCGCTTTCCACCTGCCCGCTTCCTGCGCTGCTTCTGTCGCCATCTTCGTTTCCACGATCTTTCTTAAAACGCCCCCTTTACGTCCTTCTTACACTACTCCTCGTACTACGTCCGGTGCCTGGCAACTTTCGATGCTATAATAATAACACCATGAACAACTGCGCAATAATACCAGCCACATGTCGAGATCGAACGTCTTTTGATGATAAAAATATTTCATGCTCCTTGCGTTTGGATAAAATTAGATTTTACAAAGTTTCTTTTCACTCTACATGATGTAAATAATTTTTCACGGTTTTCTATTTATTTTTGTGAATTATCATTTGTTAAAAATCGTTTTCATCTCAATTTTTAGAAATACGAAAAAAATTACTCGCGTTTACTCTAATTATAAATCTATCGATTATTTATATGAAGAAAATCCATTTCTTTTTCTAATTTCTATGCCTAGCAGGTCTATAAATGTAATGATTTTTTTTTATTTCTTTTTTTTTATATTTAAAAGGTAAAACAAATAAAAGAGTAATTTTTGAATTTTTTTTTGGAGATTACAGTTTGATAATTATTTCAAAACGAGTTTTACTACTTTGACGCGTATCGTGCACGGCTGGTCAAGTGTAAACGTGATCTCTAGCTAGTTATATAATAGATTGGGGCGCATCGATGATACACCTACAGGTGCATTCACCTTGCTCATCGTATAAGATCCGTACCGGTGCATCATAGAGTGCAGGCGTTCAAGCTTGTGTCAAAGCATATGAAATAATATCAAGTATATTTTTATTATTCCCTACTTCTGCTAAATAGAATCTGCTAATTGGACGGTTGATTAATTAATTACTTCTTTATTAATTTAATGGAATATAATACGGTAATTCCTTTTTTTGCTCTTCATGACTTTGCTATGTATCGGACAATGAAGAAACGACAAAAAGAATTCAGAGGCCTCGAACGTGCTTCGCTCCTTTTGTTCTATTTATTTCCCGCTATTCATTCTAATATACGAATGCTCTAACCTACTTTAAGCTCGATGAATTTCGCGTGGTCGGACTACACATCGAAACTCTCTTTTTCACTATACCACGAGCGTTCAATATATTCAGCATTGAGTATACAATGAAAATTTCATTTTAAAGAAACTTTATACAACTAATGTCAAAACTCGAACATAATAAATTATTATTATTGTATGAAAATACATTTTCAAAGTTCTAAATTCAAGCAATTGAATTAAATTATCTTAAAATTCAAATAATTTTTTTTAAGCATAAGAACTAATTTCACTAATTTTTTAAGGATAAGAAATAATTTCAAAAAATATATTGTAGAAAGAGATTCCTTTTGTTGAATATAATATTCCCAATATTTTATATTTTTGAAAAATACAACTTCTGGTAATATTTTTAATATTTGAACCTGACGATAATTTTACGTAATAAAAATAATATTACGAAAAATCTTACCTGAAATTTCGACAGCAATTGAATGTTATTTATAAATTAAAAAGAAAATAACTTAAAATACTTATTAAAAATCTTTACAATGCAATTGAGTATTTGAAAGTAAGTGTTGCAAAGCTCAAAGATCAGACCTGGACAATAAATCTTTTATTCTACTTATTAGTGTCAATAACTGCATTTTATTCATATCCGATCCTGTAAATCACGCGTCGTAACACTTCTTTATTTTATCTTATGTCTTAAAAGTCATGAAGGAAGAAGCGCCTCGTGTTCTCCGCAACAATTACAAGCGAAAGAGACTTTTCGAGGTTTGTTAGACTCGCTTACATACATTGTCGGGTATATAGTTATATAGGAGAAGAGGCATCATTCGTATAACTCAGCCCGAGGCGAGGAGTTCGAGCACGCGGAGCAGCACAGAGCGCCATATATTTCGCATAGAAGCGTTTGGACAGTGGCTTTGGCCGAGGCCGCCGACGCCAACCAAGAGAGGAGAGACCAGCGAAAAAGGCTCTCCAACGGTTTCGCAAAGTCTCTCCTGGTGCTCGGTTGGGCCTTGCGAAATTCGGGACAGACAACGACATTGAAACCCAAGCACAACGGCAAACGCTGTCTCCCGTGCTGTATATATTCTCAATGTATGGCGAAACTGATGAATAGTAAAACGCGGGGAGTGTAAACCTAACGCTTAGAAGGATCTCTGTCTTAATTCTGATGTCCAGAAAAATGAAACGAATGTCTCGTTAATTTCCTACAAAATCCAGAAGTCCCAATGGTGGTCTTTTTTTTCGGAGATTCTTTTTGTTTTTTTTTTTAATTTTATTTCGGAGTCGACACGGCAACGGTTTTCGATGCTCTGCTGATGTATCAACGTCGATATTGCACAAAGAGAAAGAGAGAGAGAAGTTGTCTGAGCAGCTGGTAATCCTCAGGGTCACTGATACTGTAACACGCGTGTGCGATACTTTTGCCACGATAGACGATGACTCGAACGACTGTTTCGTGTTTTAATACCAGAAAAATATGATATAATCGTAGTTCACCATATTGATTATTTCAGTACAATTTAAAGTTTTTAAAGATCATGATGAATCAGAATTTGCGGATTCCTGCTGAAAGTATAAAACAATTGATAACAATCAATTTGCAGAAAAATAACACAGTTTACGTCAAGAACTCATCAGATATTTTAATGCACTTTTACATGAGTCAAATTTGTATTTTTTGTTAGATCTCGATGAGTAAAAGCTCAATTTTTCTTCTGTTTAAAGATCCAGTGAGAATTCACCAGTAAACATTATTAATAAATATTCGCCGTCTAAAAATGACAGCAATTAGTTTTTTTTTTAATCTGAAGCTACTAAAATAACAAAACTTTCCTCCTTATCGAGATTTAAAATGCAGCAAATTACTCAGTGAATTCATACGACATTGATCAACGAACAAAATGCTCATTTATCGAAATCGAATTAATATTAATTATTAAATTAGTATTAATATTAATTAATACAAATCAATACATTTTGTGTCTTAACAAATGTTGTACAAAATAAATTCTTGGCATGAACTGGAATTGTTTTTCTGTAAATTGATTGTCATGCATTTTTCAAACTTCAAGCAGGAATCCATGAATTTGGTTTCACTTGCTTTAATAACAGTTTCCTTTTAAAGATGTGCACTAACAATTATTTGGGGAGTAGTGTCTGGTGTTTTCATTGACGTTCCTCACTAATTTTTGCTCGGCATTAGAAATAGTCTGGCTACGAGGCCATCGATATGGTAGCCAACCCGGGCTAGCTTCGTCGTTCGTTTTTTGCTAACCGCCAGAGAGCACACACGGAGAATTGATGATAGGTGGGGGCGGTGACCGCGACTCGAGGCCACACACGAGCAGCTCTCGTTCGTGTTCCTCGGGTGTCTATAACTTTGCGAATACCTAGCAAAAAGAACGAACTCTGAGCTTTCTAACTTTTAAACGAACAGAAGAGGCTCGAACGTGTGTGCGTCTGTGTATAGAAGTGTGAAAAGACGATTCAGGCTCGATGGCCGAATGCGGATGTGACGTAGTGAGCAGAAGGCTCGGTGCGGTCGAATTTATATTATATGCTCGCACGGTTTAGGAGCCAAGAAAGCCCCCGTGCCTTGCGATCGTGCTAACACGTTCTTTGCTGTATTAACTTCAACTATATAGGTACAGTCGGATCTGGTGATGCCCTCGACACACGAGGCGATATAGTCAAAAGTACCTCGGGAATTGGCCGATGATGACGACGCTTGTGGGCGAGGGCAAGGAAAAAAAAAAAAGTTTTCCCAAACCGAGTCATCTGTACAGCAACTATTTATAAGTCTGGAAGTTTTAATTTCAATTCCGTAGATCGTCTGGGAATATTTTGATTGACAAGGTATAAACGATCCTACTGATATTCGTTTTACAATTTCCTAATCTATTTGAAATTTTAAAGAACCAGCCAATGTAATCGATCCAGTTTCTTAGAGTTACTTTGGTTCAAAATGCGGTTTCTCTTTAAAGTTATCTTTGAGACGTAATATCCCGATTTTTGGAATAAATGAATCCTTAAAAATAATAAACTAGAATCATTCACACAAAATCTTCTGAAATATTGTTGAAATAGGAAAAAAATAAATAGGAAAAAAGCTTTTCCCATAGATACTTTTTATTTTCCGTAATACTTTATAAGTATTACAACAAATGGGATCTTTCAAAGAATATTAAAATCCATTATATCCAAGTAATTAAGAAAAATTCTTAGCGAGTGATTAATTGTAGTGTTTAAAAAGGTTGAAAGATGTAAGCGTCAGTCGAATAGAACGACCGTTTTGAGAATGCAAAGTTTTGGGACTGAAGATATCTTTTTGGAGCCATAAAGAAAAACCATTCGAACCCGAAAAAGTTGCCTCAAGCCGGCGTCGATGACGCTAGCAGATGTCTTGTGAGAGTGGAGGTATACGGCTGTACCGGAATTCCTGGAAGGATCCAGGAGGACTCTCAGGGGTGCCGAAACTTCGGGACTCTCTCACGAGCTTTTGGAGAATATCTCTTGGATAAGCCGTTCGACGCCACTGAGAGAGACCTCGCAGCCGAAATAATACCGTTTTACTTAGCACTACTCCCCCTCCCCTCCCCTATCGTGCTCATGTCGGCGCGACCAAAGCGGCGATAATCCTCGAAGGACACCTATTTCAACGATATACCTGGACCTCGATATGTCCTCACACTAGATTATCAACGACCACTCAGCGAGACTTTCGAGCAGCTGTAAACGAGTCTCTCTCACTATAGTTATCACCAATTAACCTCCCACACCCCCAAGAAAAAAAAAACGTGCAGCCATCTTTATTTACTTTCATTTTTTATCTTTATTTTTATAATGCAACTTCTAGCCAATTCAGTTTTTTATATCATCGTTCGACGCATACCCGGAATTTGATAAAAATTAATTAAATCCAAAGACAATGATTGATATTCAATATGACATTTTAATACGATATTATAAATTGCGACGTTGTTGACAATTTATATAAAGTATTTGCTAATGTTGTGTCAATTGAACAGAAATAATAAATAAAATTCTTAATCAAATGTAAAATGTAATATTTACGAAATATGATGAAGGTTCAATGTTTATCATAAATTTCCAATTAAAACCTAAATCGAATAATTAATATTTCACATCACTATAATGATTGAAATTTCATTATGTCATGAAATTTCAATTCACAAAATCACCGACAACTTTGTATACAATATTTCCAATATTGTATTAATTGAACAAAAATAACACTCAATTAATTTAAAAAAAATAATAATAATAAAAAATATGAGTACGAAATGTGCGTAGTATTTCAAAGTTTAATATTTATAGCCAATTCGTCTCGTCCCACGGTTTCATTAACATTGACACAAGTAAACATTCCATCGCTTTGCATCTTCTCATCCCTCGAATCCAAAGATCTGCATAAAGAACCGGAATGCCGCGTAACCGAAGCAGATGTCTTGAGCGAAGCTAGTTCCTGGAAGTTGCCAGACATCCGAAAAGTATGGGAACAAAGTATAAAGTATAGTGGTACCAGTACAGGTATAATACATAATGCAGCAAACAGTATGTGCCGTATTAACAAGGGTGGATATTGCATAGCGGGGGCGGCTAACTTTCGGGTACATAGCGCCGTTCGCTTCGTCCACCAGCCTCCGTGTGTCTCTCACGCTGGTGGGCCATGATTCTTTCACCGCACACATAGGGGCAAATAAGGAACGCATATAT
Source organism: Perithous albicinctus (assembly GCA_964016905.1). Lineage (NCBI taxonomy): Eukaryota > Metazoa > Arthropoda > Insecta > Hymenoptera > Ichneumonidae > Perithous > Perithous albicinctus. The sequence goes on along the minus strand of OZ024690.1, from coordinate 16,856,793 downwards.
ACCATGGCCGCGCCAATGCTGTAGGAATGCGCGTTTGGGCGGACGCGACGGTGATTCTGGTTTTTTGTTGCCAAACTATGCCGCTCTCGGAGTATATAAGCCTCTCCCAAAAGCTTCCCTCTCTTTTCTCTTCTGCTTTGTACTTTATTTTTGGCCGGAATGGTAAACACCTTGCTCAGAGGCGACGCCCTACGGGCCCTTTCTCATGCGTTCCCGCATCTCTCGTTCTTCCAACAGAAAAGCCTGCAGGGTGTCTCCTCTTTCCTTTCGCAATCGCTTGTACTTTTCTCTCGCAGTCCCTCTAAGCAAGTTGCCGATGCTTCCTCCCCATTCCTCTCTGCTTCTTATATATCTTAAACGGCACAGGTAGACCATAACGGACCCGGCGAGCTGCCGAACGCTTCGACAGGGAAGAGAGTATAGGCAGATAGTCCAACCGATCCAGTTCTATCGATTCCCCTCGCTGACCGAACGAATAAATCTTCAACCTCGTTTCTTGGAATTTTTTCAGCAGGTACAGCATGAAAAAGATGTCCTTCGAAATTTTCTTTTTTTTTTTTATGAATTGTCTTTTTGAATGTTAACGCGTCAACAAACAAAAGATTTCATTAAAATCTGCAATAGAATAAAGGGGTGTTGCCTTAGACATTCACACAGACACTCCCAGATACGCTCACAAACATTTACATACAGACACTCCAATAATCCTAGTCAAAATAACTACCTCGTTTATTATACTGAAGAATCCAAATCAGAATAAAAATGGAATACCAAACCACTAATTTCTTATATATTTCTAATAATTTTTATATTATTTGCTAAAAAAAAAATTCCACTTCATTTTTCTTAGATTGTGTAATGTTACATTATATTATTATATCGTATATAGTATTTATACTCCAATATTTTGTTTAAGCGCCTATTGTAAATATGAACAAATGATTTTATGTTATAAATAAAAATATAATTCTCTCGATGAGTATTGCAATAATTAAACGAAGGGTTCGTTGACCCGTTGGTTGGAATGTTGGAGGCACTTGCAAAATTAGCCCCACAGATCTCATAATATATTATGAGCGGGGGTGGATCAAACGTTTTCGCTTATATTTGATGCCGGAATTACTCGGCAGTGCTTCCATGACTGTTGCTATAGTTTGCTCCCAGATGATCTAAAAGTGGAGACAGTGATTCACTTTCGTGTATTGCGTTACCACTCACCTACACTTTTCTCTTTCTTTCGTTTCTTTTTCTCCCCTTTTTGCATCTCGTTTCTGTCGTCGATTCGGCTGTCTGTATGGCTCTGTCTACCTACACGCTATAACATAACAGACGATGAGATGATCTCTGGAGGGGAATCGTCTCGTGTCCGTCGCCCACGTGTCTACCGTACACACTGCTGAGCGAGTATCATCGCAAGGTCGTGCTCCCGCGAATACCCTCCTAAATGGTTAGAATCTGTTTTTTTTTTTTTCCTCGTCGCAAAAATTACGAAATACGAAGCGATGACGAAGGCAACCATGATCGACTATAGACCTACGCTTTTGCGAAGGAGTTTTGGTATTATTCGTCGTAAAAATCTGAATATTTGTAAAAGTATTCTTAAACAAATTTAGCAAAATCAATAAAACATTTGTTGTTCATAAATTCTTGAAAAATACACAACATTTTATTCAAGAAAATTAATATAATAATATGAAGTCTATTATTTTTTAAATATTATTAATCTAAAATTTATTAAAATTCAGTACATCAAAAGTTGCAAAAAGACAATCTTATTTTTAATTCATCAGACACAATATAAAGTAAAAAGCCCACGTAGCACAGAATATGGTAGAAATATTTCTGATATTTCATTGCAGTTGGAATATCGTCGCAACTTTGTGAAGCAATATTGCAAAACATGTAGTTGAAAAAATACAATTTTCATTTTATGTACAATTAAACCTGTAAAATAGTTAGCATTTGTTATTTCTTCGTTGGAGAAGTTATCAAATATAGAGCGATGACGAAACCTTATATTTACAGGAATTTTTACAGAGTGCACTTTTTTAAATCCTATTTGCAACGTACCACATATTTGTGATAAAGTTCATCGGCGAAAGTGAGGTCAATTTACTTGAATAATTGTGCAATATTTCGCAAATATATTATTGTAATGCTGTTAAAATATTACATATGCAACATTTTCAGCAGACTTTTCAACAATATTGCTAGTAGATTTCAAATTTTTCTTGCAGTATTCCGATATTTCGAAGTAATATTTCTATATAATATTTTCGATATATTTCAATGTTATGTGGCAATTATAACACTGGCTATAACAAAAAAAAAACTTCAGTCCTGCTTTTTTTTTCACTGAAGTATTAAAAGCAGTAGATATATATATTTCATCGGAAGTACAGTAAAGCGAAGTTGCATTAGATTACCGGAGATAATTCTCCGCCGCAAAAGGGAGAGCTGCGTGCGAACCGATATAAGCTCGTTTTACCACGAGCGCGCAAAACGTATTCTACTCATCGCGGATCAAGCTTATTTTCTGTTGTTCCTACGAGTCTCATAGTTCCTCTATAGCATCCACTTCATTACCCCACGTTGCATATAGCTAATAAAAAAAGTTGTTCCTCTCATTCTACAACTTTACTACGATTTTACTACCTTCTCCGTTTTTCTCTCGTTATACATGCGTGGTTGTTCGAATTACTGCAGCATTACTCGAGGCCATACGTTGTCACATATATAGATATATATGTGGTAGGTAGTTACGATACGTGTATTACTCGGTAACGTGCGTAAGTGCAGCGGAGTGTCGCGACGTAAAAAAAAAAAAAAATTGGCATTGCCATCCGCGAAAACCTCGTGTGTATAGTAAAGTAGTACGGAGTTGGTAAACGAAGAGAGTCTTCTTGGTCTCGGTGAATGAAACAAAGAGCGTACACGGACGACGAAGCATTGCGGCTTCGTCACGCTCGGGACAACGGTGCCTCGTAGCCGCTGGCTTTTCGCACAGGTTTGATGTATATATATTATACATATATATATATATATATATAAGTACCTATCTCTCAGCCACGGTACGATGCGTACGCACGCGTAACGCACGATCATCTTAACTCTCGCCGACGATCTCGTCTGCGACGGTGGATGAGGGCACTGGGGTACATACGAACTCCTCCTCATTGCCACTCTTGTAAAACCTCCGCATTATAAAACGCAGTGACTAATACGCTCGTTATATATGCTTTCCACTATTCTGCGTTTTTGCGTGCCAATAAGAAACGCATGAGCTGTGTTACACAGCATGAATATCTTAATTGTTTCAGGTTTGCGTATTTTATACACACGAAGATGTCTTTTTTTTTTTAATATTTTTTTTTTAGGAGTTTTGATTGAATTTTTTTGCGATTTATATGAATAAATGAAAAGTTTTTATCCGCGGGCAGCATGAATATCTTAATTGTTTCGTATATCTGAATATTTTTGTGCCACCACGAGTATTTTTTTTTTGTCAGAAGATTTATTTTTATTTTATTTAGTTTATTTATTTATTGATTTTAAAAAATGTTGAAAGATTGATTATCATAAAAGTATATGATAGGTAAACGGTTCACAAAGCTTTCTCTACGAGAAACCCAAAATTGGCCAACGTGTATGCTCTCATAAAGAAGGCTTTGCGGATAGCAGACTAATAAAATGAGGAAGCAAAATGTGCAACGTTCTACTTTGCTACTTTTTCCCCTTATATTAATTGCTATTTTTTTTTGTTCATTGTTACAGACGTGGGAGCAGCTTGTAGTCTCAAAACTCAAGTGGGAATTGTCAGCAGTGACACCGGGCGACTTTCTTCTTCACATACTGAGTCGCCTTCCAGTGGATCCTCGAGCATGGGACTCACTTATGGTCAGAAGACACGCCCAAACTTTTATCGCTCTTAGTGCGAGAGGTAAATAGAAACTCCATTTCATTCAACGTTTTTTTTTTTTTTTTTTGCAAGTTTCTATATTTAAACCAGGCTCTCAATTATTCTTAAATGAATGTAGCTGTAGGATGAAATTAAATGCGCATACCGATATATTAAGCCTAATACTAAAAAAATATACTGGTATATTAAATTCCATTTAACCATTTTCCCACTCTGTTTATTTTATCTCCTTTTAATTTCCTCGACAGCCGTACATCAATGATTGTCGATAATGAGCCTGTAAAATACATACGGAGCTGTAATGAAAATCGATTTAAAGCGTAAAGACCTGCGTGTGCAATGGCGAGACTGTGAATGAGGTACACCTTCGAAGATTTATCCTTTGAAAAGCCGCGGTGCATCCGCGGGTCTGGCACGATCGGAAGAGTGTGCGACTGAAGGGCTCGCGACGACGATGGGAGAACGTCGGGAGCTTAAATACCTGGACGTCTGCGGGAACCATGGCCACCGAGCGTCTTCTCCTTCGAGTATTTTCCGCTCTTTCTCCCTTTCGCTCTTCGCACACACACACACACACTCCAGTCACTGGTATTCCGTACCTTTTCGCCGGTGTGTTGCCTGACGGTTGTTATTACAGCCGTACACTCGCAAAAACATTGAGTCCCGGACGACGACGACGACGAAGACGAGGAGAGATTCGTCCTTCCGTACGTCAGCTTCGAGAGACACCGAGATGATTGCTTCTCACGAGCCAAACTAGGCGCATCTCTCGGAAGATGAACCAACGAAAACGTGACTCCCTCGAACGTTCCTTCTCTTCTCTCTTCCCGGCACTTACTAAAGTGTCTCCAATTTTTCATGATTATTGCATTACCGAACGCTGTTATTTCGTAGAAAAACTAAATGCCACCAGGAATTTTCGGGCGTAATGCAGTGCCATTTAGTTCTGCTTCGTCTGGCTTCTGGTTAACTTCAATTTTCGCTTTTTCTTTTCTTTGCTTTCTACAATGTTTGCCAATTGTTCATAATTGTTAGATTACCTTTCAATCTCTGTTATTGTGAAAAAAGACAAAGAAGATTTGCAGGAAAAATGAGATGTACGATTTTATATTTCTGTGTCGTCTGCTTCCGATTGAGAATTATACTAATTTTAGAATTTCTGATCGCCTGTAATTATAAAAACCTAGAAATTTTATAATCTGCAGAACTTTTTACTCTTGCTTCGTAAAATGGTGGTTAAGTTCCTGCAATGTCTCAAATTTTATTACAATTAATGTGTTACTCCTTTAAAAAAAAAGCTTATCAAGAATTAGAACAATAAAGTCTCTTAAAAAAAGATTGACTGTCTGCTTTTGGTTTAAAGTACCTAAACTTTTGCGTTTCTCGCAGCTACGACTTGAAATATTTTTATCATATCGTTATCATATTTCTCGGTTATCTTGGCCGTTTTTCTTTTTTTTTTTTTTTCTTAACGCGAGAGTCAACGACTAGCATTAAGGGGGCGGCTTTCAAGATTATACTATATACTCAGATAAACTGTACCATTCATACTGTATTATAAATCGTGCTGTATTTTTTAAAACACGTATCTACTTATTTCTGTTCCAGAATACAAATTTTCGATGTACACGCCAAGCATGATTGCAGCGGCGAGTGTTGCAGCGGCTCTTCACGGTCTCGATTGGACGGGAAAGAGTGGCTACGGACTTTCCGGTCTTCTAGATGAGCTCACTCGCATCACTGCCATTGAACAGGTTCGATGAAATAATATATATATATATTTATATATGAATGTATTAGCTCGCATAAAATCACCGAGATATCTTGGCAATATGGGCAGCATCAAGGAACGTGAATAGCAAGATTTCATTGAATTTCCCGATGCTCAATTATCCAGACTTTTGTACAAATTCCAAGTAAAGAAAGAAATTCGAGTATCTTGATGCATATAACGCTTCATGACTCTGATCTTCCTTTCGCCTCAGCAATTTCCGATTTCAAGAGTCTGCGTAAATAAAAGAGCTTTTGCATTATGAATAACACGGGAGGGAACAGGGAAAAGTTCATAGGATTTCTTTGATATCGTTCTGGTGGGACTCTCTCGCATCCGCAGGAAGTGTCGGACCCCATTCTGGACGTCCTCTCCGACGTGTTGCAAAAAACCGTACGACTACGAATGCGAGAGAGAGAAAGAGAGAGAGAAAGAGAAAGAGAAAGAGAGAGAGAGAAGCAGCGAGAGTGACTGCGAAAGAAGGATAGCAGCAGGTGCCCGGCACATGTTTTAGCAAGAAAGTAGTCTCGAGACTGGCAACGGTATACCGACTAATATAACGACAGGTCAGATGCATGCCTCCGGGCATAAATAAACTGCATGAATGGGCCTCGGCATGGGGTCCATGCCCTGTAAGAGCAATATTTTCAGTCCACCGACGCATCTGCTGACTGAGAACAGGAAGAATCCATTGAATCTTCTCCTCACCAGTCCTGCCCACTTTCTCTCTTCATTCATAACGAAATCTTTTACTAGCTCATTTTATAGCAACGCACTCATCCAATCACTTAATTCACAAATTCATTTCAATTTTCTTAAAACAACGGAATTCAGCTACATCACTTTTTGACATTAGAAAATTGAAAATTACAGGAAATTGTAAAATGTTCAGGGAAAGGATAAGGAATATTTTTACTAGTCGGGAGTAATGAGTGGTGGTACTGAAGTTTACAAGTTTTAGAATATGGATCTATTTGGAGTTCTATAATTTAATAGTTTGACTTTTAGATAGGAAAAGAAATATAATTTGTCGAGGAAAATTTTAGTCACAGAGTTTACGAGTCACAATTTAGTTTGTTTTGATTATAAAAAAAAGATTTCTTACGACGACGTTAATTAATGTCTATTTTTTTCGTATAATTTCAGGATTATTTGCAAGGCTGTTTGGAGCAGATCGAGGAGATGGTTTCTCAAGCGCGAACCGGTGGAAATCATCAGGGGGCTACGTCAAATATCGCGAGCGCACCACAGAGGCCGCTGGGGGAACAGAACACGAGCCAGGACAAGATAATGGAACATGAGAAAGCGGGCACACCCACCGACGTGAGGGATGTTCATTTCTGAACCTGGCTCGGAGTTCTCGAGATTATAAAAATTTTCCAGAAATGCATGGGAATCGGGGCGAAGACGAATCGATTGAGGCAAAGAAGAAGAAGAAAAATGAAGATCGCGTCACAAGATCGCAAGAGCAACTCGCGCGTAACGGATAGCCTTGAACGGTATACAACCTCGAGTTCATGGTTGCGCGCCCGATTTTCTTCGCGGACGTACGAGAAGATACAAACTCCTCCTTGGCATTACGATGTTGAAGAATTTCGTCGTAACGTCGCGTTTACTTATCGACGGTGGCGACGATATTCACCTCGATGTATTTCGCGGTTTGCCAATTTCAACCAACAACCACCGCGAATATGAGGGAGGCGTGCTGGGGGAAGGCAATGCAATACGCTTTACGCATTATTGTTTAAGTAAACTTAAAAAAAAAACTTTTCTTTTTTAGCTGATGATACTATTAACGTTTATGAAAAAAGAGGAATAAAAAAAATGCACAAAACAACCTAAACAACCTAAACGAAATATAAAAAATAAAATATAGTCATATCGAGTCATTTAGCGTCTGTATATACATGAGTTAACGAAGAAGCAATGGATATATTATAGTTAGTTTCGATATTTACCTGTCGCTACATAATGTTTAACTAGTTGGAGCATTTAAACATTTTTTTTTCTAGCGGGTTATGTCGGCGCTCGACGCTTTGTATATTCCATTCGGTTCCTGCAGCGATCGAGCGTCGACACGGAATGTCACGTAGCAAAGAAATGTGCGTGTGTGTGTGTGTGTGTGCGCGCGCGTGTGTGTTTGAGAGAGTGAGCATAAGAGAAAAAGTGAGCATGAGTGGTGAAGAGAAGCGCATGTGTCTGTTATAAAAAAAGAGAGACCGAAAAAAAAAGAATAAAAAAAAATGTGAGATAACTAAAAAGAATCGATCGAAAAAAAAGGAAACCTGAAAATTTATTTTTTGCCGTTTTGCGAGAATAGAAACTTTTCTTTGCAGTTTTTACTATTACGTTTATATAATATATTTTTGAAGGAAAAAAAAAAACAAAAATGAGTAACGAAGTGGCGAATGAAAACGTTGAGTTGGATATTTTTTATGTCCGTTTGTAAATACATAGGTTTTTTTTAAGGCCCGTTCGTTAGGTTTAAGGATTACTCGTTTTATGAATATATTATTATAATGGCCGTGCGCGAAGTTTATAGATCACGAACATATTTTGAGAAGACTGTGTTGCGCAGAGTGTATGTGAAAGATAAAGAGAGAAGTAGAAGTGAAGGAAATTAGAACGTAAGCCGGCGAGATCTGAAGGAATAGTTTGTTGGGCAGGAACGAAGAGAATCAGATTATACCGACGAAAAACATAAAACTGGTTAGTACTTAAAAAGATGAAGAAATATAAAATCCTGTGTTAAACAAAAAACGAAAGAAAAAAAAGAACGAGATTCATTACCACTGCCATTGTCTCGTGGCTTACGAAAAACCTCCGACTAAACAATTATCTCGCTCTTGTGTCGATTTTTTTCGTGACATCGGGAGCCCAGTGCCACAGCAAACTAGTTACTTTATAACGTCATAACCAAATTGTAGTACAATCGTGGAAACGAGTTAAATAATATTAATAAATATTGGGAACCAAGCGAGAAAACGCACTGCCGATTACTATTTTTTTTTTTTTTTTAACCTAGAGCATCTTGTACGATGCAGTGTCGTTGTCTTACAATAATATGCATATCGTATGCTCGAAGATAACTGCCAATGAGTTGTGTTCGATGTGAATGTTCGGTAAAAATGCGTTAACAGCGGGATCGTTGAGGCTGGATAGCAAATCGAATGTACAGCGCACGAAAAAAAAAAGAAAAGAAAATGAAGAAATGAAAAATAAATGTGTAAGCGCTGATAGTACGTAAGTGTGTTTTTGATTTGATGTCTGAATGGAATCCAAGTCTTAAGCACAACTTTTTCACGAATTTCGTTTTTTTTTTTTAATATTCGCAAAGTGCTGGACAATTATATCTTCTGATAGTATGATGTATGATAGTTGAGAGAAGAAAGTGCCTTGGTACTAGGAAGTTCGTAAGTGAGTCCTCGATTGAGCCTGATGATTCACTTCATCGCAGCATATCTTATTTTTTAACGATTATTTTATGCGGATAGCACGAACCGCGAAACTGTGAAAAAAAAGAACATACATATCTCACTAACTAGACCTCCCGGATTGTTCTGTCGATGCGCGAATGCACGAACTTCACTATATATGATTTTTCAATAACTTTTTTTACAATACATTTTTGTTTAATTTTTCTGTCACGCTTGTTTTCGTTTGCGATGTTAAACAACGCGATGCCAAAACTTATTTATCGTGCTTCGCTTATCGATATTTCCGAGTGTGGGTCGGAGTCTTCGGAGCTTGCGGAAACGCTGCTGAGATTCGGAGATAGTATCGTGATTTTTTTTTCTACATAGAGTTTATAACAAAAGTTGGAATTCAGGATAGAATCACGGGTTTGTGGGAAAGAATATAATTGAATGCAATAGAAGACAAAAAAATAACAAAAAAAAAAACAAAACAGAAGAATGAAAACCGCTGATATACCTCACATCATACACATTTCACTCGATTCCCCATACCGATTGTAATTTTTAGCCCCTCCCTTGGAATCACACTTACACATTTACTTTTAAAATTAGCATACTCGTAATTTTTTTTTTTAACGATAACTGCAACTTGTAATATGTAAATGGCGAACACCCTCTGTACATATATTGTGCGTTGAGAAATGCATAGTCGATTGAAAATAAAGTATTGGTATTTTATACAATCAAAAACGATGTCGTTATGCTTACTGCGGAAACCCTCTTCTCGATTCCTAAACTATATGTGGCATTCCACGATTCATCCAGCTATCTTCAGGACGTCATGACTCTGGATTATTTTGCACTGAGTCATAATATCCAATCAGACGACATTTTTTATGCATTTATATTGCATGATTTTACCAAGCATTGCTGATTGATAGCCATCGAAATTTTTTACAATTTTTTTGTCTGTATCTGGAAAGCGAATCATCGGACACCACAAAGATCTTCAAAGAATAACGTTTCTTGTGTTTATCGAGAGTTATATGAAAAATAAAGAAAATTCGGAAGTCCCATAATCGTAAAGTTTTTTTGGCAATTATGACATGTTTGTAAATAAAAAAAAAGGATTTGGGTTCTATTGATCTTTACATATAATGTTTTGCCTTACATGGAGAATTTTAATTTATAGATAGTATAAAATAATAAAAATCAAATGAAGGAGAATTAAATAAGAAAGTAAGAAAAAAGTGATGTTTTCCGGCAAATTTATCTCCAAAAAAAACAAAATTTGAGTTTTTTAATTTTTGGCGACATATTTGGGCGGAGGATCTCGAAAGAAATGACTCAGTTGACGCTGAATGCTTCAAATGTTGTTTTTCGAAATTGAGAGATTTAAAAAAAAATTCATAATTTGCAAAATTCATAACAGCACGTTTTCTCTTCAAAATGACCTATATTTAAAGGAAAAATGGTTGAAATCCCCGCAATCATGTACGTGCTAATCAAATGGGTAATCAAAAAGGTCGTTGAGGCACCTCTAATTTTTTTTTTCGGGTCTCAAATTTATATATTTTGCGATTTAACATAAACGTTTCATGTCAGTGCCAGTATGAATAAAAAGCAATAAAGGAGAAATGACACAATAACTTGACTAAAACATTTCAATTTTTTTTCACTTAATATATTTTATAATAGTTTACTCTACTGTACAATAGTTGCCTATGACTTATCGTATATACATATATAATCTATTAGTCGTTTTTTTTTTGTAAAAGATCCTACGTATTATTCCGAGTTACAGATCTTTCTTATATACATTCTATAGATTGGCGGTACGGTGGGGTTGAAGTGTCACGTGTGCGATTTAATAGAGAATATTATTAATTCGGAGTTTCTTTTTATCCGGTTTAAAGCATTCCGATTCATACGTAAATGCGCGTAATGAGTATTTTGCAGGTAATAAATAAAATTCGTCTCTCGATGATTTTCTACATTTCGATATCTACTAGCGATCAAATTCTTTGTTTTCACACGCGGAAATATTCACTCGGTAGTCTGTTATTTGGATTTATGTGAGCTTGATAGAAACGTGTAATATTTGGCCACGGTTATTTATTTATTTCTTTTCTTTTTTACGAAAATTGGAATATCAGTTACGCTTTTAAGAGCCTACAGAATGTAAAAGTGTTTTACGCGACTGCAACAGTACAGCCCAGGTGAATTGAATACTAAAATTTTAAAAACTGTTTGCACATATTTTCCTGCAGGTAACTATGCAAACAAAGCATATAATTGCACATTTTTTCCTTTAGGAAATGTGTGCAAACCACTTGTCAAGATTTAGTACTCGATTGATTTGAATGTACGGACGTAGACTCATTTAAGAAACATTAATCGGAAAAACGAACGACAAAAACGATCGCACAAGACGCGTTTTGAGGTATTGCGAAGAATTGGAGAATTCTTTACGTCAAGTTGCCGCCATAATCACTTCTAATCTCAACAGGGCAACTAGAATACAGCGTGTAGATTATAAATAATAATATATTGTGCAACTTCGACGTGTTGTATGTACAATTCACGCGAATTTTATATATTCCCTTCGTGATATAGATCGGGATATTGTACATATGGCTTTTATCACGTCATCTTATTTGGTAAACGACATAGCAATTAGGGATACAATCTCAAGAATCCTGCGTTATAATCTCCCGCGAAGGTTCGTCGTCAGAGAAATAAAAATTCCGAAATGTACGGCACACATTTTTTTTTTAACATACCAAAATGAGACAATCGTAGATCCGTCTTTATTGCTAGAAACTCCGACGATATTTTTTTGCCACTGGCTAAATCGGTCGTCGGAACAATTGCTACAATTTGAGTAACGAGTTCTTTCTTTTCACAAGATCATTCACGTCTGCCGAAAAGTGGCGAATTCGCAATAATCACGAAGTTAACTAATCTAAGGTTCGACATGTTTTTTTTATCACCTATACGCATTTTCTCTGACTTAAACCTGCGACTCGTCAATCGAGTCACGGAAACTGACCGACAATCGTTCGGGTTTATGAATAATTCATATTTGACCGACTAAACACATCACTTTTAACTAGGGGCATGAGAGTTCTCGAAAATGTCAGTATTCGCTGCTAGAGTCGAGTAAAACGCTGTATATATATTTGTACGAATCGTAAATAAATTATACATTTAAGAAGATTATTGATTTTTAATCGGTGGTTCAAAGTATGACATTTATGACTTATTTTAATGAGAATATGTGATTTCCTCAGCGCAACTAAACGAGGTTGGCAAGTTACTATAAAGAGTAACTTGTATTATCAGCATGAATTTAGCCAGAAAAATATTTGTCACAGTATATATACAAAAATATTAACTAATTAATGGCAATTTTTGAAGAGATATATTTTTGTTCAATTTTTCGAAGAACAATCCACTTTTTTTTTACCAATTATAATGCCGCGTAGCTAATTTTATTCCTTAAAAGATGCTCTACGATATAACCACCACTATTAGTTTTTCATAATAATAGTTTTCTCTTTATGAAGTCTTTTTGTTTGGTTAACAAAAGGCTTCAATTTTTTTAACGATTAACATTATCAAATATCTAGACGGTTACATTGTATATAGCGCATGTCGAGAAACAAAATAAACCATCTCATATTAAAACTGGCAATAAATCAGGAATTATTCTTGAAAAAAAAAAAAAAAAAAAAAAAAAACAACAACGAAATTTTCTTCGAAATTAACAATAATTAGATAATGTTCTTGCATATCCATCACTATTAATGTTCCTCTGCATTAAGCCCAGATGCTGTAATAAAAATAACCTTTCGCTACTGTTATTTAAAACTTACCACAAACAAATTCTTTAAAAATTGAGCACTGTTTTGTCTAGCGCAACGCGCTTCAATGGAAAAACTCGATTTCTTTTTTTCAATTTTCAGGAACTCGCAGGCCTCTAATTGTAACGATAAAGCATGCACAAATTGTTTCACGGACGTCTTATCGATAAAACGGTGTAAAATTGGACATCACAGAACAATAATTATAAAAAACATTCGCATAACCACGTAAAAACGTAATACATATACATAATTTCGTTATATAGAGAATTACTACATATAAATTTCTCGAGGTCCCTACCTAAGTATGTACATTAACAAAAACTTGAAAGACCTTATTAAGACTAATGTCATGTCGAGATTCCGTAGATCACAATCGCGAAGAGGAAATAATGAAATAAACGAACGAATTAACAAATGTTACTACGATGAGAATTAATGGGAATATAAATATCTTTGGTACACAATTCACCGTCTGCTAAAGATTCAACAAACTTTATCTCTCTTCTCTACGTATAATCGTGGCCAGGGAGTATCGCCATTTGAATAAAGAAACCATTTTCCGATATATTCTGAAGGAAAAACTTTTCTTTTTCTTAATTAATTGAGAATAATTTAGTATAATATTAAATTTATAAGAGATTATTCACAATAATTTTATAATAATACGAATGGTATTTTTTTTTATTCCAATGACGATTATCCCTGATCATGGCAAGATCCGGCCGAATATAATTAAAGAGCTACGCGATCGCTGCACTCTTTTTTTCTTCAAACTTTATCTAGCAACATCTATTACTTCTCTTTACATTCACTGGACAGTCTTGAGTGGCGAATATGAGGAGCATCGATAGATATCTAATCTTTTTTTGTTCAGGTTTACTCACCTGTTTGGGTATTCAAAATTCGAGGAATGTTCGCACGCGACTAACATATACTGGATATTCCGTGAGTCAAACTCTTCTCCAAGACGATGTGGAATTCGCTCAACGGTTCGAGAATATGAATGAGGAAATTTAAGAGTCCTGGATTTCGCAGGAATGACGCTTCCTCGTACATGTCGGTGGTTGAACGGGCATCGCTCATTGGTCTTAGCATTGGATGAAGAAGTTGTTCCCTGGAATAAAGAATAATTAATTTAATCCTGCGAAGTGTGTTCGACGCTCTTCTAATATATTTGATATTTATTACAAAACATACCTTGCAGCTAGGCATATAAATAATTGGAATTTTCCATCTTTTCCTAGCGTCTGACTGAACGTGTTGATTTGGTCGATTAGATGACAGTAGCATCGAAGTATTGTGAATCTCTGATTACTCTCTGCGTGCGCTCTACGATCCCTATTCAGTCGTTGAGAGTAGCCGTCCATTTCTTCAAGCAATGACATTTCAAAGTTTTCTTTCACCCGAACTGTAGAAAAAGAAATAAACGTACATTGAAAATTCGATCAATATTCATGAAGATTTTTAAAAAATTGTCATCCAGTGACAATTGGTCCAATTATATAAAATAATAGCTATTATTGAATAAAGCCTGCAAAGTACAACTTTGTATATTGTTCTCGTATCATTTTCGCTAGCCATCCCAAGTAGAAAATATATTGATCATTTTTTTTGCTTCCTCCTATAATCCAACCCTGCACCTAATAGAGGAACTTTTTTTCATGAAATTTTGAGAAAAACTTTGAGAAAAGTGGTTTAGAAAACATGTCTGTATGCGTGTATGTTTGTGTTCCCAGCATTGAAAAATCAATTGTCGATAACTCCTACACTCCTACATATGACGCAACGGTGTTTGTTATGACGTTTCGTGGCCGTGTGTAACGTGGTTTGTTTATTTAGATTCTACATTTTATTTTTTACAAAGTTTCTTCTATGAGAAGGCTAAACTAGATAAATATACTTTCAATGTACCTTTGTAAAAATTCAAAAACAATGTCTAAATAATAATAATGTTTTATTTGCATATTGCTTCCTTTATTTCTACATAGAGGAAATTTTGTGGAAGGTGAAATAATGAGGAAGCAATGTGCAAGATTCTTCTTTGCTGAGATGTTTAAAAGTAAGAACTAACGAATCAAAGAACAATTTGAATGAACAAAATGTTATAATTTTGTGAAACCGATTGTCAATCCTAAACTCAATACTAATCAACCTTGGTTGCGACTTCATGTTCCCTACGGTATTGAATTTGAACCCAATCTATAAATAAGTTTTGATTTTATAGGGTGTGCAATTTTTTGAAATATTGACGTTCTAACTCATGTTAAATGAATTCAAATATGTTACAGTAAAGAAGTAATATTCAGCATTCATATATATTATGAACACAATCCCAAAATATTGGGATGATAGCCAGGTTGATTTGGCCTGAAACACCTGGTTCGCATTTGAACTTACGAAAATAATCCCAAACGTAAAAATTTCGTCCAAATATCCTCTGGTTTTTGAAGCCGTATAAAAAGGTTTGTTCCAAAGATGGTACCAAGCCTCCCTCTCCGCATAAAAGAGCGGTCAACGAGCCGTCGAGTGGTTCTCGCCTGTAGTGGTATTTCACAATTGCGTTGACAGCCTCACCTGATAGAGAATTGCATTACAAAAATGAATAGCACAAGCAAATGTAAATGCAATTTGCAGTAATTAAATACGTTTGAGTTCTATTTACCGAGCATGTGTTGTAATTCGACTTGCGACAGTGTGGGCTTTCTCGGAATACTTGGCGACCTGCATCGCGGTGGTGTCGAGCAAGTTTCCACCAATTCCTCGCTATCGATGCTTCGCGGTACGAGTGCACCGACCAGCAATCTTTCCGTCGAACTGTCGTCTATTCCGCGTCCGAGCCATCGACCGCATGGGAATTTAAACGTATGACCCGTCACCTCGTTTCGTACGACAACGTGCTCAACCATCCATTTCGGAGAGAGACCAGTATTGTCATGTCCTATTCGCAATGTCGACAGGACCCCGAGATTCTTGTGCTATAAATAACATATTTATAAATTCACGGCTGATATTTTAACGTCAGTGTAAAAGCAAACTTACGTGGAACACAAATTCCAATGCTCCTTTTGGTATAGGAACTGGATTTGTTTCGCACAATGTGCCGGAAATAGCGACCCAGCTATTTGCCGAAGTTGTCGCGGCGCTGGCCTTTCTACTCGGGAATATTATAACCCGATAGGGCAGCTTGGTCGTTGGATAGTTATTCGTAAAGCAGAAATAATCGACTGCATTCAGTGTCAAAAGATGATATAAGAATTGCTCTTTTTCCTCTTCGCACCGAAGAAAAGCAGATCTTTTATATTGGCTCCTGCAAAATGTATAGGTTAGACAATCGTTATTTCTATCTTTTATAAAATACTATATGACATTGTTTAAAAAAAATTGTTATAAACATTTATTGGAAATTTAACGTAACAGCTCATTTTCGTTAACGAATTTTACCTATTTCAAACAAAAAAGGATGTTTTATTTTCTGCTATGGATAACATAAATCCCAAACAATTCACTTTTTAAAAATAATTTCGATTAATTTTAAAAAATATTGAATATAAAAAATGTGAATCTGCTTGTTATATTCGAAACTCAGAATTCTTATTATATATTATATATTTTTATTTTTCATTACACTTTTTTTTTTTAAACTGTCGATTCGAAAAAAAAAACTGGCATCTAAGTTCATAAACTATGCGTTAAACACTATTAATGAAATGCTATTTTTTATCTGTCGCAACTTTGGGATCAAACCAATCGATGAATTTTAATTTGTGAATTTCAATATTGTTCGTGAGAAAGTGTTTTCCAGCCCGAATATAGGAATTTATGTCAGTTAAAAAAATACACATTCTTTCAAACAGTTTAATTTATGAACTGTGTGACATGGACACGGGCCATAGAAAAAATTCCGATACTCGAACAATATAGGACCACAAAAACTAAAATCTACTGACTAAATATTGGCGAAAATATAGCCTTTCATCTCACAGCATTTTGGTGCGCAATATAACTACAGAATCTCAAAATTAAAGTGATTAATATATACACTTTATGACGCGTGAATGTTAGCTTTTTTTGAATGAATAGCATTACAAAAAAGATGTTATCATCGTTTTTTTAACGGTGATCTTGATGCAACTGTTAGATTTATCTGTACAATTTATATATTCTGCCGACGCATTGATACCTTAGTAGCGCTGTGTCGGATAGCAAAGTCTTCAAATGACGAGAGAGCAATTTCTTTTCAAGCGCCAGTCGAACCCACGCTCTAGCGTAACCAATGTGAGTCTTGATGTCTGTCATTGCTTGAACATTTCTTATGTCGAACGATAGAGAATCCGGTAAAGGTCTGAGATGTTCAGGACCGATGGATTTTCGTTCTCCCATTGATCGGTGTCTCTCGGTGCCACGTGTCGGTGACACATCCGTCTCTAGCGCCAAATTCGACAAATCTGCCGCGATAATATTATTTAGAGCTTCCGTTTGTCATCACCGAAAGTTGTATTCACACGGATGCAGTCTAAAATTCTCACGCAGCATTACAATGAACATTAAATATTTAAGTTTCATGGAGGATTTTTTTTTTGGCGTTGGTGTTTAGACAAGCGAGAAAGGTTTTATAGATGTACAAACATGAATCTAAAAGCAACGGTTTCATGCAGTGCTCATGCAACATCACATGCTTTTTTTTTCTTTTCGTAAAATCATAATAAAATATAAGAACCCATTTTGTTAATTCCAAACATAAACGAATAAATAAACTCATAAACAAAAAATCAAAGAATATCGGCAAGCCAAATGAAAGGCTTACCATTGAAGTTGTCCTTGATATAAGAAGCAATTTCATAAATGTTTCGGATCTTAATGGTCGCGATCAACCGATCGGAGAACCCGTAAGATTTATTATTCGACGGTTTCTTGGCTATTGAAACATAAAAGTAAAAGAACTTAAAAAAAGAAGTAAAGTACACAATTGTCATGCTAAAATTATGTATGTGATACAATGAATATAAAATTAATATGTCAATTTTTTCTACTTCGTGATGTGGTTTAATTAAATAGTAAAAGGTGCTAACAACGACGAAGTGCAACGTGAAAATAATTGGAATTAAGAAAATTGACGTACAATCAAGTCGCTTCCGTAGCACGCACCAAGCTAGCGCTGCGTTTCCGAAATACAATAGCACGATTAATAACGATTAGGCATGATAAATAATAGCGAATTAATGATCTTTGAAATTTTGTTGTAATACTTTTATCAATTTTTAATTTATTAGTGATATAATTTGTATAACGACGATAGCTAATTTACAAGAAGGCCTAGGCAATTTTTCTAGAATTAATTTTTTTCCATTAGAGATTTTTTTTGTGGTTAAAAAAAATGTGTATTTACAAAAATGCGTCGGTTAATTGATTAAAATTTCACCCAGGTCTTGTCAGAAACCAATAGATAAGCATGTTTAATACTACAGTACGTGGAAAGTGAAATATTAAAAATCAGTCCAGTTGCTGATAGTTGATTATCGAAAGTTGATGTTAATATTGTTTATTAAGCAGTTTTATAGAAAATATATAGATGGCACTGTTTTTTTGGAAAACGATTTTACTATGGAGATACGGATTTTTGTAGAGATGAGACTTACCGGGTGAAAGAAAATTCGGATCAATAGGTTTTGCAGAGTCATTACACTCTTCTAACTCTTGGTACATCGACAGATGCGACCAGAGAGCACTTTTTCCTTGCTTATTCTGTAGCCCGTGACTCCATACTCGTTCCAAAAGATCGCAGAGACTCGCGACCAGAGTATTTTCCTCGACATCTGAGAGGGATTCAGTGCCGTGGCCTAATGCCACTGCTTCTGAACCCATTTTTTCCACTAGCATTCGTTTCGTTTTAGACTTGCAGTCCTATTAAAATGTGGAGTGTTGTTAGTGATTAATCTTTGCAATTAGTAATATTTAAATACTTTGTTTTATCGAATAATTGTAGCTAATTGATGATAGTTTACCTTGAGCAATTTCTCAACGAATGTCCAATTTGCCTGCGCTATTAAAGCCGGGCTCATATCCGCGGAAAGCTTCGTTTGGGGCCGTGGCGATTGAGTTTCTTGAGGTGTCGGCGGTTTACCATTCGTCTCGAGTGATTTCATTTTGTATTTCCATTGAGTTTGACCTCTTCGACTACTGTACACGATAATTTGATATTTAGTACAATAGAATCATGAAATATGCTGCATAGAGTCGTTCTGAAATGGCAATATTTCTTAACTTGCTACCAATTACATCTGCATTGTCTCCAGATTGCAGGTAAAAAAAAAATAAAGTATATCCAAGGAAATTAGATAATAATTAGTACTGCTTCATGTGATTTGAGTATAAAAATTTGTATTTCCTGTTTAATATAATTAAATAGCGTTTAGCGAAATATTAGTTGACTCAGTTGTAATTAACATTTGTCAATAACATCACGAATTATCAGTTGTAAAAAAAATAAGTTTCCATTTCCATCCCACTTATTACGTTGCATTTGAAAAATCTGTATTGATTGAAAGAGTTATATAAAACAAATCTAACGGTGATCTAATTACAGATTCATGATGTTTATCTTTTGGAATTTGTTTCGCGGCGAATTTCACATATCGATCTTTATTACGCAACTTATGACGGCCTTTAATTTTTTAC
The DNA here is from genome assembly GCA_964016905.1 of Perithous albicinctus. Taxonomy (NCBI): domain Eukaryota; kingdom Metazoa; phylum Arthropoda; class Insecta; order Hymenoptera; family Ichneumonidae; genus Perithous; species Perithous albicinctus. The sequence goes on along the minus strand of OZ024690.1, from coordinate 16,837,143 downwards.
ATACTAAATGGATCCACAAGCAGCTGTTATATCGTGTAAATCATTGAAAAATCATCGCAAACAATGCCCTCATTGTAATTGGATCATCTAAAGAAAATTGTTGCATGTGAACTTATTTTGTAATATCTACAATAATTCTATTAAATGGTATATAAAGCTGGACTGAAAGCTAGTTCGTTATTATTTGTTAAGACTGAATACAATATTAATCGCAATAAACACAGAGTCAATATTATTTTTAAAATTTTCAAACTAAATAATTCAGTACTAATAGGTATCCAATTACATTCATTCTGTACGTAAGATAATTGTTTTTACGGGAAATTTGTAGACATTGCACATGCTGATAAGAAATTATAAAATCGCCTATTTCGGAACCACCGTAATGGTGCGTTACAGCAAGCGTACATACGACAATTACGATTGCAAGCTACAATAGCTAAACATGTAGACAATTTTCTATACGTAAAATCTTACCGTAGCATACTATTCGTCACGCACAAAATAGGAGAAAGAATTGTGTTAGTGATTATTTTCCGTTAGTAACTATCGATATAATCGAAGGTGAAATTACCTTTGCGCCGGTTCTTTGTTCATCGCGACAGTGTCCAAAAGTGGAAAACTTCGGAAATAAGCTGCTCGATGCGGTACAATTTCAGTTGGAGGATTTGCTTCGAAATCCACGTTATTTAATTTGTGCTCTAGAGTCTTTTGGCTCTCTACGACGTTATTTGAAACCTCGTAACGCGTGGATCGAATAATACCCTCGCCTACTTTTTTCCTGTAACGAAAATGTCAATAATTTCGGTAAGCTCAATGATAAGTACACAAATGTACCTCATTTACAAAAATTTGTCCTCCACTTTCGGGCCAATCGGTAGAGTTTCTTACTTTATTTGAGCGATCCTCTGATCAAAGACCTTGATATTAAAGTCTAGCTCAGTCCAAGACGACATAACTTTGTTGTCAACGAGCGACGCAAACATTTGCGTTTCGAGGAATCTCGACAAAAATGGTAAATGCTGCGCCGGCTGATCGGACAAGAAAGTCGCTTTGTCAAATACATGCATGCTGTCACGATTATTTAACCACTCGTCTTTGTCCTACGAACAATACAAAAAATTGAATTACCGTTGACGTACATTTGAAAGAAACTTGCATTGGATTCTGCGTAATCCGAGTAGGCGAATTACCTGGCTGGGATGAATAACAAAGTGGTCGTAACCCGAAAAGAGTTGTACGAAACGATTGAGAAAAATTTCTCTAACAGCATTGTTGAATACAAGAGTTTCTTGGTACTCCTCCTGTGACGTGAGTATTTTGTCTTTTGTTACATTCTCCACAGAGTCAATATCGTCTAAGTTTATACCTAAAAGATCTTTGTTTATGTTAATTTTCCGTTGTAAAATGCATTTTTTTCTTTAACAATCAAGCAGACAATAAATTTACCTGTTTTTTTAACAATGTCTACTATTCTTTGAAGAGCGTCGGATTGCGGCAATGTTTCAGATCTGTCCCAATCGAGGACGTCGTGAAGTGAATGTTTTCTTCGTCCCAGAGGAAAACCAGAACCGGGAAGCGTTAAACTAGTCGTCATGATATCACCGTTGAGATAATTTATGACCATATTGTCAGCTCTGTAACAGATATCGTATATTAATAGCTGGAATTACTGTTCTTTTGCTTCCTCGTAGAGGAAGCAAAAAAAAGCTTTGCAGCATTGCTTCCTCATTAATTTCCATTTTTTACACAGCTATGAGGAAGCCAAAAATAATAAATAGGTTTCCTCATACAGGTGAATTTGTGAAAAATGGAAATTAATGAGGAAGCAACGTGCAAAATTCTACGTTGCATCGTTTTTTTTAAGTGACGAATGTCCCCACACGTTAGTATTATTCTTCGAAATATAGCTTATTCTATGCTTCTGGAAAAAGTTTGCATAGTTGAAATTTAAATCAATAATTCCTCTAAACCAATGGCTGTGCTGATATATTGTATATTACATTTATTTCCAAATATCTGAGCTTAAGCAGTATCACGTTTTTCTAAAAAAAATACATCGTCATTTTAATATCAGCTAAAAAAAGATAAAAAATGAGTGTGCTTTTTTCAAACTCGATAATTTGATGGACGCGTAAAAGTTTGAGCTAAACTTAAGAAAGACGCAACAAAATTACATCCAAATCCGAGGGATTGAGATACGGCCATTGATCAGTATTTGGTTGAATTAATTCAAGTATATAGCAAAATTTATTCTCAGTTCAAAAATATTTTACATGTAGAATATATTTCAAACAAAATATTATACAATTAGCACGTATATTACTCACTTTTCTGATTGGGGTACTTTGTACTTATTTAAAAGACTGCGTAGTTCAGCGATGAACTGCATTTTGTGAGGAAAGACTGGTAGTTCCTCCGGGAACTGACTACTTTGTTTATCTATATCTACATAACAGAGATTCGCCTGAAAAATGTCGAGAAATGAAAAAAGACAAATTAGCCAATTAGTCTTCGTGCTTTCTCGTAGAAGAGCAATATCGTGACAACTTACTTCGCTAGCAATTTTCAAGTTTCCGCCTTCGCTGTTGGCATGTAAGCCCATTATGAAAGGCACCGGGGCGTCCAAGAAGTGATGAAGGCTCGCCGGTAATATAGGTACGTAAACGTGTTGCCACGAGAATGGAAATAACAGAGCTGTTATGCACTCGGCAACTACCATGAGTTTGTGAAAGTCCGTGCTTCTAAGAAGAACCTGATTCTCCAGCAGAACGCAAGTGAACAATTGTATGACGGTTTCGGCGCCGAGCCAGGTGAACATGTCTTTTAGAGGATAGTCCAACATAGGAAGCTCCTGCGATGGACTGGGATGAAGTATGACGAGATCCAGAGGTGACTTGGCTGGCTCGTCGTTCGGCACGAAGAATTTTAGTGATTTACCGGGTAATGGTACCGGCACGTTGTAAAGTAAATTGTACACGTAGGATTCCAGGCTCAGACCGGGTCCGGGATGTCTAGGAACACATCTAGTTAAAGAGAAAAAAATCATAAGTTTTCTATACGTTGTGTATTATTAATTTACGTTACGGGTTTTTTTCTGTTCAGTCAAAGAAATCCCATGCGATCATTCATTCATTAGTGTGTTCAGATCAAGTAAAAAAACATCACAGGCTTGAATTTTTAGTTTTTCAATGAATGGGGTCGACTGCTCTAAATTTCGTAAAAGTTCGACGGTTTAGTTAAGTTTTTCTTTATAACTGAAGATACGTTCAATATTTTTTTATATTAAATTTGGCTGAGGTTGATAAAGCGGTTTGGATTTTACGTGATTTTGATTTTTTTTTAAATTGTGGTTTTTTTGTCCAACTTCCGCAAAAATTTGTCAAATAAGCAAAACTTTGTATGTCATGAAAATATGACACAACGGTGTTTCTTAGGACGTTTTGTAGCCGCGTGTAACGTCGTTCACTTTTTTTCACATTTTCATTTCTACAAAGCTTCCTCCATGAGGAAGTCAGAATAGATTGACATACTTCCTCATAGAGATAACTTTGTAAAAATTAAAAAATAATGAGGAAGCAATGTGCAAAGTTTTATTTTGCATTCTTTATTTTTCAAACAAACAACAAATTGCTTGATACTTCATTGATGCTTGCTCTTTTTGTAATAGTTTACGGAACTATTTTTCAAAAGTCTAGGGGCGCTTTAGCTGACGGAAATGGTCAGTTATCGAGTTAACTAATTATTTGCAAATAATTTAACGTTAAAAGACGATCAGTATTGAACTTAAGCCGAATCTTAAAGTAATTACGGATTTCGTAAGATTTCGAATCTGTTAAAAAATTAACGTTTTTGTTCTAACTCACATTAACTTTGACCAGTTCATCTAAGTACTTCTACAGAGACGAAAAATATTCAGTGGTGCTACATATTCGTTTTGGTGAAGCTCGGTGGAAGAATTCGGATTATATAGCAATTTAAATTTTTTAAAGTAATGACGTACATGCATATTACGTATTAAATTTTGTGAAAATGGGTTGAGGGGTTTGGATTTTATGAGATACGAATTTTTCCAATTTTTGTAAAAAAGAAATTAGTATCAAGAAAAACAATCTGAGAAAAACTTTCTAGTACTTTGAACTCCCGCCAGCAGAAGATATGGAAAAATTGTTCCCTTCCGCCGATTTTGAATAAGATATAATTTCATCAACAACAAAAAATTGTATCCGCTTTTCTGCCCGACAAATCGATGGAACCTTCTTTCATAGAACCAGCATCATGATGAATTAAACAAAAAATGAAATACAGTGTAAGCCATAAAATATCGTTAATAATTCAAAGAAGACACAAAAGGGTAGAATGGAATGGTAATGAACATGAAGTCGACAAGTCATTGAGGAAATTAAAACAGGAGGGTGAATTGCTTTGCGGTCAACGACTCTGTATTCACCAAGATAGCACTCACTTGTAAAGATTCGTGAGGAACGTTCGCGCCGCGTGGAGGTAGGGTTGTTGGCAGAGCAGAGATATCGATTTGGTCACTAGGAGTTTGTCTTTGGTAGAGTCGTAGTAAGCCAACGCGGCCCCAGGCGAATGTGCCGATAGCTTGAAGTGTCTCGGCAAGGATCTTGTGCTGTGACCGTCCTGGCCCCTCCGTGGCCTGAAACAGCCCGCGTTATAGTCGTGTTAAATACAAGAAAAGGCTCAACTGCGTCATTCACAGAGATAATATACACATAATCTCCAACCGCATATGCGATACTTACGCTGGTGGTGTACCATTCTGTCCGCTACTCAGCTCTGTGATAAACATTGCCTGGAGTGTTTGCATAGCTGCGCATATTTTACGATTACGACACTCCTCATAGAACACCAAACTGAAACCGTATGTCCTGTGTCCATCCTCCTTCGTCAGGACGAAGGAATGAAACGATGGCTCGACCGAGTGCTTCTGCGTCCGAAATCGTAGACCGCTTGGTAGACATAACTGTAATTTAAAAAAGTTATTAACATGAAATATTTGGATACTCAAGGGAATCGAGTCACCGAAAAAAAAAGAGATATGACAAAATGTTTTCTATTTCTTTAAAAACAAAAAAACTTGCATTTAATATTTGTAAAGTAAATGAATGTAACACATGAATCATTACCAATCTACAATTTTGTGCACTAGAATGGTACGAGAAGAAATGTAAATTTGTCACTTTTACAACTTCTAGATTGCCAGTGAACGGATTTTAGAATTTGAAGCCTTATTTTATTTGCGAGGAAGGGCTTCCCAACCTCAGTATAGAAATTTACAAAGCGGTTTACATATTTACACTAATTGCTTCAAATTTATGTTTTGAAATAAATAAAAACATTATTATAAAACTTGAATACTGAACAATTTTATATTTCTTCTCGATAAATTGCAACTTTACACCACTTGATGTACGTTTTATAAGATTAAAATGAAAGTTTTTGTTTAAAGCAATAGTGTCATCAATAAAAATATATTTTCCCATTTTTAGTTGGTCCCTTAGAGTTATTAAACCTTAAAACTGTAATTAACAATCAATAAATTTTTTGAGCACAAAAAAAGCTACGAAACAAATATTATACGTTTCCAACGACAATCATTAAATTGTACAACAAAATACAAATAACGAGTATTATCATCTGTTTTATTAATTTGAGCTCAACTGAGATGGTCTGCGACGATATTATCACGTCTGCTCTCAAAACAATGAAGTTTAAATTGAGTACTTGTGGCTTTCGCATCTTGAGATCTCAAGTATATTTACCATGCAAACAGCATGTTCGTCGAAGGGATTCCAGGGCACGGAGTCCGGATAGTGTCCCAGAACTTTGCTCTTGTAAGCTCGATCCAGTGGTGTACATTGCAGTGAGTCGCCTGTTAAACAAAATAGAAAGAAGCACATGAGAAAATGAAGGACAAAAAAAAAAAGAACGTACGAGGAGGAAAAAAAGAAGAAGAGTTAAGAATCGTTGCAGCGTTGGCAAGTCGTTATTGCGAGCACCGCGTGTGGTATCTCGAAGCTCGCGACCTGAATGAGAGACTGTTGTAGTCTTGGCAACGATCCAATCTCGAGTACCTTCTTCCTAGAGAGTTGCGAACCACCACAAGTGTCCTTTCTCCTCGAGTTAATCGTTCGCTATTGAAAATCTGCTAGACTCTCATACCGAAAAAGAGTCAGTGCGAGAGAATGAACTCGGCAACCAACAGATTTTAAAACTGCATCTACAGAATATATAAAACTCCAGATCTATAGCTACTCTTGTTCGGATAATAGAATATTGCTTTTTTTTTTTACTACACGATACGAAGAACAATGGACCTCATCCAGACACGTGTGTGCTAAAGTAAAAATTAAATCTAAGCAAAAAATGAAGAAAAAAAAGAACACACCAGGCAAAGAGGGACAAGAAGAAAAAAGAGATGCAAAGTGTACAATCTTGCATACTGCTTCTTCATGAGATCTTCTTACCTTGCACAAAGACGTCTTTATGAAGAAATATGTGATGATTCATTTTGACTTACTCGTAGAGATTGTTTAGTGAAAGTTGGAAAATAATAAGGAACACAATTGAAAGGGTTGTAAAATTTTATTACTTTTGTTTCCTCAAGCAAGAAGCTTTGTTTTCATGAATAACATTTGTTTTCGAAATTCTCATGTCGAAGCACTCAATTTGTGTGCGTGCGTGCGTGACAGAGAGGCTAAAAATCATAGCGCCATAAATCTTGAACTACTCAACCGAATCAATTCAAACTTCTATGAATTATATGGAGTACAATGTTTCTTTGGTATACTTTTTATTTATAAAAAAGGTTAAACCGTCTTGACTTTATAAGCTTTTGAAAAATTTCCGATATGATACTGTAACGCGAATAATTTTCCAGGTATCGGGTTAAGACGGGTTTGGCATAAAACTTTATAGGAGTAATACAACCTTTGGTATTAAATTTGGAGCATTTGGACGGAATCGATGAATCAGTTCAAATTTTATAGAAATTCGCATATTCGTTTCTTTCTTCCAGCGACTGATCTAAAATTTAGCATAAAACTTAAATAGAATGTGTCGATACTTGATATTAAATGTAGTGGAGGATCCAACAGAGAAATCATATTTGACGAGAATTTAACATGTTTCCAATTTTTGAAAATTCAACAATTTTCCACACGTTCAAGTTAATGAACAGATAATTTGCATGTTGGTGTAACAGGATCATCAAATTTTGAATACTATCTGGATAGATCGCTTATTACAAAAATATATGATAAATAAATGGTCCACACAGCTTCCTCTATAAGGATACCAAAATTCACCAACATACTTTCTCTTATAAAAGTATATTTTACCGAACACTGTAGACAATATCCAGTCGCTCAAGTCATATTTACAAGTTAGGAGAGTCTTCATACGTCGACAACTGTGGATATTAAAATTCAAAGCTCTATAAAATCTGGACCTTTTTATAAATTCGGTTCGAATTCAATACTGACCTTTTTCAAACATTACTCTGTTTGTAAATAATTATTTAGCATGACGAGCAAAAAAAATGGCCGCTATTAAAGCACAATAACATTTTTTTCTTTTTTTCTTTCCGTAAATAAATCAAATTCTATGAAAATCTGAATAGCTCTTACAATTATTGCTTATATTGTAATAAATACAAAAGCTAACACACCCACTTGCATGCGAATTTTAGCACAATTGAGAAAGTTGTCCTTACAATTACAAGACATTAAAATTTCCAAGTCTTGAATGTGAATGAAAGTCGGTATAGGCATTAATTCAGACATTTTCATCTAAACCTCTTTTCTGAATGTTTCATAACATTTTTAAATATCCTGACATTGTAATCTCAAACAATAACAAAAAGTTTTATGAAAAAGAAAGCTTAGTCTATGGCAGAGCAAAAATTGCAATGAATAAAATCCGAACTGATTTACGGGTTTTAATTATTCGAGTAACAGGAAATTTCACGCTGTGTATATTTTTCCGTGACTGGAAGCTGTTAATCTGTCGCAGAGTGTGCGCCAAACACGTGCGGCAATGCCTCTTTATCCTTATCCGACATTCACATTTTTTTTCCTGAAAGGGCCAGAAAAGGCTTTCATGTCGCTTGGCACCGCGGCGGACTCGTTTCCCCGGCTTGATTAAATGGATCTCACTCGATGCAAACGGCGGATCTCCTCGTGCCCACGAGAGGAGATACAAAAAAAAAACGAGACGTTTTATTGGCATTGGCCCCACGAAATAAAGGGGCAAAAAAAAAGTGTAGCTGGCTGCAACTGAAAGTAAGATCGATCGTCATCTACTCAGCTGTACATAATCTATAGAGCGCCAATGCTGTAGAGAAAGAATTGATGGAGTGTGTCTATGCCTCGCAGCAGAATTCGACCGTTTTACTATAGAGTTTGATGTTACGATTCTGTCGTTTGGTGAGTGTTTGCCGGAATCCGAGTTTAAAAATTGTTTTCGCAAACATATGCTCTTCGAGATGTCTGGACACGATTTATGTTTTACCGAGTAAAACACGTATCTTCTGCGGGAAATCTTGTAACGTTTGTAATAATTTAGGGAATTGGCAATCCGCCGGGGCGTTCACTTCGAGTGAGTCGCGTGTGAGCGGCCACCGAAACCGCAGTAAATGTATATTGGGCGAATAAAAAGCTTAGCAACATTTTTCGATTTTACCCTTTGAAGTATATTCAACCCTGGCAATTTTTTTTCGGCAGATAAAATGATCTTTGAAAAATACCTGTTTAATAACACGAAAAATATGAAAAAAAACCATTTATCGAATTTGGTAATTTAATTTTTTGTATACGTAATAAATTATCTGACTTTTTCAATTAAATATACAATTTTTTGTCAACTCTTTAAAAAAATAGAATATTTTAAAATAAAAAATAAAGATCGTTGATCGAAGAGTTTTGAAAGCAGCTTTGACAAATTATAAAAAATGGAAATCTCACGCTTGCAAGAAAATTCTTTTAAAAATCTTATGTATTCTAAAAGATTATAAAACTTATTTCAAATAATAAAACAAGTTTTATATCGAATTTTATGAATAAGTTGTTTTTCTTACAAGTTTATCAATAAATTTTTGTGATCAGTTTTATTCGAAATCAATATTCAAGGTAACTTCAATTATACGCATCACTTTTTCTAATTTTCCTCGTCTCAAAGTACACAATTTCTAATCAAAAGAAACTCTTGTTTGGGAATATATGTGTAATGGATATTTAGTTCTTTTTTTAGATTACACTTCATCATAATGGTGAAAAAAATGTCGAAATATTTGATTCAGAACAAAAAAAATCCCACATAGATTTATTAAAAACCAAATCAAAATAAAAAGAAAGTCGTAATGGGAAAAATGGTCCACTTTACAATCTACATTATTTTTACATGGTGAAAATGTTTAATTGATATTTGTGGAAAAATCTTCTTGTCTTTCTAATAAAGAGTTTACATATATTTTCACTGATATGGCAAGATAAATAAATAAACAAATGGAGTTTCAATGTAATCAAATGGTTTTTGTCTCCCTGAACCTGAAATTGAAAAAAACTGATGAAGAAGACGGAAGGGTTATAGTTTTTCGTAATCGTAGAAATTGCGAATCGATAGCGAATCATCTGGAATTCGTGAAGCTAGATCGTGACTTTAATTACGTCTGCTCGGCTACTCTCAACTCTCTCTATAACCGAGCAGAGGTCAATTTCCTCTTGATAATCGACTCCTTAGACCCGAGGCGGTGATCGAATAATAGCACCGGACGAGGTTGGCAATAGGACATCGAGATAACGATTTTTGAAGCAATGATTGAAAACCGTGCTTCCACAGAATCTGAATTATTTTATAAATAACGAAGGCAACAACGACCAAAGACACAGAAAAGAAGCCACAAATTCTTCCAGCATATTTTTTAATTCGTAAAAACATTTTTCATTTATTTCTTCAACATTACACTTTACAATAGAATGTTATAAAAATATTTGATTTTTTAATTCACGATCGTATTTCAAGTGTTGCTTATTATCGTTAGGGAATTGTGCAGGATTCCTTACTGCATGTATTCAACTACTTTTCAAAAACAATATTTGGATAAAGTAGGCGAAAAAACGCGAAAAAAAAGAGCGAAGCTTAAACAGAGATTTATTTTAAGAACTTGATTGTTAGGATGGATGTAAATCAAGACTAAGGCCACATTTATAAATCTACCATTTGTTTCTCTTAAAAAAAATAACTTTATCATAAAAATATAAAATATAATTTATCTAATTGAAATTTAAAAAAAAATTCACTTATAAAATGTTTCGTATTCTTGTCCTTGTCAAGTTGTACTTTTTAAGTAATGTTTCCAAATTTTCATTTTCATTATTTTCAAGTGTCTCAGCGCCTTTAAGAAGATATCTCTCCGGTAGATTTTGTAATGAAAGGAAATTCTAAATATACGTTATTTGTTTACCTGAAACAAAGAACGACATAAGAGCAATTTCTCCAATCACAATAACAACATAGCAGGGCCAACGTGGTGTTCACTGGCGTTTAAATAAATATTGCAAAATGCAATTTGCTCTAAAGCGACTACATCGTGTGCTCTCTGTCGTGTTCGATAGAAGCTTTTTCGATCTATAAAGAATTCATAGGCCACTACGGTTCATGTAGTACGAGAAGCGTGACATATAGAGGCAGTGTAATCACTAGCTACACATGAGTGTGTCGTATATATATCCGTGACTTGTATGAGGACGACCCTGTCTTTCTCGTACGCTGGTGAAGGCAAATTACTGTGCTTACAGTGGTTAATTGAGCGTCGCCAATTGTAATGCAATTTCTCGAAGAGTCAAACGATGTGGTATACTTATAAGTTATTAGTAACAATAGATGTTATAATAATTCTCCCTTTGTGACTTTAGGATAATAAGAGGAAGAGGCAGGACGATATTGGAGTAACTGAACTACTTAAGAAGAGTCGGCGAAATAAATTCACCATCAGAGTACATGTTCGGTCTGATAGAAGTCGGTCTTATAGAATGTGAAAAAAAAAATCGAATACCTTTTGCTTCCGTATAAAGGAAGCTTTGTATTGGTGTAAAAAAAAATAGTTTCGAGATTTTGATGTCAGAATACTTAGAATTGTCTGTAACATTCAGAAAAGTGATTTAAAAAGAAGCTGCCCTTTATTTGAAATTTGTTAATTACGTTGAAATTTTATAAGATTATAGGTTCTAAGAAAAGAAAAAAAAAGCTTGAAGACTGTGAGAATTAAATCTATGATCTATAACTATGAAGATTGATCGCTATTAAATTTGATTAAAATCGAGTTATCTAATATTACACATTTAACAGAGCTTCTGTGAGGAAGCCAAATTCAGTCAACATTCTCATAGTGTGAAAACCGAAAGATAATGTGAAAGGTGTTTTAATTAATTAAGCTTTGCATTTTTAAATTACCAATAAAGTTTAATTAACTATTTAATCCCAGGACTTCACATTCTATGTATAGCGATAACCATAAATATTTTATAAGATCAATTTGAATTTAATTGCTTTAACTGTAATTAATTGATTTCAAGAAGAAAAAAATGAGTTTGTTCACTTGGATGCTTATTGAAAATATAAAAATTGTTATCGGTGGCGTGTGCCAATGGAGAATTGCACTGCAGGTTTCTGGCAAAGAAGTTCGGGAAATGATGTGACAGATTGTAACAGCCTGGCAGAACTCCGAATGTCCTAAAAACCAGGATCATATAAATTTATGTACGTGAATGTAACAGCATCGTGACATTGATGCATTTATGAGATATATCTGAAAGGTCGACGAACCTAATTAAATGTTCTGTCTTTTATCACAGAGTGACGTGGTACGTGTGATATACGTGTAGACATCGCCGTTCGATCACTCAACTTCGGTTTATACTTCGCACGGTACATATAGCAAATGTATACAGTTCCCAACATCGTATCACAATTTTTCTAATGGAGTAGTCAAGTCTGAAAGGAGTGGTACGTCTCCTCTATTCAGACAACATTCAATATATCTATAATGGTCTTCCTCATTTTTATGCTAGGCGTGACCAAGGCTGCTCCCGATGAAATTGCCTGAACTCTTTGCTAAGACCTTCGTATAGACACTAGAACTGTAAAGCTATCGTGGAGAAAAATAATGATGTTGAAGTTTGCATCGTTGGAACGTAACGTAATTTCAAGAAGAAAATAATTTTAATGGAGGCAAGAAATTGTAGAAGGTACAAAGTGTCGGTAACGATTAAAAACAGTGGAAAAAATATTCGGTCGTGTATTTTATGGCATATTTTACAAGGGGTGATAAGTTTTAACATTAAATGTAATCATTTACAAAATTCACGGTATATTCTAGTGGAATACATATATTTACACCTCAGGGAGCAGCATTAATGGGAATTTCTCTATGAAGAAGAGAGAAAGTTTTGTTTTCATGACAATGATTTTTCACTATTTTACAAAGCTTCTTCTATGAGGAAGCCAAAATCAGTGAACGTCACAGATGCAACTTTGTAAAGTTGTGAAGAATAACGAGGAAGCCATGTTCTACCTTGCAACGCTTTTTCTTTTCGTTTTTGAGTATTATAAAGAATGTGGAAGCTTGTATAGTAGTTCTTTATTAATCCTCGTTTTTACAGAAACATCTGTATAGGAAAGTGACATTTTTTTTTAATAGAGGAAGCGCTGTGAAGAATGGAAAATAATGAGAAAGTATTGTACAAGATTCTACCATGGAAACTAGTTTTTAAAAATTATAGAAACTAAAGTATAACGAAATTTGAATAATAAGCAAATAAAAAAGCACAGTGTTCTAAAATTTCATTGCTTCAATATGTAGTATCGAAAATCATAGCCAATAACGAGAATTTATTGGATAATTTATATAAGAAATTATAGATCAGCTGCTCAGAGTATTCTCAAGTTACAGACATTATATTATGCAAGTTATAACAATCATGATTAAAAAAAAGATCTCAATGTTCTATATAATTCAGACGCGACCATCAACTTTTGAACAGATTTTGTATAAAAGATTTAGTTTTATCTCCATTTCCGAAACTTTTTATAGAGTTACAGCAATGATAAAATCTACAATTTGAATAGTCGCACGATCCGAACCACTCTACCAATTTTGTACAAATTCAACTTTGCGCAATGGTACTCTGATTCTGGTAGAATATTTCAGTTTGATTGATTGAATTTTACGAACGTTAGAACGACAGAATTCATGTCTCCCACATACAATAAAAATCTTTCGTAAGATTCAAAAGTCTTTTTAGATACGGCTCAAAATTTGGGAGAAATATAGCGTTTACAGATATTTTATAAAACATTAAAAATAACACAATGAGCCACTGTCACAGATATTATAAATTATCTGCAGTATTTTTTGGTAAACTTGTCCTTGGCGAATTAAAATAAAGTGGGGTCAAGAGCTTGTGGAACGATCTTGAATGCCATGTGAACTATGAACAATTCTTAAGATGCTAAGTTCAGGGACCTCAGAAGGACGTCTGAAAACTACATATCGAATATATCTCTAGCATGCTCTGAGAAACGATTTTGCTCGCTGCCCCTCCAAGCATTTCGTTTTTCGTCACGCGGACTCAAACGGGAGTCAAGGGACTCTTATCGTGACTCCACGCTTAGGGTGAGTCGTATAGCGTATAGCGTCGACTACATATGGCATTCCACACGAAGACGGCCACCTCTGTTTCGAGATGTTACAAAAAAAAAACTCTACATTTTTTAAAGAGTAGTGTAGAGAGTTTTAAATATGATCAAAGTATTTAAGATTTGTTAATCTTATGTTTCACCCCAAATTAAATACCGTATTTTTATTTTTGTGTTTTTTCGATTCGCTAAATATAAAAAAAGATCCATTGTTCAAACAAAATGTTTTTAAATTAAATTTAGGTCTTTGAATTTAATTTCCCCTGAAATTTTGTTGTAGCTGCGCAGATTAAATGTCGTACATTTTTTAGAGGAATAAAGTGAACTTTTTTGTTGTTGAGAGGGACAAACTTGATTTTGCTCCAAATTTCAGAAAAAAATTGTTGTGTATACAAACAAATTTGCATAATGGCAGATTCATATATTCTACAAGTTCTGTCGGGTTAAACGTTTTAAAAAATAAAATCGATTTAATAATAATAATAATACTGATTATAAAAATAGCTCTCTGCATTTCACATGTTCGAGACTGACAGAACATCTTTATCTAAAGCTTTTCTACTCTTTTCTAAAGACCCATTACGTTTATTTAATTTGACGAATTTATCTTTTATTTTTGCATTCTCAATATTTTTTTACATTTTTCTTTCGTCTTCATTCAGGTTAATTACACTTTTTTGGGTATGTATATTATATTTTGTTAATATCTTGGACATATTATGTATTTTTTAACATTTTTTTATGCCGTACATGTGTCTGATTTTGAGTAGGTATGAAAAAAAGAAATGTTATTAAAATTCACATAAAAAGTCCAACACCTTAACAAAATTTAATATACTTTTTCAATAAAATTTAATTCATGTAAACGAAAATGAAAAAAGAAAAAAAGAAATGAAAAGAAAAAGATAAAGTTTTAAGAAAGTAAATAAAGGCTAATAAATGGGGTTTTAGATAAAAAGAAAAAAGTCAAAGATGTTCTAACAGTCTCAATCACGTAAAATGAAGAGAGCTATTTTTATAACCACTATTACATCGATTTAATTTTTTTAGCAAGTAACCCAACAAAACTTCGAAGATATACATTTGCCATCATGTCAATTATTTTGTAGTTTGTATACACAATAATAACATTTTGTTCAAATTTGGATCAAAAACAATATGGTCCCTCTCAACAAAGTTGTTTTCTTTTAAATCAATACTTCTCAAAAATGCCTGAAATTTATTTTGCAGTTATGAATATTTTCGAGTAGAAGCTACATTGAAATATCTATATTTTGTGTTTGACTATTTTGTTTGTACAATCGATAATTTTTTATATGCAACGAATCGAAAAAACACTGAAATAAATAATCGGTATTCAAATTTGGGTGACATATAAGATTAAAAAAGAAAATCTAAAGCAGGCTTTCCATATTCTAGATATTCTGCACTACTCTCAAACAAATTATAAACTTTTTTGGTTACATCTCGAAACAGAGGTGGAGTTCCACACCTCATGCGGAATGCCTCGTAGCTAAGATCTGACATCCGAAAAGAAGCGATGGAGGCGCGCTGGAGTTCAAGTCGCAGTAGCATATAGGTACCATAGTCACGGCAGCCAAAGCCCGACATAAACAAACATAAAATCCCCTCCGAGCTTCCGCGGTGGGCAGACTCGCAGACTCGAGAGGCTCCAAGAGCCGTGAATCCCACACCCACGCTCTCACACGCGGTTCACACGTGTCTTTGATCGTGGCTTTTCGCGTGTACCCAACCGAGCATCTACGTCAGCCTATACCGTTGTCCCTCGCTATCAGCACAACTTTTATGTCCTCAGTCGCAGCTAAGACGGAGGTCACACGATGCCTTTGGCATCCAAGCACCCTTCAACGAATCTCGCAAAATGCGTCAAACGACGCTATTTCACCACTTTTGCCACTTCTGCTTGTTTCGTTTTTTTCTTTTTTTTTTTACAGCGAGCTATTCCGACAAACTCCCACGTATAATCCTTGAAATTTAATCTAACGTTAGGTGCAAAATCGCAAACCATGAACATAAACATGACAATACAAGTGAGTAAGTAATAGGAATTTAGTAATTTAGGAATGCCACACTAGGGTGGTCCAAAATAACTCAATGATCTTGTTTCTCGCTGTTACTCAGGAACTGAGTTCATATAGGCCTAAAACAACGATTCTAAAGTTTAAAACAAGCCTGCTAAGTAGAACCTCGCAAATTGCTTCCTCACAATTTTCTATCTTTGAGAAAGCTTTTTTTTACAAAGCTATTTCTATGAGGAAGTAAGTTGATTAGGGGGTTTCACTAATTTTTGAAAATTTACCAAAAAATTTTGTTAAGGGAGATGAGCAAGCAACGAAAAAATGAGTTTCAGAGATTTGTATTTTTCATTTCAGCCATCCGATGAATACGAAATTTAACCAATTGTTGAAACCAATTTGGTTAATCGGTTGCATTGTAAACCACATTTGTGAGTTTTCAATTCTGCGAATATTTCAGAATTGACCACTCAAAGTATTTTCCTCGTTGATGTCTCATTTTATTTGTAACAACATTCTACACCGGCTAAGCGGAGGGATTTTTTTAAAAGATCCTCAGGCCAAAGATATCCACTAATTTAGAGATTTAGAAATGTATACATTTGTAAATTAGTGCACTCACGCACACACACACATATATAAACATTTCGTACAAAAGTAGAACTTTGCACATTACTTCTTATGAATATATTTTTGAGTTTTTACAAAGCTACGTGGAAGTATGTTGATCAATCTTGGCCTCCTCATAGAGATTCTGGATTTGTGGCATTGTCATAAAGATTACTATCGAATTTCTGCAGTTACTGCTGCGAATAATGACTGCCCAGATAGAAACTATTGATATTTCCTATTGAAGTGAAGTAGTAACTGTTCGAAATTGTAACTACCCAGATACCCGCGTAAGAAACAAAGGTACCGGCGAGATCCAATCATGGAATCCAGAGCTTGACTCTTGGCGAAACTTTTGGTGAGATTTAAAATTTTTTTTGAAACTGGGATAAATTCTCAAGAATCTTGCCGAGAGTCTCGGCGGTACCATTTTTTTCCACACAGATGGTCACTACTGTTGAGTTTAAGTAGTAACTAATTCGAAAAATAACTATTCGAATAGTTATTATCTACCGTCAATAGTGACTGCCATTGAGAGTCATAATAGTATCTTTTGAATCTGAATAGTAACTATTAAGTGCTCAATAGTTTTTTTTCCCGTAAGAGCTTTAATTATGCTAAAGGTTGGGGTGTTTGATGAAATTTTGCGTGTCGTGCATTGTGAGGTACCTTTTTTGTCTACAAGCATGGTATTCGTCATCGCAATGGGGGTGCTGCGGTCAGAGGGGTAAATGAAACCCGCGGAAAGAACTAATCGACCGAAGAGGCCCCGGGGTGCTTGGACACGGCGACTGGTTACGAATAATTGTACAGGATGATTCAGAATCAGTATAGATCTTTCTTACACTATACTTTGGTCATATCTTTGTTGTTTTTTTTTTCAAAATTTTTTTCAAATTGTCCACCTAGATATTTTATATTGTTAACCATTTGATAATTATAATTATTTGTTGATAAAGAAATGTTTAAGAATGGAAAGGATTAAAAAAACTCCATGCACATTATATTTTAGTTGAACCATTTCCAATTTGGTACAGAACTTCAGAAACAGGTCATCCACAATTTCTACTACTGAATTCTTTAATATTCAATAAAGTACTGCAATGACATTCAGATAATTGTTTACGAAATTGGGAAAAAAAATGTTCATTGAAATGTTGTTGTGAAAAAAATAGTTTTAGTTCGAAATTAAGAACTTCGTTGTAACCTGCAGTGGTATGTATAGAACCTATACGTAAATCTTTGTTTCAAAAATTATAGTGGCCCAGTTGATAAAGAGTACTTCAGGTACTGTTGAGTTATTTCACAACTGAACATGCAATATTAAAAAATTGTGTTCATAGGCTAACTAAAATAACCATAATGTTTACGAACGTTGAAGTTTTGTTTTGCTGGAAAATATATAAAAGTGTTTATAATTAAAATTGATTAATTAAAAATTCTTATCGCTTATTCTTGTTGCAATAGTTCAAAAGGACGTATTTATAGAAGAACAAGATTTGTTGCGCAAGGATTTTTTTTTTTACAATTATGCCTCTTTTTGCTCTATTTTTGTACATTTCAGGAAATAATACATGAAATTAATTGAAAATTATTTACAATCTAAGTTAAAACTATTAAAAAAGACAGTTCAGCTCTTGTGGAAATTGCTTCGCAAGGGTAGAAAAATCCAAAGTTACTACAGTCTCCTTTTCAAAAAGTCTCATAAAATACAAAAAAAATTGAGTGTAAAGTAGTGAAGAGCATGTGATACATTTTTTTGTCAACGTTCTACGCCATTTTGGACACTGTTAAAAAGGACGATATAAATAAATTGATTTACCCAATAAATACATTAGTTGGTTTAATTACTATCGTTATCAGACGTCAGTTTTGGTTCTGACAACTCACTACTGTTTTTTACTTTAATGAGAGTATTGTGTATCCTATATAATTTTGTTTACCTTAATAAGAGTACTAAAAGACTGACTAAGTTTTGATTGTTTACCTCATCAGCTGACTCTGACCTTTGATTCTGAATCACTCTGTACGAAACATGTCCAGGACTCGCGAGACACGCGGGCGAGGGTATTGATTTGGGCATTGCACGCACCGAGACGGCGGGACAAACATTTTCTACGAACGGTAAGTACCATGCCTGTGATCCGGTTAACGTACCGTAAGTACACCAGTCCATATATGTTCATATATATGTATATGAACATATATGGGGTATTCCATGAGAAGTAGAATAGATTTTGGCCGAAGAACCACGAATCTGATGTCTATTGAGAATCTCGTTACTTAATATTACACAACGTGTGTCCAATAGTTGTAGGTTCCAATAAATTTTTTATCCCTTTTCCGAAACGAATAAATTTTTTCAAGGAATTCATATTCCCAGCTTCAACTTCGTATATCTTAAATGTCGATCGGGCAAAACGAAAATCTAACCAGTGCTTCGTAATCATAAAAATCCGCTCTTTTCAACAAAGCAACAAGAATAGTATAATTGTATCTATAAAAAAAAGTGTCTAGCGCCCTAAAACTACACTTTTATTGTAATCTTTGTTTTTGGTCCTTGAGGTCTACTTCATGTACTTGAAAATTTAACTGAATTTAGCTAACTGAACATTCACTCGGGTCTCGAGAGGGATAACAAATTTATTGGGGCCTATAGCTATGTATCATTGTATCATATCAAGGAACGAGTTTCTCGATTGGCGATAGATTAGTGGACCTTCAGGCAAAGTCAGTCCCACTTTCTGTGGAATATCCCATGTGTACATATATAAGCACGCGATACTCTCACAAGTAGGAATAGAAACACAGACATACGTGTTTTCTTCACTAGTATACGAAACGCACGTGCTTCTCACGTACATGCGTTACGTACATTACGTCAAGTTACTCACACACGGCGCAACAGTCCACTGTTCGTTCCGTGTATACAAAAACAAGGAGATTGGGTATGAGAGTACGAGTGTATACGTTATAGACGAGTGAGTCAGACGCAGTAGCTGCTGGTAATAGCTTTCTCGCTCTGCTCCATATGTTCGAGGCTTTAATGTACCCAGTGTGTTCGCTTCTCGACTGCACATGTACGGTACACGAGCGCTTTTCCCTTTCCTTCGTGCATTTCTCTCGCGCCCTTTCGCTCTACGTCCGATGTCGTCATCTAGGGTCACTCTCGCATAAAGGGGTCTCGAGCAGCTCTTAAGTAAGCGTTTAAAGGGCGGATGTATGCGGTTGGAAAAGAGGGAATTAGTTTAGAAACTCTTTCTAGTTAGACGCAACTGTGAAATAAAAATCTCGAATTGCTAATTATAAATAGTTGGTTTGAAATACTTCAACTATATTTTTTTTTAAGATTACGTGATTATTTAATTGTTGGAAATAGTGTAACTATATATAAAAAGGTGCATGGATCAAAAATTAATTTTTGTGTAATCTTCTTGTTTTCGTGAAAACATTTTTTTTTCGAGATTTTCATGTCTGTGCACTCAGAATGGTTCGAAACGTCGTGAAAAATGGTGTACAAAAAATGTCTACATGTGGGTTTGTGTGTTCCAGGGACAGAAAAATTAAATCGTCCATAAGACACGAACAGCACGATGGATCGAGTTCAAATTTGGCACGCAAGTTGAGCAGTAGCTCCTCTTTAATTGGTGTGATTTTTAACAAAATGTATCGATATATACAGATTTTATAGAATTTTTAATTTTTCGAAAAAATGACGTGATCGCTCTAACTTTCGTAAAAGTTCGACGATTTAGCTAAATAGTTGGTATTGAATTTCCACGAAATCGGTAAAGCGGTTCCGATTTTATAGAACTTTGAATTTATCGAAAAAAATTAATTTTGTTCTAAATCACGTCGAATCTCAACAAATCAACTTAATGTTCTGCAGACGAAAAATAACATACTGCGCTGGTACGTTCCAAATTTGGTGATGATCGGTAAAGTCGTTCGGATTTTACGCCATTTTGAATTTATGAAAGAATTAAAATTTTCGCTTTAATTCCGCAAAAGTTAAGAAAGTAAGTTAAAACTTTGTACTAGATGGAAATATGATGCAGCGATATTAATTACGGAATTTCCGTTGTGATTTGTAACGTAATTTGTTTTTTTTTCTTTTTTTCTATAGATAATACATTTTTAACTTTTAATTCGTTTTGTTGCACAAGCAACTATAAAAAGTATAGAGGTAACGATATTTAAAAAATGCTAATTAAAATGGAAAATGATGCAAAGTAGAACTTTGTACGTTGCTTCCTCATTAAAACTCATTTTTCACTAAGCTTCCTCTACAAGGAAGCCAAAATTAATAAATAAATTTCCTCATAGAGGTGGCTTTGTGAAAAATGAGATTTAATGAGGTAGCAACGTTCAAAGTTCTACTTTGCATCATTTTTTAAATATACTTTTATTGGTGTATAAATGGTTGGTCAGAAAACCCTCAGCTAAATTTTACAAGTTACCATAACTGTTTAGTGGGATCGAGTCAATGAAACTTCGGTCATGTAGTGTTAAATATCATTATGAGGAAAAGAAGACGTCATCGAATGAAGTCCTTTGGATAGTTTGTTCAGGATCATGTGCAAAATAAAGTAAGCCTAAAAGTAGTTTATAAGAATTCCAGTTGACACCATTTTTTCTGCCACGATAGAAAAACTCTTGATTCCTGTCCTCAATGAACATAATTCTTATAGAATTTATCAAGTAGTTTAAAAAAAAATCGTAAGTAGAAAATTATTTTTTGACTGATTCGGCTTCCTTAAAATCGTAGTACTAAGTTTTATGAAAATAACGATTTTAACTAAGTAACAAATCCAGTTTGCTACTTTTTTTAAAAGTCCATTTTTCATTTTATTTATTTTGACACAGTATTCAAAGTGTGGACGTTTGTGGATAAATATTCTTTTGTTAAAGGTACAATCATTTTACTATGTATCATCTGTGAAGGTTTTGAAGGCCTTCAACTTAGGGAAAGGTGTGGAAGAAATAAATATAAAAAAAAGTTAAAGGGACGGTTGCAGTGATTGAAAACGATTCCAGCCAGGGCGATTGAATGAGGCAGAGAAGCCCCAAGGGTGATTCCGAGACGCCCTGCATTCGTTTAAAGTTTGAACGAGACAAGCCACGGAAATGACGGTGGAAATGCAACGGAAATAGAGGAAGAGTGAAAGAGAAGAGAAGAACGTGCCGTCGTGCTATGCAGGCATCAGGAAGTTTCCTCGGATAGACGAGTCGGCTTTTTTTTTTCGCTTTCATTTTTTTTCTGTCCGTCTCGAATTGACTGACCGTGACTCGAGGAAATATAGTGAGTTTGATATAGGCAACCGAATGCTTGTGATTCATTGTCATCATAAATAACATTATCATGCTTATGAAGGAAAGTTATAGAGCTGCAGAAAAAGTTGCACGCGTGTGCGTCTAATAAATTATCTCTTGAATCTTTAAAAAATATTTTCAACCTTTTTGTAAGTTATACAAATTTAATTACTTATTTAGTTCAACATATACTCAGCGGTTTATTAAAATTGTAATTTTATATACTAATTTTTATAGTAATTGTGAAAAAGTTTGTTATCCAAGTGAAGCACGCAATGCTTTATGGTATGAGTCGAAACTTATATAAGTGTGTGCACAGAATGTAGGTTTTAAAGAGTAAGAGTAACAAGAGTGAATACAAAGATCTTCAGAGAACAGAGAGTATGATGCATAATATGAATTTTAAGTCGCAAGACCAAGTATTATATCACTGAAAAGTTGAATATATGAATTTACTTTTCTCCGGCTAAATAAAAAAAAGGACTTTATAAGTGATGTACATCCCACAATTCTGGAAATTCTATAGGTTACAGATTACAACTGCAAGTAGGTTGACAAAATCTTAAATATACTTTTCAAGTTGCTACAAGGATTTAATAATTCAAAATGATGACTGTAACTGTAGAAATAGTCGCAAGATCTAACAATTAATAATTATTGCCAGGACTATCACAGTTTTGTGTGCAGTTTTAGTCAAGAACTTTAGCTTTACTAAATTGCAAGAAAAAGTTTTTCTGCCCGAACTCAATCTTCCATGATATACGGGTTTAAAAAAAAAACAATTTTCGAATCGAATGTATTTAGAAATCTGCAAAAATTCAGAGAGAGTACTTTAATTAGTCCTGTTGTATGTCCAATTATAGAACAAATCCGAGAGAGTACAAAAAAAGTGATCAAGCTGGTAGAGAACGTCTGATATATTTTTATTTTCACGGAAAAAGCAGTTGTACTCAATGTAATTTCAGTCCAATTAAAACCCAATTGACAATCGTAGTATCTAGAAGGTCCAGCCAGCATCGTCCGCGCTCTGAAGCAGCTCCACTTGCGCTCTGGAGCGTCGCGAAGGTTCAGAATATTTAGATCACGTTGATGCGCGTGAGAAAGTCCATGACGGTCGCCTTGCAATAAGTAAAGAGGATTTGAGGCTCTCAATAGAAATTCAATCTCCAATTCCATTGCCTATTCTAGCATTATATACGAATTGTCTCCACTTTCATTTGGAGAAAATCTCTGTCCTGTTTACATGTCATCGCCAAGCGGGTGCCCCCGACGGTTATCTCTCTAGTGGACCAAGATTCTACGCCTTGAAAACTCGGCTATCGGTTATGCGATTGCAGTGGATGAATACCAAGGCCTTTAATGGCTGGAGACTCGAGCAGTCGAGTATTAAATCGAGGCCTTGTTCGACTACTACGCAGTCTCTGCATCACAATTCTGGAATAATAATGACGGTCTAAACACAGTGAACCCATTGTTCTGATATTCCGATGAACCGGACCGATTATTCACATATATTGTACCAACGGTAGCCAAAGTCGAAAGCGGCAAGGAGAACGAGGCGGAGACCGTAGCAGCATAAACGTTTACATAATTTTGTTAAATAAATAACAAATCTATTTCTTAGTAACAAACAGTCGTTTGTTGTTTACACATTTTTTTTTGTTAAACTAGTAAAGACACCGAACATAAGGATATAGCCGATCAACTAAAAAATTGTAACAGTCAGCGTGTTAACAGATATTTTAATTGGGATCAAACAATGAGGGTTTAACCCAAAACGTGATATACTTTATTTTGATAGTTCAATACATTACCGAGTTATAGAAGCTAATAACCGTGAAGTCTGATACACAGACATAAAAACCTAGACTAATTTTTAAAATGTAATTTCAGGATGCTTTAACAGATTGATTCTAAACAAATTAAGGTAGCCGTTTCGGTACAGTCCGGCTAAAAGTGGGATTCTAAAAGAATGTCGAACACTTCTCGGTGACATAAAAATCTGAAAAAATTAGGCATATGGAAGGTGGTGCAAAGATTAATTTTGCATAATAATAATATCAAAATGTTATTAACATATGAATGAAAAAATGAATTGTTTATCAAACTAGCCGGCAACACAACTTTTTTTATTAATGAAAATGATTCATTAATTTTTCTGAACACGTATGAATTTTTTCAGAATCTAGTCTAATTTTTTAAAATTGCGTCTTTTCAAGACAAAATTAACGGCGAGATCTGCAATTTAAAAAAATTAGACGAAATTCTGAAAAAAATCATACGTATTCAGAAAAATGAATGAATCATTTTCATTAATAAAAAAAGTTGTGTTGCCGGCTAAATTGTTAAACAATTCAATTTTTCATTCATATGTTAATAACATTTTGATATTATTATTATGCAAAATTAATCTTTGTAGCAACTTCCAGATGTCGAATCTTTTTCAGATTTTTATGCCACTGAGAAGTGTTCGAAATTCTCTTAGATTCCCACGTTTAGCCGGACTGTACCGAGACGACTACCTTAACAATAAAGTCTAGAAAAAGTTTTTTTTTGCTATAATAAAGCTTCAACTATGAGGAAACAACACATTTTTAAATCAGAGTACAATATTTTCTAAAAATATTCTTGCTAAATCAATAACAAAACTCTATTTTTCGTTCCTGCTCGAGAATTCTGGCGACCTATTGTTCCGATATTCCGATAAACCAGACCGATTATTCACATCGTACTAACGGCAGTCAAAGTCGAAAGTAGCAATGAGAATGAGGCAACAGTAATCTTCCCATCATCTACATATCCGGGATTTTACACAATACCCAAACAATTTCCTTCTACGAAACTCACTCCGAAAAAAAAAAGAAAAAAATGCTTCCGAACACTTCACTCATCAAGCATTGTTAATTACGGTGAATGATGCGTTTTCCAATCAGCTTAATTGCAGCAGCATAGCCACGGTCGCGAGATGTTGTCGTTTATTTTTTTCATCTCAGCTACCCTCATTTTCTTTCTTCACATCATTCCTCCACTTTTCTTCATATGTGATATACCTCTTATTGTTCGTGTTCTTTCACTTCTTTTTTATGTACTTTATCTCTCGTCGCTCGTTTGATATACATAATGTGCTCCATTTTTACTGCAACAATCAACGTTGTGTGCAATTTTTTGCACTTGCTTAATAATTCGCTTTCGTTTGCTAAAAATTATGAGCGTCATTTTTACTATGTTGATTATTATGAGCATTTGCCATTAACGATCTTACTTGCTTTTGTAATATTTTTTTTAGTGTATCGTTTTCCTGTATAGGTATTCCGCACACGAAGTGGGTCACCTCTGTTTCCAATTGTCTAAAAAAAAATTCATAATTTTTTTTGTGATTGATGTAGAGTGCCTAGAATACAAGTTATTACAGATTTTTTAAAATCTATATTTCACACAGAATTGTATACCGATTTTTTATTTTTGTATTTTATTTTCATTCGCTCTAGATAATCCAACTTCGTGTTTAATGCCTCTATAATTTACAAAGTGAAGTAAAAAAAAATTGTTACTTTCTTAACAAATTGTTGCTACAATGACGTTGTTTCCCTCAGCAAAACATTTGGTTCAGACAGTAAAATGATTGTTACGCAGGAAGAAAAGTTGGTATCGCTATTATGACAAAACTGATTCGGTACTGCAGTGATTTGTTCCACTAGAGAAACAAAGTACGCCTGTTATTACTTTAGGTCAGCGACGGCGTCTATGCTAATGACATTAGTTACGATTATGGAGTTATGATGGTAGTAACATAGGGTCAACTAAAATGATTGCGACATTTAGGATAAGTGGGATAACCGTGTTTACTCTGTGTCAACTATATCGTTTAGGACTCGTTTTTTTTATTGCATATCTCAATATATACTTAAGATTAAATTGGAATTTTTCTAGTTTTAACAAAAATTTCTATCCACAAACCTCCACAGAAACTTTTTGTTGAATACTTTGTACGAAAATTCTGTATTTTTGTTTTGCGAAATGTTTTAAGTTAAATTAATCAATAAATATTTGTCACCCCTGGTTTAACACATTTTTGTTGTAATTGTTACCATTTTTTTTGTCGCTTTTGATACAAAAAAATTATTGTAGCTTTATAAAAGTTACAACATGTTTTGTTGCTTTTGTTATACTTTTATTTGAAGACTTACTGATTGTGCTTTTATTTTATCATATAAATATGTATAATTTCTAAATGTATTCATATTTAAATAAAATATTATCTTTAAAAAGATCATGTTTTTTAATCATTCGAACTTATATAAATATTCTCTATGAGTTTTTTTCTTCTTTAGTTCGTTTTTCATAAATATTTTTAAATGTTATGCAAACTTTAAAATGATGTAATTCCAGCAATAATTGGGAATAATTTAGATGAATTATTTTTTTGCAATAAATTCTAATATTTAATAGTCATGAAAATATTTCAAATAAATTTTGATTAATTCAATGCCCGTTCCCGAATGCAATAAAATATGTACTTTATTAATATGTACACTATTTTTATTATAATATTTATTTTCTTCTGAACGAATAATTTCTCGTTGAAATCTGCTTCAAACGAAATTGAATAGGGAGTCACTGGCAGAAGATTCGCAGAAGGATAATTCGATCAATACAGCAAAGTTATTTAATTTATCGTATAATCTTATCGGAATCAGCAGAATCCGAGAATCGGGTGAGAAGACGAGGTTGAAACGTAATATACAGAAAGTTTTTTGACTGGTCGGGATCCTGCAAACGCGAGGGAATAAGGCAGAGAAAGTGTTCGAGGACCCGTTACGATGGATCTTTACGAGGAGAGACGAGAGTGACGACGGTTCAGCAACCCTCTTCGAGGGGTTGAGACTCGGGGGGTTGAAACGTGAAAGGCGCGTATATTCATAAGACTAACCGGACTCAGGACGCGAGAAAGGCCCAACGTACCGACAAGAAAACTCCAACACAGCCATAATGTAACCACTGAAGGAATATTGCTACGTGAAATATGAGGCATTCCACACGAAGTGGGCCACCCCTGCTTCATTGTGTCTAAAAAAAAGTTCCTAATTATTTTTGTAAGTGATTTAGAATGCCTAGAATAATAAATATTACAAATTAGTTCAGATTTTCTTATCCTATATTTCACCCAAAATTATATACCGATTTTTAATTATTGTGTTTTTTTTCGATTCGTTGTACAAAAAAATCGGTTCATCGTTCAAGCAAATTGTTATAACATAAAATTTAGGTCTTTGAATGTAGTTTCCAGTGAAAAATGTGCATAGCTGCACAGGATAAATTTCATGCATGTTTAAGAGAAACAAAGTTTTAAAAAAGTTTCGTTGAGGGTGACTATTTTGGTTTAAGTCCAATAACAAAATCTAATTTATATGTTAAAAAAATGTAAATAATATAAATGAAGACGAAGAATAATTAAAAAGAAAATCTAAAAAAAATGTTTAGGATACATAAATGAAGTTTAAAAAAATTAAATAAAAGAAATGGGGCTTTAAGTAAAAGAAGAAAGGCTTCAGTTAAGATATTCTGATAATCTTTATCATTAGATCGATTTAATTTTTTAGTGATTAACCCAACAAAATCTGTTAAAGATATGAATTTGCCATAGTACCAATATTTTCATAGTTTGTATACACAATAACGTAAATTTTCTCAATTTTAGAGCAAACTCAAAATGGTAAATCTCAACATTTTTTTTTCACATTGTTTGTCTTAAAAATGCATGAATTTTATCCTGCGCATTTGTATACATTTTTCCATTGAAACTACATTCAAAGACCTAAATTTTATGTTATAATATTTTGTTTGTACAATGGACCGATTTTTATGTATAGCGGATCGAAAAAGACACAAAGCTAAAAAAACTGCTATATAATTCTGGGTGAAATATAGGATTAAAAAATATAAAATAATTTATACTTATTCTAGGTATTCTAAACAACTTCCAAAAAAAAATTATAAAATTTTTAGACGATATGAAACAGGGGTGACCGACTTCGTGTGGAATGCCTCATATATGCCTTCGTGTGGAACGCTTCGGTATTCCAACGACAATGGCTACTTCGTCAGGCACTTCAGAGGTAGCGCAATTTTGGAGCCCTGCAGGCTTTTCGACGCCAACGTTTAAGGTAATGTGACATACCGAGTGAGAAAAAGATTGCTGCAGTTATTTAACCAATGACTCGATTTAACGAACTAATTCATTAAAAAGTGTATCAACATTTAAAATATGTATATTTTCAAATATTTATTCTTTACAAACTAGAAAAAGAATTGGTTTTCATTCAAAATGACGTTCTGATTTTTTACTTCTTCCTATGAATATTTTTCCATTTTGAATACGTAAGTTATTTGGTAGTCATTTAAAACACTAAGAGGCAATATTTCTTTTTGCTTCACTTTGTACGCCTCAAATGATACTTCTTTTGTTGTTGCAAATGTTAGAAATTTCGAAAAGTTAGCGAATCAACAATTCTCTAAAAGCAACAAATAATAAAGTCTTTATACTCATTTTCAATCCTAGACGAACCTAATGCCAACCAACCTTAGTTGCAACTTCATTTTTGTAGACATTTTCTATTCGATAGTTTGAAATTTACCCATGATAGGGTTTTTTTTCGTTTTCAATGAAAATAAACTCACAGGATATTTTAATGACTGTGTCAATGTCAATCAATAATACCGCGATCGTCGAGTAGTAACTGCTCCACTTGCATTTTAAATTACAACTCAATACTTCAAGCCGTTCTCGAGTTAACTTATCTTTTGTGGAAAGCTGTGCATGGATGAACGTCGAGATTTCAAACGATCAAGAAAAAAATAGAATGGCTGAAATCCAGAATATTTCAAATAACGATTTTTCAAATGTAGAAAGGCCAAATTTTTTAAAGAGCATTTGAGATAGAAAATAAAAATTGAGAATACAAAAATGCCGAATGAAATTTATATCGAAGACATAAATAATAAGAATAAACAAGACAGAGTGGTGAAATATCGAATCGACGAAAATTCGTGAATTAAGAATTCATGTCCTCGAATTCAAGAATTGCAAATATTTCGAACGTTTACAATTTCAAAAATAGCGACAGGCTAAAATATCGAAGGTTCCAAATTGGGAATGGCTAATAAATTGAATGATCAAAGAAGCCTGTCAGCTTGCAATTTGCTTAAGTTAGCTAGCTAACATCGTTTACATGTAATTACAAAACGAAATATTAAAAGCTCATGAAATTTAAAGAAGGTACAGATTTTTAATTTTTCTACGACGAATATGTAATAATTGATTCACCTGCGCGCCAAATTTTAGACAAATATTTCAATCCGTTCTCCAGTTATAATTTTTTTTTTAAATTACATTACTTTTTAATTCACCATTTATATGTACCATAAATGATTTAATATAATTTCTTAGCCAGACACTATTCCATTAGTATCAACTATGAGAACCTTTCATTAAAATAAAAGTATTTAATTTCCCACGAAAATTTATGTAAAAATGCAATAAATGAAAAGGAATGCACACCTAGTTATGAGAAAAGTAATAGCCGATTATTTTCCTCATCATAGTTTTTTTTAAATGAAATTTTATCACGAGGAAGCCTCTCAACTAGCTCTCCAAACTACGAGATGTAAAAAAGTTATCTATTCGAAAAACATGACCCAATTGACACTGAATGATTCATACGCGCGTTGAGTTAGATAGCGAAAAGAATGGAGAATGAATAGCGCATTTAAACACGCAGTTTGGTAATCCGCAGCTGACCAGAGATAGCATTTATCACCGAAGGTTGTAACAGGAGATATCCGGATTGTTCACTGGAGCTAAAAGGAAGCAGAGCAAGAGCAGCTGCCTTACCGAGTAGTATATCTTTAGACCTATGCAGCCTCCCCGTGACGTTCCGTCGGCTGTAAAACTCTTCTTTGTGCCCCGGAGTCACACAGAGCCTTTCATGTACGAAGCGAGAAACTGTGTTATTCCGTCGTCGTGCAGCCTCTATTTTTCGCGCAAACCGTAGGCGGTTTCATGAAGTTATTTTTAGTGTTACAGTGGGTGCACAAGATGCATTCTATATGGTTGCTTCTGTATATAGGCAACTCGCGAAGAATCAAGCAAAGTCAGAGACCCCATTTTCATTGTCGAGCAAGCGACGTAAACCCTGCAGTTAGGTTGGAATTGACTACGTGTTTCCTATTTACAAGCTAACAAACAAACGAACTAAAAGCTCTCAGATAACGTTTTTTAATTAATCTGCATACTGTTTGATGAAAAATTATACGTATGCATGTAGGATGGGTTTATACGAATCTACAAGTCATGCTTAAGTAATGCAAAGCTTCTGAACTCGATCGTGGCTTGCCTTTGTATGTTAACCTCTGACATCACTGCCTTCTGATTGGAAACTACGCATTGAGAAAAAAAATACGAGACGCACAAGACAAATAGAATTGTATAACCGTTCCTTTGGTTTTTAACTCACTCTCTGGTTGTTTACTTATTCCAGAAGGTATTTGATATTAATAATTTGTTTTTAGATGATCCTAATATTGGTAAGAAAGCGTGGAATCATTTTATAAAAAATATTTCTCCAAATTGAAATTTTCCAGATCAAAAATAAATTTTACACATAAATGTTTCAATTTTCGAGTATCGAAGTCAACATTTTTTTCTTCTTGTGATTTTTGTGACTATTTTTTAATAAATTTAAATGAAAAAGCTTTTTTATGGGGTGCATTATATTTCTGCGCGAACGTTTTGGCGCGAGCGTTTCCTGATCACGAACACACAAAAATGTCCGCAATGATTGCATCCAATATTAACTATATTTTGTTAATTATTTCGTTATCCTAGCTCCACCCTGGATTGAAATTTCAGATAAAAACCACTTTCCTCCATAAAAACAACTTTTTTTTTTCTTCCCCATTTACATACAAAACTTATTTAGTTTTGGACGAAATCTTGATGTGTCTTTCGTAAACAGTAAAAACAATACTGATCTGATAAACCCTTCATAAAAGGCATCATTTATTATTTTCTTCTCTTTGTTCGCTTTGAATCTAAAGAAATTTTTTTTTATAATTATTTATTTGGTCGCATCAAGAGCTGCGATCATTAGCAATCATAATACAAACACGAATAAAATAAGTAATGATAGTGAATAATACAAATATTTTTGATATTGGTAGAACTAAGTAGGTCTATATCAGGTCGTATATTTTTGTTTTCTGGCGTAATTCGAGAACTTTGTCGAATGCTTTGGTATCATTTAGGCATTCCTTCAACATTGGTGGTATTCTTTGTCGTAGTTGTTGGTGTTTTCGGCAGTCTAACAGGATATGTTGTATCTCGAGGTTCCTGTGTTGCATATTTGACATGATGGTGCGGGAGAGTGATCAAATAAAAAACTGTGGGTGAGGTGTGAATGCCCAATTCGAAGTTTTGCTAAATTGCATTGATTTCCTAATGCTGTTATGTCGAATGGTTTTTTTTCTATACTGTCCCTGATCTTGTGGAGCTTGGCATCGTTGTTTTTCTTTGAGTTAGCGTTCTGCGCCGTCCCAATACTTTTACGTATCGATTTTTTGAATTCCCGGTTAGAGATTGGAAAAGAAAAATTGATGTCTTCAAATTCCAAATGATTGAGTCAGCGTAATCTATTTTTTGGCTCTGGTGTAACGTCCTTAGTAAATACTGCGCGTTAAAGTCTGTTACATTTGCGGTCATCGTTCAGAATGAGTAATAATTGATTACGCGCTATTTATTTACTTGACTCTGAAGTAATTGCGTTTCTGTACCAAACGAGAGCAATTGCGAGTGTCATATAAATTGATAATAAAGCTCGTCACGATAACTATATAATAACGCTTGTTCAGAGTGCATATATTGCCAACACGTGTGCATCTGCGAGTGCATCGTGAGCAGAGCATATTGAACGTATATCGGAAAGAGACCCGCAGGTCACTGGATACGATACACTTGAAATTTTCAACCAGGGGAAGTTAGTAGCCAACGTCCGGGATCTGTAAAATGATATTTTCAACATGTGTACATGTATGTATGTATGTTTTCTTCTTCCTCTCGAACCCTCTTTTATTTTTTTTTCACTGAAAAATATCGTCCCCCTTATGCATGCTGCTGGTGGCCTAAAATTTCTCAGGAAGATCTGTTGCTTCCTCTGTACATTGTTCGCGCATGTTTCGAGGATCTCCTCACTAGCCGTGCTCTGAAAGAAAGCAGCCCTGACCCCGACAAAGAGACAACGGGCCTTGTGGATGAAAAGGTTTTTCGGTATACCGAGTGAGCTAGATAAAGACCTTGGCCACTGGCTGGGTATGTTACAAGGCTGCTTTCTTGCTTAGACATACCGCAGCTGTTGGGAAAATTGTAAAGTTTTACTGGGAAATACCAGCAGAAAATCTGAAGACTCTATTTTTGTGATTTTATGCTTTGTGTCTTTTATGCACAGAGAAATGGTACTTTAAGTCTATTGCGCAGTAAGGAGTAAAATAAAAAATGTGTAGTTTTAATAGAACTATTGTGTTTACAGATGTTCACAGAAATGTTAATTTTACGACTTTTTTTGTGTCAGTTTCTATCTAAATAAAAGAAAATTGGTGCATTGAATACATGTGAGATATTCCATGTCAGTCAGCAACAACAACAAAAAAACATTTCGCAAAAAGTGTCTACAATTCAAATGACATAATTCTAACCGACACTGTATTTCAAATCAATTTTTTGTTTATGGACTTTTGAATTACTTATTAATTTTCTCTAAAACATTTGTATCTCGAAAACAATTTACGCTTCCTACAATTAAAAAAAAATTAAAATATGCGCTTTTTATGGTCTATAAGAACATTTATTTAAATTTAATTACTAGGGTGTTTGACTAATTTTTGAAAATTCAACAAAAAATGTTGTTAAAAACGAATAAAAAATCATATTTCATCTCCCACACCTAAGTATGATTATAAGTAACTAATCAGTACTTTCTACAAATAGAGGGCTCCGACGACCAACTTTAAAGGGTGCCTAATTGAAATAAAGACAATTTTATGTTTATTTAATTTATAGGTACCCCTTAAGGTTGCTCGCCAGAGCCCTCTATTTTTAGAAAGTACTGGTTAGCTACTTATAATCATATTTGGGGGCGGATGACAAAACCTGGTTTTTTATTAATTTTTAACAAAATTTTTTGTTAAATTTTCAAAAATTAATGAAACACCCTATTAATTACGTAACTTTGAACAAAAGTTATAGCAAAATAAACAAAAAAAATCTTGTGTTCAAGGTGAAAAACATCGAATATTGGCACCGACTTATTTCATTTAAATTATGTTAGACAAAAACAAAATTTTTGTCGTAATTATTTTCATTGGATTCGAATTTCATTTAAAAAAATACTATTTTTTCATTTAAAGGAATAATAAAAATGGTTTTTCCTTTTGATTAAATTTAAATCCCATGAAATAATTTCGACTAAAAATTTGGTTTTGTTTCGTCGTATAAACGTCGGAAATATGTTAATTATGTAAAAATAAATGTCACCAAATTTTTTTTTACTCAGGTATAGCTTTACAGAATAAAGTACAAAAATAATGCATTGAAAATCGTATTTATTTTAGGAAATGTTTTATGTTATTTAGACATAAAAAGATGTGTTACCTTCTTTTACACAATATTTTGTGTCATTTTAATTTAACACATTTTTTTTCTGATAATTCGACAAATTTTCATAACGCGGTTTGTTACCTCGAAATCTGGCATTCCGATTTTACACAACATTTCTTTCATATGTCTGTACGAAAAACGATGTTCCGTTGCAGTATTTTTTTAAAGCTACAATTCTTTGAGTGTTGGTTGAGAGGATGAGCTTCAACGCACAGCATTCTTTCAATTAAGAGTTAATTGACTGTGGAGGACGAACGTGAAGGGTACCGAGAGCTTCAAACCTCCGTTTACATATCTTCTCTATTGTGGTTATTATTATTATTGCTTTTAAAATCCAGGAGAATTTGTTTGACACAGGAAAACATGCGTTCAGTCCATATACAAGTCCAATAGATAATAACAGTATCAGCGATAAATGTAGGCAAAATATGCAGAGTTAGAAGGACGAGTCCAGAGGTATATATTTTGTACACGCTAACTTGTAATAAATACAAAAGCAATTATAATTATCGAAAATCATACATAAGCGCATCTGTGAACAATTTTAAAAAATCAGCTTGAAATATAATGTACCGGTGCTCAACGTTTTTATGCATAAACAATCATACGTCATCATACTAAAAAAATTAACGAAAAAGAAAAAGTTAATACAAAAGTATTTTCTTCTGATATTGTACTTGTATATTAAATTTAATGAACCGGTTTATGTATAAAAAGTTCTAGTATTGGTGCATCAAATTTCCAAAAAATGTTAACAATGCGCACAATTATTTACCAAAAATTCGGTAGCCGAATAACTACGTTGCGATTTGATATATGAAAATATGGTTCTTATCTCAACGTAAATAACAACAAGAGAATCATACTTATTCGAATATTTAACACAAACAAGAGATCGAGTGTTAGTTGAAATTGATTTATTGAACATCAATTTACATCGAATTACGAAAATATACACATCGATTTTTCGATACCAAAAAAAAAAAATCACGCTATTCTAAAATACGACAAAAAGTTTTGTTCCGTCACGCAAAACTTACACATCGAAGGAATGATAGTTCAGTTTTAGAATCCCCGAAATCAGCTTTTTTTCGAAATGTTAATATCATCGAGATAGCAGTGAACTTTTTTTTCATGTCCCAGATATTTTAGAATAAAAACCAGAAGTAAGAATCTCGATGAAAAGCAAAGTTTAAAAACAAAGATCTTTTGTTTAATCTATTCTACAATTATTTGTTAAAAGCTCGCGTCGAATACGCGCTTTTACATAAACATCTGATTCTTATCAAAATGAACGATAACAAAATTCGAACACGCTTATTTGTATATTCCAAAACAAACAACAAATAAAGTGTAATTAAAATAGATTTATTAAACATTGTTTCAAATGAAAATACAAACTACGTAAATATCGCCCTCTGTTTTAATACAAAGTATATAACTTGATCTCAATAAAAACGACAACAAAGTGAAAACATGCTGATTCGAATATCCCAGCACAACAAAACAGATGAATTGCAATTAAAGGTTAAAAAACAAAGATCTTGTGTTTAAACTATCCCACAATTATTTGTTAAAAGTTCGAGTCGAATACGCGTAATATTATATAAAAATCTGGATTCTTATGAAAATAAACGATAACAAAACTCAAACACGCTTTGTTCGTATATTCCAAAACAAACAACAGATGAAAGGGTTATAAAAATTGACTTACTAAACATTGTTTTGGAATGAAAATACAAACTACATAAATATCGCTCTCTGGTTCGATAGAAAATATGTGACTCAATCTCAACAAAAACGACAACAAAGTGAAAACATGCTAATTCGGATATTCCAGCACAATAAAACACATATTAATACAAATGAATAAAAAAACTGTCCCACAGTTTTATCAAATTTGTCATATAAATGCAATTAAATATAACGTCTATTTTTATTTAACGAAATAAGCGCTCTACACACGATTGAACGCGACCAAATTTCTCTTGCGCAATCTCCATCTGTTTCGCAAATTATGCAATGCATTCTTTCGTGCGCTACGGATAAAAAATCCATAGAAGAAAGGAAAAAAGAAAAAAAAAAAAAAACGCGCGCATATTTTATTGCGAAGCAGACACAAGCAAACACGTGATCATTTCATAGTTTTATCATATCACTATCACTTTCGAAAAACTCACCAAAATATTTATCTGGCTCGAGACCTGAGTCCTTGTCCAGTCCGCAGATGACAAAATAATCCGCGAATCTCGTTGGATGTTGCTCAGCGCCTCGCAATAATCCAATGCTCCCGTTCATCTTTCACATGTAATCGGGGGGGTAAAAAAAAATCTCAATAGCCACAAGACTCTGTATATTCCCTCACTTTCACGTATGCAATTTACATATAAAACACATTTTAGCAACTGTCATTTCACGCGAGAGCGTAACAACAGCTGATGTTGACGCAAACGGGACGGACCTCGCTCTGAGAATAATTGATCTTTACTGGAAGAAGCGTGAAGTTGCTTGCGCGAGAATGCGATACGACCGATTAGAAGGAGAGCGGTTCGTTGATATCCAGCGCCATCTTTAGCTGATATTGCGAATCGTGAGACGGATGACTACTCGCAGTGTTGCCAGTTTTATACGATTGTAATGAATCTATTTCGGTTTTCATACAAAATTTAGATAGTGTTATGATTTTGCCGCTAAATTGTATAATTAGCCATTATTATTATTCTTGAATTCACCGGCTAATTTAACGTTAAGTTTTTGATAAAGCAGTGCTACCAATACACAAAACTAGAATTTCTATATTTGAATTTAAAAAAATATATAAATCGTTAAAGTATTAGCTCAATAATGATAATATAAAAAGAGTTGATATACGCGTTATATTTACTTGAAGGACACCGGGTGTAATATTTATAAATATATCATATAATATAATTAATAATAAATGATAATTATATAATTTATTATTGTAAATTATACAATTATGTTATAATTAATGTTGTAGGTACATTACACATTAATGTCATAATTATATAATCTCAATGCGTTTCTTTATTTTTTAAAAAGCGATTTTTTAATATTAAATTATTAAAATGACAACACTCGTCACAAAAAGTTTTATCGCACTGGTGTCGTAATATACTATTTTCTGTTAAAATAGAACATAATTAGAAGATAATTTTTTAGAAAAATAATATAATTGAACTTCATTAAAAATTAAGTTTACTTCTTCAAGTTTATCAAGTACTCAAAAAAGAAACCTATTATTAAAGTATTTGTTTTCATGCAATCAATGCTAAGAGTTCGCAATATTTACTTGCTAATGCGTTTCGATTTATCATTGACATTTATACTTGCCGCCGAAACTATTTTATTTACCTTTTGGTGCTGCCATCTAGTACACGATTTTGTTGCTCTGGCAACGCTGACCAACCAATCGTTGTCGCTGATGGCTCTTTACTCTACACAGCTATACACGTACTTTTCCAAGCTTTCCCAGATGGCAAAATTATCTTTTATACCGCACGAACGAGATCACGAACAAGATGACGAGCAAGATAACTTCGCCCCCTCCTTGTTATACAATACACAGTAGAACAGCACCGCCACGAACTTCGGTATCTTTATCTGTTATCAATCGTGAATTCAATGAATGACTCTCCCTCGCACCTCGATAGATTCTGAGGTTTTCAGCGTTGGCTAAGCAAATAGCTTTTTGTCAAGTATTGAGCTGTCCAGTGGTGCTTTAATAATGTGTAATCGTTAGGAAATAACATCGTGAGTGTGCTAAGTTAATATATTATAATAAATTTTTTACAAGAGAATCGTGTTTGTTATTCAAGATGTGTAATGGCTTTGTACTTCCTGTCAGAAGTCGAAAAATGCTGTCAACAGTACAGCTTGATGATGCATTTTGCTGATTAGTCTGTATGCATTGTCTACACTTTTAGTGCACTTAAGATTTCAATTTAGAATACTTTCCACTGTGACCATATTGTAAATAGGATGCAAAGTAGAACTTTGCAGATTGCTTCCAAATTATTCTTGAATTTCTACAAAGCTATATCTGTATGTGGAAGTATGTTGATCAATTTTCCTCATAGAGGAAGGTTTGTAAAAAAAAAAAGAAAAAAGTTCTATGAAAAATGAACTCCTTGTTGAATTCTCATCAAATTCAGTATCAAATTACACATTCTATTAAAGTTTTATTGCACTATTTTGAATCGGTTTAAACCATTCTTGAGTTACAGCATTTTCGAGAAAATTACAAAAATTCAGTGACATGTTCTATTTAAGTAATATATGCAACATTTTGGATGAATTTGAACTGTTTTTTACTGTTTTTTACATTTGGATGAATTTGAACTGTTATAGAATTTTCAAGGAAATTACAAAAATATGAATTTTTATAAAATCTGATCATATAAATTAATTTCTGACCTAATAAATCATTGCAACAACAAAGGTCACACCACTCGGATAAAATTTTGTGCCAAGTTTTAGCTCAATAGCTGGAAATTTGTTGGAGTAAAGTGATATACCAGACATTTGTCAACCCTTCGAGGTCACACGGAGTAGAATCAACCTATTGATTGCCATTTGGAATAAATACATAATAGTTCCCAGCTTCGAATGGGACTGTATTAGCCATTACATTTATAGCAATAGTTTTTTTTTTTTTTACTAATAAAAACCATATTTTTGCATAATTTTACATTTTTTCCTACTCCAAAAGTGACCTTCATATGTTGGAATAAATACCTTTTTTGAAATGTGCACTATACTACTATTTTTTCCCAAATCTGAGGAAACTCCTCATCCAAATTTTAGGTGAAAATATTAAACATTAACAGAACTTTGATTTTTTTTAGCAAAAAGCCTATTCATGTTTTCACCTCTTTATGAATTTTTGTTAACATGTCGCCATTTTATTTCTTATAAATAAATTTTCCATACATCTTCTAGAATGTTCAAAGCATGTTCTGTAATCTTTTTAACCACTTTGGGCTGACAGTTTTGTCACAATACCTTTTTGAAAATTGACTGGATAAAAGCTTCACCGATATTTATGAAATGTATACCGAAGAAACATTTAACTATGCCTGTATATGGTAGAAAAAAAACATATTCACACAACATTCCTTGATGTTTTAGACCATTTGGAATATGCTGACATGAAAATCTTGAAAAAACAATTTTCATGAAAACAAAGCTTCCTCTATTAGGAAGCCAAAATGACATTGATTGAAGATAGAAAAACAGTTAATATTTTGAAGAATTTGGTGTTAAGATGCAGTTTTTGATTATGATATTTTAAAATGTTTTATATTTTTTGTAGCACTGTTTTTTAAAGGCCAGAGGCAACAGACCTGACAATGTCTTCGGTTCAGCGAGCGTTTGCTCACAAACTGAGCAAGCAACATGCTGCTGATGTTAGAAGACAGATTGCTACTTCGACTTCATATTCGAGAGATCTTTCTAAGAGTGGAAGCAGTGTCTCTGGATTCTCATCTACGGTAGGTTTCTTTTTTTTTTTTTTTTATTGTCGTAACAATAAGTGGGACTGGTAGGAAGGTGAAGAAGAACATAGAATATATTATCTTATATATATTTTGGTAAGTTGTTTGTGTGTTTGTCCCACTCACAGAGATCCCTCACAGACTCTCACAGAACTCTCACAGACACTTACAGACATTTACTCACTCACTCACATGCCTGGAGGTTTAATAACAGGACTTATATTTAAAAATAAGACCCTGTGTCTAATAGTGGGACTTACAAAAATTAGGGCCAGAGAGGCCCATTACGGGATCTACAAAAATCAGGACCAAAGGTGGTCTCATAGGAGGACTTTGAAAAATCTGGACTTAAGGAAGGAGTGGATTTACCAGAGGATTTATTTAAAAAATCATAGCCCAATTCTTATAGGGGGACTTATAAAAATTAGGTTTGTGAGGGCCTCATCGGAAGATTTAGGAATATCAGAGCCTGGAGCGGTTACAGACGATTTGCAAAAAAACTGTGAGGGCGCAAAGCACCCGAGCCACAATAACTTGCGAGTTTCCTATAATTCAGTTGAATTTACAATATTATTTCATTGGCAGATGTCTCTTTGTGAAGTTCTGGAACCTTTGGATTATGAGGACTTTTTGGTTCAGCATCAAACAGTTCTAGACAGAGATCCACTGCGTCCTATATTGGACTTTCCTCCGGGTGATGTGGAACTGAGAGTGGTGAAACGAAAAATCAGAACTGAAGAACCGGTGGTTCCTCTGGAGTCACTGTAAGTAATTTCAAGACTCACTTGAAAAGCATTTGCTTAATATTCTGTTGGGCAAATGAAAAATTATGGATAGTGTAAATTTCCACATTGCTTATTTATTTTCAACAATTTGCAAAGTTTTTTCTACGAAAAAATAATAAAGAATATGGAAGTTTTCACTTTGTAGTTTAAGGAGGTGGTCACTAGAAATCACTAGAAGATTATTTTTATAAACAATTTTTCAAAATTATTCTCCAGTTATTTATAAAAATTGTCTATCTACTGGGAAAGTTAAAGAGTGAAAACATTTATTAGATTGATCAAACTCAGTCATAACTACAATTCAGTTAAAATATTCTGTTTAATATCTTGAAATTTGCACCATTTGGTGTATTCACATTTTTTTGCATTTCTTTTTAAATTAAAAATTCCCAAACTATTCAAGAATATTTCATGAATTTTAACTAAATTCTTCATAATAAACAGGTACTAACTACTCCATATGCTCAATAACTTTCAATGTCATACTTTGTGTTTTCTTAACAGTTATTGGAGATGAATTTTCTATAAAGAAGCAGAATGTAAAATTGTTCACTAACTTTTGAATCGCTTGATCAATTTTACTGAAATTCAATAGCAATCACCATTAGTCGAAACTCTATTTTTCCATAATGTTTCAGTCCAATCGCTTAAAAATTATTCGAGCTATCGCGATCACAGGCATTTTAAAAAAAAGTTAATATCTTTTAAAACTTTAACTGTTTCAATGATTGTCACGAAAATCATGTGAAATAAACGGTGAAGTGCGTTTTATTTGGGTGCAAAATTTCGCTTTTTTTAAATTTTTTCTATTTTTAATTTTTTTATTCTTTTGCATCCTAATATTAAACATCGTATTTTTTTTTCTTGCTAACAACAGTCGTCTATAAGAAACCGAAAGTATATAAAATATGTGTTCATTATTGTAGATTATTTCAGTTACAGAACATTGCAATTCATTGTAAAATAATAATATCTCAGTCTTATATAATTATTACAATAGCATGCACATTTTTATTTCTGCACAGAATTTTTTTTTTTTTTATAATATGTACAATGCTTCATCATTCAAATGCTGCTGCAGCATTTCTCTTTCACAATATGAAATCACAGTGAGTGACTTTAACAAAAGACTAAAACACAAAAAATATATGCACCATGAAAAGTAGTTCTAATAACACTTTCATTTTATTTTACAATAATCAAACTTTGATTATCAGAAATAATAGGATTTCAGTTTTACATTCTAATCGAAAATAGTAAATTACCGTGTTTTCAATTATGATTAGATAATTAAAAAAATTTACTTGAAAGCCATTATCGAAATCCAACAATTTGACGTCAACTGTGTAGTCTATGTGCAGAAACTAGAAGTACAATTCTAAGTACATATAATTTGTTTTTTGCCACAAAGAACAAACTAATTCAAAATATTGTATTTCGGTAATGGCTTGCATGTAAAGTTTTTAAATTGTCTAAATACGTTGTCTTGTCTTGTGAGAAAGGAGAAATTATCTTTACAGTGACACAGTCTCGCCGTACGTAAGGAGATGCATCGAAAGCTTCACATCCGATTGGGTGATAGTGTATAGAAAATACAAAGGTAGAGCGTCGCCGATAGCCAGGGATAGATTACTCCAAGATACTCCAAGGCAAGATTTTGAGGTCGATCAGGAAGATACATGTGGATCTGGTTCACCGAATGAAGAAGAAGATGTGTCGAATTCTGCTGAAACTCCTCGCGGTTCTTGGGCGAGTTTGGATTTACGTCATTCACAGCATGATCCTCTTCTGCCGGGTCTTTTAGATCGTGTCTGTCCCGAAACTATCGATCAAATGAATGAACAAAAACGATTAGAGGATCGCCAGGTTGGTTCACACATTTAAATATTGCAATAAACATTTATTTTCGATGAGCTAATGGATCATTATTAAATCAATTCAGGAAGCTCTCTTTCCCCTTTATGCACCCCCTACCTCGCCGGACGACGAGTGGC
This sequence comes from Perithous albicinctus, assembly GCA_964016905.1. Classification (NCBI taxonomy): domain Eukaryota; kingdom Metazoa; phylum Arthropoda; class Insecta; order Hymenoptera; family Ichneumonidae; genus Perithous; species Perithous albicinctus. The sequence continues at coordinate 16,795,464 of OZ024690.1, read as the reverse complement.
AAGAAATAAACGTTGCTCCGGAACCCTCGGAACCATTTGCTCATCGAGTACTCGTGAAATGTTTACAATTGAAACTCGAATTGGAAGTGGAGCCGATTTTCGCTTGTCTAGCGCTCTACGACGCGAGAGAGAAGAAGAAAGTTTCAGAAAACTTTTATGTTGACATGAATCCGGAGGGCTTGAAACGAATGCTCGAGACACATATCGCTTACAGCGACACGAGTACTTTGGCTCGTAGTTGCGTGCTCAGTATCAGCAAACCCAGTCCGGATCTCTTTCTCGTTGTTAGACTTGAAAAAGTTCTTCAAGGCGACATCTCCGAGTGCGCAGAGCCATATTTGCGTGACGACAAAAACAAGGACAAGGTAAGGTTATTTAATACGTGCCAAATTGGTTGTTTCAATTAAACTGTACACAAAATATCTCCATCATACAAATTCCCTAAAAGAAGTAATACAATATTTCAAAATATTGTGAGGAAATATCAGAAGGGGTTTAAATAAAGGAGGAACCATCGAATATAAATGTAACAACGAGCTTTTCTATTTCTATTTTATCTATATTCTATCTTATCGTCTATCGGACGGAAACTCGAAAAGTCGCGCATTGGAAGAAGAAATTTTGTAATTTTAACAAATTCTATATGAGGAAGCAATGTGCAAAGTTCTAGTTTGCAGCTTTTTTCAATACCATATAGCAGTTTTTCCAATTGGTTCCATATTTTTGGTAGTTGGAGGTGCAACAACCCAAAAGGAAATCACAAAAAGTGTAAATAAAAATTAATAATTTTATAGGTAAAAGCTGCCGCGACAATGGCTTGTGAGCGTCTTGGTCGCTACAGAATGCCTCTGGCATGGACGGCGATCCACCTCTCGGGAGTAATAAGCGGCGGCGGGGACACGGATAGCACCGGAAGCGCCGGATCTTTAGACCGAAAATCCGGAGGCTTAGAACAGTGGCGAAAGAAAGTGGAGCAACCGACGAGAAGAGGTTCACTTGAGCGACGAAGTTCTGACAAAAGACGCAGTTGGTCGCCCGACGATTTTGCCAATTGTCTCGACAGCTTCCGACCGATAACCCTCACAGTTTCGAGCTTTTTCAAGCAAGAAAGTGAACGTCTCAGAGACGAGGATCTCTACAAACTTTTGGTCGAATTACGGCGTCCGGGATCGAATTTAAAACGACTCAAGTGCCTTCCAGGTATTTTGAAATTAGATCTCAGTCCGAGACCCGAGGAATTGCCGAGATGCTTGGATCCTGACCTCAGAAGGCTGTCGCCATATCCCGATGAGAAAAATCGACCGGTCAAGGAAATTCTGGAATTTCCGAGTGAAGTCGTGTCGCCGGATTTAGCCTACCGAAATTTACTTTACGTCTATCCAAAGGAGGCGAATTTTAGCTCGAGAACCGGTTCTGCACGTAATATCGCAGTGAGAATTCAATTGATGGGCGGCGAGCAGGAAGCCGATGCGCTTACCGCGATTTTTGGACGTTCCTCCTGCCCGGAAATGACTCACGAGAGTTTTACATCTGTTTCTTATCACAATAAGAATCCAAATTTTTACGATGAAGTTAAAATGCGTCTTCCTGCTGATTTGAGCGCGAAGCATCATTTGCTCTTCACTTTTTATCATATTAGTTGCCAGAAGAAGGTGGAACAACCGAATGTCGAGACTGCAGTTGCCTACACGGTACATAAAATAGATTTAATTATGATTAGATTTGATTCAGAGAAATACCATTTTTATTAATACATTTCGTTAAACAGTGGCTGCCACTTCTGCGAGACGGACATCTGCAATCCGGTGAATTTAATTTACCGGCTATGCTGGATCCTCCGCCAGCAAACTATTCGTACATCGCACCCGATGTTCTTCTGCCTGGTACACGATGGGTAGATGCGCATAGAGGTGTCTTTACGGTGATCCTGGAACCGGTTTCCAGTGTTCATGCACAAGACAAATATATCGACAGGTACTGTATTTCTCGTTTGTATAAAAGGAAACTTAGCACGTTTCAACATTTTTCTTTTTTGTCGTACTATAAGATGATTGGAAATAGAAGTTTCATTCTCGATCCGAGACCTCCTAAAAAATAGTCATAAGTTGAAACACCAAACTATTAGAAAGTTGTTGTACTGTTTTTGTTGTATATGAGTCGATCGGAAGATTTGACCGAAATTTGTTGAGATAGCTCTTCAACACGTCTGCAAAGTAGAACTAAGCAAATTGCTTCCTCATTATTTCATATCTTTGTTGAAGCCACCTCTATGAGGAAGTATGTTGATAAATTTTGGCTTCCTCATAGAGGTAACTTTGTGGAAGATAAAAATAATGAGGAAGCAATTTGCAAGGTTCTACTTTGCAGGCTTGATTAGATAGTTCATACGCCAGTTTATTGGCACGATATTTATGCAACTCAGCGAATAAATAGTCAAAAGAAAAACACGAAATATGTAAATTTTAATAAAATTTAAACTACTCAACAGATTCTCACCATATACAACACTAATCATGATTCAATGTTAATCCATTTGAGTAGAAAAAAATGAATATTTTAATTGCCTCTTATCGATACTTCTCGCTCAATGTCAACATCTCATTAACCGCACGTTTGCAAATTCATACTTTCAGATTTCTCACGTTATGCGGTTCTCTGGAAACAGGTCAGGTGCCACCACGAATCGGCGAAGCTGGCATGGAATCCGAATTGAAATCCGCACTTTTGGATCTCGCGCGATCTTCGCCTTCGGCACTCGTTCGTTCTCTTCCACAGTTGTTCGATCAATTGATATCTCTCCTTGTTCGTCCTCCAACATTACCTTCGCAACCGTTGAACGTAGCCGCATCCGTGTTCGAGGCTCTCGGCCTCTTAGTGAGAAACATAACAAATCTTCCCGATGGTCAATTGGACGCTCACGGTCGTCACGCACTTCTGGCAACATACACAGCTTACCAATGTTCCCTGCCAACAATGATCCATGCTCCAGGTGTGATACGCGCTCAAAGCAATCCCGATTTACCGGTCGAAGACTTGGAAATGGAAATTCACTCTCGTGGCTTGGACAGGACCGCCTCAATGCGACAGGAGTCTCCGTCGATAAATAGTTTACCAGCGAGGAGGCTCCTGCACGAGGAGCTCGCTTTGCACTGGGTCGTGTCGACGGGCCAAGCTCGAGAATTAGCGATAATCCACTCCTGGTTCTTCCTCGAGTTAATCGTTCGTTCGATGGTCGTGCATTTATCAGAAATCGGTACACTCGAGTCAATGAGAAAATCAAGATTCTCACCACAATTCAGCGACGATATAGCGACTTTAACCGCTGCACTTACTTCCGAAGTGACAAATCGTTGCGGAAAGGACGGAAGAGTAGCGTCAAATTTGATCTCTAGTCTCGGCAATTTTCTATCTGACTTACTGTCTATCATGGATAGAGGATTTGTTTTATCATTGGTACGAGCTTCTTGCTGTTCCCTCGCTGACGCTTCGATGCATGTGCCAGATTCGGCTGCGTTGTTTGCACTAAAATTGGATTTAGTACGTACTGTTTGTTCTCACGAACATTACGTCGCCCTGAATCTTCCCTTTGGCACTGGTTATACATCCGGTTCCGCTCCCGCTTCACCGAGCCCTTCAACCGGAAGCTCCGGCAGTTTAATTTCTACATTGGTGCCTGGCGAGAGAGCAAGATTTTCCGAGCTTAGCCAAGAATTTCGACAGCAACATTTCCTCGTTGGTTTGGTTCTCTCTGATCTTTCGAATACATTGGAGATACCGAATCCGATGCTACAAAACAAAGCGATCGGAACTGTGAGATATCTTATGGGTTCTCATGACGTTGATCCGCGATACGCTGATCCATCGGCTAAAGCAAGAGTAGCGGCTTTGTATCTGCCGCTTTTGAATATCCTGATGGATGCTTTGCCGCAGCTTTATCATTGGGATTCAAAGGAGAAAAGCGTCTATCCCGATGAGACTGCGTCCATCACACAATCGGTTGCACTGGCGATAGCCGGAGGTGCATCTGCTGATGTAGCTGGGGCACAATGTCGCGTTTCTCTCAGTTCCGAATCTACAAGGCATTTGCTTATGTGCTTCTTGTGGGTGCTCAAAGGTTTAGAACGCTCTGCGCTTGCACAATGGTGCTCTGAGCTTAGTGCTCGAAGAGTTTTGAGTCTTCTTCAAGTGCTGAATATCGCGACTGCGGCTTTTGAGTACAAAGGAAAGAAAGCCCTTAAAAGATTGCCGCCTCAGGCCGCTGCAACTAGCGACATTCGATCGAGATTGGAAGATGTTATTCTTGGACAGGGAAGCGCAAGGAGCGAAATGATGCTGCGCAGAAAGGAGCGAATTACTGGAGATAAACTCAGATGGCGCAAGGATCAGATGCCATATAGGTGAGATATTGGCATAACTTTAATATGATATTTATTTTAGAAATTGTTGAATCAATTTTATGCATCGCACTTACGAGTTGCAGCAGATTAAGGCGGTGTCACCTGAAAAAGGTCATAAGTAAGATATTCCTAAGGAAACGTGTCATACCAGTTCCTAGTTGTCTCAAAAAGAAATTATAATTTTTTAAAATGATATTTCAGAATATATAGAACATCTACACAATTAATAGATAAAGTAACGTTTTTTATTTTTCGAAGATCTTCATTTATTATCTTAAGCCAATGTCATATTTTTATTTTGTCTTCACTAAACAGCATTCAAAAGATTTATGAAGTCTTTTTAAACATATCGAAACGAAAATGATCAACTTCCCATAAAATGCCTGTAGTTCTTCTTTAAAAATTCGCATTTAAACCTCATAATATGCATATTACTGTAAATCTGCAGTTTTGTAATGCACCAGAACGCTGTGAAAAATGTACAATTACTCACTTTTCATTTCAAGCAATGAACGGATTTTAGCTTTCGAAAACTTATTTTTGCTCGTGAGAGAGAGAGAGAGCTTTCCTTCAAGTATAACAAATGGAGATGCTTTGAGAATTAGGCATAACGTATTTTCCGTCTGTTTTTAATTAATTAAGATTTGTCTACGTATTTTCATTAATAACTTCATCATACAGTCCTCAAATGAAAGTTACCATACACGGACCGGAACGCATAAAAAAAAAGAGAGCTCAACAGCTAAATTCCACTAACTGCTTTGATTTGAAGGCTATGATATTTTTGGTGCCCAAATAGTTGTACAAAAAGGCAGATTTACAGAGCTTGATCTTTATTGTATGGGCATTTTATGACGTCATACTTCTTTTCAGTTGAGTTTAGCGCTCTCAAATTAAACTACGAACTTTTGATCAAACGGAAATAATTATATAAGGATCAGTTCGCAAAATCATTGACATTTACTTATATTAATTCATTATTAGAGCGAACGAACAACCGGAAGGCCGAGCGGTCGATCAGGACGCCCATATTGAAGGTGCTTTAGCGGCCGAAGCGTCTCTAGTGGTTCTCGATAGTTTGGAGTCAGTTGTACAGGCGGACGGGGGTGGTGGTGAGGAAACCTCGAATAAACTTCGTATTTCAAACATCACGCGACTTATTAATCGGTCATGATAATTGACCCAATTTACAGGAGCGGTTGTCGGTGCCGTGCTCAAGGTTCTCCTCAGAGCTTTGGCTAGAAATCAGAGCACTTCGGTTCTACAACATATGTTCAATACTCAACGAGCTCTCGTTTTCAAGTATCACAGTGCACTTTTCGACGAAGAGAGCGAACGTTGCGGCGATCTCTGTCTTACACTTCTGACAAGATGCAGTTCACCGTTGAGCGCGATCAGAAGTCACGCCGCCGCAAGTCTCTATTTGCTAATGCGACAGAACTTCGAGATTGGCAATGTACGTACTCTCGACCTTTACTTCACTTAGTACTAAAGTATCCGTTGCTTAAATTAAACTCAATTAAACGCTTATTTAACTGTATCAAAGTTACCGCACTTTCAACTGTTAAACAATTTAACAGAACTTCGCGAGAGTGAAGATGCAAGTAACGACTTCGTTGTCGGCACTTGTTGGCCGTGGAAGAGCTCCCAGCGAAGGCGCTCTACGACGAGCCCTTAAAACTGTTCTCGTTTACGCTGAGAGAGACACCGAATTAGCCGACACGAGCTTTCCAGAACAAGTAAAGGATTTGCTTTTCAATCTTCACATGATTCTGTCCGATACAGTGAAGATGAAGGAGTTTCAAGAAGATCCTGAGATGTTACTCGATCTCATGTACAGGTAAAATATTCAGGGATTTGTCGTTTCTTACAATATGGATTGTGACTGTATACAGTAACAATATACGCTGTTACCATTTTTGGGTATAAATTGTCATTACAGGAACAGAAAGCTTTTTTATATAAACTTATGTATTAAAAATGATATTGAAATTGAGATGAAAAATTACAGTAATTAATGCTAAACACTTTGAAAATTATGAAGTTTAGTATAAAAGTTTGTAATTTTATCTCACTTGCGCATTAAATTTAATATGTCGGCTGATTAATAATATTTTCGGTAATAAAAATTTGCTAATATTTTTATCACTGTAATATTGACTTATAAGAAAGGCAAAGAACTTTGGTTTTCTGGTTATACCAGATTAACGGTCATTAAAGATAATCCTGATTATACTCTGCTACAGTATCCTAAAATTTTGCATTATTATTGATTGATCGGAAAAAAATGTAATGGATTACATCCGATTTTGAAAGGAAGCTGGTAGAATGAATCGTATTACAATGAATTATTATAGAATTAAATATACTAGTAAATACAACGAAAATAATATCGAGTTATATCGTATGATTATCGGTGATCATTAATTGATTGACATTGAGCTTAAGGGATTATGTAGGATTTCAACAGATTATAAGTTATTACGTGGAAGTATAGAAAATTCATTGCGAAATATTAATTGACGTAGAATAGTAATACCAAATATTAATATAAAATGTGGTGACGTTTAAAACGTTTCGAACGTCATTGCGAGTTCGACTCTCTCGAAAAAAAAAACAAATTATTTTTTTGTGGCAGAGTGGTATTGATCCCTACCGAAGATAATAATTCTACTCCGATTCGAGCTGGGTCTGATCCTCGACCTCTTGGATTTGGTCCGCGATTTTTTGTGATATTTTTTCAACTCTACGGAAGACTATTAAAAAAATGCGATTTTCTTTCTTAAATTAATTACGATTTTCTATATGAAAATATTGTTATTCCGAATTGAAAATTCTGAAAAAATTCTCAAAAACTGGGCTCACATTTGCTTCTCTTTTTTCGGCGTTTTTCTCGATAAATAAATCGAAACACTTTATTTAAACATGAAAAAACTTTTAAAAATATGAAAAGACATTTAAAGACAGCTGACAGTGAAGTATTTTCACAAAAACTAAATATAATTCACTGTCCGCTGTGACTAGAATATTTTCATATGTATTACAGGTTTTTTAAAGAATTTTTTCCGATTCTTTTTGTAGTTTTTTTTATACTAACAAAATATCAACGTTAAATAAAAAGGAACGAATAGCGTCAATTAAAGTATTTAATATTATTTTAATTAATTCTGTGCCCAATATTAGTTCTGGTTTCTCATAAGAAAGTGATGTTTTTGGAAGGAACAATAAAAATATATATACGACATTTCAGGGTCTGTGTCCAAATGGTCAGAAAATATGATTTATTAAACTTAAATAAAAACACTAAACCTCACAAGCGGCTTATACTGGCGATTTAACAATTGGTAAATTTTCACCACGTTCAGTGTGTACACTACAATTTTCATTGAAATTGAGCCTTCGCTCGGTTTAACTCACGTAAATACCAAACTATCATCTCAAGGCTACAAACAAATTTCCATTAATAGTATATTGATCAATGATGACACGGACACACCCATCCGGGGATGAGTTAAAAAATCACATTTTCCGACCATTTGAACAGTTTAATCTGACCCTGAAATCTCTCATACATTTTTTTATTGTTCTTTGCAAAAACATAACTTTCCTATGAGAAACCAGAACTAATATCGGGCATAGAATTACTGAAAATAATATGAAATTTTTTAATTGGCGGTTTTCGTCCAATTTTATATAACGTTAATTTTTTGTTATTATTAAAAAATGGGCCAAAAAATCGGCATAATTCTCAAAAAATCTGTAATATAGTTTTTCTATCTTTAAATGTGTTTTTATATTTTTAAAAGTTTTTTCATATTACAAAAAAATTGAAAAAAATTTTTTAATACAAAAACGAAATTTTTTTTACTCTCAGAATCGCGAAAGGCTACCAAGGTTCGCCAGATTTAAGACTGACCTGGCTTGCGAATATGGCACAGCAGCACATGGAGCGAAAAAATCATACGGAAGCGGCAATGTGTCTGGTACACAGTGCGTCTCTCGTGTCTGAGTACCTGCATCTTTTAGAGCCGGGCGGCGGTGGTCGTCCCGTGGGAGCGGTTGCTCTAAGTCCGGTCAGTCCAAATGCGCTTGAGGAAAGTGCAGTCGGTGATGATGTATTGGCAAGAAGAGAAGAGGGTCTTTGCCTCGGACCTGACTTTTCCGAAAGCGGATTGGCGGGTCTCCTCGAACACGCTGCAAGCTCTTTTCATGCTGCTGGCATGTACGAAGCGATACCCGACGTTTATCGAGTTTTATTGCCAATCGCGGAGGCCGCGCATGATTACAAAAAATTGGCCAACATTCATGGGTAAGATTTTCTTTATGATTCACAATTCGATTAGTCGATAGAGAAATATACATTTTTTGGGTTTAAAAAAACAACGGTTTTTCGATAATTTATATTTTTAAAGTGACGGATGTTTTTAAAGCTACACTTTTTACCAAAAAGATTTAAACGTCACTTTTACAAACAAACAAAAATTATTTTTGATGGTCCTGAATTTTCGCAAATTGAGGTTTTCTAACAAAATATTATAAACGAAGAGGAATTTTTCCTTCGCAAGTATGAAAATTTCAGTCCGATACTTCAAACTCTTCACAACTTACAAGAGATTTAAGGGATCAGATTCCTTTTGAATGTATTTAATTAGGAGGTGGTTAGCAGTAGTGAATTTTTATTACGGATACAATATTTTGTTAGAAATTAAAAGATCTCTTTCAGAAAACTTTATTTGCGGTACCAATGTTGCCTCCGCTTCCTTGTATTCGAAATAACAAAAGATGTCCTTTAAGTAGATAAACAGGATTAGTGATTGTCATAGCCGGTTCAGAAAACAATTATTAAAAAAGTAGCTACTTGTACCAATAATTGCGGGTTTTAAATTAAAAACAACATTTTTATTTATTATTTAAAAAAAACTAAGCCAGATATTTAAAAATATCTGAGGGTAGCTGCGAAAATATTAACCAAGTCCATTCATCGGCCTCCGAAATGTTCTTACTGTCAATTTAGAATCACTGTTTCGACCAAAACGCGTTTAGTGTTTGAAGCTAAACTTCGTTATTGTTGCAAAATTCTAAATAAAATTTTCAGCATATATTTTTTAAAGATAGTGCTACCGAAAAAAGATATTAAAAAAGTAAAAACGATGTTGCTCTACCAAAGGTATGTAACCCCTTAAAGGCACACATACCCTGACGAAAAACTCGAGATTTGAATGTCATTCAGACATTTAATGGTGCAAAAATAACTAAATTTAAAAAATAATAATAATCAGAAAAATACTGTTCTCCTTAATGGCATGTTCTTCCAACTTGTTTAAAATTTAGAAAGCTTCACGAGGCTTATACACGCGTGGAGCAGCTTTCCGGCAAACGTGTTTTCGGTACCTACTTCAGAGTTGGTTTTTACGGTGCCCGTTTCGGTGATTTAGCGGGTGAGGAGTTTGTCTACAAGGAGCCAACGCTCACGAAATTACCCGAGATATTTTCGCGTCTTGAGAACTTTTATGCCGAGAGATTCGGCTCTGAGAATGTCGTAATAATAAAGGATTCGAATCCCGTGGATCCAAGCAAATTGGAGCCCGACAAGGCTTACGTACAGATTACATACGTCGAGCCGTATTTCGAGCCTCACGAACTGCGACACCGACCAACAGTCTTTCATCGAAACTTCAACATAAGTAAGTACCCGTTAATTGCAAAACGGTAACTCAAGTATTTGACAAGTGTATTCACTGTAATCGACCAATTGCAGAACGATTCGTGTACGCGACACCATTCACACCGGGCGGTAAGGCGCACGGCGAACTTCGCGAGCAATGCAAACGTAAAACTATTCTAACTGTCGCGACTCATTTCCCGTATTTGAAGACGAGAATACGGGTTGTAGCGCGAAAGCAGATAGTTCTCAGTCCCATTGAGGTGGCTATAGAGGATATACAGAAGAAAACTGCTGAAGTTGCAGCGGCTACGGCTCAAGAACCGCCCGATGCGAAAATGCTGCAGATGGTTCTTCAGGGATGCATCGGAACTACCGTGAATCAAGGCCCTGCTGAAGTAGCCGTGGTTTTTCTTTCTGGTGTTAGGGAGCAAAACGCGCAGCCCTCGCGGCTACAGCACAAATTGCGTCTATGCTTCAAGGATTTTTCGAAAAAGTGCCTTGACGCGCTTCGTCGTAATAAGAATCTCATTGGACCGGATCAGCGCGATTATCAACGTGAATTGGAGAGAAATTATCAGAGATTGACGGAACGTCTCGCGCCGCTTATAGTATGGCGGTAATTTTTTTCTTTTTTCTTTTTTCGACGCTTGACGATTAAATCGCTCGATGTCGAAGCTTACCAAAGAGAGCTATTCAACGCACGTATTACAATATTAATATGCAGTATAAATACTACCCGCATCCAATGATCTAACCGAATTATATATTATATACGATATACATCTGAAGCTGAAATATTTATGTATGCCCTATTTATAATTATACAGACAATTGTATTTTGTACTTGAGTCACTTTTTCCGCTTTTACGATGTGAACATCCGAGGGAAGAGGAAAGTAGCGAGAGACAAACGCTTCCTCGAGTTATTCTCTAGGTACTTTATTGTACGTGATACGTAGTATTATAGGATAGATTAATTTCGTCGCAAACTTTTGTATTTGATGAAGCGATATGCTAAATATATATGTGGAAATTTTATACATCTACGATTGACTTTTCTTTACGGAACCTTCATTGTAATTTGTGCATTTTACAAGAAATCTATATTGAAAGTGTTCGGATGCGTCTGAAATTTGCTGAAAAAATAAATATCAATCGATTTGCTTCCAAGCAACTAGAAAACATATAACCACTTTACATACAACCATCACATAATGTACACAAGCAGACATAAATACCCAAGTTATCATGTATATACCATAAATACAAACATAATTCACATCAATCCACAAAGTCCCAAGTAAGCCCTGGGCTGAAGGACCTCGGTCGATGACTCGTTGGCAATATATATATATATATTTATACACAAATAGAAAGAAACTGTTATTTTGTAGCCACATTATAAATCGAAATGTCTTGTCAATAAACACTATTACTACTACTACTAAAAATCAATATTCAGGGCGCTACACACACTAGTGTATCCTGGAGTGTTACAATCAGACCAGACACTGCGATACCAACGAGTGTGTGTTGTTCATTTAAAGAATGTCCCATCTACATTTTCTGTTTAGTAGCTGAATTTAGTATTTTTTGTAAGTGTTTTTGAAGCAGATGCAAATGTGACAACGATCCATTACTGCGATTTATTCGCTAGGCGCATCATAACTATAGTTACATCTACAGTTTCTCCCATTAATTTTAATATGTATAACTTATTTGGTTCCTTCGAGCGTACATTCTTGTACTGAGAAATATCTGTTGCGTTTTTTGCAGAGGCTGTTCAAGTGATGATGATAATACTATTAATACGTCGGAGTGGTTTGAGGTCTTCATACAGCACAACCTTTGCCAAATCTTTCGCTATAGTGTAGGACAGACATGGGCTAGTTAAATCAATTCCAATATACAAATTTGTTTGAATCTGCAGAATCTTTCTCTTCTAGCACATAAGTGCGAACTTTTTATCCTATATAATTCTAATTGAGAATTCATTTAATAGTTTGTTAAATAAATAAAAAATGGTGTCAATAACTAATTCGGTTAATTGAACAAAAATTGGTCGAGGCTTCAAGCCTCGATTTCGAGAGTTCAAAAACAGCACGAAATAATAGAAACTTACGGAAAATACTCGATTATTACAATTACAAAAATTTTGAAAAATAATCATTTAAAAATGTTATCCCGGAGAAAAATTAAAATCCACATTATTTTTTACTCTAAGATACATGCTGAATACACTTTTTTCGATTAATTTATATTAATCCAAGAGATACCGCGTGCAATGCATGGAAGGATTTAATTTTTGCATTTAAAAGATTATAATAAAATTTAAAGTTGCGCCCCCAACAAAAATCCGAATTCATCTTATTTTTGACATTAAGATGCATGCTGGGCTCAAAATTATATCAATAACCAGCTTTGAAAAAAAAATTACATCAACAATTTAATTCTTATCGAATGCACATAATTTTCAATTGGTGTGACATTTAGGCGTTGTGAAATACTTATTAATTTATATTTATATTTTTATTTGCGTAGAACCACTCAAGGAATTTCAATCAAATTTGGAATAAATATATATTTTATATCAGCACGATGAGGTTCCATTACAGTTATAGGAAGATCTTTTTTTACGTAAACTAGCCTATTAAATTCAACATGTAAGTGAGATGTAAAATGATAGTATTTTATAGTGAATATTTCGAAAATTTGTAAGTTTAATATAAACGTTTGTAATTTCATCTCATTTGCGTATTAAATTTAATATACCAGCCGATGAATAAAATTTTCGGTGGGTGTCGAATAGGCGTTAGTTTTCGAATTGCACTTGTTGTTTCAGCCGTTTTCATCTTTTTATATTCGATGACCAATCTTGTAAATTTTTGTTAGGTGTTTAATGTGGTTTTTTTCGGGTTTTAAAGGTGATGCTTCTAAAGTGTGCTGCTGTCGTTAACATTTTGGATTTGCATAGTTGTAGATGACCTTGATATTTTCTGCATCTGCAAAAAATATGTACTTTAGCAAGCTGTAGCGCCTAAACTATTAACTTGGGAAAAAAACTGAACTGGTTTATATGAATTCCTAGGTATTTTGCGTGTTAAAGTGGTTCTATTTCGACGTTAAGATACGTATTTATGGTGATCGAAGGTTTAGTTTATGATTAGAAATGAGGAGCTTAGCAAATATTTTTAACAGTATTGTACTAAAATGAACAACTTCGGGGTCGGGCGCTTGAGAAAGTTTCTTTGTGACCCGAAAAATGAACACAATTTTTGGTAATTAAAATTTGCAATTATTTTTAACAGTGTATATTGAAATGAACAACGTCGGGGTCAAACAGGAATTTTTCTTTGTGAGTCAAAGAACGAATAAAATTTTGGATAACTGAAATTTGCAAATATTCTTAACAGTGCATATTAAAATGAACGACTTCGGGGTCGGACACTTGGGAATGCTTCTTTGTGAGTCAAAGAATCAACAAAATTTTGGATCACCGAAATTTGAAAATATTCTTCAGGGTCGGACACTTGGGAATGCTTCTTTGTGAGCCGAAGAATGAATAAAAATTGCGTTAATAAAAATGTGCAAAGACACTTTCAACACTGTACATATTAAATGAACAACTTCGTGATTGGACACATAGTATTGTTTCCTTGTGATCCGAAGAGCCCCGGTTTCCTCAGGATAAAACGCTTTGTCGAGGACCATCACTAAGATACAACAATACCACGAACTCTATCTAATTAGGTTAATGCTCTCTAGATTCTCGAACGTGCATTCACGTCCGAGAGCTCCCTTGCGTAATTTCCACTGTTAGCGGTAGCCTTCTAACTCTCCTCTATATGCCACACGTATACCTAGATTCGCATCTCCTTTAAACCTCCTTATGGACAATGCACAAAGCTCGAGCTTTTTTTTCTTCTTCCCATTCGGCATATCTGTCTGTTTTCTATACTTGCAGGTGCTCAAATGAAAAAAAAAAGAAAAAGAAAAAAAAGGCAGAATTTTCCGAGGTTGCGCGCGAGGAATGAAGACACCGAGAAAAAAAACTGCTTCGTTTTACTGCCTCGCTCCCAACGTGATCCGATTTAAAGATTGCAAGAGGTTCTCCAACGTCACCAACTACGGTCACGACTTTCGTCGTGTCTTGCCGGTGGGCAAAGTACCTCGTTATGAAAAAAAGATATAGAAGAAAAGGGGGGCAAAGAGAGGAGCTACTAGCTCGGCAACAACCTATCGCTCTTCTCTTCTCCCAGTTTCATCGCAAAAGACGATTTCTCGTATTGCAACGAGAAAGGCATTCGTTTCGTAGCAGTGATAACAAGGCTTCATTGTAGTTCTCTGGATAAAAAAAAAAGTCTCGACCAACTGGATTGCTTTCCATCCACGGAAACTGATGAGACTTTATGGGCGACGAGAGTTCTCTTTTCTTTCTTCGAGCAACAACGTCGTCGACGATAACTCTTCTCTTCTTTTTACTCGATTCTTCATTCGACATTTTTCTTAAGTCTCGCTGAAAAAGGGACGATGTATAGCGTTTTCACATATTAAAAAGAAATTGTATACAAATCTCTTTGCCTTCCATGTGAACAAAGCATTGACAGGGTGAACATTTTTCTTTATGAGCTTTTAATGTTAAGGACCAGTCGATACTGTCGGATCAATCGTGTTTACCAAGATTTAAAAAATTATTTCTACGTACTTTTAAAGGGAATCTAGTGGCAGTAGAGGTTGCGCTGTATTAAAGAGATCTCAGATGCTTAATGTATAAAAAATGTATAGAAATAAATTCAGAGAAAAATAACTCAGTTTATGCTAATAACCAATGAGATATTATATGCAGTTTTTTGAAATTGAAGTTTGGAATTTTAGTTCGGTTTTGATGAGAGATTGCTCATTTTGTTTGTTGAAAAATACTGTACGAATTCATCGACTTACTTTCTTTATTTTGTTCGTCGATTAGGAGAAAAAATTTAGTTCAATTCATAACATTGTTTTTTTTTATAAGCAATAAATATATATTATAAATATATTTTATGTTGAATGAAACATAAAACTTTACAATATTTTTTTCATGAAAAATGAACGTTTTGAGATCGACAAAAATATTTACAGATTACAATATTTACGTTAAATACTGTATATATAAAACCATCAATTTTATAATGAGTCTTTTTTCCTTAGTGATTTATAGTTTTCGAAATTCTTTGACTTACAAATAAATCTAGCAAATCTTAAAGTTAAAAATTTGAAAAAAATCCACAGAATGCTCTCAAGTAATATTTAAGCCTGTGGAAACTTTTGAGATTTTTTTTCCTTAGTGATTTATGGTTTTCGAAATTTTTTGACTTACAAATAAATCTAGCAAATCTTAAAGTAAAAATTTTTTTAAAAATTCACAGAATGCTCTCAAGTAATATTTAAGCCTGTGGAAACTTTTGAAATTTTTTTGAGAGAGTCTAGGAGAATGTGATGGAATGGATAAAGAATGCGTCATAAAAGGTTTCTTGAAAAAATGGGATATATTAATGAGAAAGCAACGTGCACATTTCCATTATTATTCTATTTAATTCCTATAATCCCGAGAAAATATTCTTGGGGTCTACTGAAGAATCTCGTCGACAATCGATTCAGGAGCTACGAATAGTCGGATGTGAATGAAAAATAGTCATAAATCACTAGGATAGTAAAGTGGCCTCGAAAGCGCGCGTATGGAAATGCAATCCGATTTCCGCCTCTTTTCTCCACTCTCTCTGCGCCGAGCGTTTTTTTATGCGTCCCTCAGATTTGTGGCTTGAGCTCCTGACGGTGGCAACATTTTTCTTGGAGAACCTTAGTCTCGAGAATCCTTCACGAAAGCAAATCAACAAAGAGGATGAAGTGCGATAAAGGGGATTATTTTTTATTTTGTACGTCGGTACATCGTCACTAGTGCATTGTGGAAAAAAATTGTTTTCGATTTTTAGACTTACTAAATCTTACTGTATTTCACGGCATAAAATCATTTTCATGAGATTTTATTTTATATTCCCATCCGCTGCTTTTGCTTCTCCGTAGAGAAAGCTTTTTTTTTTGTGATTATTTTTTTTCGCGATTTTTATGTTAGGACACTCAGAATATGTTCTAAAACATCAAGAAAAGTAGTTCGGAAAAACGTGTGCGTAAAAATTTTAAAAATATTCAAATTTTATTCATCTTTGCACTTTTCGAAAAATGTCTGTACGCGCTCTATAGTGGTCGCAAATTTTTAGCTACCGAGCTAAATCATTTTTTACAAACAAAGCTATGTTAAAGGTGGATCGGTATTGAATTTTAAACGAATCGACAAATAAGTTCGGTCTTTATGAAATTTTGGATTTAAAAAAAAATCATTTTGCTATAATTCACGTGAAATTTCATCAAATGAATTGAAATGTTCTACACACGTAAAATAACATTAAGCACTACTACGTACCAAATTTGGTGACGATCGGTGAAACAATTCGAATTTTACGTGTGTTTGAATTTCTGAATTTCAACTGACTATGCAAAATTGAAACTTCTTATGAATGAAAAATACAGATGAAAAATATTGACTGGAGCTGAGATCATGTGTACAGTTTTTTTTTTTTACAGAGCTTCCTCTATGAGAAAGCGAAAAAAGATAAATAATAAGTTCCTCATAGAGGTGGCTTTGTGAAAAATCGAAGTTAATGAGGTAAAAAGCAATGTGCGAAGTTCTATTTTGCAACTTTTTTTTATTTTTAATTTATTCTTATATTCATCATGTTTCAATTCGGCACAGACGCTCGTGGTAAGACAAAAGTTTCTCCTCTACTGTTTATTTTATCCACGGCCCATTTAACTCTCAAATAGGCAAGTGATTTTCCCTCTGTCGCACTCGTCCTCGTACCACCCTCTTTTATTCATTTCCCGATTCGACGACCAAGCGGAGCCGCAGATCTTCTTCTCACCCGTTGGTATTCCTCTCTCGTCCTCGCCGAAAAATCAGATGAGAGCCAAAGGTATTAGAACCCTGAGAGTCCTATGGTTCGGGGCTATATCATCCAGGTCACCGACTCGCAAGGATTCCTCATCTCGAGAGCGACGACTGCAACAAACAGTTTCGAAATCCTCCCGGCTGAAGAATTCTAATCAGCCGAAATTACCTCGGATCATCAGTAATACCGAGTAGGGTGAAACTCACGAATAAACCCAAACTGTTGAGAAATGCAAATCATCAACCATAATCATAATAGTACTGCATTTTTTCAATGCATTCATTTTTTAGTCTGAATAACAGCAATTAACACTGAAAAATTATTCGCAGAAATTTAATAAATCATAAGGGATCCAAAGATGACGTAAAAATAAAAAAGTGGGTAGAGTTGATTTATTCAAGTGAAAGAGTTAAAATATATTGATTAAAAATTATATCTTTGAAGTTATAATATTATTTAAACAAGGAGGCAGAGCAGAACTTTGCACATTGCTTTCTCATTATTTTTTATTTTATTTTTTATTTTTTAATTTTTTAGTTGTAACAAAGCTATCTCCAAGCCGCTACATTTTTAGCTATATTTTTTTCTAACTATTGGTAGAGTGAGTATAATATATTTTGAGGGTTAACGAAAAAAGTCGATAACCTATGCCGGTTCGGCCTCATGTTGGAAATACAGAGCCGTATCTTATCTACGGCCAATAACGCAGAGTTCCATATTATCTACTGCAGAACCTGAAGAACCTAAATAAAAATAGGCTGACTGCAGAACCTAAAGAACCTAAATGAAATGTCCGACTTTACTTCGGACACAGGCGACGCAATATCGACATACTCAAGTAAATATCATCATAGTTTTGTAAAGTATGGGCATTTCCCGATATTCAAAAAGGTGAACAGACGGTAAATGTCTTTAGGTTCTGCAGTCGTTAATATTTATTTAGAGTCTTTAGCCGGTAATTTTTATTTAGTTCTTTAGGTTCTGTAGTCTATAGTTACCGATTGCCAGTAAAGTTTTGCTAAAGGTTCTTTTTTTGCTAGTGTTTTGCATGCTTCGTATGAGCATTCAAAAAAAAGTCCAGAAACTTAGAAACAAAAAATCGTGTCATTAAAAAACGCTGCATAAAAAAATTAAAAAAAAAATTAAGCACAGTAAATTCACTCTGGTAAAAAGCTGATATAATGTAACAAGTCGAAGAAAACCATGGTCGGGAGCTGGCGAATTGTTACGGAATACCTCAGAGCTGTACGTAAGCCAGAATTTATTAACTTACAGTCTTATCGGCAAAATTTACAAAAAAAAAAATTTCTTATCATGGCGCACCTAAGGTGCCTCTAGTTCACTAAAGTATTGCATATCATCAAGTTAATACAACGATTTATGAATAACAATATATCTCAGAAGTGCGATGCAAATAAGCTGTCAGATGTCTTTATTCCTTTTCGATCCTGACATATATACTGCATATATATATATATATGTATATATATACATATATATATATACGTATGCACAACAGTAGGAGGCATAGCTCTAAATTTACTGCAAAGTAATCTTCCGAGACGTTAGACCGCCTGCTGCTGCGACGTTTCACTGAGTAACGACGGCTTTTCTCGTATCGGGCCGACAAGACGTCAAGCGGATTCTCAACGGGAGTTTGGTGGGGCGTAGGTTGATCGTAAAGTCCGGTCCCAATGGGCATACGAGGAAGCTACGAGTCGACTCGAGACGTAGAGTTACGATCACGCGTGTCACACGCGTGTCTCTGGGAAACGATGTCGCACGGGGATGAGGCAAGACGAGGTATCGCAGAGAGGGGCTGAGACGACTATGGTACCGAGCCGGTACTTGGGCACAGCAACCCACTTACATATATATATATATATATATACTCTATACGGGTTACCTACAAGCTATATCTATCCCATATCGTACAGCATAAGCGAGAAATACGCCGTACGTGAATTATACGTATACTGTAAGGGTTTACGTGCGGAGGGAATATCAAGAAGGTGAAGTAATGCACATAGGCACTCTCGAATACTGAAGAAGGTGAGGACGAGACTGGGGCTATCTGCAACTATTTCCATTCCGTATCTCGAAATTTATCGAATCTCTGTATAGATTGAAGAATTTATAATAAGTATTTCGCTGTTGTCATTTTAATTTCGTTGAATTTGTTGAATTATTATAAAATGAAATTTTTACTTCAAGGATACAGAATTGTCAATGAAAAGGTTGATTTTATTTGAGTAGTTTGAGATGAGAGAAAAATTTAAAAGAACTCAATTGATACCTAAAATATTGATTCTGAATAATAATAACAATGCCACAAAGTTTATAATATTCCAATAATATTAAATAGTTATAATAATTGCGTTTTCTTTAAATAGTTGAAACGCTGTTATATATTTAAAAGATATCTAAACAAATAGTCTTATAAAAACAGCATTGAAATTTGTCGAAAATGGACATTTCACAATTGCCAGACATTAATAACAAACATGCATTTGAAAAAATCATGGTATAGATTTCATAATTGCCAGAAAAATGCTCACAAATTAGTTAAGCTATCTGAAGTAAAAAACTTTTAAAAACTTTTAAAAATATTACTCAAAAGTTTTTTTTTTATTTCTTTTTTTAATAACATTTTTTAAATTAAATAAAAAAAAAACGCATATACAAAAAATATTATTATAAAAAATATTATGTATATAATCGGGTTTTTTTTATTATCACTCAAGATCAATATACTTGGTGTCTTTAAACACATTGATATTTCTCCAGATTTCTCTAGTCTCAAAGTACTCAAATTATAATTAAATGAAATATTGCTACACTAACTGCTGGGAATGTATGCATCCTTAAGGGGGGCAGGATTTGAATATATCGATTTGATGCAAAGTGAAAAATCGATTTTGCAGGTGTTGTTGCTTGAGACAGGTAACGGTGACTACATGCATAAATATAAGGAAAAATCTGGCACTAAAACTTTGATCGCGTGTATCTTAGAACCGCGTTTTTGAAATCTTATCTTGAAAAGTTATGACCCTATTGACGTCCGGATAATTGCAAAATAATTATAAAATCAAAATCTATAGTTGTACTTGTAATGATCCTATTTGGTACATTGAAAAATGGGGATTTTTTACGAGCGAGAAATAGGTCAAAAAGATCAAGACTTTTTCTTTTTTTTTAGGTTGCATTCTTTTAGTAATTTACTGAAAATCAATATTCCGAGTGGTTGCCTGGGACGTAAATTTTCTAAATACTTTTTTTTTTGTTTTTTGAATTCTGTTTAAGCATTTTAACCGAAAAGGTGACAACCAACTTACCTTTTTATAAATGCTTTTTTGCCTGCGATTTCGAGGGCGAGAATACCGAGAAACCTATCGGATTGATATATATCTTTGAATATGAACGAAAAACTGGATTTTCGGCTTATTAAAAACGAACCACATTTACATGTACAGGTTTCATTTTTTTTTTGTGATTTCATTTTTTACAGAATCCGACTCTGCACCATCAGCTGTATACAACATCAGAAACTCTATATACAATAGCAAATCTACACTTGCGCTAACTCTACATAATTTCATCTCTGCACAAGCTCATATTCACCACAGCAAATGTCTCCAAGGCAAAACTCTGCATAGGCAAAACTCTCGACGGCAAAATCTACACAGGCAATATACTCTGCACAGTCGCCAACTCACAAACCACACAAATCTGCGCCGTTAAAACCTTTTTCTATCTGTCGGCTCATGTTGATTGGGTTGTGAGTTGGTGACGGTGTAGAATTGGGCAATCTGTGTAGAGTTCCACCTTGGAAATTCTTACTGTGTTGAATTTGGGCTTGTGCAGAGTTGAGGCACGTGTAGAATTGCTGTTAAGTAGAGTTAATCAGTCAGCATTGTGTAGAGTTGTTGATGTGTAGAGTCGAATTTTGTAGAATTGCCCAACGCGGTGAGTCCACATGCCCCGGCCTCCACTCTGCACGAATATACGTGAGCGAGAAACATCGGGACGCACCGGTGAAATAGTCATGAGTCTCACTTTCCCTCGTTCTGCCTCTGGGACAGAATTCCCTTTGCGTGTCGCGAAGCCCTGTACGTGGTGGGATACTTCGAAGTACTTTGTGAAAACGCCTGCGTGACCCAAGGACACTCGTGGTGTATTCTCCCTAGTTATTATACCTATACGTTATTACTGTCAAGCTATATATAACACTTCGAGACATTATTTCGCACAATAGGATGTTTAATCCCGGCTTGTCATGATTCCTATTCGCTAGGTGTCATGCATTATCATCTCAAGCATTTTTCAAATTACTGAAGAGTAAGTTCTGTGATGTTTTTTTTTTCAGATTTTGAAAACTAATATCTTAGAAAATACTGTTCTTTTTTTAATGCAACGTATCCCGGAAACTGTAAGTCACAGACGAAAAATGTCATGCAATTAAATTTCTGGTTATATATCAGCTTTTTGATTAAATTTTCTTTTTTTTTATAATTTCATTGACCTGATAACGTTGATTTTTCACCAAAAAATGTAAATTTTTGTTCTCTAAGGAAACCAATTTTTGTTTTTCTCTAAAATTGACAGAATTCTTAGGTATACTTTTTTTTTATCACTAGAGTGAGACTGAAGGTGATTTTGGAGTGAAAAAAAATTAAAAATCATGCGAAATATTGTAACCTTGTGATTGTTATTCTGCTGAAAATATTTTGATTGAAATTTTCTTTTTTATATTTTAGTCAATTTAATTACTCCGGCACAAAATACTGGACTTTTTTTGTTTATGTGACATTCGCGTTGTGACATTTTTAAAAGTAACAGCCATTTTATGAAATCTTGAATTAAAAAATCTGTAAAATTCACAGAACGTTCTCTCGAATAGCACATAAATTAATTATGACGAACGTTCGAGAGGTTCTGGCAAAAACAAAAATATGCTGAATTAACAGGGAATGCGTCGTAAATACTTTTTATATAGTGCAATGTCACGACATAATAATGCAAATATAAGAACAAAATCCTGGGATGGGTGTGTTGAGAAGGAACGAGGAAGGAATGCGAAGAAGCATAGCAACAACAGTGGAAGGAGAAATGTGAGGAGTTTGGAGGAAGAAGATGGAACGACGGAAGTTGTAGGTAAGGTTTCGCTCGATTCGAGAGATCCTTGGCGAGATAGAGAGAGAAAGAGAGTAGGAGGATCGTAAAGACCGTTCACCTCGGGAGTGGGTGGAAGAGGGTCGAGGGTCGAAAGAGCAACGCTTCGCACTTGGCTCTTTCCTCTCGTCTCTTCTAAGGCTGGTACGCCGAGGAGGACAACGAGTCTCTCTTGGGCTTGTATACGAGCCACGCGACTTTAGGCTAACGTACGAGACAGCGTTTAAACATTTAGGAGCATATATGTAGGGTCGTAGCTTAGTCTCGTATATTCTCGACAGAGTGTGTGCCACTACCACTGCTATGTCACCTGTAGGTGTATATTTGGCATTCCGAACGAAGTCGACAATCCCTGTTTGGAGATGTCACCAAAAAAAGTTCAACCTTTTTTTTTTAGGGTGGTGTGGAGCGTCCAGAATATGTACAAAATATTACAGATCTTTTAATCTTATATTTCAAACAGGATTACATTTTTTTAATTCTTGCTTTTTTTTATTGTATATAAAAAATTATCGATTGGCCGAAGAGAAGAGAAAAGTTAATTTGACAGTCTCAACCACATGAAATGCAGAGAGCTATGTTTATAAACATTATTATTAGGTCGATTTACAATGAATCGTTTTTTGTATACAGCGAGACGAAAAAACACTACGAAAAAATAATTGGTATTTCATTTTGGATGAAATATAAGATTAAATAATTTAAAATAATTTGTACATATTTTAGATATTCTAATTATAAACTTTTCTTTTTTCTGACACTTCGAACAGGTGTGGCTCGCTTCGTGCGGAATGCCTCATATATTATAAGGAACAGTGCAGTCTCACTGGAACCTTAGAAACGTATGTATGGGTATCTACGTCAGAGAAGCTAAGTGAAGACGTTGAGGCCGCCTGAGACTCCGGTTCGAGTCTAGGCGAAAGTAGCCTGGTAGAAATTCCAGGTGAAAGTAGTCTACTGGAAAGTAGAGGAGAGTTAAACCCTTTTGTATGTAAAGTAGGTAAGGGGAAAAAATGCAAGATTTTTTATTAATTAGTTTAGAGGCAAAGACACATTAGCATATTCGTTATAGTTATCACTAATTATATTTATAGTTATTAATATTGTTGCAGCAATGGTAATACATATGTACATACATATATATGATATACAAATACAAAATTAGAGAAGCCATATTGGCTTCAATAAATTTGATCTCTAAATCGTTATGCAATTTTCAATCATACCCAATGCTCGCATCACGTCAGTAGAAAAACTTTGTAATGGTCAGACATTCACTTCTTCCTGAACTCAAGTAGGTAAAACTACAGAAACTACAGTAAAATTAATCTTTTTCGTATGCAAAATAGGTAAAGCTCCAAAATAAAATATTTTTGCCTCCTCATAGAGGAAGCTTTGTACAGTACAGTCAGGTATCTTTTTGGTATACATTTTATAAAAATTGATTGAAGCATTGTGATTTTATTAGACTTTTAAGATTTTGAAAAATGTCTGTGAACACTCAAACCCGAACAAATTTCCAGCTATCGGACTGAAACTTGGCATAAAACTTTATCGGGGTGGTGCGACCTTTCGTATTGAATTTGGATGGAATCGATAAAGTAGTTAAAGTTTTATAGAAATTCACATTTTCGTAATTTTTTGGAAAATTCTATAACTCAAGAACGGTTCAAGTAACTGATCTTAAATCTTGTATACAACTTAAACAGAGGGTGCCAATGTTTGATAATTAAATTTGGGCCAAATCGATAAAGTACTTAACTGATTTTATAGAAATTTGCATTTTCGTAATTTTTTTTTACAATTTTTTCAAAAAAATAATGCGATACAAATATCGCATTATTTTTTTGCAATGTTACTCTTTTGCCAAGTTACGATTCTTATTTAGTGAGATATTGTAGAAAACGATAAAATTTGAATCGATCCAGAAATAATTTTCATATAATTGTTCGAAACTCTTTATTTTTCTTAATTAAAAGAAAATATTTCAATAAGTTTCGTATGTACGATAGTTTACTATTTTGAAATATGTTCTGAAACATGCAAAATTCCATTAACCAAAAAATCTTTGGCAAATGATATTGTTTATTCTATAAGTTTCTGCAATATTTTGCAATAATATTACTGCAATTATATTTGGTATTATTATTATTATTATTATATTTCGCGTGCAATGATTTGAGCTGAAGTTGCAAAATTACTACAATATTTTAACAATATTCTTGCCGAGTTTCAAAATATTTCGTCAATATTCCCGTATATTTAAACGTGCAATATTTCCATAATACTTTCAAAATATTTCAGTGTCCCGTGAGATAATAACAATAACACGCGATTAAATAGTCGATATTGTGCAGTCAATTTGCTCGAGAAACAGTCAAGCAATTATCAGTCATACACTATAAATCCGAAATCGCATCAGTAGAGAAGCATTGTAAAGGTCAGACGCTCTGTTAAATCCCAATCGAACCAGTTAATACTGCTACAATCACATTCGCTTGACAATGACTGTTCAACGAGAGCGAAGGATGCAGCAACCACTCCACACCCTCGAGCTTGCACTACAATATGTGGCAAGTGCAAAGTGGAATATATAGGAATGGTACAACGCCACAGCGGTAACTTGGTCGGAACGCAGTGGTGAAACTCGATCGTAGTTGGCCAGTAGAGAAGGTCTTTCGTAGTCGGACACCGTAACGGTCAGCCTTTGCCTCGACCTCACACTACCATCTTTCTCTCTCGCTCTCTATCTCGGTCACCTGGATCAGCTTTGCTACTCGATGTTTCTTACTCTCGAATCATCCGAGTCCTCAAACCTCTGAGAGAGAGAGAAAGAGAGAGAGAGAGAGAGAGAGAGCTTCGGCATCCGCTACTATTACTTCAACTACTACCAACCTTCGGTTATATTTCGACACCCGTTACGCCGAGAACACTTCGTTACCCTTAGCTATACGACGACATCCGATTTCTCCGGGATTAGGTTTGCAGAGAGACGTTGCCGTTTCTGAGGATATACCGTGGGGAGTAAGAGAGCGTCGTTCTTCTCCTCGAGGAGTTGGTGTTTCGGCTTGCCTTCCGTTTCACTACGTGGCGTCGTGGTGTATGTTGGCCATGCGCTTTGGTACCTTCGAATTGCCAAGAATTAGTGTGTACCGCTCTATACAGTACACCGTTATCATGTAAAAGATATTTCATGCCAGAAATACATTTAACTAATTTTCTTAATAATTATATTTTTATACTTTGTAATAGATAGTGAATTGAAATTTCTTAGATTAATGGATCAAAGTAGTGCTTCATTTTTAATGCTTGTAAACCGAACAAAAATAATCATGAAAAATTATGCTCAATGAGATTTTTCTGTTAATCGGCAATGTTTTGTAAAAATAATTTTGTTAAATAATTAACAAATTTATGAGATACTCTAACAACATTTTTTAGAAAGTTAAAGTTAGAGAAAGTGACACAAAAAACTGTATATCTGACTGCTACTTTTTGTACCAATAATCATGGAATTATATGTTTAATGTCATTATGTAGTTTTATAATTTTGTTAAAGTCAATGGGATGTTTCATTTAACATTTTCTATAGAGCGTACAAAAAGTGTATTTTTGACTAATTTACAAATGTCAACGTTTTCTACATAAATTTAACATAAAGTATTTGTCGAAATTGTGATTATAAGAAGAAATATATTGAAATATTTACAAAGAGTAAGTTAAGAGTACATTAATAACTTTTTTTTTTCTCAAAACGACAATCAATATGTTGTAAAATATAATAACAATTTTTTTTTGTGATAATTACAATTTGATTCTGACTTTGTTTGTAAAACAAAATATTACCATCACGTTTTGTAACAAAATAACATTTTTGTTGTTTGTGGACAAAAAGTTTTTGCAAATCGTGCACAAATGTTACATTCGTTTTTTACTCATTGATACATCGATTCAGTAATAATGATAATAAATATTCATTTGCTAATAAATCGCTTAACTTATATCTATTCCTGATAAGGTAAATTTTCCATTAGTTGTTTAGAAGAGTAATTCAGGTCATTGGTCGTATTTTAACGATCCAACACAGGATTTGTTTATTAAAAAATGCCCATTTAATTCACCGATGTAAATGTTTCATAGTGTTTATTACATAACAGTTGAACTTAATGAAATGTAAATGTTATCCCCATGAATTTGTAGAATGTGCATGAACAAACAACATAAGCTATGAAACTTTAAAATTGAGCAGACGTAATTATTTTATTGTTAAAATTCAAATCAAATAAATAAATTTGAATATTACTTTTTTCGATTATTAAAAACAAACCACTTAGAAACAACAAAATTAGATTTTTTTTTTACAAAACAGTCAATCTATTTCGAAAAAAATCGCATAGTTTGTTTAAATTTACGGATAAGTAATTTAATGATGGAGGTAAACCCTAATAATTGTTCGTTTGTCCACAGACAATTTCTCAAAGCGTGTTGAAAATTCGACTACTGTGAACTACAGAAATCATCTTTATTGAGATTAGGCAATTTTTGTTGAGTTTCGAATGTGGCATGAAATTGCCTATATATACATACACAACATCAAGGATACATATATGTTTCCGTCGCGCACCAGTGGTTTCTTAGAGGAGCGTCGCTTTCTATCTTGCTTAACGACTACCGACATTCCAACTGATTTCGGGATTTAATCATTTGGTTCGAGACAAGACGCGGGAGAACAAAATCACATACACGTCATGTTTCTCTCAATCGCGTTGCAGCCCCCTTTTAGTCTTCGCAAGGAAGATAGTAGTCACAAACTCACATACTCACATACTTGTGATTACGATGTTTCACGTGATTTCGAATGATTACATTCAAGTGTAATTACTCAGGCTCCAAAATACTCCTTCTGCGTGTATAGATAGCAATTAAAGTAATCTACTTCGAGTGACGTGAAACCTGTTTATTGTGCTTCGATCACAAATGCGTACAATAATTTATTTATTTAATAGTTAACATTAAAAACGACTCTTAAGCCTTACATTTTAATTTTCGACGTATACCATTTTCGTAATGTCATATTTTATTTTATTTTCGAGTATTATTGTATTTTTCAAATTTCCTTGTAATTGAACTAAATTAGAAAGAAAATTTTGGTGAATTTAATCATCTTTTACGAGGCCCATTGAGCTTTTTTAAAGACGGTTTTGGCCATTTCCTTAAATTTTCAGAAGAACTCTTACGTTTTTTTTTCAGGACAATTTTGACCATTATAGTTCCAAGAAGGTATTTCTGGATATTTTACAAGATTTCCAGAAAGTCCACCACTCTTTTTCAATACACTTCTGCTGGGCATTTTAATAAATATCCAAGCGGACAATTACGCGTTTTAATGACACGTTTGATATTTCACATGTAACTAAATATCAAGATAGAGCGTTACGCTATTTGAAGACGATTTTGGCCATTTCGTGAATTTTTCAGAAGAGAAGTTACATCGTTTGAGGACAATTTTGACTATTTCACTCTCGTTTTTACTATATTTCCATGAGAGTCATTACGATTTGTAAGGACACTTTTGGTAATTTCACTGAATTTCCATTAAGGGCCATTGCACTTTTTACGGTCTCGTTTGTTGGCAAATAAAATCGTCTATTTCGGGAGCAAAAGCAACCTACTGACCGTACATTCCAAAATCCCAGCGGACCTACTCATAACATTAGCTCCCACATTTAGTGTTCCCATTTGCCAATGTAACCAGCATTTCGGCAGCGGGGTCTGGGTCATAGCGCTTAGCCTCATTCTCGCTTAATTTGACGAGGGTTTGCGCTCACCCAGAGGAGTTTGTACTTGTGCTGGTGTTATGAGAGTCAGACAAAATATGGCGAAAAGTGAGGAGGTAAGGACGAGAAAGGAACACGTTGATTTAGTTCTGTAGAAAAAGAACAGAGACAGAACGACTCTTATACCAACCAGCAGTTAGCGACAACACTGGGGCAACCAGATTTATAGTAACGGCGTGCCAAAGCTTTCCCGTGTTTGTCCTGTCTTATTAATTTACAAGATGGCTGCTGCCATCAAGAGAAAGGTATACTAAGAAGAAACATGAGTGAAACCTCTGCCAGGAAAATACATATATACCTACGAAATAGAGAAAGAGAAAGAGAGATAGGATATCAGACAGTTTGCGAAACGCTGATTAAATATACGAAGAATGAAGGTTTCGTGCGAACAAAGACAAAATTTGGGGTAGGTATACAGAAAAGTGTACTCTCTCTCTCTCTCTCTCGGCTTCCCTGCGCGATTGGGGCACAAGGATGAGGAGTGGTTTCTCAAAGTCGCCCATGAAAAAAAAAAAATAAATAAAAAAAAAAGCTGGAAGGGTGAATGAGGGCCTCACGAGGCTCTCTCATTGCAGACAGTACAATTCCCTTGTTTAATTTATTTCGACTGGCTCGGATCGGTGGCATTAAGCTGCCTTACCGCGAGATCCTGACTACCTTCGTGTCCCTTCTCCCTTTCTCTTTTCTCCCTCGATGCTTTCCCTTGGCTCTCATATATATACATATACATGAGATATATATATATATCTCATTCCCTCTTTCAGCTTATTCTATCTCGGCCCTGTGAACACACCAGGATTCCTCTTTTTTCTTCTTTACAGAACCTTTGCTCCTCTCTCTCCTTTTCTTCCTGTACAACCTCCACCGTGCACTCACCTCGTTCTTCTTCCTATTTGCCTTGCATTTGTCACGAGACTTTGCTCCCGTGTCTTTCTCCTCTCTTGCAGCAGAGAGCTCGAACGAGCGAATGTCCCGAAGAGAGGAACCGCACGAGAAGGTATACGAAGGGTATAAAGTTTCTTCTATATCTCTCAGGCAGCGCGCCAAAGTTTCCTCACTCGCGTTTTACTTTGTCACCATAGCTACGAACACCATCTTCAGCGAGACCGGCCCTGCCATTGCTGTAACGCTGTTGGTTTATACTTTTTTTAAGTTTGCGATGCTCTCTGTCTCTCTCATTGACTCGCTGCTTCGGTCAGCTTGGATTAATTGTTTGAAGACTGTCTGGTGTGGTAATTAATGAACGACAGAAATTCAACATTATGTTATTCTTATCGTAAGATTAAAATACAAGGAGCACTGAAAGTTCAATGAGAATTGTTTTAGCTGCATCAAAGCTGTAGGTAATTTCATGTCAAACAGGATGAGACTTCAAGATCATCATCACTAGATCAGCACGTTTCTTTTTTTGCTCACATTATACGCTTGGAATATTCTACACCCAGATCTGTAATGAAAGATCTGGGTGTGGAGAAAAATGTGTTTGCGTTATAGCTGCCGCAAATTTCAAGGTGTCGGGTTGAAATTTCTCATACAAGTTGACTAACATCGAACGAATTCTATGAGAATTTTGGTGAGAATCGGTCAACAGATGAAGATTTGGCAAGGATTTTTTTTTATTTACCGAAAAAACGTGTTTTTGCTCTCTAGCTTTCGCAAATGTTGAGTTGTCGAGCTAAAATGCTCTCCAGTGTTAGGCTAACATAAAAAATGTATGATTTAGAATTTCGTGAGAATTGGTTGAAAAATCCAGTTTATACGACATCCAAAAAAAGTGTGTTTGCGTTGCAGCTGGTTTATTATTTAGAGGAGCGAAGAAGTAATTCAATGATCAGTAAATGATCACGGACTATGAACGGATTAATCTTTAGAACGCTTTCACAAAAAAAAAAAAAAAAAATTACTGGTTTTGCTTTCTCATAAAGGAAATTTTTCTTGATATTTATAATTTACAAAGCTTCCTCTTTGAGGAAGCCAAACACAAACCAATGTACATCGTCGAGCAGTGTTCTATGGGCAATCTTGAACAATGAGAAATAAAAATGCAAATTCATTTGCACCCTTTTTTACTTTACTAATTTAAGAAAAAATCCCTACAATATACAAAAAAAGAAATAAATTTAAATGACAATCGAGTTTGTTACTTACTGAAAGTAGCATTTCGATATTTTACATGATAATTTTTGACTTCGTTAAATGACAATATCTTCGTTAGTATTTGCGAAATGCATTAAATGCTACTACCCGATCGATGCCGCTGTGGCATTTGATTACCGCAATTTATTATAGCTCTGTGAGTTGTCGTACGATTATCTATACGGTAGAGTCGAGCTAGCGAGAGCGAGCGATGAACGTCACGTACAGAATTCGGTGAATATATAGGAGAGCGCGCATCAATGAGTTCACCGTCACGAGCTTCGGTTTGAAGGGTCTCGTGTGTTAATTAACCGGATCATGGATGCCGGTACTGGACGCGCATATACGGCGTTAAAATGAAAAATTATTGGGCCGCGGCGCCGGCGGCGTCGGCGTCGAGCGCCACTGGACAGCACGACTATCTATACAACGGTATATAAGCGAGGACGAGCAGATTTTCCACTCGATGAGATTCCAACGGCACCATCGACACCAGCACCC
The DNA here is from genome assembly GCA_964016905.1 of Perithous albicinctus. Lineage (NCBI taxonomy): Eukaryota > Metazoa > Arthropoda > Insecta > Hymenoptera > Ichneumonidae > Perithous > Perithous albicinctus. Next base: position 16,764,774 of record OZ024690.1, on the reverse strand, counting down.
ACAGTAATTTTCTGATTGAATTATCCTCGGATTCATAATTATCCTCGCGCTCGATAATTCCAGTAGTAACTGCCGCGCGAGCAGAACCGAACATACGACGTGATCGATAATTCTGTCGCTCGCATAGGTATGCACGAAATCCTTCAGTATTGGCATTAGTGGTGAGCCCTAATATCGCTAGAGACAGTTAAAACCAGCCATTTTCACAATCGAATAATTATACATCATTTTCTTTGTAAATTACATAATAAACGTGTTTTTTTAGTTAAAGGCTAGAAAAATTGTAATGTATAGAAAACAGCAAGTCATTTTTACAGTCTATCGTTCACAATAGGACATACAGAAGAAACTTTGTGGATGATGGACTGAAAGAATGTGAAAGCAAAGTGCAGAGTGGTCCACTTTTCAACTTTTAACTTCCTTGTTCGCAGTGGAAGCTTTGTTACATGATTTTTTTACGTGTTTTTTTTATACACTTAGAATACTATACTAAAAAAGAATACAGTTGAATCAACAAAATCTGCGGTTGAATACATTCTAAAAAAATTGTTAGTTGCGACAAAAAAATCTTTGTTGCCTCAATCATAATGTGGCTAACTGAAGCAAATAATTATTTGACACAACAGATATTTACTTTTATCAACTAAAGATTTATTTGAACGTATTTAACCTTAGATTTTCTTGACTCAACTGTTTTTCTTTCTCAATGTATAAAACGTGGTTTAAAAAAATGTTTGTGTGCACCATTTTTCTTGTTGGCAGGATAACCCTCGTAATTTTTTAAATATTAGGTTGAAATTTGGTACTTACGTTGACCATCATACAACAATGATTGAGATCAGATTTGGGTCAATGGGCTTGAGTGATTCAAATTTTATGTAATTTTGTAATTTTTTATAAAAGTCTTTCAAAGCTATAATTTTTTGAAATATTGATTTATCTAGCTGAATCTGACATAAAAATGGTATAACATCGAATCATAATCGGTGGTTTCGAGTTTGACGAGAATCTATAAAGTGGTTTTAATTTTAGTATAGTTTTGCTTCTTCGTAGAGGAAGCTTTGTTTTCATTAAACAAATTTTTTTTCTAGAATTTCATGTCAAATGGCCCAAAAATGTCTAGAAACGTCATTTAGAAAAAACGTACTTGCTTATAGATGTATGCACCTGTGTAAAAATTAAAAAAATAATGTGCAAAGTTCTACAATGTATACTTTTTTTATGCTAGTAAACCCTCCAACTTTTGCACATTCTTAGTCATCTAGTTTCAACGTGCCACGTAAATTCACAATGATTGATCATCAAAGGTGAATTTTGTCCAAGGAATGGCCGCAGTGATGGTAAATTTCGATTTTATTCCGAAAAGGCGAAAAAGTCATTATTGTCGAGAAGTTTCTTCTTAAATTTATAGGTTCACATGTCGATTTTACCCTAGAATAAGGTTTGGAGATAAATTTGATGCATATCGGTCGAGCGGTTAAAGACATATGGAATTTTGAATCCTTTGAAAAATGTCGTTTGCATATTTGCTAGTATATTATAATATCAATTTTGTATATTAGAATCGACGGAATCGACCAATTGTTTCTAATTTTACAAGAATCAACAATTTTCGATAGAATGGTTTAATGTTAAATATTTATGAAAAAGTTTATTTCTGGTTAAAATTGGAAACTTTGTAAGAATCAGTTTAAACATTTTTGAAAACAGCGATGATTAATTTGAGAAAATTCGAAGTTATTTTTAGCGTAGCTAACGTAGAAAATATACAAACAATCTTGCAAAATAGAAGTTTGCATATTGCCGCCTCATTATTTTATACCTTTGATAAAGTTTACTCTATGAGGAAGTCAACATTGATAAAATTATTTCCTTATCTTTGTTGAAGGTATAACGTAATGAGAAAGCAATTTACGATGTTATATTTTACACGACGGGGTAGTTTTCAATTTTTTTTTAAATCTGTTTTTTATGGGTAAAGAAAATTGGATCTTCTTCAGAGCCTTTAATATTCATATCTGGAGATTTTTTCTGACATGTTCAGAACACCATTATGAACAATTAAGTGCGTTGGATTTTTTATATCATTTTTTTATTGTCAAAAACATAAAACCTGTTTCTCTTTAAATTGTAATCGATGTAGCAGCGTGTTTTCCATTTCTTTAAATAAATTACTACTTTTGTTAACGCTAGATCTTTCCAGTTTTTAATATCGTATATTAAGGGAATGCGTTTAATAAATACCATTCCCTTGGCAGGTACGAATATGAAAAATTGTAGCAGATTCGCTTCTAAAAATGTAGAATGTACAGAAAAAGTGTATTGAAGAAAAACACGAGTCTCCATCTACAATTTTTTCTACTCGGACCTAGGAATTTTTTGTTCATCATTGCAAACTCGTTATGAACAATCAAGGGGATGGAATTTAACGATGAGAAGCCCTACTATTCGGGTATATCAGCGTAGAATTTCGTCAGCAATTTAAATCTGTTCACCTCACAATTATCGTTCCTGCCATATCAAATTTTATTAAATAATCTTTGCCCTTCACTCTGTAAATGCCATGACCGAAATATTTATGTCACAAATATTAAATATAACGTCACTATAGAGGTCCTCCAACTTTTAAATTGGCACGGTGGAAATGACAGCTGTGAAATATGAATACCGCTGAATTAACGTTGATGACCTGGAGCTAAACGTCGTGAAATAATTTTTTACATGTCATCGATTAGCCGTTACATGCATCCCAGAACGACCAAAGTACAATCAGATTCAGCACATCGCTGCGGGATCCAACATTATTGTAGACACCTAAAAGCAGATGTTTTCAAAATGGAATATTGATTAAATTTGTTTTTTTTTTTTCGTTTAAAATACATCCGATCTCATTTAAAGAATTGGAGATTGTTATAATCTATTTTTTTAATTATTTTAAGAATTCATTTGTTTTTGTAGCTACAATATTTCTAGACAGATCTTTTTTACCTCATTGAAAAAATGTTCATCATCATTTTTCTCATCTGTTTCACTTCACAGTCTTCTTTTCTGCTTTTTTCCATTTTGTAAAATAATAACATTCCTCCACTCTGATAAAGGACATACCAGAAATATTTATACGGTGTATTTTGAATACCGTTACTAGACGGTCCATCCATTTAAAAATGTCACGGTGTACGCGACAGGTGTGAAATATGAATACCGCTGAATTAACGTTGATGACCGGAGGGCAAATGGTGTAAAAGAATTTCTTTTTTTAGCATCGATTAACCGTTCCATGCATATTCCAGAGTGCCAGAAGCATTGTTCAATGAAATGATGCTCCTCTCGATAAAGTTTCAAATTTCACGTATGGTTGAGGGGGTTGTCTGCAGCCCGAATACCACTCTTATACGAGGCAGGATGTTTCATATTGAGCCACCCGTTGGATAGACCCAACCGTCGTTCCATTTAACACGTACCAACACTTCTAAACTCGATAAATCGCGTACATGTTGCATGCTCGAGGGTTTGCTATATAGCAAATGGAGGACTATGAGGTTCGTGCACACAAATTGCAACACCCTATTAAGTAAATATGTATATATGAAACCAGACGAGTAAAGAACCAGCAGCAGAGAGTTGAGAGAAGACCCTCTAATCAAAGCCCAGCTTGATTATGATTAGCTCGAGTTAACGTTAATTCGGGGTCCTATTAATTTTTGCTTCTGAAGGGGCCTACATCGCCCCCACAAACTGTCGCCGCACGACGAACACGAACTACTTAGGGGACACCGGGGTTAGTTGGGTAATTTTTTTTTGCATCCTCATAGAGGTAGCTTTGTTTTTCTACAAAAAATTGATTTTTCAGATGGTCAGTACGGAAAATAAAAAATCTATAAAAATGGTTAACTTTTTGGTTTACGCGGAAGAATTCGACTGAAAGTGCTCGGAATGGCACGAATTTGTTTTCTTTTTTTAGTAACTGAGAATATGTAGTACAATTTTACATTAAAATTTCTGAATTCAAAAGGGCTGACACAAAAAAAGCCGATTACGTTTTATTAAATTACAAGGTACATTGATGTTATTAACTATATGATGACTAAAAGGATTTCTTGGATCCCTGAATGGGAATTTAAAGTTTAATCTGCCAAATTAAAAATAAAATATAAAAATATGTTTGTCGTGGTGACAAACATTTTTAATACTACTAACCTACATCTTACGATCATTTTAAGTTCGAAGTCCGATCTTACGACCATTTTCAGTTCAAAGTTCAATCTTACGACCATCCTAAGTTTGAAGTCCGATTTTACGACCATCTTAAGTTCGATGGTTGAATCTAAGGCTCGAGATTTTTAACTTCAGTTCAATCTTGAGTTTAATCTTAAAATCATCTTAATTAAAAATTATTTTCAGAGAGTTGTATTTTTTATTCCGGTCAACCGATGAATATGAAATTTATATATCACTTAAGGACTGGAAAGAAAAAAATTTTCTGTCAGTGTTAAAATAATTTTGGTTAACCAGTTCCATAATAAACTAGACTTTGTGTTTTTTCAAGTCTGCGCATCGTTCAGAATTGACGACTCAGAGGATTTTGCTCATTGATGTCTCATTTTGTTTGTAACAACATTCTGCACCGGCTCAGCGGAGGGATTTTTTATTAAAGGTCCCCAGGCCAAAGATGTCGACTAATTTAGAGATGTAGAAATGTATAAATTTGTAAATTCGTGGATATCTTTGGCCTGGGGACCTTTAAAGAAAATTCCTCCACTTAGCCAGTATAACATGTTGTTTTATTTACTCATGTTGGTAACTTCTTTGAAATTTCTTACATTGGCGATAAAAACGTGGCCTGTCAGAGCCAAGATGCTTTAATTGCAATCGCCAATTCTTAAACGGGTCTGACTCCACTTGTTTCTGACTCAACTAACCCCGATCTCCCTTATACTTAGTTATGCTCGAGTCTGTCCGATAACTCGATATGCCTGACGAAAGATACGAAGAGGGTTTACGCTCAACCTCTGACCCTTTCGCTGGAGATAAAGTATCAGCTTTTAGAGTCTCTAATTGTGGCCTACTTGAAGTAACCCACGCAAACTTTAGTAGAACCCCCCCTCTTATCCTTTTTCTCTAACAGGACAAAGGCGAAAACTTCGGGACCGATTGAGTAATTATTCTTTCACTCGACTAATCATCAAACTTTTGTTTTAATCTGTTTAGTTCTTGAAACGAGAGAGATGGAGTAACGAGCGAAGGAGATGCCATCAGCCTATTATGAATATTATTCTCTTTCTGCCTTGTCGAATTTCTGTACTTCTACCAACAGTACCTACTTCGTATTTTTTTTTTTTTAGTTTCTTCTTTTCATTGCCCATATCGCACTCTCTTTCTTCCTCTCTCTCTCTTTCTCAGCAGAGTAAACTTCTCTCGAAGATATTACAAAATAAGGCGAGACAGTAAGACGGATCGTGAAGCAGAGAGAAAGAGAGGAGATGATACAGGAAAAAAATTCGACGAAACTCCTTAACGAGACGTAACAACGGGCTGCAACGCCGTTATTTATACCGATCTCTCTATAGCTAACGGCCGTGGAAGGCGAAGATCGTGAGGGCTCTTCCTTCCCTTCCACTAATTCGATTAAGGCTTCGAGGCTATACGTCGTCGAAAGCTTCGCGATATAACAACTATAGCTATATATTTGTACTCTTATATATAGTTAGGGGCTGCAGAAAATTCAGGTAAAAGATATTCTAGGGAGCACAAAGGACCGAGCACACAGAATGAAACTTGCAGCCATAAATTCATAATGTTGCGACACTGCAGGTCGCAAACTTCCTGCAGCTCTTTGTCATTTATTCTAACCCTTTTCGCCTTAAAAGCATCGACATTTTTTAAAAAGTTCATTATTCTACGTTTTGTTTGACACAGATTTAAGAAAATACGATGGTGCTAAAATATTGCACAACAGAAAGAAGATTGCGCTTAAAGATGAATTATAAAAAATGTAAAATACACTCAGAGGAATCGCACTACGATAACCTCAGGCTTTACCTTTGTTTTCAGATTTTTCTATCGACTGAATGTATTCAGATTCTCATAAAATACAATCTTTTTATTGGGAATTTATGTGTAATGTATCCTCAACGTCAGATTACAGTACCAAATGTCCGATGACTCCGTTTTTTTTTTCAAGAATATTCTTCACTTTTTAACTCCTCAACTTTTAATGTAGGTATATTTATTTATTTTTTTATTAAAAGGTAACATTTATTTATTTATAGGAAATCATTTTTGCAATCTCATTTTTCAAAATGACATTATATTTATTTAGAATGAATGTGTCTCTGCATTAACTACTTTAAGATTTTCGTAAACTATTAAACGTTACCACGAGAAAGCTCTTCAGGATATAAATATATATATATATGCATCAGGAAGTTCTTGGTTCTTGATTATAAGCAGCAGACTGAAAAAGAGGAATATAGTGATTGACGTCGAAGGTCCTCCCTTCCGTCGTGATCCAGTCGGCCGTATGAAATAGCCGTCGACACGCCTAGAGGAATCATTTCGATAATTGGCTCCACAGTTCGATCCGCTTTGCTCCTGGCGCGGTTCGCTTCCCTCTCGCGTTTCGCCGATTCCTCTCGATCTGCTCTACCACCCGTGCGCTACAGCACTGTCTATATTCAGACAATATACTATATACATATATGGGGTATTTCAAGCGAAACGAGGGAGTCTTTCCCCTCGAACCACCGGATAATTGTGATTTATCATTTTTTTTTACGACAAAAAATAAGGCCCAATTTTGTTTCGAAATTTTTCGCCTCTCTTTGTTGCTTTAGCTGTTTTTTTTTCGTTAAAATTGGATGTAACTGAAAATATACCTTTAAAAAAAATTATCCATAAATATTGTGCTGCAAAAATATAACTTTTTTTTTTTATGATGTGCAAGTTGGATCTAGTAACCTTATATTTTTTTATCTTAAAGAGTTTCAGTATCTTTCATTTTTTTACTATAAAATTCGAAAATTATGAGAAAGCAAGATGTTCAATTTTGAACTTCCCATATAGAGGACGCTGTGATATGTACGGCAGAAAATAATATGAGGAAGTAATGTACAATATTCTACTTTGTAACTTTTTTTTTTTGGTTTTGAAGGAACAGTTTTTCAATACTTTCTACGATTTTGAGTTCGAAGTGCTAAGAAACTCCGTAAATAAAAATTATTTTCATTTTTACTCAAGTCAAAAAAACAAAAATCGTATATCACAAAATGTAAATCTCTCAACTAATGTTTAGTAAATATTCATGTACACTATTATCACGTGTCTGAAGCTGTAGCTCCTTATGGCAAATATTTAAAATATATATGTTAAAAGATAGAGGAGGTTAAAACTTTGAAAAAGTCAAATTGCTATAAAATCAGAAAACTCTTCGAGCGATCTTAACCAAATTGAATATGTAGCAATGCTGAATATTAGTTCATCCCTGTAACAAATTTTAGTTCAACTGATAAAAGTGTCATAATTTCAATGTAAATTTGTTTAATCCTTTAAAATCCAAACATATTTATATATTCCGCTCAAATTCAATACCGATAGTCTTTTAAAGTTGCTTTATTTGTAAGTAACTATTTAACTTGACAGCTCATAATTTCCGGTGGGCACAGAGCACACAGACTTAAAAAAAATGAAAGTCTAATAAAGTCTAAACCGGAGTTCCAATTATCATGTATTTTATTATACAAACAAAGGAGCGTAATTGCTGCACCTGTGTGTTTAATCCCAGTTCGAATCCAGATAAAATTGTTCTTTAAATCAAAATATTCAGCACACATATCCATTCAGACATTTTTTCTGTACTACTTATCTCGACATTTTTTTTAAATAAAAAGAAAATTTTTTCTACGAGAAAGTAAAAGGGCGAACCATTTGCTTTTTATTTTATATTCTATAATAAAATAAAGTGACACAGCTACGGAGACTGCAATCAGTATTAAAAACTGTAATCAAAACTTACTTCGATCCAGTTAATATTTAAGTCGAAACCAAAATCAACTTCCCTTCGTTAATCAACGTTGTAGTGGAATGTCTCATTTGATTTTGTCTAAAATATTAACGGGCTCTGACTAGATTGTATTACTATTTTTGATAACGACTTCGACCAAGATTGCTGGAGGGAATCACATCATCTTAATAGGTTTAAAATTCAAGTGTCTCAAACTGGCGTGAATTATTATTTCATATCACATTACAATAGCCTTCAGTCTCGGGAGAATAAAACAAAAATGTCAACTGAACGGGAGGCTTGGTTGGTATGGAATATTCCATATCAGTTCGCTAAAAAAAAAAAATAGATAATGATTCCCAAAAAGTGTCGAAAAATTGCACTCCATAATTCCAACAGGAGACACCAAATTTCAAATAAAAAAAAATGTTGGATGGACTTTTGAATTATTTATTATTTTTCACTAAAACATACATGTCTCGAAAACGGTTTATGTTATCTATAAGTTAAAAAAAATAAAAACATGAGTTTCTTATGGTCTATAAGGACATTTTTAAAAATTTAATTACATAGTTTTTAACAAAACTTATATCAAAATAAACAAAAAATTCATGTGTTCAAAGTGAACAACATCGGATATTGGGACCGTCTTAATTGCTTTAAATTATGTTAAATAAAAAAAATTGTCTTCGAATTTGATCAAAAGCATTTTATTTTTAAAAATAATAATAAAAGTGGCCTTTTGATCAAATTCGAATCCCATGAAATAATTTCAACAAAAAATTTGTTTCTGTCTACCAGAATTTAAGATATACATTTCAGTTATTTAACCACATATGTTGATATACATTTAAGGTGAAAAATATAGAATTGTACCAACTTAATTTATTTAAATTATGTTAGAGAAAAACAAATTTTTAGTCGTAATTATATCATGGATTTTGAATCTGATCAAACGAAAAAAGCATTTCTGCTTTTTTAAAAAATAAAATGGTTGTTTTGATCAAATAATATCGAAAAAAAAATAGATTTTCTCTAACATAATTTAAAGAAAGTAAATCATTCTTAATATCCAATATTTTCCACATGTGAACTTTTTGTTTATTTTACTGTCAATTTCTTTAAAAATTACACAATTAAATTACAGCAAATATTCTTCTTATAATCCATAAAAAATGCATATTTTCATTTTTGAGATATAAATGTTTTAGAGAAAACAAATAAATAATTCAAAAGCCCATGCGATTATTTTTTTTATAATTAAAAATTTGGTGTCTCTTTTGGTATTATATGATCTAATTTTCAGACATTTTTTGCGTTTTTTTTTTTAAATTTTTGATTGCCTGAACTGACATGGAATGCCTCATATATAAGCAATGTTATAGACAGTGGTCGCGGGCATTTCAACCCTCGTCGCTACTGCCAAGCCCTGTAGCATAGCTTCGCTCTCGTCCCACAGTCCTCTGGCTGTGTTCTCATGCGCGCTGTAAACCCTTCTCCCCTTGTGCATCTCCGTTCTCAACGCCGGCAACCGTTGACCGACAAAGCTCGCACGCGTTTCCGATATATTGGACCGGACCACCTAGAGCCCCGTTGCCTGTAAATCGACGTGTAATTGCACTGATAGGCAGCGGACACGCTCGCGCCGCTTCTATACCGGTTCACTCTCTACCTCACTCGCTCCTCTGCACTACCTCTTCTGACACAAACGAACTCTCGAACGCGCGAATAATGGAACGCGACGGAGACAAACCGGTCTCCGCTCCGTTTTACTCACTGTCAGTTGCGGTCGGTCGGATTACTTGCTCGTTCTCGCTCACACTCTCGTGCAACGCGTGCCACCCTTTCTCTTGCCATTTCTCAGCTCGCAGCTTCTACACACCCTCCCGTTCACGTTTTGCGCTCTCCATCTCTAACTATACATACCATCAACCCTTTCTCTTTCCGATGTCCTGAACACCGGATGCCGATACCCCGCGTCGCATCTCCTAACGCGATACCTGCTAGTGACATCGCTGCCACTCTACTAGCCTGACGTTTTGTGTACGTTATATACACCAGTGTGGGTATAAAGATTTTCAGACGACAGAATCAGAAGTGAGATTTGATTTCCTTATCCACTTTTCGACTGACCAATTCGGTTCAAGCGCGATGAAATTTGACGAGGAGATTATGTTAAAGAGCGATGTCTGATGGTTGATTTTATTTTATAGAATTTTAATTTGTATGCTCTGGATACTGTAAGAAATATGGTGTTGATTTTGACACCGAAAGAATAGACCTGTTGGGTCAACGAGATGGTGTTAAAATTAGCACCAATCGGTTGTTGATTTGTGGTATCTTGGTGTTGCGGATTTCCTACAGCAATGTGTAAATGGTAGTTCCAATAGGTCCATTCGTTTGGTCTAAAATGTAACACCGCATTCTTTTAAATTCCAGTTTATGAGTCATTCCTTGGGAAGTGGACTGCCACTAGTGTGACTCATCTCAAAAAGTGTTCATACATTATTTTCAAACTTGTTTACAGTGTCAAGTATAATTTACAAATTATTTCAGACTTTATTTTAATTCACATTTTCAAAAGGTATTAACGCTTCTTGAGGGGTTGTATCTTTTTTTACACTACTCACAACTTGTGCAAAGTTCTACAAAGAAGACATAAATTAAAACATCTGTATATTCTATGAGTCTTTAAACGCGATGATACTTAAAACTTTTATTTCTAACTAAAAAAAAAAAAGTGTGAGCATGATAATCAACTTTATTTTTCGGGTTCAACGCGACATATTTTGATTTTACAGAAATTAGTCACATAAATTAACCGAACTAGTTTCTGCATACAATCCTTTAAGCTCTGCATTTTTTAACAAGAATCAAACATATTGCATTGGCACATAAATATGTTTATATTTTTTGTTCGGAAATCAAATTTTATCAACAGGCTTAAAAGACCACCCATATTTTAGAGAACATATGGGTCTTCATCTTCACTTTTTTTTTTTTTACTTACAATGAGTATTTTGCTAATTGACATGTCTCTTCTGCGTCCCTTTTGCCGATTACACTCTGACATTCAGCAGAAGTAGCAGCCGTAGCAGCAGCACGACACACCTCCGATACACGCTCGTTGACTCGAGTAATAATCGCGTTACCGCGCGAAACCCACCCTGAAGCTCACGCTCTCGCCCCGCTTCATCCACTCTGACTTTCCCTCTAATTCCAACGTGACGTTCTCTCTATACTGCTTCGGCATGGTTGGATGACGACGAGCTAGCGTGCAGTCCGTGCACAAGAGCATTCGCATCAGGGTCACACACGCAATAGGGCGTGCACAATAATATACTCACCACATGGCTCTCTCTATACTGCGGTGGAGGTAAATACCGTAAATACCTAATACGCAGATGCACCCGTCGCTGAATCTTCCTGCATATGCTGTGAAAAACCATCGATTATTTAATGTATGTAATAATCTACGGTTCTGCAATATGCATTACCGGAAATAAAACTATAGGAATAAATTAAATTGGGATTGCTATAAACATAAGTTCATCAATGAAAAATTAAAAGCGACAGGCAATATATTTTAGCCTTAAACAATAGCTTTATTAATGTAATTCTCGCTCATTGACGAAATTCTTTAAATGGCTTGTAAATAATTTTCGAAAGATTTCTCCGAGGTGTGATTGATAATTCGCTTTTATTAAATGTTAATAAATCATAAATTTACATATGCGGTGGTGTGATTGTTGCTTTAGCAGAAATATACAAGCTAAACACAAAAATGTGTGTAACACTGAAAAATAACGACTGCAACTGCATCAATAGTAGAGTACATAGGGGGTTTGCAAAATATTGATATGCAAAAAAATTGCGCATGTTTAATACAAAAATTCACTTTAATGGGAAAGATTTTGTATTTCATTGTTAATGACAAAAAACATTCTCGAATTTTCAAAATCACTCAGTACTTCGATAAAGAATATGAAGGAGAAGATCTCCTTCGAATTTCAATTAAATTGATCACAAGTTAACAGAGAAATGTTATACATAGTGTTTGAAAACGAGGTTTCGAGATCGAAAGAAAATATGTGTTTAAAGGTTTTTTAAACACGGAAGTTCAGTTGAAAAACTGTATTTTATTTCTACGATGATAACTTAGTAGTCAAGCAAAAAAAAATTGTTTTTCTAAAACCCAACATCTGCCCTTCCTCCTTAATTTATTTAGTCTATAAATATAATTTTTTAATATTGCATGCTCAGTTGTGAAATGACTCAACAGTATTTACTCCTTAAGAAAGAACTGATAACTTCCCATGGATTATTACTATCATCATGAATCAGCTACAACTATGCATGAATCGTTTTTTAATCAGTCGATACATCGTAACTCGACCTGTCCATTTATATCTGTTATATACCAATTTCGACTTTCGAACTAATATATCGTATGAAAGCTTACCGTGTATTTCATTCACGCGACGCTGTTATCCCCTTTCACAACGATCCAGCGTCCTCTCACGCACCCTCTCTATCAAGATACACTTTCGCCAAAGTTACCGTCACCTATTACGTTCCAAAAGCAGGTCGGGTTGGAAGCACAGGAGCATATCCAGAAGCACAAGTGGAGAGAGTGGTGACGGTGCCAGACTTTATTGCCCTTATTTACGGTTATTATCATCGCATAGGGGTAGCTCACTTCTCACTTAGGTCAGTCTTCTATCTCGAGTATATATACTGTAATAATAGGATGTAGTATATAGTAACAGGACACACAAAATGTATCTTCAGATCTAAAATAAAGCATGCGGGGTTGAATTATTTTGAAAAAGCTTGATGAGTAAAGCCTTGCACATTGCTTCCTCATTTTTTTTTAGCCAGGCGCCATCCGCAAAGCATATTCTCTATGAGAAAGTACGTTGATCAATTTGGACTTTCTCATAGAGGAAGCTTTTTGGACCATTTGTTTGAGTCTGTGGGAATTTTGTTGAATCTTAAAAAGTACTGAATAATGTGATAATATTAAAAGTTAATATTTTCCTTAAAATATTTTTCCAAACCCATTTTTCTCGACGTTTTAAACAATTTTGAGTATACTGACATAAAAATCTCGAAAAAAATAAATAAAACTTCACGAAAATGAAGCTTTCCCTATGAGTATGCAACAAATGAACGATTTTTCCGAGAGGAAAATCAAAATGAACATCGCAATGTTACGTTTAGAATGCTATTTATTCGCGCGCGTTTAACGTGTTTCCGTTAATTCAATACTTTTTCGAAATATTTTAGAACGAATTTTTCCACGATGATCCTATCGAGGATTGCCGTTCGGGAATTTAGAGCCGGGGAGATTGGCTCGTAGTAGAGGGTTGCTGCACGCGAGAATCACGTTGAAGCCCCAACTCTCAGCGGAAATCCCGTCACGCGCGGAATATCTCTTCCATATCTCGTTCGAACGGCGTAAACTTTTTTTTTTTTTAAATCTCAACTCCACAGTGTGCATTCATATTCTTTTCTTTACTTTTGTTGGATTCGCAATGCTTTACTTTCATCGCGTTATGTTTTATCAAAAGACAAGGTAGCACGTCGACGCCAGGTATTTCAAGAAAAATTTAATAGTTTTCCAATAAAAAATTATTTTGTAATGAAAAAAACGTTGCGGTTGAAATAGTTATCTGTAACAGTTCTATTTTCTTTCAAACGCCTTTTTTGTCTTTTTGGAGCGTGGAGCAGTGATTATTAGGGACGAGCATTGTTAAAACAAAAATGTATTTAAAATAAAGTTTAGCTTGAATAACTATGAATAACTTGTTAGAATAACTTGAAAATAAGCGATAATAAAAATGTCGATGGCTGAAGGACTCTTCTATGGAATATTAATTAACGTCTCTTCGTTATATCTTCAGGTATAAGTTGCATTTTTGTAACTAATAATTTTTCATAAAATCCGAAAGTGAAATTAAATTCAATAAAAAATATCGAGTAACAAAGATCATTGCAATTAAGCTTTCTGCGCGTTCTAGACATTTAAACAAATTCATCTTTTTTTCTTTACATTAATTCATAAATTTAGATGTGAAGAAAAAGACCTTAACATCATTTCGCGGAATTCTGAAAATTAAGGAGATTATTTGTTTAAGGAATACAGCTCAAGTAGGTCGCTGCTAGAAACATTTTTTCTTGGAAAGGCTTTTTGTAATCATGTAAAATTTTTAATTAACATGCATTTTTTAAATAAATGTGTCAACGGAATGAGTTACTTATCGTGAGTGCGACTGTATTTCTTTTTGCGTGCAGAAACATTGAAATGTTTTTTTTCTTCCAATTTTTGCTTCCAAACATCGTCATTTTGTTAATAACCTTTTTTATTCTTCTATAATACTTAAAAATAAAATAAATTTAGTTTTTTTTTGTTAAATCTCGGGATCAAGATGGTATTGCCTATTTTTTTCAGGTGTAATATCTTTTTTTCCTACAATTATTTAAAATCAAATTAGAAAGAAGGGTTTACTAACAGTGATCGAAGATAGTGAATCCTGTGTACAAGAAGTTTTTTCAATAATAATCTTTTCTGATTCCAGCTAGCCAAAAAAAAGTATGAAACATCGTACATGCATTGAAGCATTGAATAACAAGTAGGCACATTATCAACAATTTCCTATAAAAATTGGTAACCACACGATAACTTCCTTATCGCTGACTTGATTCAACTTGCATTTGATCCAAAAAACCCCGGTTTCCAATTCGCTTCAACTATAAGCATCAGCCGTAAACGCGTTGGTATCGCAGGTGTGAAATTCTCCTAGGCATTATATCCCCTGTTACCCGGAGGCTATCGGAAAATCAGCGGTAGAGTGGTAGCGTGGTATTCGAGGGCCGTGTACCTATATTGCCCTGAGGCTCTTTCCAAGCGTCAAGAGTTTCGTGACGACAAGCGAGAAACTCGACAAATTTTTGCAAGAGAACAAACACTTCTCGCAAAATGATTAGAAAAAAAATGGATACGTCATAAACGTGATTATAAGAAAGATTGCTGATGCACCCAGACTCCAGATGAAATTTCCCGGAGATGCGATTGTCGTGATCCTATTTCATGTCCTCTACATACTCCACCAAGGCCTCGTTGGGGGAAGAGAGATCTATCGATCGTTGTCCTCCCGCTCAGCACCGAGCAAATCCTCCAATTGGCCCGGCGGACATCCGACGGTGATAGCGGATTTCCTGTAAGACGTTATACCCTCCACTCTGTGGTCCCGGAAGATATGGAACTCGTGCGGGGCTGGCTGATGTACCCTCCTGCATGTAGTGCGCGAATAAGGAAACTTTGCCTTGCGCTCCGGACGCGAGAAAGAACATTTTGTAGACGAACTTATTTGTGGGAAACTTGAAGTTTCGGTTGGGCTGTAAAGAGAAACTTTATGTCAGGAAATAATGGACGGGCTAATATGGTTATTACTTTTAAATAGGGTAAGTTTTCGTTAAATCCGATTTTATTTATAAGGTGTCATGAACGCGGTAAAAAACTTCAACCAGGCTCCAGTTTTTCAAAGTCCCTCATAAGACCCCTCAGGCCTCAGGGTGCGATTGGAATGTGTGGGTGCCTGTGAGTGTCTGTGCGTGTTTGCGAGTATCCGTGGGTGTTTGTGTGTGATTGCGAGTATCCGTGGGTGTCTGTGAGTGTTTGTGAGTATCTGTGCGTGTCTGTGAGTGTTTGTGAGTATCTGTTAGTGCCTGTGAGTGTTTGTGTGCGTGTCTATGAGTATGTGTGAGTGTCTGTGAGTATCTGTGCGTGTCTGTGAGTGTTTGTGAGTATCTGTTAGTGCCTGTGAGTGTTTGTGTGCGTGTCTATGAGTATGTGTGAGTGTCTGTGAATATGTGTGGGTGTCTGTGAGTGTCTGTGAGTGTCTGTGAATATGTGTGGGTGTCTGTGGGTATCTGTGAGTGTCTGTGAGTGTCTGTGAGTGACTGTGTGAGTGTCTATCTGATTTTTATTTGAGACCTGTACGACAAAAGCTATAAATAAAATTGTATGAATAAATCTTTATTTACTAAAAAATGACTTAATGATACGCAACGCCCGATCCATTTCTCACTGCGTCTCGTATTCCTATATCCGGACCGGAAAGCATTCGAACAAAATGAATGACACCTCGAAAGCTAAAAACCATTCACTGTTTTTATCAGAAAAGTAAACCAAGTGGAAAATGTCATATTTTATTACCTAGAAGTCTGGCATGCCGAATTTATCATAATACGTCTTTAGAAAATTGCAAATTTACAGCGATGTTTTAATGAATCTTATTTATTTATTTATTTATTTATTTATTTGTTTACTAGAATATTTCTATATTTTTTTTAAGGTACAGGAATATTTAAATATATTGTTATTATTTATTTTCATTTTCTTTGTTTGAATCAGGTATATATTCCACACACATACAGACAATCCATACCCTTCAGTACTTGGTGGCGACAAAGTGCCAAACCTTTTTGCCCACCTTGGGCATCACCAAACACACTAGTTAGGAATGTCCACCTTTCCGTTCTCGTAGCACTATATGCTGTTAATTTACAACAAAATTTAACGGACTCCGACTATATTCATGAAATATTTGTTTCAAGTATCCTTGAACATTATTAGGTATGTCTCTAAAGTTTCATCCAGTTTTATCACATGTTTTGAAAGTCAAAACGGTTGAAAAATTCAAATTTCTATAAAATCCGAACCCCTTAACCGATCTTTACGAAATTTGATATGTAGTTACTGCTACATAATATTTATACGTATATTTAAAAAAAACTGAGCTGAACTGATCGATGCTGACACGAGTTAGGGCGAAACGTAAATTTTTAAAAAATTTCAAAATCTCGTAAAATCCAAACTTCTCTATAGATTTAGATCAAATTCAATCCCAAAGGTTCTAGAACATCACTTTATTCATGATAACCTTTTTAACTCGACAACTCAAAATGTACGTCCGTGAGAGCTGTCACGTCTTTTTTTTCCAAAATTCAATTTGTTACAACTTGTTATCCTTGTTATCAATTTGCTATCCACTCTACCGAGTTTTGCGAAAATTATTGTAAAAATTAAGTGGTTTCTGTTTCATGTATGTAACAAATTTTAGTTCGATCGGTCCACTCGTTCTCGATATATATAGAGATTTGAATTTTCGGAGGTCATCACACGCATACATACATCCATCCGGACATTTTTTCTAGACCACTTCTCTCGACGTTTCAGATAAATTTGAGTATCCCAACATGAAAATCTCGAAAAAAAAAGTTTTTCACGAAAACAAAGCTTCCTCTATGAGGAAGCAAAAGAACAAAAAAGAAAAAGCTGACGATTCGAAATACGAGAAAGTGTGTCAAATCCAAAACGACATCAGGTGTTGAAGGGTACTGGCTGAGTGGTTGTGGATTAACAGTCTCGTTCGATCGTAGTGAAGCTGAAAAAAGCGATGTTGTGAGCGGAAAAACGAGCGAAGAAGTGTCGATGGTACACTAGACTATATATGAGAATAGTGCATAGTGGTGTGTTCGGTCTCGCGGGTATAGCACAGAACGAAGGCGCCCGATGTGATGGGAAGTCGCGGAGGAACAGCGCCCGAGGGAATCGTCGTCTAGCGACGACTTCGAGAACCCCGAGTGAGAACAACGTTATATATATATATACGTACATAGTTTTCTTTCTTCATTCTTTACTTTTCGTTTTCGTTGGTACTTCGGTGTTTGGAGTAGCCAGCGCATCACATATATATCTATATATCACACGTCGGATCGTCGCGGTAGTGTAATACTTTCCTGTTTTCCCATTTACGTTCTCTTTCGAATATACTTATAGGAGCGTGCGCTGTATATAGATACTGCTAAAAGAAAAAGAGTACAAAGCATCATTTTCAACGGCTTTTCATAGCCTTTCTTTTTGCTACATTATAGTCCTTTGCACTCTGGTTCTTAAACCACTTTTATCAATAAATCTTCCGGTACACAAAAGTGAACGTAATGCTTTCTGACGCCCGAAGAATCGAATAAATTGTTTTTTTTAGCCTAGGGTGGTCCAAAATAACTCAATGATATTACATTTCACTCAGCCTCAAGAATTGAGTTCATACAGGCCTAAAATAATGATGTTGAAATTTGTAAAGATCGCTCAATGCGATTGAAATTATCGATTTCCGTAAAAATCGGAATTTTTTTAGAGTCGATTAATCGTTATTCTGTTGCTTTCAATAAACGACCTAATTTAGGATAGAGGCTGAAGTAGGCTTGTGCCACCAATATTTTCATTATTCTGTGCTTTATTTTCTTAAATATAACATTTTTGCTTGACACACCCGTGAATTTTGCTTTTAAATGTAGACATTAATGATTATTAACAATTTTATATTATAATAGAGGGTAGAAGAACCGGTTTTGGCCATTCCCAATATTTCTGTACATTTTTTGTGAATACAATTGCTTTTTACCTGAATACAATGGTGTCTTTTCGAAGGGTCGTGCATTTTCGAAATGTTCATAATTGTATTAAGATCGTTTGCTTGAATTACAAAAGATAATGTATGAAATAAAATGAAGGTTCATTATCCATTTCATCAAATTTTCCACGCTTGTAAATTCTGGAAAGAATTCGAGGCAAGCTTAAGGTACATTTTAAGACTGTGCTTGTCTGAAGATTTTCATGTACTAAAAATCAAAAATAAACGTCGATAATTCTAAAAATAAAGATGACCACATGTGGTGCATTGAATAAGTATGTTGCTCCACTTGTGGCCATGACAATATTACTATTGGCGTCTTTGTAAATTAGTACATAATCAATAGATTTGTTTAATACAGGAATAACTAGAAGAAAACGAAAAGCAAAATACGCCTAGAAAAACAAAGCCGAAAATATTGTAACAAATATTAAGATCAAGGTTTACAGGAACATACGATATGACAATTGACAAACGAATAGATGACCGACTTCAGAGTGAACGTGACAGAGGAGTCTTGATTGGACTTTGATAGCGACCAGACGCGCGATCGCTAATAGAAACATTTGTATAGATAATATCCGCGACCAAATCAAACACACGCATTATTTATTTCGCTCGGTCGTCGAAAAATATGGAATAAAAAAGAAAGCATATAACAGTATCCTGGGGTTTTCCATCGCAAATTGAAGGAAATGAATGTCTAGAAAAAATTTGGCTAGGTTCACTTGATATCTCTGTTTTAAAGAAATAAATATCTGTCTTATAAAACAAAACGGTTGTTTCCGCCGGAATGCAGTTTTAAATGCTTAAGATCGTTTTTAATAAATGATTCAACCCGAATTGGTCTTCAGTTATTCGATTTAAAAGCATGTCCAAAATCGGTACATAAATGGCCAAAACTGATGAACTGGTAATTACCCTTCTTCTTTCCATTTTTCAGTTTTTTTCTCGACACATATATACATTTCAAAGCTAAGAATTCAAAATTATATCCTTCTCACATACGTAATATATAAGTTAAAATCCATTTTATGAATTCTGGTCGTAATCACGAGTATTTGAAACTGGGAAAATGCTTACAGTGGCTACAACCAATACGTCTACCCTATTCAACTATATATATATATATATACATATAAATATAAATAGAATCATTACAAGTCCTCTCATTTCCGACTTCTATTTACTCGGTAAATGCTAATAGCAAAGTTCGAACAACTCGCATAATTTTCTCTCTCAGCAAATACAGGACTTTTCAGATGTTTGAAACGCTTAACTTTGCGTTACGTCGTTTGTCTCGCATGGATGGTCTCGCTGGTCTTTTTTTTTTTTTTGTTTTTTTTTTTTTTTTTTTTTCAAGCTGATCAAGAGTAGCACGACGATATATAGAAGAGAACCTCTTCCGGTAGACTCGATCGCGCCAGGAGAAACTCACTTGCTGGGTCCCTTATTCTCTTACGCTTACACACAGAGTAGTCCAAGTCTCCGTTGCTATCCATCTCGGCATCGAACTACATGAGCATCCGCTACTTCGCCGCAGAGAAACATCCCTTTCGTAGAGGCGAATGTCCCTCGCGTGCACGAACCGAACTTCTAATCGAATCAACGGCACCCCAGCTACACGATTCATCCTTCGCCTCATGCTGCCGTTAGCCAGAGCACGAGAGTTTGCCGAGGAGAGAACCTAGACGAACAACTGTGAGAGTATAGTAGTAGTACAGAGTATATAGAAACGTACAGTAATAAGTATAGAAGCAGCAGCAGTAGTCTAGCTGGCCGATCGTCCCACGGGGCAGCTGTTACGAGACCTCTTCTCGCGTTTTCTTCTCTCGCACCAGTATATACCATCGAATCTTCTTCCTCGTCGCTCCGTTCTTTTACTCGATCTCTGTTCCATCCACTACGTACGAAATATTATTTGCTTCACGGGTGTTTTCATTGGCGCACACATCCACCAGATAAACGAGAGAGGAACGAGAGCGTAGTGGGAGTAAAAAATGACGAGGGAGCTGTGAAGGTTGATTCACATCTCTTTCTCGCGTTCATTGCACACCATCGGGAAAAATCGCGATCTCACAACCTTCCTCCACGATATTCTTATACTTGTAAAGAGCGAACACTCTGTCGTGACTTAGCGCAACACTATTGCAGATCTTTCTTATTTCATTCCCCCTTTTCTCCAGTATTTTCAACCCTTGTTCTCCATTCCACTTAAATTTTCGGTCATCCAAACCCACCTACACTTTCGGGATTCACACTTGTGTGGACTTTCTCTTGTAGACACTTTTTTTTATCGTGTTTGCCATGCTCCATCTGGAATATTCTTTTTCACGGGATCTATTTATTTTAGCATATTTTTTTTATCCATGTAAGATCATTACATTTTCTGGAATATTTTGAAAAAGACCTATGTATGACATAAAAAATAGTTTTATGTCATACATAGTAAAAATAAAGCAAAATTAAAATGTAAAAAAGACTACGATCGAAAAATTATTAATCTACATAAATATTTCAATAATTTGACTAACTAGGTGTAAGTATCCGTTACATCTTTGGGAATGTGAATACACGAATCCAACGGACGCTTTCCGCGACCGCATGCATCTAATTTGTACAATTATTTGATTGCTTCTGTAGATTAAACATTTTTCAGTCGAAGCTTTTTTTTAAAATTAAATTTAAAAAAAAGTTATTCTTTATATTATAACCTAAAGACTGCTATCGACATATCAGAATCTAAGTGACGTGATATAAGAGATTCAGATATGCGAATAT
Source organism: Perithous albicinctus (assembly GCA_964016905.1). NCBI lineage: Eukaryota > Metazoa > Arthropoda > Insecta > Hymenoptera > Ichneumonidae > Perithous > Perithous albicinctus. Next base: position 16,743,513 of record OZ024690.1, on the reverse strand, counting down.
ATTCGGAGATTTTCTTGTTTTTTTCTGCTTACTCAGAAAAACGACCAAAAGCAGTTTTACAAATAGGCTTTATAAATGCATCGACGAACAATCAGGTTAAGATTACTCAGCAAAAAGTTTGGATTATTTCATAATTTGTTTTTGCAATGTTGCGAAAAAGTTTGTAAGTTGCAGTTTTACAAAAAAAAAGTATTTCTTAAAAAATTTGTTTTTATGAAAACAGTACTTTATCTTTTAAATAATTCGTATGTGATGAAATAATGCGATATCTTGATGATAAAGTGAATCACATTTATCATTATTTAATTCTCATTTCTAAATAATATTGTTAAATAATCTCTTATGCTAGAAAAGTAACAACAAAAATTATAAATTTCGCTAGTCTAGACAAACAAATCTTTTTATGGTAACAAGAAAAATATTGTACATCAGGGTTAATAAAATGTTTTTTTTTTTAATGACAATAAATATATTGTAAAATAGAAGCTCCTGATTTGAGGTGCCATTAAAAAAATCTTACTTTTCTTTATGTGAAAACCACACAAAACAAACGGTGAACAACATTTTTTTTTAAATCTACAAAATGTTTAATTTTTTTTTTCCTATACGATATTTTCTTCCCTTGTATACTCATAGAAGGGTATGAATATCTCTTTACTTTTTCGTCTTATTTCACATCAGCCTTTGATATATTTATATCGAATCTTATTTCTAGTTTCATCTTGTAATCTCTACGTTCTTGCACTATGTATGACTATTTTTCGATCGCATTTCTTGAGTATACGTGATATGATGGTCGCACGACGGATGTGCCTTCGTGCATGTCTCCCAGCACCCGGAATAACTAGGTGAGAGACGTTGGAGACGCAGCGAGTCTCTCGTCATTCGCTTGGTCGAACGTCGCGGGTAAGGTGTCTCCTTCGATTTTCCACGGATCTTCGGTCCGATCGATGCTTCGACGGCGTTGCCTCCGTTCAGTTTGCTGTACAATGTAGTACCTGCTGCCATGTACCATGTGTGTGTATACGTGAGAGAGAGAGAGAGAGAGAGAGAGAGAGAGAGAGAGAGAGAGAGAGAGTGTGTGTGTGTGTGTGTGTGTGTGTGTGTGTGTGTGTGTGTGTGTGTGTGTGTGTGTGTGCCTCTCTCGCACCAAGTTATCGTCATCGATATATCGAAGCCGATTCCTCGTCTCGCCCCGGCACCCAGAGTGAAGGCAACCCCATAATCTGACGTGAAATATTGCATTTCGCGAACGCGTGACGTACACCTACATATATATATATATATATGTAGACTATAAGCGCGAGTATGTACACTATAAGCGCGAGCAAGTCGAAGTCGAGTGTCGAGAAAGCCATATATACTTAAAAATATATAGCTACATCCCTAGTAGATGTGCCAACATATTGTTAAGATCTCAACATTGATGTAAACCTTCTTGTTGCTGCAGGTACACTTGAAAACAGTGATTCGTCAATTCTTTATCGAAACTTTTTTTTAATTAATAAAATTCTTTCCAAAAGAAGAAAATATTTTTTAAAAATAAGGTACGGATATATTTGTTAAACAAATACAATATTTCTTACTTATTTAATGAGCACTTATAATATATTAGATATAAAAAAACAGTTTGTTTGCCTTTATTTCAAATATGTAGTACACATACATTGCCAAACATAAGTTTGTTTTTACCAAAATTTGGGTACTGACGAGAGAAGAATCTGAAAAATCACTAATATTTGTTGTTTATTATATACAGAGTTATTAATAATTTTTAAATTAGTCGAAAAAATTTTATAACCGAGTCATTAAAAAATACTTTTTTTTGTATGAAACGCATTTGCATTTTTTCCGACTAAATACGATATTTTTCTTATAAGTATATTTTTTTTTTAGTTGTCGTTGAAGTGACGTACATTTTTGATGCTTTTGTAGAAGGAAATGTAGTTTAAACGTGTGGGAAAAACAGTAAAGCGAAAATAAAAACTTAAAAACGTATTTTTTGGAGGGTACAACTTGTCTACGATAGATCTATTATTTTTTTTTTTAGAAAATTTAGATTTTTATTTGTAAATCAACATAGAAAAAAAAATTCTATCGAATTTGTTAAAGAAGTTATTTAAAAAGTCATTTATTATTATTATTTAACATCTATGTTTTTGGTATCTTCGATTATGTTGATTTTTTCTTTCAAATTTTAAAAAATGTTTGAAATTATTGTGACTCATGAGATGTAAGTTGTAGAGGACTTTACTATTTACACTACACCCCTTAATAATTTGCAATCTACTTAATGTTCTTGGGTAGGTAGTTAAAAAATACGTGTACATATGAATAATTTTTAACTTAAGCTCGTATTTCATAGTCATTCCTTTTTACCATACTTCGTAAAACCAGAACTTTCTAAAATAAATTATTACAATCATTATTATACATTCCCAATAAAAAATCCCAAGTTAATGATGATTTAAAAAAATCTTATACAATATTATCGCAGACATTAAATATAATTATTAATTATATGCATTTTTTTTCCGTTGCATGTTGAATACATAGAAAATAAAATAAAAATAGAGCACTTTATTCATCAACCGACAGTAACAGTAAGCCACAAAAAAAAAGGACCAAAGCTGGTTGTTTTTTTTTTTGTTCCCCAGGAAACATATCATTTAAAAACCGGGTTTTAAAAAAATAGGAATGAATATAGTATCAGGATAAAAAACATTGAATGTAGTGCAGAGTACGATTTTCGAATTCTTTCAGTCGGGTGGTTCGACGAAAAGCAACCCTTCACCGCGGCAGAAGTGAATATATGGTGGGTGGTAGCAGCAGCACCGGAGCTTCCACAAGCACCGGTGCATTCGGCAGGTCGACGGGAGCCCTCGACGTTGCACACAGGATATTTGCTTTCTCTCAATTTTTCATAAGCTCCACCGGGCTCCCGTTCGCTCGCTGTTCACCCCCGCCCTCCACCCCTCCGCACCCTCCCGGTTACTGGCCGGTAACTACGTCACCGTTCCTTCTCCTGCGCACAATGTGAATAGGCTGCTTGCAGAGCGAGAGAGAGAGAGAGAGAGCGTTCCGCCCTTTCGGGCGCGTTTCGAACTCGCTCGAATGAACAATAGCTTTTGAAATTTTGGAAAAAAAATCGTATGTTTGCAGATGCAACAGTTATCGGTTCGGTGCCAGAGAGTATCGAGAGTAGTATACTTGAAGCTCGCATAGATGGATTTCATGAATATCCGTATGCATCAATTAATACCACATGTAATACGTATCTGGCGATCAAAGTTCTTGCGAGATTTTACGGTGCAGAATCGCGAGGAATAAGGGAAATTGCCGCAAAGCAAATATCACGCAGGTCCTTGATTTTCATTGTTCGGCCGCTGCATCGGTTTTAACGGGCGCTCTGCGGGTTGATTAGGGCACCTGCTGTTTATGAACGCCAATACTGATGAGTGTAATACGGCTTCAACCTATATGGCTACCAACAAACTTCAATATTTCGAGATTATTAGAGACGTGATATATCGGTATTTCCGTTTTCGATAAAACGATCACAATAACATCGCGTATTTCACCGTAATTTAGTTTCAAATGATTTTGTGGTGTCTAAATACCAGTCGTAATTTTTTTTTGTAAATTAAAAAAATTGTCATGTGTTACACGACATATTGGCACCGACTGAATTTACTTAAATTCTGTTATAGATAAATCCGAATGTTTTGATGAAATTATTTGATGGAATTTGAATTTGATCAAAAGGGAACGCGATTTTTTTTTTTTAATAAGAAATAATAAACTTTTATCAAATTCGTATCCTATTAAATAACGTCGACAAGAAATTTGTTTTTGTCCAAGAAATTATATAAAATGATGTTAGACAATATCCGATTTTTCGTTTTGAATACATGCGTTTTTTGTTTATTTCGCCATAAAGTTTGTTCAAAATCACGTAATTAAAGTTGAACAAATTGTTCTTCTTATAAAATATGCCATAAAGAAACGGATGTTTTCATATTTTTTAATTGTAGATAGCGTAAACCTTTTTCGAGGTATATATGTTTTAGTAAAAAGTAATAAATAATTGTAAAGTTCATCAAAAATATTATTTTTATTTAAAATTTAGTGTCTCTCTTGGAATTATATCAATTCATTCTTAGACATTTTTTGGGGATTTTTTTTTTCATCAAAAAACCCACCAAAATCCTACTAAAACAACTCAAATTCGCGGCAGATAAAAAAATAATAGTGCGCTGTACCCAAATTTGGTAATGATCGGATAAAGTGGTTCGAATCTTACAGCAATTTTAATTTGTAACGTTTTAACTGCTTCCAACTTCGAAACATCTGACAAAACAACCGAAAACTTCAGACACATTTCATTTTCAGAATTAGTTATCTCACAGTTGTATCTCACACGTTATGGACCACGTAAATGACTTTACTGTTTGTACGAGATACTCAAGGCGGTGCAGAATGCAGTAGTGGCTTCGCGTGTTAAGTACCTCAGATTAATTAACTTTGGCACGATGCAGGGACACGACCCATTTCGAGTCAGCAGACGTTACTGTGTGATTGTACGTCGAATGTTATTTACCTACACGTAGAGTATCGTGTCTCTGACCACGCGACAGATAAATAGGGAATGCTCTTGACGATTTATATTAAATGAAAATATGAAGAGTCTCGTAACGAATATATAGCAGATATATACATACCGTGGCTACAATAAATACGTATATCTCTGAGTGCGCGACGAGTGTGTTGGGGATTTTTGGGATGATGCACAGGACAGAACGAGCAGAGTAGTTCTATCGATCGAACCGTAATCACTAGGGGGTCACTCACCATATATTATTTTTCCTCCCGAGACTCCCTACGGTGCTATCCCTCGTCAAGCCTCGCGAATGAATCGTGTACAGCGGAACTGAGCAGAGCAGAAGGTCGCAGGGGTGGTTTAGAGTGGCTGGTGCTCGTCCATAGCCTCGTCCAGGAATTATAGGGATGGGCTATGTATGATGTCGACAGTGAGAGGTGTGCGTTTCGTTTTTATGGGGTGGCTTTCGATTTTTCCTTGGTGTTTGTGGCCAGAAGACCGTAACAACGATATACCATTACACTTCTCTCGTATACTGTTTGCAACTTAGGGTAGATTCTACTCCTCTTTGCCAACTTCACGTGCTGCATATATTGGCCATTCCACGGCAATTCATGACACTTTCATACATTTTTTTTTCATTTAGTATGATGCAGTACGTGTTTGAAAAAATGCTGCGCACCGACTTTTAGATATTTTCAACAATTGGTTTGGTCACAAACATCAAAAATGTTATTTGCGAAAAAGCTACGTCGACGATTTGGAAAAGAATTTCGGAATCATTTTTTGGCCGATGAACATTCTCAAGAATTCGTCGGAGATATGCGTGTGACAAGGATAGAAGGAAAAAAATTAAAAAATATTTTGACTATGGGTTGTTTCCAATTTTCAAATTATGGTATCTTTTATTTGGATTTGTAAAAGTTGTATTTAAAAGCGGTATATAAAAAATAGATGAAATTTTAATTCAAAACAATACTTTTGATAAAAATCATAGATTTATACTTGAAAATAGGAAAATACAAGTTGAAGAAAATTGAGACATTGCACACAGGAACGAGAGTCGATACACTTTTTAGTACTGAACAATTGTATGAAAATTAAACTTGGTGATTTACAAAATTTAAATAAATGTAAAAATATTGCAGATATAATTAAAATATCAATTTTCGTAAATATTTACCGACACCGGTGGTCCTGTGAATAGCGTGCTAGTCCAGAACGACTGAAGTGAACGGAAGGTCAGGGGTTCGATTCCCACTGAGAGCAAATGTTTTTTCGTGAGCAGCAGCGCGCCATAAGTAAGCCGCGCCACATTGTTCACGTAAACATTTAATCCCGGGGGAATCGGCTCCTGTTCTGCTCTGGCTCCTGCTCTGGCATTAGGTTTTCGACGGTTTCCCTAACTTCCTTGGTAAATGCGAGAGTTTCGACATCTAATCGTCACAGTTCCGCACAGTTCCGTCTATGTAATTGGGCCCAGCCCGAAATTAATGTAATAAATAAATAAATAAACAAATAAAACAATAAATAAGTTTATTTTCCCTCTACTAGTAGTTGGTCACGTTGTTGTTCAGACCGGGCAACTTTTGGCAAAGAAGTGCCATAACTTGAAAATTGGGAAAATCCTCATTCCGCATTTTTCGTATTTTTAGCTACAATCCTTTTAATTAAAAAAAAATCGATCTATTTTTTCATTGAATAAAGTTTCAGATGCTTTTGGCCAAGCCAATGTAAAAAAACAAGGTAAAAATTGGTATGGAATGTTTACTTGTCCTACAGCAAACTAAAAGGGAAAAACATTCAATACATACGTGTCACGACCCTGTCGATTTCTCTTGGAATACCCCATACGATGCGTATTTTCTTTTTCTGAATCGTCTCTCTATACATAAAGGGAGAATTCCACTCGAGCGTGAAAGGATCCGGTGACTTCCAACCAGATTGAAGGGTTTTGGTGGATACCTTAGAAAAGAAAAACTTTTTTTTTCTCAATCTGTATCCCTGGAAGATTTTAATGATGATGTAAGATTCCGGTGGCGAACTAGGATCGTTAAGATCTTCGTGATCATTTCCGGAATGGAGAAAAAAAATATATAAATATAACGATGTCTCAGGAGTCCGTCCATCATATAAGCGTATAGTAGAATAGATCACAGGCGTGGGCATTTTAGGGGATGTTGGAGCGCGCCCAATGACTGGACAGAATTATACAAGGGCGGTTTTGATAGGGAGCAGAGCTATACCGATATATCATCGGTAATTAAGCAGGAAGTGACTGGACTGGACACGTGTGCGTTACGTAACGTCGTTATGTTTATGTGATGCACACGTAATTCAAGACGGATGAAGTTACGTGATAGTGTTTGTAATTCAAATACAGGAGTGTGCTAAGACTGCGTATGTTGGATCTTTGTGCGTATACATAATTGCAATCGTAAGTGGCTATAATAAGTTATAGATCGTAGCAGAGCTCTCGAATAGATACTAGAGCATGCGATTGCATTATTAACCCTTTAACGACCAAGCCACCCTAGTAGAAAAAGTGACCAGCATATGGCAAGTATCACACCAGTTGGTCCCGGATCTTGTTGAGGCACTTGCGAGAAATTGTAAGAGACCCATGAGTATAAATACCAACATTATTTCCTGAATTTGTAAATCGGTTGATATCTTTGGTATGGGGAGCTTTAAAAAAAATGCGATCACTTATCTGGTGTAGAATGTTGTTACAAAGAAAATGAGACACCATAGACTTGAATCCTATGAGTGCTTAACTCTAGATCACACGTAGAGTTGAAAAAACCTAAAACTAATTGACAATAGTATCCGTCAACAAACCTAATTTTATCACGGCAGAAAAATAGTTTATTCTAATCTTGAAATAATATATTTATTTTATATTTATTGAACGTCTAGAATAAAAAAATATAAATCTCTGAAAATCATTTCTTTGTTACTGACTCACCCCCGTTAATTGTTATACAGTAAATAATTTTGCAACATCTAATTAAATGTGTAGATTCTTTAAGTTAAGTGGAGTTGTTTCACGATTGCAGAAAAATTATATTCTAGAAATATAGATAACTGTAATAGCATGTCATAATTGACAAATAACTCGTTTATGATTTTTCTTTCAAACTTCGATTTTCAGTTTATTGAAAACGACATTTATTGTACAAAAAAAGTGTTTAAGTGTACTTCTATGTAGAATAAATTCCGTGTATTTAAGTCAGTGATAAAAAAAAGTTTCCCAAATTCTCTTTCAAATTCGGTAGCGACCATTAAATATATTTTTAACCCAGCATTAATTTAGAAGAATTTTGTTTTTAGTATTTATCATCGTTATATTATGTAGGAAATATAAAAAATTGAAATTCCAAATACACACCACATAAAAGATGAATAAAGAATTTACTTATCTAGTCTGGGAATCAATTTTAAAAAATGAGGTCCGAAATGTGCATGCTATTATATAATATCTGTGCCACAGAATTCAACGATCTATATGTGAAATACAATTCAACAAGCATATGTTCACATAGTATTCTCTCCAGTTGTACAATATAATTTCTCCATTACAATAAACTACAACTGCACCTACCACAAGCTTCAATGCAATCATCATACTTCTGATTTCGATTGTTAAATCGATCAATGGCACGTGTAAGGAATAAGTACTCTCGTGTATGGAAATGAATACAGTTATAGATTTCTCGTGCATACATTCATATCCAATTAAACTGCTTCACCTACATCAAGGAACCTTCGTATCGTGTGTACCCAACGTTTTTTTCCAGCTCAGCTACCAATTTCCATGAATCAATCCATCCTAACCAACCACCATCGTTACGAAAGGCGGCGGTGGAAACACTCTAATCCACTTACACAGTTTCGATATAACTCGATGACGTACACCGGAAATACGAATTTCCGCGTTATTCGGTTGCGCAGAATGGGGAAGCGCACGTGGGTTCGATGTTCGCTCGATGCACCCGCTGCAATTAAGCCGGAACCGAGCAGCCCGAGCGGGTTCCAGTAGCAGCACCAGCAGCCAGAGTTAGACTTTGGCTGATAAGCGAGGCGGGGCTTTTGCCTGTATACCCCGCGACAGTCCTCGCGATGGACACAGCACCGGAGATCGTTAGGTACTGTAACAACCGGTCTCTCGTTGCGCTCTCTCGCTCGTCGGCGATTCAACCGACTCCCATCGCCAAAACCCATTCTCGTTTCTGCATGTACCAGAGAAAACGGTACGTGTGCCACAGCTCTCGCGTAATTTGCCAGTTAATTTATTATGCCATCTGCACTGCTGTGGCCTGAGGGCCTTTTCAGCTTCCCGTGGTACAGGTGCTGCTCACTATAGGGAAGACCGGGGCTAGTTGGAACGCGGGACACGTCGGAACGTATGCTGTTAAAAATCAAAGTTTTGATGCGAATTTTTGTCACTCTAAGAGTCGAATTTTTGGACTTAAGTTCGAACTTCATTAAGAAAAATTTATAAAGAAAATTTAAAAGATCTAATATTATAAAACTTATTAAATATTATTCAAATTTATCAATTATATTTTAAATGAAATGTAAATGGATAAAAAAAACATATTATTTTTGTTACGTTTATATGCATTTTTACACCATTCCAACTTGCTCCATAGCGGGGTAAGTCGGGACATATTGCAGATTTTTGAATTATTCGATACCACGAATAGCCGGAGCCACACAGGATGTTAAAAATTGCACACAATATACCCAATCGGTCATGGTACACAACCTCCGTAACTTTATTGCAAATCATTAATGCAATTTTTTTTGTTTAAATGCCAAATAAAAAGTGCTCCAACTAGCCCTAGTCTTTCTAACAGTACAATACACCGTTCTGAAAAAAAAAAAAACAAAATCCGTTTCTCTATACTGCGAAAAATCGATTTCATCATCCTCCATCCTTGATTCCAACGAGATCGGTCCCCGTTTCCCCTGCGAGGGACGAAGCGGGAATAGAGAAAGAGAAACGAAATGGAGAATCCGAAGCCTCGGAAACCACGTGCTCTCTTCGCCTTCCGAAGCCCTGATGGTTTTCGATTCCCGCAGGATCGACGAACCCCCGTGCTTCTACTAGCCCCCCTCGCTCCCTCAATTTTGTCCTAGGCAGGGGAGCCCGGGGCTAGTTGGGCTTGGAGAGAGTAGAGTTAATTCATTTTCAGGTTATCACTTGGGAATGTAGTAAAGAATCCTATTAACATTTAATTAGTTTATCTTTGAGCAGCTATTATGCCTGCAAAGTTTTAAATTATCTTATCGACCTGTTCAACGATAAATATATAAGTTTAAAATTGGGATATTAACTCAGCGTATGTACGGAATTCCATGTGTCTACTTTCAGATTATCAGGTAAATTTATCTATGTACCAAGATAATAGATAATGTAGAGGGGATTACAAAATTCAGAGTCAAAAAAGAATATCGATGATTTTAGCTTCTTTAGCGACGTTCCGTAGCGGGCCGTTTATCGACAAATTATTCAGTTTGTCAATGGTGAGCCTCCAAATGTGGCAGAATCGATAAAATGCAATGGTCGCCCTGAAAATGGTCTAGATGTCTTAATCAAATTTTTTTGCTAGCTTAAAAAAGACATTGCCTTAATTTAGAGTTAGCCTATTTTCCCTGCTTTTGATTTCCCATATACTCACATGTCAAAATAGATTTATAAAAATATGTCAAATAATCAAATTTTTCGTTATTCCAACCAAACCCTTTTCTCCGTGTACGCCTAGGTCTTCCGAATTGTGCCGCTCCAGCGTAATAATTTTTTTTCTTTTTTTCATTCATGGTAATATAAAGTATGTCATATAAATTTGCAAAATATATAGCTTACAAATTTTACGGACGTACTTCAGCCGAATATTTCGGAAAAAATTGCAAAGCGAAATTTGACTCAACTTACCCCGGTTTCCACTACGTTCAAACTCCTTTGTGCTTGATTCACCATATTGCACCCTCCCGTCATACCCTCGGTAGCTTTTCTCCCACTTTTACCTTTCCTGAATGCGCGAGCCCAGTTTGACGTTTCGCGTTTCCCGTTACCGACATCCCCCTACGGGATATACCGAGCGGTCCTAGTTTTCCCGTGCCTGGAATCTATCCCGGGATATCCGCTCGAAATGGATATCGTTCGCTTGGGATGCGGCGAGGGAAAGAGCTAGTTGAGCTCGTGCTGCTGTTTCTACTACTGCTGCTGTTGCTTCTGCTGCTGCTGCTGCTGCTACTGCTTCTGCTGCTGCTGCTGATGTGTCGGATCGACATGGGCTGGCATTGATTTGCTAGGAGAATGAGAGAGAGAGAGGGAAAGTTGAAGTACAGTGGTTGGAAACGAGAGTGAATGGTCGAGACGGGCAAGGAGCAAAAGGGAAACAGGAGAAACAGAAAGCAGAAACAGAGTCTGAAGGGAATGAAGGATGCTGGATGAGTAGGCAGGATGCCGACGAATACGTATATACCTATATTATTAACAAGTCTTGGGACAGGTCGACTCCAAGGGCCGCTTCTATCGTCCCTGATCCCGGTTGTCCCAAAGGACATCTAAATTCGGCTATGATACCCTCGACATTTACTTGTCTTCCACAGTGCACTTATGATTATAGCCATCGAGTTGGGTTGGAAGCTCCCTTTTTCGATATTGTTACCTTTCACTATCAGATTCCTGACGTTTCCTGGACCCTCAATCTTTCGATCACAATAACACAATGTTTCATTGGAGAAAAAAAAAAATAAAAGAGAAAGTATTGCAATGAAAAAAAAAAAATCAAGTCTCAGATTTTGATGGAAATACATGTTTTAAGGGTCCTGAATTCCAAGGCAAGGATTCGTTCATTTCTGTCTGTCTGTTTGTAGATCTGAAACATTATAAATTTGAAACATAATAAATTTTATGTGTATCTTCTATGTATAAAATGTAGTTTTGGTATTGAAATCCAATCGAAAATCTCCACTCCTTCTGACACTTTACCTGAAACATGAGAAAGAAAAGACTGATTTTGACGTTTCAGACAAAGTACCAAAAAGCACTGGTGCTTTTTTCAACTTTAATATCAAAACTACATCTTATTCATCGAAGATGCAGAACAAATTTTGATGCAATCCATAGTCTCTATCAAAAGTTATTTCTTTCTCATCACATATAAACTATGCAAAAAATCTTTGTCTGAAAATACAAAAACTACTAATGGAGCCCATGGATCACAGAGGAACTCATTGTATGTTTTCTATACACGAAATGATGTTTTTGTATTGAAACTTAAAACAAAACACTAACTCCTTTTAAAACATTACCTGAAATAAGTGAAAAAAAATAAAAAATGGTAATAAGCGTATTTAAAATTTGCAGACTAATGCCAATCTTCGGAATGCTGACAAACATTTCATTTTCGCACACAGAATTTGATGTAAAAGTTTCAAACAAATCGTAAATGTAGTTTTTGAGTAATTTTTTGTGATTAAACATTTTCGGTGTAGTCTCAAAAATTTTGTTCTCGAACAAAGAATGTACTGCACAAATTTCAAACAAATCGTCGATGCAGTTTTCGAGAAGTCAAATTTTGCTTGATTATAAAAGAAAATTTTTCGGAAAAATCTGAAACAAATTCCAGAGTGCTTTTTCATATTCCCCTATAATACTCCAAAAGGGGGAAAAAAAATAAAGTTTAACAGCCTGTCGATTAGCCGTGGAACGTCCCATATATAATTCAAGAGGGGAAGCATTCCAGCGAAGAAGAGATCGAATATGCATTTGCATAGAGCTGCGAAAAGCCAGAGGTATAAGAGAGAAGTCGTAGAGTGAGAATCAGCGAGGGTGCCGTACATCAAGAGGTGGGTGAGCTCGCTCTCGCACTCACTTTACACAGTGGAATAAGGGCTGGCAGCAATAGCACCTAGCAGCAGAGCAGTAGCGTCTCTCAAGATGCATAGAGTAAGAAGTTCGATGTGTAAGACGAAATTTCATAATCCCCGACAGGGGCACGTCATCGCAGACGGTTGAAGAAGAGGAAGCGTTGCCGCCGAGTTCGAAGCTGAGAAAAGTAGCCTAGCAGAAGCTAGAAGATAGAGATATATATATGGGCGGATGCTGAAGTGTGCGCGAAAACCTTTTATTTGGCCTTGGTAGGGAGATCGACCCTGCTAGATCACTTTAGCGATATATATACAGTTATATACTTATACCATGTCTATATGCATTATAGTTGCGTTCATCGTCTCTTTAAACCTTCTTTTTTTTTTTACACAGCGTACTTTTACATCCAGCATATTCTTTTACCATTTCCTTTACGACTTTTTCTTTTCAACGCCGCAGAAAAGTGCACCTTCCTGTTTTTCTACGGAGTTTTCTTATTCCTCGTAAACTGCGTACTCTATGTTCTCTGTACAATGTCCGACTGAGTATAACGTAGTAGTCGTGATGACAGAATGTGATAAAAAAAAATGGAGAATTGTGCTTTCTAAATGGTTGAAATTGATGAGAATGTCGATATTGGAAATATTGCAATAGGTAATTATTAATATGTCACTATAAGGATGTAAGATGGTTTTGATATTTCTGAAAAATGGGATTTCGTAATAAAAAGGACTATGCGGATTTATGTTTTACTCTTATTGAGTGTATATTATCTATTATAAGAATAATAATTTTAAGACTTTAGTGACATCTGGAATTTCTAATCTTTGCAAGCATTTTCCAATAAATTTGCATTTTCGGTTCAACGTGTTTCTCCGTAAAAAATTTAAAAATGTTCAATTAACTTTATGGGTTAAAGCAGAAAAAAGTCATGAATTGATACAGATTATTACCGGATTTTTCGACTTTTAATCCAAAAATTTTTGTTCGTACTAAAACGTGAATTTTATTTTTTTTAAATTTCTTTCGTCAACTTTTTCTGGATACAATCTTAGTGCTTTGTTGAATATAAAAAATCCGTTAATAGAAATTGTAGATAACTTACTATAAGACAATAACTGATGTTTAGTTATTTTATGTTCATTCCAGTAAAATTAGCATTGCTAGTGTAAACTTTCCAGTCTAAACAATAATTATTAACCAAACATCACCACACATTTTAACTCACATTGATCGTAAAAATCATATACGTATAATAATCAGTGTTTACTCGAGTGAAATTTATATTTTATACAATGAGCAAATAAAAGTCGCCATGAATGTATGTAATATCATGTACTTCACGGTAGATAATAAATTACCGCCCATGATGGTCCTTATAAATACATCGAGCTATTCACTCTTAAAAATTCTGGTACCATCCTGGTAATTTGTAAACACAAATTCGAAAATTAAAATTCATGAGCACGCATCCCGAGGAGTACCATTAATGGAGTTTCCAGTATAATGCTATCAGTTGAATTATTACTTTTGCTTCTTCATGTTTCATACTACCAATCTGCATTCGTGTATAACGTTGAGATTAAAAAGTGGAGAATATCGATTTCTGTAAATCAACATTTATTAAAAGCAGAGAGTAATCAAGGTATTGTGGCATTTTGCAAATAGATCGGACACATTGTAAGCAACATCTCGCAAAAAGAATGTTGGTCATTCCACTTAATTTCCAAAAGAACCGTTACGCTTTTTGATGAACGAATTTGAACGGAAAAGTAAACATCAGAAATAGAAACAGAGTAGAATTTTGCACATTGCTTCCTCATATAAAATGTATTAAAATTATAAAAGTTGTAAAGAGGAAATTTGAAAATTTCAATATTTCACAAAGCTACCTCTGTGAACAATTGTTATATATAAGAAATGTCTTTCGAGCAGTCTGAATATAGAGACTAGGGTGTGTCAAAGGAAAAATTAATTTTTTACGATCTTTTTAAATTTGAAATTCGTTGAAACACAAACATCTCGATTGAGCCTTTGCTTTGGCACAGTCGATTGTTGGGTCAACCCCTCGAACTTAAGTCATGAAAATAAAAAAAAAAAAATGCGATAATAAGCAGTATGAAGCAGAGATTCAGAAAAAAACAGTTTTCTGATTGCAAAAAAATAGTACATTTCAACACTAGGGAGAAAAAAGTTTTTTTTTTAGCAAGTGTGGGTCTGTAGCCGAAGGCGAATTTTAAACGAGCTAAAAAAAAGTTTTTCTCTCGAGTGGATGAACGAAATTTTGGCACAGTGAATTTCGCAAGCACACGGTTTTCGCAAGCGACAACTTGCGAAAAGTGCACTTTTCTGAACGGAGAACTGAAAAAAAAAAAACAAAATTATTTCCTGTAAAAGTTTTTTGTAATCCTGAACTTATTCTATAATGATTAACAAATTGCGAAAAAAAAAGAGAGAACGCCAAATTAGTAGTCTACAATTTACAGAGTAAGCAGCCTTCAAGCATAGTCCTATATAACGCTATCGTTGAATTACCTCTCAAAGAACAGCCAGTCAAATTAACTCGATAAAAAAAGAACTACGGAAAGAAAGGCTAATGAAAGACTCTCGATGAGAGTCCGGACAGCCGAACGTAATTTTCTCATTTGCACCGAGCTTTGCATCGGAAGAATGCAATTTTATAAAAATCTAGATAAGTTGAGCTTGAGATGAGGGTTTTCCAATGGTGGGTTTGGTCCACCCTGATAGTTCGATGTCGTTGCACCAGGAAGAGAGATCGATGTCGAGCACCTTACGAGCCCTGAGTTGACGACGAGAGGGCTGGAGACCCATTTTGTGCCGATCGCTATTTCTCTCCTCATCACCTTTCCTCCCATAGCGACGTCATATTTCCTTTCTACCTCTCGTACTCCCTTCCTCGTCTTTCTCCTCTTTAGCTTCGTTTTCTACCCGTCTTCGCGGCCTTCTTCGCATACCCCAACGATGCTCTTATTCCCCGGCTGGGCTTACGGGACGTCTCAGAGAGGAAAAAGAAGTGTCGGGATATCGCCGTCTACGGGGTGTCTCGACACCGACATCCTCGTCGCTCATGGATAAGGGAACGCGCCGAACGCCTCGCGTGTGTCTCTTCAGCCGGCAAGAAGAAAAGGGTATATCGGGCATGCGGCGGCGACGGCGGCGGCGGCGGCGGCAGCGGCGGGTATCCCAAGGAGCTTCCACAAGACCAGTCAGCAGCGCCATGGAATCGAGCTACGTCGTGCTTCGCCCTGCTGTGTGGATATTACGTATTCGCTCGTATCTTTCAGCTCGATTTCGTCGGATATTCAGATATTCTCCGAGACCGGGCACTGCTGGTATACGCTACAGCGCCTACCTTTCTTCGTCGTCGTTGTCGTCGAGCGTTGTGCAGCTGGGCTCTTCCACTTCCATGAACGCGAATTTCCATTGACCACGTTCTTACTTTACTACGTTTATTTTTATTCCCTTCTATTCTCAACCTACATTGTATTCACCAGCTGCAACAGCAGCAGGTAGGATGCACAGTAGAAAGATAATTTTTTGTTAAATCGCAGAGATATTTTTTGTAAATAAAATAAACACCCTTTTTTGCTTTGACAATTTTCTCGTGTATTTTTATAGAAATTGAAAAATCACAACAGTATTTTTAACAATTCACTGTGCTAAAAATGTCTGTTTGAAAATTGATGAAACGTATATAAAGTTTTATACGGTATATATGAAATTTCATTACCGATGTATTAAAAATAATGAAATATGTTTTTCATATTCGGATACTCAAATATATGAAATTTACACCTTTGTGTTGAATTTTTTTTGGAAATAACTATTGAAAATTCATTGTATATTATATTTGCACTACGGTGGTCGAGTTGTAATAAATACATTGGAAAATATTATTTGAAAATTAATTTTCAAAACCATGTATATTTATTTCAGAATGCAAAGATAGAATTCAAAAAAAGATTATTAATATTCCATTACATCGCGTTTAAATTCCGAATTTAAATACACTATTGGCGGTGCCAAAATCACATCAATTAACTTCGAATGGAATTATATTACGATTCCGAAGAAGCTTACAGATTGTTTTTATCGTTTCAAAGTCAATTTCATTTCAAATTTTCAAAATCAAATATATTAGGTTCAAAGTGCAACGATAGAATTTCATAAAAAATCAATAATTTTCCATTATGTCGTGTTTCAATTCCATATTTATGCACACGATTTATAAACTTTGTCTTCATTTTGAGTGCCATCACCGGTAATTTTGATATACAGGTATTGCATTTAGGATACTACATGATTAAAATTCAAATGCAATGTACATGGATTCTAATTTGATATACCTACGTTGTACATTTCCTAAGATTTTGCATACTAAACATGATGTGAATTTTGTAATATTCTTAACAGTGTAATTTCATAAACAACTTTATCGTTTTTTTAAATGCTCGACATTATAATTATTAATCCTTTTGTTAAAAATACAACAAATTTAGTTTTTATTGCGTCCTGTCAGAAAACTATTTAATCCTAAATCCGACAAAGTTTTTGATTTACGAACAATTGTATACGTCGTACAAAAGATGACATTTTTCTTGTTATGGGATTTTTGTGAAAATCAAAGGGAACAAATAAATTTCAGCAGAGAAGTCGTTTCTCCACGTTTCCTTTTCAAACGATTCTCGATCACCCGTTACATTAAAGAGGGTGTGGAGTCGAGGGGGGCAGGGGCAAGCTGCAAACAGGCGAACGGGGGGGGGTTCTCCTAGCACGAAGAAGAGGTATGAGGTATAAGGTGCCTTCAGCCCCCCAAAGTGCAGTGGAGCGGACTCGCGATAAGGGCCACCCACCTATCACGGCAAGGAACCGAAAGAGAGTGAGACGGAGTGAGAACTCCGCACTGTTACAGCCCTCTGCTGATGCTGTACGCCGCACGACGACGCCGAGTATGCAGGTCGACGTCTCAGAGCGGGTGGAGGGAGGAAAAGGAAAGGTAGGGTGCACCAAGGAGGTCTCCCGCAATTTATTCCGATATTTAGAGCGTCGAGCGTGCGCGGGCAACGTCGTTCTCTGGCGGAGAATTAGCCCTCTGCCCGGACGACGATAGGGGTAGGTACTCTCTCTGCACTCATATCCTCTCGTCTTCCCTCATTCTCGATTTTCCTCTTCTTCACTTTCCCATCGTCGATGTCGTCTTCATCGCCCTCGCCCTTTTTTTCCACTAAATCCCCACTTTTGCGTTCCAACTTCGCCAAGACAGCACACTGGGAGAATAACCGGGGCAAAATGGAGAGGGTATGGGATAAATAAAGGTTAACAACGATTTTAATGGTAAATTTGAGGAGTATTTAATGTTTAACACATATAATTAACGAAAATAATATTTTATTGGAATTTGAGTGCGTTGGCACGAATTTTGAACAATAACGATGCGAAAAAAGATTATTAAAATTTTTTTAATAAAACTTAGTTCCTTTTTTTTGAATTTTCAGACTTTTCTTCTAATTGAGAATTTTTTTTTCGGTAAAAAATGGATGAAAATACGAATTTGGAATATGTTTTCATGAAAAGACTCGAAGCTTCGAGGCAATAAAAATCATGAAAACGAAAATTTCATAATTGCAAGGCAATTATATTTAAAAAATCATGTGTATTCAGAAAGATCATAAACTTTTTTTTACATAGAAAATAGTTCTCCATCAAGTTTTATAAACAATTTTATTTAAAACAATTGTTCGGCATTATTATTATTAACATAATAATTAAGATATTATTGTCATTGAAAATCAATGAAGTTGATTGGTATCGTCAATCACGTTGATTTAAAAAAAAATCAATAAAACAGAAAGTACGTTTTTTTTACATATAACAAAATTATTTTGTCCGCAAACTCCCACAATTTTATTGGTTCTTAATTTTACAAGATATAGATGCGTAAGTACTTGTTTTACAAATAAATGTGACGCAAAATACTAATTTTTTACAACAAAAAAAAGATCTTACATTTTACAATATATTTAATGTCACTTTATTTAAAAACCAAAAAAAAAAAAAAATGATGAATCCTATTTCTGAATATAGTAATATTTTTTTTTGTTACCACAATTTTTGTTAGTCATAATGATAAATATATTTATGTTAAAAGTTCTTGAAAAGGATGTGAAATTTCTAAATTTGATAAAATTTCTCCATCTCTATTAATTTTTATATATGATGTTAAAGAAAAAAAGAACAGTGAAATATCAAATTTTTTTGCAACAACAATTTAAGAAATTGTTTATTCCTTATTTTTGTCTTTATCGTTTCGTAATATTTCTTTTAGTGGACAATTTACCTTAATTAAAGTCATTTTACTTAAAAATAGCATAAAAGAACACGTCCGAAGAGTGAATGTTCCAAATATGACAAGCTAGTCAGTAATAAAATAAATAAAAACATTATTTGTACAACAAGTTAACAAGAAATAATCGAAACTGACAAATGACTTCTAGGTGTAACAAAAAGATTTCTTAATTATTTAAGAACATTATTTTTTGCGTATTCAGATTTAAACATTAATTTTTTACTATGCGTTTTTCGCTTCATTGCAAGCACAAGTGTACTTATATTTTAAGTTACAACAACTACATTAAATACCATATGTATTATGCCTACATTCTAAAATTCCCTAAAGAGCAATTTCGAAAATAACAATTATTTTTAGGATTAGCCAAATTTACTTATTTACTTAATTAGATGCTTCATCATTTAGCCCCAATTACATGTACATGCATATATACGTATATACAGTCGGTTTCGTTTATTCTTGAAGAATTCTCCGATTCCTCGACACCCTAATCGAACTTTCAACAACTCCTTGCACTTTTTTTCGTGCAAAACTAGTAGTGACAAAAAATATATTATAAAAGGAAATGACGTTAATTAGAATTGTCAAAAAATGAAAAAAGTGAGTTTCTCAAAGTTATTGTATTCTATAAATTGAAATTAACAATGAAATTGTCACGTTTGTCAATAAATGTGTCAATTTGTGATGTTTACTCATTTTTGTTGTAAGACTTACATATAATAAAGGGGAATAAGACATTTATTTGTTACACTTATATTTTAAGTTATAATAAATCCATTAAATATCATGCTTACTATACCTATATTTACACTCTAAAATTCCCTAAAGAGCAGTTTCGAAAAAAAAAAACAAGAATTTTTAAGTTTAGCCCAATTTCCCCCGGGTACTTCATGTAGCCCCGGTTACCACTACATGTATCTGTATATACATACGTATATACAGTAGTTTTCGTTTATCCTTGAAGAATTCTCCGATTCCTCGACACCCTTATCGGACTTTCAACGACTCCTTGCATTTACGATTGTAACTCTGTCGCAGTTTGGCGAACGACGAGAGTCTTAGCAGACAGAGAGAGAGAGAGGGAAAGCCGAAAGAACTATCCTGGCACTTGGGTGGTCCTTCCATTGAACGTGGATAGTCCCTTTTCGGGTCTTTAAGATTCGATCGAGAACGACCAGTAGCGTGAGAAGCATCGAGCACGACCTTCTACGTTCACTTCTTCCACTTCCGGTGGATGCACCTTCAGTTACTGCATTGCCACCCTCACGGATCTTGTGCTCATTCTCTTACATTCTCATTGTCTCACTTTGATTCTTCGTTTTTCGGTCGAACCTCATCGACGACCCTTTTCGTGGTCGCTCGCGGGGAAACAGAGGAATCCTCTTACCGGTCGCCCGGTGTGCAAGCATCACCTTTGAAAGCTTCATATATATCTCTTTTGCTCTACTCTCTCACATCTCCAATGATGCACCCGGTCTGATACTTCAATCGACGATCTTTTGCTCTTGTGCTTCATCGAGTGCGCGCGAACCCGATCGAGTGTTCCGAAGAGCTTGATGGTGCGCAAGTGTTTGCCGATATTGAAAATTCACGTTGCTTCAAAAACATTCGGCGTATGCTCTATCTCTGACTATCCTATTACCTGCTATACCTACCTGAGTTTAAATACGGTGTACGAGCAGTATATCAATAACACAAGTGTGGTATTAAATCGAAAAAGGCCAACTCTTCAAAATATTTGAAATAATATACATGCATAGGAAGTTGTGCAGAAATCTGTGCATTTAATTCAACTAGTATCATATCATATTTGACAAACAAATGTTGAAATAAAATATTTTCAGAAGTGAATTTGTCTCGTGGTCTATTTCATTGATGCAAAACTTTATTTCATTTTCAAATTCTCGTAAAGTTCATGTTGAACCGATGGATCAAGTTAGATTTGCAGCGTTCATTCACATTGTAGGACAACTCGACAATTTGCATTTTTGAGATTTTTTATTCAATGCTTATTCGCTGATTTGTACAGATGTCCTGCCGATAAATATATGTAAGCAATTATTTAATATTATTTAAACAATGCATGGAAAGATTTAAACAGGACCTTGCAAATTGCTTCCTCATTATTGTATACCCTTGATAAAGTTTTCTCTATGAGGAAACCAAAATTGACCATCATACTTCCTCATTCAGGTGGCTTTTTGCCAAAGGTATAAAATAACGAGTAAACAATTTCCAAAGATTTACTTTGAAGGGCTGTTTCTTTATGCCGTAAACATTTTTCTCACATTTGCTTGTAATTTCTGGGTAAGAACTTCAAATGGTAATACTCCGCACACTCTGAAAAATTGATATTTGATTCAAGCGAATACCGCTTGAGGCATAAAGAGCATCTTCTAAAAATAACGTCAAAAGGAATTCTTCTTGAGGCACCAGCAAAATCCGTCTCATACTGATTTTGCTTGTGATCCTTTTGTTTCGCTAGCTAGAGATGTTCTTTTGGTGCAAGAAAAAAATTCCATTTGCTGCAAGGGAAAATTTTCTTTAGCGACGATGAATTCTTCTTGCGACAACATTTTTTGTTGTGTGTTCCTGAATCAAGACCCGGTCTATTTGTACCAATTGGATTTCCCTTAGCACCAAGAAGATTCTCATAAACCGGACGAGCTATTTGCGGTTACACAGATTATTTTAAAGAGTGCAAGTGAGCGGAGGTAAATATGATATGACTGGCTATCAAAATAGTTTTAAAAAATGTGCAAACACAGTCTCGTACATCATCTTTTTATACGCTCATATTTGTCGGTTTTATATGACTTCGCGCACTCGTATTTATCGGTTTTACATGACATCTGCCATATTTTGACATATGTACCTACTGCGAGGGAATTTTTTTTTGCATGTACTCCAGAGAATTATGTAGTATGTAGAAAAGGACATGTCCTCTTTTCACGCTGATATATAGGTACTGTTTGGAGGCCTCGAGGCATATATACGGTGACAGTTGAAAGTGCAAATTGAAGCGAGAATATGTCACGGACCGCCAAAGTTCGGAATTCACTTCGGTCGAGCGCAACTTTGTCATCAGGCTGGCATTTATTGCTGCCGGTGCACCACGTATGGCTCTAAACCGAGGGCGAAGCATTTCACCAAAAGCTATACGCGCACGCGTTTGCTTAAGCGCTATGCGGTCTTAATCAATTTCCGCTTCGACTGAGGAGACCCTGATGAAACCCCACCCTGTGTTTCGCACTCGCTCGCACCCTCACAGCAACTCTTGTACCCTTCCCGAAATCACTGAAGCGCCGTGACGCGCGACGTCGTCTCGTCTCGACCTTTCAGCTGTACATATATTTATGTATGTATATATACGAGAGTATATAAGAGAGAGAATTCTCGCCTCGAGGCGAAGACGAAGGCGCCAGCACGTGAACCAAGATCCTGACACTGCTTTCGCGTATAGTTTCTTAATCTCAGATTAGAATCTAATCGCGAGAGTGTCGAGAGTGCAGCAATTGCTTAAAATTCTACAGCACTAACCGCACTGTGAGAGAAAGAGAGAAAAAGAGTGGTTGACAGAGGCACAGATTTTCCCTCGAAAGGACTTGCAAGAATCACCCAAGCCTTCGAAGGTACCTTGGCTTTTCTTACGACCTCATCGTAAAAATGCTATCACAATATACACCCACAGAGCGACGAATTTGTACAGGACGTTCCAGGCCTGTATGACTCTGCCACGATCGTCAGTGTTCACTTTTTCAAAATTATAAAAAAAAAAAATTTCGGACATTTTAAATTATATTCTATTTTGCTTTCTCATAGAGGAAACTTTGTCTTTGTGAAAAACAAAGTTTCGCACATTTTTATGTCAGAATGGTCCAAAATGTCGAGAAAAGTAGTTTACAAAAAAAGCCCGGATGGATGTGTGTATGTGTGGTCAGCATGCAAAGTTCGAACCTTCATATCTCAAGAACCGTGATAATAATCGAGCTGAAATTTTGCACAAGCATGGGGTAGGTGGACAACTTTCGTTTGTGAAAAGTTTCAGAAAAATTCAAACATCTGTTCAAATTTTATTCAAATTTGCATTCTTCGAAAATTATCTGTTCTCGCTCTAATTGCCGCAAATTTTTAGGTATCGAGCTAAATAGTTTTTTTATAAATACAGCTATGTCGGCAAATAGGTTCGGTTTTAGTGGGATTTTGAATTTCTCGACTAAATTTTCATTTCCCTCTAATTCACGTAAAATCTCACCAAATGAACTAAAATTTTCTACAGACGGAAAATAATACTCTGCACTGCTATGTACCATATTTGGTGATTATCGGTAAAGGGATTCGGAATCTATGGTATTTTGAATTTTTTTTAAAGAGTTAACGTGTTCCTCTAACTCTGGTTAACAGACAATCAATTGAAATGTGAAAGTTGAGCAATATATGATATATATAAACAGTATTTATTTATTTATTTAAAACAAGGGTGCAAAGTAGATTTTTACACATTGCTTCGTCATGATTTTTGAATGTTTACAAAGCTTCCTCTATTAGAAAGCCAAAATGGATAAAGTTACTTTCTCATTGAGATAGCGTTGTAAACATTCAAAGATCATGAGGAAGCGATGTGCAAAGCTCTACTTTGCACCCTTTTAATTAATTGTATGTGGAGCATTATTAAGATATTTTAAACCAATTTTTTCTGCCTTTCCGCTAAAGAATTGTTCATTTTTTATGATAGGGTAGAAAAATGGTTTAGGGAGGTTTTTGTAATTACCTATAACGAATTAATTTGGATGGAAAATAAGAAAAGAATGAACACAATTATTCATGGCTAACTCAACTTGGGCTGAAACTACACGTATGAAAAAAGTGTCCGAATTTATAGGGACTTCTGTGAATTTAGCAAAGTTATTTACTTTTTTGTTCAATACAAGCCTTTTATTTGACTTGTAAATTTAACAGAATTTATACACATGAGTGTAGATTTAAGATTTTTTTTATTTATCCGAAACGTCAATCATCCGAATAGAGATTCGGTTTATCCGAATTTTCATGTTGTTACATTATTGCGATTTTTAACGAGCTCAGGCCCGCATATAACCGTTCCTCCGTCCTCAAACGCTCGCGTCTTTTCTGTTTCTAGCAGTCTTCATGCGTTTGCTGAGACGTGAAAAATAATTCCTGTCCTTAAGTCTACCGTTCGATTTTCTCATCCCACAAAATGAATTTAACTCCCCAGTGTCTCGTCTTCCAACCGTAAACGTCAAATGCTTATCTTGGGACAAAAATCTGAAATGATTTCCAAGCTCGAAAAGGTTCAGACAAAAGGACATCCTCACTTACCACGTTGAAAAAGCATCAAGAACACTAAAGAGAAGACGTTAATATATTAAAAATGTTAATTGTCGTTATATACACATATTCTATTATTTCAGCGCCTCCCTCCCCGCGCCCTCTCAGAAGATTGTTCGGTCATCCGAATTTCCGATTATTCGAGCTGTAATCGGTCCCAATCAGTTCGGATAATTGACGTTCTGCTGTAATTTAATTGTCCCCGATCGCCTTATATACATCTCGCCGAAAGTTTTCTTCTTTTTTATCCCCATTGAAAATAATCGAGAAGAGTGAGTAAAAATGGAAAGAAGGCGCCTGCTGATTGAGTTTATTTAATTCTTTTTTTTTTCATTCAGGAAAAGGCGAAGACGTGGTGGATGCAGGGTTCTGTGGTTTTCTCCAGGGGAAAACGCGATCTCGTACACCAGCACAGCCAAAAGCGTTGAGAAGGGAGTAAAAGCCACTTTGTGCTCTCCAGGCCAGGTTTGGTACCAACAACCCGAAATACTGGAATCGCCCGAAGCGAGGGTGCTGCGATATGAATACAGCAGGTCGCTTCTCATCCCTTCCCCTTGAAGCAGGCCTCACTGTGAAACCGGTTTCACCAGACTTATTTATTTATATCGTGCCACTAAATCTCGGCGCCATTTAACCGAGATTTTCTTGGAGCAGCTTTTCGTCTCGGGTGCTTTCTCTCTATACTCGGTATAGAGGTTTATACTATACCTGCGTCTCTATGCTATTTCTACGTACCTATATATGCTCAGTGCCTCCAGTAGTAGCAGCAGCAGCAGCAGCAGTAGCAGCAGCAGCAGCAGGAGGAGTAGTCTTCGACTCCAGGGTGCCTTGCTCTTTGTTTCTTTTTTTTTTTTTTTTTTACTTTCTTCCCCCGGTATACCACATTCTATTCTCCAATCTTCTTTCCACTGTCTTCGAGGTTTCACCCTCGCGGTTCAACGTACGTCTTTTATGCCGTAAAGCTCGTGTCGCCACGCTACACGGTCTCCAGATACTCCAGACATTTTCAGTTTAAGCGGAAGAACGCCAGAATTAAGTCGATTGAAGGAAATCCTGCGGTGTCTCCGTGACGCAGAGTGTATATATACTCGGTAGATTTCCCGACCGCTTTGTTCAGGAACAATCTTCTTCGCTGAGCTTTGATTATCTACTCTTTTGATCTTTCGCTTTGCAAACTCTTGATTATTTATACCTCTCACATAATATCTGATTGTTCTGTTAAAAAGGGATGAGTCATCATAAAAATCATGAAAGTATAATGGCGTTGAAATTGCACATATACGGTACCTTGAATTTTTATCAGAAATATCAATTGACAAGCGGAAGAAAAATGAAACTTTTGTAGAAGAGCATTTTTTTTTGTAGCTCGGATGTACGGTGAAAATTTTTCAAATTTTCTTTGCAATTTGTTTCAATGACAGAATTTGAACATCAAGTTAAAAATGGGGAAAAAGTAGTGAGCAAAGTTCGTGGATTCACGATGTTATGCGAGAATATTTCTTGGATTTGTATTACGATCGGCGGGAAGTTTTCTTATTTCGATTTACATTTACAGACAGGTAACGTTTTTTGAAGATACTTTGCCCGAATTCACGAAATTTCCGTCAGAAGGACCATAACGCTTTTTGACGACACTTTGAACCAATTCACTCAATTCCCAGAAGCGTCGTAATGCTTTTTGGGGGAACTTTCAATTGATTCAATTTCCATAAGGATCGTAACGTTTTTTTTTAAAACACTTTTTACCAATTCACGAAATTTCCAAAAAAAAAAAAAAACGTAACGCATTTTTAGGGCTATTCGCACAAATTCAAATAAATTTCTTTAAATATAATTTCCACATAAAGAAATATTTGCACAGATCAACTGTGGTTCAAAAAATATTTGCTTGTATAAAAATATTATTTTTCAAATGTTTGTCAAGAGGTATTTTAACGCGAACAACATTTTTTTTATAACTCTAAAAATCCTAGACTGTGAAAACAATCGCTGAGACCAATTGAATTCGAGACTAAAAATATTAAGTTTATGATACGAAAAAAAAATGTCCGAGCAAATAACAAAATTTGAATTTAACAAACCATTATCTTCAATCAACAAAATATTTCTTTTAAGGTGGGTCGATCACCACCGTAGTAATCAAACATGCAACTTTAATTTAATAACGTAATACACTTTTTAAAAATGTTATTAAAAAGTTATCAATTTTACAGACTTAAATATGAAGGTTCAACAAAATATTCAGCTGCCCAAAACTAGTAAAAAATAATATTGAGAACTTAATTTGACAAGCGTGTCATCTAATTTCAAATGTCAAAAATCAAAGGTTATAAAGATTATAATCGGATAGCAAAAGAACTTTTTAACTTTTAGTTAACTATTCATAAATTAATAGTTAGAATTTTCATGCCTTAAATGTGGAGACCCTTTTTAGAAGACAAAGATGAGTGTGTAAGTAAATTTGCGTCCTAAATATACCATAAATCTGTCTGTGTTCGCGAGTTTAATGACAACTTTAAACCAATATTTCGTCCTTAATCTACGGTAACGTCATGTTTTTAAATTTTTTTAAATTCAGAAACGTTCAAAATATATAAATTTCTGTTTTTGGAATTTTTATCTTGAATTTTGAATTTCTAATGATGTGTACATGTGAAATTTTACGCTCATTTATGAATTCAGTAATGGGAATTCGCGTAAAAAGTCTCACCTTCACGATTTTATATCTTAAAAACCTATACGGTTGGTCTGATTCAAATTTTAGATATCGTTCGTCTTGAAGCAGATTTATAATATATTTAAAACCTTGATTTATATCTTGGAAAGCCTCTGGTGATCGACCCACCTTAATCTGCTGAATATCTTTTTTCGCTAACTCAGTTGACCCAAGCAATTTATATTTGCTCAGCGTGTAAAAGTTCGTGAAAATCGATTCTTTATCTGAACAAAATTCGTTATTGGGTTACTAATGTGATTAAACACGTTGAATAGATGGAAAAAGATAAAAACGTTTCTGCACACTTAAACTTGTTATCTCATTCGTTAATTTTATTAAGTTGCGGCATTTCATCCTTTATCTTAAACAAGCTGTGCGATAAACGTTATAAAAATGATAATGACCGTGATGTATAATATTCAGATTGTGCTTGCCGTGGCTATCGAAAGATGCTGCTCTTGTTGCTGCTATAATAAGTTTATCTCCCTCCTAAGACCCCCCGTTGCGATTGTATCATATAGAAATATATAATAATTCGCAGCAAACGAGGATAGGTCGTCTGTGGTAAGGGAAATAGGTGGAAGAGGGGTGGGTGTCTACATCAGACCCTGGCACAAGCTTGTGCTTCCATCGATCGAGTGCCTATATCCGGTTGCTATATATATGCCTATATTGGAAACCGGATATCGAAGGCGCGGGCCGCTCACGCTTGTTTCCCTGAAAGTGCCTTCTTGACGGACGGATGTCTCCGTCGAGACAAAGTTGTTCCTGGATATTGTCTTCTGTACAGATTGCGGGAGGAAGACCCACATCGCTATACCTTGAGATAAAGATATCCAGTGTCATTGTTAAGCGTCATTTCCAGAGAAAATAACTCGAAATCAAAATACGTTCGAACCACGGTCGGAAACCCAGCCCATTTAATACGCATGCATCAAAGAAGAAAATGAAGATGTTTACGACTAAAGTTGTTTGTCAACGTTCAAGTAAATTCAAATTAATAATAATATAATAAATATCACTTCAGAAATTATATGCATTTTTCAATTTAGAAGGGGTGGGTCGTTGCAAAAAGTACAACGCGCTAATAAATTATCATAATTATTTGAAAGAAAGTCTTCACTGTATTTACAGATTTCAACTAATCAATTTTAATCTTTTATAATCTATTCAAAATCTGTAATTTGGAATTTTTTAGTGTGCTGACTGCTTTGCCGAGAGGGGTGTCCGATTTGCCCCTCTCTCATCGTAAACTATTTTTAAAATAAACACTTTTTAATCATAAGCGCAAGTAAAAGTTACTAACACAGTTAATAGTATTTGAAAGATTAATATGACTTGCATGAAAAGTTTTAGTGCAAAAAATTGTATATTAATTTTAATACAAAAAGCAATATTTTAGTTGATTTCAATCTCACTCTCGATAATTTGCTAATGCTCCCACTTTGACGTTTCAACACCCCTCCAGAGCATCACATTCACCGGAGGAACATAAAGTCTATCACCAATACAGGCGATGCCTGCCTAAGTGCCCCGGTGGCAATGTGAGTAAACTCCAGTACAACCATCAGATGCGCTTACGGCAGCGCCGTCTAGCGGTATTTCAGTGCTCCAATGCTTGTCGAGATGATCACGATAATCATTAAAAATTAAAAATGTGTCAATGCCCTGTGTTCGGTAGCCGTGTTAATTTGCTTTAGAACCTCAAAAATTCCAACACGTTTTACTTTAAAACAAGTGAATGAAATTCAATGATATTTTTTCGTTTTATTTATGCCATAATTTTGCATTGATTGCTAACAATTTATTGATTTTCATCTACTCATGACCAACATAAATGTATTCAGTTTAATTAGTTGTTTTGATTAAAATTATTAATCTCTCCTCTCGTTTGTCTGAATTCAACACTGTAAAAAGTGTTACTATTAATTTATCAAAATCAATTTTATATCATAATTGTATATGAGATTGAATTTACACACATACCGCACATAACTTCCCCACAAAAGTTTATTAAACTTTATAAAAAATAGCTTACAGTGCGTTTTATAAATAACAATATGTGATTATTGTCTCTCTATATTATAAAAATATCTCGCTGCCTCCGTCTCCGCGGCTGCCATCGCCGTGGGGACAATCGAGGTGGCCGGGCTCAAATGACGCACAACCTCCCGAATTTTTCTACGTCCTTCATGAGACCTCCTCTGTCAGAGCCTGATTTTTCTAAGTCCCTCATCGTACCCCCCCCCCCCCCCCCCCCCCCCAAGAATAGAAAATTTAAAAAATTAATTTAACTCCAAAAGGAAAATCTACAATTATTGTAGTACGGGGGTTTGGCGCACGAAGCGCGTTAGAGTATATAGCCCCCCAACTATTTATTAAAAATGATTCGACAAATGAGTTTGTTAAGAGTAAAAGCCTAATAGGAAAGAGTTTCCCTTAAGACTCCCTGGGAGTCTTAAGTGAGACTCTTTCCTATTAGACTTTCTTATTGAGCAGGTTTGCTTGCCATTCACCTCCATAGTGACAACCAGGACGTACGTCACCGTAGAGCTGATGCTGTATTCCCGGCTTATAGCACGTACCCATCTCTCCTCTTGATAAGACGCCGGCGTTCGTCCATCTTCAGTTTCTTCATGCGCGTTGGCCGTATAAAAGCCCCTGAGGTAAGAACTTATCGGATCGTCCGAGCGACACCGCGGGTCTCCGACGTTGGCTTGTCTCTCGCGTTGAGGATATCCTTGCTGGTAAGGAGCACTCCATACCACCAGTCGCTCGGGCGCGAGCACACGGGCTCCTATTCTTATCAGATCGGAACGATCGTAAAAAGTTTTTCGGTAACCGGGTAGGGCCAAGAGGGTAGGACGAAAAGGTTATTTGGGAAAATGAAGTCTCCAACCTACGAACAATGACGTCGCCGAAATAACTCGCCGTGATACGCACGAATTCAGCATTTTATTTCATACTTCAAAAGTTCGTTAAATATTTTGCTTTGCAAACGGTTTTCTTATTATTTCCAGAGATTTTATTGCTGTCCATTTTTTTGTTCACGTAAGTTATATTAACTTCGATTGATCGCATGAAAACCCTACCTCAATTTCTCGATTCTTTATATTTGACACTAGAAAAGGTTTGAGAAATTAATATTAGAAATTATTCGAAATTAATGCGATAAAGCACGTAAACGACATTATTTAAATAATTCATTTCTGTTGGTTTTAAACATCTGAGCGGTAATGTCACGATGAGTCTTAGTTTATGTTGTTACTACGTGAAAATAGGTACGATGACTGAAGTTAATTTCATTTTTTTTTCTCTTAGTCTAGAGAAGTTCTTGGATACTTTTGTGTGCTTGAACTGTTTTACTTTGTTTTTCTTATAAGACTTTTAGCATACTTTGAGAGATAAGTTTGTAGTTAACGTATCTTGGAATATAAGTAATATAGTGTTAACAATTTCATCGCTCTTTTAACAGATGCTGGTGGAGTAATAACGGCGATTGGGTAATCAATTGAAATTTGCGAATTGAGATCACATAATCCAACGTAATTATTGATTTCTCGATTCACTGTTAGATCAATTATTCTTATGGTTACGAAGCACTAGTCAAATTTTGGTCTTGCCTCTGATCGATACCAAAGATATACGGAGTTGAATATGCGGAACATATATAGATTTTCCGATAATTTTCACTTGGGTCTCAAGAGGGATAAAAAATTCATCGGGACCTACAAATATGGAAGATTCTTTGTATCATATTAAGAAACGAGATTCTCGATAGACGTCAGATTCGTGGATCTTCGCCCAAAATCTGTCCCACCTCCCGTGGAACACCCCGTATGTATTTAATAAACAATTTTCTTTTGGTACATAAATATTTTTCGGACACATTTGCCAATTCGTTTGTTACACGCAATTGTAAAAGTTCTGGCACCCTCGAAAGCCCAAATATCTGTTGCCTTTTTTCAACAGAGCAACGTCAGAAGTGGTGTTGATCGGATGTGATGCGATGTGAAAAGAGCAGATGGAGACTAGCACGTACAGTAACGAAATATAGATTCACGGATAGGCAGATGACAACCGGGACGGAACAGTGTCTATGTTACGGCATGTGTACGTGGTGGTACCCTAGGGGCAAAAAGGCAATAATAAAATAACTATAAAATTACATTTTACGAGAGTGAGCTGGTTTATTGGCCGGCACTTCACTCACATCTCTATCTCACTCCCTCTTTCTCTTCATCCCCTATGACATTCAACGCAACGCGTCGAGCAATACCAACAAATCTTGCCGATTTTCAGAATCGAGTTCGCGAACTGAGCTCCCGCCTGATTTGGAGCCATTTTCGTCGCAGGGGTTACAACGCAAAAAGGGTCGCGGGTTGCGCGAGGGCGAAACGGATGATTCGTAAAATATCGCTTCCAGACGCCCACGGGACTGCCTCACAATCATCCTGGTATATAACAGCGTCCCACGGTTGTCTGATCCGCTTTTATCCCTCGGTGTACTTGACGCTCAAACTGAAAAACGTAACTCACTCATTCAGAGCTTTACACGTGTGTACACATTGCGGATCCTTCAATCTCTAGATAAAAAAAAAATGCGTTTAGTCACGGTAAATTCATTAAATAGTTATTACTTGAGAAACGTCTATACTTTTTTTTAGTAATTTCCGAAATAAACAACAACAAAAATATACAAAGTGCTTTAGTTTACGTGTATCTACATATAAATTGGATTTTCTCATGAACAAAAAAAGAAAAAATTCACTTTCCTATTATAGATTAACAATAATAGAGACCGTTCATAATATATATATATTTTTTTTTCTGATACATACAAAAATAATAATAGTTTATATCGGATGCAAATTCAAAGTTTGTCATGCGATAAAAAAATGCACGCGATTGGTGTGACGTCAGGATGTTATTCTTATCCGCAAGCCTTATTTTTACACGTAAAATATAGTGTAAATTTACAATTTTCGGTGCTTTTTTAATTATAACATTTATCGATAATCCATTAGAAGCTGGCTATGTCAAAGCAGATTCTCTCAATATACCAAACATTGATGTGTATATGGTACGTAAATTCATCAAGGGCACTTTATGTCGTAATTGTGCACTCGGGCACGAAACATTACCGATACCTCGTAGTAGAGGCCATTTCCGCGTTATTATTCTTGAAAAAACAAGTTTACGTTGTTTTCAGTAAATTAAACACGCTCGTTAATAACACAGTGACATCATAACCTTGTACGGGTTAACTCGGATCAAACTGGCGTATTTAAGTGAACGATTTTCCACGTGAATTTAAAAAATGCTGTAACTTTGAGAATATTCAATATTTCTTTCTACAACAAATTTATTTATAAGTCCATACATCCACTGTTGAATGGTAATATTTTTTAATTTATGAGAAAACCGAATTATGGTAATGACTGGCAGGCTTTTCTATTCTGTAGGATAGTCATTGATCCGGAAACATTTTTAAGTTGGTCATGTCACAAACGCGATTTCAACTTGTGAGATATAATTGAAAAAAATTAACTACAGTTCACCTTTTTATGCTGATGGATTCTGAACTTCAATTATCGACTCTTAGAAGCCAAATGTAAATACAAAATCCTGGGCATTCATGATTGCGTATATGGCAAAAGTTGGTATATATTTTATAGATTAGAAATTCATACGGTTATTTTTAACTTTCTGGTGGAAAAAAGAGCGACGCGCATTTGTCGAACATTGCAGAATTCGTCTGAAAGAGAAAAAAATAGGGAATTAGCGGCCATTTAAAACTTATATACAATTATTTGTCACATAAACGGCGGCGCGCCCGTTTCGGTGCAGGTTTCTTAGGTTAGCGAAGGTTGGGTTCTCTTATTTTTACTTTAAAAAACGGTCGGGTCGAAACGTCTTGGCGCCAAAATGTCTAGGGCCGAAACGCTCGGGCCGAAACGAAATGTAACGCGTCATAAAATTTCATTAGCATTACGGCGATTTCATTAATATTTTTTTCGTAAGCATCAATTGTAAATTTGATATTTTTACTAATCAAATTATGTTTTTGGTAGATTATTACGTGCTCTTAACTTTCTTGAATGATGCATGTAAATATTATCATTAGGATAGATTATCGAAAGTGTATATGGACAACTTGAAAATTAACGGGCTGAAAAAAAAGTGTCACAAAGTAGGCAAGTCTCCTCTAGCCCACAAAAAATATATGCTGTGCTTTTGAAAATATCCAATATTTCAACGTACCATATTTTTAACCAGATCCATCATTCCATCGTACATCAAAGGATTGATAATTAAGTAGCAAGCAATCCTCATACGATTTATTAATAAAGCGAAAGTAAAAGAAATCCTTTTCCAAGCCTTTATCCTTTAATCAAGCCACAATAAAATGGTTTTCGGTTAGATCCCCATCCCTATCACTCTCTTTATGCATTCTCTCTTGTACTTCTCTCTAGCCCAGTATTCTGCTGGCTAAACCATGATGCCGCTAGTGATACTGCTGCTCTGGTTGAACCAGTCTTTTCGGAGTGGCTTTGGGCAGACGATCCAGCCGTTGGCATCGTATCTCGTTGGGTAATTCCCAAGGAATAATGGAGTGGACGCCGGCTCGTTCAAAAGTCCCATAAATCCCCGGAGGTAACGTGGCGAGCGCTCGGGGTCGCGTCGCGCCACAAAACCTGCTATATAGCAAATGCACGGGGTTGCCCCTCGATGTGGACGAAAGGGGGTAGATTGCGCCAGAACGCGACGTGCTAGTACCGCTGCTGGTGGTTCCACGAAATTCTATAGAAGGGCAGGAGCGCGCGAGTTAAACAGCCTCAGGCTACCAATTCCCTGGCTGCTAACTGCCTGCAGCATGCGCGGGAACGTACACATACACAGCCTCTTCTCGCTCTGCATGCTACACGTCTGTTATGTATATATAACATACGAATAGATATAGGTGCAGTAGGTAAGCAGGTACACGAGCTTTTCTCACCATATGTGTGGTCCATGTACATGTTGGTCGTGTCATGCCAAATAGGCCCTGATCCCCGTACCACGATCCATTTTGCTTCCTCATAGAGGAAGCTTTATTTTCATGAATTTTTTTTTTCGTGATTTTCATGTCTGTATACTTAGAAGGGCCCAAAACGTCGAGAAAAGTGATTTAGTAAAAAATGTCTTTATTTTCATGAAATGTTTTTTTTCGTGATTTTCATGTCTGTATACTTAGAAGGGCCCAAAACGTGGAGAAAAGTGGTTTAGTAAAAAATGTACGTATGCGTGTGTGTTTGGCTGTGTGTGCAGTGCTTCGAAAATTCAATTATGCAGAATCACGAGAAAAGAGTTTATTCGCTAAAACCAAATATATTTAGTTGCGACTTTATCTAAAATATTTGTTAACTGCCAGAAAATTTATTGACAAAATAAAAAGATGTGCTGTCATAACTAAATCTTATGCTGAACACATTTCCATAGAATAAACGATTTGTCTTTTTTTTAGAAGAGCCCAAAACGTGGAGAAAAGTGGTTTAGTAAAAAATGTCAGTATGCGTGTGTGTGTGTGTGTGTGGAAGGCTTCGAAAATTCTATCATGCAAAATGGCGAGAAAATAGTTTATTCACTACAACCAAATATATTTAGCTGCGACTTTGTCTAAAATATTTGTTAACTGACAGAAAATTTATTAACAGAAAATAAAAATGTCTGCTGTCATAACTAAATTTTATGCTGAAGGCATTTCCGTAGAATAAACGATTTGCCTTTTTTTTACATTCGATGTTTGTTATATCAATATAAAATGATTTGTGGTAACAAGATTAAAAATATTAGAAACGAGTTTGGATTCGATAATAATTAAGAAATCTTTACTTAATGCAAGTACTTTTTTTTAAATAGATAACAAACTTCTGATTAATGCTAATACAGATTTGTTTACAGTTATGAAATGTATCTGTAAGTTAATTACCGTTCATTTGGTTTGGTCATTCTACACTCTGATTCTAATATTTATGTACATACACCAAAAACTATAGTTGACGAAATTCGTATGAATTCAGATTTCAGAGAACTTTGAATTTTTCAACTTTCTCGAAAATATTGAAACAATAAGCTGACATTAAACATTAATGATCTTTTTAAAAAAATATACAGGGTAAAATAAGTGTTAGATAACATTTTTAAAAGTATTTTTCTTGTCGTAATGTTCTTCATCATATTAATTGGTAAACAAATATGATGGATGTGGCTAGAAGCACTTGTCTCGGAACGTCCCATATACTATACGTGAGTACGATATACACGACCACAGCACGTGACGATGTAGCATAAGGGAAGGTGTATGCGCTCTTGACACGCTTGTCAATTTTCCAGGGCACATGTAGACTTGTCCATCAAGCAAATTGTACAAAATCCTTCAAGCAAAGCACTCTGTTTTTTTTTGCTGCACTTCATTAATATACTATATATTTAACGAGAATTTCTTCAATTGAGGTTTTGTTATTATACATGGATGTGGCGATATTATCGGTGCTCGATCTTTTTTTTTTTCATCACGTATCCCATTGTAATTACGTTACTCTAAATGCCGATTGAAAATAGAAAAATTCACATGCTTTTGTTCTGCGTATAAAATTGTGAGAACCAGGTTATTGAGAGGAAATACTGCAGTTGAATTTTAAAACTCATTCACATTGCCGGAGGGCTCGTTCTCATGTGATTTTATATAAATCTGCAGAACAAATTTACACATTGCCTGAAAAAAATAGGTATTATTACGCGTGCATAGCCGAGTAGTCATTCATGAAGAAAAATGGGCGCTTTGTGCAGTACAATAATAAAAAAAAAAACTGTAAAAAAATCGACTAATATTTAATAGTAAAGTGAATTAACCTTCAATTACTGTTTTAAAAACTTGTTCACCATTAAAAAATACTTAATAATTAAATGGGAAAAAGAAGCAAAGTATATAATCTTGCACATTGTTTCCTCATTATACCGATATTGATCAATCTTGGTTTCCTCATCAAGGAAGCGTTGTGAAGTTGATAAATATTGAGTAAGCAATGAGCAAACTTATACTTTCCATCCCTGTTTTAAAAGAAATCATAGTTACTGAAATATAATCGAATCTTCAAAAATGTATCAAGGAATACATTTTTTTTAATTTCTTGGCCAAGAAATAAGGGAATCAATTATTTTATTGTCTGACAGGTTCAGACAATTTTTGGTATCCAAACACAAATCTTGAAATATATGTATTCATGAACAAAAAAAGATTCCACTATAAGGAAGCAAAAAAATATTTCACATAAATATTAAACTGAAAAAGTATCGTTGTTGTGAATAACCAAGTGTATTAACAAATTGCGAGCTGCATAAAATCCTTCCAGCATGCTTTAATAGCGGCGAAAGATTGCTGGATGCAGAAGCCTAGATACTGCACGAAGCCTCTGTGTTCGTAGGGAAAAGTCGGTTCCAGCATTTCCTAGTGTTTATCTTTCAATTTTTAATAGACAAAAGAGAACATTGTGTCGCGCGAACCCAAAGCATTGGCCGCGTAGACTCTATACCAGCTTTCTGCAGCAGTGTAATTCAGGCGCATGTTTGATGCTGCACGTAGAATAACAGTACGATACGCATATGCATATCCATGCTGCGCCGCATACACACAACACATATACCCACACACACACAGTTTGCCCCGAGCATTTTCGCAATATCCTCCGCTTGGTGGTCCTTTTTTTAAAAAAATTTTCTTTCTTCCCTCTATATTCATCCGAAGTTCACTCTCTAATCCAAAGCAAGCATGCAGAGTCACGTATACCAGTGCGAAGAGAGACGATGAAGAGAATGGGGGAGCTCGACAGAGGATGAGATTGCGAACGATTGGTCATAAAAAAAAAAGAATAACCTTTTTTTTCGTTACTATCGTGGGTCATCGTTCATCGAGAGTGTATAAATGGTGACAGGGGTCGTTACGAGCTATCGAAAATCGAGTAGATAAATGCTCGGTGTAGCATTGAAAGTTGAACCTCCCTTCTACGGTAAGGTCAATCCAGGAGATCAATATGAAATCCGGTGTCAGCACGAATTTAATATACGCCAACTTAAAATTTCCCCTATATTTTTCTTTCTCACTCGAGATTAATAACAAATTTATGCGGTAAGAAATAATTGCAATTCCAAACTCTTTCAGATACAAATTACTATACTTATAGACGATTATTTCGACGAATATTTTTATTTATCGTTTATTTTAGTATCGAGTTATACTGAATTCAGTATTTTTATAAAACAACTAAAAAAATAGTTTAGCAAATTCGACAGATAACTTAATTTTTTTTAAATAATCAAAAGGCTCTCCGACTTTTCAATATGCATGTGATATTTCTTTAAAGTTTTTTTTGCAATCATGAAAAATCCGTTTTCGAAAAAAAAAACTGTTTTGTAAAGTGATTGCTCAATAATGTTTTATGTAACATGCTGGTGCCTTTCTATAAAAACGTATAAAAAAATCGTGACTTTTTGACAATTTTTCAAAACGAAAAAATAATTATAAAGAAAAGTTAAAAAATCGTATATGTATTCGAAATAAACAAACAATTTTTTAAACTAGTTTATCAATATCTATTTCGCATTATTATTACTATTTCTCAAAGTAAATGTCCCGGTTATCAAAAAATTGTTTGCGTTCTCGCAAAGCATCCAAATGCTAATCAAATCAAACTTTTAATTGGCAATATATGTGTAATGCTTCCTTGATGTCGAAGAGTGGTATAAGTAATATGCGGTAGATCAGGGTGCAATGCAAGAGGATGATCCCGGCGATACAGAAGAATCGGGCGAATAGCTTTTATAGAGTAAAATAAGTTGAGTGGAGCTTCGTCCCGTCGGTGTACCTTTCCCCGTGTCCCTCATTCGTCCAGGACATCGTAAAGGAACGTAGAGAGACGACGCGATTTCAATTTGGCGAGGAAGGCTCTCTCCCGGGCGCTAGCCCGAAATCCCCGAAGCTGTAAAAGTCGAGCCAGCAGTGGCACGAGCAGGCTATCCCCAGTGGGATTCGCGAGCTGGCCTCTCGAGAGGGCTCAACTTTTTCTTTATTTTATTTTATTTTTTGCTTCTGGCGCGATACCTCTCACCCCTTCCTTTCAGCTCAATAATCTCTTCTATGGCTCTACGTGCTCTACGTGTGCTTTCAGTTACAACGCTCCACGACTGTCATTATAGCACAGGGCTTGCGGCACTCTTTTTCAAAAGTGCGCTGAATAGAAATTGAGAATGATAGGGAATGAATTTAAAAAAGGGTTACGACATCATAACCCAGCCTAATGACTTGTTAAATGAATGAGAGGAAAAGCTCACAAGAGTCTAAATATAGGTATTGAGGTATTGAAGTAAATTTATTTTTTTAAATATTTGGGATAAAATTGCTCAATAGCCCCAAAGCAAAGAAAAATTGTAATGAGTATCGAGTTTATTCTCAGGGGCAGGATTAATATGAATTAATGAAAGGCAAGTTTTGTCTACAATTCAAGAAAACCAATGATTTTCTTGTCTATTGATAAAATGTGTATAGAATGGCTTAGAAATAAAAAGAAATTGTTTAAATGAGAGGGGAATGAAAATTGACATTCATTTTTTACCTGAAATAAAATCCAAGTTAAACTTTTATGACTGAATAGGTCATTGTTTTTAAAAAATC
The DNA here is from genome assembly GCA_964016905.1 of Perithous albicinctus. Classification (NCBI taxonomy): domain Eukaryota; kingdom Metazoa; phylum Arthropoda; class Insecta; order Hymenoptera; family Ichneumonidae; genus Perithous; species Perithous albicinctus. Next base: position 16,704,883 of record OZ024690.1, on the reverse strand, counting down.
CATTTTACGAATGCAAATGAAACAAGCAAATTAAGAATTGAATATTTTTGCGGACTATCAATACGTAACTCGGTCCATTGTCTATTGTAAACGTCGCATTTTGTGGGGTGTTTTATTTATCAATATTTTATTGAAATACATTTTTTTTTTAAATTTCTGTACATTTTTTTACGCGACCAGCGTAAAGGCGATAATTCCCGAAAAGAAAAAACAAAATTGGCATTTTTACAGGATTTCTACAGTGGTGGCCAGATATAATAAAACGTTTAGCTTTGTATGTGCTTGTTTTGCTCAACTGATGTCCCAAAATAAAAAGGTTGATGAAGGGATGAGGACCTTTTAACATAATTATTATGTTCTTGTTACTTCTATAAAGCTTACGAATGAGGACATATAGACATCATTCGTCGCCAACCAGTACGATCTGGTTACGATGATTCTAATTTATTTATCATCTACACAAAGATACTCATGATCAGGATGCAAGGTGACCCGTAATCATTATACTGTCTTGAGAACTTGTATATCAATTATACAGAGTAATAGTACATACAATGTAGCCCAATAACAAAAAAAATTATTAAATAATCCGCTTTATTTATTCCTCACTCACTCATTCAATCAACGCGAATCTCTAAAAGATGAGCCTTGTAGTATCAGCCTCAACAGATTCATCGAAGCTTTAAAAAAATCAAAATTACCGGTGTCATCAAAAGTAAAAACTTAATTCAAAATCAAAGACAGTCATCTCAAAAATAGTCTTGGATAAAATTCTACGTGCCACTTTTATTGCGAGCTCGTGGTAACAATTTCTGTAACTCTTGAAAATATTATTTAATAAACCAGAGTTGCATTGCAATAAAAAAAAAAAAAAAGATAATCGTCAGTTTCCAGTCGTTCAATCAACACATCGATCCTGTCACTTAATGTCCCGTAATGAAGTTACCATGTTGCCAGACATATTTTCATTCCCTCCAATCAGCTTGTAAATCATTTCCATGGTCGTAAAAGGGTTGAAAAAACAATTAGAGTGCTTTGACGCGTGGACAAACGTGCGTCGACCGAGTAATTGTCAGCAGCGATGCTCCTCTATCCCTTCTACCAACAGCGTCTCTCTTCTCTCATTCCATTGGCACCGCGAAACCTCTGCGTGTCCTCTGATAGTGTCGATGTGCTGGGAAAAGGAGGCTGCCGGAGATGAGCCTCCATGAATATATCGATAACCCATTAGAGAGAGAGTGTCTCTTGCGCGCGTTGGTTCCAAGCACCCAGTGTCCTTCCGCATCCCCGCGCCACTCTACATCGCCACGGAATTCCGCGACCGAGGCTATGCTTGATGGTGCGGAGCTTCTGGCGACCCCGCCGACCGTAGACTGTTTAAAGAGCAAGCGGCGGTGGGGAGTGTGCGGAGCGAGCGAGAAATTCCTCTATTCTCTCCCTTTTCCTCTCTGTGTATCTCTCTTTGCCTCTCTATTTCTCTCATCTGCAGTGTGTAAGCCAGAGGTGCACGCGGTTCAGCTAGGGTATAGTTAATCGCCAAGAGGAAACGGGGCTGAGAGATGCGCGACTGGGATGAGAAGTGGATGAGCGAGGAAGATGCGAGGAAGAGGACGAGAATGGAGCTTTCGAATGAGGGGGTTTCGAAGCTGATGCCGGCCATAGAGAGGCCTGGATGAAGCGCAGATCGCGCGCGGACCAGCATCGGCTCACCGCACGAGCTCGCAGCAAGCTATATATACCAGCATAGAAGCAGGCAGATGCAGGATATATAACCAAGCCAGCAGAGTTACCCTAATCCAGGCATTAATGCTACGGCAGGCAACCGTTCACTTACTTATCCATTTCGCTTCACCGACACCTCGAAACGCCAGAGGGCAACGCGATATCCCTCAGCATGACCTGAAAGAGAGACAGGCAATTGCTGGCAGGCAATTCCATAGAGCATAAGACGAAGATAAAGTAAGTGAATACAGTTGGGAGTCCGTGTAGATGAGCTTTTATCTTACGCTGTTGCACGTCGACGATCCAACGGGGCGCTAGTGTATGTGGAACTGCACCGTGTGGGTCAAACACGCGTTGAGCTTTACATCAACGACCTTTATACACTCGGGGAACATTGAAACGGCGGTACAATGAACGCTTTCAGGGTCGTTTCGCTTCATAGTGCTATACGTGCGTGCCAGAGGTGACATGAATCGCTTTTAAAACCTCTCTGCCATCATCTAGTCTATTATGCTGTCTATACCCGTATCGTTTATCTGCTTACTCTATCAGATCAGTCGGAATTACCTATGCAGATGGAGTGAATGATTTTATTCACTCATATTTTATCACTGCACGGTATGCTTTCGGAGAATATAATGTGCGATTTTTTGTACTCTTGTCGCGAGTGGCGATGATCTCTTAAATCTGAAAATGAAGAGGAAAGCTAGCGTTAATGATATAATTATATAATTACATGTTTCATAAGACGGTCTATTATTTTTTTTTTTTTTTTTTTTTTTTTTCGTTTAGTACCCTCAGATTGTTTTTATTTTGATGGAAGAATGTACTGGATATTTTAGCAGATACTAAAAAAACATATACAAATTTTTTTATGGTCACTAAGAGGTGAATAGGATGATCCCCTAACAAACTTTTTATTTTTTGTTTTTTATAGCTTGAGTGTCCTTAATTCACAGAAAAAAGTAATTCAGAATGTTTAGAGGCAAAGAATATATGTATACGATATTTAGGAGGATTTCAAGACCATTTAAGTGGGAAGGATTGGTGGAGGAGTCGATGGATTTAAGGCAACACTAGGCTTAAATTGTAATGAATCAAGCTTTTGAATGAAACAAGTTTTAATTGAGTCTACTTGCTGGTACATTTTTTGAGAAATCTTTTTTTGGCAATTAGAAGTATTCACTTTTGACAGACAGAATTCGTTCTTGACGTGTAAATATTCTTATGATTATAGTGGCTCACGACGATAACTACACTGAAGGTTATACATTAGCGATGTAAATGTGGCGTCTTAAGGGCGTGAGGGCATAAAGTAAAATTTACTGATCTTCAACGACTAATATCTCACTTACTGGGCCACTAGTATTATTAAAAAAAAAAGTACTATTATGGCATAGGTGGTAAACGCATGCGGCTAATGGGAGTCACCTACAACAATTTTATTTTGTTTTTATACTCTACATACTTTTGAAAGAGAACCAGTAGGCCAAAAATTCCCATAATTCTCAGCTTGAAATTATTTTTCCGGCATGAGTATAGCTTTTTGAGATAGAGGTTTTTTTTAATCAAGGCCGTACGATTGAATGGTTATTTAAAAAATGATGTTAAACAAATTATAATTTTACCAGTTTAAAAAAAAATTACAGTCATGCCATAGGTATTTATCTTAAGTTTAAAGGAAAATTATTTGAGAATATTTGGCCGAACGGTCTCTCTCAAAAGTGTGCAGACTATTAAAACGATTTTGTACGTTAAACGATTTTAAAATGTTTTTGTCACCTGACAAATACATTCTCCGTCTGATAGGTCGATAGTGCATTTTTTTTCAAAAATCTAGTAGCCACGGAAATGAAATATTACTCTTTGACGATCCGTAAATTTGATCTGCCTCCCTCCGCTTAAGCGCCTAATGCAAACGCCGAATTTTTTAACGAGCCTGAGTTCATTAACCCCGATCTCCTCTATCTGTGTGAGTGCGATCGCTTCCCAATCCTAATAAATTAAATACATACCCTCAAACTTCCTCAGTGCGTTAAGATGGTCACTTACCTATCTTCCATTTCTCGGAATTTCATAACTTTTAGGACACTCCGTATAGTTTGTAAAAATTCTCTTGTTTCACACTTTTTTTCTTCTCAATGTCGTAACTGTCAGACCGCTGCGTTGTCGTGATATAGGTCCTTGGAAACCCATGAAGGGAGCAAACGAGAAATTGCCATGATAAGGAGATAAGATTCCGGCCTGAAAGCGGGGTCTTCAACCAGCTTCTGGTCGTTGCATCTTCTCGTCCATGTTTGTACGGCATTTGGAATAGCTCACACGCGTTGAAGGAAGATGAATTCTTGACCGTGCGTTCTCGGACGATCGGCAGCTGTGTTTATAGGGGAGTGTGGGTACGCCATAGGGCAAGAATAGGATGAGGTTACACTGGCTCGGCCTGCAAGTGAGATCGAGCAAAGGTCCTGGCAAACGGAGAGCTTCGTCCGGTTATTCGTAAGCGCGATCTCCTGCGGGCTTTACGAGCGGGTTAACGACTTCACGTATAAGCGCTTGGTCGTCGTAAAAATGGAGACTACCGACCACCGGGAGTTTCTCCTCTTCTCCTCTTCACCCTTCTGTTTTCCACTGGGCCATCCGCCTCCCTTGCACCCCACTCACCATTCTTTCCTCAATGGAGGATGCGAAGGGCTGCTTCTATACCGCTGCTCCGAAGTACTAATTAACTTGCGGCCTGGCTCGTCCACCATGGACGTCATTGGTGCGAGAGCGAAGAGAGAAATAAAAAAAAAAAAAAAACGCACGATTCGAGCGAAAAAGCGGACGAGGCTCAGAGAGAAATGGTAGCTAGGTGAAAGAGTTGAATAAAGCGAGCGCCGAACGCTGGATGAGGTTTTTTTAGGTAGAACAGCAAAGAGCAGGGGTTGCGAATAGGAATGAGCGTAAGGCTTACAAGATAAATGGTACAGTGATTGGTAATCTAAGCAGATGAAAGATATACAGAAGAGTGTTTCACTATTGCTTGAAAATTCTCTAAAAGATTTCGTTAAGGAAAAATAAAAATTATAATTTTGACTCACAGATAGCGATAACTTATTTCAATTAAACTTAAGGGCGGGAGAAGAAATATTAATATATCGACTTTTCTGTGATGGCTTTTATTTATTTTAATTTTTCACAAATTGGAATACAAAATACAAATTGGAATTAAATAGAAAGGCGTTAAGGGAGTCGAGTCACCTATAAATCACGACAATAAAATTAAATTGAAACCCAATTGTCAATCTGTAAAAATAAGGAAATCATTTTACCAAATTGGAAGTAAATTTCTGCTGCAATTAGGAAATTCAACTATACGTGTTCTACGGAAGTTCCACTGACTGTAGCGAATACTATTTTCTAGTTCGCAAAGATTTTTCAATCTTTTCGGAAGTTACATTAATTTTTCAGTCAGGGGGCTTCTTGCAAAATATTAATTTTGTTTTTTATTATTTATTTTTATTATGTATTGGACATCTATCTCTTTCCGCCTCGAATTTCAAAAAGTCAAATAAGCATGTCATCTTTATTTTCAACCAGATGCTTCAAACAATCATCTATCAAAATGTCTCACTTTCTAGTGTTTGTGAAGTAGTATTTTGTATACTGCTGCAAGATTTCATGTATGCAACAGAAGGTATGACCATGATTTTTGGGTGACCCTCTGAACAGTTTGTTTCCATTAAAAAACCTATAAGGTAGTATTCGTGCTCTTTTAAGTATAAAAAGTATAATAGTTTGTTACTTAAGAAAAAATGTAATTACAATTCTTTGCAAAACAATTCTTTGTTTTCCAATTTTGAGGCCACTGATCCATTTCAAGGACACTTCGAACGTTTTGAGTCGCTTAACACTCTGATAAAATATATTCAGGTTGCCAATGATTGTGAAAAGTCTAACGGTGGTATCGTTTATACAAGTAGCGAAGAAAAAAAAAAGTACACAGAGAATGTGAAGCAACTCGAATGAAAGTGCCTTTATTGCTCGAGAGTGAAAAAGGCTGTAGGGCTGCATAGTGGCATGAGTGTAGGTACGCCGGCGCGGAGCGTCTATTCCTTTGTATAACAATTCCCTGTGTGCAGTGACTATTGCTGCATGGTCGAGAATTCAACAAACGCGCGTCCCCATAGCCGCCGGTTATTGTGATACGAGGCGACAATCGCGCGAATGATAGTAAAACTCGGATTCTTGAATCGTGCATCATACTGATTCACAAGACAGAGAAGAGAATAAATTGATGCGAATCTTGTTTGTGTGCGTTGTGCCTTTTATTATGATCATCTTGTACCGGATTAATTTCCTGTTCTCTTGAGCTGCAACTGACAAAAACGAGTAGTCATGATGACCAATAATGAGTAGTCGCAACCAACATCTTGATAAATCCTACAAATATTTGTTGTGCTTCAACCAATGATCACAATCTAATAATTTTTCTCATGTTTGGATTTTATTATCGTCAGAGGTTAATAAATTAAAGAGACTATCGGTTTCATCAGGATACATAAGAAGTATCAAGAATTTAAATATAAAAAATAACTTTAAATAAAAGATAATAAAAAATGTAAGAATATGTTTGAAAAAAAGTCATCTTCCAATAGTTTGTGTATGAATACAATGAAGAATTGATGATGCAGCTACAATTCACGCGTGTCAAAGAGTGAAGCAATAAAAAAAAATAGTCTCTTGATAGATTAATATTTAAAAAAATGAAATGATATTTTTTGGATTTTTTTCGTGCCATAGTTCTACATTGATTATTAACAATTTATTGATTTTCATCGATTTATCCCGAAGAAAAATGCGGGTATAAAGTGTTGAGGTAGATGCTCAATAATTTTAACACCCTCGCTTGAGTGAATTCAACAATGTGAAATGTGTTACTATTAACACCAAATCTGTCAACACTGGTCACATAGTACTCGCTTTTAACACGTCGGACTTTTAAGTGGACAATTCCTGTAACATGAACCAAGCACGAACGAGCATGTTAACGAAAGGAAATAACACCAACGCACCAATATTGAAAGCAAATTTGAAATTGAATGTAAATTAATGCACAAACACGTATGAAAACATAAAAACATCAACGCTAATTTCGGATATTTTTGACGTCGAATGTACCTTGTTTATTCTGTAAATTCACGGCATCTAAGATATTCTAGCAATTGTCTGCTTTCCTCTCTCAGTATTCGTCTGTACATTTACCTACCGGATACCTTGTACCTCATTTCACATGCAGGAATATCTTTAACAGAAGAAATTCCGACATTCTTCTTCTATATACAGTCATTGTTACCTACAAATCGTTACTTATTTATTTAATCATTGTTATTCGAAGAAGCTTAATAATTTTTTATAATTCTTAATATAGGAGGTATTCTTTATCAAATGGGCCACGTTATTCTCTATTTTCTCTTCATAGTTTCTTACACTGACTTCCAAACTTTTTGTTTTACTCTTAATTTTATATAACCTACTGTCATATGTTGAGAACCTATAGAAAAATTAGCACAGTAGACAAAAGATATTTGCATGCATAAAAAAATGTTTCTAAACATTATTGTGGCACAGTTGATAAAGCTTCATATATGTATTGTATATTCTATATTTTTAACATAGGCAAAAATGTATAAATGTACTTCATGCCAATTTTTAAATGAGTTAAACAAACAATTTAAAAAATATTCCCCTTTTTTAAGTAAGTTCCCAGTTCCTAAGTTGTGAATTCAATAATGACATGCGAACGACACGTGCATTCCCTAGGATTTGAAACGTATTAAAAAAAAATCATTTGCAAAAACTGTTTAAGTGTGATATATGAAAGTCAAGGCTTAATGTACATTATGTTACATATGTAAAAACTCTGTAACAGTTTATTCAGTATTTGATTTCATTTATATCAAGTTTCATAATATATTTGAATCGAAATTAATCTTTCACCATCAATTTAGCATTGTAATGTGCATGAACTTTCATTTTGAATACAACACTTACAAATTTAATTTTGTAACTATACACAATAAACGAATTCGAAATTTCACAACATTCTTAGCAGTATAATGATGAAATATTTCTTGTGTGATGTGTCTTATTTGAGACACTATACGTAACATACATTTAAAATGTATGGCATACATATTTCGAACGCCATTTACTTTATTTACGTTTTGCTTCCTCACAGAGGAATCTTTGTTTTCAATTTAAAAAATCAAGATTTTCGCATCATTATACTCAAAATGATTTATAACGTTGAGGAAAAAATGGTTTAGAAAAAGTGTCCAGTATTCGGCGTATTAGTCCATACTCCATATGGCGTAGTACAATCCAATGTTTTTTTTTGGTATACATTTTATAAATATTGATTGTAGCATTTTGATATTATAGGATTTTTGAGATTTAAAAAAATGTCTATTATTACTCTAACGCGAATAATTTTTCAGCTGTTGGGCTAAAACTTAAGATAAAACTTTATAATACTTGGCGTCGAGATACTATCACATCTTTTGATTGAAGTGACGCGTCCTTTGGTGTCGAATTTGAACGAAATTAATAAATTAGTTCAGATTTTATAGAAATTCGCATTTTCATAACTTTTTTTAAACTGAACGAAAATCTTGCACAAATCTTTAATAAAATGTGTCGAAATGTGATACTTAATTTAGTGAGAATCCAACAAAGAATTCATATCTTAGAGAATATTTCATTTTTTTAAATTCAACAATTTCCCTCACGTTTAAATCATCATCGAATTTTGAATACTATCTGAAAAAGTTTGCTTTATATAAAAGTACTAGTAGGTTACAGAATCCTGTAGTGAACAAAAATTCGGTCGCTGTTGCTGATGCTGTGAGCGTTTGTATAAGTGTCTGTGAGTGTCCGTGTGAGTATCTGTGAGTGCTTGTGAGTGTATGTGTGAGTGTATGTGTGAGTGTCTGTAAGAGTGTCTGTGTTATTGTCCAATGGATCTAAAAAATTTGTCCTTTATTGTTATGTAGATATGATATAGATAGATATGTCCACAAAGCTTCCTCTGTGAAGAAGCAAAAATTGACCAGCGTACTTTTCCACAGAAGAATCGTTTTAAGATGGCGGACTAAAGAAAATGAGGAAGCAATATACAATGTTGTAATTTTCAACTTTTCACTCAAATATGAGCAACAATGTGAAAATGCAATTAGACAGTGAATGTATACATGCAGTTATAACAGACTCGACTTGTCACACCAACGTGTGAAGAGAGGAGATGACAAGGGATCAGTAGATTGTAGCTTTCCCTGTGCCAGTTTCGATTACACGTACATGTATATCTACAAAGCAAAATGTACATATGAAGCTCGTGCTGATGTTGAGTCGCTCACCCTCTGTCCTCACTTCAACCCTAACTCTCTATTCACTATTACGCCAAAGTATACATTCCACTATTCTGTGTGTATGCACTATTGTTCAATGCGCTCACTTATGTGCCTACGTATACGGACGATGATTTCAACACTATTGCACGACTATGTAAACAACTGTAACGAGGGTAACGCGGTCTCACTTCCATTCGTACACATCTGGATACATATACAACGAGATGCTGGGATAATGTTACATACGCTCCTCTGGAATGGAGAGATGTATGTATGAACGTGTGAAAGCGCGAGAGAGGAGAGGAGAAGTGAGTGTCGTTGGCAAGGGTTTTCGTGTGTGCCTGCGGGAGTATGGACTAGACAAGGGAGCAGGCCAGAGGGGATTTTATATAAAGCCGCGAACTGCTTAGTCGAGTGGTCTAGACTCCTACTATTTCGTGTACTGGCTCGCACGAATACACAGCGATGAAAGCTCTAGATATACTTCGGAGGTTTCCATAGCCAAGCTCGTGCAACATTTTGTGCCACCCGCAAAGCACCAGCTCCGTCACATCTCCGACAAACTTGCCAGGTGTGTACGTTTGCACTACTAGGAATACATATTAGAAGAGCGAAGCGATCTACAAGCGTTGCATATCAGCAGGGATGATATTCCACAGGCCATTTCGGGCCAAATCGACGGGGCCACTTTTTTTTTTATGTGAGCCATCCTGTTTCAACTGGGCCACTATAACTTTTGAATATTTTGTTATCCCTTCAAATATGTTTTATCCACACTGCCAATTTCTGTATAGGTTCTGTATATACCACTGAACGTTATACATCGAGGAAAAATCTATATTTAGAAAAATGTTGCGCAATTAAGTTCGAATGCCTCATGTATTTTTTTCCTTCCAGTATTTTTGGATGGCGGTATAAAAAAATATGTCGTATCAGTTTTTGAACCTTATTTTATAAACTGGTTTGGGTCGCAATGAACGAAAATGGTAATTACTTGATAAAACTAAGTGATTGTTTTTTTTTTTTTATATTAATTTTCTTTGTTGGAAATCAATATTTTTAAGGGTGCGTCGAAAAAGTTCGTGCAGCTAGGATAGTAGCAAAAAAATATGAAATATGAAATATCAGACTGAAGGTATTTGCCAATATTCCATTTTGTGGTCGTTCTGTCTTTGTCAAACGTTGTATTATTTTGTCAATGTGAATCTACACTAGGGGAAGTCCGAAATAATATCGACTGGAAATTAGTCGTTAAAGTTTTGTATTTTTTTTCTTACAATGCTAAAAGATTCTTGAAAAATGAAAAAATTCGAATTCTGAATAACTATCAAGAGAAATACAATTTTCACAATTCTTCAAGTGTCTCATGTGCGTTGTTAAAAAAAAGAGTAATTAAAGATCTTAGCAAAAAAAAATAGAAACAACTTAAAGTTAGGAATTTTTTTACTGAAAAGAAACCAAAGAATATTAAATATATCTTAAAACATCTAGTCAATATTTTTCAGCATTCCTTTAGTGTTTATTGATATTGGCGGTTAAATTTAAAGTTTTTCGAAATTGAATTTACCGCAAAAAATGTCTTACTAAAAGAACTCAACAAAGAATTAAAAGATCGGTGCGGTATTTTAAAAAATAATATACATCATGGAAATAGGATTTGTTTTTTTAAATACGAGTATTAAATACGAGTATCTTGCCAATTTGAACTCGAATGGTTAATGTAATATGAAGTAGATGTTATGCACGAGGTATACGTCACCTCAAGCCGAGCTGGTGAAAAAAAAATGTTATGCCATATTCAACTTTTTTTTAAGTCACTTGACCTGTGCATAATACTGTTTATGATTGATTTCGCCTCCTGCTGTTCGAACCGATAATATTTTTAACATACATTTTTACAGCTTTTCCTACAGAAGAACGTAAAGCCATAGCTGTTTTTTTTCACAAAAAAATAATAAAAGTGAACAAAAAAAAATTAGTTTCAATATTAAGGACATCTCGGTTGAATTCAGACAAAAAAGCATAACAACAATATAACAAATTGTAAATATAAAGAAGGCGTTTTACTTTTCTCTATACTCGTTTATCTTTTCATTTTTTTATGGATCTTTGCTACACCTTTTAACATATTCGAAACCAGGGATTTATTTCCATGATCAAAACACTGTTTATATACGGACGAATCAGTCGCAAGGTATTTTTTACTCGATATTCGTATACCTATAGCCTCTTTTTTTTTGCCAGAATACATCGCATTGTAGAGTTGCATTCATCTTTTGGAATTAAAAAAAATCTGTTTTTTAAGAGAAACAAAAAATTGAAGTAGTTATACTGCGGAAACAAATTTCCGGTAAAATCGGCAAATAGGAGCGGTGGAAATAATAACAACGAGTACACTTATGGCAAAGGTAATCGTATGACCGTCACAGGCAGATCGACTTGGCCTGGAATGACCCACCTACCATTTTCATGTAGTATAGGTATATAGCACATGGCTTGCATGTTCTGTTAGCAAGAGCAGAAGCAGCAGTACTACCACACTAAATACGGCGATACACACACTGGGGGATATCCTGTTTCCAGGTTACTCTCTGCCGAGGTGTACTCCCTCGCTTTGCTCAAACTGTATCTCTGGAGTCCTCCCACCCTCTCTCTCTCTCCCTCTCGCCCTCTCTCTCACTCTGTCTCTGTCTCTCGTGTCGTACTGTTATGCAGTATCTCTTGTAACTCCTGTGCATCCGGCCGGTAATGCGTTTCCCCTCTTCGCATCGCCACCCAACACCTCTCCGCCCTACGGCCATGCAACGTGTATCATAATGAAATGGAACTCGTGTCCTGTTCACGGTAAATTCGAGGATTATTCCCCGATGCGTTCGTTGAGTATTATACACATATAAGCGTGTTCAGTTACTACAAACACTGTGGTACATACCGAGAACAGAGAGGGCACAGGGATAAGTGCAACTGGATAATTAAGTGACTATATGATAGCGTGGTTAACACAGTTGTATTTACTGCGAGAAGGTTTGGAATTTCGAGGGAATCGATAATTCACTAAATTGTAAGCTTGTTTGGATAAACTACGTTAATTTATTTAGCTCCATCACAGAAATTATATCTTAATTACTAATTGTTCATGAGATTACAATGCCTTCGTTCATTTGAATTCACAGTTGTCTTAATTCATATTGACGAATCAAGTACTTGTAATAACTTCATTTACGCAAAGTTATTGAAATTTATTGATTGACGGCAGTAAATGGTAATTTTTATGAAAGCATAGTGCAATTAAATATTCATAGCGATGGATTAATAACATTAACTTATTAATGACAATTTTCATAGTACATTTTTGTCAGTTCTTTCCACGAATAAACTATAATTTTTGGATTAACCCTATACGGCAGAGTCTAGTTGTGTTTTGTAAAGGATACTCTTCCAATTGTTCGTTTAGATATTTAATTATGTTGTGCGTTAAATAGTTACAGAGCGTCTATCGAGAAATAGAATATGTATTAAAATTGATAAGAAATTGCGGATTATTCTTGTGAAAATCTCAACAAATGCATAGCATCTTATAAATGACCGTTAACCTGATATTATATTTTTGATACCATGAAAAGTCAGTGTGCAGCGTTTTCTAAAAATACTCTTAATGCTTTGTAAAAAAGCGTGTTTTTTTATCCGTAAAAAATGTCGTATAAAAAATGATAGAATGATTTTTATAGAAATAGATAAAATGAAAAAAAAAAAAAGCAGTTTACATTCTCGACGAAACGTGACGCAGATCCGGTGCCGTGAGGCGAACTCGAGACCGGCTATATCGGCATACGTTTTCCGCAGTTTCTCTATGCCAATCGCAGCTTTGCTATGGCGAATGCGATATAGAGGGGGAAAGTCGAATGCGGCCTCATGGGGGCCTGGTTACTGATCCGAACCAGACCCCCAAGGGAACTGGCTACTGACCCGGCCCGACCGGGTCAGTATAGGCGCACAATGCCTGCAGGCAGGGGGAAATGCACATTAAAAAATGATGAAAAAAAAATTGAACCGCCGCCCTATATTTTTTGATATTTTGACTTGAGATTTTTATCACGATAAACACCGTTACGAATAATCATATAATATGAGATTTTTCAAACGATTCTCTTCAGAGCTACATAAAAAGAGTTTCTTATCTGAAATAGTTGAAATGTCATTTTATAATTTTTTGCAATTAAACTTGTGAGATAACAACAAAGAATTAATCATTTTTTCGAATCAATTTTGTTTCCTCTCGTCTATATAAAAATACATGATGTACCTTTAATTACAACGTAATTGGCAATTGATTAAAAAAATGATGAAGAACCGATCACCAAGAAATGACCAGCGAATCAACTAAAGTGAAGAGTCCCAATTCCCTTAATTTACTCAAATCAATTTACCGCTACAATTTCTTATCAATTAATTCGAAAATCACTGAGCAATTGATTTACGAAGTAGTGAATACGGGTCAGCACATCCATTGATGCGTTTTCAAGGTCGCCCTTCTGCGGTTATTCTGACGCAGTTGGTCAGTCGAAAAGAATTCTTCGGTATGTCTGTGGGATTAGAAAGAGAGAGTGAAAAATAGCAGGAGTCAATCTCGTTCGAAGGGTCAGCGAGAGTAATTGTCGCTCTCGGTCAACCTTTCTGGTTTCAGTGGAATACCCCAGCATTGGCACGATGCTTCCGCTTTGGTGTGTTACGATTGCCACGGCCTTTGCTATGGCTTTCACTCTTCGTACGTCCGCCGGATGTTCCTTCGACTGCTGCTTCGTCGCTTCCCTATAACGCTTTCACTCCTATATATATATATATATATATATATATGTATATACTAGTATTTCTACCTCCGTCACGTTTGCTATCGGCTCTTTGCCTCCCTAGTCTCTCAATTCGCATGAAAGGATTCCCTTGTACGTGGGAATGCGAGCGCGACACGAGGACGAAGTGGAACGAGAACGAGCGATGAGAGCAATGTGTGATGCTATATAACCAGCAGCTGAATACACGAAGGTTCTTGCATGACCGCACAAACGCGACTCGACCCAAAAAACTATATATATGTATATATATATATATATATATATATATATATATATATATATATATATATAGATCCTTGCACTCGCACGGAATACTAGAAGCAACGAGAGATCACCGACTGCTAGAGATCCACGGCATTCACATAGTAGCGGCGCACCGTAACGTCGATCACCTGTTACGCGCGCCGTACACGATGTCTGAGGGTGCTGCCTCCTTCATAGGTATACCCGCACTACAAGCCACAGGCGCGCAATAACGGGCGTTTTATCTCTAGCACTCTGTTACTATAAACCAAAAGTTGCGAGCTCCTTCGCTTGTCCTTTATACTGCACTTATACGATACACGATGTCGTATAATGTGTTTACGATACGTGTGCATTCATTCGACTTAACACACACTATCTTTGTGACTTTTCTTTTTTAATACTTTGCCTGCATTGAGAAGATATGCGTAAACAGAGATATACGTAGGAATTGAGAATTTCTTGGAGAACAAAAGTATAGATGTTTTCTTTTAGTAAAGAATCTCGAGGCTGCACTCTGAGAAGGAGGGGGGGGGGGGACACAATGAGTTTATTTGAATTCAATATGGACATTTATTTGATTCAAATAAACTATACTCGAATTAGATCAGTTCTATTAGTCCGGTCATTAACTAAATGTATTTATTGAATTTACATAAAATTATTTCTTGTAATGTCGGCCTAATAGGATTGATTTTATTTAAATAAATGTCATTTGCTTTAAGGAAAGGGAGTCGAGTTAAATTTACGGATTTTGGAAGACCAATATCTCATTTACGTGGTCGCCAGTATTCTTGCTTCCTCATAGAGATGAAACTTTATTTCTGTGAAAAAAAAAATCTTCGGAGGTTTTCATGTCAGGACATTCAGAATGATCCAAAACTTTGAATAAAGCGATTTACAAAAAATGTCCGGATGGATGTGTGTTGGATATATTATTAGGAAATAAATTTTTGATCCCATAGATTGCTTCGGGCTTTGTACTAAATCCCGAATAAGCCAATATAAACGAAAAACAAAATAAATAAAAAATAAATAAGAATGTTACGGAGATTGCAACGGCAAAAAAACGTATATGCTATAATAATAGTATTAAAATTATACAATCTATTAAATCTGACCGAGAGAGAGCGCTGTTAATACTTTCTTTTTGATATGATATTTTGCAAATAGTCATCTAAAAAGCAATATCACAACATTGCTTGTGCATGAGAGATACGGCGTGAAACGGTTATAGCAGAGCACTGTATTGCCCAGGTGAATACACGCTCCTATGTTATGAATACGCTGAGTGCATGTGGAAGGAATGAGAAACGACAAGAGCGAGAGCAGGTTTGATATGTACAACGTCAGGGTTGAAACGAGAACAATCGTGAGTGGCAGTGCCGTGAAAACCACGCTACCTGGAGAGGAACCGAGTGCTGTTTTGTAGCACCTGACTATACTGCACTGCTCCTGGTATCAATGCACTATATACATATATATATATATATATGTACATCTTCATACGTGTACGACGGTGGCCTCCTACTCGTTGTGTATCGCACCGTAAGCATCATCGCTAGCAGGACAATGTGAAGTGTACATAAAATACGAGCGAATCTACCCCTTAGTTGAAGCACTCTTATTCACCTCCCCCTTTTTCTCGTCTCCACGTATACCTAAATCGAAAGTGGGTGTACGTACACCGAGAAAATGAAAGAAAACACAAAATTAACATTTTGTAAAAAAAAGATCCTTGACTAAAAACGTGGTTATTTCCCAAATTAATCATCATTGAATAATTTCACAAACTACGAAAAAGTATGAGCTACAGTTTTGGGAATGCAACTGCTATATTGCTAAATATTCAATAGTTACCATTTTTGTTAAAATATATTTAAGCAATGAGATTTTCTCGAGCATCAAAATTTTCTTCTGTTTTTTTTTTTTTAGACGAGGATAGGAAAGTATTTGGAAATGAGAAAAACATGCGGAAACAATGTGCAAATTTGAAACTTGTACACTGTTCCATCATGATTTTGTTTGTTTTTTAATACTTCTTCTGTGACGAATGCAAAATTGATGAACATACTTCCTTGCAGAAGTGGCTCTATGGAAAATAATGAGGACACAATATGCAAGGTTCTACTTTGCATTGTCATTTTCCTTCCTCTTAGTGGAAGAAAAGATTTTTTGAGATTTTCACGTCAGGATACACAGAATAGTCTAAAACATTGGGAAAAGTGGTTTAGAAAAAAATGTCTGTGCTCAAATTTTATACACAAGATGACTATCGTATATAAACACGGGATAGAATTTTATGAAAATCGGTCAAAGAGTTCAAATCTTATGGGATATTTAATTTTTTGAAAACAACTGGTTTCACTTTATGACGTTTTCAAATATAAATATAGCTGGCTGATATTTTGTACGCAAATGGATTAATATGGAACCATGATTATAGTGTTGAATTAGGCGAGAATCGATCAATTGGTTTATATTTTATTAAAAATTTTATTTTTAATAATGTCAGTGAGCATTCTAAATCTTGTAAATCCTAAGCTATTTGGCTGCAATTAACAATAATTGATTGTCAAAGTCGAATTTAGTCCAAGGAATGCTGTGGTGGTAAATTTCGATCTTACACCAAAAGAACGAAAACATTGTTGTAGCAAAAAAAAAAAAGAAAAATTCAAAAAATCTTGGAAGATTTGGATTAAATTTGTTTCACATGTGGATTGCCCTGAAATAAGGTTCGGATATAAATTGGACGTATTGGTCCAGCAGTTAAGATTTTACGGCATTTAAAATTTTTTGAAATATGTCTCGTCCATGATTGGTATAAAATTTGGCGAGAATTTATCGAGTAATTAAAATTTAATCAAACCTGATATTTTTCGCGTTTTATTTTTTTACTGTCTATTCGCTGCCTTGCACGAATAAATTAGAGTATGCACTATTTAAATAAGTCTGCAAAGTAGAATCTTACAAATAGCTTCCTTACTATTTTATACCTTTGATAAAAAGCGTTATCCATGAGAAAGCCAAAAGTGATCAACATACTTCCTCGTAGAGCTTTGCGAAAGATATAAAATAATGATGAAGCAGTTTGCAACGTTCTACTTTACGAGCTTATTTTCGCTGATACTGCAAGAAGATACGCTGCAAGAATTCAAATGTGCAATTGCAATATTATTTACTTTCATTATATTCATGTGACACGACCTCTTTAAAACCTCCGCATTGTTTTTATACACAACGCTTGAATACATTGAAATTTCATTGCTCCAATATCCAATTCCATTCTCTTTCACTTTAAAACTGTGTAGTTCCGAAAAAAAATTGTATACTAGATTGTGTCTTTTTACTCATTTTGGAAAGTATTGAGAAGGTACATTGCATCTTATATATGATGGATCTTCGATATCTTCTGTCGCCTTGCGGTTTCACTTTGTTCGCAATGGAATATAAGAATAAGAATAAACCCTTGTGTCGATAGAGCTCATACAAAATGTAGTCTTGCGGACCATGCGCCTTCCTACCCCTGCACCCCTCTACCCTTGCCAGTGGGTAACAAACAAAAGCAACTCGAATTCTCGTCGTAACGAGCATAACAATACATGTACAGTCCATAACAGACGCGGAAACGATGTGAAGCATGCCGAGAATCCAGCATCATCAGCAGCAAAGCAGGCGGACCTCTCTCAGTGCTATAGGCATTGTCGAAGACGTCTCCCAAGGAATCGATTCGTCGTCGTCGACAGAACAACGATCGTTATTCCCTTCTCTCGTCAAACGAATGTACTCGACCCAGTTGAGAGCTTCATCGAAGCAGACCCTCCCATCAAAGCCCTCTGATCTGCTTAATTAATTTCTCAGTCTCAGTATCGGAGCCCCTCAACGTGTATCTCGAAACTCGTAATTTCATTTCCACAGCCGTTATTCTGATACCTTAAATATATATATATGTATACATTCTTACCTTTAACTTACCTTTAAAGTTTCTTGAAACTCTTGTTAACATATTGTATAAGCCTTTAAGAGATTTATCAAAAAGTAATTTATGTTTATGATGTCTTCAATATTATATATTGAATTTAAAAGATTGCCTAATGCAGCTAGACAAGTCAAACTTTAACATTTGTATGACTTATGATAAACAAAATTTCTACAGTTATTAATGTCTGTGGACGATGAAATATTAGTCATTTAATTGACTATAGAATTAATAACGAATAATTCAATAATTTTTATAGTTATTATTCATATAAAAACAACTAGCAAAAATTTCGATCGGTGCACATTGTTATAATGTCAGAGTTATATTTTATGATCTTCAAATCTGAATGGCCAGTCATTCGCCAATTTGAGTATTTTCAAATGAGTGAAAAACAGGGAACGTCATTGAGAATATCAAAAACATTAGTTTCGAACAATAATGCAAAAAATTTATCAAAAATTCGATGGAAAACTTTTTTCTTGAATGAAATGATTTCTCTGACTTTTCTCAATAAGTATGATATTTTAAAAGTGATTTTTTGTAAATTGTATTTTTTTTGTTTACTTAGAGTATTGAATGTAACGTCGCGTATGTTGGATAATATGTTTTTGTAGGAAAGTTGTACATTACACATTCCAAGATCATTGACCGAACAATTTTATACAAAAATTGTCTTAGAAAAGACAACAAACAAGAAAATTATGAAAATCAATCATCCATATTTGGAAAAATCTTAGAATTAAGTTTTTATGAAAATAACCAAATTTTCTATCGAATTTGTTAAGCATGATTACTCACTTACTGATATTAGCAAAAGCAAATTATTATTATTATTATTATTGAAAATCTTGAGCGTCCAATTTTCAAGAAAAAAACTTAAGGGCAGAGTAGCCGAGACATATCGGTGCAATGTAGCATAAATACAGTAAAAAAAGCAATGAAAAATAATAAGAAATCGTGATTTTATTTAGAAAAAAACAAACACTTATTACTTCATTTTATCTTTATTAATTATTCATAATCACAATCCTAGTTATTTCAATCATACACTATATACAACACCGTAATCCTTTCTCTCATTTTCATGTTCGCGATTCTCATGAAAATCGTCGTTCCAAAACTTACTTGGCTAGTTGGTTTTTGTTTTCTTCTCTTCGACTTTTTTTTTGTTTCACATTTATATGTATTCTTATCGCACTTTCTTCACTTGATCTTCCTTTTACCGCCTCTCGACGTACAGTTCTCAAGCAGACTATACAGTTAACACACGTCGGAAATATTTTTACACTGTGAAGGAAGTAAAAAGTTGAAGCAGGGTTATCGCGACGATGAGAATTCGAAGGAAAGTTGGTTCGTAACTGAGGGAAGTCGCCGACGTGGGTGGTTCTTGAGCGAGTCGCTGGTTGCTGGCGGCAAGCGTCACAACTGCTTCCGATTTCCGGATTTCGGCACCGGGTACACCGGGTAAAGCCGATCTACAAATCAGACTAAGGTTCCCACCAGGAAAGTGGTGACGCTCGAGTTTGATGGAGATACCGAGGCGTGTCGTATCCACAACATTCCCTTCGATTTGTCCCACACTCGGCAGTCGTTTCGTCAGTGATTTGCTAGCCTGTAGAAGTATATTAAATTTGTGTTTAAAAATTAAGATGAAACAGCCTGTATTTAGATTTGCGTACGCTGCTTAAAATCCGCTGTTAAGAATCAACCCTATGTGGCGTTGATAAAATTATTCACACTGTGACAATGACCGGTGTTCAATAGCTGCTGTCAATTTACGTTACAACAACAAAATGTTTAAATTGGTTATTAAAACTCAATTATATCTTTTGGATTTAATTTGTGCCATAAATTTGCCATGATTAATAAGAATTTATTGATTTTCATCGATTTATCTCGAACATAAAATAGGTGTGAATTTTTAAAGTGGGGTCCAATATTTCGTTATGATTGCAATTGAAAAGTTCAATCGTTTTGAGGGATCTCTAAACATTTTTAAAAGAATCTAAAATTCAGGTTCTTTATTTTAGACGAATACAAACACAATTTTTGTGAAATAAAAATTAAATTTCTCTCGGAAATGAAAAAATTATGTGAATTATAGAAAATCTCATTGTGAAAATATGTTTTGAATATAAATATTCCTTGTCTAAACATGACGAAAATTATTTATGATTTAATTATACTATATTTTTTCAACTAAAAATATACCGATTTTTTCTGAGTGTTCAATCAGAGTTTTATTTTGTCTACATTTTTCGTTAGTCCACAATTTTTGTCCGCAAATTTTGAAAACCAATTTTCAATTGGTTAAGTATTTGATTTAATCCTTCGATGCATAATTACTCAAACGAAATTTTTGTCACTTATACACGATTTTGCCATATCCTCTTTTCCGATAATATTCTATAGGAAACATTATATCAAAGCTTGACAGTTAAATCCAATTGAAGTATATTGCCACAAATGAATCCACATTTCATCGTGTGATCTCCTAACGAGATTAAATTAAAACAAGTGCGTGAATCAATATTCGATTCGTGCGAATTAAATTTTTCATTAAAATCATATGAATATCATAGAAATTATATTCCGATGAAACACACAGTGTGGAATCATTATTGACGGCACAGAGAGCCGGTT
The DNA here is from genome assembly GCA_964016905.1 of Perithous albicinctus. NCBI lineage: Eukaryota > Metazoa > Arthropoda > Insecta > Hymenoptera > Ichneumonidae > Perithous > Perithous albicinctus. The sequence goes on along the minus strand of OZ024690.1, from coordinate 16,684,052 downwards.
CAACCGTCATTCACGAGAAAATCCTTGCGACACGCAGAGAGAAATTATCCGATAAAATATTCACACCAACGGTATCTACCTCGCGTATATAGTGATCAAAAGCCATTCGAACTTCGATGAATTTTTCGGTTCAGAATGAATAGCACGCCAGCATTTAACGATATGCCAAAACCCCAGCGATTCCTCACTCCAATATTTCTCTCTCTTTCTCTCTCTCTCTTTCTCTCTCTCTCTTTCTCTCTCTCTCTTTCTCTCTCTCTCTTTCTCTCTCTCTACATCGCTCTGTTCATTACAAAATAACGGAAATTCCCCATCCGGGTCACACTTAACCTCTCTATCCAGGGAATTCGGTATTTCGATCACATTCTCATCCCTGACGCTATATTAATTTGTGCGACAGAGAGAGCAAGCCAAATGAATTTCAGCCTCTCTGGCATTGCATGAACTGCAACACAGAGATACATCCGGACAAAGTAACATTCGATATATATTACCTTGCAGTGGAAAACACAAGCGTAAAGTCCTGGCCGTATCTGTTTACCAAGCTATTATCAAAAATGGTACCCACTATGGGTGTTTAATGATAATTTATACAATAACCGAGTTCACCGGTTTTTGGCACATAGCCCCGATTGAAAATATTTGTACGCGAATTATTTTCTCGAATAGTCAGATTTTGCGTGAGAGACAATTGTGCGAATACCGGCTGTTTGTAATGTGCATTTGTCGTGGTAAATACCGAAAGATTACAAAATTGCCCGGTTTTTTTCTGCAGGGATGTGTATGTTTTTTTTTAAGTAAATAATTTTTGTGCAATAATAAAAATGTTCACGCTTTTGCAATAACTGTGTATAATTTAGAGTAAGTATTCTTTTACAATTATTCCGTGTAAAAAAATTGGTCCTTCTGGATCTCTGCAGTATCTATGAAAGATCTTGTCCGACATTGTCAATCTGAAAGTACAGTACATGAGACGATTTTATATTACTGGTGGAGTTTCATAGCTTACATCAAAAGTCTAGTAAAATATGTGTGTACGTACATATACATCATGTATTAGTTTGTTAGAAACTAGACTTTCGATCATCTTTGATGTATAACTGATTCCTACTACTTTTTTCGAAACTTCGGACAAACTTTAATACACGGTGCAGGTACGTCGAATTTGACTAAATTTTTAATGTGAAATTCGAAAGTTCGCTAGTAGTACACAATATTTTCATGATCTCTACTTTCAGGGCATTTTTTACTCTTTGAAGGCGCACTATTCGAATTGAATACTAGATTTTAAAAAAAGAGAAAAAATGACGAAACTAATAAGGTAAATAAAATATACAAAAAAATAAAAATGGAGTCAAAAATCGCTACATTCTCGCTTCGTGATTCTGAAGAATTTGTCGAATTCAAGAAGAACTGAATTTTAATAAAGGTTTGATTCTTTATTATGTAAATCTATTTATTCCTCGTCTGGTCTACATTATTGGATTCGGAAACTGCGGTTATCAATGTTAATAATAGCTTGGTAAACAGACACGACCAGGACTTACAATTGTGTTTTCCACTGCTACAAATATATATCGGCTACATTGCATTTCGAACGTTGAAAATGTGACATTCGATTGAGATTCAGCAACCTCAAAAACCATATGATACCAATTTTTAAAGAGGTCCAAATATTTTTTTTCGGATTTCCAACCGTCATATTGGATCTCCCATTTAGGATTTAGAAAATTGTATATTACATTCGGATTCAGCAACTACAAAAACCTTAAGATATCCAAGGACAATCAGGTCGTAATAGTATGAATGTGTCTGTTCCAAGATGCCACAATAGAGAGGTCATGAAGTGGCAGGACTTCTTTTTACACCTATTATAGGGGTTACTGACAAAGGGTTAAGAATACTTTTGAACAAGAAAATTTCGCTAAACATGCTATCATGTCAGAAAGACTTTAAAATACTTTTGAAGAGAACAGTTCCGCTGAGGATATTATTGCATCAGAAAGTCTTTAAAATACTCCTTTCATTCGAATGTTGTCAAAGGCTGTTTTCAAGTGTACTACGTCAAAGTATTTTCGACAAAAAGATATTTTGTACAAGCTATGCTTTGACAAGAAGGATATTTTGTATGTCAAAGGACATCACACGAAGCCCTGAATGTAGATTTATGCGATGCTATGTGATACTGACCTCCTTGTGGTTGAGGAGGAAGGATAGAACGGCTGGCGGATAACTCGGTGCCGAGGTGCAATTCACTTTGAGCATGTCACCGACGTCGTAATGAGTCCTTAATCTGAGACCTTCGAGCGCGGGATCTTGATGGGGTAGTACAGCCACGGTCATGTTCGCAGATGCGAAAGCGGTATAGTAACTTGGCGCTTCTACTGAAACCTCGCAGCTGTAACTACCAGCGAGATTGATTTTCTCTGTAGACAGACAATGATGATCTATATAATATATATATATATATACACTTATATCCATTATACACCAAACTTCGACACTGTTAAGTACATGCTCGTTAACGCGATATACTATGTTACATATACGTATAGTTTAGTTTAGTACTTTTTGGTGAGTGTGCCTGTCCCAGGAGTATCACTTGCTTGCTGTCGCTCCGTCCAACGTCGACTTTGACACCGTAGTAATCGAACTCACGACCCGGTGGTCTCATCGATGGCATGAATGTGAAAAACTCGTCACCGTCCTTGTACCACTTTACGGAGTACAGTTCCTTCCCCTCGAGATCATACACACAGCGCAAAGTAACCTTCTCAGACCTCGGATCCACCACCGATGGCAAATCGACTTTCAAAACCTGCAAGCAATTTCCTGAAAAAATATGTACATACAGATTAAAATCATTGCGGAGCTTTTTTGTTTTAGAATAGTAGACAAATGTTGAGTAACTAGCAAACTTGCGATTTTCATCGGGTGAAGATAATCGCGTTGCAACATTTCGAATTCAGAAATTCATTTTTTTAGTATGTTTTATGTTTAACACAGGAAAAAATGGTGTGATTTTGTAAGATAGAGTCTGATAGACACGTATAGACACTCACAGGCACTCACTCAGACACTCACGGTCATTTATAAACTCTCACAGTTCTGGGGTGTCTAATAGTGGGAATTAGAAAAATGATGGGCCGGAGGATCCACCAGGGGTACTTAAAAACATCGTGGCCTGGGGAGAGGGGTCATCATAGGTCTCAGAAAAAAAACAGGGACAAGGGTGGCCTTACAGGGAGACTTATAAAAATAAAAGCCTGAGGTTCTAATAACGAGGCTCGGAAGAATTAGGGTCTGGGTGTTCCAATATCAGGATTTATAAAAATGAGGGCCAAGGAGGTCCACTAGGGGAACTTGCAACAATCGGGGTCGACGCTGGTCACATAGAAGGACTTTTTAGAAAAATTAAGATTTGGGGGCGGTCTCATCGAAAAATTTCGAAAAATCAGTGTCTGGGGGCGGTTACGGACGGTTTGCAAAAAACCGCTCAGGCGCAAAGAATCCGAGCCACAATAACCTGCAAGTCTATTTATAATATCGGTTCATTGAATAGAAAATCCATTCTGTAATTCTGAAGTGTCGCTTATTAATTATTTATTATTCGTCAATTAATTTTAAAAGAATATATTCGTTCTAAGACATTGGAAATTACGTACCAAAGATAGCTTTGAAGGGAAACCACATTTTCAACCAAGGTAACCCACACTGTTAATATTTGCTGTGTTAGCAATTAATTATAAATACATTTTATACACATATTATTGTAGTGGGTTCTATTTCTCTACAAAAAAAAATTGGAATATGTAGCTAACTGTATTCATCTAAAAAATATTATTGCGTGATAAAATACACCGTAAAAATAAAAAATAACACCTACACGCTGTACTTGATTATTCGCTAGCATATTTAATGACTGTCAATAATATTGCGTCCTCATTAATTTTAATCTAAGTAATACAATAATTTCAACCCTGGTTGGTATTTTAATTCAAGAGACATAACAGAATTTGATGTACAACAAATACATGCCCTAAATCCCTTCGAAATATGTTAATAACAAAAATTGAGTCTCTGCAGTATTTTTATCTTATTTACCGAAAAATTTTTCTACTTTTTATCAGCATTCGCAATTAGCCAGAATACGCTGCGGTCTCTGTTTATATGGAAACTGTGTGCCAATCAATTTATCTGTTGAACTGCATCGTCGAGGTCACAGACAACGGTCGATGCTCTTGTCCGTACGTTCGTGTGATTAAAAGCGTTTGGTAAAACAAGCTACACATAATAGTCATGATTATTTGTCAGCCGGTAGTTGAACCCCATTGGGAAATTTTCATGAATTTTGTAGAGTACATTTTGCGAGTTGTGTTATACAACGCTGGAGGGAAAGTCGCAGCAGACAAGAGTGAAAGGGCGGGAGAGAAATGTTTGGTAGGGGGCGCCGTCTATTGTTCGCTACGGTAACATCCTTCCCCGCATCCCTCGAGAGGTCCACAGGCTTCTGTTGAATAAATCCACTATGACGATTTATCCTAATTTTACGTGCGTCGACGATGTCCCTCCAACCTTCCATTTCTTCGCCCTCTTGTCTCTGGTGGCACGTTCCTCCCGTCTCTCCCAAACACCGTTCCCCCTTTTTCGACCCTTTTCGTTCCCTAAGTGAGTCGCTCTACTCGATCTAAATAATTCTCGGCCCTCACTGCGTTCGCTCTAAAGTCATAATAGGCTCTCGGCTCACTCTTCGCGCATATCTATCGACCTCTCGTATAGCGACTCACAGCTCCTCGAGAATCAAGTGGAAACTTTCGATCCTCCAGTGACAATCTGATCCAACCTTTTTCGACTCTAATGCCTTCATATGACTCTTTACATACGACATTGACGTATCTCTGATATCTCGCGTAAGAATCCACATATAATTTCTACAAATTACGGCGATTAGGAAGGTTTTAATGGCCTAAAAACTCGCGTATGAAAATTTTTTATTTATGAATCTATGAATGTAAGTGTTTTAATTTCTTGCGAGTATTTACTATAATTTTATAGAATAGGAAAAAGCATAAAAAGTTATTTCTAATGAAGCGAATGTAATACGCAAGAAGAGCCGAAAGTTGGCGATTGCGACGAGTGTGAGGTTTGCTACCCGAGTGAAGCGAGGGTCACATCACATGAGTGCCACGAAAAGGGCCACTATTCATGCTCGAGTTACAAAATTACAGATTTGTTCGTTTATCATACCCAAGGAAATATCATGTTCATTCTGTATAGTTGAAGGGGTAAAAATTCTTGATTTGTGTATTTTATGTAAGTTATGCTAATTGGACAAAATTAGCTGAAGTAGAACTTATAGTTCCTAACGGTGATCGCAAAAGTGGCGCCCTCAGCGTTACTTCAATATAGAGTATGGCAAAAATAAGTTTTACGGTGGCGACGATGTTGTCGCAGCTAAAATGGCCATTTGACGGTGGTTCAGATTCAAAAATAATGGTTTTCGTAGCATAACTTCTACTTTCATTAACGAAATATCTGGAAATGGAATCAGAAATTGTATTAAACTATTTATTTTTAAAAAATTGGCTCAACACTTATAGCCATATGTTTATAGAATCCATACTGTAGGATATAATCTTCAATCGTCTGTAAATTCCTTTTCCGATACACTTTCATTCAGTCTCATTGGCCTTCTAATTCGATTTATCTGAAAAGGGTATAAAGTGTGTTTTGTACCGTTTTCATTAAACTGAGAACAGCCATGTTTATGTATGTTACTTCCCGCCTAGACTACGAAGATGGCATTTGTAACCTGATTCTCCAATGTTAATTTCTCAAAACTGAATTATGCGACGAGAAAAAGAGAGAATAAAATTGGAGGAGTGACAGTCGAGAAGAAGACGTTGAAGACAACGAGCCTCGTTCTTGGATATCGAACCCGCATAATTCGAATACTTGAACAAAGTCTTGACAAGAGTGTCGTCGTTCTTTTCCCATTCCGATCTCATTTATCAAAGGTTCTTGATTATTCATCCCTTTTTTATATTCATTCGTCAACTTTTTTCTCTCACGCTCGATTGATCAGGCCCTCCGGCTCCTCAACTACCTCTCGATATGTTTGGTTCCAGCAACAACGATACAGTCAAAGGTTTTTCATTAATTTCTCATGCGAACATGACAAACGGATTTCATCCACGTCTTTATCGTTTCAAACCCGCATGTTTTCGTTTTTAGTTTTGGTTGGGAGGACGCGGGGTAAGGCTTTGGAAAGTTTGCCGAGAGGGAATCGTTTGGTAGACGACGTCGAGGATGATACACTGGAGGGAAAACGAAGGGTCCAGGGACAATAACCGAGGTTTTTTTTAATAATTCTCTTGTGCATTTAGGCGAGTTCTCCCTTTGTATTCGTTGAAGCAGTAGTTGTAACTGTTATATAATGGGACACAACCCTTTTCACGTTCATCCCCTCGCTGACTGTCCTCTGAATCTCTCACTTACACGTCTCGTTTTGTATCTACCGTGGCTTCCACACGCCGGTTCACCAAAGTACCGAAAACATACGAATTTTCTAGCTTTGTGTACTAAAAAGAAATATTAACGCACACGTATATTGGCACGTGGAACTGGAATTTAAATCCCTTGTGGTACCTTTTTTTCTAGTTCTCTTACGCCTGGCAATAATTTTGAAACGTTTTTGTTTTCTTTCGTCACAAAATGTATGAATCTCTAATTAAAGAGCGTTTTTTTTCAGTATTGCGATTTTCTAACTAACAAAATCATTTATTAGTTTTTTTTGTAAGAATATCTAAGTGCAATAAGTTATATAATACGTGTATTATCTAATAGTATTGATCGGTGTAATATTTTTTCATCATACTTGATTTTTTGATACACGAGAAATTTCTTCAAATTCTTGTCTTATAGGAAAATCACTGTTCCTGAAACCATTGATTTTAAATATTCAAAAAATCTCTTGCGTATTAGTCTCTTTTGTAGATTAGGTTGAAACATGGCTTAGATTTTAACGAACATATTCTCGGACAATGTTATCCGAAAATAATTGACAAAACTGTAGAAAACTGAAAATTGTGTACTTTGGTATTAAAAGTCAAAGTATCTCGATGAATTATTAAAAATCCGTGGAAACTCAAGTCAATAGTCTAGAAAAACAATTTAACATTTTAAGAGATTTTGGGGAAAAAATGTTTAAAAGAAAAAAAGTAAAAAAAAAAATACTATGACAAGATAGTTCAGAAATCACCGTAGTCTTTTCTTAAATTAGCGACCGTTTGTTCTTTCAGGAGTGCACATTGAGGTTTCAATGTATTGGATTTGTCAATTCGAGCCCATTAAAAATTAAAGCAAGGCATTCAGAGTTTCTAAATTTCGACTGCTGTATGCGAGGCTCTTTTTGTAGTCGTGAAGCTTTTACAAACCTTGTGGAATTTTTTACGACCGGACTGACGAATTCACAGGAAAAAAAGAAAGAAGGAACGCAAAGGCCACGAGGTTCCCCGTACTGAGGGGGTTAAAGAGGGATTTATAAGGCTTATGAGGGTTGCGTTGCAAGGCTTATGACTTTACGGGTGCACGTTGGCCGTATCCCTCAAGTCAATTAAGCTGGCAATTAGTTTAATAATTACCAGATTAATTAATATGGCTTCGTTACGCAGCAACGGAAACAGCAAGTAGCACCGAGGACTATAATAGTAGGAGCACGTTGAGAGCTGGCTGGGCCTGCTTGGAATCGAGACAATGACTACTAACTCGGCAACCAAGCCCAGCTTTTGCAACAGCGAAATCGTTGCAGAGCGCGCACGAGTCCTCAGCTCTGTATACACTCCTATATTTATGTACCGGGCCCTTTTTTTATTCTTCTTCATACATTTTTCACCAACAAGCCTGTACTGCTCGTAGAATGCAAAAATTCGTGATTCGAACATAAGAAAAAAGAACTTAGCTGGCATCTGGGGGTTGAGGGACGAGGGAAAAGAAAAAAAATGACAATAATAATGTAGATTTTGAGGAATGTGTATTACGAAGCCTGTTTTTACCCGGCAACCACGAGTTCGTATACTATAACGGATTAAATTTGTGCCTGATTAACCGGAAAAAATGCAGAGCACGTTAGAGTGCAATTTTTAATAAAATACTGTTGAATGCAGAATTTAGATCTAGAAGTTTCCAACAAAATCATGATTTTAATGAGATTTTTTTTCACAACAACATATGGGGCATCCCACGGCTAATGGACAGGGTCGTGACCTTAATTTCATTCCTGTTGGGATGTTGTAGGGCAATTTGGAAAAGCATTCTGGAATATTTTCACATTTTTTTCGCAAATCTTCATTTTTGTAAACACTCAAAATTTGACTTCTCAAAAACTACGTCGATTTGTTTGAAAGTTTTACAGTAAATTTTTGAGTCTACTTTAAAAATGGGCGTGAATCGACGATAGAAGTTGAAAAATAAAAACATTTTAAATCACAAAAAGATTGGGTTACACAAAAACTACATTTACAGTTTTTAAAAAATATTTACAGCAAATTCCTTGTTCAAGAATGAAATGTTTAACACCATTCCGAAGATCGGCGTGATATCAAGCACTGATGTCCACCATGTTTTCATATTTTCAATATAATTTGATAATGAAATTACAAATGGTGGAAGGCTAGACTTTTTGCACCCACCCGCGTGAAAATGATGAGCCCAGGATGGAGTCTGGGCGTCTCGGGTGGAGTTTAGGAAGCCCAGGGCGGGAGCCTGGGACCTGATCCAATCTCATTGTTTATCTTGGACTTCATCCTGGACTGCCCAAACTCCATAATGGATTTTGCTCTGGATTCCATTCTGAACTCCTCATCTTTTCTACGCAGACTTGTTTTATAATTTTTGAGGCATTACGAAATATCATCCCTCAACTCACAGCCCTCACGAAAATAATGTTTATCCTTTCTTAGTTTCAGCTTGTGAGTGACCATCTCGTAAGTGAAAAGCTTTTTTTTTCAATCCTTCCATATATACTGACTTGAAGGGTGCGATGTCCTGTTGTTCGAGCGTTCGGACAACGTCCGTTCGTCAAGGGATAGAAGAAGCGACGTGTGCGGTACGATTTATTACACCGTTATCACCCACACAGTGAGATCTCGATCGTAATTTTTTATTCGAGACCACGAGGATCGAGTGGAGGTGAACGGTTGCGGTGTGGTTCAGGACGCCGTTGCCAGCGGGCGCGGCAGTCAACCAGCCAGACAAGCAGCACACACTAGCGAGGGGATGCGGTGTGTGCATACCAGTGGCAAGCGAACGTCATGACGCGAGAGAGGTCGCGGGAAAGCGGCGGTCCAGGGGTTTTGCGGATGGCTGGCGGTACCCTTCCACGGTAAACACGACAATACCATCCCGACCGCCGCCATTAATCGTGTTATTTGTCCGCTAATTAAGCGAGCGATAAATTCGGACGGGTATACGCTGGGGCACGAAACTCGCGCGCGAACCGCATGTTTCGTTTCCCTTGCAAGCGCGTCCGTTCGAATTTCTCATTGTGTTTCACACACGAGTTTATACAACATTATTTATATTTCTGTTACTTTATATGTATCGTTGCATTTCGTTCCCATTTTGTCGTATTAACCCCGCATGCATTTTGGCGCCTCGTTAATTTGGCTTCGCGGTTTCACCTTTCGAGCTTTACTCCGACCACGCTTTTCGTCTCTTTATTTAACCCATTAATTAAATAAATTTATTTATTTCGCATTTCTTCATTATTTATATTTTGTTATAGGTCGAAGGCACCGGTAAGTGAACGGTGTTCTGTAAATAAATTGCGATTCTTTTGGGGTTCACTTGTATTTCTGATGATTTAGATTGAGATTGGTTTTTTTTTTTAAATTTTAGAATGTATACCTGTTGGCAGTCTACATATGTATGGTCAAAAAGGCGACCAACGTTTGATCTTTAGCTCACTGGCACTATATTGATTTTTTACACGCCATGCTATGTCAAATGATTACCTCTGCGTTTTTACGTGTTTAAGATCCGACTAAAAAGGAGGGAAGAAGTTGTCAGTTGGTTTTGTGTCTCCTCGTAACGTTCACCCACGCGAACACGCCGAACCTTGACCAACCGAAAACCAACGGTTGGTTGCTGCGTTATATCAAACATAAACCCGACCATTCATGGTCAATACGGTTTACGGTTGAATTTTTTGTAAGAGGGTTAGTTTTTTTTCCAGGGATCACTTACAGTCTTCGAGGCAATTTGCCCGATGATGAAACCGGAAGTTTTCGCATTTACAAAAAAATGTTTTTCTTGTTTTTGCTATAAATTGTGGCCTGAAATTACACAATTAATTCTGAATACATTTTTTTTCTTGTTGGCCATAAAAAAAACGCATAATTTCGTTTTTTAATGGATTAATCGTTTCCGAGATAATACAGATTAATTAAAAAATGAAGAAAATTGGGATGTTAGGGCAAATTGTTTTTTGTGTATCTATTGATGCCACTAAACCTGATTAAAAAAGAATATTTGAGAATTTTTTTTTTTTTTGGTTGACGAAATTTATATGGAATGCCCTATATGTTGAAATTGATAGGAATGGCTCATAATTATATATAGAATCTTTGAATTTACATGAAATCAGTGACACACTAAAAGTGATACCGTAACTAAAAAACAATAGACCGTCAATTTGGATTTGATAGCAATTTCAATTTTTCAGTTTGCTTTTATTTTTAACAGAATTTACAAAACCAGCTATGACAGACGTATACGTAACAGTATTCATGAATATCTATTGTTAGATTTGGAGAAGATCAACAGAGGCATTTAAATTTCCTGAAACATTGCCTTTTTATGTTCATAATCGCTGAAACTTGGAAAAACGATTTATCACTCATAAACAATTACCTGAGCAGTTTATTTAAGACTTTTGTTACATCATTATTAAAATATTATTAAAACATATGAAAGCTTCGAGGTTTTGGAGCACTTTGAATTTCGTAATTTCTTCAATATTCGACTTTCGTTAAACCCATTACTTTCCACCTTCCCCAAACCTTCCTCGACAAAGTAACCGAAATGAATCAACGTACTTTCTTATAGAGATGTCTTCATAAAAGGTAGATAATTACGATCAGATTATTGTTAAAGATGATAATCGTTAGCAATATGCTGTATATTAAAGCATGGTGTACAACTATAGAAGAAAAGTATTTTCCTTAAAAAATATATAGAAATGGATAGAAAGTAGCTTTTACTCATTAATCATAATTATCTACCTTTTATGAAGTCATCTCTATAAGTAAGTACGTTGATTCATTTTGCTTACATTTTGATCAAAATGGTTGCAGACCATCCATGATAGTAGATTTAAAAAAAAAAAATAATCCATGTGAAAAATAACAGTTCTGCAGTTTGGCCCGACTGGTTACAAAATGTATATATCACATCGTCGAATAAGTACGAATTTCATGAAATTTAATAAGAGAGAGTATTGCACGTCCTCAACTTAATATTCACTTTTATATTCGCAACAATTATTTCAGCATCTCTATTCTCTCTTTCGCGATAATACAGTCTCTGCCTCGAGCTAGTCAGTTATTTTATCTGAGAAACGCATTCGCACATGGTTTTATTAAAATTAATTATACTTCTGCTCTACACATAACCACGCTTATCTCTCGTTTCGCCGATTCCTTTGCATAACAATTCTTCCCTCGTTTATTTTGCTGCATCTCTCTCAGGGACAACATTTTCGTATCGCAATTAATCGAAAGACACATTTATTTTACTGTCTTCCTTAACGATTTCACGCAGACGCGTATAATTACTTGCACTCGCGTAAAACTTCTCGTGCTTTCCAATTTTAGTTTTACGTTTTGTTGCATCTCCTTAACCCTCGAAACTATTGAATAACAAATTAATTCCTCTCGTCATTGCGTCATTAAGCTGTACGTCTAATTGCAACGAATTGACGCGAATTGTGGCGAATTTTTGTATCATTAAAAGACTGTGCATAGTCCGTCTCGCATTATCCTCAATAGTGGGTCCACGATTATTTATCTTGTCGCGTGCACGAGTGTACTTTTCCTGACTGCTCAGTTATTCCCTTTTCTCCGTGTAAGCTCGCCAATGGTTAACAGAGTACACGGAGCGCTGTACGGGATATGTGGGTGGGTCACAAAGTCAAGTGGTCAGTCGCTACTCTTTCTTCTCTTTTATACGGCATATACCATACAATATAAAGTATGCTGTGTATTATATATAAGACATTCCATGCCAATTCACCTACTTTAAAAACAAAATTCAAATACTTTCTATAAAAAGTATACAAAGTAGAACTTTGCACATTGCGTCCTCGTTTATCTTTGAATTTTATATAAAGGTTCTATGCGGAAGTATGTTTAACTATTTTCGTTTCTTCATTGGGGAAGTTTTGTAAAAATTAAAATGTAGAATCTAAAAATGCAAACCACGTTAAATACGTCGACGAGACGTCGTAACAAACACCGCTGCGTCATACTTTCATGACATACAAAGTTTTACTTGCTTACTAAACTTTTAAGATTAAACCACATATTTATTTGAAAAATTCGAAATTACGTAAAATCCGTATCGCTTTACCGATATTGTCGAAATTTATAACACCGAAAGAACATTGAATGTATCTTCAGTTATGAAGAACTATTTAGCTGAATCAACGCCCTTTTTTCGAAAAATGAAAGTTCTATAAAATCTGTATAGTATGAATACACCAATAATTGAACAGTCACCAGTGAATGCGAACAGCAGTTTTTCATGAAAAATTCTGACATTTTACCTCAAAGATTTGTAATTTATCAATTTTTTAACTACCTGCTACAATTATTTTGTCGTTGAAGCCTATTTTCAACAAAAAGTGTAGGTCAGATTGACCCGTTCATTCACTAGTGTTTTTGAATTTTTTGATGTTAAAATTTTCGCAGTCGGTCTAGAACTATCACACTTTACAAAAATCCATCATTAAAATATTGCTCTGCTTAACTGTTCATTTACTGGAGACTCTACCCTATGTGGATACATTTTGGAAAAAATCGGATTAAAGAGGAGTTAGTGCTTCATTTACGTGAAAAATTTGAGATTGCCCTCACACCGTTTGGGAGCTATGGACGATTGAACTTTCAATGTCGGCAACACACATACATACACTCATACGGACATTTTTTTCTAAACCACCTTTCTGAAAATCTAAAAAAAAAAAAAAATCATGAAAACAAAGCTTTCTCTATGAGGAAGTACAAACACGTTACATGTTTCCATAAATTTCACCATCAATATTGTAAAACAATGTATGAAGTATTTATACATTTTTTTTACTTATAGAGTAAGCTTGGTTTTCATGAATTTTTTATTTACTTTCTTTAATCAGACTCGAAAAATTCAAACTGTTGTAGATCGAGAACGCTCAGTGATATAAACCTGAAGTAGTCCATATATACGAAACCTAATTGCTTCTTCTAATTTTCAGCAAAATATATTCAGTCTTGAAGATATGCGTTTTTGAATTTTTATGAAGAATTATGTTCGTAGGAATGGCTCTTACGAATTATTAGTTATCAGGCTAAGTTATTCTTCAAAAGTAGGCTAATGTCGATTTGATGAATTCGGTGAGAAACGCTCGAAGCGTTGCAATTTTATGAGATTTTTTTATTTTTCGATCCCAAGCAATATTACAATAAATATTCCAAATCGATCTGATCTTGATCTATCGAACCAAAACGATGTATAAATATTTAATGGAGTCAAACGAATACTGGAATCGAATTTTATCGGAATCTGTGCATGCGTAAAGATCTGATAAAATGTATTATTTTTCGAAACATTAATATAAAGATCTTCAGACTACGAAATTCATAGCTATGGCGATGAATGTTTCTACAAATGTTCAATAGAAGATTCAATAAAAGAAATGTAAATATAAATGTATTGAATGGACACATTCAATCGCCTGGAATGATAATAGGATTTAAAAGTTGTGAAATTAAACATTGAAAACAAGGCTGCAAAGTCGAACCTTGAGCATTAGCTTTCTCATTATTTTCCATCTTGCACAAAGCTAACTCTATTTAAAAAAAAACCAGAATTGATCGACCTACATCATTGTAGAGGGGACCTTGTTCAAGATTGGAAATAACGAGGAAGTTATACGTGCAAGGTTCAAGTACCCTTGTTTTATTATTGCTATATACATCATGCAGTGATATCTCAGGAATGGTAATATCTCAACAGTGAAGAACGAAAACCAGCGGTTTTTTATAGTGTACAAGGAAAAATGTATCACGGACATAATTGTCTCAAATTTTAGAAACTAAAAACGAACTTTAGTTTTTTGTTTTTTAAATGTTATTTGTTTGCAAAAGGTGTGACTCTTCCTGTTAGCTGTATCAATTTTTCAATTTTTCTGCATTAAAACTAACATTTTTGTCAAAGTCCAATTAATTGAGAATGCTGTCATTGTAAAATTTTAGCTACTTAACGCGAAATGAATATAATTTTACAATGACTATATTTTCCATTAATAGGGAGTTAATCGCCCATTAATACTGCTAACACCAAGTCAGCCTTAAAATTGAACATTATACAAATTAAAAAAAAAACTAGTAGTTTTGAGTGTTTTCGAAAGCCACGAAAAAAAACTCAAAATTCGATTCTCACAGCGTGTGTATGGAAATTAATTCCGCAACAATATCGAGCGTCTGTATTGTTAAAAAAAAAGTTTCGCTAATGTCGTCATAAAATGTGGTTCTGAATTACTCAATAAACCTTAACGAATTTTATTGTTATTGGCAATAAAATCCCGCAGATTCTCGTTTTTTATAACTCTAAATACAATCAACCATCTACTAAATGTCACAATTTAAAATTTTTAAAAAGATAGTTATCATCATAAACAATCAAAAAATATGTTAGCATGGTGAATTTATTGCATCCATATAATCCGATTGTAAAACACGTTTTTTACGGTAAACATTTTTTTTTTTTTGCGTGTCTAAATGGACATGGAATGCCTCATGCAAGAAGCGACACTTCTGACAAAGGGAATGATGCGATAAACGCATACACATGATCTCGCGCGTAGCATATATCTCGTATCTCTTCACCATCCTCCCATCTCTACATCTTCGTTTACGTCCGGACAACGTTACTACGAAGCCTCTACTAAAGTTCTACGTGGAGGGACATGTGTGCAGCCACAATTGGATGAAATTGGCTACGAGGGTAAACGCCACGCTCTAGCGCCTCGGTACGCTTTCTTCAATTCTCTTCGAATCCAGACACGAACACACACACACACACACACACACACACACACACATACAGACACACAGGAGTAATAATGTAACGGGAAGACGGATCGAATGAGTGAGTCAGAGAGTGAGTGAGTGAGACTGGGCTTATCGCGCCATAATACTCCGACGTTCGCCTCTTTTCTTCTTCTTCTTCTTTTCTTTTCTATCCGGTGCATTGCTCACAATAGCTCGTTCCACACCTATACCACCGATTTTTCGCCGAGTCGGAGGAAAAATTTACCTTCCTCAATCTAGCATCTCGCTTTATCTATCACCCTCCTTATGTCCCTGCTTTCGTTTCCTACATATATAGTAAAACCCTCCAACCAGATCGCCGAATGTCTTTTATGGAGCTTCAAATGTGAAAGATATATATTTCCTCTTTCAGACTGATCTGTTCTTGAGCATCATTGATTCCTTTATCGTCAGTTTATCAGGTCATTGAACGTACGGATTGAGTTAATTGGTTATTAATTCATGCGAGTAATGAAATGAATTATGCGGTACGGTTGTACCTAATTAGTATTATGAATTCTTATTTATAGACTGGAATATCGATTTAGGAGAAGGACTCGAATTTCGAACGTGTAGTATGACTTTATAAAAATTTCTATCGAAAGATTCCAATGCTTCAAGTTTCAGTTGATTCTCTGGTAATCCTGCCATTCGCGTTTAGCTGTCTGGACATGAATTCCGAAATCGAATTTCGTCGATAGGTGTCGATGCTGAATCGATAATCGAAAGAGGACACGCTGTGAGCAGCATACGTCGACTAAGGGAGAATGTTGAGCTGCTCAGGGACGTCGTTGTAACGTGAAATTAGGTTTGTCTTCACTGAGCAACGTTACGTTGAATTGGATAATCGTCCCAATCCACACCATCAGAGAGCCTTCATAGTCTCAGCTCCCTCTTAGAACCCTTCTTCCTTCTAACCCTCCTGCTCTTATCTTCTCCTCTTGCGCTTCTCTTCAGCATCCTTCTTGTATATCACGCAGACACCCCCTGCAGGTTTTACGTTGACTGACACGGATGGAAGGTGGTATTAGGGGAGACCGGGGCTAAATGGGTTTTCGCTTTCTAATATAAAAATAAATCGTCAACATTGGGTTTTAAAAAACATGCTATTTCTTGGTTTGATTCTAAAGCTACATCATCTGTTAATTTTTATTGTGATTTACGATAGCGATTAAAGTAGATAAGATAAAGCGAGCTTAAACAAAAAAAATGTTGTCTGACAGTTTAACAATGATAAGGGTCGTTTTAAAAAAATTGTGTGTAATTGTTCTGCAACTAATTTTTACTGAATAATAAAAAATAAATTTGAGCTAAAAAATCTTTGTAATTCTACATATAAAACTTAGATAAAAAGTTTTATTTTCAAGGTACCTTTGGAATCGGACACTGTTTTCCAGCATCATATAACAGTATATGTGCATAATTACGTTCATGATTTGCTTACTTCCGCGACTGTAATATCCTAAAAATTCACAAAGAAATCCAAAATAATTTACAGGTGTTTACTGAAGTCTGAATTGGAAATTAAGACAATAGTAACATATTCTCCATTGCGTCGTTAGATATGCAGAGGCTCATGGAATGACATAAATGGTTTTGAACTTCGTTTTAATTGTAGGTAGTAAACTAAGGTTTCGAATGAACAAACTTTTCACGACATACACTTAATAGTCTTAATATCTTCTTGATAAATGGGATAAACAGTGGCCGAGTTGATAGAGGATGTCTCATACATGCGTCAGGCGATTAATTCATTACCAGCCAACTAACCGTCCAACGCATATGTAACCAAACCTCTTTTCAGTGTACTCGCTTCGGATAATAACTTCAGTACAACTTGTGTATTAGCGATATAATTTTACCTCTTAATAGTAATATAACACTAAAAAGAAATCATCTAGGTAGAGTAGTGATAGATCTACGTAGGAAGTCTACGAAAGTCCACCAACTGGGACGTTCATCGGACTTCCTTTGCAGATCTATTTTTTTTACATGGGGCGTTAATAACGCCTAGCTTAAAAAAATACCTAAAGCCGTAATTGACCTTACGGACAAGACGCCAATGGATCTGCTCACTCTAAAACAGACTTGAATCTTCTTACCCCTGACCCAACTAGACCCAGCCTCCCTTACTGGACAGCCGAAGGGTGCGCTGGGTGGTGAAGAGGCGGACAACATGGGCTGTGGCGCTGCTGGTTCTGGGACGACGATGGAGATCGTTCGATAATTGGTTCTCAAGTCGACTCCAAGTCGAAGCAAGACTAACCCACCCACGAGGCTATACCACCATACCAAGCACATAGTATGCTGGCCACGGGCTATGCATTAATTCGGAAACGATCCCGCGGGGAAGAGAGAGAGAGCAGCCAGCGAATAAGGAATGCCTGGATGCTATAACATATTCCGAAGCAACGGCACGTTGCAACCGCCGCGTACCCACCATGAATGCCTCCGCTTAAACCCTCCCGAGGGATAATTGCTTACGAGAGTTTAGCCCGCGTGACCATCAGCCGCCCACTTCAGTGCTCTCTGCCTCGGTTATCTCTCTCACTGAGGGATTCAACTATTGCTGTGGAATTCGTCCAAGACAGATGTAATCTCGGGAAAACGACCAACTTACGACTAAAGCACGATAATGGTTTTAAGGAAGGGCTATCGGTTTTGGTCCTCAATTGATTTTAGAATGAAATCGAATTCCTATGATTCCAAACGTGTTTTCAGTGATATCACTCATGATAACAGTAGTTTTCGAAATCATATAATTTTAATGCTACTATTTCGACTAGGTATTGCCCTGGTTGTAATTTAAACCTCCGTTGGAACTGTAATCCGCGATATCCACTAATTCCTCTAGACTGGCAAGTTTTTACCCATTTGGATTCCAACGCGGGTTAACGAAGGGTGACTACATACTTCGTAGATACCCCGTTGACTCTTAACTGAATATCTACTAGCTTGAAGTGTGTAACTCAACGAGAATGTAATTCTCGCCCAGGAGCCACTTTAAATGGAAGTTCTCACCCATTTGGGGCATACGAAGAGCAAATGAAGGTTTTAAATTTCGTCTCGGGTATCACTTGATTTAATACAACTTAAAAGACTGTTTTACGAGTTCTGGAAGAGAAGGGGAAGCTCTGAACTATGGCACACATATTATGGAAGAGAAGGGGAAACTCTGAACTATGGCACAGCTGAAGTTTAGTATCAATCGTTTTATATTTATAAGCCCCGCGCAAAAAAAATGTATTATTAAAATAGTGAGCTGAGTCATATGTGATAACACTTCGGAACTTTCAAAAACAGAAGCTTATGTATATGATGTCAATGTGCAATTTTGGCGTTGTAACTGAAATCTGGGGTCAAATGTTTTAAAACTAAGAAAACGTACAATTTACAAGTTGTATTCCCTAGGGTTTGGAAATGTACATACTTTTAACCCTTGATTTCAGACACAACGGAACACCTTCAACAATAATTATAACTCAACAACTGTAATCATTAAAATCGATGGATACAAAACTCGTCGAAATTGATACTATTCTAAAGCAAATTCAAACAACATCCTAGTTGCTGTTCGCTATACACTCGCTACTTCACTGTTTCATCGGCGTTAAGTGAGGCGTTAAATCATGTTTGTTTTGATCTCCGAGCCCGCAATAACGGTATGTAGTATAAGGAATAACATCCGTTATTTGATTTCAACGATGTTTGCGTCCCAAGGAATTCAGATGAATTCATGCGACTCAACATGACTTCATATGAATTTATTTAAACTGATTCGAACCAGTAATATTATGGATTAAAAGAAATATATGTATTAAATCGATCGAAATGTTTAGTGGTTCGATACTCTACATATAATGGCTAAACATATTACTTGAAAATGATCAATATTTTGTAATATTAAACCGCATTCAACCAGAATTCAGAACCGAATTCAAACGCAGTTATAGCGATCGAGAATCGTTCGATATGAAACGATAATACTAATTACAGTGGTAACTGTCCTTATTAGTAGTGACAGGACGAGAATAATAGTCTCCCCATAAATCACAGTAACCATACCAGAGAACGCATCAACAATACGCGGATAGTGCCCGCGCTTCGTTCACCCACAGACAAATCAGCATTCCCGGAACGATGCCAATTAATAATGGAGCAAGTGAGCGACCGATCGACACAGGGAGATCGACGAACTCATAGTTCTGCTGATTAAACTGATAGGGTGCATTTGATATAACGATTATACATATTGTTGTTGAATATAACGTCCAATGCTTCGCGGAGAATCGTGATGCCTACTGCACGGCGTGTACTTTTATTCTAATTTTTTGAAAAATTATGCCAGTTTTTTTGACACAGTGATAACAAAAATAACTTTTATGAACATTTGACAAAAACTTTTTGATCACATTTTTTGGATGTTATATAAAATAATTTTTTTTTACAAAGTTTTGTAAAGACCCACTAAACATTCTACACAATACGATATGACATATAATATTTTTCTGCACATAAGATTCGGCATTCGGATCGGATTTTTAGGTTCTTCAGGTTCGGTATCGTATTTCGGTATATTTGTAGTGTAGAACATCGACTGTAGAAAAATATTATACGTTATATTTGTCGTGTAGAATATCGTAGGTAGAAAAATGTCATGTGCAGAATATAACGCGTCGGATTTTTTTAGAATTAAATTCAATCATGTGTAGAATGTCTCATGCAAAACATTATCGTGTAGAATTTTATGTGTAGAATAATAATGTGTAGACTGGACCCTCGTCCGTTTAATATATTATTATACCACGTATTTCAGAACATTGAGCAAAATAAATTCCTAGTCGGCAATCAACATTAAAGTTTATACAATTCATCCAGGAATTGAATAAATTTTAATTCCCATGTATTATTCTAAATTTATAATTACAATACATTTCTTGAAGTAAACAACTTAAAGAACGAAAAAAAAATGTATCATATTTGGTCCTATTCTAAGCTATATTTTTGTTCCATGATGGATATACATATTAATTCGAAGCAATTTGAGAATAAATATATGACGATTCATTAATACGTTCAATAAATATTGACCATTTTACCGGTACTAATACATTCTTCTCGTTCAAAACACCCCCGCGCACGCTCACGCGGATATTCATTCAATTTATGTTCATTGCAGTAATATGTCTTGTCCACTCTGTCTCCATACAAGCGAGAGTATGCAATTCTTTAATAATATTCTACCGCGAGAGCAACGACAATGTCAACGCCTCGGCTTTCTCGGTGTCATTGCTGATGCATGTACGGAAGAGGCTAACAAAGTCGAGGCCGGCGTCAACGCGATTCCCGCCAACGCGCACTTTCATGCAGCACCTAACATACAAGACGAAGAGACATGAAGACCTAATTAACGACGCTGCCTCATCTGCTATGCCGTAACGTCGCTTCTGTATGAAAGCTTACGATGTATGAGCGTGTCCGAAACTCTTAAAATTTGACTGTAGAAAATCTAGAATGAAGACAAGAAAGAGACGTCAAATCCTTATCTATTCTGTCTACGAATATAACAGCCAGAAAATTACGAATCTTGTAGATTTAGCTTCAACTTTTGAAAATGTTTGTACAAAATCTACTCTAATTTTTCTTTTGCTTTGTACGTTGGGAACAAAAAAATATTACTGGTAATGAAATGACTCACAAAATTCTAAAATCTTTGGTGATTAATTTTGCAGTTCTGTTTTTATTTTTTCACTTCTATAAGATTCCATACGATTTTTATTTTCGATTTCATTACAAATAAATTCTATTCGCAAAACTATTATATAAAAGCTTCATACCCTCGATCGTTGGAAACAGCATTCTGATCGTGAAAAATTATCCTTAGATGTAAACATAAAAAATTGTAGGAGATTATTTTAATTTTTTCCGTATGATTCTCTTGCTACAATTCTTGATATTTGAAACTGGTGATTTTTATACATGATCAAAATACCATTACGAACAATCAAGGATGTCTGATTTTTAATACGATTTTTTTACGGATATAAGAAAATAAAACACACTTTTTGCCTAAAATAGACTTCTTAATTCCAGAACGAAGCAACGATATTTTTTGGCTATTTTTTGTTAATTTTTTGTTAAATGTAATCTGCAGTAACTGCCTACAGATTCCGCGAATTCTAAAATTGACAAAATGGTCCAGAACGAAAACAAAGTCTTTACATTTTTTATTAAAAATACATCGCTCATCAGGCCGATAAAAATTATTTACAAGATTTCATTAAAAACCTCATATAAAATTTCAACATTTGTGACACTTTTTTTTCTAAGACTTATATTTTTCGAGACACGATGACTTGAAAAATATACAATATATTCTGAAATATTAAATAAAAGAAAATGCAAAAAAAAAATTGTACGAAAAATATGCTGAAATAGTACCCAAATCTAGTTATGATAAAAATCTGAAAGCTCCAGAAAAAAGATGACTGAATTGATACAGAACACATCTTACGTATACGAGAAGAAACACTGACGTTCCATACACCATATAATTTTAACTTAAGCAAACTTTTCCGTCTCCCTCATAAATTTATCGTCCTCGCTGCAACGAGGAATAAAAACCTCTTAATACCATAATACCGGTGCTTAACTTAAATACCCATATCTCTTGTGTAGTGAAACACGTTCAGATGTTTTGTAAAGTGTATCCTAGCAGCAGCAGCAGCAGCACCAGCAGCAGCAGCAGTGGCAGGAATGAAAACATAACTCTTCGGATTATTCTCTCAAGCGACTGGTGGCTCGCTCGGTTGCTATAGTGCAACCACTTGTTCGATTCATCAAGTAGAGAGATTCCAGTGGCGTGGTTATAAATTCGTGAAGCTCGGTAACGTGTATATTAATTGTGGGTGGGCGGGATGGATGAGTAATTCGATATTCAATTTTTTTTCATACGTTAGCAAAACCGGACTGACCAAGTCTGCCATACAGTGTATTCTTATTATATTAATACTAAATATAATAGATTGTCTGGTCCAGAAGGGATTAACCAACCAGCGAGATCGTCGAATCACCAAGCTCCACGGTTCTATAATAATTGGGTCTAATGAATCGGGTCGGAACGGAGCGAAACTCTGACGGACAGTCGCCTCACTCCACCTCTTTCACCGAGCGCACGGACGTTTCTGCCAGTACGACTAACGAGCCACGACGACGTACAGTAGATATGCGGAATGAATATAAGCCAGAAGCAACGAGTTGGACGATCAAACTCCCCAACGGTTTTTCCGCACAGCAGTTGGAGAACGCCGAGTCCACGATCAACGTCCGCAACGACATCCTCGTGATAAAACAGACCGGGGCTACAATGTTAACATTTTATGCTAGCAACTTCCATTACAGAAGTTTTGGTTTTAACATAAATTTGGGTAGTAAAAAAAGGATGCAAAGTAGAACTTTGCACATTACTTCATCATTATCTTTGAGTTTTTAGAAAAGTACCTCTATGCGGAAGTACGTTTATCTACTTTGGATTCTTCATAGTGGAAGCTTTGCAAAAATAAAAATGTAGAATCGAGAAAAAAAAAACAAATCACGTTACACACGACTATGAAATGTTGTAACAAACACCGATGCGTCTTTTCACGACATACAAAGTTATGCTTACTTGCCAAACTTTTGCGGAAGCTGGATGACAAAGAACCATAATTTTTGAAAAATTAAAAATCACGCGAAATCCGGATAGCTTTACCGATTTTGTCGAAATTCAATACTAAAAAGCATGTATCTTCAGTCATAAAGAATTATTTAGCTGAAACGTTGAACTTCTACGAAAGTTAGTGTGAGCACGCCTTTTTTTTAAGTTAAAAAATGTATAAAATCTATTTATGTGGATATATTTCGTAAAAAAATCACAATAGCTAAAGAGGAGCTAGTACATCAACCCTCGAACCGTTTGGGAGTTATCGACGATTGAATTTTCGATGCTGCGAACACACACACGCACTCACATGGACATTTCTTTTAAACTACATTTCTCGACGTTTTGGGTGATTCTGAGTATGCTGACATATGGAAAAAAAATTTCGAAATAAAAAAAAATCGACGTTAAACTGCTATAACATTCCGAAGATTGTGTTCTCGGTAAATCGGGCTTTATGTAAAATATTAGTCTGTATGGAGAATACGATGAAGCAATTGATATTGCCGATAATATCGAGATTCCTGACATGGAAAAACGGATATTTATTTTCTTTTATTTCAAATTACCATAACCTATGAACACTTGATTTTCCGATAAATCCAAAAATACTCAAAATTCGGCATTCACTTACAGAATTTGAGACAATTTTTCCGATGATGACATCTGACAGCCAAGTAAAAAAAAAACTGTTTGGTTTTGCCGTAAAATGCCGCCTGAAATTACCCAATTAATTCTGAATATTTTTTGTTCTCGTGGTTCATGAAAAAACGAACATTTTCGTTTTTTAAAGTTGTCGATCCGATTAATCGTTCTTAAGATGTTACAGATTAAATAAAAAATAAAAAAATTGGCATATTGAAGAAGGAAATTATTTTTTTTATTTGAAATTTGGTGTATTTATTGGAACCACAGAAACTGATTTTTAGAACATTTTTGAGAATTTTTTTTCTTTTTTGCGTGGCTAAATTCATATAGGATGCCTTCTTTTCTATTTCAAAATGTTCAAAAATGTTATCATGTTATATTTCAAAAATATTAATATGTCATAAAATTGATCGTAAACTTGTGTACCAAATTTGAGCACGATATCTAGCGAGATTTGGTACACAAATTTGGTACACAAGCGTGTTAGCTTTCGAAAATTGCGAAAGCTAACAAGGAAATCCGCGCAAAAAATTTGCATACGCACATACATACATTTTTTTCTAAACCACTTTGCTCGACGTTTTGGATCTGTCTAAATATCCTGACATAAAAAAATATAAAAAAAAAGATTCACCAAAATAAAGTTTCTTCTACATACTAATAGTTATTTTATTCTATACTATACTTTTAATTAATTGCAAAATTTAATAACACAAATATAGTTAATTAAATTTATTGTTTTTGCAATATTAATTTAACGTTATTTGAATATATAAAATGTCTTGAGCGGACGTTGCAAGATTGCTGGAAAATTTTTATAACATTGTTAATAAATTTTAAAAATCTTCCAACAAAATTTGCCATATTTCAAAGGATAATTCCATAATATATATTCTATAATGTTTTGTAAAAATTTCGATGCTATGTGTTTTAACAATATAAATGTCGTCTCTTGAAAGATTAAGGTACCTATACTGCAAACGCCGATTTTTAAAACAGGAAATTTAATATTCCCCTGATTCGACTAGCCCCGGGCTCCCTTATACTCATTCGCAGGGAAATATATACACACATGTGTGACCGTAAAGTATCCATACAATTTACCGGCCGTTGGTTGGCAACGTCGACGGGCCACAAAATTGCCGAGTGCAATTTAAAACGTACCTATTATACACCGAATGTCCACACTGAGTGTATGTCGCATATATAGCGTATATATAGAATATATAGATGTATAGAATTTTATACCACTGAAACTGTCATTCTCGTACCTCGCTCTTGTGAATCGCCGGACCGCGTTATCGCGGTAGGTAGCGAGCCGAAAAAAAGTCCAAATAGCGAATGCGCGAAATGCTGACGGGAAATCGTGGCGTGCTATCGTTGCGAATCAACGCGCCACAAAACCACTCTTGCGATGCATATACAGGAAAACGAGAGAGCTTACGAGAGATAACCGGCTAGGACCATCAATGGATTATACACGCTGGAGCTTTCATGATGTATATTAGGGTGGTCAATTTTTGCCTTATTTTTGAAATTTAAAAATTTCAATGCAGCAGCTTAAAACATATACGAGAATATAGTTAAAAAAAATTTGCGTAAATCCTGAAAAAAGTTGATATTTAGAGGTTGCTACCGAATACTGAAATATATTTTCAATAAAACATTAAAAATGCTTTTGTTACTTATTATGCTTCCACAATTTGTATTAATAATGGATTTTTATTATTCCACTATATTATGTGGAATAATAAAATATTAATTACTTATTTTATCGTAATATTTTACTTACAATACATTATATATTGAGTTTCCCAGAGAATCAGAGCAAATTGTGAAATTCGAAAAAATACGAATCCATATCGAAAACCTTTTGTCGATTATTGCCGAATTCAATTCGATATATCTCTGATAGTTGTGTTACTTTTGTACAAAGTTTTTTTCACGTAGATCAATATTTGCACAAGTTAGAGTGATTATATACCAGACATTTTTTTGAAAACTTACAAATCTCTTAAAATCGTAATGACTCGTGCACCATTAACGACTGATTAATTAGCTTAACACTGATTAATAGCAGTATCGCTGTTCTATTCGCTTATTAAACTTAAATACAAATAAAAAATGGATGTAAGACCGATAATTTTGTTTCCAGTCAAATTGACATGGAAATATTTTAATAACGATTGTATCCAGTAAAATTAATATAAAAATACTGGTATTTTCAGTTCCGGTAAAATTATCACAAGAATAACAGATTGTACAGTAATTTATTTTATCGTAATTATGTGATTTGAAAAACCAGTCAGAACTTTCTTATTGGGAAATTTAGCGGTAAACAGGTAATATCCACGTATACAGACACAAAAGTAGAAAGTAAATAAAATAATAATTTAATTTATTTTCGTAGTTTCAACGCAAAAATCAACATAATATTCATATATTTAGATGCAAAGATTAGCCATCGCCGCACTTTTTTTTTAACACTGCCGTCAAAGAAATAAAAATAAAGATTTTATATTGGCGATTTTGTACGAATATGGTAATTTTAATAACACGTCCTAGTTTTATCATCGTGAAAAAAATTCCGTAAAATTGCCGGTCACATTTGCCGCTTACATCTTTAGGTGAGATTCGACAGTACATACTGCTTAATATCTGTTACATATGATGCTGCGTCAAGTCAATCGGATTTCAAAAATTCTTCATACATGCTTTAAGAAGAAACTAGTGTGAAGTAAGGTAGATTTTATTTGAAGAGGTCCCACTTGATATACAAAATATGTATAACAAAAATTGACAAAAAAATCACTCAGTTTCCGCTAATGAAAATCAATGTGCATATTTTAATGCAGTTTTTGTCCTCCAAAGCGTATACAAAGAATTTTGTAATCATAATACTTGATTGACTTGACTATACAGCAAGGACTATATCTTCAGGAATATAGAATAATAGAACGATTATTATTGAAAGGGTGTTTTATGAATACGGTTGAAAACGATATCTAGGATACGCATACATAGACATAAGGTATTAAGTCTCCATTGTTTGGTAGTTCTCTGTTCACTATAAAATCAGCAAGAATACACAATAATATTGAGCATTTATGTGCTCTAATACCTCGAGCAGGATATTCGTGCGCGTTAGCAAATTCCGCTTGAATGGACTATTGCGAGAAAACGTTAATGTCACCATAACGCATAAAAGAGGATCAGAAGACTTAAGCACAAACATTCGAAATCGCTATATATCGAGAAATCACCAGTTACGTGTTACACGACGAGTAAATCACTGTTGGATTTGACGAGCAGGCGGGATCGAGAATATCCATCGTTTTCCAATAAATTCGACAAAAACTACACTCCACTAAAGTTTATGCTCTGTTTTTCTTTTTGTTTCCATACCGTGAAATGTATGCATTGTCTTTATGCCATGAATACAACGAGCAAATATTAACAATTCGCGAATATTTACTGTGTTTTAGGAAGATAAACAAATACATGCCATGAAATACAAATAGAAAACAAAAAATGTAATAAAAAGAAACGTTATAGAGAAAACGAGTGGGCGAGAGTATTGAAATGCAAGAATACACGTGTAAGTACTATTTTTTCCGCGCTGAAAAATATATGATTCGATTAAAATTTTATAAAAACTAACAAAAAATAATTTCTAAAAATATTTTTATCAACATCACCATCTTCTGATTAGATCTGCAGCTTTCGTCACAATTAAGTTTCATACAGTAGCGTCTCTGTAATTTTGTCTAAGAGTGCAAACACAGTATGAAAATATCGACCTGGACACCGAAAACTATGGAGATATTGACGTAGACCCTAAAATCTAATCATTCAGTCTAAAACACTTTAATATTATTCAATCGAATAGACCTTACTCAAGACTTTTTATTTTTCATATTGTTCTTAATACCGTTTTAATCCTTTCCATTTAGCGCGGGCACATACACACATACAGACATTTTTTTCTGTGAATCACTTTTCTCAACGTTTTGAACCATTCTGAGTATGACATGAAAATCTCAACAAAAAAAATAACAACTTTCATCAAAGCAAACCTTCCTCTATGAGGAACAAAGTTGAATTATAAACTAACAAAAAAAACCGTGCTCTTACAGAAAGTCTACCGTATTTGCGTTGACGTGAAAATAGTACTCTTGTAATTCGTAAGCGCCTCTCGTTCAGTGGTATTACAACAAACAAGACGAACGAGAGAGAACGAGTAATCGTGGTTATCGAGAGTAATGGACAGCTGAAAGTGGCGGACAAGAGAGTCCGGCAACGAGTGCCGTATCGTTCTCGTCGTCTCTCGGTGAAGAGCCAAAGCATTGTTTTACGTTCGACGTCGAGAGGGTAGCCACTCGACGATTCACGAGGCACAGGAGCGTGCTGTGCTTGCATCGTGGTTCC
Source organism: Perithous albicinctus (assembly GCA_964016905.1). Lineage (NCBI taxonomy): Eukaryota > Metazoa > Arthropoda > Insecta > Hymenoptera > Ichneumonidae > Perithous > Perithous albicinctus. The sequence goes on along the minus strand of OZ024690.1, from coordinate 16,655,930 downwards.
CCCTCAAGCCAATAGTATTTCCATATAGTATAGTTAGCATCATTGGAAAACGGCGCCGTGTGTAGTCCCGCGTGTAACATTGGACCGTCGCACGATGACGATCCACGCGCATTGCCTTCCGATGAATACACGTCCGCCAACGACACAATGACGATCGGTCGACGACTATAGTAACGGAATGCCTCAATTACGATTCCATTGTTAATTATTGCTCCGGTGGTCGGGCGCCTCTATTGTTCGTTCCTATAGGTTGCCCTCGGTTACCCTCTGCCTCGCCCCTTTCCATGTACGCATTCGTTCATTGTTTTTCTCATATAGTATATACATGTTTTATTTTTGCCTCTGTGTGTGTGTGTTTGTTTTATCATTCCACGACTTTTATATCGTTAGTTTCATACAGCGAGTGTTCGAGGCAATCGTAAACACGCAAATTGGCAATGTGCGTCGATAATTATCGAGAAAAAGGCGAGTGACACGGTTCTGTGAACAAGGAAAATTGAATTAAGTTCACTGGATCGTATGCCTCGAGACAAGAATACCATTAGTTTATTAATATTTTCACAAAGACCTCCGTCAGGTGACACGCACTCTTTTTTTTTTCCTGTTTCTCCGTTAGTTTTTCTGTGTCTATCCCAACCTCTCGAGACGGGCAATCGAATGAATTACTATTTGGACAGTACAGGAACATAGCTCTGCTATATATAATCAATGAAGTCTCAGGTACGAGATTGAGTGGTCTCGATTGTTTTGCCAAAAATATACTCGTAGACTCAAGTGTGCCACCCATACTTCAGAAGTTTCTCTACGATGGTACTCTTGTTCTGATTAGTCTTTGAGTGTCCACTGGAATGCCATTTTATTTTCCCATTCGTAAATCAATGCCGCAAGAGAAACAAAAAAAAAAAAAGAAACAAAAACTACTTCACTCGTGATACAAATCGACGTATCAAACTAAAATATATATGGCAATTTTAGCAACCGGAGTATTCACGGTTTGTGCTGTTTGGCATGGGAGAAACATTCTTTTTTTTGGCCTCACGATTCTTTGTTTTCTTCAAATCAGGCCAGTTTACCACAGAGGCGCCCTCTTTATTCGTGCAACCAGTACCAACGAACTCTTTTCCATTATAACGTTCTGCAATTAATAACGATTACCTAGTATCGCGGTCGTGAAATATAACACAGCTATAACGTTGCGCTTGCACTTATATGCTAGCTGCTCAAATTACGTATTCCATTGTAGAGACTTTACAAAAGCGATGTTTAGTTAGCAAGAGCGGCGTATGTATGGAAACCCATCTACCTGGGATAGAGTCAATACAACCTACGTGTATTTCTTTTTTTGCTTGTATTTGCTCTGTACGTCATAGAAAGGCATCAGAAAAGCCGATTACGACTACATAGACGGCCAAACTCGATTCAGGTCAGAATAGGAAAAATAGAAAAATGTCCGCAATGTCTGAATATTGTAGAACCATGTAACCTAGGTATGTACACGTTTGGCGGACATTCTCGTCATCGATCAAGATGAAACTGCATTGTACTACTACCTTGGTTATATAAAAGTCTGTATGTTCTATTCATCAATGGTATACGTGCACCAGCCGCTGACTTCATCTAAAAGCTGGGCGATTCTTCTTTTTTCCGTCTTTTTTTTTTTTTTTTTCATTCGCACATAATCTTTCACGGGGTATTAAGCTTTTGACGTCGGGAAGCGATCAACCCTTCGACTTTCTCGCAAAGCCAACCTAGCGAGAGTAGGAGGAACCTTTCAAATTGAGTTAAAAGTCACTTTCTTTTTTTCTCATCCGCTCTTTGACAGACGAGAATATTTTCTCATCCTAATGGAAATAAAATCGTATTTCGATGGCGTTGGAAAGATTCTAAGTAGCTCGACACTTTGGTGTGGTGTATGCAACTGTGGTTATTAGTACTTACGAAAGCTGCAGAAATTAATTCACACTAGTCAAAGCTGTTCATGATATGTTTTGTTGGGTTTATGGTTTTATAGATAAATGAAGCGCACTGAAGGGTGATTTGTAGTGCAGTGAGTTTACATAATCCAGAAAAACTTTCATAATGTTGGATTTATAAAAATATTCACAGATTCATGAAAGATTACGTAGAGCTACATTACTGTTCAGTTTTCTTAAGAATTATCCGTATCATTTGCCTATATTTATACAGCATGGTTGGTTTTATTTTTATAAGGTGTATTTTCAGAAATTTTAAATCATAACATTTTTGGATTCATCCTAATAAAACTAAGTGAATTTCGTTATTGATGTTGTAACATAATGTAGGAATTTTTGAAATTATTTTAATGATCTACAATTACTACCAACATATTATTTTTTTATAAAAATAGTTGAAATAATTGCAAATCTTTTTTCATCTGCCAAATGTTAGGACCGTATATATATATTTGCAAATTTATATTTTTAAATCAATGGTACCAGTTGAAATGACATGAAATGATTTAAAATCAGGGAAAATTGTACGAAATTATTTTACATCAGATGAAATTGCTTGTGATTGTGTGTTTTCTACAATTATCGAATTCACTCAAGATATGGGTGAAATCTTGTACGAAAATCATACGATATCGAGTTCACGCTGAAATCCGATCCACACCAAATCCGATATATGGTGAAGAGCCTCTCTGCTCCAATTTAAAAAATCGAAACAATTTCGAAGTTCAAGCTTTACATACCAGTAAAACTTTTATAGCCCGATATCAATTTTTTATACACCGAACTGGAATTTGCTTTATAAGTAGACTATCATCCGACAAAATTTGAGATTGAATTTAGCATTAATCCGTCTAGAGGTTAACATTTTTTTTTTCTCCAACATCCACAATTTTTTAAATTTAGTTTACAAGTACGCTATAAACAGAAAAAGGCTTGGGATTGAATCTGGCATGAATCCATTAACCAGTCCAAATTTGATGGCGATTTGAATTTTTTAAACAAATTTTATGTTTACTTCAATTTTCACAATTCTTGAGAGATTGGGTTGAAACTTTGAATTAAAACTTCGGTCATTCTTAATCGAGTTAACTTCGAGTTATCAGTCTTAAAGTTGACACATGAATGGACGACAATTGGTCGCCGTACGGCATTTAGTATATTAAAATATATTTATTATTAAAGATATATTCTCCTAACACTAGAATAATACGCAATTCTCAAAAAGGGTATTAAAACATGCTGCTTGGTTTTCCGGCCCTCTTCCACGCAATCATTCTACACAAAGATCCGCGTATTTGTCTGTATACGCGAAATAATTCTACATCAACACAAAATGTAACATTACTTCTTGCACATTTAATGAACATTTGCCTATCGAACGAAAAACTGATTAATCGAACTGCAAATAAATGAAACTTGAAAAATGGTCATAATTTAACTTATTAAGGATTCGAACATGGTGAATAATAAGTAATGAAGTAGCTAATCACACAAAAAGGGGTCCTTTATGGTGAAGCCAGAAATTACAGAACTTGACCCTATGAAAACAGAATTTTTGCGAGTAAAAGATAAAACAGCGGGGAAGCAATGTCGTAATTACAAGTGGCGCTTTTTAAAAAAAATAAACGTTCCTTAATTAATTTAAATGAAAATAAAAGTGGATGTGCAAAGCGAAATTTCAACGTTAAGAAAACATGTCAGCAGCTATAGCCGCTGCTGAACTTGCCGTCACAGCTTGGCCTCTTTTCTGTAATGTTGTACAACACGAAGCAATCGTAGAGTTCTCGACCCTCTTCGTGTCTCTGGCTCGAGCGCTACGTCCGTCTCTCGCTCTCTTTCTCGCTTATTTCTCCCTGAATCTCACGGCGCCAGCGCCAAACGACAACGAATCGCCCTTCGAACGATTTCCAGCTTCCCGTGAACCAGAGAAATGGGAGAGTGCGCGCACGAAATTAAAAATCAACGTGTGACGTTTATCGATTGGTATACTTTATATGTATTACGTGACCCAGGGACGTTGAAGCTCTCGTCGCGTAGAGCGCGTTATTCGTGTGCCTTCCGGCTTTCGCGAAACACCGTCGTTCCGTTTGGTCCCTCTCTCTGCCGTTCGTGTTTTCTGCACTGTACTCCACGAAATACAGCAAGGGAACAACGACGTTGTTTCCCATTGATCAAGCCCAGGAGCAATTTCTCGACAACGAGAATACACCCATCTGTCATATTGCCACCCCCGCTGCACCTCCTTCGCTTTCCCTTCTATCCACGACTTCGTCTTCACGGTATACCTACAAGCATGGAATTTAGCGTATAGAGATGTACACTTGACACTACTGCATGGGATGTTTCACGATAAATAGACTTGGTTTCTATATTAACAATGAAATATTTCGAAAATCTTATAGAACCAGTTTTCTTTGAAATATCGCAATATTTAAAGAATATTTTGTAATATGTTAATAATATTGTTCAAATATTGTTACACTCCTGTAATGTTCATTTCAATATTGTATATGTATTATTTTGGTTGATTGGAATAACGTACTTGCAGAATATTGCAGAAACTTAAAAAAAAAAAAAAAAATTATTTCCCTTTACCAATGGTGATTTTTCCTTTAAAATTATTTTGAAGATAGAAATTTGCACTTTGCAAGAGATCTTTCGAAATAGCAAATAATAATTATTCATGCGATACCTTTTGAAATATTTTTCAGATTTATAAAAACGTAACTTGTACACAGATAATGAATATATAATACTTCTGAAGTGACGCCAATACATGAAAACAAAAAGAAAAAGAACTTTGAAATTTTTTCGAGTTTTATCCCTAAAATTTGATTAGTTATAATCACTTCAAAACTTACATAAGTGGCATTCTCACTGTCAATTCAGCTCTTAGATATTTCCTATAATTAATTTTAGTATTGCTTGAAAGTATTTTTAAACTTCAACATTTTAGAAAATGCTGAATAATTTTCAAAATCAATATATCTAGTAAACTTAAGTCGCAAAAGAAAAATAGTTCCAGCATAAAAGTTGTAGCTTTAAATTAGTTTTTCAATAAAATTTTGCAAATTATTTGATAACGTTGATTTTTTTACGAAAAAGTATAAAAATTAAATTCGACCAAGGCCTCCTTAATTTAGCTGTAAAATTTGCACCTCTATGAGAAAGTCCTCTGATGAAGTTTTGGCTTCCTCATAGAGGAACCTTTGTGAAATGTAAAAAATAATGACGATTCATTTGGATTTTATAGTAATTTTTTTTGGAAATTTATAGTAATTTTTTGTAAAATTAGAAAAAATTAAAATCTCTTGAAATTCAAACAACTCGAACGATTCTCGTGAAATTCAAAACCAAACACTGGTAGACATTATCCTACTTTTGACGAACTATTTAGCTTTGTGATTCATAAAATAGAAAAGCTATCCTACGTACAAACATTTTCTACAAATTTATTCAACGACATATATTTTACCGAAAATTGGGAGAAACTATGAGGCTTAACCCCTTCACATCTGTGATATATTTCAGTTTGATGCCGCTGACCGTTCTCGAGAGTTACAGCAGTTTGAATATTCCAGGTGTAATTCACACACATCCAAATATTTTTTCTAGACCGCACATTGCTCAACATTGCAGACAATTTTAATTACACAGATATAAAAATCTCAAATAATGTTTTTTTCCACAAAGACTAAGCTTCCTCTATGCGAGGAATAAGAATAAATCTTACGGCCGCTATATCTACTCGACATAGAACGCACATTGTACACAGTGTATATATTTGAACCAGCACTGCATTTCACTATGCGATCTCCACCTCAGTTTCGTCCTCTCTCTCTCTCTTTCCACCACGGCTACCACCCTGATGTTTACGTATGAAAATGATGCACTTCGGAAAATGGCTCGGGTGGTGAGTGTCATCACTAGTGTCAACCACGAGCCTCGCTGAAATCCGAGGAGAGAGGGATATCAACGTTCTCAGAAAATGAAGACCGAGCGATGCATTCTGAAGAAGGAACAACTTGTCTTTCGCGCATATCCATATTAATTATTTTTCTGTGTTCAAGTAGGTGCAGAGAGTAATAACACTCTTGGCACGGAAAATTCTCCGGTTGGTACTAGACGTACGAACCTGAGTAATCCGTTTTTCAATTCGTACGTATAGTCCGAAAGCTTGAACGCAACTCCTCGCTTCAGCGTTGCACATCATCCATGTAAAAAAAAAGAAAAAAAATTCGCGAACGTTCACGCTCTCGTTAAGTCTCATACACTGGATTGTAGTTCGCAAAGAGTTATATATATGCTCCGAAAATTTTGTATATTCCGAGCACACTCGTAAGGTCCTTGTGAATGCATACGAGCCGACAAGGCGAGAGAAGAGTGCTGTACACGACGTGCACTCTCATCTCATCTCTCTCTCTCTCTCTCCTCCCTCTCTCTTGTGTTCACCGAGGATTATCCTCCGCAGCCGCATCGAAATGCCCTCAAGATACACTCCCGAGAGAATAGAACTCTCTACGAGGTTTCCGGGAGCAAGGATTTTCGAATAAATATATATATCCCGGATTATACTGCTGCCCACTTTATACAGTGACCACCGAGGCGAAAATTTCGATGACTTTGCACTGCTCCATTATTCGTGGATCAAGAGAAACGTTAAAATTTGCATTATAATTCGCAAGTCGATGAGAATGGAAATTTGACTTTAACTCAGAGCGAGGTCAAGGAGAGATTATTGTGAGATTCTGGTAACATGTTAAAATAACACAACATCAAAGTAACACGATGGAAAAATTCACGTGAAAAAAAAGGCCATCGATAAACGCAACGCCAAAAGAATATTAGTTGATAAATATAACGCCAAAATATAACACACGTAAAAAATAGCACATCGCTAAAAAAAAACGAAAGTAAAAATAAGTCAAGTAAGACTTACAATCACTATAAGTATTAAAGTACAAAAGTTCGTTTATGTAGAGTTGTGATAGATCTACGAAGGAAGTCTACGAAAAGTTCACTAGCTGCGATGGTCGCAGCATTAATGTTGACTAGTAAAGTAAGAAAATATCGAAAAGTTGTCTGCGTAGATCTACGTGGATCAAAACTATATATTGTCTCCATAGATCTATGTATAGACTACTTTTTGATATTTCATTGCTCGACAAGTCTAATTCAACAAATAATTCATAGAATGATGTGATTGAAATGTCTTTTTTTTTTAACCATGGGATACTAAACGATTTTTTAACGTTGAATTTTGTATTAAATTTTTTTTTTTCAGTACCGTGTGACGTCAACGAAATTCGACGATGTCATGGATTGTTTTTTGGAGAATAATTCCTAAAAAAAAAAAATGGGTCACGTAGAAAAAAAGTGAGCATTGGTAGTGACCGATAATACGAGGATTTTATAGGTGAGCAAGCGACGCAGAAGAGTCACGAGCCCCGAGTAGTGTGGCTCGAGGGATTGGCAGCCGCGTGGTTGGAAGCTGCGAATCGCTCTCGTGAGCTTTGCTGCTGCTGCTGCTGCTGCTGCTGCAGCTGCCTTTTTATATCGGAAAACGTTACGGTCGGCAACGCTCTCTCGGTTCGTTCCAATGTTCCCGACGGATAGGCAGCGATAAAGCTTACTCGAGTAGGTACTAGCGCCGCGGCGACCAGGGGGATTCCCGTATGACCAGAAACGTTCGAGAAGTGATCTCGTCAATCCGACGTATATAAATACCCAATGGCCAAGTTTTTCCATTCATTTTCGTAAAATTTCTCCGACAATTAGGAAACTTCTCGAATATTTATTTATGCTGAGCTCATTTCAAATTCATTCGGCTACGAGGTTAACAAGTATGGTAATCTAGCTGCATTTATTTTCAACGAATTGTTTGCATTTATTTTCAACGAAAATTCAGTTATCACAGCACTCACACAGACACACAGATACTTCTTATATCTATGTGATGGTATTTAAAGTTTGCATATCACCATCAATGAGTTTGATCGAAACACAAAGAATGTTCAAGTTTTAATTATGTGACATTACTTGATAATCGAATTGTAAAGTCGGTTACAGCGAGCGCCCGAGTTGACATAAAGAAGATTCAAGGCAAAGAAATTTGCATTCTCTGAATTTATGTTGGCTACACGAGGGCGCGAAGTGCTCGAGACGTTATAACCTGCTAGTATGACGTATAAAGCACTACTTTTTGTTTCCATACCAATAACATCTCAGTATAAATTACTTAACCAAAATGTTTTTTTTTTCATTGCAGAGTTTATTCATACGATCTTAAAAATTATCCCCGACAAGTTTTACCTCAATTGATAGCTAGTTAGTTAGATGCAAATATGAGGTGTCCTCCACCATCTCGACCATTTTCTTTCACCCTTTTGGATGTGTTTCGTAATTGAACATATAATAGGAGTACTACTTAGGTAGTCTCTGTGATTTTTCTCAAATTTTTTAATTCACTCATTTAGAAAATGGGGTTTTTTTTATTCAAAAAATATAAAAAATATAAAAACAAAAATCTTGTTTTTTCATAAACTGTTGCAATATATGTTATATTTTTTATGGCGGCAAAAAGACTATTTTAAGCGAAAAAAAGAATTTTTTTTTTCCTTTAATGCGACACTTTTAATTTTTCTGTAGATTTTACTGGGTATTTGGCAGTGTATTGGAAGCGTATCCAAAAGATTAATATCGTGAGTCTACACATTTCCGCAGAGTAAAAAAAAAATATTGTACAGAGAAAGTTGCATTAAGGTACCTCTGAGTCCTTCTTTTCCATTAACTATTTAATGGAATATATGTTATATTCTTGATTCCTCAAAAACAGTATATAAAATAATCTTACTGTTACATGTCCACACGAGGCATATTTCGTGATCATAAAAATCAGGGACACCTGTTAGCTTCACTGCATATGTAGAAGTCTCTTACATCTGCCCATGTGATTGCACATGCAATAACAAAAAACTGTACATTTATTTATTACTTTTCATAACTTTGTCACTTCAATACTGTCAAAACTGTATTGGCGGCCGTATATAGTATTCGTAATATGAACGAGGGCCGGTGACGTAAATGCAGTAATACGTCCAACCGGTAACGCTTGCTACAGCCATTATTTATCGCGTTCTTTACAAGCGTTATTTATTACTGAACTCATAGCACTACACTAGTATGGCAATGAAAAAGAAATAAGGACAAACGTGTGTGAATTGTGCGGTCGCGGATTCCGGAATTGAAATTGAAATGAAAAAATTCAAAATACTAAAACTCTTAATAAATCAAAACCGAGATGAAAACTAACTGGTAGATGGACGGGCATTTGTATATTAAATTATTTTAAAAAATTTGATTCAGAACGTTCTTTTTTATTGATGAGGGAGTACAAATATTACTTTTAGAGTTATCGGATTTTGGGGTATATTTATTTCCGTAGAATTGTCGATTGTGTTCAACGATAATTGACATACAATGCTGTTTAAAAAATCTCATTTACAAAATGTTATGATTGTCAAGGTAGCAATTGTCATCGAAGGTAACTTAACAAGTTTCAAGTAACAAATGACACGATGAGTATCAAGAACCAAGAGTTTTTTTATAACATTTGAAATAGTATTAAACATCATGTGACAAAACCCAAATTTATTCTCCCCTTCGCCAAAAACGTTGTTGTCCCTGGGCAGTTTTATATACAATCGGGCAATTCGTCATTGTGCCAAAACGTGCTTTATTCAAACAGATAGATATATATCATAAATCGAATTGTATAAATATACATCGGATACTTTCCACATATACAAAGCTTGCAACATGTGGTGCTGTTTGCTTCGTGCAGATAGCCAATAGATCAAAAGATTTGAGCGTCTAGTAATTCGTGTAACAATACACCCTCCTTAAGGAGTTAGCACACTCAGATTATTCGAGTACCAAGATTTCGAAAATTTGTACAAATTTTAAAAAAGGAAACTATAGTATTAAATCAGAGGTGAAATCAAATTTTTGGAAGTTAAATTGAAGAAAAAAACGAAGTTAAATCAAAGAGATAACTCACGTGTACGCCTAAAACCCATGAGACATATTTCTACGCAATTTTTTAGAAGTTAAATTTGTAATTTTAGTGTAGATGAACATTTTTCATGATCAGACCATTACATATAACCCCAATGTTTCCTCTACTCCAAGTGCCATTCTCTTCGCTTTCGTTAAAATCTAATGAATGATTGAAAGCCCTAAAACGCTTTTCGACTTAGCGAAATGTTGCGGAAAGGCTGAAAGGAAGTGAAGCTTTCGGTGTGTCACAGTATCTGGCAGTTACGTAACCCGCGAGTTCTAAATGGTCGAGCGTGAGAATATCCTTCTCTCATGGGCGATGACGACGAATCGACGAGGCGAGAGAACGAGGGAGACAAAAAAAAGAGGTAGAGCAAAGCCGAGTATACCTATAGGGACATATACTACTGTCCCATTTCAGGATATTCAAGCGTTGCAGCACCATGGGTGCCGTACGATATTCTAATGGCTCTCGTACCATTCGTATAAGCGTGCGATCCGCGGTCGCGAGACCGAAGCAGCCTCAGCGTTTAGGGGGAATGGGGTAAAACTACGGTTATTTGCGGTGCACTTCAATCGAATTGGCTGCAGTTTGCATAATCCGCAACGACGAGCAGACCAGAGCGAGTAAAGTTAGTGTATGTGTTCGTATGTATGTCTGTGTGTGTGTGTGTGTAGGTGTGTGTAAGTGAGTGAGTGAGGTGAGCCGCACGCCTCGTTGCACATGTGTATGTATATATGTGCTTGATGGCATTCGTGTGACCATACGACTCTCTGGGTGAAGCGCCACCCACCAGAAGAGGCACGAACTCCTATCCGCTTCGCCAGTGCGCTACGATTTTTTTCTTTCTTCTTCTCCATCTTCTTCTTCTTCTTCTTCTTCTTCTTGTCGTTCATTCTCTTCTTCTTCTTCTTCTTGTCGTTCATTCTCTTCTTCTTCTTCTTCTTCTTCTTCTTCTTCTTCTTCTTCTTCTTCTTCTTCTTTCTTTATTTCTTGCCCTACTTTCTCACCCCTTTCATTCCTCTTTTATCCTCATTCTTCTCTTCATCTTTTTCTCATGACCACACACACCTTCTACTCTCCCTTAGGTTTCCTCGTCTTCTCAATGGTACACCCTCCAATATACCTTCCGGCTCTCATCCCTTTCGACCATCAGCCACCAGCACCCCCCCACGTCGTACGATCGAAGGCTATCCCGGTCCGATTGGCAAAACGTTTCGATCCGCTCTATCTACCTTCGCTTGTTCCAGCTGAAAAAGGCCTCGGGCCAGCCATAACTCTTTGCCGGAAAGACCATCGGGTCATCTTCAAACCGGGGATTCGATCCTCGAGGTACTCTCGTACGGACGATTTGTCGATCTTCCTCCTGCTACTTGAGTACGTGTTAAGGGTACTCAATAATTCTCGATTTTCTATTGGATCTTCCTTTTAGGAAAAGTAAGGCAAAAGATGATTTTTAGTTTAACGTAATGCCTTAAAACTGAAGGGAGAGTAAGGCAGTGTTCTTTTCGATGGAAATTAAAATCATTACATTTTATTTTAGCTTTACCCAGATATAATTATAATCTCTTTATAGATTTCATATCTGAGCTTTTTTCTCAGCTTTTTGAATAATAACCCTATTGACAGAGAGAAGAGTAACTTTTGCTACAATTCTTCTACATGTAAATGTTGTAACAGTAAAAACTACCACACAACAAAATTACTATTATAAAATACGAAATACCAAGATATTCTCGTAGAACCGATTTATCGATTTTCCTGCTGCTACTTGAGTACGTGTAAAGGGTACTCGATAATACACGATTTTACATTGAATCTCGTTTTTAAAAAAAGTAAGACAAAAAAATGATTATTAGTAATGCCGTAAATCTTCAAAGAGAATAAGGCTATGTTTTTTTTCTATAGAAATAAAAAAACGTTCGTTACATTTTATTTTAGCTTTGCCCGGGATAAAATTATAATCTCTCTATAGATTTTATATCAGGACTTTTTCTAAAGTTTTAAAATAATATCACTATTGAAACAACGAACAGTGACATGCTAGAATTTTTCTATATTAGCATAATATTACAGTATAAAGCACATAATAAAAATACTATTGTATTGACATACGATATACCAAGTTATTCTGGTATATAACCGATTTTTCAATTTTTCAGCTGTTACTTGAGTACGCGTTGAGAGTACTCGATACTTCTCGATTTTATACTGGATCTTGTTTTTAGAACAGTAAGGCAAAAAATGATTTTCAGTAATGTCGTAAATCTTCAAAGGGAATAGGGCCGTTTTTTTAAATATAAGTAAAAAAGATTCTTTACATTTGGTTTTAACTTTACCCGGGATAAAATTGTTATCCCTTAATATATTTTATATCGAGGCTTTCTCTAAATTGATTTCATAATTAACACCACTATTAACACAGAAAAAGATGACATGCTAGATTTGCACATATCTATAGTGTTTTACAATAAAAATATGACATAAAAATACCATCACGACAGAATCGGATTAAAAAAATACTGTAACACCATAAAATGCCAAAATACCAACAGGTCATAATTTTTAAAATTTAATATAGAAACAAACATAGAAACAGTATCATCATTTTTAACGAAGTGTTGAACTCAATCACAGAACGATCGCAACATTTTTCAATGTTCTCAACATTGAGCAGGAAATTAATAATGCTCTGTAGGAGCTTCATTTATACTAAAAAAAAAGTTACCTGTAGCATTCAATTAATTGCGTGGCTTCTTATATAATTACAAAATGTAAACCTATTAAAAAAGCAAGTTAATTAATTCTTCATTGGTTTTGTATCGCTTTTTTTTAAATTTCGCAATAAAAGTCTATTATTATTTGTCTATTATTGCGTTTTGTACTTTTTTCGCCACAGGATTATTTCGCTATAATACGTTAAGGGCTCTAGAGGGACTGAGAATCCTCGGCTTCAGAATAGAGATGACAAAAAGTGGCCACAAGAGGGTTTATAAACTGCCTGCCAGAAAACGTGGCGTTTATCATCAGCGAATGCTATCTTTATTAAAAAAAGTATTGGTGTCATTTTTATTCTCAAACCGCCTATTCCGAGTTCCCAGCACACAGTTTATTTCCTTCGTGCCGATTCGACTTCTATTGGTTTTTTAATGAAACTCCGAAATAAATTCTATCGCAGGATTTCAATATGAAAATTGTTAAATAAGAATTTATAAATTATATTACAGACTCGATAAATTAAGTATAATAATCGAATCATCGGCTTTTTTTCCTCATTGAACTTCTATAACATCTTATCATACGAGTATCATATTACATAAAATCGAAAAGTGCTCACGTATATTGTGAAAATTTACGATAGTTATAAAGAATAAAATATGTCGAAATATTTTCCATGTACTACGAGCGATAAAAGATAAGCTCGAAAGTACATCTCAATAACGTATATACCAAGAACGATATAATATATAATATGACCTCCATAGTAAGTTCAACATATCCAAATAACGGATCTTTGAGTTGAACTGCGACAGTGTATAAGATTCGATTGAAAGTACTCTTTGCACTTGACTGGGTCAGCACAAGCTAGCTGGTAACCGCACTTCTTTTTTTCTTTCCTTTTTTTAAGAGTAGAAAGAGACTGAAGCTGGTGGCTGGTAGTGCCTGTTTTTTTTCCTTCTTCTTTTTTTTTTTTATCTTTTCTGTGATATACGGTTGAGCGAACTAGAGCTCTGGTACTCCTCTTCTTCCGTGCCGGAAGAAAAAGAGAGAGCGTCGAGTGGTGGATGCACACGGTGTGCGCGTTGCACGAGAAAGCAGAGCACTGTGGGAGAGAGGGAGTGAATATCGCGCGAGAGGAACGAAGAGCACGATATCGCATAGAGGCATTGGGGGATGCTGGCTATAGTGTAGAAACTACAGAGAGATCCGCCGAAGAGATTAAAGCCCTTACCTGTCGTCAGCGCTGCGTATAGTAGCACCGTCAGTAGTAAGAGCCGCATTGTAGTCAGACAGTGCACTCCAGTGGTTGCAGTTATGTCGGAACACGACGACGACGACGACGACGACGACGAAGAGCCGATGCAGTCAGAAAAGCCCGATTCACTTTGCGGATTGGCGACACACGGCTTTACCCTCACGCGGTTCATCGTTCTCTTGACATTTCCCACATACGATGATATCACGCGCACATGTCCTGCATAATGTAACAAAGAGTTGTAATGGGATTCACGCGATCTTATTAAAGAGGTTGGAACGCTTCACACTTGTCAAATGAGTGCTTCTTAGCTTCCGTATAAAAGAAGCTTTGTGAAAAATTGTTTTTTTTTCAAGATTTTCATGTCAGCACACTTAGAATGGCCCAGAACGTCGAGAAAAGTGGTTTAGAAAAAATGTCTGTACATATGTGTACAGATTTCTTTGTTATCGCGATAACTGTCGTAATTTTTCATGTATCCTCTTCAAACTTGGTACACACTTAGGCTATCATATAATATAACGTATGAAAAAAGTATTTTCACGCTATAACTACTGCAAATTTTCATATATGAATGAACTTTGAACGATGAACCTTGAATATTGCTCCCTCATTACTTTGTAATTTTGACAAAGCTTCCTCTATGTAAAAGTCAATATTAATGAAGATACTTTCTCACAGATGTGACTTCGTCAAAGGTACAGAATAATGAGGAAGCAATTTGCAAGGTTCTACTTTGACTGCATACAATGTTTTCTGTATCGTCTTATAAATAAAAAATATTGAATCTAATACATTTAGCGTCCGTGACGTGTTGCGTCAGATAATTCGAGTTAGCATTTTCTAGCAGACGAAAAAGGGCCAACGTCGAGTAAAATAGAGTAACGCTGGCGTCTCGCTCATTTCATTCAAATTTGTTCTTTTAACACTTGGCGTCGAGTCGCTACCGCGATTCTTGATAGGTAAAATTTCCTTTTTTTTTTTAAATTTTGAATAATAAGTAAGCGAAACTGTGTTATGTGAAAATATCTTTTGGAGTACTTTTAGGACAGGCGAGATTACTGTCAGTTTTAATTTTAGCCACTTTACACAATCTGCAGAAGACCGACTTTTTGAGGATACTTTTTATTATATCACTCGATTTCCAAAACGAGCATTATGCTTTTTTGGGACATTTTTGGCTACTTCATTGAACTTTCAGACGTTTCAATATGGCTTTTTAGTACAGATTTGGAGGGAATCCGCTAAAGACACGAGGGTATAAGGGTGTATGCCTTATTCTGAAAGATATTACTCCAGTCATGGATATGGAAAAGCATTTAGGGCCTGGCTAGGCTAAAAATGTGAAAAAAAATGTAAATAATCTCTAAATTTGAGTAGAAGAAATTCTTAAAATATCTTCTCAGATTTGCAAAAATGGGGTATGTTATATTCAAGTATAAAAAGCCTTTTACGAATTATGTAATTCATTTTCAATGTACCATATATATTTCAATTAAAATCACTTAGTCCCCTAAAAATGCACAATAAAACCATTTTTTCGTGAAACTTGATAAAAAAAAAACTAGCATTCAAGTCACACAAAATGTATACCAAACACTATCATTTTGACGATTACCGATTTTAGTTTTTTACCATATCTTTTTTTTCGTAGCCTGTGCAATAATGTTACATGGTAAGGATGTAGAAAATAACACGCTATAAGTGTGTAAGAAGGGTTCTTGTAAAAGGATATACGTGATTCGCAACACGCATGGTTTTAAGAGTGTATGAACAAAATTGTATTAACAGAATATTGTATTCCTTAAAAGCTGATCGAATAAGTTAAGACAATTCCCACTGCTTCCTGAATTCCTGTACTCGCATCAGAAACCACTCTGCCACGAATAATAGAGGATCATCAAAACTAAAATTCGTCGAACGATTTCATCCAAAAGCTTTGGTAAGTGAAAAGCATTGTTGCACGTAATCTCATAGCATACTAATGCACTGTATGACTCATAAAAATTGCAAAATTATAATTAAATGCCAGTTTTTTTTTTCAAAACAAATAGTTTCACAAGAAAAAAGTCAAAGTCATTAAAAAGTGATGGATTTGCAAAAATAATAAGGGTCCTGTTGAATTTAGAAATTTGAAAAAAATCATGTTTTTCATTAATCGATACATTTATGTGTATGTGGAATAAGTTGTTAATATGTCTTTGCGAATTATAAAAGTTTGGAACGTTATTCAAATTGGAAGAACGTAGCTCATAACGCGCTCTGGTGTAAACGAGCCTTTCCCGAAAAAGCTTTTTTACAGCCTGTGGTAACTCATAAAAACTCTAAAACTAATAATCCGATCGACTTGATATTTATCATACATGATTCAATAAAGCTTATCCGTATCAGCTTGAACTATGGTGATTGAACCTTCGCTACTTTTTCTATCACGCATGAGTAGAATTTGATTTTATGATATATTATTTACTTCTCAATGCAGCCACATTGTTATAATGATTTTTTTAAATTTGAGTTTTTGCCATTATGGAATAATTATGCATTATAAAAACCATTAGTTATTTTGTCTAGCTTAAATTGCCAACGAGTTAGCCACCCAACTGTTACGGGAATGTATTTTTATCAGTATGCACTGGCTCGTAGATATCATTTAAAATATTGATCATATTCAACGAGAGAAAAATGTATTTTCATGCCAAACTGCTAATAAATAAATACTGAAAATCTCATATATTTCAATTCTGTTGATTACTTGGAAAAAAAAATTCGAAATAAATATCAATTTTCTGTCTGTCAGAGCAAGTAAAGCCCTTAATTGATTAATGCTAATTTGCTTGGTTCAGTTTCAGTTAGTTTGCTCCAAGAAGAATTTGTCATTCTTTAATAACAGAACATTATTTAACGAGCGCAAAAATCCTTCTCATATATACCTATATTATAAATTACTTAACACTATTATCGTATATCTAGTCAATCCATACTCCATCGTTTTAGAAACATAATGAGCCGCATTAAAATTTGTAAAAAAAAAACCTCGGATTATTTTTAGAAAAAAGTGAACAATATTGAAGCTTTTTATATATCGTCATTAACCGGTTAAAATTTTTATAAACTCAGCGCTATGAACATTTTTTTTGTTATTATCCTCCGGTGCCGCAATACTAATTACTCTTCGCCTGCGTTCAATTAATCCGCAAAAATTGCAAAAAAGATAAAAAATATTTACCACATATTTGACAAGTGCAACGCGTTATAACCTCCTTAAGGATTTACAAACTTGTTAGTCGAATCAATATCGAATCAAATAAACTTGAAAATATCGTTAAAGGTACTTTATTTTTTATATATCCTGTCCTGGAAAAGCTCCAAAAGAGTGAAACATTAACATTAAAAATAAGAATACGCCAATATTCACGACCAAGTTCTAAAAATCGACAACGCCTTTTTTTAAACTTTTTTCAATTCGATACTGATCGTACCATAAAAAAACAGTCGTACCTCGTTTAAAAGTACGTATTCTTCTTATATTTTTTCTTTTCCTTCCTCTTATAGTTTGTCTAACGGATCATTCTTTTCTCATAATTACTAATTCATACTTCGGTCATGTTCTTATTACCAGTGATTAAATATATATATTGGAGTGAAACTCGAATGAATCACCGATTGGAATATTCGCACGATAATGAATCTTATATATGAGTGATAAGAGATGCCGGAGGGCTTTTCGTCTCGTCGTTCTCCTCCGACGGTGCGATAGGAAGTACACCCCGCTAATTGGTGCGACTCAATTAATTTCCAACTTAGACTTCACCGGTACTAATAGAATCGCTCGCTCCATCGAATATCGCTGAGAGCGAGAGAGTTCTCGGATGCAAATCACTTCTCGGTCCTACACCGCGACTCCTCTGTCTTCCGGGCTTTATATTCTCTAGTGAAACTTCATCACTGCCACGAGAGAGGAATTCATCGCAGCTTAGGACACTTCAAACTTCGTTGCAGCAAACCGTTAGCTGCCGGTGTCGTTTCCAATTCGTTTCGCAAGCTCTCTTCACCTTCAAGATATCTTTTCAAAGCACCCAAGCTCGAGAGCCACAGTAAATTCCTTTTGCACCTTCTGTTTCAAGTGTCCTTTTTCCCTAAATTAAATTTCCCTGCACTTATTTCACCGGGATCGCTTGCATTTCTTTCAGAGTGGAATCTTCGAAAGTCTTCGACAACTTTACGAACTACGAACGTACAAGTTTCAGCAGCCACGTGCAATATTCCACCGGCTTTTCACGTCACTTGATAACAAAAAAAGAATCAACTTGAGATATCGTCACAATCACAAAAAAAATGGTCACGAAAGCTTATTTTTTATTTTGTCCAATTCTACAAGAGATTTACATTTTTTTTAAGTCAATATTATTGATAAAAAAAATACTTTGCACAGAACTTGGAAGAGATTTATTGCTCCTCGTCGTCACTTTATACAATATACGAACTTCAGGCACACTTTAAAAAAAAAACGTCACGAAAGATTATCCTTTTTTTTCCAATTATCAGCGAGCGATGATAATGTTCTGTGAGTTAATATTGGTAATAAAATAATGTCGATACACACAAATCAAAGGATATTTTCCTCGACGTCACTTTATACAAAATATCAACTTCAGATATAGCCACAATCACATGTCGCGAAATTATTTTATTTTTCAAAAAGATTATTTAGTTTCTTACATCCAATTCTATCATCGATTTTGTTTTTGTACAGATAATATTGATAACAAAATAATTTAGACAGACACGAGTTTGAGGAGGTTTGATGTTGTTCGAGAAGAACCGAGAGCGCGAATGCCGCTCGCACGATTCGGTGTGCGCACGTTGACAGGGTACCAGCACCTCGTGCTCGAGCAGTAGTTGGAAGTTGACAGAAAGCCTTGGCGGGATATAGCTCGACGAATACGCGGGCCACTCCCACCCGCGCATGCTCTCGCACTCTTGGTCCTACTCGTGATGCTCTGTCTCGGTTGAATCGGTTTGGTTATCGCAGTCACTCGCTCGCTTGCCTCCCCCGCTATTTACCCTTGCTCTCTATCTCTCTTACTCGCGCGTACGTGTGTTACGATATTTGGCCCCTCTCTACAGGCACGTCGACAAAGTTAGGACGAGAGACACGTGTACCAGCAGCACCCTCCTCGTGGGGTGTCGAAAGTAATGGTGGTGGTAGTATATAGTAGTAAAGTTGTCGTGTGTGTTGGTAGCGCTGGTGATGCTGATGCTGATGGTACCGATATAGTAGTGGTAGAGGGCATAAACCAATTAATTCTAGTAATAAGCAACCGGGGACTAACTTTTATGGTCCCAGCACGTACGAAGTGTTCGACTATACATATGTGACTATATACATCGAGTCTATATGCGAATATATCATTAACGTCGATCACATGAGACCCTACATTTTCGAGCCCTACCTTCACCATATCAGAGCTTGGGTCAGTTTTCGCCTTTTTCTTAACGAATTCTTCCAAGGGCGTCAGTAACTCTACTTTGCTGGGGGGGTCTTCTAGACGATAGGAATATCACAGAAGGGCGTCTCTCACGTGGTCACGCAAAGTTGCCAGTTGTCTAGACTGGGCGGGCTCGAAAAAGGGCGCAACTGTCGATTATTCACAGGATATATTGAGGGGTTACTAAAAATAGTGAAAAACGATTATATTTCAATGTTTTTAGTTTTTAATCATTCTTAAGTGTTTGACTGATAAGTGTAAGTAATAAAAGGTGCAAAGGTCAGACTTATGCAGGAGGGTGAATAATATGGCGTTATAACGAGTTGCTCGTTGATGATTAAAATTGCAGAGGGTTAAAAATCTATCTACAATATAATAAAGGACGGTATGTTTCCTTGGACACTCATACAGTCACTCACAGACACTCCAAAAAAATTGGAGCCCTTGGGAATCTATTGGGAAGGAAAAATTGAGACATCTGTGATCATATTTAGTGCTGCCCCATCGGTATTGAAATATCATAAGCTGTGATATTTTCTGTTTACAATGCATTGTATTTCAATGCTCATTGGACATGTTCTACCTTTGTACTTAACTAAAATGTACCCATTAAATAAATAAAAAAATACTCTACACCTATGGCTTAAAAAGTTAAACAGAACCAGATGTGCAACAATCGTATCAGATGGGTACACTCTAACCAAAGTGCCATCTTAAAAGCCATCCCAGAAGCTCCTCACAAGAAACTCCGGGAAGACGCTTCGCTCATTATGTCAGAAAGCGCGATTACGGTGATTAACAATATTGATTTGTGAATTCAACGCCAAAAGCTCACCTGTGATACAGAGTAAAGTGCATCTGGGAATCATAAGTGATAAACAGTTTCGGGATCATGGAGGTACAAGTTCGGTACAAGAACAGGTGAGATACAAAATGTCAGGGAGCATTATCGTATAGTACAATTAGTTTAAAAAAAATGAGAGAAAATTGGAAAATAATTTATGACGCATGACAGTTTTCTAAATGTTGTTATTTAATCATCCATGAATTTTAATGTATATGTGCGTAGGTATCCAGTATTTTTATCGTATTAACTGTACAATCGATAAGCAGCGAAAATTGTATTTATTGAAAATACAGTTTTTCACGATATCGATTTTTTTTTTTCAAAGCGAAATACCCAACACATTTTAAAATATATTTGGCTGACAATTGGACTGCGCTCTCTGTTCATCACGGTACACAGTTATGATCATTTCAGATTTTTGAAATTTAATTTTTCCTTAATTAAAACCCATAATTTTTCAACTTCTAGTTTCTGATACATAGTATGCGTTTCGTTAATAAAACGACATTCAAAAATAAATGAACAATTTTTTTCCATCAGTAATTTAATATAGCTACAAAAATCGAATGAGCCCTTCTTAAAATCTTGAACAAAAAAGATGCGTACAATGACCTGACTTACTTTAAGACTGAAGAAAGGAATTAATCATGTCTCTCCGCATAATTGTTGAAAACAAAAGCAGTGAGAGTCGATCGTTGCCAGGCCAAAGACGCTGTTACTCGAAGTGCTAATTAACGACATACTTTTAGAGATATTTTTTTCTTTTCGACCGCGGTAAAAGAAATGTTGACTGATAAATGTAGTTTATCTTGAGAGTCGATATTTTACTCGAGTCACTTTGACATCCCTTAAGCCGACCTACTTTATACCTTCGAAAGCCTGCAGACTAATTAAACGATTCTTGCCTCATAAATGCAGAAGCTATTCAGGACGTAATTTGTGTCGCCTTGTCATTCTTCATCTTCCAGTATAACTTCTTCTCGGTGGCCCTCTCTTCCATGGATAAATTCGATCGTTTAACCCTTCCGAACTATTTACGATTGGTAACATGTGGAAAGAAATAAGAGCGAGAAAGAGAGACCGATGCATATGTATACGCGCATTCATGCACGTCGGAGGGAGAGTCGAGAGTCCCTAGCGTGGATTTATATGCATGGTGCCGCGGTCGCGTCACTGGCCACTGAATTTACGGGTACGGATTCACGAATGAAGCGATTAATTCGGCCACGAAGCCGCCGCCGCCGCCACCACCACCGCCGCTGCTATACCTTCCAGCATAGTCCGTTAGTTACGGTCCTTCTCATTGCCCCGCTCCGCTTCCTACTACTCTTTGTCCATGTCTCGTACTCCACGCGTTTCAATACCTACGTTTACAACATACGCCTGACACACCAATGTACAGCACACGCACTCGTACAAAAGTCGGTAGTATTCGCGACGCTTTATTTTTCGCAAATTAATTCTTTTGATCGAAACCATACGGATCCAATGAATACAAAAAAATCTTCTGCTTACATCGACTGTGTGGGTCTTTGTTGAAAAAAAAAAAACGTTCTTTTTTTTCGAAACCAATACAAATCCAATTGATAAAAAAATCTGCTTTTATCGACTGTACGAATCTTTGTTGAAAAAGAAGTTATGACTTCTCTATTTACCTTTTTTTTCAATTTATCCACTTTGATTTCGCTGGTATTAAAGTCTACGTACGGAGAAATCGTAATAGTCTTTGCAAATAAAAATAATGTTATAAACCTGAAAAAAATCTTGCTTTCGGAGGTAAACGAATTTTTATTGAAGAATTGAAACAAATAAAATTGAAAATAATTAAGTAGTAGGCTAATAATTTAGTAGTAGTTTGGGTTCTTTATTTGTTACAGGTTTTTGAGATTCTTTATTTTTTACAGGTTCATTAGATTCGTTACTCATTTATTTACACTCAAGAAATTGTACAGTTCCTACCCCTTGCAAACTGAGGGGATTTTCTTCAGGGTTTTTCCCGGGAATCGACAATAGTCACTACAAAAGTCACGGATAGCGATTACGCCAATCGAAAATTCTTACCATACCTGTTTGGCGGTCGTCGTTGCAAAAACAGCACTCTAATATAGAAGTCAAAACTTAATTACAAATTAGCATTGCTGCCAAGAGCGTAATATATGAAAGGATCGTTCAAGGAATTAATATACTATCGAGAAACAATCGTAGAGATGTCCAATCTTGCGACAAAGTTGACGACTAAGAAGAAACGAGAAGTGGAAAAAAGGACAAAATTAGTTACGGAATTTCCGTAGGGCGTCTCAAGGCACAGACAGTAAAGGGTGCTCAATGAGAAGGAAATTCTATCTCAGAGAGGTCAAAAAAGAAATCAGGCTGAGTCGTGTCGTGAATATAATACTCGATAGGGTGTGAAAGCTTATTAACTGGATCAGGACGCCCTTAACTCCTTTCGAATCGATCGAACCTGGAAATGAACGCGGGAGAAATTAAAGTGATGTGAAATGGAAGAGAGAGGAGTGAATAAAGAACCGTCCGTGGTTTCTTCTTAACCGTTCATTTATTTCTTCTCTTTCTCTCTCTCTCTCTCTCTCCTCTCGTTTCCTTTCACAGCATAGTGCGCTCAGGCACTGTATGCAACCGATATATATACCTTCTCTACGGTTTATAGCCATTTTATTTTTACTCTATTCTCTCAGCAGTCTTTATACCAATCGCAGCTGAGCCGTAATCTCGGTTTCACTTTGGTTAACAAGCGTACTTGAGGATTTACTTCCACAAGCGGACGAGGATCTCTCGCTGGTCCAACACACAGCGTAGCGCGTTTGTATTATATACGAGCTATAGCGCCCTCTACCGTCCAGTTTCTTTGCTCTATCTTATTGGCTTTCGTCTACCGCGCTGTTTCTAATCATTACAGCGAGAGTAAAACATGATGAGCAGAGGAGATCTCAAGCCAGAAGCAAAGTAAAAGTCTCTTGAAGCTCCCGCGGATTTCGCGGATGAGAAGAAGAGAGAAAGGGGAACGTAGTATTTTCTCTTACTAGCTCAGCGGCCTTGGAGACCTCTCCCTATTTCTCTGCTGAAGACTCATCACTCCCGAACCATTCGAGCAGCTCATTTAGTATCCTCTTACCAGGCTCTGCTGCCACGGCTTTTTCCACTCTTACGTTTTTTCATCCCTTCGACACCCCTTCCCCCAAACTTTGTATATATAGATGTACGTGTATATATATATATATATATATATATATATATATATATATATATATATAGTATTTATCCTTTCGCCAAGCATTCACCCTCTGTCTACCTCGACTTTCTCAGATACGTCATCATGGAATCGCTGAAGCACGTGCTGGTGATGCCTATATACACTTCGTTCATGTCAGTATATCGACGCGCCACCCCCACAGCTTTTCCCTAATGGTCCGTGTCAATCGTCGAGATTAGCCCCCCTACATGGATTTCACTATTCCATTCATTCTTAATTATTTTCGATCGAGTAAACGCCCAATCTACTGAGAAAATGCCATTTTTATTTACTTTCAGAACTCGTCTTCAATCTCCTTTAGGTTTTCGATACAGTTACATTCCTTTTGGGGATAGCTATTCGAAGTTACAAAAAGCTGATTTATGTATCGTTGTTCACAATACATTTTTTGTCGAACTTGAATGACGAAAAAAAGTAATTGGCAGACTTCATGTACTCACTGTATTATGTGAAATATGTTTTGAAGTATTTATGGGACATTTTTCTCAATATCAATATGCGATTTCATTTTTGCATGTCGACTCATTTCCAAAAGGGTCGATACGCTTTTTGAGGATACTTTTAACTATTTCAGAACGGTATCATTATTGTGTTTATGAAACTGTTCGTTCAATGATCCTGAAACTTTCTACATGTAATCATTAACATTTCTAAAAACCTAATGTTAATTTTTTATTTATTTCTTATTCACATGTATTCAGAAATATCAACAAAGAGTTCATTTAATCATATATGTGTAATCCATACTTAAATATGTTTCCGCTACACGATGAATATCTCAAATTTGACCACACAGTGGGATGGTGTGTACCTCATATACAATTTAGTATCTCATTTCCTCTTGAATTCAGAGCATTCTCTTGTATCCAAATCAGGGCAACGTGAAAAACTTGTAAGTGTTCCAGAGCTCGTGTCTCTCTATCCGCTATCTCGTTGCTGGGCTTTCAAGCTATGTAAAGAATCAGAGACGCGAGATCCAGGGGTCGGTGTTCGCGTTCGTCGACTGTAGCGCGAAAGCGGTGAGAATTCTCGCACCAGTGCGGGACGCGAAACACGATACACGAGAGCGATTTTTATTTCTCTTGTTATCTTGGCACCGAGCTAGTTTGCCGTCCGCTCAGTTAGGGGTGGAGTGAAGTAACGAGCCTATGTACAGTGTATGTTTAATCTATGCCAAGCCGATATCGAGGCCCCTGAAGCTCTTGTGGGAATAGATTCAAAGCCACGTTTACTTCCTGTAGCAAGATGTTCGATGCAAACTCACACAGAGAGTTAGCACAGTAAAGAAGAGAGAGAGGGAGAGAGAGACAAGGAGAGGCCTGTCCGCTTTTGTTATCCGTCTCGCGGTAGCGTTAATCCTAAAGCCCTTCGACAACGTAAGCTCATCCGTGGTGAGGTGAGACAGAGATGAAGACAGAAGAGGAAACGTTAAAGCGCCGGACAAAGAGAAAAAAGGCAAAGAACGAGGGCTAGGTAACGAAGCGAAGGAAGATCCGCAGAAGGCAAAAATTCTAGCCAGCATCAACTCTTGTGATAAGGGACATCGGGGCCAGTTGAATCAATTTTAATATTCCACTTTTCTCAAATTGTTTTCTCAATTCCTAATGAAATTCAATTCAGTTGAAATTGAATCTTATACATTTTTTAAGGTGACAGAGTTACCGAAGAAAGGACATTTGAAACAAAAATGTATTGATGATCTGTTGATTGAAAGAAGAAAAAAAATCTTGGATTTTAAGGTCATGAAATGAAATTTAAACACTATAAATCTGGGACATACAATGGTAATTCACACAAGATGAAACTCGACCCTCTTCCATTTCCCTAGTATGTTTTATATTGTTTTTATCACTGAAAAGAACACTTGTGATTTTTATTAGATTTTCATTTTCTGTCGTTCTTGAGTTAAAAAAAAATGATTTATAACAAACTTTAAAAATAACTTCAATTAAAAACATGATTTTGACATAAATAATACGAACAATATTTTCGTTATATTACGCAGTTTAATATAAAAATTGTATTGCTTTATATATACGAATGACTTATAAATTTGTTATTTATTAAAATAAATTATTCTTTTCATGAAAAGTAGTACTTATTTTTAATAAATCTGTTTTTGTTTTACGGTGTACAGTAGATTTTTCGGCTGCTTTGATCCAGCTTATGCTTGATACAAGTGACCCCGATCTCCTCTATGTCACGGCATTAGCCACACGGAACTACACGAACGAATACGCCAGGAGCCCCGTAGAAAATTTATTTCCCGACTTTCCGTCCTAATTCCCCTGATTATTCGCTCGCGTTTGGCCTTCTCACCCCGCCTATTCGGACATAAATTTCCACGAAATAAAATCCTCTTGGCGTCGGTACGGCGAGCGTCGGCCTATAGAGAAACTCACGCTCCTCACACCTCCATCACTTTTCTCTTCACCTCTCTTCACATCTCCATCGTTGTTATATATCCGTTAACCTCACTCTCTCCTATCTTCAATTTAATAAACCGCGAGTGCGCGCCGCCGCGCGACCGATTTATAAATATTCATCCACGTAGCCGAAAGCCTAGAGAAAGACAAAAAAGAGGAAGAGGAGTAAACCAAGTTTGTCTTGAAAGGAAGAGCGAAAGTTCGACGAAACTGTTATATTTTATTTTTTTCACCAAGTCAAGAGGGTGCAGAAAAAAAAAAAAAGAAAAAGATTTCTCTTTTTCCGTCTGTCTTTTCGTTTTCTCAAGGGGATGGAGCATTTTTCTTTCTTTCGCATATATTTAATACTACCCTTTTCTTTTTTTCTTCTTTTTCCCGAATGTCGTAATTTCATCGATTTTTTCATAATAAACCTGACTTCATGTGCAAGCAATGGGAACGGAATATTTTATATCTTATTGTATGTTCCAATATGCGTCCCTCGAGGTGAGGACGAAGCTTACACATACAGGGGAAGGAAACGATAGAAGATGATTCGTACAATATATATGAAGTCGTAAAGTAGGTTGACTCAATAAAGGAACATTCACACATTCAACCTTGCTGCTGCTGCTGCTGCTGGTTTTATTGTCTTGAAGGGTGCTGGTCCAACGTGTGGTGTGTACATATACATTCATAGAGCGTTCATGAGAGAACGTGCTTCCAGTCATCACCGGACAGAATGACCGACGACCATACACACACCCGCAAACAGAGCTTCAGTCTAGGCTCATCCCTTATTATTCTCCGGCTCTGAGTTTCAGCGTATACCACATATAAGCCACTGAGTGAGCCCCCTCGGCAGTAAGGCAATGGGCACTATATGAGGCAGCGGAGAAGCAGAAATGACCACATAATCCGTTGGTCGATCGAGGGGAGAGGCTCACTCAATAGAGAGATAAGGTAAGAGCGAAAGTGGAAAGTCGCCGAAAAGGGGCGTTCAGAGCACTGACATCAATTCTGATGGCCACGAAGATAAGAAACCTCGTTCTCGTGCCATCCAGACACTGTCTTGATATTAAATGTCCTACGAATTATGGGCAACCCTCCATTATTTTTCATCGTGAATCGCAATAATTAGAATCATAATTTTCATAATTATTTATGGCCCTGTAGTTGACAGTTTCAGAGCACTTCTCGTGCCATCCAGTCCCTGTCTCGATGTTAAATGTCCTACGAATTATGGGTCTTTTCTCTAGTATCTTTTTATATGTTTTAGTAATTCTACAAGTTTTATTTACTAAGATGTGAAAAACAAGTTGGTTAGCTCACTACGTTTTAGTTCGTGACTTTATTTATTGTTTTATATTTAACAATAATCCAGCAATAATTCAGGAAACTTGAAGTTGCTGTTTGGCAACTTGAGAAGTTGGCCTTTCAGTTTGTGAAATGAGGACCTTTTGTTTTGAGAGACAAACTCTATTGTTGTCAATTTACAGAATGTCCGGGCTCTCCAGTCCAAAGTTTATGTACGCACGTGTGAGAGTATTTGTTGAAGTTAAATTAATTTAATATGAAATTGAATGCATGTGTAATGGGGATTACATACTACAATTTTTTTAAGTTTGTGCACTCTGCACAATTTTGAAAGAGAACCACTAAATTTTCAATATAAAAACAAGTTTGTTAAAACACGCGATGAAACAACATGCTTTTCGAGTGTTCGAAACGTATATTAGAAGAGTACGTTTAAATTGTTTTAACATACGAAAAAAAATGTTGTTTTAACGCGTGTTAAAATTGACGACAGATAAACGTGTTGAAACAACACACTTGTTTTTAGGCTGTTGACGTGCTTCAATCCTGAGAGGAAAAAAAAACATCTTGATTATAACACCTTTTTGTATCAACGAGAACGCAAAAAAAAGACAATTCTGGATGATGATAATTTATGAGAAGTTCTGATGAGAATTGCTGTTGACATTATGTCGATAGTCAAGCAATTTCCTCTTTCCGAACAATCCGCAACCGCAATTTCCACAATGTGGGAATACACAAGGATGCTGGTAAATTGATCGCGTCTCTCGCGACAATCTTTTTTCCTCTTGTCCAACAGCAGAATACCGCGGAAAATGAGATCGTCCATGATAAAGGTTTCCCGGCTCTGTCACTAAGCACATGTTCCCATCGTACCAGCATCGAGAGATTCGAATTCGGCTTCGACTTTTCCGATTTAAAGTTTATAACCGCGACGTCAACGACGGGATACGACGGCAATGACTGGGCCTTACGCTCTATGTACGGTCCGCCAAGTCCAGACACCAATTCGCTGTTCATTCCTTCGCCATTTTCTCCAGCAGTGAGATCTGATGAACTATATTAAAAAAAAAAAAAAAATGCAAATAGATAGAAAGAACTAACATTGCATTTACATTAAGAAATATATTCCCAAAGTATTTAATAATTTGCAATAAATCTTTTCTTTCAATTACTTGATCGAAGATTTATCATTTTTATTTATTACTTATTGATTGAAATCGGTTTTACGAAAAAAAAATATATATATATCCCTGATTAAGTGAGTTAAAGGATTAGCGGAACGAAAAATTGGTGTTCAAAGTTAAGTCTCATCACTAACAAATTTTCCGACGTCACAAAGAGCCAGAATCGACTGTATTGAACGTGACTTTCGATGGGCTCAATTCTGGCTCTTGGCACTGACGGTTGCGTGCCTCTGTAAGTGTTTGTGTACATCGCTTTCGGCTCACCCCAGGGTAATTTTTGGCACGGTGTTGAAATTCGTATAGTGAACTAGCTACTGCGTTTACAATGGATGTATGAGCAATCACGTGTACCACGTTGTACACGGGCGTCGAGACACGTGACTGCTAGCTCGTATAAGTATATTAATACAGATATATCGGTGTATTGTACACTATATGATACTAAAGCATATACTATAAACCACCGTCGCGTGTGTAAGCACGTGCCTACAGCCAATTGTTCATCGTCACAACCAACACAATTAACGTGTTCGATACGTAAAATGAGATTGAAACATTAATACACTAACACGTGAACTGTGTATATATATAGACGCATAGAGACTCAACAATAAATACCTAGCGTTACAGATACACGCAGACCAGACAGCGAGGGAACAGCAATATATGAGGCATTTCACACGAAGTGGTCCACCCTGTTTCGAATTGTCTAAAAAAAAAAAATCTTATTTTATTAGTGAGTGTTTTAGTGCCAGTGTGCTTATTCTGGGTACTTCAAAAAAGTGCAATTTATTTCAGAATTTTTAATCCAATATTTCGCCCAGAATTATATACCGATTTTTGTGTTTTTTTTTACTCGCTGTGGATAAAAGAGATCCATTGTATAAACAAAATGTTACAACATAAAATTTAGGTCTTTGAATGTAGTTTCCAGTGAAAAAATTCCATAGTTGCGGAGGATAAGTTTCATGCATTTTTAAGAGGAAGTAAGTGAAAAAAAAAGTTTTTGGTTTTATGTATTCATGTATTTCATTTTCGTTATTATGTATAGAAATTATGAAAAAATTGGCTCGATGACAAATTCATATCTTCGACAGGTTTACTTTGATTAGGTGCTAAAAAAAATAAATCGATCTTATAACAAGGATTATAAAAATACCTCTCTGCATTGCACGTTGGTTAGAACTGTCCGGGTATCTTAACTGAAGCCTTTCTTCTTTTTTCTAAAACCCCATTACTTTCGTCTAATTTTTTTTAACTTTAATTTTGGCAATATAAACATTTTTTTTTTAGATTTTCCTTCGAAATGTTTTTTTTTCATTATCATTTCGATTAATTGCATTTTTCAAACATTTATATTAGATTTTGTTAATTTTTCGGACCTTTTTTGAACTTTTTAATAACATTGTTATTAACAACACTGTCAAAGATATGAATTTTCCATCGTGCCAACTTTTTTCTAGTTTGTAAACATAATAAGGAAAATGTTCTCAATTTTGGAGCAAAATCAAAATGGTCGATCTCAACGTCATTTTTTGTTCACTTTGTTCCTCTTAAAAATGCAAGAAATTTATCCTGCGCAACTATGGAAGTTTTCCAGCGGAAACTACATTTAGAGACCTAAATTTTATGTCATAATGTTTTCTTTGTACAATGCACCGATTTTTATATACAGCAAATCCAAAAAAAAAAAAATCACAATAATCGGGATACAACTCTACTTATTCTATGCACTCTAAAACACACAGAAAAAAATGATAAACTTTTTTTAGACAATTCGAAACAGGGGTGGCTCACTTTATGTGGAATACCTCATATATATAACCACGAGCAGTGTCATATAAACGTATAAACAATTATACTATGCACGAGATGTCTAGTTTTACTGTACGTAAACGAGCAACGAAAAGCCCTCTAGCTCTCTGCACGCAGGACTTTAATACCCTCGTCTACGCTTCAATGTATATATTATCGTAACCGTGTATATCTTCTATACCACCCACGGGGATAATTAACGCTCGATATACAACTAAAGGTATTGTTACGTAATTAAACGTAGACTACATTACACATGCTATCAAAATATGTATTTATTAGGGTGGCGCAAAAGCAAGTCTTATTTTTATTCTCTCATGCACAATTTTGTTGCTTGTAGTATACAGCAAAAGTATCGTAGAATATCCTCAATAATCGATACGTTTTGTTACGTAAAAGTGCAAACGTGACGATTGCCACGAGTCTAAAAATCGAATGATCGTTTGGTGCTGAAATTTCGTATCACCGACGACCACCAATTTTGTCTGGTGACTTTTTTCATTTATGAAAAAAAGGCGTTCGGCGGTTGCGCTAACCAATAACTTGGTCGGTCTAACAAATTAATCGGCTGGCGCATATATAACGAAGCATTTCTTTCCGTGTGATCATCCTTTTATAAATCAAAGTCTTTTTGATTTGCTTGGCCGCAACGATACTTAAAGTAAGAAGGACTTGATACGAAAACTCATGAAATTCATCAATTACTTTTGCGCATACAAGATGAGGTGATGAATTAAAATAAATATTGATTATCTGTAAAAAATAGAAAAATAACATTTTTGTTTAATAAGTAAAAAAAAAATATTCATTTGCTAATTTCGTAATTTTATTTATTTTTTTTTTTTGTAAAGTTAACGAAAAGAGATTTGCAGACGATTGTGGATAGAAACTTTTGGTTGAAAGTTCTAAAAATTTGAGTTTCATTCAAATATCTACACTTAATTGAAACTCCCTATTACCCTTCACAGTAAAAAAAAAAAAAATCTCCACAATTTGTTCATCCCTTCTTATTCCCGCACTTCGCTTCACAAATGTACATTAATAAAGGCATTGAGCGTTACAATGCAAGCTCCTCTGCATAGCCTCGAGAATATTCAGGCATTTCACAATGAAATGGAATACATACCGAAGTCAGGTAATTAGTCTACTATACTCATAAGCACGAATCCAGCGTGCGTGAACAGTTTCGTCGAATGAATATAAGCAAAAAGCCGCGCGGGACAATGAGCGAGGTGAAAGTTTGCATATTTACAAGAAAGTTTATCGTTCGAGGGTTGGAGACATAATGAGAAAGAGAGAGAGAGAGAGAGAGAGAGGGTGAGCGCGTGCGAGGTCGCAGACGTGACCTGCGGGATGTAGGAACGCATTGAGCCTGCTCTCTCTTCAGTGGCGCCTTGTATTATAAACGTACTGTGTATAACGTGTACGGCCAATTCGATGGTATATATAACATGTATAGTAAACCAACAGTGTAGTTAGTACAGTCTATATACGAACCAGTGAACGGGGCACCACGAGAAGCGATTGTAAAGGCAAATATGTATTCGTGGGAGCTCGCTCGCGAGAGCCCCCGCGAAACAAGGGGTTTGCAAGGCACGACGCCCCACGAGGCGGTGTGCGGCGACGAGTGAACGCCGGCGACGGGTTGGCTTTATATGCGTAAAGGTTGTATATTGCCAACCAGGTACACGCCTAAGGGTCGTCGTTTCGGCGCGGGTGGCCCAACGGCGGGCGTACCGTTGTTATTGAATTATTAATTAAGCCTGTTAATTAATAAACGATAGGGAGTGGGTGACCGAGAGGGAAAGTGCGGTACGGCGAGAGGAAGAAGGCAACTCGGAAACGCCAGGTCGAGGCAACCAGCCAGACTCTGGCTTCGTAATACAGTCCGGGGTGTAAATATATATATATATATATATATATATATATATTTATACAGCAATGTTCTCTCACTTCGATCGCAACCCCTGCTGCGTTTTTATGGTCCACCGGAATGTTCTCGTGTACGGGCGCTAACACCCGATCTACACGTACAACAATTGCCTCAACCACTATCGGCGAGGAAGCGCGAGCCAGCAAACTCCCCGGACCTCGATTGTCGGGGGCCAACACGAATTTATTATCAAGTGCGGGTCGAGAGGCGTGTTATGTATGTTGCAATGCGATCTACACGACTATCATATTAATCGAAATTAACCGGTTTGACGGGCATTATTTATTCAACGTGACACGGATATCCGACAAACTCGTTTTTAAGGGCTCTTTTGTATCTTGATTTATATGCATCGCGATTCTGTGCTTCGATTACTGCATAATTAAGCTTTTTTGTTCTGTTACAGTGTAATAGATTTTTTTTTGCGTTGAACTGCAATTTGGAATCACGTTTTTTTTTTTTTTTGGCTTCCTTGTAGAGGTATCGTTGTTTCATGAAATTTGATTCTTTTAATTTTTTATATTAGCATACATGTGGGTTTGTGTGTGCGCAAAATAAAGACACGTATGATGTAAAATTGCTGTACTTCAATTTTGTTTAATTCCACATTGCACTTCTATATTAAACTTATTATCCCAGTTTATGAATAAAAAATTCCAGTTTTGTACTGTGAATTTCCAACAGTTTTTTTTTTAACAGAGCAACTATTTGCGTGCTTATACGCAATTCATTCTATTTACAGAAATATAAGCAGCCTGAACGTAGTGCGACAATGTTTAATATTCCGCGACACAGAGGTTTTTTTGTGAAAAAAAAATAATAATGATGCGTGGCGCAGCTGTTGCTCGTGGCAATATGTATGAGTGCATGTTAGGCGGTTTGCTTGGAACTTTTTTTCATTATTATTCTCGTGTCGTTGAGGGCTGGTGCTACGCTGCATCCGGTATGCGGCGATATTATTTTGCACGAATCGCGAATGTGTGTCCAAGGGCAAGTGGACGATATCAAAGTAAGACGATTAGTAAAAGGTAAATTCGTAGAAGCTAAGTAACTAAATATTGTCATGAACGTCTTGATACGACTAATTATCTTTGTGAATACATAGAAGATTGAACTAACGAGCAGCCATATTTTTGTCTGT
The DNA here is from genome assembly GCA_964016905.1 of Perithous albicinctus. Classification (NCBI taxonomy): domain Eukaryota; kingdom Metazoa; phylum Arthropoda; class Insecta; order Hymenoptera; family Ichneumonidae; genus Perithous; species Perithous albicinctus. Next base: position 16,622,520 of record OZ024690.1, on the reverse strand, counting down.
TTTATGTCAGACTTTATTTAGGCGAAATCAAAAACAAAGAAAATGCATAAAGAATTTAACTTGATGCTAAATTGCGCGAAAAACAAAATTTCAATAAAAGGCCACGATTGATTGCTGTAGTGAATATTGTATTATATAGTGTTATTCTCATAACGTCAATATACAAAAGTCTCGATGGACAACACAATACAAAAATAAAGCCCTTTTTTAACTGGTCTGATGTACATTGTTTAAAAAACCATAAGCAGTAACCAACCGTATGTGCGGTTTCCATATGAATCTACTCCAACCAACGACCGATGCCAATTGTCGATATTCAATACCTCTTGTTAACTTCCATATTAACCTCAATACTTTCAATACATTGTACTTGTGAACTAGCTGAATGAAATTCAATGCAATTTTTGGATGCTTTTAGTGCCGCATTGATTGCTAACAATTTATTGATTTTCATTTACTCACGTCTATCATAAATGTGGTGAAGTGTTTGAGGTGGGAGTCGCTAATAATTGTAATGCACACGTTTGTGGGGGCGTTATACATCGATCGGACCACCTTTTACCATGGTCATCGTCGATATAGTTGATTATTTCTTTAGTCATTCACCCCAATGGATGGAGGATACTCCATTTTTTTTTCTAATTTTTCAAACTCTCATTAAAAAAATTAAAATATCCTACTCCCATTTTTTGTCCCAAAGTGGAAAATTTTTTTCCGATTTTTTATGAGAGTTTAAATTTTTTATTTAATTTTTACGCTCTCATAAAGTATCGGAAAAAAGATTGGCTTACTTCTCGTCCATGCTCAAAATGTTCGTCTTTATGAGTAGTGTTTTAGAGATTTTTTCAGAAAAAATTAAAAATGTCCAAGTTTTTGAAAAATCGATTTTTATGTTTAATAATTAAAAATCAATGCTTCGGACGAGTTAAAGAATTTTTAAAATATATTTACGTTAAAGTATACTTCAAAATGAAAAACTTTTATGCAGGTATATTTACGATACGACTCATATCCAAGAAGATACGTGCATTCGAAAGTTTTTAAACTCAATTTTTAGAGCAGTTTTTAGAAATTCACCAGTGCGCGAAATATGCGATGAAAAATTTGGAAAAAAAATTGAGCATGCTCCATCCAATGAAGTGAATGACTAAAAAAATAATTGACTATATCGACGATGGTCGTAGGAAAAGATGGTCCGATAGTTGTATAATGCCCCCTTATATAAATTAAATACAGCGAAAAGTTTTTAAAAATACATATACTGGAAATTGGGAGTTCGTTTTTGTAATTTTTATTTATAAACCGATTAATGAAATATAACACACCAGTGTGGTATAAAATTACAATGAGCTACAAAAACACTTAAAATATTTGGGAATTTCACATGAGGCCACTGCAATTATATAAGAGTTTGGAAATTTCGTTTAAAACTACTGTGATTTTACATCATACATATATATGAGGCATTCTATATCAATTCAACCAAGAACAAAAAAAAATTCTCAAAATTTTTTTAAAAATCAGTTTCGATCGTACCAATAGATACACCAAATTCCAACTTTAAAAAAAGACCTTACCGGAATATGCTAATTTTTTCATTTTTGATTTAATCTGTAATATCCTAGAAACGATTAATCGAATCGACACCTAAAAAAATCGAAAATATGCGTTTTTTCATGGCCCACAAAAAAAACATATATATTCAGAATTTCAGGCTAATTCAAAGTAATTTCAGGCAACATTTGATGGCAAAAGCAATGAATTTTTTTTTACGGGTTAGACGTCAGATATTATCATCGGAAAAATTGCCTTAAATTCTGTAAGCGAATGACGAATTTTGAGTATTTTTTTATTTATGGGAAAATCAAGTATTCATAGGTTACAGCAGTTCGAAATTTAAAAAAAAACAGACCGATACTTTGGATATTGCCCGATTTATAGAGAACACAATCTCCGGAATGTTATAGCAGTTCAACGTCGTAATTTGGGTAGTTTGAGAAGAAATTCAGTTGAAGCTGAAGGTAAAAAATGATAATATTTGTTAAAAGAGCGATATAACCTCGTTCAAAATATTATTGAGCATTTAACGAGGAGGGCTATTATTAAATTTTATTTGCTTTATTTCTGATTTTGATTTTTTAAACATATTTCGTGATTGTCAATTTTTTTTTCAATCGATGTAAATGATTGTATGTCATTCTTACCTAACACAACGTCGTGTTGATAAATGAAAAAAAAAAACAAAAAAAAAAACGAAATATTTAATCAAAATTTTTTTCCCATGGAAATGAAGCTTTTTCTCTAAGAAAGCAAATAGCGACAAACTCAGAAAAATGTCAATCACCTTATGTATAATCATAGTGAAATTTCCCAACGAAATCCCAGAGGGGTCGCATGATTTACATAATAGGTATTTGTTTGATTGACGCGAATAATACTTCCGTTACAATAACGATGTAATCATGAAAAGAAATAATAAATTGCGGCGTGACTTGTCAAAGTTGATTCGATCAGTTAGGAAATTTTCGCCTAATCTTTCGTGCTCGCGCGTCAGCGAGAACGGATGTACAATATCCCGTTCGGTTAGGGCACGATGGTTGGTTATGGTGCGTTATGCTCGTGTTTCCTTTGGCGCGTCCTGCGCGCGGTGCGATGCCAAAAAGCTTTTTCCGCAAAGGAAATTTGAAAATTAGCTCGCACGCGACGTGCCGGTTTATCTCGTCTCAGTGTACGCCCGAGCTATTATACTGGCGTAAGGTCGTTAATCATTTTCCTTGGGGCGCGAGGATGGCGATCGTCAACAGAGGGCTGTCGTCTGATATACCCGGTGACGTGGCCCCGCATTTCTGCAGCCCCCAGCAACGTCCTCGTACTGTAACTCTCGGTATACTTGCGCTACACTTAACTGTAACGCTTTCGGGCGAGGCGGAACGAGAGAGAGAGAGAGAAAGAGAGAGTGAGAAGAAGGATGAAGTGCGAGACGAGTAGCTGTGTTGGAAAATTTCAATCAGCACCAACGCGCCTCTTCTCCGTAAGAAAATCAACCCCGGACCCGGGGGCTTATAATTGAAACAATATTTCCTCATTACCCCTTCGCGACGAAATTCGCGAAACGCAAACACAGACGGGAGTATAACGAAGACGAATAAATGATCAGAATTTGGAAGATAAATTACCGATAGTGGCGCTATCGCAAAACTACATAAAATAAGTAGTGCTAGGATGAAGATGTATGAAATTATCGATTTAACTATTCACAGCTCCCGGATAGAAATTCTGGCGGGGCCCTGTACGGGGTGCTATCGAATCCCTTGACTGCTCTGTTAGGGTACTTTCAAGGCAACCTGATGTCGCCCTGAATCGAATTATAACGGCGTGTCTAATATGTCCCTGATCAGGCTACCTGACCGAATCATTTTAAGGCTGTCCTGAGAATACACCTCAACACTTTTATTATACTTCAGAGTAATCAATATCTAAATCAAACATTAACTTCAGAAAATTACTTTAATAATGGTTCTTTATGCAATAATATTAATAATACTATTTTATTAAAAGTGAAAAAATCAAGTTGAATACGTTCACAGACAGAATTGTTTTGTAACGCTTTCGAAGAACATACTTTTGAGGGATTTCGAACCTGAAACCTACAGAAGTAGTGTACTTAACTATCTAATAAAGTCATTCCACTGTGAAAAAGTTTTTTCCGGTTTTCAAACACTTTTTTTGCTTGCTGTGGAAGCTTATAGTTAAGTGAATATACATATAATTTTGAAACTATACGTTTTTGTGTACAAAAGTGAAAGATTTGTGTAAATTCGTGAAAGCATTCAAAATCTAAAGAAGAAACTATTCGCTCTCTTTCTAAAATGTTTCAATTTATATTGGGAAAAAAATATCGTTCCTCTTGTTGGTGATTTTTGCAAGATCATTTTCTTTAATTTTCTGCAGTGAAGAACCCTAATTCTGCGTTATCATATATTATTTTTGGTCCACAAAACATGACAACGAGAAAAACACGGACATAATAGAAGTATCACAATTGCAAAAACATAACAAACGATAAATCATTGCTATGACAAGAAACATCAAGATAATTTTCGGTGACAAATTTCTTCGTACGTTGAACTCAACGTTGCGTAAAATATGGAAAAACTGTCCCCTCAAACGTTGCAAAGAAAATTGCAAAGTAGAACTTTCAATTTTTTTAAAAGTACCACCTACATACATGTGGATATAAATCGATATAATTACTGTTCAACTAGTTATTGAATTTTATTCAGCCATTTTGCTATTTCCTAATCGTGCCATTGGAAGCTTTTTATGCCAAAATGTCACAAATACTTATTGTCTGTATAGGAAGCATTTATACGTACGTGACTTTTATATTAATACTTAATACACATATACTTTAATATTGATATTTGAGTATAAATATATTTATAGTAGTGAACGTACATTTTATAGCACAGAAAATACATTCTGTTCTTAATATTGATTGATCCGGAATATCGATTAACATACGATCGGCGTGAAAATGTAAATTGTTACGAGATGATAGTTATGTGTGGCAACTCTCGTGTCCAACCACTGACTGGGAAGACGGGCTGTAAAATTAAACTTTACGGGACTATCGGCCACAGCAATTTACCCGGTTTTCAGTTCGTCGGTGTATACCTGTGTATATATGTATATATGTACTATGTATAGGTAGCTGACCCTTTACGCTTTTCCTTCCCAACACGCTTTCGAAAATGTTGGCGGTACACCACACGCCACACGCTGTCCCGACAATTTCCACGTTTACTGGTTTAATTACTCTTTTTATCTCTGGTGATTATAGTACGCAACGAATAATAGTGCATTGGTGACAAAAAGTTTAATAAAACGAATCTAGGCATTCGAACACGCGTCGGATTACATCGTAGTTAGAGTAACAATAAAAAGAACAAAAATTACGACTACTGATAAATTTACGACCAATTTTTTTTGCTTCCTCATAGAGGAAGCTTTGTTTTCCTGAATTTTTCTTTTTCGAGAGTTTCATGACAGAATAGTCAGAATGGTCTAAAACGTCCGGAAAATTTGATTAGAAAAAAATGTCTGTGCATGTGTGTCTGTGGGTGGGGGGGGGGGGGGGGGGGGGGATATGCAGATTTCCTTGTTAGCGTAATTAGTGACGGTCGTAATTTTCCATGTTAAATTTGGCATTCAAGTGAGTTGTCATATAACAACGATTGGAATTGTATTTGGTGCGAATCGGTTAAAAGGTTCAAATTTGATAGCATTTTGAACATTTTGGAAAAAGTCTTTTTACGTTATAATTTTTGTAAATTACGAGATATCGGGCTGAAATTTTGTACACAAATGGATTAACATTACATCGTAATCGGTGCAGAACTTGGCGAGAATCGATAGAGTGGTTCTAAATTTATTGCAATTTCTATTTTGTTTATTAAATGACTGCAAACACTCGAACTCTTGTAAATTCTGAAATATCTGGCTGGAATTTTCTACATGAATTCACGATTATTGATTATTAAAGGCGAATTTGGTATAAGTAACGGCCGTTGTGTTGGGGATTTTTTATTTTATTGCAAAAATACGAAAAAGATGCTGCAGCGAAAACAAAAATTTCAATAAGTTTTGGTGAATTTGGATCTAATTTGGTTCACATGTGCTTGGTGGCAGATTTACAAGGTTGTACTTTGGAGGTTTTTATGACAAAGCTGTGTTATTATTACTGTTGAATACACGGAAAGAAAAATTAGTATGGTTGGCAGAACCACAACTGTTGGGTGTCACAACCAACTACTTGGACGCCACAAACAACCGATTGGGCGTGACGCCCAATAATTGGTTCTCACGACCAATATTGTCGCTTGTAGCGTATTTAACCACGCGCTTGCGTATGAAAATTAATTATTTCTTTCCGTGTAGAATGAAATGTACAAAAAGGAATTACGACATTCACCACCAGTTGACCAGCACCGACTTAGTTTTTGCGTTTTTGGAGGACCACGGTAACAACTAAAAGGTGGATTTCTGTTTTTATTCAATTTATCTTTATGCAATCATCTGTTCGCGTTTCGCCATTTTATTTTTTTCTGTCCGCACAGCAAATATTTTACACTACCGATACATATTTACATGGCTTACAACAGACGCTGCACTTCACGGTCAATACAATACATTTTTTTTTTTCAAATCTTTTTTCTCGATTCCATTTTTTACCTGAACGTTTCCACCTTAACGGTCGCAGCCAGCAGACCAGATGAAAACGTCCAGCCATATTCAACAACGTGCACGTACATTTCCCGAGCGAGACGAATGTGTGCGGATTGGAATGCTGATGAATTAGGAGTGAGCCGAATGAAAAAGGGTTGTTGAGCTCAAGCGTGCGCCAGTCCTGCGTAGTCATCCGGTTTATAGAATCAAATTACGTTGAAAGGGTATACAAGAATGAAAGAAAAAAAAACCTCGTTTTTCTCCCGTGTGCCTGAATAAATAGAAGAATTATATTCTCTTATTTTTTGCACCATGTCGCGCATAGCTTGTGCGGTATATCATCGTTTCTCTTCGTCACACATCAATCCTAATTGTATCCATAATTAAGGAGTAAATTCACGATACCAACACGACCCCAACGCCACTAAGTTTGAAATATAAAATACAAATCTACATACCGACTAATGCGTCCAGCGTTGGGAACTTAGCTAAAGCGCCATCTGTGTACTGGTCGCCGAACGAGGAGATTTAACGGGTTGTCTAGGCACTGGCCAGCTTTCGACAATTATTTCGGAGTATGATTTCGTCCTCGAAAATCATTATGTTTCTTATCATTTTTCGGTTATTAAAAACTTCATGAGCAACAAAAACGAAATCCATTGTTGTCGATTTATTCGTGCTCTGATTGGTCGTCAGTGTTGTTAGACATACTGAGACTGGGACCAAATTCGTGTATTGAAATGATTGTTTTATGTCAAATATCAAATATGATTTTTTAGGGTTCTGAACACTAAAAAAAAGGTAGTTGTGAGAGCTGAAAAATTGGAAAAATTCCGACCACCAACCGTTATAGTTGATACAGTGCGTCAACTACGTAGTTTGTTCGAGGGACTACAAAGTAGTTGGTAGAGTACACGTAGTTAGAGTAACCAAAGCACAATGCAACCTCAGCTCACCGGTTGGTCGATACGACTAATCAGTTCCCCAAAGTCTTTGGTACAAAATTAGTTCGTTTAACCAACCGCGTTTGTTTCTGCTACTACAAGACTGAACAGTCGCACAAATCGAGTTAGGTGTCATTATCAACAATTGGAAACTTATTGGTTCGACAACTGTATCGACGAAAACACCACTAGATGGAAAAATCAATTGTTGTAGCAGTTAAATGAACACATAATTATGAGGAAAGTTGTCCAACTAGAATAATGATACAAATTGTTTTTCTAATATAGATAGTTTATTCATAGATATACAATAATGAAAATAGTTTTTATAATGCATGTTTTGCAGTGGTCCAAATAAATTAGCATATCGTCGATTGTTAATGTCGAAAGTTCAGCGCACACGGTAAAATATCGTTCATCTTGAAAACACGAAAAAATATGATTAGGATCTATACAGCGCATTTTTATGGTTACAAATCACTGGTTAGATTTTTGGCCTATCGACACCTAACATATATGCAGATAAGGTTACGAAACATAGATTTTCCGAAAAATTTCATTCACGTCTCAAAAGGGACATAACATGTATTGGTGACTATAGGAGACCCTTCGTAAATTAATAAGGAACGAGATTCTCAATACGTGTCAGATTATTAGACCTTTGGTCAAAATCTGTCCCACTTCCTGTGCAATACCTTGTCTTTAATGTTTAAGACAAAAATTCGATATTAAATATTATTAAATATAAATCAAACATTGTAAATAAATTCATTCTTACTACTTAAGTAGTGGCAATTACCATTTAAAAAAAAAATAATATTAAACCGTATAAATTTACCCCATTTGACATTGCTTGGCAACGGACATCCAATTATATTTCTCGTTAGAAAAATAGATATACTCATACACGTATGGAGTACTTAGCAGAGAAATTCATAGTATAATAAATCACTCTGTCGCTGCACATACATCTCCGGTAATATGGAGTTTTTATTGAATTCAAACAGACTCTCGTGTGCTCTCCACTGTGCAAGCTCACAATGAGCGAGACTCGTGGTAAAGGATTAACCGGCACTGCATTTTGTGAAGAGATTACTGACGTACGCACACACTGTGCATATAGTAATTGGGGCACTCTCGAATATTATGACGTACATAAAACGTATATTTATACATCAAGAGACTGGATTTTCGAAAAATTCAAGCATCGATTGATCTCGTAGGAAATCTTGGTGAGGATTGAAATATCCATGAAAGTTATCATGACTGGTTATGATACCAATCAAATCGATACGTCTATTAGAAAAAAAAAAAGATTTATTCAATCGTGCATTTTGGTGCCATTTTTTTTGTTCGGTTAATTTTTCCCGTTAATATTATTAAAAAAGATTCTATAACGTTTTCGCAACAATCATAACATTCTATGTATTGGTGTCCACGACGGTAGTCAGGAGAGCGTGACTATACGTGCCGCTTCTACTCTTCTATATATGAGGCATTCTCCGTCAACTCATTAGACACTTTTTATCTCTAATATATTTATCATAATTAACCAGATTTAAGAACTCAAGAATATTTTGTATTTATTTTTATTAGGTTTGGTATTCCATATTTTTTAAAAAGACTATATTTGTTAAAAATAAACATATCTCTTCTTCAAGAAAAAAAATCCAGATAATTTTATTGAACAATTGTTTTTTACCCACGAATGTAAGGATTATTTTTTCTTTCAAGAAAATCCACTTTTATTTAGTTAAAAAAATATCAGAATCTTGAGGCGCATGTATGAATATCATTTAAAACATCACCAAACTCGAACCGAATGAGGTTCCGGAGAAAGAAATTTAAACTCATGCGAAATATTATGGTCCTGGTAACGACTATCTTGCTGAACACTTTTTTTTAATCTCGAGTCTGCAAAAATATACGATTTAAATGATAAATAACGTATAACTTCTCGTCATTAAAACATTTGATGCTGATATGCTGGGAGCTTGGGAATCAATCATAACATTTCATATGATTTAATTTTTTTCCACCCATTTTATTTCTCTAGTGATTTTTTCATGGAATCCTCACATAAGTTTAAGCATGTCTTCAACTTCACAGCAAAAGAAAAGTGGCATTTTTTCGAAAAAACAAACATTTTTTTGGTGAGAAACCAATGTCATCATTGATCTTCAACATTTATGATGGGACATTTTTTTCTGACTTACTTTTTCGAGATACCTTTATTAGAAAAAAAACAGCATATTCTAAGACATTAAATTTACAAATCTAAATAAATTCACTAATAGTTCTCAAACCCCTTAATTATGATAAATATCAGACGGTAGGGAAAAAATGGGCTGAATTGATATAGAATGCCTTATACGTATCTTTTATGTAAATAAGACTAAAGAAAATTGATTGGCGAAGTACGTAACATGCATTGTGCAATAAGTATGATATGTATATTTAAAAAAAAATATATCAGTATTTGTCCACCCACTAGTGATTGGTATATGAGGGCCATCGGATAGAAAGAGATACATCGACGCGTTATCGAATAAAAATAGGCTTTTTCTTATAAAGCCTGTGCATCATCTGTTTTATATATGGAGCATTCCATACCAATTCAACATGGGTCTGACTCCCAACCTCTCGGATTAGATCCACAGTTTTTTACGTTTTTGCTCCAACTATAAAGGTCAACGAGAATTTTTATTAGATTGAAAAAATAATTATTTGATATACTTATCATTATTGCAAACTAACAATCGTTCGACGTAATTTAAAAATCTGAGAAAATTCTCAAAAATCCTGTATCAGATATAAATATTTTAAAGCTTCGACCCAAGGTGGGCCGAACTTCGCTTCTTTTTTTAATTTTTTTCAAAAAGAATTTAAATAAAATAAGATGCGTACGTCAGTCCACTCCAGGCTGCTTGAACATTTTTATAGTTTTGAGCATTTTTTTACTTCACGAAATGATGATGTAGTTGTCGTAAAAGAAACTTTTTGATTTTTTATGGTGTCAGAAAAATCTTTAAAAAGTTCTTTAAAATCCTGACTTACATATAGAAATGTTATATATAGAAATTTTTTCAATTATCTTTTAGAAAAAAAAAATTTGAAAAAAAATCAAAGCGAGGTCCAGCCCTCTTTGGGTAAAAATACTGATATTTAATTCAGAATTGTTCACATTTTTAAATGACGTTTATCAGTTGACGTCAATGACGCTGGTTTTAAATAATCCCAAGTATATCAAACGATGAAAAAAAAACAAATAAAAATTCTGGTTGCCTCTCAGAGTTGTATAACTTAAAAAATCGTGGATGAAATCCAAGAGGTCAAGAGAGCTGACCCTGGTCGTATTGGTATGGAATGCCCCATACATATATGCCATAGAGGGTGCGGTACCGATGAGCGTATGGGGTGCAGAGAACCCTCCTTCGACGATTTCCGTGGTCCCGATAGAATTCGAGGGTTCATCGCGACCAGCTTTGACTGTTAGGCTCCTACAGCTAAATGTATATACCGCAACGCTGATGCTCGTGTACAACGCCGCGATCCTAGCAACCCCTAAAACGGAGCGACCCTCTCCGGGGAAATTTTAAAACCCCCTCCCTCTCATCCTCTCGACTCGTGGACCCACGAGAACTGTTTCTATATAGCTCGAATCTTCGGCTACACTCAACGCTGACACCCCCTCTGAATACTGATTCTAAAGTGCGATTCCGGGGCGGCGCGTACCGGCGTTTATATTCGCGCGAAAAACTGCTGCTGTTACTTACAGACATCTTGCAGAGGTGACCACGTGCTGCACGTGCCGGTTCTCGTCACTTCCATTTCTCTTGCTCCGAAAATAACACCCGGGACATTAAGTACTTGGAGTGAAAAGAGATCCAGGAAGAGATCCAGGGTCACTTCTGCGAAGAGAAAGATTGGAGAACCGAGCACCAACTATTTCCGTGCAAAAAAAAAATGATCCTGATGGATCTCTGATGGATCTATAAAAGATGTATTGATGCAGTCCCTCTAAAAGTACAGCTCATTAAATGATTCTGTATACTTCTGGCGGACTTGTTCAAATCGCACAATTTAAGTACTTTGGCACAAAAATCTGAATTTTTTTTTTCATCATCAGAAAACTTCTTTTATGAGGAAGTTATATTGCAAACGTTTAAGGACAAAAATATTTTGTAAAAACTACAATAATTTTATTTCTGTTTTTACTGTATATGGAATTATGAAATTTCATTAAAAACGACCACTTGTAGAGCTTAGGCAGCACCGATGGACCAAATTGGATTTACAGGGTCTTATTCTATTTGAACTTTGTTCGGTCAGAGCAGCGGAATTTCTATTTGAAGTTCTTACACAGCAGATACACTTTTGTAGGAAATGTTTCTTTACGCAGTAAACTTTTTACTAAATTTCCTTGGTAAGTTCTGTGTAGAAACTTCAAATGGAAATTCTTATACTCGGTCGGAACAGACTCGTCTTAAGGAGAAAAAGGAGATCTTGCAGAGTCAACGTTATCCATAGGTGGAACCTGAACTCTCCACGACATGTTGAAAGTGGCAAAAAATATTTGTTCCATTGAACAAGGCTACAAATAGATTCACTTATGAAAATGTCTTATTTCCATGTACTTTGCAAATGTTAATTTTTTTTTTATTCATATGATTTCATATGTTCTGTTGCAACACAATTATATTTTAATGATTCAGAAAATCATGAGCATTTTTGTTCAATTTTTCTTCAAGATATTAATGTATCAATTTCAGTGTGTTTTGGCTAGTTTTATTTCTGAAAGGTGCTCAAATTGATGTTGCAAATTGATATTTTTAATAGTGTTGACCCCTAAATTAATTATTGCAATTAAACCAACTTGCTATACTTTTTTTTTTACCGATTAACACTAAAATATATAAACAGCGGATTTGCAAAACGCCTTTCGAAAAACAGAATGAGCAAACCACAATGAAAATCTATAAATAGGTACTTACTATTTTAAAAAAGAAAAAAAGCACCCACACACATACGCACTCAAAAGAACCTCGACTACATACATGAACGATAATCAATTCATCTTTACTTATATTCAATGCACATAATTCAGCAGAAACTATTACAAAAATGTAGCTCTTATTTGAATAGTTTGAATCGCTTCCGACTCCCTCAATCGGCGTTCACCCTGAATTCCCTTCTAAAACATGGAGCAGTCAGTAGAGAATTGCCACAGGCACAAAAAAAAAGTTAAATCCCATGTCTACTTCGACAAATCCCTCCACCGTCAGCTTCTCCGCATGCACCGAGGCTTGGAGCTAGAGTTACCTTGAAAAATTAATCGTCGTCTCATCCTCTCCTCGCGTCTCGCAGAAAAGAAGAAGTTTGGGATAGGCTCGCCGTTCAGCGTGCCAAGTAATTCCCTAAATTGTAACGAACGAGCCAGCATTAAAATTAATTACAGGGGCGTGACAGCAGGAGGGGTGGGGGCTTTTGCGCGTATACTCCGCCACAGCAGATCAAGGGGGTTGAGATGTCGGTTAGGTGCGGTTGACGTAGGGTGGCCGAGAAGCTCGGCAGAGAAAGAGGGCCGATGTACACGGAGGCAATAACGCAAACAGACACGCTATAATCCGAGAACCCCTCGTTAGCCAGTCGCCTTGTTGGTCGCGACGCAACAGCGACACCCCAGACCACATTGGCGAACCCAGCGCGTATATAAATGTAGTCGTTGACGTCGACAGGTCGGACAAAGTGTACTTTTGTCCATTGTCAGGGCTTTTCCAAAAGAAAAATAAAAAACTTTACTCCAGGCTCAAAGTAGCACAATGAATATAGTTTGGCAAATTAAAACATTTAACACTCAGTATAAGAAGGATGGAAACGTTGAGCATTGTACATTATTCGCTCGTTATTTTCTATTATTCATAGAGCCATACCCCTGTGAGCAAATGTGTGTTGCTGTTAAAAATGTAAACTAGTCATTGAATGTTTAGATGTAAATTCGTAACTAGTAATCGAAAAAACTCCTGAGTATACTGAGGTTTTGTCCTAATAAAGTAAGTAGTGGCATTTTGGTTTGGTTTGACATACATTTTATTACTAAATTTTTAGTTCATACTCACGAAACTTTTTGCATTTTTTGTCTACCATACTTAATAAGCCGTTTAGAATTTTGAAATTTTTAATTTTGTATGTACATCTTTTTTTTTACTTCCTCATAGAAGAAGCTTTGATTACATGCATTTTTTTTCGAAATCGAAAAAATTGGCTTAGAAAAAATGTCAGGGCCATAAAAATTCAGTCTCCTTTTACGCAGTATCCGTTAGAGCGATCGGATTGAAATTTCGCACGCAAGTGTATTATCCATCTTTGAATGTTGCGATATATTTGACAAAATATATGCGGCCATTCAGATTATATCATATAATCTTGAATTTTTTTCTGCAATTTTATGTAATTTTGAATTTCTGAATTCTGAATTCCTAAACAAAATGACATGACAGTCTCGAAAGAAAAAATGTTCACGAAGAGAAAGCTTTATGAGGGAGCAAAAACATTAAAGGAAGAATATAAATTTATTCTAGTAGTCGAGACAAATATTAGTAATATCTTTAACAAGCCTTTGCGATAATGTAAAAAAGACAAATGTATCTATACTATAGTGGGCACAAAAAATCATTGCAGTTGATGTGACATAAAATAAAATACATATATATATATATAAGGAAACCTGGGGCGACGATAAAATGAATAATAGAATTATTGAAAGCCTGAAAACGATTTATTGTCCAAGAAAAATCGATTTTCTCATTATTCCTCAACGTGGAATTTGAATATTCTCTTAAATTCGATTTTCTCGATATATTTATTTTATCTCCTACTTGAATACATCGGTGGATGCGTTCAATATCCATCATATATATATAGGTGACCCAGAGCAGACTAAGCATATGACGAAAACGACGACGACGAGACTGCATGAATATTTTTGTCGCGTGTAATTCTCGTTATTCAAAATTAATATATCGCCTAGAGACGTGACTGGAATATAGTATATGCAACCTGTATGTAGCGTGCAGCACGTATATATAGTATATACAATATACGTACCAAAGAGAATGGAATCCATGGAAACTGACAGAAAATGGTAAATTACGACGATAACGTAAAAAAATAAAGAATAATAAAAACAAAATGCTACAGAAAAAGTGGGATGGATGAAAAAATTGACGGATGCATAAAAAAATATGATGCACGAGGATTAATAGCGTTGAGAAGAATATTCCTGACGTTGATCTTTATCAAGAAAACCATATTGTAAAAATTGCGGTGATAAATTTAACACCACAGAAATAGAACTATTGGGTCTACATAGTGCTGTTGTAATTAACGCTAATCGGTGTTCATTTGTAGTATCTCCGTTCGAATAGTAGAAATCAACACCACTCTGTATACTCCCAATAGATCCATTCCTTTGGTGTAAAATTGAACATCCCATTTTTTTTGCCATGCAAGTGCTGTAGATCCCATAGACGAGGTCATAGTTGGGTCAGGGAAAAAGAGAATGAGAGCTTGGGTCAATCCAGGGGATGAAACTATCTCGCTATGCTGGAAACGCTCGGAGGGCGATGGCAATGAGAGGGGGATAAATGGTCGATAGGGCTAGCTGCTAACTTCGATTAGGAATGCCGTGGTAGCCTCTGCCAATCACCGTGAAGTCGTCGGTGGCATACCAATTTCCTATTATCGGTAGATATGTATAGCAGTAACATACAGGTTAGTTCACGTCGACCTATAAACGGAGAACAGGGCTAAATTGGATAGCCCGGGTTAAAATGACGCGACTGTTGGATGATTGGAATATTTATTACATTTTTTTGTGTTCCCTTTTTTTTTAAATATTCCATTAACCCAACATATCGTTCGACGCCATTTAAAAATCTGAAGAAATCCTGTAAAATTCTGTTTTTTCTTTTTAACTTGAAAAAAAAATTAGGAACGCAAGTCAGTGCACTGTGGGCTGTTGCCTGAACATTTTTATCTATAAGTCAGGATTTCAGACAATTTTTTTTTTTCAGATTTTTTCTGAGACCATTACAGAGTGCTTTTGTGAGCATGACATCATTTTTTTTAATTAAAAAAAAATTGCTCTCGAAAATTGGCTGCCAAACTAACGCTAGACCTTTGATAATATCTAACTCTGTCAGTATCATCCCCTCTTTTTCATCGTATTCTTTAGCTCTCTTTCTGATAGGTCATTCTCAGCTCCTGTTCTCCCTTTTTCATCGTTTTTTTTTTCAATTCTGTCCTTCGCTAACGTGCTTCCTCTTGGCTCTCGGCAAGGTTAGCCCGTGGCTTTGCACACAAGTCGGCTGTGTGTAAGCGAGAGAATGGGGCAGAGTAGACCGAGGAGCACGAGCTCGTTCCTCCGCATCGCGAATATATCGTCGCCCGGAGCCACCCTTATCTCTTACGGGGTCTTGGTGCTCGCGAAAACAATCGATGATATATTACTCCCGTTGGTATATTACGTGGCTGGCGCGAGGAGGCATTCGCGGCTGGCTTCTCGAGTTCTTGGTTTCTATGTGCGATAGGTATACAGGATGTCAGGTATAAGATGTATATATATATGGATCATTCTATGCGTAATCGATCTAGACCTGACTCTCAACTTCTTCAACTCTTTTATCCATGATTTTTTATTTTACTTTTTCAACTTTAAAAGGCACACAGATGTTTTATCAGCCATAGCTTGAACATATGAAAAAATTGTCAAAAATCTCGTACTCAATATTTTTAAGCCTTGACCCAACACAGTTAGTTGGTGAAGCTTCTATTTTTATTGTTTTATTTTGAGAATACAAAATTGAATAAATTATTACATTTTTATATGTTATATTTAATTTTCTTTTGAGATTTGTTCAAAGCAATTTTCTTTCTTGATTTAAATAGATAAATTTAAATACGAAAAGCATTTATTAAAATATGAAAATAAATTCTCAACATTTGTAGTACGGATATTGTTATTTTGGGAAGTTTTGATATAATCACGATTATTTAAAACCGGTTTGTCGAAATTTATTAATTTCCGCTTTTTGTTAGTCATTTTTTTTACAAAACAAAAAGATACTTGAACATCAGTGAATTCGAAGTGCTCTGGGAAATAATGCTACAAATGTTTCCATTTTTTTTTTCAATCTTTCAGTTTTTTAAAATATCTGATACGAGATTCTTCATAATTTTTTCTATACTTTTAATTATGTCTAACTATATGTTACTTTAAAAATAAATCTGAAAAAGAAACGTAAATGACTTTCTAAATTTGGAAGAATAATATAACGAATCGTAGACAATATAATCAACATCCAGCACCTTTAAAAAATATGAAGACGTCGATTTTGAAGAAAATCAATTGTGCTTATCAAAGTTAATGTCCTATTTTCATGTTAAAAGAAACCATAATTTTTTCACATGAAAACAGATAAAAACTGTTTTTTACATCTAATATACATACTCAATAAAAGCTTCATATATTTTCTTAAATATTTAGTAAGCGGCTAGATTTATTTGGCGTGAAATACCATGTACACACTCCTATGTATAGTTGATTCCTGTGAGAAATCGCAAAACTGGAACATTCGAGATTCAACGAATGTCTTGGAAGGAGAAGCACACTATAGGATAGAGAGATCGAAAAGTGGATATGTACTCTGAAACTAGAGAGCCTCGCGACTTCTTCAAATCTCTTCTGTTTGATCGTAGATCATAGAGCAAAATATGTGTGCCTCACCTGGACTGGAATCTAGGACTTTGACTCCAGTCGACCGTATACTCTATACACAGAGCTTGGTCAGTTTACCCTTAAGATGAAATATTCCCTAAGAGCGCTCAACTCCAGCCTTTCTGTCGTCCTTTTAGAAGATGCGACGCGAGGAATTGCCATCTTTTCAGTTCAGAATCAATCTCTCACTGGCACTTTAAAGAAAAAAGACGAAAAACAAGCCATAATTGAATGTCACAACCATACAATTTTTGTATAGTGTTTAATTAATAGCAAAGAGTCACCGAATAATCAGCACAATTAAAAATCTTTTGAAAAAAGATAGTGTTCTATCGCGAACCAGGTTTTGTAACTTTTCAAATGAGCGCACAATTAAAAATTGATTAATTAATTCGTAACTCAATAAATAAAGACATCATACGTTCTATAGGATGATCTATATTGTACTTAATATATTTTAAATGGTAATATTTTTTTAATGCATCATTCCTCTACATCTTATATATTATATTAAGCAAAACTCAAAAGGACAATTGCTATAAACATTTTAGTGAAGGATTCAATGCATTTCATGCAAAAAGTGTTTTATTTTATTTTTTTTAAATCCCATATCTTAAATTTTTTGCAGAAGTATGCTGATCACGTGAAAGAATCCCCAAGTCCGAATATAAAAAGTTGTAGGAGATTTATTTTTTTTAATGCAAGGTACTCAAAATAATGTCCTACTAAAATGTTTTATATTCGAATCTGAAGATTTTTATCCATGATTAGAACAATGGAGGGAATGAGATTTTTTTCAAATAACGTTTCTGGTAGATTATTACATGCTCGTAACGTTCGTGAATCATGCACGTAGACATTTATTAATATAAGTTATTGCGAATGTACACTGTTAAAAATTTCAGTTTAAAAACTCATAAAATGTAGGCGAAGTTTTATGCACATATAGTATATAAAATTTACACTGTGGTATTGAAAATTTTTGGAAAAAAGTATAAAATTTAATTTTCTCTTGTATATCAAAACGGTCCATAAAACACATTTAAAAAAAAAAAGTTTTCAATTAAAGTCTCAATTATAATTGCATCGTGTAGAAAATAGTCCTCATTTGCTTTTGTACTATGAAACGCCATGTTTACCTTAAAAATTCTCTAACACTGCTATAATATAAATATTCTTCAAGAATTTTGGAAATTTCAGTAACAGATATATATAATTTTACGAATGTATGGATAAAATTTAATTCTGTTATTTATTTTCCATTGCATTATGTTTAAAATCCAAAATCGTGAACACGATTTGAAAATGATATGCAAATATTGCAAACCTTTAGTAAATCCAGTAACAGAATTGAAAATAATTTTCTACAGTTGCTTTTGCGGTTATAAAAATATTTTAATTCAATTTCGATAGAGTTACATTAAAATTGCAATAATGGCTATGAATTGCTTTTACCATTACGACACACAATATTTTAGTACACAGATATTGAAATTTTGAAAAAACTTTCAATACAATTATATTAAAATTACAAAAAATGTTACAAAAAAGATTACTGATTGCTTTTACCCTCACAAGGAACATTATTTTCATATACGAGTGCATTAATTTTCAATGTCATCATCGGTTATTTTGATATACAGCTGCATGACATGCAATTGCATTTAAGATTATATTATTAAAATTCAAATGCAATGTACATGAATTCAAATTCGATACACCTAGGTTGTACATTTCATATGACTTTGTATATTAAACATATAAATTTCATAATATTTATTTTAACAGTCTATATCTCGATAGATTGAAACTTAACGGTTCGAAGAACGAAAAGAAAGTGTCACAAGATAGCCCGGTCTTACCTATACTTGAATCTTGAGAGACCCGACTCAGCCTTAGATGCATGTTAAGGCTTTCTCGCGACCGATGAAAAACCCCCATGCCTCTTCGAAGTGGAGAGCGAAGAGCGCAGCTAGGCGACCCTCGTGTGCCGGAGACTCTCGTTGCTCAATCATTCATAAAATGCGCGTTTTAAAGGAATCCTCCTACCGCCGCGACCCACGAACGGAATTAAATATTCAACGGGCCAGCGAACATAGCGTCCCCTTGGTCCCCGCAGACTTCTTTACTTAGCCCCGCTGCAGAAGCAAGCAATACGTTTACTACATAGCGCACTGGAGCACGACGAAGCAGCCACAGTATGCTTTCACGCCGTATAGAATAGTGCCAACACTCTACCACGCTTCTACCGGGTCGCCAGCACCACTCGCGATCCTCACGAACCCAATGTTCGTTCTTCTTTCCATACTCTCCCAAGATCAGCCTTTATCCTGGTCTTTTTTTATCCACTCTAGTACAGAGAATCACAATAAAAAATGTATTGTCAAAATTAGAAATGTGTTACGCCTTTTTTTTTTAACTTTACAAATTTGTTCGTAAGTACAATGTGTAAATGGGAAAGTTGCTTTTGCTGGGTATCAAATAACGCTTTAAGGTGGGTGTCGGATTTACCAGCGAGAATTACATAAACAAGACAACATAGAACGCGGTGAAAAAAAAAGAGATGGAAAGTAGAGACTTGCACTTTGCTTCCTCATTATTTTCTATTTTTCACGAAGTGACCGAAGAGGTTATTAAATAATTTTTAACTTCGCGTAGAGGAAGCTACGTGACAAATGGGAAATGGTGAGGGAAGCAATGCGCACAATTGTACTTTGCATCCTTGTTTTGAAAGTATTGTAGAAACTGAAGCTTACCGAAATTTGAGTGATAAGGAAATTTAACAAAATCAAAGAGGACTCTAAAATTTCATTGGTTCAGTATATTTTTATAAAAATTGTAACCAAAAACGAGAGCTAAGTGTGTAATTTGATGCGATAAGATTTAGATGAATTGCTTTAAGTAATTCACAATATACGCGGGTCTTTTATTTTTCAAGCTACAGAAATCTTGAAAAAAATTCAATGTTCTATACAATTTGAACGTCTTCAATGAGATTTTTTCCGGTTTTTACATCGAACATCCCTTGCCATTTTTTTTATTTTCGATTAAGGTTCAGGTTCTCCAGCGCTAATTAATAAAGTCGAAAGTTTGAATAAATGATTAATATAAAGTAATTTTCGGAACAAATATAAGCAAGTAGAATGAGTTCCAACGTAACAGGAAGTTAGAATTCTGGAGAATACAAAAGTCTTCAAAAATCTATTACATTTTGCTCAAACATCTAATTTGAACTACTTATTTAAATCCCATAAAAAAAAAATCATGACTAAATGATCACATTCGATTACTTTGGTTTTATATAAATGAGATCAATTAATTTCAAGTATCATTTTGATTTTTCATTTTTTGAGTTCATTTCAATTATCATTTTCGGGATAATCATTTGAAAATGTTGGCACAAACCTCTCTAATATTTTCATCATCAGAAGACTGAAGTTTTATGACCATCCGCAGAAACCGTAAAACAGAGCAAAATAATTCACTCCGGAGCATAGAAAAGTTGCCAATTACGTTCCCCTTTACATGTTGATGCCGACGGAGCAGTCTCTTGTATATAGCGTAGTGGATGAATGCCGATGTTGTGCGGTGATTCTCCCTCGTCTCATGAAGGTATGTAGGACGAGAGTTACATAGAAGAAAAGGGGTTGGCTTTCTCACCACCCAGCTCGACTCCTGTTTATATTTAATGTTGCTCTTCCTGGTTCCGGATGTGCCAAGCCTGAGCTGCGTGTCCTCATTTTCCACCAGAAGAACCCCTTCGCCATCTCTTTATCCCCCCCTCGCAACCTCATCCCATCTGCTATCCAACACTTTTATCAAGACCGACAATCTTGGGCGACCGGAGATTACTCCTACCTCGACGTTAATTTGTCAAATTTAATGTTGAAATCAAAAGAAACCGAGTTTTCAAACTTTCGTTACTATATCCGCCGTGCAAGCTTGCACATCCAACATCATATTTTCCAACGTTTCACGACTGTTTTCCTATTTCAATTCATTCGGATGACGACGAAAGCGTTTGATACGACAGGAACGAAATAAAATAACAAAGTATTTTATAAGATCCCAGATCCATCTCACTCGCCCTCCTTGTGAATCTCTAATGAGCCGAAATGCCTTTTCATATACTTCTTTTTTTTTCACTCAGGATTACGAGAGCTATATTTCTTTATGTATGCTGATGCTCGTTTTTACGATGCTTTTGCAACTCCGGCATTTCGCCATGTTGGATAAAAAGCTCTTTCAATATCAATATACCACTTTATCACCGTCTTGTAAGCCACCGAAGACCATTGACCCGTGAATTCGTGGGCGAAATCTTCGAGAAGCTTTTCAGCTTGCCGAAAAAAAAAAAGAAAGAAAGAAAGACCAACTTTTCCGGCTATATTCACGGACTTCGCGCTGAGCTCAACAGGAAACGTCTCGAGAGGAGAATAAGATGGAGGTAGAGCTGTGCCGAGATACGCGACCTTAATTATAATCCGTTCGCAAGAAGGACTCACCAGGGAACGTCGCCTGAAGGAGATGCGAAAGGATGGGAAGTAAAGAAAACGGAAAAATAAGGAAACAAGAGAATCTTCCAATATCGAATATTTTGTCGAGGCCCAATGAGAACGATGGTGGAACCAAGAAGATAGAGCGCGAGAGAGAACTACTAAGTGCTCCAGCATAATATCCCTATCTACGTGAAACACGCGAGATGGTAGGAAGGCTCCCCTGGTGGTACCCACAAGATGGGGGATGAGGCTCTTCATGAACCAGAGGCGAAGCTTGAGGGTAAGATATCTAGTGCGGTAGAGGCATACACCTCTCGTTGCATTCCAGGTATCGATCCTAAGGATCGTAAGGCTTTACGACAAACTCAGAAGGGTGTCCCGCAAGGAGAAAAATACGCGAGGACATAAACGGGGTTATACGCGAAGGTAAACGGCTGTACGTACTTTATGTCCTTAAAAGCAACCTCTTATCCCACGAGTGTGTCCTGTAATGCCGAGGACGAAAGGTGAACGAGGCAAAGGAAGAAGAAGAGGAAGCAACGACAACTTATATGCTCCTAAGAGCATCGACCAACGAATTCTCTTGGGTCTTCGGGGACAGTCAAGACCATACAGCAGACATCGAGTTTGGTAACCATTCTGCTCGTGACATTTGTCACCGCACTTAAAGTCACCGAGACGATTCCTTCATCTTATTCCAATTAAGCGCAGGATATACGTATCTACTCCTACGGGGATGTAACTTCTGTTGAGTGATGAAAGTCTTGCCTCCAGAGAGACTTTGCTTGATTAAACAATACAGTATGTATGACGTTGTAAAACCGTGCCGGTTAATGCAGCTGTGGTAAAGAGTATACGTTCGTACGGTTATCAGAAAGACTCTTTTCGTAAACATAGAGATATACGAAGGCAGATTGTGATGTACACTCAAAAATTTGGAAATTATACAATACGTTCTGTAAACGCGTTTCTATGACGATGTATTTGTGTTACAAAGGTTACAATTAAAAGAACTAAGACAATTAAGACAACGAATTTAAATAATTTCCTACTTATTTGTTAAATATTCCTGAAAATATATATCTGACTCTGAAATAATATTTCTGGTTTATAGAAATCGTTTTCTTCACGTTTTTCCTTCTCAGAAAGGGAACTTTCTTTTTAATTAATTTGTTGTTGTTGTGAATTTCATGTCAGGATACTGCAAACAGTGTTAGACGTTCAGGAAAGTGGATTTATGTAGTTTACAATTTTGTGAAAAATATAGTATAGATTAACGTTCATTGACGCTTCGAATTACACTTAGGGGAAATTAATAAACGCGTTTGGATTTTGTGAGTTTAAAAATTTTTCTAAAATAATGCACGTAAACTGTGATAATTAAGTTTCATATATTCTACAGAAACGAACTACTATTAAAGCACATTGCGTCCTCGTTAATTTCCATTTTTCATACAGCTTCCTTTGCGAATTAGCCAATATTGGAAAACATACCTTCTCATAAACGAGGCTTTGTATAAATTGAAAAATAAAGGTAAAGAAATGAACATTTTCTTTTAAATCTAACATTGTTTCCAAGCTCAATGAGAAGTATAATGTAGTACAGAGATATAACAGTACATTATGATACGAGTGTGATCAAACTTTTTCTTGACGAGTGTGATCTTGCAGCACGAGCCGATGGAGAGTGTTGCAATCACACGACATCATAATAAGTTTCTCGCACGAGTTTCGGATACAACTTTATCCCACTTCTCGCACCGTATGGCATAAATATTTTAAAATTATAATGATGAAAGAAAATAAAATAATCATGTTTAAGCGACATTATTTTTCTCATACAATGTACGACAGGGGAATCGTTGCTTCTAAAAACTTTTATACTCAATGTTCAAAGAATCTCATGCATTACCTTTTTCTGGATTATATTGAAACCTGACAGAGACCTTCACATAGTATCCACAATTTGAATTACTGGATTTTTTAGATTGAATAAGTTACTTTGAGAGTATCCAGATATAATTTTTAAAAATGTAGTACGAAAAATATATTTCTATGTCAAATATTGAAAGTCCATTATTACAAATTGTAGAATTGAAATTAAACCCTCAAGCAATTGAGCTCTTGATGGCTCAGTATAACAAGATGCATTGTTAGAAAACGAATTTTTTTAAATCCACGACTAGACATTTTTCCTAAGACTTCATAAAGTGTTTAACAAACTTCACATATTTCAAGAAATAACATCCCGAAAAGAATTTGCAAGTCTTGTGGAAACAGCTTGAACAGGATGGAAAGTTCAAAGTTCAAAAGCCTCTAACAGTCTGTCCGAATGGAAAATGCTCTGTTTTCACGGATGAATCCAACGGACAAGGATATAGGAGATGAGCACCCGTTAAACCGAACAGTACGGATATTAATAAACGATTACGTAGTTATATGGAAATCAAAACTTGATTGGATGATCCGATGTATCATGCTTATATGGATAGTTTAATCGTGTTTGTCTTGAGATAGATTGGAGTCTCTCGAGGTAAGGACCTCCGGTCTGGCTCTCCGTTGAATATAGACGCTCGATGTATATACAGGTATGATGCGCGTTGGCGTAGGCTATCATCGTGTAGGAGATATATCGAGCTCGCCTCTATTAGCAAGACCACTTTGCGTGTCTAGGCACCGTAACATCCCCCGGGGCTTCGAGGAGGTGGAAGTGGCAGCGTGCCGCGGCTATGACCATAACTTATCTGCGCGTTGATTGGTGGCCGTCGAGACACGAGGATATATCTGGTATATTCCTATTCCCCTTCCGGTTGTCCGAAGTATGGACAGTGAAACGCCAAACTGTGGACGCTTGATGGGGAAATGTGACGTTGAGTACCAATTTGCTTTTTTCCCCTCCTCTAAATAGTAATAAGAAATATTCGTGCGGAAAAAAATGACGTCTTGAGTTGGTTGTCACCCTTAACAGAGTTGTCAGTCTCGAGGGAACGCTCTATATCTATAGGAAGTATGTCATTGCCGAACGGAGAGAGTGATTCGGTTCAATATTTCTCTATTTCAACATTAACACGGACACTCGCAGATACTCACAATGTCGCTCACAAGTGCTCACGGACAAACACAGACATTCACAGACACTCAGAAATATACTCACTGACATTTACACAAACACTCCGACACTCACAGACAACCACGCACACTCACACAAACACTCACGAAAAATGATCTATAATTCTTTTCCCTACAACTATACATCTAATTTACAGCAAATATTTACACATTTATCGTGCTATTATGTATGAAAAAGAAATGTAGAAGATGTAGATTAGATCATGGTTTGAAGAGTCGTAAGAAAAAAAAAATCAACGGCTTCTGTAAGTGACAGTAAAAACAGGGAGGTGGTTAATTGCTTTGTGTTTCCTTCCTTATTAGATTAAGCTCCTATCGTTAAGTGGTTGCGTGGCGAACAGGTAAGACGTAGACATCAACGCGTGGGCCATAGTACTGTAGTTATATCATCCCCGTATAAAACGTCGGGTAAGAAAGAAGTGGGCATGGGAGACAAGCACAGAAAGACCGCTCACAAAAGATAGAGAAGGCAAAAGGGAGCGTTGAAGTAGTAGTAAAGCACCGTTGGACACGCGACTCTCTTCCTGCGCCCAGCCGTAGGAGTGTCTTTAAGGCTCTCCGTCATGCAACCACCATTTACCCTCGTAGAGTAGTAAAAGTACGCCTTGGGTACTATCTATGCTATAGGCCACAAAAAAAAAATTATTTCCTCCGGACTTTTCGATATTGGTATACACGCTACCTGACGCATTTGGTGGTGCTTAACAAAACCTTTTCTTTTCTTCAAAATTATGACATAAATCGATCCATAATTCCATAAAAAAGTTCTTTACGTGCCTTTTAACACGATTTTTATTTTTCGTATCTTCCCTCTTTTTTTTTTAACTATTTGCTGGTCGATAGGTTATTACAAAATTACCTTAAGAGTCTTACTTAGTTTACACAATTTTTTATTCGATTTTTTTTTTCATCGTTAGATTAATCGGAATCACAGTAACTCTACAGTTTAAATTATTATGGTGATGTCACCAATACTTGTACTTTTTTTTACATGCGAATGCAGTAAGATTCTATTTTTAAAATAGCCTATTCACTCACAGTTTTGTTGTACATATGATTTTAATAGGTTAGTGATTTTATATGATTTCAGGCTATTCCTGCGATTTCAACATATTACAATGATTCGAAACATATGATTGCAATTTTATTTTGATCAAATGAAAATCAGGACCCGGAATAATATGCACTCCACCAACTTACGGAGTGTGTATATATATATATATATATATATTTTTTTTTTACAAAAACATGTTCTGGCAGCCAACTTTTTAAGTGTTTTTTTTTTTTCATGCGATTATTAATTTATAAAAATACTTCCATACTTTCCTTATTGTAGCATTTGCGATTTAACTTATTTGAGTCCTTTCCTTCAACAATAAAAAAAGTGGCATAGTAGAACTTTGCACATTGATAAAATTTGATTTCCTCATAGAGGCAGCTAAGTGGACTATATGTATTTATCATATACTGTTATGCAAAGCAATCTTTCCACATAGTATTCAAAATTCGATAATCCTGTTTGACCAATGTGTAAAGTGTCAAGTTATTTATGTGAATATGTGGGAAATTGTTGCATGTAGAAAAAATGTATAAGTTCATATTTTAATGTAAAGTTCTCTAAAATATGAATGTTGTATCCTCAGTAAATTCAACTTCAAGTATCGACACATTCTATTAAGGATTTATGCAAAATTTTAGATCAGTTGCTTAAACCATTTTCGAATTATAGTATTAAAAAAAACGAAACTGCAAGTTTCTATAATATCTGAACTACTTTATTGATTTCGCCTAAATCGAATACCAAAGGCCGCAACACATCAATAAAGTTTCATGCCATCTTCTAGTCCAATAGCTGGAAGATGACATGAAACTGTAGAATCATTTTCAGAGTGGACAATATAAATTCGGAGGAGTAAAAAAGGCATTCAAAAGTTAAAATGTCCCAGCTCATAAAGATGCCTCATACATCACATAAAAATAAAATACTTGAACCGACTTTAAAAAAAGTGTACACCAAAAAAATCATCGGATTGAACTGTATATGGCACAAAAATTTGAGTTTAATCGGTTGAGTCGTTCACGAGTTATAGCAGTATGAATTATTATATCATTAAAAAACACGCACACGAATACGTCACATGCGGACACTTTTTCTAAACCATTTTACTCGATGTTCTAGACTATTTTAAGTGCACTAACATGAAAATCTCGAAAAAAGAATGTCATGAAATCAAAACTACCTCTACGAGGAAGCAAAACTACAAAAGTATTTGAAAAAATGTACTCTCAGTAAGTTTGTACTAAATTATGAAAAATTTAGTTAAAGAACACCACTTCCACGTCCATGTAACGCCACAGTATTACAACTCGCCTTACACATCGATAATTACTCAAGTTCGACTCCGGGTAATACGTAATTAAATAAGTTTTGACCTCCCCCGAGTGCTTTCGATCAGAAACCATAACCGGTACCCTTAAATACATGTTCGTGCGTAACTACAGAAAGTACGTCGTAGCATTTACACGGATGGAGCGGAGGATTGATTGCGTCGAGATAGTCGCTTACACTCGTGCTAGCAGAACTTTGAAAGTTTAGTCTTCGCCTCCGGTGTACGTAGAGTATACTTACAGCGGAGCCCGAAGCGCGAGAATCCCCAAGACTCCGTATCGCATAGCTAGCTTGCCAGATTTGCGGGAGCGCGCGGTACAGCAGTGCTAAAGGGACACGACGATAGCAAAGTGGCTGCGATTGCTATCGAACGTGCTGCGATGCTTATACTGAGTACAAGAGTAACGTCCTATGTACATCTGCAAATGTTACCGCTAAATCGCTCGTGTCCTCTCTTTTCGTCTCGGTGTACAGATGTACTATAGTTTAAAAGGAGGAAGCACGTAGCAGGAGAATGATAGTTCTTTGGCTTGGTGACAGGGTCCAATCTCCGGGAAACCTCTTCAGTGTTGAAAAAACGCTCGCCCAAGCAGGCTACATAGAGGTGGAGTGAACGGGAGAAGGCATAGACGATCGGGAGAAGGATGAAAATGGCCGGAGAAGCGATTCTTCTTTCGCGAGAATTTTCTCGCGCTCTCGTTTTGCTCTCTTTCACTCTCTTCATTCCGCAACGCCGAGTAGTTTGAAGCGTTGAGACGCTAGAAAACGTTATACTACACCACCCTCTTTTGATGAATCGGCACCGAACTGCGCTCGGCATACATATACTGAAGGTTGCCGAGAAGGGAGGGTGGGGCGAGTTTGGCTTGCGATGCTAGCTGCTATAAGGGCGTCGGGATGATAGGGCTCTCAACTTCACTTTTTTTTTTTTTAAGTCTTCCTCATCTTCCAACCTTACAGCTCTTTATATACGTTCTGAATTCCACAGGGTCACCCGATGGTAGGATGATAATCGAGTCAGGAATTTTCTTACTATAGTCCTCCTGGCTCTCGTGAACGTCCTGAGTAGATCGTCGGTTGGGGGATGAGCCTCGAACTTCCACGACCCTAGAAATGCTTTTCTTTCCTATTTTCTTTTCGCTTATGACTTCACATATACAGTAGGACAGGTTACAACAACAACAAAAAAAACGCTTTATTTTTTGGTTGTGCTGCTCGTCTAGTTTTTGTTCCTTGTCATGAAAATTAGGCTTCCTAATCAAAAAATCCTACTCAAAATGGAGTAAAGAAAAAATAATTACTACCATAAGAATTTTTTGTGACTTCAAAAAAGCGGTTTTATTCCATTTTGTCAGATGTTTTCAAAGTAGAAGCACGGCTAAAACTTATGAAATTAAAATTGCTATAGAAGCCGAACTTTGTATGTACCAGTGCTGAATATTATTTTTCGTCTGTAGAAAATGTGAGTTGATTTGGTGATACGTGAGACGTGAGCTAGAGCAAAACGTACATTTTTCGAAAAATTCAAAGTTGAATAAAATTTGAACAGATGTTTGACTTTAAAAAAATGATCATGAACAAATGTGCCTATCTGCTCCACGTGTGTGGAGCTGCACCAAATTTCAGCTCGATTGACGAAGCCGTTCTTGAAATATGGAGCCATGTACGAGGCATGCACACGCACACGCACACGCAGACATTGTTTCTAAAGCACTTTTTAGACCATCTGAAGTGTACTGACATGACAATCTCGAAAAAATAAAAATAAAACATAAATCAGACCATAATATTTATTGAACAAAAAGGACCTATGATTTTTTTCAAAGATTGTGCATTAACGTGAAAAAACTTCTTCTCTACAACTTTCTTTTTCTCGCATTTCTTTCCTCACTGTATCTCACTTCTCTCAAAATCATCGATCCTCATCCTCTCGTACAAATAATTGACATTCACGACGTGACGCTCGTTTTCTCGTGCTCGGATACTCAACATATATCCCAATGGAAGAGTTTGTCTGTCGGAAGAAAGAGAGAATAAGAAGAAAGCCAGTTGACTGCTTCTCAGGTGGTCTCCAGAGGAAAGTTAAAGGCTGGGACGAGGGCCATAGGTCCAGCAAGAAAAGGTATAACAACTCGACATACAGCAATCTCGATCCTGACGCCCTGAGTCCGAGTCCTCTTACTATAGTAGCACCCCCATCACATCCCACTGCGTTTTCTCTTCATCTTCTCCTTCTCCTTCTCCTTTCACTTCATCCTTCGGTTTTTTCCTCTCTTTTTCATTCTCATCTTCCACGGAAGCGTCTAGCGTATATAGCTACTCCGCACTGGCACACACTAAGCTCATGCTATACCCTTAAGCCCCATGGTGCGCGGAGGCGCGGACCCTGTAATTTCCGCCCGCCACTCGGCCCATTCTTATTTCCCGTCACGTTCTAAGCGGAGCACAAGGCCTCCTTTACTACGTATCTCACTCTCTCATTCTCACTCCCGCTTCATCTCGCTATATAGTTCCGTCGGTTCGCACTTGTATGACCACCCGAAGTAACCCCCACAACTCGTACCTGGCCACTCATTCGCCCTTGGGTGTAATGGACCCGAGAAACAGATAATTACCCTCCCCTTTCTACTCTCTCGCCACTGGTTTTCACTGCTACTGCTATACTCTGCTGCTTCTCTGTTTCGTCTTCTCGGCTGCCCTTAGCTAGACCTATAAGCAACTCCTCGCCAAGGTTTTAACCAGCAACCGAGACGCTCAACTAACTCTCCACTTTCAGTTCCTCGCTCACACTCTCTTGTTCGCCCCTTCGAGACAGACACACACACCAGGCAACCCTTAAGCCCCTCGACCTCACACCATCCCCCTACCTCTCGCCCCTCCCGAAAAAAGCTTCCACGCTGTACTTGGGAGTTAATAACCAGGTGTAGAAACGTGTCGAGGTTTCTCTTATCTCTTGACTGAGGCATGAGCAAAGAAAATGAGAGAAGCCGATCCGTTGGGAAAAGGGGAGGAGTGGATTAACTGGATCTACTCGTGGTTCACTTATAATTGATTGCCTGCTGTCTATATTCAGTTATAATTGTCAATCAATCTTATCCGGATTTATGTATGGAAAGAATGAATATATTTTTAAATAATTACTTTGATGTATTAACATTTTTTCCTCCGGTTTTGACATCAGTGTTAAAAATATTTGAAAATATAATACATCGTTAATCTTTATTCATAAATGTGTACACTGAATTTAATGTACCGGTTTCATATATTAATCATGTTTATGAGTTGGAACAATAATATAAAGAATTTTAGAGCAAGTCCGAGAGGTCGCGAGTCTGACCCAGTTCGTAGTGGTATGGATTGCCCCTTATACATATATTAATTGTACAACTGGGTTCTCCTATTGACACCTTTACAAATGTTGGTCAATTATTAAAAGTGAGATTAAGTCTTTATTTATCGTAGTCAATAAATTACTTAAAATATACTAAAAAATAAACGGCTTCTAAAGAAGACCCAGAAAAAGCGCTGGACGTCAAAAAGTATTTTATTGACTAACAAAAAACCACTCACGACTGAAATAATTACCGCAACATCATCATCATCACAACTTTCGTAATCATCGACATTTTACAATTTCGTTTCGGACTTTCAATGCATGGACATTCTCACATACGTATTCTATTCGTCAAAAATCAGATATTTATGACGAATATTGTGAACCTCGTTAGAATAAGTAGTTGTTTCAGGCGAAACCACTATAACAGAAGAGTATAGAGGTATCTATTACCGACACAGAGATGCGGCTGTGTATCGTTATACATTAAATGTGGAGAAATACTATAAGCTACCTTGCTACTGATGATGCTGCTTTTGCTCCTGCGGTGGGAAGCAACGCAGCACAGAAAGTCTTCAACTCTGATCGACAAAGTTCACCAAGGTGAGGCTCTTCTGCGTTCGTGCTACCACCAGCTCCTACACGAGAGTAAGGAAGTTGGCTGTGAGGCGCTAGAGCTTTCGAGGTGCGAGTACGCTGTACACGCGCTCCACACAGAAGTCTGCAGGCTCCGAGCACGAGTGTATACAGCAGAGACGAAAGCGAAGGATCCACCCGCATAACGCTATTGGCTCCCGAACTCTGCGAACTTTCACGTTAAGATGGAGTAACTTTGATAAGATATCAGTTTACCCTTGCCCCGATTGATTATCTTTCTTCTCTACGACCAGTGTGCCCCGAGAGGATCTACGTAACTATTTTATCTGGCCTCGCGACCTGTACTACTGGGCACTGTTTTACCTGTTTTATAGATCCAGAACCACTCGCCGCACCAAAACTATAGAGAGAATTTTCTTCACGTAATAAGAAAAGGATGGAAAGTAAAACTTTGCACATTGCTTCCTCATGATTATTGAATTTTTAGAAAGGTACATCTGTAACAAAGTATATTTTTCGATTTTGGTTTATACATTATTGTTTTGTGAAAATAATAATGTAGAGTCTAAAAAAAGAAACCACGTTACACACGGCTACGAAATATCGTAACAAGAACACCGTCGCGTCATATTTTCATGAATGGTATAGTTATTTATATTCGAAAACCGCTGATTCTTGGTCCCCATAAAATCTTCCTCTCTGCCAAAAATGATATTATCGAAGAAAAAAACATATATAAAAATCCGAAAAAAAATCCACGAAGTACAAATAATTTAATCTTATGATACTACAACGATTATACTTCGTTCTATCCTCAATAATAATAGCACCATTTCTCCATGAATCGAATTTGTCGGAAAATTCAGTTCTCCACAAAATCTACCAGCGTTTAAGTAAGGGCGCGTAATTCGTTGTGTAAAAGTTTCACGAGCGAGTGCATAATCGCGTTAGAGAGTAGAAGCAATTGTGGAATAGAATATTTCGGTCGAACGCGGCGAATCGGGAAAACTTTTGGTACCCCTTCTGTCCACCCACGCATTACATGTACCAGTGTCTCCTACGTTTGCCCATCAATGTGAAATGTCCACACTCGTTAAATATTATAATACGAAAATTTCGTATGATAAACAATTTTACCGTAATACGAAAGCGACGGAACGTGGACTCTCTCGTAGCTCTCGTAGCGATGCAAGTACTACCTTACAACCGCTTCCCCCAACGCAACAGCGCGCTCTACTCTTTCCGGATGAATATTCACGAGGTCTCGTAGCGAGTTTTCGGATCCTGCGGCTTTGCGGCCCGAACAACCCACTAAAATCCATTTCTCTCCTCTCCCTTCTCTCTCGCTCTCTCTCTCTCTCTCTTGCTCTCCTAGCTTTCCGTTAGATATATATATATTAATTTCGTACGCGAATGAGTTTACACGGCTTGAATCACGAGCTCGCTCGCTCGCTCGCGAATGCTCCATCGCACAACGCGATATCTATACTACAGTCGAGCGAACCTTCGTACTCAATATCCCAAGAGCGTGAAGCACCCTCAGCACGTACCACGTACTTAGTACCTAATACGCAAAGTAGACTGGAGAAGCATCCCGCAAACCCCCATTCTGTATTATGGACTATACAATGTTCTCTGAAACTACAACCGCTGATACACGAACTGCTGGTGTAACAGCCAGTCAAGACTTCCGATTGATAATAATCAAAGTCCGTGGTTTGGGATTTCAGTAGACAAGAGAACGCACCGGGTGCGAGAAGAGACGATGATAGAAATGGAACGGACGGATGCGAGGGCTATAGGTACTGAGGAACTTCTGATGGGAATATTCTATGGTACTATATGAAGGGAATATTCTATGGTACTATGTACATAAGACATTCCACGCTAATTTGACCGTCTCCGGACCTGTCCATCTTTCGTGTGATTTATCACTTTGCTTCCTCATAGAAGATGATTTGTTTTCGTGACATTTTTTTTTCTCGAGATTTTCATGTTAAGGCACTGCGAATAGTCTAAAACATCGAGAAATGTGATTTAAAAAAATGTCTGTATGGATGTGTGTGTAAAGTGTCAGGTATATTTTTTTGTACATTTTTTTTTTGTAATTGAAGTACCTGTTTAAATTTTAGTCGTTTTTGAATTTTTCGAAAAATGTCTGTACGCGCTCTAGCTGACGCAAATTTTTAGCTGTTGAGGTAAATAGTTTTTTCCAAGTAATACAATGCTAAGGCATGGTAGGCATTGAATTTCAGATAAATCTATAAGTAGATTCGGGGTTTATGGAATTTTGTGTCTGTGTGTGATTTCCTTGTTCGCACGCTAGCTTTCGAAATATTTGACTATCATGTAACAATACATGGGATTGAATTTACTTTTGATCACTTTTATCACTTTACTTTTCATCACTTAGATCAACTAATAAAATAATAAACCACATCGAAGATAGGCATGGAATGTCCCATATATATCTATGTGCAGCGTGGTGCTACTTTGAAGCGCTATAGAGAAGCGGGAAGGAGAAAGGGAGTGAGAAGGCAAGCCAGAAGGAGGATGAGCTTGCGATTAAATGCGATTATAATTAAGGATAATGGAGTTTCGGTTTGGGAGTTTCCATCGAGTTGACTCGCCCATGGCCTAGTATGGAGTAGTAAGGAGTCTCTATCTCTACCTGTCTTGGCCCAGCTGCCCGATAACACGTGTATCATCGTTCTCGTTACCTCCTCCACATCATGCTTTCTATACTCTGAGGAGATCTATTCCTATTCAACGAAGAGGCAATAAGAGGTTTGAGTGAGCTCTCAAACACTCTGCTGAATGAGTGACCTGAACGTGCTAAATTCTATCCGCAATCGTCTCGTTAAAAGAGGGTCGTCCTGGAATCTTGCGACAGAAGGGTGGCTAAACAGCCGATCAACTTTTCTTTTGCTTCTATGGCGGTTCTCTTTTTCTCTTATTTATCGAGACTTGGAATTGGGATAGTTTCTCATTCTGCTCGTTTACTTCCTCGAGGCGCTGGGAGAAAAAAATTGCAAAGTAGACTCTTTCACATTGCTTCATTTTTTTGATGCAAGGTTCTAATTTTTTACTTCTGGGTTTTTTTAAATTTGTTTTTACGTTTTAGCTTTCACCATAACAGAAATAGTACATCAAATCAAATTTGGCATCATTCAGAACGCTGCTGATACATTTGATGGCACCATAAAGCGATGATATGGCAAAGGCACCTGTAAATGAGCTGTTAAACCGAACCATTTATTTATCATATACTTTTACAAATAGTACATTGTGCTACTAGGGCGGAAAGGGTATGATTTTCACCGGGAGAGAGCACGAACACAAGATGAAAATCCGCTTGGCTCGAGTTCCTTACGATACTTTTTTTTCGACTGCGCTGAAATAGCCAAGATTCGAGTTAGCTCACATAGACAACGGGGTCCAGGGGCGAAGTTCGTCAACTGCACAAATATATTTTTTTATTTGAAAGAAAAGAAGGAAACTTTATAACTTTATCAATATAAATTTTTATGTTTGTGCATTAGCATACAACTCATAATGAAATATTTCAGTCTTTTTATAATGTAATACTGACTAAACGTCTTCGTATCTCTGTCTCTTTTCTTATTCTCGCTCCGAACTCGACTCACGTTTCACTCGCCCTATACTTTTTCACCAACACTATGCACACACATTCTTACACGTCGTTTTTCGCTTTATTTTTGCGTGCCATATTCTTCAAACATGTGGAGAGAATCTTCAACATAATTTGAATTTGAAAAGAAATTAAATAAACTCATTTTACCGTGGATAGGATCTTTTTGCCCCGGAGGGCAGGAATAGCTTCTAGGAGTGAAAAATCGGCGTATGCGCACTGGTCTATTGGGTCTGAATCGGCTTTTTGACTTTCGGCCCTTTTTTCGCGCTCAAGACGAGGCTATTTTAGTGCAGGGCAAAAAAAAACTATTTTTCATGACCTGGTTAAACATTCTATGACCCTGTTTGATTAACGTGAAAACGTCGTCATCTGTTTAATCATAAGGGCAATTGTTGAATTTTCAAACTGAACTCAAAAATGTGAATTCTGTAATATATGAACTTTTTGTTGGATCTTCACATTTTCAAAAAAGTTATAAAAATACGAATTTCTATAATTTAAATAGACCATTTTGAATATACTGACATGAAAATCTGAAAAAAAAAATTTGTTTCATGAAAACAAAGCTTCCTCCCTGAGGAAGAAAAAAATTGATGTTAGGACATTGTATAAGAAAAAAAGCTGTTTCGTTGGAGTCAAATGAATTTAGTTGATTCAAACTAAATAGTTTTTTCGCAGTGTGTTTTCTCTCCAGTGTAATAAGTTTACTCATACTTAACCCTCCACCGTGCCTCCAGCGCAATGGTACGACATAATTTATCAGTAGAGTCAGGATCTCGGTTTCCCGCACTCGTTATCACTGTTCTCGGGAGCCAAAAGTCGTCTCCCTTTCTAGAATGCGTCCCCTGGGCATCAGTGTGATTATGTAGTTAGCGGCGTGGTCCATGCGACAGTTGCTCCAGGGATGAGGAAATGCGAACTCTCTCTCGCGTTGAGCGTTATCTCCGTGTCGCCGGAGAGTCGTTGCGAACCTATTGAGTCAACCCCACGAGTCACATGAGAACGGCGAGCATGACCGGACCCTCGTCCCACACTCATTGTCAGTTACAAAGTGTCTGGTCTTTTTCATCCACGAGAATCAGCCATCCTGGAAGCCGTCGTGGTATAATGGCTCGTAGCTTTTGCTTCTCGAACCTCTGGGAATTAATTTAAAGCCACTCAACACAAAATAGCCTGCCTAGTGGAACTAGGATAAGGAACTTTCTCCTTTTATTCTTTTCTTCACTTCAGCACGTGCTAATCATTTCCCTGGTGCACTTACTTTCAAAGTTGCTGTGGCTGGATTTTTCAAAACTGATGTATACCCTCAACGTAGATGTTAGGAAAATCTTTTATGAAAGAAACGTTTTATAATTTATCGTAAACTCGAGAGTGTACACTCAAAGTGTGAATTACTCCAATCTTTAAAAAAAAATTTTAACTTTCCAAAGATAAAAAAAAATTAACGCCTTTCAAAATGCAAAGCACATTGATTTAAATAATAGTATCAAACAGTTATTGATACATGATTTTAAAAAATTGTTTAAACAATTTGATAGAAAGATTTCGTGATAACTCTTCCCTCTTTGCCCCTCATCGCCCCCGGAACACATCTGCATTCGTTTTAGAAGAAAATATTATTTCATCTTCGACCTACGCATTTTTTTTTACATTCCTACCACCATCCCAATGCTAATCCTCGGCCTGCACCAGCTCGACGCGTGTAACGTGGTCCTCGTCAACACACGGTACTCGAAAATGCAAAAAAAGTGGGGTTCAGAAAAATAATTAGGTTTATTATACATAATTATTTAGCAGTAATTTGGGCACTGGCAAAAGTAAAAATATTGGTATATATGATTTTACTAGCGAAAAAGGATTAATCTATTTTCTCTAAATTATTATTTATTTCTAGTGTAATTAAAAGATAAATTCATTGAATTTGTTAAATATAAATGATTCGTTACTATCGTTTAACATTTTCTAAATGTATTTTTTAATGTAATCAACGTGATGTGTCCAATCACGTTGGATAATACGCGATTGAAATACTGACCAGTTAATAATTTTTTCTTATTGCTAAAAAGATCCATTTGCCGAACATATTATAATCTAAAACGCTAGTACTTACTAGTAGATATCCTAACATTTTTACTCATTAAACATCTTTTACTCAAACCTTACTTTATAATTGAAATAATATGGTTTTCACTTCGGACGAAACTGTTCCTAAACCTTACATAATAATGTGCATTTATCATAAACACATTTTTCAATGCGTTGGCTATAGTAAAGAGGAAAAATGTATATAAGGAACGTATGAATTCCATTAGAATTTATGTAATTTATTTACTACTACTGGGAATGGTAACTGTAGAGCAAGTTGACCGCAAGCAAACCTTCTGACATTGAAGAGGGTTCGTATAGAAGTTGACTCGATAAGAACCTCGAGGTTCTACAGTGCAAAAGCTTTGCTACAAGACCCATAGCAAGGCAGAAGTTCGACTCCTGAATTCGCAAGTGGTAACGGTTAGCGCAAGCCCTAGGGACAAGCGTTTATAGTGTTGTTCGCGACTATTTAAGTAGTATGAGACGAACAATATTCCTGAGCACTAGAAGCATAGTAGCGGTTCAACACTACACGCAAATACTGTTGATAGCAAGGCCATTCAAGTAGTAGTAGAGCAAGACTTTGGTCAAACCTATTGCGTAGTTACACAGGTCTTGTTCAGACAAAGGTTGAAGATTTGCGCGAGCGGCAAGCGCAGAGAGAAGCTTCGTGACCGAAACCAGTCGGCTGGCAGCATCGACCTTTCAGTCAGAGAAACCGCAGATGGACGCTCAGGAATTTGACAAAGATCTCTCCTCTCCTTCAAACCACCGTGGCTCTTCTATCAGTCTTGGAAGGCGAAACGCGGTTGCGAAACTTTCGATCGAGAGTCCCGAGCGAATGCGCCCTATTCGGAAATGCGAAAATTGGAAATCAGTGGAGCGTGTTTCCGCATTATACAGATCTTTGGAATTTACGAAACTACCTGCTACATTCGATTGATTTAAAACTAGCAATCAGGCGCTTTCTTGGTTGCATTCAACGTAGCGTAAAAGTATTTAATTGGTATATACAACGAGATAGAAAAGACTGTAACCAATCGTTTTCAAGGGTCGTAAAAGTGCAATTGTTAGATGAAGATACGTGTAATGTATCACAATCATAATTAAATTTACATACATGTCATTCCATGATAAATTAACCCGAATTTCGAATGTTGAAGAAAAGTGTACTGTTATGAAATACTTCTATCTGTATTTAATTTTAGTAAAATATTTTCAACTCTTGTCTGCCCATAAGTCAATAATCTCGGGAGTTAAAGTTTTGGTAAAAAGGTTTATGACGAACTCGGCACAATGTTTGAATGGCATTGAGCAACGGATATAGTCCACAAATTTCTGACATTCGTTATGTTTTCAAAATATGCCTTTTCGTTAATTCTTTCGAAGAATTATTCTTCCCAAATATCGAATTGACTACAAGTATTATATACTGCGGTGTAACGTGAGTATTACTGAATTAAAATTTCATCGTCAGCTGAATTTTAATGAAATTGTTCACCTCCGAGTAACAAAAAAAGTAGTTTGCTGTATAAATAAGAGAAACAAAAAATAGTGAAATTGTGATTTCTGCACACAATTACAAACAGAAATCTCCTGACTATAATATGCAAATAATCATTTATTTTTTAAAATATATTATTTTTGCTCCATATTTAGCTACCGGAATGATATAAATATGAAGTAAATGAATGTTTCTTCACTTAAAGCCAAATTGTGAAAACAATTGAGATACTTTGTTAATTTTATTAGCAAATAGTTTATATTTATTTGAACGCGATACACGCGAACGATGATATATCTTCAAAGAATTGTTATGCTTTTCATAAGATGTGCTCTGCGAGCGTAGCTAAGTTTTAACAGTATGTTTTGATTTACACAGTTTTGTACAAGCTCAACTCACGACGTTCGTCATTGTCTGTTGAGCGAATAAATCGGCTTGCACGGCATTGATGAACATTGGCACGCTATGCTGCATCTGAAGATGACGCTCGATGAGGGTACCAAGAGTAGCCGAGAAAGTAGTTTCCAGCAGATCAACGCCTTCCTCACCCACGTGGAAATAGAGAAAATCGTCGGGAGATTCGGCATATTGACTGAAAAGTTTGTACTCTCCCTCTTTTGTTCTGTCGACCCTCCAACCAAATAATTGATAACACGCCTGACGATATTCTTGAGATGAAACTTTAAAGGCGTCCTTCAAGCGTGCGATCTTTATTTCGTGCGTTTGCTTCATTTCGGCGATTTCTAAACATAAAAAACGAGAATTTAATCGGCAATGAAGTGATAAAAGGAAAAAAAAATGATGAATTCATTTTGGCTTTAAGAATAATCTATACGTATGTATTGTTAAATTATTTTACATCTCGACGTGAAATGTTAAAAAATTGTGTTCACAGGCTAATTTAAATATCTATAATGCTCACGGGCGTTAAAAAGTATTTATACTCTGCTGAAAAATATACAAAATGATACAGATATGACATTTTTTACTATCGGTTTAGTTGTAAATTGATACGTTTTCTGGCCAAAACTTATAAAACCGAAAGTGTGACAATTTCGGAATAAAAATAGTAGTGTTTGAAACGGTTATTGTATCATAGTTAAAAATGACTAATTTATGAAATATTTTTGAGTAGCCTGATTATCGAATTGTTTTACCTTGAGCGTGAAGAGAAGATACTCCGACGACGGAAGCGCCACCTCCCACCTGCACTCTAGCTCGCAATTCTTCGACCTCGCGTAGTAAAGCCTGTTGCTTTTCTTCGGCGTGTTGTGCGGCAATCGCCGCTGGGTTCATTGAGAAATGCAATATCCTGGCGTCGCAGTTAAAGTCACCCTTCAATGCACGATGCTCGAGTTCACCCTTAAGTCTATCGACCTCCTCACGAAGTTTTTGACACTCGTCCTTAGCCAGGCCGGTTTCCGTCACTCCGAGATCGGCTTCCAGTTTCGAAACTAAATCTCTGAATCACGGAATCGATGAAAAAGATTATTTCAAAAGTTATCTCAATGTAAGCAATAATGAGGATTGTATATGAGGCATTCCATAGAAAGAAGGTAACCCAGTTTTGAGGTGCCTCAAGAAAAATTCGCAACATTTTTTCAAAGTTGTTCAGATTGTCAGGAACATATACAAATAATAAAAAAAATTTTAATCTTTATTACTGATTTTGTTATTTTTATACATCTTTGTTCCTTTTTTGGATTAGAAATCTTTTTTTTTTTAATATTCGTCTTTATTAATATTCATGCATTTACTTTTAATATGCATGAATTCCAGATTTTGCGTTACGTCAGATAAACCAAAATTTCTATTGCCTCCCTAACTCTCCTCCCCAACTAGTTTCTCCTACTATGCTTATCGAAAAAAAAGGCTGTTGGTCTTTTTCTCTCAAAAATACATAAAATTGATTCTGGATGGTCATGGAAAATTTGTATTAAAGAGTACATAAAAAATCTACATATTCATATTATAACTTTTTGTTATAGGATGGATTGTTTTCAATACAGCGAATCGAAAATAAATCGGTATTTAATTGTAGACGATGCATGCAATTAAGAATTGGGACCTTAACTCATATCAATATTATGTTTGTGTTTAGATTTTATCGACGATAAACCGACTGAAAAAAATTCTAAGAAAAGAAAAATGATATGCATGATAAAAACTTTAGATTTATCAGTGCATCATCTTTCTCTTCCTAATGTACTACCTTAATAAAAATAGACACAAATCCCATAAACTAGTCAGGACTAGACCCGTTGAATCGCTTACCACTCGATAAAGCATATTCAAAAATAAAATTTAAAATACTTTTTTTAATGGAAAATTATTCCAAATCTAATTTTCCTTCAAACGGTGAAATATAAAAATATTGATCTCATTGCATCTTACCTATATCCCTCGAGAGCACGTTCCAAAGCGGGAATTCTCTCAGTAACAGCGTTGTTGCTATCGACAGTTGTCATTTCCTTTTCATACAAATCGAGCTGTTGCCTATAACTGTCCCTTTCCCTAGTAACAAGAATCATCTTCTTTTGGAGCCTGCTAACCAATTTATTGAGCCTCTCGGTCGACGTGGTCATGTCCGTAGCGATTTTCTTCGCCTCTTCGTACTTCATCGTCAGAGTCTGATTCTCTCTTTGTATTGCGCCAATTTTTGAGCGTAGCTGACCTTCCTCGGAGGTAAGAATAGCTTCGGACTGCTGCAAGCGATTTAATTCACGTCGGAGAGCCGCGGCATCTCCACCGAATCCAATCGATTCGTAATCCCCAAGTCTTCGCATAAGTTCCGCGCGACACGATTCCAGATTCGCCACTTGTTCCTCCACTTTCTCCATGTGCTCCAATCGCTGTCTCATATTGCACATCTCTTCCTCTAGCAACAATTTGCCCTTCACGGATTCTCGCATTGCCGCTAGAGCTTCGCGTGTCGACTGAAGCTCTTTTTCGAGATCGCTCGCACGAGCCGCCCTCGAAGATAACAATTTACCTTCTTCCCACAACGCTCGCTCTGACTCCAATCTTTCAATCTTAATTTTTGCATTTTGCAGCTCAACACTCTGCACTTCGGTATCTTGCTGTGCTGCTCGACTTTCTTTTAATTTTCCCTCAAGCTCCGCTATTCTACTCTCAGCTGC
Organism: Perithous albicinctus; assembly: GCA_964016905.1. Lineage (NCBI taxonomy): Eukaryota > Metazoa > Arthropoda > Insecta > Hymenoptera > Ichneumonidae > Perithous > Perithous albicinctus. The sequence goes on along the minus strand of OZ024690.1, from coordinate 16,581,235 downwards.
TTCGTATTTCATCCGCAGCTCCAAAAAATCCTCTTGACCATCTTTCGGCGACGGTACTAAAGCACTTTCGCCTGCATTCGAGTGTCTATGACTCTCAATGAGTTTGGCATTTTCATTCATCAGTGAAACGATTTTCTGCTCCAATTTCGTTCGCATCAGAGACAAATCTTTTTCAGCCACTGCTTGAGCCTGCAACGCCTCCTGAACGTGTCTCCTGGCTACATCGATGCGTGCCTCTAATTGCTTGATCGTTTGCTTGTCTAATTCAGCTTGCATCTCTAAGCCACTCTTTTCTTTTTCAAAAACCTCTTCCATCTGTCTTCTGATCTTGTGCAATTGTTGAACATTTGCCTCCTGGTGCGAGAGTCTCGTGCGTAAAGACACGACTTCTCCTTTAAGTCTTCTCCATTCCCAGGGACTGCCTGGCACAGAATCTGTGCCTGTTTTATTTAGAGTCGTGTTGATGGTAGAATTTGCCAGCTCGTCAGGTCTCTTTCGTTTTGGCGGAGTATTGCATTTGTTATCATCGTCCATTACTGTCATGGGAATTCCTGCACCTGACAGTCTTAGAGAAACCCCGCTGTTGCGACGATAAGTGCCGGTTGTCGATTTTAGATCTTTGAACATTTGAATGACGCTTGTTGGATCTGTGTCATCCATCTGTATAGAAAAATGTTGCAAACAAATTAAATCGTTTCAGCTAAACATAATTGAATATATAACTAAATAGCAAACTATTGAGATTCAGGCCGAAGCAACAACTATTTGTGTATCATACGGTCGTTACACACGGTGCACCCGGATCCTGAGCGCACTCTATACTTTTCTACTAGCAACAACGACCGCACTACGCACGTTCTTTATGGTTTTTCTTCGCAAGTCTCTACGATTTACAAACTGCGATTAAAAATTGCCGCCATGGCCTGCCCGTGTAAGATGCAGTCAGGGAGAGGGAATAATCGAAACAGAGAGTCAATCAAAATGCTTTTAAACTGGCTTCAGTTTTCGATATTCCGACTTTCGATGTGTCATGTCCTTTTTAAGAGAGGATTGTGTGAGCGCATGTATATAGTTTTTCTCTCTCACTTTTAAGGAGAATAAAACTCGCTACTTTATCTTTTCTTTTCTATGCACATCTGCTTACTTTTTTATTCACTCCCCTTTAGCCCGTTATAATATCGAACACAAACAAATATCTAGCTAGAAATTTTATAAATCCAACATATTTAACTCTAAAATATCAACAAAATTCTAGAATTGAAGAACTACCATACAATATATCTATAATTTCACCTGCGCTACAAACAAGAGCATTACAAATGCTAATTGTGAATATTTCAGAAGCAAAAAATTACATTATTGCAATAAACATTGCAAGATGTAGAATTTTTTTGAATAAAATAAAAAAACGAAAAAAAAAAAATTTTACCACTGTTTCTCATAATTAGAGGGTTCTGGTGATAAAATTCCAGGAGTGTCTAATTGAAATAAAAATAATTCTGTTTTTATTTAATTTGGGCACACTTTACAGTTGATTGCTGAAGCCCTTGTTTTGTAAAAAGTAGCAGTAAATTTTAAGACTACATTTTATTTCTTATTTTTCTTTAACAACATTTTTTTATTGAATTTTTTAAAAATTATGAAACACCCTAATAATAATGATAATAATAACCACCCCTAGATAGCTGGATTTTTTTCTACCGAAATCTACTGTTTGTGTTTACTGAAAATTTAATATTGCATATCTGTAATGTTTTTAATGGGTATTTAACAATTCTCATGTTGATAATGCAAATTTAATTATACATTGCTTTAGAAATTCTGATATTTCTGTATTCATGGATATTTTGCAATCAGAATACGTCACTTCTAATTAAATATGTACTCAAGATATCACATAGATTTAGAGTTGGAAATAAAGATAGCTTTAGTTACTTTATAGAAGCTGCTTGAATTATCGTTAGGTAAATATAACCTAAAAATAATAATACCGCTCTTAAATTCCTTAACAACTGTATATATCGGCGGTTAACGAACTTTAAAAAATGTACTCACTTTGGCTGTTAATTATTGTGCTATTCACATTCACAAAGAAGCTTAAGCGCGAAGGAACAAGACACCGTTGATATAAAGCGTCACGTTTGCATGCTCTGCGAAATAAATCGGAGTCGGAGAACGGTGAATACTGATGGTGATGAATATAAGAAAAACGCCGACGCTGTAGCTGCTGTTAAGAACGCGTGAAGCGACTCGGTCGGTAACCAAAATCTGTAATGAATGCGATTCAGAGACCTTAGACATTTCAGGGAAAAGCAAAGCATTAGCGGATGTATAATTTAACACTGCGTCTGATGATGCTTCCCTTTTATCCGAAATGTCAAACGTTTTTAAATGGCATTCATTCGAAAAATGCAACTATCTCTCTCACACTCATATCTCACGTGGTACATATAGCCTGCAGCACTGTCTACGCGCGCAATTACTAATTTTATATGTCGATATGCATGCTAGGCGTCAATAGAGACCACATCTTTCATAAAAATTATGAGAGTCGACAAAAACGAATCGAATCTTTTTAACAAAATAATTCACGTTAAGAATAAATATGTATAAATAGGAGTTCAATATTATCGAGCTATCTCATTTTTAGACATAGCTGTAACATGCGTAAGCTCATTTGACTTTTATTTACGCGTGTATTCATTTTCGTAATATCGATAATCGGAAAAATAAATATATGTCTTTCTACCAGAGATATGACAGAGAACTCATCTCTGCTTTCTACGTGCAATTAAAGTATAAGAATTTTGTGTTAAATTACTAAAAAGTGACAAGAAAAAAAATTATGAATTTGTCGAGCCTACAATATTTTTCTGCTAAACCAGAATTAAAAGTGTCATAAATTAGATATAATCAGATTTAAATTAGATTTGACGTAAGTCAAATTTACAACTTTGCTTTCGATTTTTCAAAGCGGAAATGCAAATTTGTAACGTATTATTTCATCGAAAACTAATAGACTCGTACAAACTTGTTTCCTTAAAAATGTAATAAAAATATGTTTGTAAATTTGTGCACAAGTTATGCTAAAACTACAAAAAATTGTATTTCGCTCTTTTCTGTTCGGTATCAACTAAATTATATTTTATCACAGGTACGAAAAAATAGTAAAAAGCCGCGGTTAATTGACCGGATTATTTAGTCGGTTACATACCGACTCACAACAGTAATCAACGGTCGATAATTACAATTACGAGCAAAATATCTGGAAAGTATGTAAACTCGAGCAGCACTTGCGTTCCGAGAACCTAGCCTAATCTAAAAGTTAACCTGTTTAACCAATTCACGATGTCAGACGTGTAAAAATGTCTTAAATTACAAACGCCGCTTGATTCTAGTCTCAATGAAAATGAGAAGCTGAAGGAGTTTCTAAGTTAAAAGTGTTAACGATTAAATTATGAGATCCACAGCTTAGTGGAATACTATTTATTACAATATTATTGTGAAGAGTATACAATAGTTACAATTTATTGAGAAAAATGTATCTGCCGTACGTGGTTTTTTACGCGGTCGTTGGGCTGTGTTCCTTAGCTGCTGGGGTTCGTGAATTTGAAATTAATTTTTTTTCGTAATTATTTATTTTAGCAACAAAAATATATAATATCTATTTGAATTTAACAGAGCGAGCTGGATTACGACGGATGGCTCCAACTAAGATTGTGGCATGCGCTAAACGACGATCCAGTGCCAATGTTTGAGGAAAGAGGAAACATCACAATATCGAGTATACGCAGTGGTGCATCGGTACTTGGCCAAGTGGGTCTTAAGGACGGCCAACTAGATAGCCTCAAAAATTTAGCAGAACATAACAGCAAGTATCGTCTGAAAATTACCGCTCGTAGTTCTTCCGGTGGTGAAACAACATTCCTGACTTCTGTTCCAGCGGTAAAGATAAATAATTACATTGCATGACTTGCGCTTATTTTATTGAATTTTAATGTTACTGTGACTTGATATAACATCACAAAACTGTATTCCACTCTAGTGAGAAAAAACATTTCTAAGTAATTCAAACCTGATTGTTTATTCTAATATATGTTGTACAGCTGAGAAATCTAAAAGACACATACTTTATTTGCAATCATTGATATATAAGGAGTTAAACTGCTTATCACATTTAAGTGAAGCATTTACAGAAATTTGGATTTATGTATTCCAGGGATTTTTTATGAAACTTGGCATGAGTATATTTGAGTCAGCATAAAGCAAAAACAATACTTACTGCCAATGTCGCACTATGTGAAAGATATTAGTTTTTTTATTTCCTTAAAAAATTTTGTTTATTGCTTCCTCATGGAGAAAGATTTTTGTGAATTTTGAATTGACGTAAAACTTCAATTTTGAATATTTCAAAAAAAATTTTGCATTTTGCTCTAACTCAAATCTCGTCAAATAAACTAAAATTTTTTACCGATGAAAAACAATATTAAGCGCTGCTATGTACCAAATTTGGTGATGATCGGTAAAACAGTTTGAATTTTTAAAAAATTAACCTTTTATTATAACTAACAAACTTTACACAAAGCTTCCTTATAGAGGTGGCTTTGCGAAAAATCGAAATTAACACACCTAGGCCCTGATTTTTTAAGATCCAACATAGGACTCCTCTCCAAGACCCTGATTCTTCTAAGTACCCATAAAAACCCTGTCCCTAGATTTGATTAAGACCTCATAAAGCCCCTTCCAGAGCCTGATTTTTCAAGTCCCCATGGACATATTTTTGCAGGGCCTGATTTTTATCTAATTCCTTATAAGGACCCCCTGCCAGGGCGTAGTTTTTCAATGTCCCCCATGAGACTCCTCCTTAAAGAATAGAATAAATTTACAGAATATACAAAACTCCAAAAGGGAAATTTGCAATTATCATGGCAGTGAGCAGAATGCTTGTCATTATTATTTACTCAACAAATTTGATATCATAGAAAATAACACAAGATTCATGAAATACCATGCTGGTTTATTTTTTTATAAAACAGTGATCATGATTTGGAACATACTGCTAAAAACACATAATTGGTTTCTTTACTTACGTTATATTTAGCGATACTTTGCATAATAGCTATTTTTAATCAAACGTATTGTAACGAACATAGATCTTTTTATTTCTTGTGAGAGTGGCACTTCTTTAAACGATGTAGTTTAAGCATTAAACTGATGAGAAATATATTCATACCATGTCATTAAAATTCTTTAATTGTTTCTATGTATATAAAAATTTTAGTTGACTTTTCATCATACTTTGAGAGACTGTTTCAGCCCTTAAATGTGTATGTCTGTTAAATAAAAATGTATGTATCTCCTGGATTTTTTAGCTCTACAACATGTATCAGAATTTTGTAAAATTGGGTCGAATCCTTATTTAATAAAATAAAACAATACATGACATTTTTTTTTATACCACAGTGTCACTTACTTGGCACGGATTTGGAGGATATCCTGACTGTATGGCTGGACAGCGTAGGCGAGCCTGTATCAGTGACTGAAGTATCACCAGGCCCCTGCATTCTAGATGAGCCTACGACAAACATGTGGACCACAAGTGTCCAAATCAAGCTACCTGATGGAGGCCCTGTACCAGATACCGCCTCTTACATCTACAAACTCGAACGAGAGAAGGAAGCGCGCGAGCGTGGAGAGACCAAAGACAACCGATCATTCCTCGCGAAATACGTAAGGATTTTTATTACAAAAAGTATATTTTCTACCTTAATATTCTGAAAAAAATTGACAGAAATCACGGAAATTTGATGCTTGAAACTCGTGATTATTAGCAACGCATATTCAGTAATTTCTTAATGAACTATCCGTGTATATCCACAAACAGAGATCGTCATCTTTCGCTACCTTGAAATATGCACTTTTGCGTATTATTAATTTATTATTATTATTAATTTACGTATATTTCAATAATTAATAATAATTAAACCTTAATATCCATTTTCTTGCTACGAATTTTATGAAATAATTGTAAAAAGAAGCAACTAACGAGTTACGGTAAAGTAGCTATCATTACTTTTGTTCATAAGATTTTTCAAAAATTATTTTAATGCAATTCATTGCAAAACAAAATGAGTTTAACCCTTTTTAGGGCTCTGGAAATAAAGTTTCTCAACCCCTTTAAAGCCAAGCTAAAAATGATTCCTGGATTAGTTCTGTAAGCAAAAGTTAAAAATAAATAGAGTCCCTAGAAATGGGCAGCACTTTGCCGAGTTCCTTAAAAGGATGGCATATGAAATTATAACCAGGTGGGAATACGCATTCCTAGCATGTATGAACAGGCCAGAAACTTTTTTTTTAAAAGCCCGTCACTGCTATCGCTTTTTCTGCAAAGATTTTGCACTCAAGTAAACCTTAAGGAAGTTACTCTTTTTAACCATCGTGCGAACATACCATGTACATTTTTGTTGTGTGAAAAATTACTAAGAAACAATCGAATTGGCTGTCATATATGTTTACAAGAATTTTCGTCATGAACGAAAAATCAACCCCAGAAGTTGTTTTAAAAATCTTATTGTAATAAGTAAATTTATGTTCCAGTGGATGTACATCGTTCCGGTGTTGATATTCGTAGTTCTTACATCGGCGACGAATCCGGAGGCAGGCGCGGGAGGCGGAGGTGGTGGAGGAGGCAACAGTGTTCAGAGACAATGATTTTTCAAAATTGAAATATTCAGATGTACCTCGTAATTTGTGAATGTTGTGATTTAATCGTGGAAGAGCGATTATTCGCGATACTCAACGAGATCAGACGATCTCTTAAGCTATGTTTGTAATTATTCCGCTGAAATAAAGTGTGCTGAGGGAAAATGTGTATGCTAATTATTTCTAATTTTTTTAAAAACTAAAAGCACGTCGGGAAAACTCAAGAATGAATAGTTTATGTGGAGTTAACGATCGAATTGTGTATCGTTGGACATGATGTCGCGCATTGTCGCCGTAAAAATCAATAGCTTGCCAGCGAAGGGGTGTTGAAGTTTCTCCACCTGTGACCAGGTGGAAAAACAGGTGGAAGGCAGTAGAGTCAGATATCGTGAAGCACTCGGACAATCGTTCGTTACAAAATGCACACGTGATGGCTGCGTTTTCGTTGAATTTACAAAGAAAAGTTGAGCAAAGTTTAGTAGCCTGTGGGAAATTCGATGGATCTCACGCTTGCCTCGTAGCTACTACATCGTCGGGGAACGTTCTTGTGCACAGCCCACATCGACAACCAGCCGCAAAAAGTGCAGAAACGGGACACGAACAATTGGCAGGTAGATTGGCGTGGAGCGGGGAACTTGCCGAGCTTCAAATTGGTAGACAGGTAACAAAATGTTCCTGTGAATTTAAATGATAAATCAATGGTCGATGTAGAAGAACTACTGAATGTCTTCTTTAGAACTGTTTTTTTTTTGTAGTTAAAGATCTTTTTTAATAAATGTAAGAAAAGCAAGTAACATCCTTAGTTTACGATGTACTCCAAGCCAACTCGTCAAGGGCTTTAAGTTATCGTATATGCTAAAAAATTCTGATTATTAAATATTTTTAAGCAGCTTGAATTTTTTAGTGATATTTGCAGATCCAAGATTTGACCTAAATTTATGGATCTTACTTTTTTTTTTTAAATCTGTTTAATAATAAAATGTTTAATTTCCGATAAGTTAAAAAAATAACATGTTTAAATGCTGTAATTCGAGCAATCAAACATACACTTTGCTTATAAAAGAGCTAGCATTATATACGTTTTTGTACCAATCCCACGAAAAATTGTTGAAAACATTTAAATTTCATAAAACTTAGAATCAATATTCACTAATAATTGTTTCCTAATCTACGAATTGGAGTGAGGATCAGTCAGAATATTTCACATTAGTCAATTTTAATTATAAAACTTTTACATTAAATTTTCTAATTTTCGAAATATTTAGTATAAAATAATTTAATTTTAATCTCACTTGTATACATTTAAGATACCGGTTTATCTTTTAAATGTTTTCATTGCCTATAATGGAAAATTATTTTTTTTTAAACAGTGTATATTTGATAACATCAATAACAATCTTATATGTATTTTCCATTCTATATCTGTTCCGACGCGTTGATCGCAGCCACAGTTTTCAATACTAGTTATTGACATTTTTTTAAATTTCTTGAATCATCGGTCCTTGCTGATAAATCTGATAATTATGTTAAAAATAGGTGACTGCATTATGTACGGGTCATTTGGGCGAAGACGAGCGAGACATTCTCCTGATTGGAACCCAAACTCACGTGCTCGCTTATCAGGTTGAAGAAAATGCCGATCTCTTCTATAAGGAGGTAATGATAATCATTATTATTTGATACTCTTCTATATTCAAAAAGATAAGAAATTACAATGTCTTACTCGTATTCGCAATGTTGGGTGGAATGAAGCATCCATCCATCTATATAATAAATCAGAGTTCATTAACATTTGTGTTATATTTTTTTATAGCTCGTTGAAATTAATGACCTTAGTATTATCAATGCTAATGCGTAAAAATTGTATCTTTTTTTTTCGTTCAACGAAGTGCCTTTCATTATCAAAGTCGACCGACATATAGAAAAAACAATCATGTTTTTTTAGCATGTATCACTTCCAAAGTGTTAAAATTATACCGATAAAACGTTGTTTATTATTTTGACAATTCAGCTACTAAATTTGAAATGTAAGGCCCAGATTTATGCTACTTTTAACTGTTCTACAAATAAATATAATTATAAATATATACAATAAGTTTAAAAAGAAAATACGCACAACCACAGTCGATTTTAATTGTTTTGTATTTGCAATAGATGCCCGACGGAGCTCATTGCATTGCGATAGGAAAGCTTGGATGGTTGCCGAACTTGGTAGCGGTTATAGGTGGAAATTGTTCCATCACCGTTTTAGATGTTCAAGGTACCGAAGTGTTTTGGACCGTTATGGGCGATGTCGTCAAATCAATTGCTATATTTGATTTTGATGGTGATGGGGAGAACGAGGTTTGCGAAATACAATATAACGATGGTGAAAATATTTTCCAGAATTTTACGCATATCAATATAATTTATCTGAACTCTGAATATTAATTTTCTTTTTAAATCTCAGAGATATTTTTCGATTTTTTTTTCCACAAAAACGCAGATTTTCTCCCAATTGACTCCGCTTTTTCTAGAATTTACAAAATGAGAAAATACATATTCAGAGAATGTCAGTCGTAAAAATATAAGAAATCCTGACGTAAATATCACATTTTTTTTCCTTATTCGTCTGTTTCCCACACCAGGTCGTATTTTTTCAGACGACGTGTTGATCGAGAACTCAGCAGTCCTGAGAAATAAGAAGATTCTTCAAATATGAAAAATACTGAGTAATTTTCATATTTTCTTCCGGTTTCTTCATATGTTTCCTCAGCGAGTGATATTTTCTCAGACATTAAAATGTTTGCGATTACGATACGATATTGTTCCCGGAATCATCATATTTCTCCCCTGCAGGTCATACTGCCTCAGACATCAAACTGTCTGAGAAAATAGTGGTTTCAGATTGTTACCAATTTTTCCCGAACATCTCTAATAGTTTCTTTAAAGTATGCGAAAAATTTCGGAACAATTCTAATAAACGTCCATAAATCAATCATGCTATTATTATTATTTTAATCTAGAAAATCGTAGTTTCTAATCGGTGTCCCAAAATTTTGATAAAATCTGAGAAATTGCCGGAAGAAATATCGGAAAAAATAGGAGCATGATTTCTAAAAAATTCGAGGAAATATTTGTCACCAGGGAAACTGAACAGTTAATTGTCTGTCACATATGTCCAAAGACATTTCAAACGCAACTAATTAATTTACTCTACAATTTATTAGCTGCTTACAGGTACCGAAGACTTTGAGATTAAAGTCCAAAAGGATGATACCATTCTGTGGGAGACGAAAGAAACCGCACCGGTCACAGCTCTAACGCCACTTCCGGGTAGACAATTCGCGTACGTTTTAGGCAACGGTACAGTTGGTATCTACGAGTGTGGTCAAAGATTATGGAAAAACAAAGTACAAAAAAAAAATAGTAATTACAAGAATTGAGGTAAAAATCCTTGAGAGAAACACTTATGACCGTAACATTATTTTAGTCGAAACACAGAGTCGTCTCGGTGAGAAATTTTGATGTAAATGGTGATGGAGTCATGGAACTTGTGACCGGTTGGAGCAGTGGCAAAGTCGACGCTAGGTCCTGTATTACCGGTGAAGTTATATTCCGGATTCAATTGTCTGCTGGGATTGCTGGCGTTATCGAGGCTGACTACAGGCGAACTGGTCGCGCTGATCTTGTGATAGTTTCTGTAAGCGGAGAAGGTAAAAAATCATTTAACATATTTCAGAGTTTTGAAAAATAGAAAAGGCATCTAATGCTGCATTAAACCTTTAGTTGTTCTATTGTTTTTTTATATGTTGATACTAAAAGCAGGTGGAAATTAAACGCAAAGAAATACAAATATTTAGAACAAGCTTAAAACCTCAGAAAATTGGTTGAAGGGAGAAAAATAATGTTCTATCTTTGCTAACACGCAATTAAATACGTCTCGATGTATATACATCGTCTATAAGCTTAACGAATTTATTACCAAGGAGTAGTTAATTACAAGCTGGCAACATACATAGGATTTTTCTTTTTTAGTTGCGTTTTCTGACATTGGAACCAATTTCTTTGAGCTCTTGAGCGAGATCTAAATATTTTTACAAGGGGCTAAATTTTACATCTTTTTTTATAAGCAAAAAAGGACAAAACCAATAGCGTCAGTGAAGGTTGGATGCATAGAAATTCCTCTATTGTTTGTTTGGTAATTCCATGATTTTTGTGTTCTGAGATTCCAGAGTTTATTCATTGATATTGGCTTCCTCTTGGAAAAGTCGTTCGTTTAAAAGTGAAAAATGATGACAAAACAATGTAGATGGTGCTACTTTGCAGATTAAATGCACTATTGTTCTTTCCAGACAAACTCAATACTAATCAATCTTAGCGGTAGCACTTGTGTAGATTAAAACTTACACGAGCTAACCCATTTAGATAGTCGTAAATAAAATGTATTCTGAGAAAATTTTAGTGACTGTCCATTTTTATTAATTTGACCACGATGATCGGAGTATAACTGCTCATCATGCACACCAAATTTCAGCAATTAAAAGATTAATTTTTCTGCGTGTAAGCGAAATGAAAATCTTTTGAATCGCTATATCGACTCTCCTCAAGTTCCAATAACAATCATGCTTAGTTTGAATTTCATTCTTACACAAAATTTCAGTCCGACAGATTAAAAACATGTTGCACCTGACACGTTCACCGCAATTTTTTATGAACCAAAAAATCCTACAAAATTTCAACAAACATAGACATTGGCTGGTCTATTTGGGTGCAACATTTCACTACCCTCAGTCAAGCCGTCGTTGAATTATTTAAGTGTCAAATCAAGGCTCTCCTATACGGAGTTTTATTTATTTATATTCGCGATATTTTTGCAGTCCGAGGATACGGACCGGGTACAATCACAGAGTCTCCGGAACCCGGTGAAGCAATGCGAAATTTATTCGCCAAAAAGCAGGCTCTACAAGTGGAACTTCGTCAGAAAAATGCGCCCTTTCCGGGTGGATATTTAGGCACGAGATTGGCCGCTAGTCTATTCTCTTCGAGAGGTGCTGCCAGGCTCGCCTTAGCTTCTGGTCCCGGGCTTCTTGTTCACTGCGCTATTGTATTTGCTGAAGGAGTTTTCGAAGGCGAGACTCTGGTTTCGCATCCGAACAAGCCCACGGGTGAGCTCGAAATAGAATTGAAACCACCGAAGAATGGTACTGTGGATATTCATGTAAAAGTATGCGTCGGCCCACCGGGTGCCGATTTACTTCAGGTAACACGAAAAATGTTAATAGAAAACTACAAAAATCCCACTATTTAAACCTAAAACAATACACTAGGTATTACACACCCAGGCCTTTTTTTCGTTGCGAGGTTCTGTTAACAGGTTCTTTTATTCATATATATATATGTTTATAATGCTGCCAGTAACAATCAAAAAGACATCAGTAATTCATACTTCTGAATAATTATACTTTTTCGGATGGACCATGACATTTTTATATCAAAAGTGTCAACCTTCCTCTTCAAAATGCCGTCGAACAATTTTGAAAAATATAGAAATTACAGAAATTATGATTTTTTTAACGGAAAGTATGCATTTCTGAAAAATTCCTTCGGAAAATGGATTTATTTGTAAGAAATTGTTGCAAACCCCAACTGTATTTGACTCCCTCGTATTGGGTGACTAACGCCCAGTGTATAGCGCTAGTGATCGTATACGGAAGTGTACCGTCTTAGAATTAAAACAATATCTCATGTAATTCGATTGGGCACTGCAGGTTTTCGAGTTGGCCCGACAATTGCCACGTTTCTGCATGTATGAGGTCATTGCTCAGCCTGAAGATATGACGCAAATTACAAAGGACTGCGGTGTTGTGTTTGAGGTCGCAGAGCGACCACAGAGGATTGCGCTTTGGTTAAATCAGAGTTTACTGCTTGACGATGATCTTGAGGTCGCCGAAGCGGGACCAAAAGCTGGTTTCATAGAAATCTGGCTTCGCTGTCTGCGGGACAATGGGATTCACTGTATCAGAGCGAACAACGCCGGCAAAGCTAGCGTTCTAACTCAGGATCCCTCGTTTGCCGGTGATGTTGTACAATCATTGGCTGGTTATTTGGGAATTCGAGAATTGGGATCAGAAGCAAGATTCCCCGTGGAGGAACAGAAATTGACTGAAGCTCTCGAACGTGTTAAAGGTTTGTTCATTATGGTCATTCAAGAAGGACTTTTTAAAAGAGGATGTTGTTTTGAACTCTATGTATTTCAATAAAATATTGAATTTCAATTCGATTATGTAACAATTTTATATGGCACGGATTGTACGTATATGAAACTTTTCTGTTGGCAATAATTAGGACTGAGGGAAGTCGAAACCAGATTGCAGGCAGATACCGCCGGAGGTTCTTCCCTTTTGAAGAATCTCGTGGTTCGATTGGAAGACGCCCGAATCCTCGAAGACGTAGAAGGTATGAAACGAAGACTGCAACAATTGAAAACCGTGAACGGCGATCTAATGAGGGAACACGAAATTCGGATGAACAGCAGCAAGGAGATGACGTTAGCTTTGAAACAGCTCAATGTCGGCGTGCGACATGCCTCCAGACTTCGAGGTAAGCAAGTAAAATTTAAAAAAAAATGTATTTTTTAATCTTCAGCTTGAAAAAAAAACAGTAATGTACGATAAATTCGTTTTTTAGTCGGAAAAGCATCGACCAATGCTGTCAACAGATGCAGGTCAGCGATACAAGATGAAAATCCAAAGGCTCTGGTTCTTGCTCTGCGAAACGGATGATATCATAAATGGATCGTACTGAAGTAATACTGTGAACAGAATATATTTTTAAACTCTCGTCTCATCCAACTTTTATTCCTTGAATTTTTTGTCTCCAGCGAACTTACACTTCCGTAACATAGCTGATACAGATTTCTTCGAAAGGCGCAGAATTCCAACAGCGAAATTTATTATTTGTTATCAGCGGAAAATCATTAGTCAAACAAATTCACACATTTCTTGTATAATAGACTTGCAGATTTCCGAGAAATATAGCTGCCTCAAGAAGTATGTAATTCCGTGAATCATCCAGTTATAACATGCGAGTCAGAACTTCCGAGCAAACGCTGAAAATTGCGTAGTATAGATCGAATCCTTAAACACCGAAGTTAAAAATAACATTATCTTGAATGTCCGTCGAAGCGGAATTTTTGAAGATCAAACAAAACTTAAAATTAGCCAATAATGAGGTAATCGTGAATAATTTTTTCGAATCGATTTTTTACCGAAGAGGAAAACAAACTTCAGACATTCTTCGCAACTAAATTTCGGCTATTAAGGAGGCCGAGTTAGTAAAAAAAAGGCTTACTTTTTTCCATATTCAAGAAAAAAGTTAAAATAATGCTATCCTTTTATAAAGACGAAGGATTTTTTTGTAACTGATGGACATATCCGGATATTAAAAAGAAGCCATTTTTTCTTACGTTTAAACGTTCTTTTCATGACTGATTTTATTTTCACATTTTATAAATTATTCTATAACTTAGGTTTAAAACTATTAAAAAGAAATCGCTACACTTAATGTATTGAAAATGTCATTGCGAAGTGACTGAGACTTATCGAAGTCCAATCCTACGATTAAATAGGCCGTATAATAACATGAACTTTTTTTACTGTCTCGACCGTCTTAATTACGTTTGCAGGAGTTTTGCTCGATTGCCAAGAATTTCTTTTGACTACTAATTAAATACAGCGATATTAAGGGCTAAAATTATAAGTCCCGCGGTAATCCATTTACACGGCATAAAATTAATTGGTTGCACCCTTAGCTTCGAGAATTCGTTACCGAGTAAGACATGAACCCTTATCGTGACGGTGGTAGATCGAACGTTCATGGTTTCGTGTTTGGGCGGCAAATGTATCTGGTATCGAGCCCAGAGACCACCATTGGGCAAAATCGCGGCGGGGAATACTCGGTTATCTAAACTCTGTTTACGGCTTGCGGTTGATCACGCGTAAACACCATGACCACTCATGACACCGTTGCACAAAAGAGCATAGTTCGCTGGGTGGGTAAACAAGCGATGAAAAAAAAAAGAAAAAAGTAAGCATTAAGTGCAAGCGAGAATGAAATGAGTGAAACAGCGAAACAACGACGATTAGTATTAGACGGTCTTCTGATATATAACTCGGATATATATGTTTGTGGGACATTTCTCAGCTTTAGTTGGCCTGATGTTCATCCTCTTGATTTTATTATTTTTAACTTTAATTAAAATAATGTAGGGTATCGAAAAAAGTCCATATCAACTGTAATCGGAAGTATTGGTTGGATGATAGTACGTGTTTCTTCTCTGGCAACAGAATAATAAAACAAAGATGCAAAGCAGGACTTTGCTCATTGCTTGCTTATTATATTTGAATTTTTACAAAGGAGGACGTTTCTCGATTCTGGCGTCCTTATAGAGGAACAATATTTTTGATTATTTCATGAAAACAAAGCCTCCTCTATGAGGAAACAAAAATTGTGGCTATTTGATTCTTTTATTTCAAAGTAACTCACCCTGGACTCTTATATATTTTACCGGACATTGTGTAGCCAATAAAAAATGTATTGTTTAACTGATGTAATAAGTTTTGTACCAATTAAGTAATTTATAAGTTACAAACGTTTATTATTTTTCAGAGTATTGACTGATTCTTGATTGATGACCGCTCATTACTTTCGAAGTAACTCTGTTTATGTATTTATTTCATAAATAATTTGATGTCAAATTTTTTTAAATATTCAAATATGCTTGGATGAAAATATACGAGCATATTATTAAACAATTCCAATTTTTGTCATATGAATTAATTTTTAAAATTCTCAAAAATTAAAGTAATGGTTCATTATATTTCTATTTATGTCATTTTTATCTACGTGGAGAAGTTTTAAATGAACAAATGCAGTTAGTTTAATAGTAATGAATAAATGCAACTCTGATCGTGAAAATAAAAATTCAATGTTCTATGAAAACTAGAACACTTCTATCGATTTCCACCAGATTTGGCATCAAATATCTCAGGGGATCCATCTAGATATTTTTTCCAAAACGCTACCAATATTTTTTCCAAAACATTCTTTGTAATGAACCTTCCGTCTTTAGAATCTGGTCATATTATCTTGCGACATAACATCCGGAAAAAAAATATCCGACGCTAAAATATCCCAAAGTATAAATATTCATAGGACAAAAATAACCCGAAAACGAAATATATCGCTTGACAAAATATCTAGCCAACTAGCGCAGCAATGTCATGTCGAAGTTAATACTGTAATCAACCGAGCCATTTTTTTTGGTTCTTTAGGTTCCTGAGCTTCGTTTGATGTCAGGTATTTAAAAAAAAATCTGTACTCTTCTTTCTTGCGATATCAAATTTATGCTTCCTCATAGAGGAACCTTTGTTTCCGTGAAAAAAAATGTTCGAAGATTTTCATGTCAGGATACTCAGAATGGTCCAAAATGTCGAGAAAAATGTCCGGATGGACGTGTGTGCGTGCGTGAGCGTGTGTGTGTGTGTGTGTGTGTGTGTGTGTGTGTGTGTGTGTGTTTCAGAAAAATTCAAACATCTGTTCACATTTTATTTAAATTTACAGTTTTCGAAAAATGTCTGTTCGCGCTTCAGCTGCCACAAATTTTTAGTTATCAAGCTAAATCCTTTTTTACAAATAAAGCTATGTCAAAGACATAGTCGACTGCTATTGAATTTGGGATAAGTCGGCAAATGGGTTCGCTTTTTATGGGATTTTTTAATTTTTCGAAAAATTTTCATTTTGCACTACCTCACGTCAAGTCTAACCAAAGGAACTGAAATTTTCTACAGACGAAAAATATTACTCTGCACAGATATGTACCAAATTTAGTGATTATCGATACACGGGGTTCGGATTTTATGGTATTTTGAATTTTTAAAAAATTAATGCTTTCCTCTTACTTAGTGCTTCCTCTGACTTAGGTCAGACACTAAATCAATTGAAATGCGAAAAGAGAGCAATATATATATATAGACAGCATTTATTTATCTATTTATTTTACACAAGGATGCAAAGTAGAGCTTTACACATGGCCTCGTCATGATTTTTTAATGTTTACAAAGCTTCCTCTACGAGGAAGCTTGTAAAATTTTGGCTTCCTCGTCTGAGTAGGCCAAAACAAATAAACTTACTTCCTCATTGAAACAATGTGCAAAGCTCTACTTTGCATTCTTGTTTTTATTTCACGTGTGTCTTCCTATTGTCGGGATATACCGGATGTTTTGTCATCCGAGTGATTACGACGATTGAAATTTTTTTTTTTTTCTTCTTAATATCTTGTCGCGTTTATTTTATCTGCGGAGTTACGGAGCCCCTTATGAGTTGGTAATTGGAAGAAAAAATGATTGTGGCCATCAGCTCGACTTTATCTGTTATGCTTATATAACTATAATTAATCTATATTTAAGCTTTGTTATCGCCATGTGTGTCTCATATCCTTATCAAGGCACAGTCAGGATCACCGGATGTCCAGTCAAGGACATCACAGTTGGGAACGATACGGTCAAAGTGCATTGAATTGCAAGTTACACGTGCCGTAACTATAAAAACAAAAATCTTGTTTTACTCGACAATCCACAAGTTAAATTAAGAAACCGAGCTTAGGGAAAACATATTTATTACATTTTGCTATCCATCCGGGTTACCATCCGGGTGTCTCGCTTGATACACGTAACGATTATAAGTGCGACTTTATCAATGGGACATATCCATATATGAGTTTGCATGCATTGATCACGATGCAGAGTCATGAAAATTCATAACCACCACGACGTTTCTCCTCGGTGTTATGACTGCGATTGTCGTTTTAACGCGCCGGTTTGTGTTACTCATCATCCACAGAATTATCTCTTTCACCGATCCTCTATGTGCGAGAAACACTTCCGAGAAGGCTACACCCGATCAACATATACGGGGAGGCTGGATCTTGTTGTCTCAGCCAACGAGTCGGATTGAGCCAATCAATTATTTGTTGAACGATACGATTTAGAAACCTGACTTCTCAACATATACTGTTTATTTTATTCTTCTAAAAATATCCAAGTAGACAACCCCTAGAAAATGCTAAACTTTGTAAAGGCAAGAGAGGTTGCTCTGTTGCACTGCACAGACATTGCAAATACAATTTGCAACTCTCATTTTAATGCTTCGGCTGGATATTGCTTCCTTATAAAGGAAACTGTAAAATGACTTTTGTATCAGAGTGTTTGACATGTCTCAAATAATCAGAAAATTACAATTGGAAAAAAATAATTTTAGAAAAATTTGAAAACTGCCAAACGAATGAAAGGAGTTTAATTTAAAAAGAAAAACCAATAAATTGTATAAACCAGAAACTTTAAAATAATAAGTAATTCTTCGGATATTATAGTTGGGAGATTTATTATTCATTGGGCATGTGGAAATCTTCCGGGTAGTCGGTAATAAAAAATGGTCTGGTGCTGGACCCCCAAACATGATGCAGCAATTTCTCAAAAGTATGCGTCGGTCGATTGCGCGCTGTTTTGGAAGTACAGTAGGGCATCACAATCCATTTATTTGGTACAATTTTCGAAATAATCAATTCGTAATGTAAAATATTATGGAATGTCGAGTTTCTTGAAGAAAAGGGTTTTGCACTCGAATTAAAAAAATGATCGAAGCTTAAACTTGTCCAGTAAGAAAACATCAAAATGTAGTCTAGGTCTATGTAGTCCAGATTTTGATCTACGTAGATCTATATACAGTAGATTTTGATCTACATAGATCTATGAAGACTAGGATTTGATCTACGTAAATCTATGTGGAGTAGGTTTTGATCTACGTAGACTCTACTCTTTGACGTTTTCTTACTCCCCAAGTCTGATCTATATTCAAGTCTATGATCATGCTAGTTGGTGAACTTTTCGTAGACTTCCTTCATAGATCTGTCACCACTCTACACAGATGAATTTTTATTCTCGTCCAACCTTTAAGTTTAGTTAACCATCAGCTATTGTGTTAAGTAATTATATTTAAGGTAAATAAAAAATAAAAATCATAACACATATGATTTGGTACTTTCAACTTAGGCACAAAAATTTAATCTGGATTCTGTTTAGGGAAAAAAACTTTTCCTACTGTTGCATATATCGACATAAAAGCAACCAACATGCAGTTTAAATGATTCTCTTATTGAGTCCAAGCCAACGGGAAAACGTTTTATGCAAGCTCAAATTATATACACGATTTTTGGTATGTTTATGACAATAATAATAACATTATTTTGCCGAGTGCGGTTGTAGAAAAAAAAGTTTTTCCTCGTTATACCTTGTGGAAAGTACCATTAAAGATGAACGAGTTCCTCGCCGTACGTTTTACCGCGAGGAACTGACCTTAAACATATAAATTAACGCGCATCTTGCAACCGGAAATTCGCGGAAAATTTCGCGATATTTCTACGCCGGATTTGTATGCAGGACTGCGCAGAACATGCTTCGTAATAAATGTAAATTGCGCTTTAAATGCTCGCACAGGGAGCTATAACAATGGATGGGGTACACTGCGTCATTTGCGAAATGGGTTTTAATATACTATCCAGCATCAATGCTGATGCTGGATAGGCTATATATGGTGCTCATTCAACATCCGTATTGTTCGAAATTCTCTATATAATCAGCAGATATGTAATCAGCCTGCGAGCCATAAAAGCTCCGTTGATTGACCCTTAAGATATATCGATGAATATATAAAATATAAATAGAAACTCTTCTTTTTAAGGTAGTTATCGCGAGGTACCAATTTTCTCAATATTGCTTCCTCATAAAGGAAGCTTGCTTTTCGTGAACATTTTTTTTTTTCGAGATCTTCATATCAACATACTCTGAATGGTTTTAAACGTCGAGAAAAGTTGTTTAGGAAAAGTGTCCGGATGTACGTATGTCTGTGATAGCAGAGCGAAAATTCATATTGCCATAACTCGGGATCGAACTACTAAACCGAATCGTCTTAAATTTCTTTGCCGTATACAGTACAGTCAAATGTCGTCTTGGTATACATTTTATTAACATCGGTTGAAGCATTTTCATTTTATTGGATTTTTAAGATTCTGAAAATTGTCTGTGAATACATTAACTCGAACAAATTTTCAGCTATCGGACTGAAACTTGGGACAAAACCTTATCGGGGTGATGCGAACTTTGGTATTGAATTTGAGCGAAATCGATATAGATTAGTTCAAATTTTATAGAAATTTGCATTTTCGTAATTTTTTTGAAAGTGTCATAACTCGAGACGATTGAAGTAACTGATCTTAAATTTGGTATAAA
Organism: Perithous albicinctus; assembly: GCA_964016905.1. Classification (NCBI taxonomy): domain Eukaryota; kingdom Metazoa; phylum Arthropoda; class Insecta; order Hymenoptera; family Ichneumonidae; genus Perithous; species Perithous albicinctus. Next base: position 16,561,208 of record OZ024690.1, on the reverse strand, counting down.
GCTTAAACAGAGATTGTCATTGTTTGACACTAAACTTCGTTGTATCGACTTCATTTTTATAGATGGAATTTTTGACACGTCGTGTTTGGGATCTGAGACATCGGTGTCGAAGATTCTGATGTTATCGACATTCCTATACAGGAAAGTTTCAAACATATTTCGAATCCCTGATTTTTTATTTAGTTCGCTCTAATTGCTCCACCAGTTGATTAAGAATTGATGGAGCAACCAGAGCGACCCAATTTTTACAATTAAAATTAATCGTGAAAAAATATCGCCACAGCCCCGGTGGAGCAATTATTAGAGCGAACTAAATAAAAAAATCAGGGTTTCGAAATATGTTTGAAACTTTCCTGTATAGGAATGTCGATAACATCAGAATCTTCGACAGCGATGTCTCAGACCCCGAGTACGACGTTTCAAAAATTCCATCTATAAAAATTAAGTCGATACGACGAAGCTTAACAAAAATAATGTTATTAATAGACGACTGCTGTAAAAAAAGACACGTGAGTTGAATAATTACAATCAAATAATTGAAATCTATTATTACAATTGTAATAAAAGAAATTAGGGAGTTATCCTCCTATACATGTTATGAATTATTTCAGACTATTTTTATATGTAATTTTGTATTGAATATTCATTTTTTTATATATAATTTTGTATTGAATATTCATTTTTTTATATATAATTTTGTATTGAATATTCATTTTTTTTATATATAATTTTTGTAACTTTTTATAATTTTTTTTGAAAATGCTATAATTCGAAAACGGTTCGAGCAACTGATCTAAATTTTTCAATAAATCTTTATAAAAGTATATCAATATTTGTTACTGAATTTGGGCAAAATCGAAAAAGTAGTTAAGATTTTATTGAAATTTGCATTTTCGTAATTCTTTTCAAAACAATTGCAAGGTTGAACCTTGCACATACGAACTTTGCTTTATAATTTATTTTTGATCCGCCATCCACAAAGTTTACTCTATGAGGAAGCCAAAATAAACAACGTACTTTATCATAGAGGATAGTTTGTGCGATTGTAATGTGCAAGGTTCGACTTTGCAATCTTTTTCTTTATTTGCCTAATTCTTATTTACTGCTTCTTGAATGCATGTACGAAGTCTCAAATTGATAGACCATTTAGTACCCGAGAAATTTTTCATTGAAAAAAGGTATTTTTCATTGTAGTTAAAGAACCCTCCTGCTTAAATAAATATATACATATATCGGGTTTATTTAATACGATTTTTTTTTTCGAATAGGGTATTCGGATCGAATTGAACTTGTCTGATATACCTTAAATCCTATTATGCCACTTTTTGAAAACAAAACGTATTTATAATGACCAGTTTGATAGAATTTAATTTGAAACAAATATAAATTTTATTCGATTGAAATAAATATTCGGACTCTTGCTTCGTAAACCACGCGTACGAGCCCTTCACGAAGCATCCCAAAAATGTAAAAATTACCCATTTGCACTGAACGTTAAAGTCAAGAAGTACAATATTAATTAACAATCTTTTGGAAAAATAAAAAAAAATCCTTAACTTCTAGCAACTAAGAATTTAATCTTTTTACTCTTTAACCATGAAAACATAAAAGACGGTCCTGCTAACTAGACGATTTAATATGTAGATATTTTTTTGTAGCAGTTTACGTTCTACCGATTTTTTTTGGCAGATTTCAGTTTCGAATGATCTGTTCGGAATTTATTAATTCTTCATGAGTGTAACCGTTTTTAGTCATAATTAAATTATCATATTTTCCAAACGTGTTATAATTCGAAAATGCATTTTTCCAATGTTTAAAAAATTGGTAACTGAATTTACACAACTTAAATTTTATTTATTTTCACTTCCTCATATAGAAAGCTATGTTTCCGTGAAAAAAATAAATGTTGAGATTTTAATTTCAGCATATTTCGAATAATCAAAAACGTCGAGAAATGCAATTTTTAGTCAGCGTGCGTGTGCGTGTGTGTGTAAGAAATAAGAATTTTTTAAAGATCCATAATTCGACTCGGGATTGCGCAAGTATCATACCCTCAAGTGAATGAAAAAAAATACAGTTAAATCTCTCGCGCTTGTGAGTCGGTTTATCACATATCACATTAAGGATTCTCGATTCCGGGAGCGCATATGGATTAAAAAGCAGAACGTGTGGCACGCGTACCGCTGGGCATGAAAAAAAACAACACAAACAGAGCTTTGGTTGCCTCACGGCGTTCGTCTCTAATCGTTCGATCGGCATACATTCTCGCGATGATTACCCCTCTATGTGGGATCGTTGAACGTACGCGCGTGTTCGGTAATAATAGATCGAATTGCGTGTTGCTTTCGCTGCACTCAATGTAATCATGATTATTATTTTTACGAGAGGGTTAGCGAAGCGCAACGAAATGCAGCTGACGAATTACACAGTACATGAAGTAATTGTGACCGCGCCGCGAACGATAATAACCAGACGGCAGGCCTAATGCTTATTGCTGCCCCCCACAACATGAGATAACATGCTACATTCTTTATAGTTTAAAGATGCTTTACGTACGCATTCCCACATAATAGTTTCTCTTAATTAGAATTTAAATACTTTGGATAAGAAAATCTGGAAAAAAATATCATCGTCAAAGAAGATATACACCGAAAAACCTAGATGCTTTGTTTTTATGAAGATTTTTTTTGTTGTCGAGATTCAATAGGACAAACGTCGAAAAAACTGGTTTCGAGTAAAAGTTTGCGTGCCAAAACTACTGAATAAAACTTGTCAAAAATACAGACGAATTGGCTTCTGAAATGTTTAAAAAAAAGTTCCGAAGTAGCTTCCTCATAATTTTTTATTTTCCACAAAGTTTCCACTATTAGGAAGCCAAAATTCATCAACTATACTTTCTCATAGATGAGGCAGCTTTGTAAAAATTCTAACATAATGAGGATGCGATGTGCGAATTTCTGCTTTGCAGTCTTTTTTAATTATAGACCGTATATTACGGAAGGAAAATTCACTAACACGCAGGATAGCACTGAGAGGTAAAGAGATATGCAGTCGGGCAAAACCTCGATACAAAGTTGTCAAGATTTCTCATGTGCGGGCTTTCTCTAACAACGTAAGATCTCGTGTGTGACAAACTATTTCGCCTCGGTTCTCTCGCGGTGTGTCGCGCGAGGTATACAGCACATGTATATAAATGATATTTTATGTCACTCGGTGCGTAAAGTGCAGTTTTAAGCACGTTTCGCGTTTGTAAAACCCCTCTTTCGCAGCTTGTGAAGTAAAAGTTTGTACAGTACTCGTGCGAAAAACGTTTTCTTAACTCGTGTGTTTGCAACACTCACCTTCGGTTCGTGCTGCAAACTCACACTCGTCAGAAAAAATTTTATCGCACTAGTATCGTAAAGTACTATTATGCCACTATACGTGCCTACTTCTCGCACTAGTGCGGTAAACTTGGATAGGAAACTCGTGCGAGAAACACTGGCTCTCGGCTCGTGCTGCAAACTCACACTTGTCAAGAAGAAGTTTTATTGCACTCGTATCGTAATATACTATTATGTCACGGGTGCGAGAAGTGGGCACTTCTCGCACCGCATTACACTTTTTCTTGACGAATGTTGCAATCACACGAGTTGAGAAAAAGTTTCTCGTACGACCTTCGTAAGCAACTTCATTTCACGAGTGCGTGAAGTAGGCTCTTCTCATACCGCGTGGCATAATAGTATATTACGATACGAATGCGATTAAACTTTTTCTTGACGAGTGTTGCAATCACACGAGTTGAGAAAAAGTTTCTCGTACGACTTTCGTATGCAACTTCAATTCACGAGTGCGTGAAGTAGGCTCTTCTCACACCGCGTGGCATAATAGTATATTACGATACGAGTGCGATTAAACTTTTTTTCAACTCGTGTGATTGCAACACTCGTCTTCAGATAGTGCTGTAAACTCGCATACTCGTCAAAAAAAGTTTCATTGCACTCGTATCGTAATATACTATTATTTTGCAAATATTTTTTGCTAGGATTTTCAATTGTGTTATTTAAAAAATATTATTATTAGAGATTTTATACGTAGGCTTATTTAAATGTTAAATAAGACATAATTAATCTATTTATATCTTCTTCAAAATATATCCGTTCAGATGATTTTTTGACCTGACCCCCTTGGAATCCAATCAGCGATTCGATTCAGTACACGTCAATCACTGTATAATACTTATGCGATGAGTAATCTCGTCAGCATGGTCGTAAACATGGAAAGTTTCCTGTCATCTCTCTCTTAATTATTTAAGTTTCTTACCCTAGCGCCAGCGGGTAACGGCAGTTTTCTTGTTGAATGGTCTCGCCATCATTCGTCTTATTCCAACGTGCCGTTTGATATCGTTTGAAGTGCCTAATAATAGGATTTGAACAGATAAGTGAAGGGGGCGAATGTCGTCTTCCTTCCGTCTTGTCTTCTTTGTCTGCTTCTAAACACAGATTAAAGTTCCGGGCCAATTTTCGTCTTATCGTGTGACCCTTATTCCCTTTTTTTGTCGTCCTGACTTCTACCTAATCGTATGGCATCTTTTCCTCGAAAATATACAGTCAGTTTGCGCGCTCTTTCCAAAAATAGAAATCACTCGTTTCTTCACGCAATGTTTTGTAAGAGCGAGCGAGACGGATTGAGAGGGGGAAGGAAAAGCGTGCCGTCTCTTCTCGGTGATCCCCACTCACTCAGGAGTCACTCTTCGGGTTATCGTAAACCCGAAGCAGTGCTTTTATCGTTCAATGTATACCAACACATATACACGCAAAAATCAATGTACATGGCTATATGTTCTCTGTAATAGAGAACGCTGAATCGACGTAAACAGCTGTAGGACTATGTATATGGGGCATTTCATGGTAATTTCACACAAGATCAAATCCGACCCTCTTCGATTTCCCTATTATATATTTATACCGTCGTTATCACTGAAAGCAACGCCTGTGATTTTTATTGCATTTTTATTTACACCCGTTCTTGATTAAAAAAAAAAAAGTTAACAATATAAAAATGCTAACTTCGATTAAAAACATGATTTCGACATAAATAATACAGCCAATTTTTTCGTCATATAACGCGATTTAATATGAATATAGTACTAAATTTTATAAACATCAAATCAAGCGTGTTTATCTTGTTTAAAGTAAAAAGTATTAAGTCTCACTGAGTACGCGCCCCCATTTATCATTTTTTTAAAATAAATAAATCAAAATTTCATCGTTTTTTTTCCTCTTCACTTTCCCTATAACTTTTTTATGTTTTTTTTTATCACTGAAACCAACGTTTTTGGATTATATTAGATTTTCACTTTGGGCCATTCTTGATTTATAGAAAATAAAATGTACAATTCAAAAAATTGTAGCTGCAATAAAAAAATTATAATTTCGACATCAATAATACAGACAGTTTATTCATCACGTTACTTAGTTTAATATAAAAATATAGCTTGTCCGACATCGTGTTTTTAATTTAAGTTGGAATTTAAAAAATTGTAAACTTTATTTTATTTTAAATCGAAGAAGGTGTAAAACAAATATCACAAGTGTTCCTTTCACTGATAAGAACAATATAAAATAATATTAGGGAAATTGAAGAAGGTAGGGTTTTATACTCCGTGAATTACTATGGAATACCCCATATGAAGAAAAAAAAAAAAATAACAGGAATTCTCTTGACCGATTACCGCGTCGAGGGAGTTGCGGTTATCCGAGGGATAAGATAACACGAGACTAGTATGTCGGAGTCCATTGGGGTCGAACATCACAGACCGAGCGTGAATATAGTAATAAACACTGCTGAGGCGCGACGGAGTCCGACCAGACAACGAAAAAGAGAGGCGCCGGGTTCATGTTTGGATATTAATTACGATTTCGTAATTGCGGCAACTTTGTTTTTACACGCTACGGGAAGAGAGCTGTACTTGGGTCACTCGTGATAAAATACGGTGCGGAGAACTCTTACAGCTCGTTAAGTAGATTCAGTACAGTCGTACTAAAAGTATACGGACATGTTTTTTTTTTTTTATTTGATTTTAAAACTTGGCACGTAAAAAAATATATGTGTATAATTGTGTTATTGATTTTTTATTATGTTTATCGATATTTAAGCGTTTTTGTTTCTGCGGGTAAGGAAAAATTGCATGCAAAATTCCAGGTGCGATTGAAAAAGTTTTTTTTTTATTAAGGATATTAAAAAATAAAATTCCTTCAAAAGGTATTTGTAAATAGGATTTTGTTCAAATACCGATATAAAAAATCAATTGGATGGCATTTTTTTTGCAGGTTTGCATAAAAAATATAAGTTTGTAATACCAAATTCAATCAATGAGAATAACTGTGCAAAACGGTGAACATAATTTATGTTAAATAAAAATAACAATACAAACGATATGATTTTCTCTTAAACTTGTACTATTCTTATAAATGGAAATCTTGATTTTCAATGTTCAAATCAATTCTTTGAACATCAGATTTTGGTTAATTAGTTAAAACTTGGCATAGATCCTGACAAATATGTCGTCAACAATTTCGTACTATTGGACCTTAACATTTTTTTTTTAAATTCATACATGGAAAATGGTATACACTTGACAACATAAAAAAAAATTCTTAATTGATATTTTGGCAAAATGAAAAAGATACCTTCACGCACACACACACACCCACCTACAGACATTTTTTTTCTAGACGTTTTAGATGATTCTGAGTATACAGACATAATAATCTCAAAAAAAAAATGAAAACAAAAAGCTTCCTCTATGAGGAAGCAAAATTATTCAACACTTTAGCTTAGACTGTACCGACTGTACTAAATTTAAAAAAAAAGATCGAGGCTCTTCTAAGATAGTTGTTGATGTACTAAGAGATCTGTAATCACTTAATCGCATATATGGGGTTCTAAAGTCAATCTCGAAAATAAATCCTGACTAGTGATTGATAGTTGTTTACTATAACACGTATTTACTATAATGTTTATATAATCGCACGTGATGCTCGTATGTCATGCGTGTCGTAATTGCCGCAAGTTTGTTAAGCCCTTATCCAACGATGGACATGTATATAAATTTAGTATAATTCTGCGTGAGAGAAATCTCAAGTTCCAATTTACGCGCTTTTGCTCGTCAGTACGGTTAGTGTAATAAGGTTGGCCTCATCGAGTCGTGCTAAATTTGGTATCCACGGCATAAACTAACGAAAGTAGAAACGTGCGCGTTACATTTTAACAGCGCAACACTTTTATTCCCGTATATCCATCTGTGATTTTCGATACTTGTGAAAGAAAATGTGAAGGCACGTGTGCGCCTCAACGACGTAGATTCGCTTTGCGACTTCACTTTGATAATATCTTCCGCGCCTAACGCCTTTATTTTATCCTCGTTTCTTTTTCCATGTTACCAGTACGTGTAATGTGCATGAAGTCGCGCAATTGCAAAAGCGCGTGGGGTCATAAGCCCAAGGGGATCGAAGGTGACGGAATTATGTGTACCATCATTATTATTCTATATGATAAATTTTCGACAAAAAAATTTGCAATATCTAGAATGAAAAATTCTCGGAATAATTTGTTTCTGGATAGATATGAGAAATCGACTTTTATAACGCTTATAGATTTTTAAATCCATTTATGTATAGTTATTTACTCCGAGAATAGGCGCGTGGCGTATTTCTGATGTCTCAGCAGAAGAGTAGATCGATATTTACTCAAGAGATTTTTCTTTTTTTTTTACTTTTTTACTGATATGTGGGTTTTTAAATAATTTTATCTATAGACTCGAGAATGTAAGCACTGTATAATATCTGGGTCCGAATCAGACAAAACTTTTTTATTTACCGTACAAAATATTTGTTATAATTAGCCAGATTTGAGTTCTGTGAATTTTTTTTTTTCATTTTATCAAATGCAACATTTCAGAAAATGCTGTATTACTATTTAAGTCAACGGATCACGAAAACTGTAAGTTACAGACATTTTTTGTTTAAATAATAATTAACGATAAAGAATTGACAATATCTATAAATCATGTTAGTATTCATTTTTATGTAAAAAATACAACATTCTTGGAGGTGTTGAAAAAATTATTTATAAGGGGCCTTTATGTCTCAATTCAACTTATTCAGCAATTTTTATTTACCCTACAAGATATTTTTCATAATTAGCCAGATTTGAGTTTTGTGAATTTTTTTGTCATGTTATCAAATCCAATATTTCAGAAAATGCTGTATTACAATTTAAGTCAATGGATCACGAAAACTGTAAGTTACAGAAAAAAAAATCTTATAATAAAAAATGTGGCTTAGTATATGCTTTTCAATTAAATTAAGTAATAATTTGAGAGGATCTTTTGATTTGCTAACAATCGACAGAACGTTTAATCAAGCATATGTGTGGGTTTCACAAAAAATATTGCAAGAACGGAACTGACAACTTAAACAAAATGAAAATCATATGCGTAATCTTATGACACTGTCATTATTATTTTGCTAAAAATCTTTTAATTGCGGGAAACCGTATATTACTTTGTGTATGCACTGAAAAAAATACAATTACAACTGTAATTACCTCAAAGTTTCCTGTGATTAAAATATACTTAGCAAGATAATTGTTACTTTCATACGATTTTGCATGATTTTTTTTTTTTTTTTTACTGTGACATTTATCTTAGCATGTCAAATAATTAGTGTGGATTTCTGACCAGTGTTGACCGATTTCGTGTTAACTGGTGACAAGCTGGAATGTTATAATTATCCAGCTCCCACCTCAAAATATTAAGCCCATTTAATTTCGTGAATAAGTAAATGAAAGTCGAGAAATTATTAGCAATGAATGCATAATTATGACACAAACAAGGTTTGAAAATAGCATTGATTTTGATTGATCTATTTTGAAGTAAAAGAATTTTTTCATTTGTACTAACTATATAAAAAAATGAACTCCACACACACGTATTAATGAGAATTTATTTTTAAAAAATACCAAAACCCTTTAAAAACCATCAACTATCATACAAAAAAGAAAAACTTGGTGAAAATATAATTTCTTTTCTGAATTTCATGACAATGAACAATTTTCTGAAATATTGTCATTGCGAATTGATTTGACACTCACATATCAGAATTTAGAATATATTTTAAAAAAATAATAAAAACGGCGTCCCGTATTTGCAAGACGCCACTAAATCCTATCAAACAAATAATTCAATTTTTATAAAGCTCCAAATCAAAATTATTTAAAAATAGAAAATCACCTGATGGTGTCCATTTACATAAAATATAGCCTCGCCAGTTCACGTATTAATCACGAAAAATACAAAAATATCTTCTTCAGTTTACCAGAAAAATATTACAAACTTTTATGCTCGACTTTTTTTCCTCATCATTCTTTTATTAGATCAATGACTTCGAAGATAAAACAATAATTTCCTCGATAAATTAAAAAGACGAAAAAAAAAAAAAAAACAATTTAGTACAAATGGCAACTATTGTAAATGAAAATAGCGATGAACTTCGATGAACTCGTCGGCGCGATGACTCAACAAAACAAATATACTTTGCGGCTAATTGTCAGAGTGAATGTCCTTGATTGTGCAAAACCCGAGACTCTGAGTAATTACAATAACCCCATCGGTCCAAGTGCATAACTTTTGCGCTAATCAAATTATTTATAGATTCACGTAATAATGATATTTATATATTGTGAATTCTTTGCAATATTAATAAATGGGATCAAGAGCCTTTGAGTATGTATATAAATTTATAAATAACATTTTCTCTCGAACGATGAGAGAGAAAAGTATACCTATAATATAATTGGCGTCGAGAAACGCTGTCTCTTCATATATCCAACAAACGCTTGGAGGATTGTTGTGACCGAAGTGCATAAGCGTCGAGGCTACTTACCTACTTTATCTATTGTTTGCGTCTGGGCAAATACATCAGGGTAGGCCCTGCCTTGAGAGTGCAGTTTATCCTCTCACCCTTATCGCAACGGTGTCTTCAGCTCTTCACACTGCAAAGAAAATAAAAAGAAAATACGTCAATTATCATTACTAAGTGCATTGTGGAGGAGGAACCTGATTCGTACGGTCAGAATATATCATACGAGGCATTCTCTGTCAATTAAGTCACTTTTCTGATTAGATATTAAAACGATCCTAAAAAACACACTTATCACCGCCAAAATCATCTCCGCTATAATTTTAGTCTGAACGCACTGAATCAATATATTGATTGATTCACTCGCGTAAAAAATGTAGTATTAAAATAGTATTTCAGAAGTATTCAAAGTCGAGGTATGTGAAGTCTCTGTCGTAGTGGACATAATTGATAATAGTTCAGAAAATTCAAAAACAGGAAGTTAGGTGTATGATATCAATGTACAATTTGTAGTTTTTTTTGTAAAAAACTACAATTCGCAAGGTGCATTTCCTAGGGTTTGGAAATTTCTATATTTTTAACCCGTGATTTCAGTCACAACTTGCAAATTGTATATTTAAATCATACATCTAAGCTCCTGTTTTTGAAATTTCGATGAAATTATTAATGAACAAGTATATTGAGATGCTGCGGCTTCAATCGATTGAAGCCGCAGCATCTCAATATACTTATTCATTTTCGACCAAAGCCCTGTCAACATCAATTATTAATGAACACTTGGTTTGAAAAAAAAATAGTCAAAATATAACACTAAAAGGTAATTTGAAGATTATTAACTTAATTAATATTTTTAATACCGCAATTATCTTTATGTAATGTATATTTTGTATTTTCATTAATTTAATTTTATATAATTACATATATTTATTGACAATTGAAGTTGGTAAATAATTTATTTACAATTTTCGATACCTCTGAAATTACAATAATTAATATAAATTGAATTACCTCTTGAATCAATATATTGATATTACCTTTAATTTTGTTGGTTGCTTCCTCCTCGAATTAAAAAGAAATTCAACGAACATAATTTTTAGCTAGAACTCCAAATTACTTCAAATAATAAATTTAATTATTTCAATATCACATTTTTTTGGAACAATATTATTATTAATTTTTAATAATAACTGTCCAGTTAAAAATAATTAATAACTTTATAATAATCGAACTGTTGACCTGCGATTTTAATTATTAATCGGAATTTGGGAAGCTGAGGATTTAGTTGACGTCGAGACAATTTCAACGTGGATTAGTTGATGTTTTTTTTTTTTAAGAAAGATCACTTTTATTTATCTGCTTAACTTAGTGAATTAAAAAAAAATACCAAAACCGTCAGGGTATCATCGATCGACGTTCCAGAGTAAAAGAAATTAAATTCATGCGAAATTTAATGAAACTAACAATAATCTTGCTGACAATATTTTTATCGCGGGAATCTTAATATGTTTTCTGCGATTTTGCGTGACTTTAATTTCTTTTTTACCACCAAACGTCGATTTCAATTTTGGAAATTAAAAAAAATGGATTTCGCAATAATATCGAATGACACGTTAAATTTTAAAGCTTAATAAAAGGGACCTTCCTTGAAAGAAAAAATAATAAGTAATTTTGTTAAGATTAGACAATATTTTCAATTCCATAAAATTATTTACAAAATTTCATTCAAAAGTATTTTCTTTTGTTAAAGTTTTCGCGACACGATCTAAAAAAAAAAAATACAAAATAATGAAATCGACCGATGAAAAAGTCAGCTGATGGAAAAATATTTCGGTGGTATTAGAACTGTAGAGCGTGAAACGTTGAGATTCTACGATTGCGATTAAGCTATTTCAATTCGGTAAATTAGTCTCGCTAAAAATACTTTTTACGTTTGAGAAATGTGTCATTTATAATAGTGTTTTCCATTGGCTGATTTTTCCCCATACAGGATGCATTACACATATATTTAAAATCAAATATTGCATTTGACAAAAATGTCACTTTGAAACGAGAGAAAAATTAGGAGAATTCAAGACGATTGAAAATAACAAAAACATTTATCTTGAATAGTCATAATGCCAAGAAGTTATTAATCAATTAATTTTAAAAAACTAGTTTAACAAATTCAACAGAAAACTTAACTTTTCTTAAATATTAAATAAATTCTCTGATTAAAAAAAAAAGGCATATAATTTTTTTCTAGAATTTTGTTAATCATTTAATTTTTTGCATCTTTAAATATTTGCAAAATTTACGAGAAGTACTCTCACGTAATTATGGTGAATATCTTGGAGGATCAATTTAAAAAAGTGGATAAATTGACAGAGAATGCTTAATATAAATACGCATCAGATAAATAGTACATATTAAATGTATTTTATAATGCCAGGATATTATTCTCGATCGAAGTTCAGTCGCAAAACGAGCAACTTCTTCACGACGCGACCGAGGGTGATTGAATAAATGATCAACAACATTAATTTTTAATAAATATTATTAGGAGATAGCTGGGTAGAGTAGATATCGAGCGGAACAGAATAGGGAAAGTCGGGTCGGTCGCCCCGACCCGTTAATTCGATTTGGCAAGAGATAAATAAAAATGCAAATCGTCGTACATATTTAACATATCGCAATAATTCGCACTTTGATACCAAAACACGCGGTAGTAACATGTGAACGAGCGAAGTACCCGGATAACAGTTTTGTCGGGTACTTCTCGGTCCCGCACAAATATTGTTGGACAATATTGAGGATATCAACAAATATTGAGGAATTTTACTTCCTCATAGAGGAAGCTTTGCTTTAATAAAGACTTTTTTTTTGACATCTCATATGTTATTATACTCAAAATAGTCTAAAATGCCGAAAAAAAATAGTAATTTTTTAAGTATCTTTTTTAAATTTGATATGCAATTGAGCTATCATAAAAAAACGTTTGGGATTGTATTTGGTGCGGATCGGTTGAGAGGTTTAAATTTTATACCATTTAGAATATTTTGAAAAAAATTGTTCTGTAAATTACGAGATATTCAGGCTGAAATTTTGTACATAAATGGACTAACATTAAACGATGATCGGTGCTAAACTTGGTGAGAACCGATAGAGTGCTTCTAATTTTATTAGAATTTCAATTTTTTTTTATTTTGTACAAGTGACGGCCAAAAATGTTAAACAAATTTTTAGTGGATTTCGTTTAAATTTGATTCACATGTGTGGATAACACTAGAGCAAGGGTCTTGTAAAAAATTGACACAAATCAGTCGATGCATTAAAATGTTGTGGCGTTTTGATTTTTTTTTTAAATGTTGGTAGCTCGCGCAAATTACAACAACTACAAGAATTAATTTTTTTCGATAAAATGGATTTAAAATTAATATTTATGAAAACGAAAATTATTTCTTATTTCTAAATAAAAGCCTGCAAAGTAGTACCTTGCAAATTGCTTTCCTCATTATTTTCTCTCTTTGACAAAGCTTCCTTTGTGAGAAATTGTGTGTTGACGAATTTTAGCTTCCTCATACAGGAAGCTTTGTTAGAGATACAAAATAATGCGAAAGCGGTTTGCAAGGTTCTACTTTACAACATTTATTTATTTTTTTCAACGACGATTTTTCGTCTGATTATTAATATCGGGAATCAGCCCTGACGGATACTATTTCTGGATTCTAAGGTAACTCCGCTAGAATAAAACGCCATTCGACCTTAGGATCCGAAGATAGAAACTTCGGTCCATAATTAAAACATTTAATTTGAGATATTGTAAGCGTGGATGTGACTTCGAGTTCACCAGTATTTCAGTTAAGGTAATGGGTCATCGAGCTATATGGTACAGGTTGTTATTATTGCAACCCTTATTTAATAAAAAATCATATAACTAATACAAGCGGTTTATTCGAAGTTACAGAAATTAATTTAAGTAGAGTCTGGAGTTCTATTTTAAAACTTGTAGGATATTTGTATTGCAATGTACATTTAGTTTCATTCTATTTAAGGCAGATCTATCGCGTGCCGAAAAATACATAATAACAATTTGGGACACGTTTATGGCAGGAATACCTTTTAAACAACGTCTATTTTATTTGGTTTGATGATAATTACAAATATTTGATGAGCTACGTCTTCCTAAATTGCAAAAATAAATATTTATCTAAATGATGTTGATTAAAAATTAGCTTCAAGTTCTGGATTTATGCGTTCTAAACAAAATTTATTGGTTTCCGTTCATCCTCATATTTTTATTTTATTTAGTCGTGAGAGTACTTTAAATATTGCTTTGAAAAACGAAAAGACATATTTATGTAAGCATTTACTAGGCCACCTTTAGAATTCTTTGATAATTAAAAAAATAAAATCGCAGCTAAATATATCTGGAATTACTTAAAAGGGTTTCCTCAAACGGCATAAAAATTATTAATTTTTTTTTTAAATCAAATGGAAAAATTTCATTTTTCCATTTGATAATTGAAAAAAAGAAATTCATGACTTTCTTTTTTATTGATAAAATATCTAAACAGTAAAATAGTCCTTTCAACTATTACAATCTACTTTTAGACACACAAAACAATACTTAAACGAAGGATTTTTCATTCCGACACATATTCTTTTTTTAATTGACAAAATAGAGCGCATTCTTCACTTCAAATTGCATTCATTTTATCCAAAATAAAAAAAAATTCGTTTGACAGACGAAAAATCCTTCGTTCACGCATATAATTGAATATAAAAATTACATCAGATCGAATTTATTAATTCAGATGATCCTTTTCCCAGCAGGATTTATCACTGCATTGTGTACAACATTTTTGAAAATCAATAAAAAAAATAATACTACGAAAGATACTCGAAAACATTACTTATAAAGTACAAAAAGATTCATTTTTAAAACCACTGCAGACATTCTCATAATTTTTCTTTTCTTTTTTCAAAATCAAAAAATTATTCTTAAAAATCCCAAAAACTTACTTTGCTTTTTAGATATTTATTTTTTCTTTCCAGACATTATTGTTTTTTTTTGTTAACTTCTAAAAGACAAAAAATTCATAATGAAATCACCGCAATTACTATGAAATTGCGAGTACAGACGAGGGACCCTCGACCCCGTTTCCGCGTCGCGAGATCCGAACGTATTACGAGTAAAAAAAAAAAAAGAACTCCTTGAGTACTCCTCGTCCCGATCGTTCCGGTCTGGTTCATCGCCACGAACTTAACCCCGTTCCGATGTTGACGGAAGGGTCGTGCATTACAGTTTCACAGAGTCTCCTCGCAACATACATGCGCGCCTTTCGTTTATCGTCTACAATAGTTTGTCAATAGCTAAAGAGAGCGTCTCGCCGGATCGAAGTCTAGTTTGATTTCCTCAACAATAAACAGGCAGGGGGGCAGAGATAACGAGAATTATGTGCATACTCCCTTGAAGCCTTTTTTTTTTTCTTTCATTAATAATTCAGGCCGCGTGTCTCGGCGGAAACAGCATTTCAATCGGAATTAAAAATCGAGATAGGCCACTTGTAATAGATCAGGAAAAATTACGATAACGTGTAGAGGGCGCTAAGATTATAAGTAAAATAATGCAAAAAAATAAAAACAAAATCTTGGTTCGAAGTTCTCACAGAATCGGAGATACCGTCCAACTAAATGTTGTGCTCGCGGATGAGCGACACGGCCTGCTTTAAATGCATGCAAGTAATTATCTCGTTGGACTCTCGTTGCACGACACCGAAATGTTTAAAAAATTTTACAGAAATATTTCATTGTAATATATTGCAATATTGCCAGAATAGTTTCAATTCTATTGACAATGAAGGTTGCAAATTCGAACCGTTTGCACGTTGCTTCCTCATTTTTTTGGCTCGTCAGAAATTCTCCTCTGTGATAAAGTACGTTGTTTACTTTTGGCTTTCTCATAGAGGAAGTTTTGTGGAGGGCGGATGAAAAAGAAATTATGAAGCAAGATTCGTATGTGCAGGTTTGGACTTTGCAATTGTTTAAAAAGGAAAAATTACGAAAATGCGAATTTCTATAATATTTTTACTACTTCATCGATTTTGCCCAAATTCAGTAACAAATATTGATATACTTTTTAAAAGATTTATTGAAAAATTTTAATCAGTTGCTTGTACCGTTCTCAAGTTATAGAATTTTCAATAAAAAAAAATAGAAAAATGCAAATTTCTATAAAATTTGAACTGCTTTATCGATTTTGCAATAATGTACTTGCAAAATATTGAAAAGAATTTTTCAAACAAATACCTAATATTTTTTTAATCGTACTTTAGTATTAATTAAAATTATACGTTCTATTAATGCAAACTGTACTATATTATGTTATTGAATTATACTAAAAAAAGAAAGTAAAGAAAAAATTCAATTTGCACAGATTAGGTCTCCGACTGCTTTTACGATCACTGATTTTTAATTTAACGTTAAAATTTATAAATTACGTATTCCGATATTTTATTGGGTCTCCAGTGGACTTCAATTGCGTTCAGTGAATTTGCAGATTCACTTTCACGAAATAAAATAATAATCGAATGTGACATGCTCAGCATTGCATTAAAAGCACATCTGTTTCATACTATCAGATATGTCTTTAATTTACATAAATATTTTCGAATGAAACAAAAGTTCCATTTATGAATCTTACAGTCAATCGAACTGTTTTTATTTCATTCGACACCCGTGACTGCACGATTTAGTTGAATCGAACAATTTTCTCTGTGGATGCACCAAACCGTTTGCAGAGTGTAGTGGGACGCAGATCGTCCCGAGTGATAGAGTGTTCATTTATTAATCATTTTCCAATGATATCAAAATGTGCGATCTCTTTTACATTAGCTATGTATGCACCAAAACGTATATTTCACAAGAATAGTTGCAGCCTTGATTATTAATAACTTATGGATAAACACGATAAAATTTTTGAAAAATATGTTAATATTTTGTAAATGAAAGTAAATTCTACTTTGATAACGAAAATGTCTCAAGTGTTTTCGCTGGTTCCAACATCAATACGAAGTATATAAATCGGGAAACATGATAGCATTCGAAACTATGTCGCAATTTTTTTTTCTGCCACATCAGCAACGACGACAAAAATAATTACTTGCTTCCTTGTGGGCGAAATAATACTCCCGATGAAACGTTTTGGCAAATGCTTATTTGTCTACACTGTAACATATAGAATTCATTCATGGAACTGGACACAAAACTTGTGATTTATAATAATGAATAATAATAATTTATAATTATTATAATACGAATACAACAATTTATTATTGTATAAAGATAATATTAAATTACTAAATTCGAACTATGCTCGATATAATTCTTCATTTATCTTTGCAGTACAGTAAACATTAGGCATTGGAGATTATTTCTGAGTGTATTAAAAAAGAAAAGCAAAAAAATTCCAGCACCGAAAGAAAAAGTTCCATTGATTAAAATGTTCTCTTTAAAATCTCTTCTTTATCGACAATGAAATAATATATTTAAGTTGATGTTATATTTTCTTTAGATCAATGAACTATTTTTCGTTGCTTTCAAAGATCTCTTTTTTAACTAAATCAAATTTGTAAGTCAATTAACATTATTAACTTAATTTCATTATAAATACTCCACGTATATTATAATAAATAGTTTCTTTATTACGTCCTTTAAATAAATTTCTTTTAAGGCAATGAAATATTATCTTTGCAATTAAAATGGAACATTTCATTCAATCAATGAAAATATTTTCAGGGCACCCATTTTTTAAAAAGAAATGATTCATTTTTTCTTGGTCTGTCAATTCTCGTGAAATAACTGGGATACCAATAATTTCTCGAACATTTTGCTATATTTACTCCATTCGCTCCATTATAAACAATAAATTGTCCGCATGAATTCTATCACTCTCAAAAATGTTGATGTTAGTCCAGTAAATTCTATTAACGATTTATAAAATTACTCTACTGTGATTGCATCTGGTGGTCGCACCATTAGTAGAAATTCTGGAATAATAAATTGAACATTGGTTGATTTATTTTGATTTCCGTTTCTCCATGCATGTTATTCACATCCCAATATGGCACATATTTTATCCTCAAGCATATAAATCAGTAAACAATTGCAAAACACTGGGAGTGAACTGATGAGTATATTGGTAAATCCCTTCAAATGCTGACAATTAATTAATTCTTATCAAATATTTTCCCGGCCAGAGAAACAAAGTTGAACAAACCTTGACGATTATCAACGTAAAGCTAGAAATCTCGTTCAAAAACAGTTCACCATTTTGCCTCATCTTATATTCGCATGCATGCATATGTGTTGTGTCCTGATTTTCCTATGCTTCCTATGCACTTACACGCTATCAACAATGTACGTGCTATGCTGCTCATTGTGTTTAGTTATAGCTCAGAGGGTACTAGCTGATGCAACAAACACGCATCTATCGACGTTGATCGATCGATGCGCGTGTTGCTGTGCTGAAACGAATAATCAACACTATATATGTTAGCGTACTTTTACGAATAGCACGTGTTTCTGTGCTGCTTCGCCTATTGCACAATTCATTTTTTTTTTGGTGGTCAAAAATGTAATTTATAATTCGTTTAATTCAGGGGTTTTGGAAATCTATTTCTTTTTCACTCTTTATGGCAAATAAAATAAATTTTATTAAAAATATCGTATCTGAAACCTTAAACCTTGAAGACTGCGATTATTATTATTATTATTATTATTATTATTATTATTATTATTATTATTATTATTATTATTATTGTTTCAAAATTAATTACAACGAGATACATTTCTTTAACCACTAGAAATACAATCGTAACGGTAAAAGTCAATTTTTACAATTCTTTATATGCATGAGTCGTGATTTTTAAAGCTTTTTGAAAAATTCATGTTTTTGTAATAAAAAGCGTAACTCCTATAATTTGTAATATTTTAGTCTTGGGGCTTTTCGAAGAGGTGTGGAAAAAATGGTATTTTCATTTGCTCCAAAAAGTCAAATTATTTTGAGATTTAAAAGTGTAGCTGTAAATGTAATGTTATCTAAGAGGAATGTTATGTTTATTTCGTGAGTAAGTGAAGAAAATCATTCGCCGTTTCTATCGTAAAACTCACACAGAGAGCTTCTCTGTTCTTCGCACATATGTTTGAAGCACAAAGCGCAGAGTTAACTATATAGTTTTGCGGTCTGCACAGGATTCACAGAAAAACCACATCTGGCCTGTTTTCCATAAGACCCCCCCGTCTCACTCTCGAATTCGGACTGTACTTCAAAGTCGGCGTAGAAAGTTCAACGAATGCTCCATGAGCCTCCGAGTGCAGAGCCCACAGACATTTCTTTTTTATATTGCAGTTGAACATCACCAATTCGATATTCATTTATTTGCCAAATTCTGCTATTCGACCTTCACGTATTTCTCGAATTTGCTATTCGACCTACAGAATTTCGCCTATTCGACCTCAACTTATTCGTCGAAATTTTGTCTTCGACAAACTCAACTCCACCTATTCGACCTTCACTTATTCGTCAAAATTTGCTATTCAACCAAATGAATATCGCGTATTCGACCTCAACATTGTCATCGACAAATTGTCTTCGACTCAACTCAGTAAGCGGAGGTCGAATACCTCCGCGTTTTCATCGAAGTCAACTATGTGCACCAAAGTGGAAAGTGGGATTCCCTACCTCGTCGAACAAGTAAATCAGTCTGGTCCCGAGTTGGTCGAGTAAACAGGGCCTCACTGACCGTAGCAAAAGTGTAAGTAAAAAAGCACTGACCAAGAAAAAGACCAACAATTCATCCGATGGTAATTTTCACGATCATGTGAAATTTTTCGAAAAAATTACCAACCAATATGTATAATAATCTCGAATAATCTCGACAGTCATTTCGTCGGTTACTCCGCCTTTTTCACAGGACTTTTCTTGCATATAACGACCGGTCAATTTTTCGATCATTCAGCTGGTCTTCGAGTCTGTTCAGGGTTAAATGTTAAATCCATTAATTAAGGAACACGCGATGGATACATCTAAAAAAAATGAATATATTAACAACGACGATCTATACTGGCAAATAGATTCGCCACAAGTGGAATAATATTTAGCATAAGAGTTTGTCGTAAGAGAGTGTAGAAGAATGACACGTGCGAGGAGAAAACCTACGTAGGTGGACGCCGTGACAATGATCGAAAATGTGATAACCAGCAAGCATTCGCGTCAATCTACCATTTCAACGCTGCAAACGGCTCGCGCGGTGCTTCATTGTTTGCGGAAAACACCAACCGGTACGTGTCACCAACGTAAATCCGTCTGTCTTCGGTTGCGTGATGACTTACGTAGGTTGGAGCCTGAAGGTATATGGAGATAAAACAAACGGATTGAATTCAGTGTAATATCATGTAAGAACTAAATACCGGTCGTCGAAGAAAAAATAAAATATCAGCTATTTTTATGAAGAAAATAATCTTTTGGGATTACAGAGACTTTATTAGGCTCTAACAGCTTATGTAAGATAATTCATATTTCTATAGCATTGCAATAGAGGTACAAGTTCAGTTCCTAATATTTGAGTTAATGTCAAATTCCTTAATCGTTAATATAATTGATTCATGACATTTTTCTTACACAAAAATCAGTGTTTTAATATGTTTTATTTCTAAATGAAATGAAAATAAAAAATAAAAACACAACCCAATGTCCTAAAGCTTTTATGACTTCGATGCCTTTAGAAAAATCTTAGATATGCTACATATACTTCGACTCATTGTAACGACGATGACGTGTAATGGTCATCGATCCTTATTACCCCCAGGAGTCTACGTATGTAAACGCGAAAATAGCAGAGCCTGATGTGCTGTTTGCATGCAGACAGGCAGACCTTGTGACGCCCACGTGAGGACAGCCTCGTGGCAGAGTATTTTTTCTGTAGTGCTTTTTTTTTGTTTTGTTTTCCTCAAATCGATTATTATCTTTTTTAACACTCATAGCTACGTACTCGTCAATACTTATGTAAAACAGAAACACGATATAAATATATACTTTTATAACTTGTTCGTTATTCAGATTATTTTCTGATTTTATTTACTGAAAAATATTTTTTGAAAATTGCTCATAGCAATGACTGAAAAGTGCGTATCGCAAATTTTCCATGAAAATATTTTCTTGTCGTCGTTTAATATGATTGATGGAATGCGGTCTGTATTTTAAAAATAACGAAATACGAGGGATGCTGTTGGGAGCATGGTTAGCTGATGAGTGGATAACGCGTGTGCGTTTATAATTGTTTGAGGGACAAGACTAGACGTCTATTAAGCAACACACGAGCACGGAATCCGAGGACAAAAGCTCGTTTCCCAAATGGCAACCAATGCTTATTTTTAGAACTTTCTAATTACGTATAATGAGATCCCATTCATACCTTATCCACGGGAGGCGAAACAATAGCAAACGTCATATTTTTGTAATCTAGAGATATATATGTATATACATAGCAACGAGCATTCAAATCAACAAATGCTTTTCATATCTGTATTTCTCGAACTTTCCAATTTCTGTCGTACTTTGTACTTTGCGACGGCTGCTTACGCAGCCTCTTTAATCCCTTATACCGTTACTACCGTCCTTCAACGAGGCTGAGTCTGCTCCGGTGTTTAGTCCTGCGTTTAGTCCTTCCTATCTTTTTCATTCCAACCCTAGTTATAAATGCTTCTTTTCAGCTAGATTAACTCAGCAAGTCTTTGGAATTCTATAAGTAACAATATTACTATGCCAGTTTGGCCTTGCAAATAAATGTTCTTAAATAGTTCCACGAACAACACTGTTACCAATATCAAACCCCTGACCCCGCAGCAACGATTCCGATAAAACACAATCCTCCATACAATTTTTCGCTCAATGCTTTCGCGTAAATAGGAATAACCCGCGCTATGCTTGACTGGCACGTACACTTACAATATATATATTAAATATTCGATATATATTGTAACGAGCATTCAGAGCAACGAATTTTTTTCATAGCTGTTTTTCTTGAACTTTCCAATTTTTTTCCAGGGCTGCAGTTTTTTTGATTCCTTGTATCGGTACTAACGTCCTTTGGCGACGCTGTGCCTGCTTCGGCGTTTATTACGGTATTCCAACTTTTCTCAACCACGGCCGCTTCGACATCCTCTCGAGCGTTCGACAAACCTCACCTAGACTACCACGCTTGGACTCAAACTTTTTCACCGTTTTCACAATGTCGCCAAAATTTCCTTCCTAGCACTTCCTACTATTACCATTCCAGTAGTAGTTATAAATTCTTCTTTTCCAACTATATTAAGTTTGGTAAGTCTTTGGACTTTTTATTAACATTATTACTCCATCAGCTTGGACTTCTTAAGTAGCATTGTTAAATAGTTTCGTAGCCGAGTCAGCTACTCCGATAATCAATTAATAATAAAAACTCCTTCGCGACATCAGAAGATCATAGAAAAGTGAAAAAAATAATGAAGAATTAAATGTACTTCCTTGATTTAAAAGGAATTTTATCAACTGAAGTTGATATTTGTACGGTTCGAAAATTAAAACTTTGGAGTTTCAACATCTCATTGCTTCATATTTTAATAACAATTGTAACTAATAACGATAATTTACGATAAATACAGGCCTTTTTCTTTACGAGTCTTTGTTCATTCTTACCAAATTTGTTATCAAGTATCTCTGATTATCTATCCATATTATAAAAGGGGGAGGAGAATTTTTCTAACTTCCTCAAGAGCCCGTCAACCCTTAATTTTTCGTAGGCTCTTCAAGCCCGGATTTTTGACACGAGGGGTTGTCGCGTCAAATGTGCTTTCGTCAAATGCTTGAAAAGTATAATTGGCGACAAATTGAAAATTTAATTCACATTGCTATAAGATCCGAACACTTCTACCGATCTTCAACAAAATGAGTTTCGCTATTTAATAGTTCGTTTCTAAAGAGAAAAAAATCGAGAAATCCGAATATCAAGAAATTTCAACGAGTCAATTGATTCCCACGAAATTCAATATCAATAATCTACCCATATTAGTATTATTATCTTAACCATCTATTCTGCTCAGTAGCTCAAGAATTCTAAGAGTAGGCATTTTTTTTTTAAATGCACAAATCGGCAAGGAAAAAGTGTTTTACAAAAACAAAAACTTGTTCTATTCGGAACCGATAATAATAACCCTAATAATAAAACCAAAATTCCAACAGATATTTAATTACACATATTACATCGACCTACAATGCTCTTTCAATTTTCACGAATTAAGCTAAATTGAACTGTAACGAAAATATAAAAAAATAGAACAATTTGCAACAAAATAAGTCTTGACCCTGTTATCTTTTCATAAAACTCGATAAATCTATAAATAATAGGTTAACGGCTAAATCATAATTATGTCAAACTGCAGGCTTTTCTCAGAGCCGCCGTACAGCACATATTATGTTTCCCGGAATTTATGTGCAACGAGCAATCTCGCACACCCCCGCGAGCACAGCTTCCAATGCAGAGTGTATATTAATTTTATCAATATAAAAATACGTTATATGTACAGCCATTCACCGAAGATCCCAAGAGTCCGTCGACGCGTCTCTCCCTTCCCTTCGACTCTATCTATCTTGTAGCGCTCTCGTCTCTGTCGCTCGCATTCTGGGGGAACGGGTGTCGTGCGAGTACGAGAAGCGCGATGAAAGCCAAACCGGCATCCAGTGGCACCGAGGAGTGCGCTAACAACGGTTGCCCCCAACACTTCGTATTCGCACCATCGTTAGCTTGCTCCGAAGCCAGGGCTTAAAACCACGACACTCGTAGGATCGAGCCACAAGATCGTTTCAAGAGTTGTTCGTGAACAGTTCTCGTGCATCCGACCAGTGTGTTCGTCTCGTGCAAAGTTCACAAGCAACTGTTTTGCACAGATCAAGTTGCAAACATATCAAGAGAAGAGCTTTGCATTCGTCTTCGACAAATTCAACAGCCAGAAGAATAAACAGTAGAACTGCAACACAATACACCTGATCAATAACACGAGAAACTTGTGCTATAAACTTTCATACCTCTAAAGGAAAACAAAAAGTACACTATAGAATATCAAAAGCGTAAAAAAAAAAAAGAAAAACTAGCTGTGAGTGTAGAAGCCCAAAAATTGGAACCCAAAAGTCTGAACAAAATCGTAAAATAACGTAATTTCTGAAGAATCTGTAAACCGTGAATAAGTTGAAAAGCAGTGTTTGAAAACCTCGCTAAAGTCGTATTATGATGTACAGAGTATAAAAAAGAAACTGATATTCAAAGAGACTTCACATAAAATTGATTTGCAGACTGGCAATACGAAGAGAAACTGTCGGGCGTTTACCGTTTGTTTGAACCCTTCGAGAAACGTTGAGCCCTTTTGTAGCGTTACAACACTGTAACTCTACTGACAGTGATTGCGGTATATCCTTTAGCTGACGTTCGAACGAAGGTCCTCCCACTCTGCGGCTGGGTTGCTGCACTCGTGTTTTACCTCCACCTCTCTTTTCGTATACGTACACCGGTATAAAAGCGCTCGCGATGCTCGGTGACGCTCGTTCGTCGACGAATTCAGGTCGAGGATCGACCACCACGATGACGTCTAGAAGAACATCTTCGATTCGCTCGTTTCGTATGGCTCTGGTGGTCCTCGCCATTCTGGGACTTCCTGTGCTTATGGTGAACGCTGCTCCATACGCTAGAACGCGCCAACGAACCCTGAGACTCTGCTCCAAGGGTCTCAGTGACGCGCTCTATCTCGTCTGCAGAGATCACGGCGGCTACAACGAACCCTTTGCCTACAGCGGCGAGGATTACCCTCCTGCACCCTCCGGACCAGGACTCGTTGATGAATGCTGCTACCGGCCATGCAGCTACGACCAACTCGAGCAATACTGCAAAGGCTCGTCCGACGACAAGAGGCGAAATTCTCAGGACGGAATGTAAGTCACATGTACGTCCAATGCACCGTCTTTTTTTTCTTCTTTATTTTATTTTTTCAACCCCTTAAGAGGCAGTGTCTACTTTCTCCCAAATGAATCGACAGATTAGGCTTGAAATTTGAGAGAATTGCAGAATTTTTGTAGAAATGGGCTAAGCTTCTGCTTTCCTAAAGTTAAAGCAGTTTTTTTTTCAAGAAAGTCGAAAAACCAACATCAACGTTTGGTACGAGTGGGACTGCATTTTGGGCGAAGAAATTTACACGGGTGTATCACTGCCCCTTCGGGAGTAATGTAACTTTTGTATGCACAAAGCTAAAACAGCTCATTGTTATAGTGGATATTATTATAGAAAGGATATTGATATTTTTGTGATATATTCTGTTTAAAATATTTGGAAGATGAAATTCTATTTTATATATTAATGTGTTGTACAATTAAAGTACTATTTTTAAAACACGACTTTTATAATATATTTCATTAATTTGACGTCATATCTTGTACAGTAGGATTAATACAGGCGGTATATGAAAGATTAAATTTTATAAGAATTCTTTTTACAGTGTAAGCTTTCTACAATATTTAAAAAAAAAATGAATCTTGATTATAGAGAAAGCTTTTCATTGCTTTCACGAACATTTTTTTTCGAGATTTTCATGTCAGGATACTGACAAAGTGGTCTCAAAAGTCGAGAAAAATGTTTTAGAAAAAGTGTCCGAATATATGTGTGTGTGTGTGTGATAGAGGGGGTTAAATTCTATACGACCATAACTCGTGAAACTACTCAGCCGAATCAATTAACATTTTTGTGCCGTATACAATATAATCCAATGCTACTTTAGTATATTTTTTAAATTAAAATCGGGTGAACCGTTTTGATTTTATGAGATTTTGAAGAACGTCTGTTATCACTCTAACGCGAGACATTTTCCACATCATAATCCTTTGAATCGATTAGATGACAGTGAACACTAAATTTATCTTTTGACAAACCGATTTAAAATCGGTCGTACTATTAATCACATTGCCTCCCGGGAAACCAATAGTTTTTGCAAAATTGGTAATTAGTAACTGTTACAAATCAAAGTTGTCAATACCGTTAACAAAAAAATGATTTGTTCTCTCTACGGGCTTCAAACCATTCATCATCGCAATCTTGCATTGCTTTTTCATTATTTAATTGACAATAACTATAAGAATAATAATCTTTATGATACCCTGTGCATTGAACAATTTAAATGTAATTAATAATTTTCCCCGTTGAATAATTACTTATTGTCAGCATTAAATAAACGATTTATTATTTAGCTCAAAGTTCTCGATATCTCCGGCCAGAGACTCTTTTAGATGCGCAACAAGAGTTCAAGATCCCTACTGTTTGTTCCTTTTCTCTTTCACTCCGTTTGTAATCGACTGGTACAGTTCTGTGTCGAGAAGAGTTTACTCGACTTATCGCACTCGGCCAGACTCTCTCGTACTCAACACAGCTGTACGTTTAGAGTAAATATTTTTGTGCCAAGATCACCGACCGTTTATGACGAATCACCACGTGTATTACACAATTGTTGTGCTTCGCAGTGAATGCAGTGTAATCGGCCGTGATTATCTCTTGCATGGACATAGTATATAGGTATATATTTATGAAAATAGTAGGTTATCTTGTGGTTTTTATCGGCGTCGAGATTGTCATCTCCAAAATGCTTTAGTTGTCTTAGAGATGAGGCGCCGGAAGTTGAGGCCGATCCATACTACGACAACAGTGAGACGTTTTGAGATCGATATGGGAGACCGGGGCTAATTGGGACATTCTATTTTTTTTTTAATTTCTCTGTATATCGGGTTAAAGCCAAGAGCACTTTTTGGTGCGATTTTTAAGAAATTATTCTTCTATAGCCAGCATCAAAACGGGCTTATTTTTGGGAATTAATTATGGAAAAATTACAAATTTGTTTTAAAAATTCGAGAAAAAAAGGTCGCAAAGTAAAAGCTTGCACATTGCTCCCGTATTTTTTTTACTTCCTTATAAAGGAAGCTATGTGGATGACAGACGAAAAAAATGTGCAAGCGATGCCCAAGGTTCTACTTTGCAAGTTTTTTTCTTGTTGTTATTTCAATAACGCATCGATTCAATAATCCAATCATTTGTAAAAACTGTTAAGCAGAATTATTTGTTTATCATATATTTTTATAACTCTTTCAAATTGTAACTTCTAAGCGAATCGACTTCTATCGAATAACTTCTTCGAATCGAATAATGAAATATTCTAATATCGTAATAATTTAATTCTAATTCTAATATCGTTGAATATTTCTTTGTTCGTGTAGAAACTTGCGAAAAATTCTTTTTTGAAAAATTCGAATTACGATAATGGCCGAAATTATAGAGGAATTTTTCAGTCTGAGTGTACTCTTACGAGATACAGCTGTTTGAATTATTTTCAGAGGCGAGTACACACATACACACATAGATACATTTTTAAAAAGTTTTCTGACTATTTGAAATATTATACAGTACACTTTAAAAAAAAAAGTGAGATTTTTTTTTCGTCATCACAAAACTTCCTCTATGTGGAAGCGGAAAATATTATATTAGTTATTTCATAACGGAGGTTTTTATCCTCTCAAGTTACTAAAAAAAAATTGATTTTTATTCCAATTTTCGACTCAAAAATGCATATTTTAATTATCAATTTTTATTAAACAAAATACGTATACCAACAAAATCGTCAGTCCCGCCAAAAATATTATTCCTTTGAATATGTGTATTACCAAATTTCAGGTTGATTGATCAATTACTGGCAAATCGTGTTCACCGTTTTGAAAAACATAGTTTCGAGAAAAACGTCTTTAAAGTACAAGCTCTGGTCTTTTTTTTCTCAGTAAATCATTAAATTTTCATCTCTTGCCCACATAGTTTGTAAATTTGTATTCCTTACTCAATCAGCGGTATCCAGGGGTAACTTACAGTATGACCCGACCTGCCCCGCGGCTAGGCTAGTTGAATTAGCCCATACTATATATGGTACCTTCCTGGATGGAATCGATTAAATGCGTTAAACTTTAAGCTTAAATTGTAACGATGAATCAGGCTTTGAAATTATGATTAAAAAATCTTTCTTCAATAAAATAAAAAATCAGGTACAACTCTTAAATTTTAGTTGCTTTAATTTTAGAAAATGATACATCAGCGATATAAATTAGTATATTACGACTACAACGTTAAGTGCCATATTTTTTAAATTGATTCAACCAGCCCCGGTCTCCCCTAATAGCCGACGGTCGTGCTGCAAAACCGAAACAGCGGTTTGTCAATTCCAACGACCTCTCTCGTCACTTGTTATCTCGCAAAAGCCTGACAAGGCAGTTTAATCTTTTATCAGTGTTGCTCTCTTCGTAAAAGTTCACGGCTTTCAGAGGGAACTTAGTTGGCGACCCTTTTGAGATAATACAAATAGTTTCTTCGGGTAACGATCACGCGTTAGAAACCCTTGAGCTTTTATCAGACGTCTATGTCGAACCTTTCGCCCTCGTAATCATGGTACATGTAACAGACGCGACGCCACTTATTTTTCCGAAATTTAATCTCTCGACCGAGAGAGAAACCGGAGAATAATTAATCTTCCGTTCGAGAACCTGTTACACAAGTATTTACATCCCCTCGTTCACGGATGATCGTGAGACGACCCCGCGTTACACAGTGACAAAAATGTCCGCAAGATCTATAGAAATATAACGAACGAAGTCCAACGAGACAAACTTGTGTTACGTATTTTATTTTCGTTTTTATACGTTTTACACGCCGCTGGATTGTTACCATAATGAATGTTTTTGTTACTTCTGAAAATGGCTTTTTCCTTTGTGATAACAATTTTTTTTTTTTCGTACCTTTGTTGCAGAGAGGAGTCACTGAGAATCGTGAAATTGCCGTACACCTCGACGAGGGAATTGGTTACCGAGAGCCAAGCCGGCGTCGCGATCGAGAGTAACGAGAAAATAACGAAAAGTAAGGATCGTAAATGTGCGAAATTAATGAAACGGGATAAGAGAAGGAGAAAGCATGGGGTTCGTGTCCAACTGGGTTGGAAGGGAATGAAGAATAGGCAAGCGGAGAGAAGGAGACAGACGCGTCGTCGCACTCGAGGGTTTAACATCCTCGACAAAAATGATGATGATGATGATGATGACGCCGCTGATGATTATGCTGAAGACGCAGCGAGACGCGTCTGCCGTCGCAGACGTCGCAGGCGTCGTCGACTTCGTCGCGGCAAGGTGCTTCATTAACGAGAACACATTTCCACGCACGTGTACCTTACATATCTTTCACCATTAAGCATCTAACGTTTTCTACCTGCTTTAGATCATTATATAGTTTGTAGCAAGAATTTCCACACTCCATCCCTTCACTCCTTACTTACATCACACTGCTTCGCACATTTGTAACGCTTTGTTTCTGTCGATAATTTTTACTTTACGCATCGTAACACATATAATTGTAACACACGCTTTATTGCCAGCTGGAAATTAAGGCCGTATTGTGGTTGGTATGGTAAAACAAAAATCGACTATTTTTTTGCATATTCTTGTAGGTTGGTGTCTTAAAAATAGGATTTGAAAATATCAAAGCGAAATTCGTTAAAATAAGCGAGATACGAAGGTAGCAACTACGTCCAGCCAGATGGTTTGCAATAAAATAGAAATTTTGAGATGTTAATTCGAACATGTACAATGGTACATTTCTACGCTTAGGGAGAAAAAACTTTTTTTTAGCTTGTGTGGGTTTGTAGTACGAACCGAAGGTGAGTTCTTCAATCACATAAGCTAAGAAAAAAAAAGTTGTTTCTCTCGAGTGTTGAACGAAATTTTTCAGTACGACGTAGTGCAACAAAGTGCACTTTTTTACAGGGAGGAACATATAATTGCGAAACACAAACACTGTAGATTTAAACGATTCGTTAAATTCAATTCCCAAACAATCATCTCGAAAACGAATAAACCAATTAGAATACGGCCTTACTCGCGTTTTTCTCAAAACAACATTTTCAAATCGGTCTTGAATTTTTCTCGAAAACTACTTGACCAATCGAATTGCAATTTTGCGGACATGTTATTGCTTTATATTTTTTGCTTTCTATTTATTGCTTTATAATAAATGTATTTATTTGTAAAAATCGGTGAATTTTTTTCGAACGCTGCCATTTGTCAATTTTTCCTAAAAAAGTATTCGACGTTCGAACGGTAGTCACGTTCGTAATGAATAAAACAACTAAAAAATCATTCGTTTTCGACGTCAAGAACGGCCGCAACCGCTACTCCCGATATGATAAATATTTTTCGCTACATGATCATGCGCAACATCTTGTAAGACGTATAATTTTCAATAAAATGCTTTCAAAACATTTGATATGTTACTTCGAACACAAACACTCTAGATTTAAACGTTTCTGTAAATAGAAATCCCTAAAAATCACCTCGAAAATGGGACGACTAACTATAATACGACTTTAAGAATATTTCATAGTTATTAGGATATTTTTCTGTTTTGCAACCGAAAATCACAGATTTCATCAACTGGATAATCGGTTATTTCAAGCACATTTCACCGAAAATATTCCCGGACTATAAATACAAAATAATAAAATGAAATCTTAATCATTTGACGTTTTTCAGTGGTTTTTTGCATTTAAAAACCAGTCAATTTTTTGGTCATTCGTCTGGTCATCGAGTTTGTTAGGGAAAGAATTAATGTGGATGGTTTACAGAATTTTTAATAAATTTTTTCCCGTTTGGATTTTCTTATATAGTAAGTACAAATTTAAGTCCTTTAGCATGGGTTGAATAGAACAAGAAGCACCATTTATGGTGACTCAAAATATATTTCTAAACAATATTTTCCACGAAAACTTTTTTACAGTAGTAGAGTGTGGAACTGGACAAAAAATTGACGAATACCTGAACATTTAAAAAAAAATTGTTTTACTGCATTCTTTCCAGGCAAACTGCTTTTTAACGCTCTTTTTCGTTGGGCTTATACTAATTTTAGTTAACGTATAAACACACTATTCTTAATGGATGTTTTTTAAATGCATGTTTATTTTAGATATGACTAAATAGTAGCTATGAAATATCCGTAAATTTAGCCCAAAAAATATTTGCAGCTCCCGGTTTGTTTCTTGTAATGACTCACGATCATTTTATGGCCTTAATAAAAAAGAAAGTTGGTGAAAATGTGGCAAAATACAATTTTGTATATTTATAGTAAATGTTAATACTACATTTTCGGTATGTCTAAAAGATCTTGAAAAACCAGAGCTTTATTTTGAACGAAATTTGTAGACGATACTGTAGCTGCGAATGTGAAAAAGGATGACGGAAATGCTTTGGCGAAGGACTGCTTCAATGAATGAAATTATTAATTTTAGTATTTTCACCAGATCTGGGTCTCTTCAAAAGTATTTTTATTATAAATTGATCCTATCATGTTGAGGAACTATTGTTCAGTGACGTATCATGACACTGAGCGATTGACAATCAATCTCCATTAATTACTTTTTCACTGGTTGGTACAGTTGGTAATTTCGAGTTACCAATTTTTGTTGCGGAGCAATGATTATTTCCCTCTTCTAACTAAGACGACCAGGCTCTCTAGTTCGGTTTTGAGGATAAATCTCCAAATTTAGTGTGATGTCATATTGCAGTTTTTGTTTATATGATACAAAATTTTTATTTAAAAAACACAGGACCAGACATTCCGGTCAGTGTGAGTTACATCTCTCAGGGAAAGAAAACTCTACTCTACTTGTATGCTATTTGATTGGAAAAGTACCTGTACTAATTCTTATAAATGTTGGACATTATTTCTATTCTTTAATAATCAGTTATGCCACTTTTTTCCTTATCGTTTCAAAATCATCGTGAATTATCACCGAAATAATAATATAATACAGCGGCATGTTCAAACATACTTTTGGATTAAGATTAATAATTCAAAAACCGCTGTAGCGTACTATCAAGATTTGGGAAACAACTTATACTGCATTTTGTTCACATTAGATTTCAAGTGGCATCGAAAAAAGTTCGAGATAACGTGCTCCGTCCCAATTTTTTCAATTACATAAAAGACAAAAGTATCCTAAAGTCGTCAAAAAGAAAATCACAATTATATCACCAATTTAATACCGCGTTATAGAAAAAAATACTTCAAGTATTCTTTGGATACTGAAGTGCATGTCTTTTAGTACGTCGCCATTTAGTCTGTGCGCTGTTTATGTTTTCCATATAATATTGCTCGCACACAATTTGTTCCATAATTCGGTCGCTTTAACGAAGTACACAAAGGAACGTGTAATGCTTTTTCGAGGCATGAGAATATTCTGACAAATCGTTGGTAGCGATCAACATACTAACGGCGCATGGATAATGTTAGGATTCGTTCGCATGCGAATTTGGAATGAATTTCGACAAGGAATGAATACTTAGCCTTCTAGAATACATATAATGCCTGGCAATAAAATTTGCAGAATGACGTATCCGCATGACTCTGATGTAGTCTCTGCTATTTTCGTACTAACAAGGCAAATCTTTGCAAACAGTGACATTTGATTTAAAAGCAGATTTATCGACCTGGATTGGTATTATTAAGGGTAAACAATCAGCGAAAGCTCGTCTTCAAAGCAGATTGTTTTCTTTTCTTTTTAAAGTACGAGAGTTAAATACCTTTTTATAACATATTATTTAGAATGAAGTGCCTTGCATTCTTTTTTTTACTCTGCCACTGCTCCAATAGATGTTTTTATGAACTGTAACGCACTAAAAATGTGCTGAAATCGTTTTGCAATCACTTTAGCTAGAAATTGCCTCGATTCTAATTGAAAAAATAGGACCAATGAAAAAAGAAACTAATTTCTTTTTCTTATTATTTCAGGCTATGCGTGAAGCAACGATTGCAAGTGTACCGGAATTCAAGGTTGGAACAACTCTGCCAGAACCAAAGGACTCAATGCTGCTGTTGTTTCCATCGAGAACGAATCTTGGCTTTCAGCGAGCATCCAAGGAGCTCGACAATAGTCACGGATTCGAGGATTTTGATAAATTAAATTCTCTCCACGTGGACGATCTCTACAACAGAAAGGTTGATCAGAGTGCAAGTAGTTTGACAATCAATCGTTCGTAGATGTTAACGCGCGAAACAGGAAAGTGACCTGTGCAAAGAGAAGCGTGATCGAACTTCGATACGATGTGCGGATGTGGAGTTACTTGAAAAATAGACGTTAATGTTGCTTAACACGAAGTCTTGATCTATATTATATTTGTCCAAGATGACAAGAATGAAAGAAATATTTAATAGGCGGTTGTATAGCGTATTTAAAAAAAAAAGCGTGTTCATGAAATACGCTTGTAACGCAGAACCCAGTAAATATTTCGTTGTGATTATATTGGAATTTGTGTGAAAACGGTGTAAGTAATTTGAGAAGCGATCGTGTGACGAAGAAAGAAAAAGAAAGTTTATAAACGGTCATTTCTTGAAAGAGACAAAATACCACCGTTCTCGATTCTAGATATGTTATTTTTTTTTTTTTTTAATTAGCCATTTATACGAAGCGGAAGTGACAGAGATAATTGTGCGCCCCGAAAGTCGCCGACTGATGATCTCATTAGTATTAATCAACTGTTATATAAATTAATTAGACGGCCCAAACGATTATTAGATTTAGGAATTTCGGCAATAAGATCGACGGTTCGTGCATGTACACGTGAAAGAAGAATACATATTGTTTAACTAGTACGAAAAAGAAACAATATCTTAGACGCGGATTGTGTCGTTGATGCGCTTATTATTATATAAATGTGATGATTTTAACTACACCAGTTCATCGACATCGCCGCGAAAATCAATCGAATAAATTACGAATTTCTATAAAAAGTCTGACTTTACTTTGTTAATTTATAGCATCCTAGAATCCTATAATAATAAATATTATTGACTAACTATTATTTAATAATTGGTGCAAAGTCAGGTGTCTTGCACAGTGATTCCTCATTTTCCACCTTTCGCAAAACTACCTCTAATGTGCTAGATTATTTGCAAGCTCCTCTGAGCTTTATTGCAACTTTATTTTCACTCTAACAATTATATATAAAATTAAACCAATTTCTAAAAAATTTCTAAGAAAATGTATTAATGTTTCAATTTCATATGTAATTGCTAGAATGCATATAAAGTTGTACTGATAACTTGTGTCATTGGCAGCCCGCAATGGTCACTGTTCTTGAATCAATGATTTTTTTTTCAGTGTACTTATGAGTAACACAGTTGACTGATTTTTTTAAATGTCGCTCACACAGAGAATCTTTATGCAGAAGACACGTGAGTAATATATTTGGCTTCCTCATCGAGAAAGCTTTATGAACGACATTTAAAAAACGACTTTAAAAAAAAAAGAATGCCGAAACAATATAACTCCATTCTGGTGTTATATAGCATTTAAAAAAAGAATTAAGAAAATTTAAATTTCTATTAAATCTTGAAAACTTTATCGATTTTGCATAAATGTAGTATTCAACATTTACATGCTCTATTTAAGTTTTATGCAAAACTTTAAATTTTAGTTACTTGAACCGTTCTCGAATAACAGTATTTTCAAAAAAATTTCGAAATTCAACGAAAATTTCAAAATTACGTAAAATCCGAACCGCTTTACCGACTTTATTGAAATTCAATCCCATCTCGTAGTTCATGATAGCTGATATGTGGTCCAAATTTGAACCTGACATCTTGAAAATTGCGACCGCTGATGCCCGAACAAGAAATCCGAACACACACACACACACACATGTGGACATATCGTATGAACCACTTTTCTCGACGCTTTAGACCATTTAGGGCATTCTGGCATGAAAATAAAAAATAATATATATATATTTTTGATGAAAGCAAAATTTCTGAATTTTCTTATCGCGAATTTGCCACCGTTACTCCTCTCAGCTAAAATACGAGAGCGAAAACGTGAAACGCAGTTCACCGTTATTTTAATTTACTTCAGAGATCATCCAGATAAATTTTTAATACAGTTTTTGTTACCAATCGAGGGGTAGCAGACATTACCTTAAGGCGGTGTGACACACCGACGGAGCTACTGTCTTTGAGGCTCCGTGGATATATGAATTCTACATCAACTGGGCGACGTATCCTATTTTTTTTTTTCACTAATTCTGACACTTTTTATTTTGTTCTTAATATTATACATCCTAAAGTGGTATCTACTGAATCCAAAAAAATTACTGCCTTGGGCAAAACATAGTTGGATGGTCAAATATTTTTTTTTCAAAAGCTATAGTGTCGCAGTTGATAAAGAGCGCCTCATATTACTCTGTTTATATTATTTTCCGAGAGGCAGTTAATTATCTAAACGAAAATAAATAAGGTTTATGTGCAGGTTGAATAAATGCATTCGAATCTAATTACTTGAATATTAAACGTTTCTTTAAAAAATAGGGAAACTGTAATTTACTGACTCAATCGATGTGTCTTATCGCCGTATACGCTTAAATACCGATGGAAACTGCATAATTGTGTAATTCCGAGAGAGGGTGTTGAGTTCTTCTAAAGAGAAGACGAAAATGAAATCGCTAAATCCGACATTTCTTTGTAAATCTAAATTGGTATTTACCTACTTGTTTTTAGATGTAAAAACATAAGTCGATAAAATATTATTTGGAATCTGAGCTTTGGTTTGCGAGTAGTAAAGGATTCTAATTGCAATTCCACAAGTAAATCAGGTAGGTACATTACTCAGGTATTTTATTTTTTATTATCACCTCGAGCAGCTATGGAAACAACTTAAAAAATTGCTTTTTTCTTTTAATCCATATAATTGCTTATTTTTAAATGACGGTGAACACCACGTATCTGAACCTCGGGATAAAACATGCTGAAAATATTCTTTATTGTTTTCAATAATTTATTTGCAGCGATTCTACATTATCTATCCCGGAAAACGTTAGAGTTTTTCGGGTTTCGAGATTTGCCACAAGAATAAATACTATTAAATGGATAAAAAAAAATCAGCATCCTTTTTTTTATCTTCGTGTAACACTCAATTCTCCTCAAGAACAAATATCTTAATCCTTTCGTTTTACCCTTTTTTGACGATCTGAACTTTCGTTTCCCCTTTTACATTGAAAACTCTTCATTGCTCGGGAAAATGGTGATAGAGATCCGATTTTCTGAAGATTATTTACAAAGTGATCTATTTATTGGTGATTAATACACGTTTCCTCGATATGCAGGTTACCGGTAACGATTAATATACGTAGAACAAATATAAATGCTGTGAATGAACACGTAGTCAACAAGAGGATTTAAAAAAAGCCGGGTTTTCGGTTTTCTTTGTTTCCCATTGTTTATGTTTCATAAGCTTAAAAAATTATGGTGTTTTTTTTGTAACCGATTTTTGTTTACAATACAGTAACGATTAACGAAAGTATAACGAAGTACTTATTAACGAAAAATCAATGTTCTTATCAAAGTATTTAAATACGAATCAAATAGGAAAAGAAAATACCATATATTTGAGCTCACTCATGAACATCTATCTTTTGATTGAGAAAATGTACGTGTAACGCATCCTTAATTCAAAAAGGTTTTTTGATACCCGTCCTCTTGAATTTGACTATATTCAAAATAAGAGTCATAGATTTATGGCATATATATTAGAGTGTTTAAAAAAAATGCTCTCTTTTTTTTTGCTTCAGCCACTATATCAAAGTTTAGATTTCGATTTTGAAATAAACCTCGCGAATAGGGAGGGCACTGGCATAAAAATCAAAATGGTGCAGCATATTGGAGGTTTTCACGCAAAAATGGAGTAGCTCTAAAACTTAATTGTCAGCTTCCCCCTTTCGTGAGGTTTTTTCGTAAATTGAAACAATCGTTTCACAGGGTGGGAACATATTTTCTTTTAATTTTACCTACGGTCATAAAATTATTTCCTTTTTCTTTTTAATACGATACGCAAAAAAAATACTTTTTTTCATGTTCCTGCTACCCTTTAAAGGTATAGAGTTCGACCTTAAAATAAACCCCGCAAAATGGGACCACTGTCAAAAAAATATAAGAGTTTTGCCACATTCGTCGTTTAGACCCAAAATCTATGGCACCTCTACAAGTTAACTATAAAAGTACCCCTTTTTTGTTCACTTCAAGTTCGAACCCTACACTTTTAGAGGGTGGTAGAAGCATAAAAAAGGAACGTGATTTTTTTGGCCTACCATATTAAATAGAAGAAAATAGAAATAATATCCTCTCTTAAAAAAAACATGCCACATTGAAAGTCGAAATATCGGAAAGTGAAGCCACTATTAGGGCCAATCACGAG
Organism: Perithous albicinctus; assembly: GCA_964016905.1. Taxonomy (NCBI): domain Eukaryota; kingdom Metazoa; phylum Arthropoda; class Insecta; order Hymenoptera; family Ichneumonidae; genus Perithous; species Perithous albicinctus. The sequence goes on along the minus strand of OZ024690.1, from coordinate 16,523,940 downwards.
CGTCTCTGCGGCTCACCCTGCGTCACTTTACGTTGTACGGTGACAAATCGATCTATGACGCCAAAATTGAATCGGAATAAGCTTACATACTTAAATAAGTTTACAGTCTACAAAAAGTCTAAAACAAAAACAATTAAGAGCTCGCGTAGCGCGTGAATTGTTGCTAGTTTTTTTTTACATTTGGAGTACGTAAAATAAAAAACAAAGTTCCCATCGCCTAAAATTAATTTTTTCAATTTATAAAAACGCTTCGTTTGAACGACGAACAACGAAATGTATTGAACAGTATATTGCGTGCTTGAAAAAAAAGTGATATGTTGTACACGACATAGAATTTCTTGAAAAAATGATATTTCCATTAATTGATATTAAATGTCATAAATTCTGTTTTGAACAATCAGAAAAGGTATCGATTTTCGGTGGATCGATTTATGGGCTACGAATCATTTGTGAGTTATTTTTGATACTCGATTCATGGGCTGCGAATCATTTTCCAGTCACTTTTGGTACTCGATTTATGGGCTACGCACGGAAAAACGCTTAAATTTATAAAAAAAATTCGTTTCAGAGGTGTCGCATTTTTTGGGTATAAACTTCCGATGCGGCACCTTTTAGAATTTTTTGCCAAAGTGCTCCTATTCAGCGAAGTTTATTTGTAGCTCGTAGCTTAAACATTGACATAGAGGGATAAGCAAAAAAATAGTGAAATTTTTTGAAATACATATATGTATTTCAACAAAAACAATGAGGTCGAATAGTACACGTGTTTCTCTAAGCTTCGCGATACAATTTACATAAATACATTTACATAAAACAATTCATTCGCTCTCGTCATTAAATTCCAAACGTGGTGCGATAATTCTTTATCAATGTTTTGAAAAATGCTTGCCCAGCACGCGCAAGCATCTCTATCTCGGGCAGGTGTCTAACCAAAAGAATGTCAACAACGTTTTCTTTCTTATTGAACTAGCCAGGCCGGACGGGCAGCTGCGAAACCTTCAAAAACCTTCAAAATTGCTTCAGAAACCTTCAAAATTGCTTTGAAAGCACGAACGTTGTCCTGGACTCGAATGCCTGATCACGACCAATCACAGCACGAATAAAACGGCTTCAAATGAACAGATATGATTACAACCAACTTTTTAGACGAGGATGCTTATAGTCTGGATGGTTTATTAATTATTGAGACATATGTATATACAATTTATGTAGGTGAATCATCAAATCGTTGAGGCTGCGAAAGGCAAACATTTGTTATCATCGTTGTGTGTTTTTTATTTTTTTTTTATTTTTTTTTAATGAGTCCTAGCCATTCATTATAAGATTTGGAATTTCTTTTTTTTTTTTATAAAGTTAAAAAACTCCAATCTGGCACATTTCCTTACAGGACGTTTCATTCTGGCAGCATTTCATTGCAGCTTGAAGAACGTCCCTCTTCATCTTCTCGGAATTCATTCCAAAGTGTCTTGAAATTTTGTTGCTGATCTCATCCACCAGCTCATCCAGCTCGTCGGAAGTAAGATCGAAGCCCAGGTCATCTCCGGATGCCTAGTAAATGCCCAACAATTTACTGACTTGATTCAACATATTATGTTTATTAACATAGTAGATTTTACTTTTTCCCAGCATTCCATTCTCTCAAAGAATGGGGAAAGAGAGAGAAAGAGACAAGCAATAAATAGTCTATGTTAGTTAGGGATGCTGATTTCAAATCTATTTATCGAAGAATCGATATTTTGTATACAAAATATGAAAACAGTGATATTGTTAACGATACTACAAATTTGTTGTAAAAGTTTGTTGCCGCCGTTACTACAATTGTTTTTACGTCTACAACACTTTGTTTATTTTACACACACAGATGTTACGATTACTAATTATTTGTAGTATTCGAAAATAGTAACTGCAGCTACAATTGTTGTAGGTTTTAGTAAACCTGGTGTTCCTTTTACTATTTGTAAGGTAATAAATACCACAAATGTTGTAAATATAACAGCATAGTTGTTACTACGATAGTGTTGCTATTGTTACATGTTATTGTAGTTGTCGAAATAGTCACTATCGTTTCTTGTTGGCAGAACTAAAATTGCAGTTAGCGTAAGAATTCTTTTTTTTCGTGCGAATCAAATCGATCCTACAGATCGATTATTCTCTAACAATACCGCAACCCTATAGTTTGTGTTAAATGAATATTTGCAATTATAGAATTAATTATACAGTTGGAGATGGTACAGTACATTTTTTTTTAAATGAGTTTCAATAGACGATTTTATGAAGTTTTTATGCCAGTACGTCAAACTTGATGTACAAAATGTGACAATATTGAATGCCATGTAGATTCATTAAAATATAAATTAGTATCAAAGGAACTGGTACTCTTCAAGGCCTTAATCAATGGATCAATTTAAATTTAATGTAGCAGAGTCTGTAAGTGATAAGTGGTTAGTCTGTTTTAATAAACTAATAATACAAACTGAGAAAAAATTATTAGTAAATTTTCCATGTTTATCACAATATTGTCACATATTTGATAGATTTTCTGCACTCCTAAACATCAATAAAAGTTTAGAATTATAGAGTTGTGTTACAGTGTTTGGAAAGAAAGCATCGTATATCCATGAATTTAGGATAACAAAGAGAGAGAGAGAGAGCAACACGAAAAGGTCTTCAGGTTTACTAACTTGTGGCAAGAATCCTTTATTGAAACGAGACTCTGGTTGGAAATACGACGGAGGTGGTGCAGGGGCCGGAACAAAATATTGAGGCCTACCAGGATGTGCTCGTGAAGCAGACGCGAAGCCAAATCGTCCTGGTATTTGCGATTGATAGCCGTGATAAGCACCTGATATTTCTCCTGATATCGTGTCGTACATTTTAGGATAGGACATACTTGCAACCGCTCTCGAAGGGTCCACTTCAGGTTGTCGATTGATGGCAGTGCGATATTGTGAGCTCCAGCTTTCTCCTGCGCGAAGATATTTCCATCATTTTACATTTCTTCTATCAAAATTTAAACAAAAAAATTAGAACAGGAAGAGAAGAGGACGGTAAAAGTGTGATTGAATTATTGATGATTTATTGGTACTGCAATATCGTTTATGCCACTCGGTGCGAGAAGTGTCTGCTTCTCGCACTAGTGCGATAAAGTTATATACGAAACTTTTTATCGTATCGTACTATTTTGTTATCGACTTATTTTCAAACGAAAAAAAAAATCCTGATAGTCGGAGGGAGAGAGTCAGATTGAAATCGCCAATATTCATTGAAGAATATCTCATTTGTTTGACTGCTGATATTCTAAGAAAAAAAAAATATTATTTACTCCTAAAAGTATTTTGGTCTGCAATAAAAGCATCTAACTATTGTCGATAGTTCACCATAAAATTATGGGCTTTTACGCTTGTCGCACATTCCGAATGAACGGTTCAAATATATTCCCGAAAACTTCTCAAATTTGAGTAAGATGTGTATTTATGATATGAATGCAGTTTTTTCGTTTTTTCTTTAAATTGATGAAATGCCATATATTTTAAAACTAATTTTTTTATTCTAATAAAAAAATGCGGAAAACGACGTTCTATAAAGAATGTTTGAGTATTTTTTCCGGCCAAAAATTCAATATTATGTAATGGCAATGAAAAATCATTTGAAACTCAAATAATATCGAAACGACAAAAGAAAACCATTAATGAGAAACTTAATTGAGATTTTTTAATTGTTCGTTTTCAGTTTCAATACCATAAATTGAATAATTTGGAACAGTACTGAAACTGTTTTGATCTTTCCAGAAAAATAAACATTTTTTGGGCAATTTTTTAAGAGTTAATTGTACATTTAACAGGTTTCACCAAAATTATTACAGATTTACTCCAAAATCATCATTGCACAAACAATACTCACTGTACTGTAATGACCACAATTGTTTCATTAACATTTCTAATTATGTTCTAGCATGAAATCAGTCATTTTTATACGGAAAAGTTCGAAAATAAAAATGTTGATATTGGTACCCCGAAGCGCAAGCATTTTGGTGAATTCGAATAAAATGCTTCATAAAATCCTATAATAATCCTATAAAAGTAGGCGTACCTTAATTTGTATTGTAATGTTTGGCAGGTCCTCCAAAAGGTCCTTTTGTTCTCCTTTTTTTTTGGGCAATTGATATCGTTTGTTTTTTCTTATAGTACTTATTGATTACTTTTAAATTAGCTTTGAAATTTTGTAATCATCCGAATAGAAGAAAAACTGACTTGAATTGTTCAAATACACTTTTCAACCAACTAAATTAATTGCAATCCAATTTAATGAAGACTATTTGTAGATAAAAGTATGCTGAGTTTTGTGCATTTTGTAATATATTCCTACACGATGTAATTTTGTAGCTGTGCGGGCTGAAAGTTACATAGTTCTTATAAGTAATTTAAAAAAAAACCAGAGAATTTTTTTAATACAAAATAAAGTACAGCTTCCTAATCGAATGAATTAAACAATATTTTTAAAATCAATTGATTAATAACTTTCAGGCACTATTATTGATAAAAATCAATGTTCTTGGTGACAGTGAGAGAAGTGTTTGTTAACAGTTGACAAATCAAGTGTTCAAAATAGCGAAATGAACCATTTAATTATTTTTATTAAATCTTAGTTAAGCTATATAATATTGAATTGTCCCAAATGAAGCTCGCTGACATTTATTAATAGTTAAAAAATCTTTTTGGCTCAACATACATTAAGTACCAATAACTGAATGGTTCGTTTCGCCATTATTAACACTTGATATGTTAACCGTTAACAAACTCTTCTCTCAGTGCAATGACCTCGATTTTCACAAATATTTCTCTATAGTTTCAAAGTATTTAAATTCTATTCAAACAGAAACAAAAAACCCAATAATTATTTGAGTTGGGGGGCATCAAACTTTCAGGTGGAAATGTAATTAATAAGTATTACAATAATTTGTACTCCGTTTTCTTCATTAGTGAATGATTGGGGATACCTGAATCGGTTCCAAAATTAGGCAGGTCCTCCATAAGGTCCCTTCTTCCTCTTCCCCCAAAGTCACTGCACTGTGTCATAACATAGTTCATCGCCCTGCTTCTGCATTGTTGGTTCGCCTTCGACAAGTCCAATGAGCAAAATAGAACAGCAAGCACTATCGTCAGATGGGTGACCAATGTCTTCGTCGAGACCATATTGTGTCCGTTGTTACCGCGATATTCAATATTTTGTTGCACTATCGTAATCTTCTTTTATGGCTTACACACAATATATATATATATTCCAATTCGTCCTCTATTCAATGAGGGCACCGTGAAAACGTGTACCAGCCACTTGTGTAGTCGATGAAGCTTTTGTCAGTTCTAGTGTTAACAGACGAGACTCAGGACACTTTTAATCCTTCCCTTATCTGGCGCACGTGTTGAAATTGCAAACTTCTACAATCGTTCGCTAAGTATTTGTTTACCTTGTTGAACGGTGAACATTTTTTTGCGCGTAGAGTCGTCATGCACCGAGAATGTCGCTCAAGACCTTATTCTATGTGACTGGCATCAATGCCGTCGTCGAGGACATCGATCCATGCATCAACCCTTGCGTTTTGATACCACGATTTGATCACTTTTATTATTATTCTTTTTTGGAATTACACGAATTTTAGACCCGCAGGTCTAATAAGTGTAATATTAATTCAAATATCTAATAATTTTCTGTCCACTTAACCTGTTGTGGATAAAGTATTCCGGAATGTGCGGTTTTTTTACCTCTCTCTTTATCTCTTCACGAGGCTCTTGAGAAAATACCATTTCAATGAGTAGGTCTCCAAATGCATTATGACGCAGCTTCGAAACTTACGTCGATCTTCACTGTCGTAGGTGCCTGTGTTCAGTTTTACGTTGACGTAAGTTGTGGACACTGGTTGAGACTAAAACGTAATAAGTGGGAATGGAATAACGCAAGTACGCGATGAGAAAGGATTACCAATCGTTTCGATTGACAACAGAATGACTTGGAATAATAATGGAATAATTGCCGTCGATCTAGTACGATGAGCATAGTTTGTAGAAATTTTCTGTTGTGAATCGTAATATTCTGGTTATTCCTTTATGGATATTAAGATTTACACCAGAAATTTAGCAGAAACAATGCTTATTGTACTGGAATGGTCGCAATTATTTCATGAACTTGGCAAATAATTTTGGTGTCGGTGCTCCAAAAAATTAGACATAAAGGCAGTCCTCGGATCTGGTAAGTCAAGCGAAGCTCTGCTTTTATGACAATATTTAAAAAAAACGTTCATGAAGTTCATGATTATAAATTTTATTGTGGAACGCATAATTTTTTAATGAAGAATTTTGACGTTTCATCTCGAATTTGAATTATTGAATATAAAGGAGAGACCCGACGAAGAGCCTACAAATCGCTACAGATATCCCTTTTCTTTGGTACTCGTGTATTAATTCCAATCCATTTTGTATATTGATGATATCCGGTCTTTTCATAGCTACGACGCAACTTTCGATCGCAAGGTTCCTAATTTTTGGCTCAACGGACATGTAGAGAGAAACGGACATTTTTATACATTTCTTGCTTATAATAATTAAAAAACTAAAAATTCCGTGAACAGATCAGGCGTCTGCACTAAAATGACCCCATAAAATCTCTACACCAAAACTTTACATGGTAAAAATTATAGACCGAAAATCTTTAGACCAAATTAGCTTCGAACAAAAAAAGCAAGAACAAAAAAAAATCAGTACACCAAAAATCTCTATCACCCAACAATCTCCGAGATTGTGTGTAAAGATTTTCCAATGTAGAGATTACCGGTATAGTGATTGTTTGATGTACAGATTTTTAGTATACCGTTTTGGTGCAGAGATTTTATATTGTCAACTATTATGGTCATTGCCTGAACCGGTCAAGCCGTGCTAAGATTCTCCTCTTTAACTTAAGATGCTGTGCTACATGTCGTCCGTATCTCTCAGATTGCCATATAACTGCGATTGAAATCTTCACTCCATCATACGGTTCATTTTTAGGATAGAAAGTGAGAAGGGACTGCAGACTTTTCGGACATATTCAGTACTTCTCATCTGCTACCGAAAGGATGAATCGTGGCCGAGAACAGCGTTTCACAGCTTTTGTTACCGACTTATCAGAGGCACACATCGTCTGAAGGTGACGTAATTCGCCTACTTCGGTATTAAAAACTGTTTTTTGTCTTTACAAGGGCGCTGAAAATTCTTTATGGGCAAAAACAAAAGACCTACATACCACTACGAAATTAGAGGATACAGTCGTACCTTTTTTGTTTTTCCTCTAAAACGTCCGGCGCACTTGTAAATACAAAAACCGTATTTCTTACCTCCTGGGCATGAGTTGGATAGTGAGGGAAAGGATTGTCTCTTCACATTAATTAAATAATCACACTTTTAGCACAAATGTTTGAAGTTTCTTACTACGAATTGAAGTTTATAATTCTGAAATTCAAAATGTCAGTTCAAATATGACCGACAGAAATACAAAACAAGCCTGCAAAGTAGAACTTTGCAAATTGCAACCTCATTATTTTGCATCTTTGGCAAGGCCACCTCTATGAGGAAGCGCGTTGATCAATCTTGACTTGCTTTGTCAAAGATACAAAATAATGAGGAAACAATTTGCAAGGTTTTACTTTGCATGCTTGTTTATATACTGTATATATCAGCTGAACTTAAAACGCCAAAAAAAATTCTAAATGTATTTAATTATTATTTTCGAACATTTTATATCCATCAAGTACAAAGTTTCGGCTTACTTTCTTAACTTTTGCAAAAGTTAGAGCGAAAATCTACATTTTTTGAAAAATTCTAAATGGCGTTAAATCCGAACGACTTTACCGATCATCACCAAATTTAGTACGTATAGTAGCGCTGTATATTACTTTTCGTCTGTAGAACATTTCAGTTCATTTGATGAGATACGACGTGATTTAGAGCAAATTTTTTTCGAAAAATTCAGGATTCCATAAAGTCCGAACCGTTTTACCGATCTCGTCGAAATTCAATACCAAACAACATTGAACGTGTCTCCAGTTATGAAGAACTGTTTAGCTAAATCGTCGAACTTTTATGAAAGTTAGAGCGATCGCGCCATTTTTTCGAAAATATAAAAATTCTATAAAATCTGTATATATGGATACATTTTGTTAAAAATCGCACCAATTAAAGAGGAGTTACTACTCTACACACACGCACGCACACACACATACCCACATACGGACATTTTTTGTAGTCCATTTTTCTCGACGTTTTAGGTGATTCCGAGTATGCTGATATGAAAATCTCGAAAAAAGAAATTTTCATGAAAATAAAGCTTCCTCTATGAGGAAGCAAAACTACTTTATTTGGACAAAACTATGTACGAAGGGTCGACCTGAGATCGCTGATTGCAAATCTGAAGAAAACGTTCACAAATAAAAAATGTCGGGTCTAAAATGCTCGACCAAATGCACAAAGTGTCTTGATTTTTATTAAATTTGGTACTCAAAAGGTTTTCAGATCGCTTATTATTACGTATCTGATTTAAAAATGTATAAACTCAAAATGGCGAAGGAAAATGCAAAAGGTAAATTAGTTTCGATATAACCCGGCATTCCGGAGTTTTTAAGCTGGGTGATTACGAACTCGGAATCAAAATTCAGAAAAATATAGAGATTATGGAATCTCTTTATTTTTACGTTTCGACTCCTTTTTATTTGTTCAAATCTTGTTAATTCTTGTTAATTTACTATTCTACGCGTGACGAAAAATATCTTCTGTTCTCTCGCCCTTAACCCTCTGTAGGGCCCAATTTTCAGAAAGCTCTGAAATCGTTGAAATCTTGTAGACCACTTTCTGGCGATCTATAGTAAACATTTCTGGCGCAGAAACTTCCGAAATCGGCGATTAAAAATAATCATCATTTTTTTTTAAAGTTATTTTTCCCAAAAAGAGAATTTACAGTGGCATATCCGCCTTATGATCAAAGGGAGTGGCTTCCTTAAGGCTCATTTGAGGAGCTACGACCTTTTGATACAAAAAAAAACGTTGATCTGTTAAATCACACGGAATTCATATTTCCATCTAGCTATTATTTTATATGTCATTCTTTATAGTAACTAGAGAAAAACGTACCCTCTCAGAGCTATTGTATTTATGACTCACGACAAGTTTTGCTCATAGAACTGATTGCATGAGAAACCATTTTTGGCCTGACTGTAGAAGCAGTGGAAAACCCTAGCTATTCCCAGAGACCTAAGAAGAGTTAAAATCCAAACTTATTATTTATCACTCTTCTTTTGACGTTCTTTTCTCGCAGCACAAATATGAACTCAATTACCTAAGCAAAACAATGCAAACAATGTACTTTTTTTTGTCTTTGTCAATGCTTAGTCTAAGTGTTTTATTAATTTATTGTGTGGATAGATATGCATATATACAGTTTATGTAGATGATTTGTCAAGTCATTGAATCCAGGAAAAAGCCAAGAATTGTTCATTTCCATTTTGTTGTGGCATTATACACAGGGTATAATACTTCGTTCCTTAAGGCAGAGCTCTTCATTTTGGCAGCATTTAGCCGCAGCTTGAATTATATCCATCTTGATCTCAGCCGGACTCTTTCCAGAGTTTCTTGAAATTCTATTGCTGACCTCAAAGTAGACTTGTTCCACCTCGTCGGTAGTCAAATCAAATCCCAGATCGTCACCAGATCCCTAGCAAATTCCAGTCAATTCACTCACTTGGTTTATCATCTTGTTATTCCCAAAAAGATATTACTGATTTGCAGCATCCGTTCTCTCAACGACCAAAGATCCTCATGCTAGACAGCTTCATAGTGCATAGATGGAGAGGCAAGCAACAAATAATGTTTGTTAGTTACCTTGAGAATATTTGAAATTGTGGAAATAGTTATACATGTGGAGACGATATCATTAGACGCAGTTAAAAATGTTTTGAAAATCAATATACAGTTTTATGAAATTTTCATGCCTGTTAAAATGGTGATATTGAATTTTATTGTAGTTTTTCATTTTGTATGAAAGTTTGTTTGTAAGTACTCATCGTTAACACTGAGAAAGATGATTAATAAATTTTACATTTTACTGCAATTTTTGTCATTTATATTGCAGAAAATTAAATAAATATTATACCAAAATAATGGGTTCCGTTGATATGTTGCCATATTTTTGTATATTAAATTTGATGTAATATGATATTCATAAAAACTGAGTAAAAATTGGTATTACATTTTGATAAAATTAGTAACAGTTTAGATTTGCAGAACGCAGAAAAGGTAACGGCATTTGTAAAGAAAAACCGTAACCGACATTATTTTCAGGATAATAGAAATAGAGAATACATATCAAAAGAACTTCTAGAGTACTTACTTGTGACAAGAATCCTTTGGCTGCGGACGCTGGTTGAAATAGCGACGGAGATGGATCAGAGACTGCAACATAATATTGAGGGCTACCCGGATACTTCCGTGGAACAGGTGCAATGGCCATCGGATACGCATTCGGAGCTCCTGTGAATTGTCCAACCAAACGCGTTTGAAAACCACTACGAGCACCAGATATTGCTCCGGTTATCATGTCCTGCATTATAGGAGATGCCATACTCGCCAACGCTCCCACAGGATCCGCAGCAAGTTGTCTCTTAACGGGATTGCGATACTGCCAACTCTGAACTTCTCCTGTGGAAAAACATTATCATAAGTTTTTAAGTTTTCCTCAATATTGAAATCAAAAGAATGCAAAGTAGAACCTTACACATGCTACATCATTATCCATTTTGAGTTCTCATAGAGGAAGCTTTTTTCCGAGATTTTCATGTCAATGCTGTAAATGGTATGAATGAGTAAACACTCAGAAAAAAAAGTCTATAAACAGTATAGTCACGATCAATGCTGATTGGTATTGATTTTAACCAGAATTGACACAGCAGCTTCGAAATTATGACATCTTTGTAAAAAATGTATACATTTTATTAAATCTTTTAATTTGAGAACGGTCCCATGATCTAGCTGAAATTAAACATATAAATGGAGAAGTCACAACCCGATTGGCATGTTGAAGTTAATAGAAATCTATGATGTTATAAAAATTTCATAAGATTTGATTTATTAATGAAAGTTTCAATTTGACCAAAATTGATTATAAGGTTTTAAAGTTATGGTTTTTTTTTAAAATTCATAATACATTGAACACACGAAGTTAACTAATTAATTTCTCATTGAATATATACTTTTTGAATCGTTTATTATTGTTTATTATTTAAATGCAAGTGACCAAAAATAATAATTATACAAGAATTTTTATTTCCTCTACGAGCAAGCCAAAATTGATTGATGTAGGTGAATAATATTTCGGAAGCTATGTGCAAGCCTTTTTTGTTTACAAAGCTATGAGGAACTTTGGGTTTTTCATAGCTGTGCAAAAAATAGGAAATAGTGTCGAAGCAATGTGCCAGATTCTACTTTGCACTTTAAAAAAAAAAAAAATTGGAAGAACTAATATATAACGTGTTTTTAGAGATACAAATTATAAACTCAACGTCCTTAGAAAGCAGAAAAAAAAAATTAAAAAATTAAAAACACTATAAAATTTGAATCCTGCTACTGACGTTCATCAAATTGAATACCTCGCATCGCTGACTAATCAGTTCGTTTGCGGAAATAAATGTAGTTGATGGAGACATCGATTTTTTAAAATGTTTCTAAAATTCAAAATCTAATTATTTTTCAACGGATCGATCGATTCCTAAATTTATTATGTAGTACTATTTATTAAGCCAAATGCTCAGAAATTGTAAATGCTAGCGAGTTCACAGACGTTTTTAACACTTTTAAAAATTGCGTAAAATCTTAACGGATGCTAGCATTTCTAAAAAAATTGATTGAAACTCTCTATGCAGCGTCATAAATTTCAGTTTGTTAATTCAAAAATTGGATAGAGTCTGACATGCTCACACACACACACATCGAGATTTTTTTCTAAGTGTGTGTTTTTTGATGTTTTGTATATGCTGAACATTAAACTCTAGAAATGAGAAAACAAAAATGCGAAAAAATAAGCACCTTCTATAGCAAAAATTAAGATCCAACTTTCTCGACTTTTTGATCCTCTAATATCATTTTTATTGCAACTAAGTGATCACAAGTTAACGGAAAAATTTAGCGTCTCACCTAGATTACATTTTATCTCGTCTTGACAAATGATTCAAAAGTACAAGCAGCTACAAAATCGAAAAACTAAAATTGCTATAAAATCCAAATTCTTGTACCGATCTTCACAAAGTTGAATATCTATCACCAGTGACTGTCCTATTCTAAAAAAAATGTTGCGTTTATTATATCAAAGTTTCTATGAGTCAAAGCAACAAAACACCAACATTTTCAAAAAAATACTAAATGTCACAAAATTTAAATGTCTCGAGCGATCCTCACAAAAATTTAATACCGATGATCCGTTAAGATATCATATTTTGAACACATTGACACAAATATATCAGAAAAATATTTTTTTTTCCTCAGAAAAACAGCGGTTCTATGATAAAGCAAAATGAATCAAAACTCAAATAATCGCAGAATGAAAAAAAGGAAACACCGATGAGCAATTCTTTTGATTTTCTTAAGATGATTTTATTAATTTTCACAACACCATAGTTGATGAACGCTGAACACGATTACGCGTACCTGTATTAGTTCCGATTTTCGGCAGGTCCCTTCGTCTTCTCATCCCGCCGAAGCCACTGCACTGTGTCATAACAATGTCCATCACCCTGTTCTTACACTGGGTAGTGGCCGTTGTCGAGTCCAACGAGCAAATTAGAATGCCCAGCACAATCGTCAGATGAACGACCAACGTCTTCGTTGAGATCATTGTGTCTTCTCGATATTCTCTATGCTGCACTTGTGTGCTCAACGAAGCATCTGTGAGCTCTCGCGTTACCGGCGAGCAAACAGGCACCTTTTAATCCTGCCCTTATCCGGCGCACGTGTTGAAATTCCAAACTTCTGCAATCGCCTCGCTATTTGTTTACCTCGTTGTACAGTGGGAATCGTGGACTCTGAGTCGTCATGTGCGGAGAATGTCAATCAAGACCTTATTATAACTGCATCGATGCCATCGTCGAGGTCACCGTTACGCGCATCATCCCTTTCGTTATGTTCCCACGATACGATTTATTATTATTATTATTATTATTATTATATTTTTTTTGAGCTTTTTATCTCAGTATACTCAAAATGGTATGAGACGTCGAGAAAAATGGTTTAAAACTCGTAAACTACTCAACCGAATCAACTCAAATTTTTGTCCTGTATAAAATACAGTCCATTGTGTCTTTGTAAATTTTTTAAAAATCGGTTAAAGTTGATTTTAAGAGATTTTTAAGACTTTATAACATAACTTTTATCACTCCAACTTGAGCAATTTTCTAGCTAATATCGGGCTAAGGCTTGACATAACAATTTATTGGAGAGATGCGATCTTTGATATGGAATTTGGGCGAAATTGATAAGTTAGTTTAGGTTTTGTATTTCAATTTATTTTGAAATTTATGTAACTCAAGAACGGTTCAAGCAACTGATCGAAAATTTTGCACAAAACTTTAACAGCATATGTCGATATTTCATACGAAAGTTATAGTGGAGATTCAACACAGACTTCATATTTTTCATCATTACATATTTTTCAATTTTCTGAAAATTCGACAATTTATCTTACACGTTCAAATAAATGGCCTGACACTGACGCTTTGCACGATGATCAAACAGAATCATCGAATTTTGAATATTATCTGGAAATATTGCTTTTTATACAAGTACATGATAAATAAATGGTCCACAAAGCCTCCGCTGTGAGCAAGTAAAAAAAAATGAGGAAGAAGTGTGCAATGTTCTAGTTGGCATTTTTTTTTGTATTTTTATTTAAACAAATCGTAGGTCCTATTGGGAAAGGAAAGGACGACTTCGAAAGGACGTTCGACGATAGTTTTTCGGCGAAACGACAGAACTGTCATCATTGAGATAGGATCAATTTTCGTGCTATATTATTTTTGAATCACTGGCTGTCAGAACTCTCAGTTTTGGTAATTTTAATAATAGAAAACGTGGAGCGCCAATTCGCTTTGCGAGAAAGATCGAATAAATCATTTTGAAATTAATTGACGAATAATAAATAATTTGAGTACCGCGACTATTCAGAAGTGGTGAATAGATTCCAATTAATGACCCGATCTTATAAAAAGATGATTATAATTATAATAAGGGATTAAAAACGCGAATGATTTCTTTGAATTCGAAAGAATCAATAGTCAAGAAAGCTTAACACAGGGTTAAGTAATCCCAGAACAGAGATACAAGTTTATTTTCCAAATTACGGTTTTATACAATGTTATCCAATAAATTGCCTTGCTCGAAGTCGTCGAAATTTTATTATAATTTGACACTATAAAGTGTTTTATATATTTGACAAAGTTGTGTATTAATACGAGACACTGACTCCTCGAAGGCAGACTCTTCCCTCAGTCGTTAAATACGAAGTCACGGTTTAAGATCCGGAACAAGAGTGATTTTGGATCGAAAATCTCGTAGGAATTCGCCTTTCTCGAGACGTTATTATTTTTGGGGGTAATCGATGCTTGTAGCGTGCGTCCTTTATCATTCTGCTCGAGTTGTCGTGTGGAGGACCTGGTGAGCATATCACCTCTCTATGTCTCTGTTTTATTTTATTTTATTTTATTTTTATTTTTATTCAGTGGACGGAAATCACAAATTGATACACAAATTTAATATACGCAGCCAAATAGGCGGGAAAAAACACAAAAATTAAATTAAGTTAAAATAAATTAAAATAGATTAAATTAAATTAGATTAAACAATATAAACAGAGTAAATGGAAAAACATTTTAAGTAACGCCTCGATATCCCGTGCGTTTTTTGTATCGAACAGAATTTTACATAAATTTGGGTGTTGATTAAACAAGTTTCGTCGATATTTGTTGATATTACAAGCAATTGAAATTTCTGTCCTGTACTATTATTGATAATACAGGTATAATAATCGTTGACAATACTTCAATTAATTTTTCTTTTCTTTTCGACTCGAGCGTTGACGTCGAGAGAATTTAAACTGCTAAGAATTATTTTCCTGTCACATCATCTTTCAAATTCTTGAGATATGAAGGTTTGAATTTTGCAAGCCGTCCACACATATCCATACAGATAATTCCTTCAAAACTACCTTTTTCGGCGTTTTAGACGTTTTAGAAATTATGGAAAAAAATGTCACGTAAACGAAGCTTTTCCTCTATGAGAAACCAACAATATAATGTATCATTTTTTTTACTTCTTATTACGTATTGGACATTCACTGCTTGCAGCTCCGAATTTCCATAAAGTTTGGTCCTCAGTCTGATAATTTTAGTAATCTACCATACTTATCATAATGGAACGTGACATAACATTCCAATGCGAGTGCATTTTGAACGTTGGTTCCTTTTTGTTTGCCCTGAAGCGCGAACAAACGGAGCTTTATAAACGAACGACTGAACGTATAAACGTGCTAAGATTATTCATCGAACAAAAAAAATCTTTGCATTTAATCTGTAAAATTGATATTAAACTTGCTGTATTGAAAACTTCACTTCAAAATCAGACTCATAGTCCTCCTCGTTTTCAGTTAAGTGTCGTAATAACACTTTAATCGAATCTTATTTTTCTTTCTTCATCATAGAAGTGGTCATGAAAAAAATAATTTCTCGACAGTTTCATGTCAGGATACTCAGAATGGTCCAAAACGTCGAGAATAGCCTTTTTTAAAAATGGATGCGTGAACTCAGGATAGACATACACATATCCGGACACTTTTTCTAAACCACTTTTCTCGACATTTTAGACCTTTCTGAGTACGCTGACATGAGAATCTCGAAAAAAAAAGATTTTTCGCGAACAATGCTTCCTCAATGAGGAAGCAAGTTGCAATAACTATGAAATAGTTACCATAGCTATAAAATAATTATCATAACTATAAAAACAGTTGACTGGGCTAAAAATTAAAAGTTGTCACTTTATAGTTACCATGTCTACCACGATTTCTCTGAGTGTATAGTGACGCAGAATCGCTTAGGCCAAAATTGGCAAAACGGGCCGTGAGAACTGGTCTCTCGAGGTTTCTAAACGATCTCGTTCGATTAACCTTCACCTGCTGACCTGCTATGCAACGTATACCAAATACTGACGATAATGAGACCGCCGGAGCATTTAATTAATCTCCCCGAGTCATTATATCGAGAGCTCGTTATCAAGATTTGTCGGACGTGGCGATAGAGTGAATTTCTTGCGGACAAATGAAAAATCATGTATATTAATTGAAGTATAAAATATCAAGGGGCGCGAGCGAAAGCCAGATCAGGTATTGCAAACGTCTGTATAAAGCGATTTATCTGTTTCGTGCACCTTATCGTAACTTTAGTACGTGCCGTCAATTCGATTGATTTCAAATATTCATAACAACTGACGCAATTACGCGAATCTAGGCTTTTTGCAACAATAAAAATGAGGGACAAAGAATTCGATGGGCGATGGCATTACGCTCAGACTCTAATGATAGAGTGTACCTCTACTGCATTATCAATAGAAAGAATGCTATCAATGGATTCATATTTATGATGGTCTAACTCGAGGAAATCTCGCTTTGGAATTCCATGGAAATAACACTTTGTACCTTAAACTCCCTTTTCAGAGGCTTTCATCATAATTTTAAATCATCATCGCACCAGCGAGGTTTCAGTTTTCCAAGTACACCACAAAGTGTATCTTTTTGGGGGATATGTCTTTTTGGTATTCAAAAAGGTGTGTTAATATACCTCCAAATGATATCTTTTGGAGTTGGATGTCTTAAGGACATATCTAAATGATATACTACTAATTCTTTAGATCTTAAAAATATCATTTGGTGGGAAACAAACATATCTTTTTGCTTCCTAATACATAAAACTTTTTTTTCACGAAAAAAAAAAATTCGTGAAAAGATTTTCGTGTCAGCAGAATCACGAAAAACGCAGAGAAAAGTGATTTTAAAAAATAATGTCCGCACGAGTGAATGCATGCATCGATGCACTCACAAATTCAATCGTCCGTAACTCCTGAACTGTACGAGGGTTCGAGAGCAAATTTTTCACATAAGCGAAGTACTGACTCCTCTTTAATTGCTGTAGGTTTTTACAAAGTGCATCCACGTATGAGGTATTCCATATCAATTCAGACACAAACATAAAAAAGAATTCGCAAAAAATTTCTAAAATTCGGATTCAGCGGTTTCAAATTTCAAAATCGAAAAAAAGTTCCTGATGATATATGCACATTTTTTTATTTGCTATTCTGTGATATCTTAGGTTACGATTAATCATATCGACAATTCTAAAAAACAAAAAAAAACTCTAAAAAAAATATTCAGAATTAATTGTGTAATTTCAAGCAACATTTTTACGGCAAAACCAACACATTTTTTTTAACGGTTTGGACATCAGATATCGTCATCAAAAAAATCACCTCAAATTCTGTAAGTGAGTGCCGAATTTTGAGTATTTTTTTTATTTATGGCAAAATCAAGTGTTCATACGTTACAGCAGTTTGAAACTAAAATAAGAAATATTCGTTTTTTAAGCACCTTGAATTTTTAGTATTAAAATTGGTCATGTTCGATAAAGCGGTTCGGATTTTACGTGATTTTCAATTATTCAAAAAATTGTCGGTTTTAGCTTCTGCAAAAACTTAACAAATAAGCAAAACTTTGTATTTCATGAAAATATGACGCAACGGTGTTTGTTACAACATTTCGGAGCCATGTGTATCGTGGTTTTGTTTTTTAGATTCTACATTTTTATTTTAACTACTTTACAGCTTCCTGTATGAGAAACCCAAATAAATAAACATATTTCCTCATAGAGGTACCTTAGTAAGAATTCAAAAATAATGAGGAAACAATGCTGTACAAAGTTCTATTTTGCATTCTTTTTTATACCAAATAGATATCCTTTATCTTTGTGATACTTGAGTTGCCGTGAACACACGATAAAAAAGTATATATGCAAATTAGAGATTTGCACATTGCTTCCTCATGATCTCTGATTGTTTACAAAGCTACCTCAATGAGAACGTAACTTTATCTATTTTGGGTTCCTCATAGAGGAAGCTTTGTAAACATTCGAAAATCATGACGAAGCGATGTGCAAAGCTCTACTTTGCATTTTTTTTCTTGTATTTATATGAAATAAGTAATAAAAAGTTGACAACTAGATTGTCATAGTGCTTCCTCTCTTTTATTTATCACAGTCTACCCAGTTCCATTTTTGTGGATTTTTGGCTTCCTCAAAAAGCTCTGTTCTGTGATTAGGTACTTTTTAAATATTAGATTTTTCGTAAACATGTCAGCAGACATTTTTGAAAAAAATAGAAAATCGCATAAAATCCGAACGACTGAACCAATTTTGCCCAAATTGAATACCGATCATAGGTCTATAATAGTTCAATTCTTGTATCAAATTTTAGATCGATGTTTCAAAAATTGTGGAAGATATAGCGCATACAGGCATTTTCGAAAACATTCAAAATCATGTAAAAATAAAAGCACTGCGTATTTTTCACTAAAAATTAGAGAGAACTTATGGCTTGCACACACACACACACATACATCCGGACATTTTTTTAGAATGTGATTTCTCGACGTTTTGGAACATACTGAACAGGTTTATATGAAAATCTCAACAACAACAAAAATTCACGGAAACTCTCTTTTTAAATTTCAATTGATTTAGTGTCTCTTAACCTGAGTTAGAGGTAAACGTTAATTTTTTTTTAAATTCAACGTGATATCCGAATCCCTTTATCGATAATCACCAAATTTGGTACATAGCAAATGCAGAGTATTATTCTTCGTTTGTAGAACAATTAATTTCATTTGATGAGTTTTCACGTGAGTTAGAGCAAAATGAACATTTTTCGAGAAAAAAATCAAAGTCTCATAAAAATCGAATCTATTTACCGATTTATGCCAAATTCAATACCATTCATCCTTTGACATAGCTTTATTTGTAAAAAAATATTTAGCTCGATAGCTAAAAATATGCGGCAACTAGAGGGCGAATAGAAATTTTTTCGAAAAATGCAAATTTGAATAAACTTTGATCAGATGTTTAAAATTTTTTGAAAATGTTCACAAACAAAGTTGTCCATCTGCCCCATATATGTGCTAAATTTCAGCTCGAGTGTTAAAGCGGTTCATGAGATATGAAGGTTTGAATATTGCATGCCGGCCACACATCCACCCGGACATTTTTTGTAAACCATTTTTCTCGACGTTTTGGGACCATTATGAGTGTCCTTAGATGAAAATCTTCGAAAATTATTTTTTCACGAAAAGTTTCCTCTATGAGGGAGCAAAATATAAATATTTGAAATAGAACGCGCGGCGTGTGCGTCGCACACACATCAGAGAAAAAACACGCCGACGCGACAGTCGACGGTGGCGCCAATTTATTCTATTAGAAAGATCTCAGTCGTGGTGCAAACCCCGGGTTTTGACACGTATACCATTTCTCTCAAACTGACGTTTTTTAAATGCCAAAAATTCTCAATATTCTCTCGCCACAGTGAGCATCGAGTGACAGGTGTGTGTAAAAATTGACGTATGTTAAATTGTCAGTGGTTTCAAATCGTGAAGGGCAGTTGACAACGGTCAACAAATATGTTACACATTCAGACATAACCTCACTTTTTTCACTGACACATCTTCGCTACTTTAGCATCATCTTTCGCGTTTATATCAGCTGCGGTATTTGTTTGTAATTTGTCTTCGCTGACGTTGTTTTAATTATTTGTCGACAGGTTATTTGCGATTTTCTTGACGACTCAGAGGGTTCAAGCCCCGAGCGTTTTTCAAGATGAGTAGCGTAGCGGAGCAACCATGCTACACCCTGATAAATATACCGATGGACACGGAACCACTGAACGAGCTTCAGATGAAGCAGGATTTGGAAAAGGGCGATATTGCCGCCAAAACGGATGCCCTAAAAAAGACAATTTACATGATAAGCAACGGAGAACGTCTTCCCGGACTTCTCATGACTATCATAAGATTTGTCTTGCCGCTGCAGGATCACATGATCAAGAAGCTGCTGCTTATGTTCTGGGAAATTGTGCCCAAAACATCACCCGATGGTAAACTACTTCAAGAGATGATTCTTGTTTGCGACGCTTATAGAAAGGACTTGCAGCATCCTAATGAATTTGTCAGGGGATCTACTCTCAGGTAAGAAATTTGACTTTATTATCCAATTTATAGAAACTCGCTCGTTTTACATTTTCAATCTTTTAGGTAGTCCTTAAGTTACAATTGTGTCAATCTGATAGTAAGTAAGATCAAGAAATTCTTTGTACACACTTTAAAGGAGAAACTAGTGTGAACTAAAGTGAAACTGGATTAAACAGTTCCTACTTAATGTAGATAAAATGATATAACAAGAAGTTTACAGAAACTAACTCAATTTACGCCAATAAAACCACAGGCATGTTTTTTATCCTGTTTTTGTGAAGACAAAATTGTAATTATAGTTTGATGTTAGCAAGTAAGATTTGATTTTTTTTTTCTGGATAACTATGAATTTATGGGAAAATATTTATTATTATATTCATTGATTACAAATTACAGTCATTTGTTTATGAAAAAGAAAACAAAGGTACACAATATTGATTAAACTTTTATTCTCATGTAGAAGTAAAAAGAAGAATATTACTTGATGATCTTGAGAAAGGTCTTTATAAAAACATAATGAGCTTTCTCTCGTCAAACTCTGACCGAAAATTACTAATTTGATTTTACAAAAAGTGCATGAAAATATGCATATAATTTTTTTAATTCTTTTTTTTTTTCATATTAAGTGGGATCTCTTTCAACCAGATCTATCTTAGTTTGCACTAGCTTTTCCTTGAAAACGTGTACAAACATTTTTTTAACCTCAATACTTGATTGACTTGACTGTACCTCAAGAACTATCTTAAAACTTAATACTTCGCAACAAAATGTTTTTTTCCTTTAAATTTCTCACTTGATTATAAAATTAAGTAATTGCTTTAACTATTATTTATTGTGATTTAAAATTTTTTTTTTATCTATAAAATAAATCTATACAAGATCTGATGCAATTGTTTGCTCATATTTATCATGTAAAAATATCACCTGGTCTTAGTATGAAAAATCTTAGGTCTTCTGTTTTTGAAAGATAGAAAATATTTTGAAGTGATTTTGAAGAAGAAATTCAACTGCTACAATTTGTTATATTTGGGGATTTTTTTTACATGTTCAGAACCGCCGGTAACAACAATCAGTTGCATGGGATTCTTTGCATAATATCTTGTTTACCATTGAAATAAATAAAATACTTAATTTTTGTCTGGTATCTTAACTTACGATATTATTTTCTAATTAGTTATGTATATGACATTTTTTAAATATCTTTTCCACACCTTTCTTCTGCTTTGAAATTTTTATTGAAATTGCAGTTGAAATTTTCTCTTCTTCTGTTCATCCTCTGTTTCCTATTATTTTGTGCACTTTCCTTTGTGTATTTAAGATTCAAATTTTTCAATTATGTTTCATTTAATATTCTTGCAGATTTTTTAAAGTTTCCACTTCTTTGATTTGTTATTTATTTTTATTTCTTTATTTTTAACTTCCTAAATTCCAAATTTTCTTAATACTCTCCTCAGTTGACTATAGTTTTTTCTTTTTTTTTTTTTGAGGTAGTATACTTAACAATTAGTATCAGAATTAAAAGAAAAGTTAAAATAAATAAAGCAAGAGATGAATAATACGAAAATGTTTAAATCAATTTATCTTTTATTACTAAATGTTGACTATAATTCTACAGATTCCTATGCAAATTGAAGGAGCCTGAGCTCCTGGAACCCCTGATGCCAGCGATAATTGCTTGCCTGGAGCATCGTCACTCATACGTCCGCCGTAACGCTGTACTCGCGATTTTCACAATTTATCGCAACTTCGAATTCCTTATACCCGACGCTCCAGAATTGATAGCCAAGTATCTCGAGGGTGAGGACGATATGTCGTGCAGAAGAAACGCCTTCCTCATGCTGCTTCATGCCGATCAGAGTCGAGCTTTGTCGTACTTGGCCGCTTGCTTGAATCTCGTTCCAAATTTCGGTGATATTCTCCAATTGGTTATCGTCGAGTTAATCTACAAAGTAATTAATTTCTTAAAATCCTCAAATACCTTAAAAACTCTGTAATTAATTGAAGCAATGATATTTTTTATAATTTCAAGGTTTGTCTCGCTAATCCGGCTGAACGAGCCAGATTCATACGCTGCATTTACAGCCTGTTAAATTCGCCAAGTGCTGCTGTTCGTTACGAAGCTGCGGGAACTCTCGTCACTCTGTCGAGTGCACCGACAGCGATCAAGGCTGCCGCTTCTTGCTACATTGAACTTGTCGTTAAGGAAAGCGACAATAATGTAAAGTTGATCGTTTTGGATCGTCTTATTGCGATGAAGGAAAGTCCGTCCCACGAGCGTGTACTTCAAGATCTTGTTATGGATGTTTTACGTGTTTTGGGTTCTCCGGCCCTCGAAGTTCGCACGAAAACTCTCGCTTTGGCAATGGATCTCGTAAGCACTCGTACCATCGAGGAAATGGTGCAATTGTTAAAGAAAGAAGTTCTCAGGACCGCGGGCGGCGAGCACGAGGATGCCGGAAAATACCGTCAACTTCTCGTCAGAACTTTGCACACCTGTTCCATCAAATTTCCCGATGTCGCAGCCACAGTCATTCCCGTTCTCGCTGATTTTCTTTCCGAGAGCAACGAAGCCGCGGCTACCGATGTATTGGTCTTCATTCGCGAAGCTATACAGAGATTCGAGAATCTCAGACCGCTCATTATCGAGAAACTTTTGGAGGTACAGTGAAAGAGCATTTCGAATAAGCATTTTTTTTTCTGTAGGAATAATTTTGCAGATAGATATTTATTTAAAAAAAAGGTTACAACTTATATGTTATGCGGAATGATTTTACACTTTGCGGCATGATATAATTATATGTGGAACAGGATTGTTGTAATTGAGTGAATTATTATTTT
Source organism: Perithous albicinctus (assembly GCA_964016905.1). Classification (NCBI taxonomy): domain Eukaryota; kingdom Metazoa; phylum Arthropoda; class Insecta; order Hymenoptera; family Ichneumonidae; genus Perithous; species Perithous albicinctus. The sequence goes on along the minus strand of OZ024690.1, from coordinate 16,500,765 downwards.
TCAGGTATTCCTGCAAATTCGCTCGGTGAAAGTGCACAGAGCGGCGTTATGGATTCTCGGTGAATACGCAACGTCGAAGGAAGATATTGAGAGTCTGATGAACCGTATCAGATCGTCATTGGGCGAGTTGCCGCTCGTCGAAGCAGAAAATAAAAGACAAGCGGGCGAGAAACCTCCAGAGGACGGAAACACTCAGAGCGCGCCGGCACAGTTAGTCACTTCCGACGGAACTTACGCAACACAAAGTGCTTTCAGCACTTCCAACACCGGTAATTAATCGAATTTCGCTTATTTTGCAAAACTCACAGTCACATTTCTTTTCGTTATGCTCACAATCTGATGTTGCGTTTTCCGGACATAAATACGCATTTCTCCATCGTCTTTGCACAAACTTATTGATGAAAGTCTGCAAATTATTATTATTTTCTTTTAACACCGTTCAATCTCTATACGACGTGACAGTTTTCATTGTGCTAAAATTGAATGCCTGAATGAACTAGGTAAGAAAGAAGAGAAACGTCCAGCACTGGTACAATACATGATGGACGGTGACTTTTTCATCGGTGCGTCTCTGGCAACGACCCTCGCGAAGTTGGCTCTTCGCTACAAAACTCTGGAGAAAGATGTACCGAAGATAAATCGAATGCAGGCCGAAGCCATGTTGGTGATGACGAGCGTTCTTCAGCTCGGTCGTTCAGGTCTTCCGACAAAAGCGATGACCCACGATGACGCCGAAAGAATTTCTCTATGTCTGAGATCACTCGCTTGTCCCAACAAGATCGTTAACGATATCTTTACCGAGGGCTGTAGAGACGCCCTTGGAAGAATGCTTGCCGCCAAGGCCGAGGAAGATTCACAGACGAAAAAGGTACAACGAATTATAAAAATGTTGTATCTAACTTCATTCGATAGTATTTTCAACATAGCGCGCTTGCTTTTTTTTATTACAATTTAAATACTTTGCGACGAGTGAAAAATATGAATACAAATTAGCGTTACTGATACTTATAATAATAATAATAATAATAATAATAGGAGGTAAGAATAATGTTTAACAAATTCGATTCAAAACTGAATAGAAAATACGGGTTTTAATCGATTTTGTTATATAATTATTTATTTTGTTATGAAACTAATTCTCTGATTCTTTCGAATACAAACGATATTTAAGGAGGGTCGATCGCTAGCTGGGAGGTGAAGGGTGGGTGAGGAAAGCCTATGCTTATACACGGGAGTTTGCAAGTGTGGTCAACTCTGTTAAGTAAAAACTTTGACCCATGATGTCTAATATTTTAAGACGTTTATAGTTTCATGCCAATTTTAAATGGCTTCTTCATGTTTATCTTGACAACTTAGAATTAATTATATGAATTTTCAAATATTTTCGAACTTTTAAATGATCTGAATTTTGGCTTAAGACGTGGCAGCAGTGCTACGTTAACATTTTTATTTTCAACAGTTGGGGGTTGTGCGCGGTGCATCGTGTATTCGTGTGTGTATGCCGATGTATTTGTAGCGTATATATGCATACGTTTGTCATTTAACGCTAACTTCTCTGAGCCATTTTATATATATATGAAGGCGAATGCGTATAACAATACGTGCACGCCTTGACGTTTGCTTCACACGTCAATACTACCGTGTACCGAGTTGCCGCTACCATCCATGATGGCAGCTGTTTGTACCGAAAAACCGACTTCTTAATCCACCTAATTGATAATTTGCTAAATAACGGTGAACACCAAATCTCTGAAAGCATCGCCGAAAGCATCCTGAAAATATTCTTTACCGTTTTCAATCATTTGTTCGCAATGTTTCCACATGAACTGTTCCGGGAAACGTTAGAGTAAATCGTTAATTCACGATCTGCCATAAGAAATAATGTTAAATTGTGCAAACTTAAAAAAAAAAAGAACGAAAGCGGTGAACACGAATTCGTTAAAACTTTGTGGTTGAACTTAGAACGCCCATATCAGTCCGTAAAAAAAAATCAGCATCTTTTTCTTGACCTTCTGGCAGCGTTCGACCCTCCTTAAACGAATTTTCTTATAATTCTGAAATTCCCACATACGAGAATCTTTTAAAACTTTTTATAAAACTGTCGGTTTAATGATTTTGAAAGTTTTCATGTGTAATACAGAACGTTTCTACAAAAACATATTCGAAACTTGCGACTTGTCACCAATTTCAAAAATTTACATTTACAAGAAATGTTTTTTTCTTGAAATCATGTATTAGGACAAATCAGAGAATCAATAGCATCTTTAAAAACATGCTTCCTATCGAAATTTATAGATCTTTTTTTAAAAATCATTTATTAATAGCTTTTGGCTATTATTATTATTATTATTCAAAATTAATGTCCTTAGCATCTGCAATAAATTTTCTCGTGATATACAAATTACTTGGTCGATTGTAGAAACGACCGTTTATCTCGTACGGTTGAACTGCCTGAAAAAAATCGAGATCAGTTCGTGCTCCCTGTATTAACTCCATAAGGCAGTGTTATAGATTTTTATCCGACGGATAATATGCAGCAGAGATATTTGGGGTGTGAAGTTTACTTCTATCGAAAATCATAATTACGTCCGAATTCAGTACTGTTTTATTTATCCTATAAACAGTATAATTTAAATTATTTTTTTGAAATATCAGATACATAAAACACTGTTTTTTTAAATGCATTAAAAAAATGTCACAAAAATAATGTAAAAAGTAGGCCATTAATAACCACCCATCATTCACTACAATTACATTTTATAGCAATTTAAACAAGTCTGTGGGGAAATTTTAGGTTTTAATTGTATACTCGAATTATTTGTAGATTAAATAAACAAAAAAAAAAGAGTGATATCATTTTTCACGTCGGCTTTAATGATTTTCAGGCAAAGGAAAAGCCAGGAAGCATTGTTCAAGTGGACGACGCGATACAGTTCATACAACTGACACGTGGCGCAGATTTAACAGGCGGTGCGGGTGATGTATTCGAGCAAAGCTTGAGCGCGGCTGTGGTTGGCCGCCCGGGTGGCGGTTCTGATGCTCCAGCACCGAGCGCTCTCAGCAAGGTTACCCAGTTAACTGGTTTTTCGGACCCAGTCTATGCGGAGGCTCTTGTACACGTAAATCAGTACGACATCGTACTCGACGTTCTCATAGTTAATCAGACCGAGGATACGCTACAAAACTGCACCCTCGAACTCGCAACAATGGGAGATCTGAAACTCGTTGAGAGGCCGCAACCGATCGTTCTCGCGCCCCGAGATTTCGCGAGCATAAAAGCCAACGTCAAGGTCGCATCCACGGAGAACGGCATCATTTTCGGAAACATAGGTAAATTTTAGCTTTCTCAGAGAGGAAAATTTGTTTTCATGAAAAAACATTTTATTCAATATTTTTGACAGGATACTCAGAACTGTCTAAAACGTCGAGACAAGTGGATTAGAACAAATGTTATGACAATTTGAATTTTAAGAAAGGACGTGAAATCTCTCACGGACGCAAATTTTTAGCCATCGACTTAAAAAGTTTATCATAAATGAAGTAATGTTCTAGGACCTTTGGGATTAAATTTCAGGCGAATCTATAAAGAAATTCGGATCTTACAAAATTTTGAGATTGTCCAATAATTAATGTTTCGCTGTAACTCGTGTCAGCATCGATCCACTCAGTGCAATTTTTTTTTAAAGAAACGTACGTGGAAAATAATGAAGCTTCCGAGATTCTATTTTACATCTTTTATTATTTACTTTACTTCGTTATGATTTTATGTAAGTCAATTTTTTTTAATAACGAATTTTTTTTTTCGGCAGTATACGACGTTTCCGGTGCCGGATCCGACCGTAGTGTTGTCGTTCTGAACGACATTCACATCGATATAATGGACTATATCGTGCCTGCGACCTGCACCGACGCCGAATTTCGAACAATGTGGGCTGCATTTGAGTGGGAAAATAAGGTATCGGTCATCACGACACTCGCCGATCTTCGCGAGTATCTCACGCATTTGCTCAAGTCCACAAACATGCGATGCCTTACGCCCGAAAAGGTAACTATAAATAATAGTAATACAATTTATTACTTTGTTTATATATTTTTGTTATCTAATTGGGTAAGCCTTGTTTTCATAAAAACATTTCCCTTTTTATTTACTTGTCAATGCGCTCAAAATGCTTTGCTTATTCTGAATATCACTTGTAAATCTTATAATTTAAATCAATGACCGGCATTGAGTTTAGTCAGAATTGATCAATCCATTTATACTTTACAAAGTTTGAATTTTCATAAAAATTGACTCTCTAACTTTAATCTGTTTCAACTTTAAATAAATAAACTCGTATTATTTTTAGATAAAGACTTATATTTAGATAAAGTTTATATTTTTGTTTTGTACATTTATAGTTTTTGTTACCGACCGAGCAGTATAACATCATTTTTTATTTGTAACTGCTTCTACTTTTGAGGTATTTGACGAAACGAACTAAAACTTTAGGCACTTACGTGATAGGTATCAGTGTTACATTGTAACAAAATTGGTAAAAAGCGACAGAGGCTTTTGAAAAAGAAATAGTTCTAAAGCTCGTCAAACGACTTGAGATTTTGATCTAAAATTTGTCCCATTAGTTACGCAGCAAGTTCTCGATATTATCTTTAGTTGTTAAAATATATTGTAAAAATGACATTTTAGAAGTTTGAATTTATAAATTATAACTCCATCACAATAATTTTGTCAAATTTCAGTTTTCACAATTTTTTTTAAAACAAGGATTCAAAATAGAAAGACTGCTCATTTTCCGATCCCGATTATTTCTGATTTACAGCTCCATACAATTATCTATATGCCACTCGTTTAGTCATTTATTTTTGAACGAATCTGGCCCCAATAACGATTTCGCTACTTCACAAAATTCATTTAATTAATATCTTCGATGTTACTTAATCATTTCCATTTTTATCTATCAGCAGAAAATCACTTTAATTACGTTCAACTTTTATTTTATCACCTACAGGCGCTTTCCGGACAGTGCGGTTTTATGGCAGCAAATATGTACGCTAAGTCGATCTTTGGCGAGGACGCCCTCGCGAATTTGTCGATAGAAAAACCGCTGAACAAGCCAGACGCTCCGGTGGTCGGGCACATTCGCATACGAGCCAAGAGTCAAGGAATGGCGCTGTCGCTTGGCGACAAGATCAATTCAGCACAGAAGGTCGCGCACAGCAAAGTTGTTCAAGCGGCTTGAGAGCAGCTCGAGTAAATCCAATTTAACTTCATGAACGATTCATCATAATAAGCGTTCAAAGGACTCAGACAGAGGAAAATCGATCATTAAAATATTCGCTGTAACTTGGTCTCGTTAATCTTGACCTTGTGTAACGAGCTACGAAGAAAAACCACGACGACGACAAACATCAACGACGATCGTATACACGGAAACCAGATATGCCCTTCCTTTTTTCTTTTTTAAATAATTCCAGATTATCAATTTTATATAGATAAATACACGAATAAGTGCTCTCGACAATTCGAGAAACGACATTTCGATTGAAGAGTTTCTGAAAATATCGTTAATTGTGTATTTGTAGTCGAGGAAATAAACTATACATGTATGATTTATCGACTTTATTTAACGTGAAGACTATAATTGTAACAGTACCGTTGTCTCCTGATAGCCGCACCTGTATATTTTTTTTCCTGTGCAAATAACATGCACAGCGGACTCTGATTAAATCCACAACTTGTTTAATTGACATTTCCTTTTATATAAATATATATTTTTCTCAAACACAAACGATCACATGCTTAAAACTAAAAAGACAGATTTGCTGTGAATTAGAGAGTGTAGGCATACACCGGCCACCTAAGGGGAAATCTTAAAATCCTGGTTACAAAGTGAAGTTTTGCTAAAAAAAAAATGTTAAATATGAGGTGCTCTATACCAACTCGATCACTTTTTTTATACTATCGAATCTGTTCTATAATTTGCTATATTAAGTAGTGCTACTTAAAAGTGCTCTAAATTTCTTCAGATTTTTTAATTCACTCGTCTTAGAAATGATGGTTTTTTTTTCAAACCCGCATATCATGGAAGGTCGAGGTCGGGCAATAAAAATGAAAATAAACAAAAAACCTATGTTTATCCATGAACTATTTAATCCCAACTAGCCAGACGGGCGCGCTGTCGCGCGTCACCATTTTTCTATGAGCGCTACGGCGCACTTTTAGCTAAACGGACTTTTGACAAAAACAAAAAGATTGAATGTATGAACTTGGTCACGGTCCCGGCGTCTGACCACGACCAATCTTAGCACGAATAAAACGGCTTCACATGAACATAGCTGACTGCCACCAACTTTTTAAAAGGGGATGTATGTTATATTCTGGGTAGCACCAAAAAGGCTATTTTCAACGATAAAACAATGAAAAATATTGTTTTCTTTCAATGCGATACCTTCAATTTCGCTGTACATTATACAGGGTATTTGGGAATGTGTTGAGGGATCAAGAAATTGGCATCGTGGAACTCGACATTCTTGCCGAGTACAAAATAAACATTTTACAGAGAAATGCCCATTAAGGTACATCCGAGTTTTTCTTTTCCATGATCTATTTAATGCAATATATGTTATAATTAGATGCCATGAAAAATATAACATATATTGTATTGAAATCATCTCAGATTTACCTTAATGCACCTTTCTCTACAAAATGTTTATACGACTGTCAAATACCCTGTAAAATCTACAGTTAAATTAATGGTGTCGCACTGAAAGAAAAAAAATATTCTCCATTTTTTTCGCTGGAAATAGAGTTTTTGATGCCATAAAAAGTGTAAGATACAGTGCATTAAATTGTTCATGGAAAAACTTTTTCGTCTTTACATTTTTTTTACCCGTCCTCACTCTTTCTTTGAAGAAAAAACTTTGAAAGAAAAACTCCCATTTCCGAAAGGAGTGATTTAAAAAGTCTAAAAAAAATTCACAGAGTAGTATTCTTATACCTTCCTTTAAATAGTAGTACTATATGGCCGATTATGGATCAAACCCGAGAGGGTAAACAAGGTGGCCGAGTTGATGGAGAACTTCTCATACGGTAAAAACTTTGGGATACCGACTAAAAAATTCTAAATTGTGAAAAAATGCTGATCTGTAGGGATTATTCACCGCGCTCATCTAATAACGGCCACCATTTATCCCAAATATTACATCGTAACAACTAATCATTTGGCCAACAAATGCAAATAATTAAATCAAAAAAAGAATAAGCGGAATCGTTTCATATCATAAGAAAGAGAACTTTATAGACTTACCCGAGGTGGGTTTTATGATTGATTTTTTTTACGCATAAGCTATTGATCCTCTCGTTGTAATCTTATGCGGCAACTCGTGATTTTCGTCGTCAAAATTATGTTTACATTTATTTAGTGTTAAATGAAAACGATAAAGTCCGAACTTTTTACACAACCCTTCAACTTTGTAATCTGCCAAATATGCAGTCGATATCGCTTTAATTTTGGCATTATTTCTATAAGGTACTTTTGCAATCATCAACAAAAATTAAAGCTCGACTAATTGGAGTTAAATATTCCGATTAACACTCGAATCGCCTTAAGATAGGTCTGGCTGGTATGTGCCTACTCTTCCTTAAGTATAGGAAACACGTTCTTTTTCTGGCTTTAGTAACGCGAAATAATATCATTCGCTAAAATTTAACGCTCGTATACTTTGTTTAATAATATATCATAAATTTAATATAATAAATTTAATTCTTACTTAGTTGTTCAACCGAAGGAACATTAAAAATTCCGTACATGAATACTTTTTTCCATTGACTTTAATTCTGGATTACCGCATCGATTGAATTTAGTATATAATTACAACCATCCACCGCCTCTTCTCGGCGATCTGCCGCTAGCTGGTCTCGGCGATCTTGGCTCGATTTTTACCAATTTTTGGCGATCTTCCGGCTTGTTGGTTCTCTGCTCCGGTGTCACCGGAATTATCGCCACGCCGGGAATATTCTTAGGGCTTGGACTTGATGGTCTCGGTCGTGGCCTAATGATGCCCTGTGGATCATTCGACGGATTTAACGTGTTTGATCCCAAATTATTCGAATTATCGACATGATATTTGTTCTTATCGGTTGATTCCTTTGCCTTTGGAGCCTGACCATTTCGCTTTGGTGAAGAGCCTGAAACAGCGACTGATTTGTTTGCTGTTGTCTTATTATTCTGTCCCTCGTTTGTCTGTCTGCTGTTCCTCGCATCGGCGACCGAAAGTGTCGAACAGTTCGATGACGGTGAATCGGCGTTGTGACCCGGACTGAGAGTGCTCGGGGCTTTTCTTTTGATAACTCGCGGCGGTGAAGTTCGTACGGATACCAATGGTGCCGGATTTTTGCTATGTCTCTCATCCTCGTAACCGACTGCCGTCACAGACTTTTGTTCCTGAACATTCACCGTTCGTTCAGGTGAAAAGTCGGCTATAGGCGATATTGGCCTCGGTGAAGCTCGCAATTCGTCGGGATCTTTTAAAATATTTAGAATATTAGATGTCGCTACGGCTTGAGGAAGTTGTATCGGAGTGATTGGTGGAAGAGGACTCTTGGAACGCAAACGACGAGCTTCTTCCATTGCCTTCTTCAAGCTCTGCTGATTCATCAGTGATGTCCTGCTGTTGCTTCTGCCGATTTGTGAACTTTGCACCGCGCCGCTGATGACCTGTAACGAGTCCATCAATGATACATATAACGTGTAATATTGAACAATTAATTGACATGTTTTGCTTTATCATAGAAAAAGTTCTGTTGCCGTGAAAAAGAAAATTTCAAGATTTTATTGTGAGGATAGTTAAAAAAAAGTTGCAAAGTAGAATCTTGCAAAAATAGCTTCGTCATAAATTTTCGTCTTACGCAAAGTTTCCTTTATGAGAGGAAGTATGTCGATCAATTTTGGTTTTCTCATATAGGAAGCTTTGTAAAAGATGAAAAATTATGAGGAAACTATATGCAAGGTTCTACTTTGCAACATTCATTTTTACATTACAGGGGGTATTCCTTCTGTATTTTTAACAACATTTGTTTCAAAGTTTTTATAGAAATCTGATTCAAATATATTTTAAGGGAAATTGGAAAAGATAAGTAATGTACACTATTTTATTCGCATACCAAATTGTGGCTGTATTGCCCAAAGTGATTCTTAACGTAAAAGTCTTTTTTGGAAACAATAGCAATATCGACGCTTTGAACTTCAATCTAATACAACATTTAAACCCTTTTATCGATTTTGATCACATCTTATGCCGAACATTTCTTAATACTATTAGCTATGTATACAATAAATGTTAGTTCATTGTTCCATTATTTTCGGACGTTACAACTAGAGACAATTGAAAGATTCAAAATCCTCTAAAGTTTCAATCACGTTATAGATTGTGACGAAACTTTATAACCAACCATCTCCGAATAGTACTTCGTTTATGTATAAAATTTAAGCTCATCAGTTCAAGTTTTGCGAAAATTATTGCAATAACGTTAATTTTTCCAAGTATTCTCAAGCTCATAAAATTTCAACCCTTTTACCCCGTTTTTGGTAAAATTCAATAACAAAAAGCTTCAAACATGCATTATTTGGCACGATAGTTAAAATTTTACAAAAGTTAGAATGATCACGCCCTTTTTTTCATTCACAGAAACATAAAATATAAATGTCTGCATACATTTTGATCAAGATTACTACAGGTACAAAGTACTTCAATCCCAAAAAGTAGTTCAGGTACAAAGTACTTCAGGTACTTTGTGCTTCAGATACAAAGACCTTCAGGTACAACGTACTTCAATTCGAGAGTATTTTAAGTACTTTTCCTAGCTCTGATTTTATCCATAATGCTGGAAACATTACAATGAGCTTACTTGTCCCCATCGACGTTCGGCAGACTTGAGTACAGCGAGTCTAGCGACGCGGCGCCATCTCGCAATGTTGTCTTCTCCCTCCGGTGGTGGCTGAAGATCAGCCTCATCCTGACTGTCGGAATCAGTTATCGGCCCAGCAACTTGGAAGTCTTTCATCAATTGTCGTTCCCACACTCGCATTTTTTTGCCCAATATCGCTATGGTAACGATGAAAGAAATATATTAGTAATTCCGTGCTACTTTTTTAAAAGTATTATCTGTTATATGAAACTAATGCTGCTTGCTCATATACTGATAATGAGCGAATTTACTTTGATCGCTACAAAACGCAAATAATAATTTTTTGGACTTGACATCTAAAACAGCCGATTAATACGAAATGTAAATTGTCCATGTCATTTTTCTAGTACTTCGTACTTTAAGAGTTGTTGCACTTTCCTCTGCTCCGATTGGAAATCAAGAATTTTTTCAGTTATACGCACTTTTCTCCTTTGTGTTAGCTCCGTTGATGTTCATTCCGTTCTTCTTCAGAATATCCAGAAGCTCGCATCGCCAGGACGAGATATCACTCTTTAGTTCGTGAACGTCGTCCTCTGTGACGGGTTCCATTTCGTGTTGCGAATGAGAGTTCACCACGTATCTCCATACAAGGGCCCTCATTACAGATCCGTACCTAATAATTATTTTAAAGATAATAATTATTGTACTTTTTGTTAAGATTTGGTCACTGGTAAGAGATATAAATTGAAATACTACCTGTGATCACGCGCGCGTACTCGAGAACTGTTGCGTCTCGCCATTTCCTTCTTCTGAAAGCCGATCAATCTGAGAAACAATTTCGGGGCTGGGAAGATATTAAAAGGTGGCGGAAGTGTTCCTCCTTCCTCAAAGTAACTCATCCACAATTTTGTTCTTGCAAATTTCCATTCTGTGTCAGAGTGTTCCTGCACAATGAAGAAAAAAAGTAAAACCAAATTAGAACTGCAAAGACGAGCTAATAAAAAAAGATTATTAACGAAGGAGACAATGCAGGAAAAAAATAAGAGAGACATCGTTAACGGGAAAAATAATGAAGAAAAGGTATTATCTGGAAAGTTAAATAAAAATATTGACGAAGACAATGGCATACCTCAATAACAGCGTAGCTGTTGCTCATCATAGCAATGAGAAGATTGAGTAACACGATCACATTGATAACGGAATACGAGCCAAACATGAGAAGCCCCCAGAAGCGAGTGTACGATTTGATTCCTGTGAGCTCAAAAGTATCGATACCGATACCACCGAAACTCGCCCAGAAAAGACTCTGACACGATTCGAAGAGATTGCTGAATCTTCGCCATCTTATGCAGGCATCGCTCGCCGAGTCCCAAGTCGGATCCGCTATATCGGCATAACATTTTCTCTTCTCGAGTTCGGCGAAGTACCAAAGCAACTGATTGAGACCACAAGCGAAGGCGAATAGTACAAGAGTATAGATGAAGAAGAACTTCACGATGTCGATGACCATTCGGCCCAAGGAGATCTAAAGAAATCGAGTGTCGTAAGTGAATTTCGAAGAATTTATTAGTAGAATTAATTTATATTAATTTTAATATCAATATCAAAATTTAATATATTTTTAACAATTTCGGGGGATATTCTTTAATCATAATCCTTATCATTTTCACTGATTGTGAGAAAAAAGCTTGGCTGGGACAATGCAAAAACTTGGTTAAAAATGTTACCTCGAAATACTTGGTAAACCAAATCAAGTGGTTGGTTATTAACATAGCTAAGTACTTGGTAAGAAAACCAAGAAAATATGGTTGTTAAGGAGGAAAGGCACTTGTTAGGTTTCAGAGAAGAGATTTTTTTTGTTGGTTTTATCATTAGTTTATCATCATATAAATAAGATGTAGTTTTACAGCTGAATTGCTCCTGTAAATAAGTGTATTGAACCCCTTGCGTAAAGAACATTTCGCGTTTAAAAAACCTTTAAACGCGTTTTTCTCGAAACCACGATCCCAAAAACTGTTTACAATATTTCTCTGTAAATTTTTGTCCGCCTCACTTGAAATTTGGAGGATCTTATTAGACTTCATCTTTATCGAATTACGTAGCGATTTTTCAAAATTTGAAAACGTCTTTTAGTCATTAACAATTTAATACAAAATTCTTTCCCTCAAAACTAATTTCTTTAAATTTTTCTAAATTTTTTTTTTAGACATGCGCCATATTTTGCAAATCGATATTTGGCAAAACTCCTACGTGCTTCGATTGCTTTTGTACTCTAGCTTAAAGTCTCACTTCGTTTCTTTGCTCTAGATGCAGCCGTTTTTTTTTTCTTTTTTGTAATCTTGTACACCGTTTTGAGAGGGAGAAAAGTCGTTTTAGTCATGAGCCTGTACGCCGCCTTTCGTTCATTTACAGTACGAGAATTTTTCATATATACTTTAAGAGTTGTATAATAAAGCTCTCAAAACAGATTTTCAATAAAGCAACTCATCTGCCTGCGAAAAATCGTGAAAAATTGACTCGAATGGCCCAACAACTGTCTTTCTCCTTGACCAATTTCTTGGCTTAGTTGGCCAAGTAGATCGCGGTAACATTTTAACCAAGTTTTTGGTTGTTACAACAAAGCCTTCTTCTCCATGATTTATTGGATTAATTTTGTTGTTCCGTTAGGAACGGTCTTAATTTACAAAACTATACCTGAAGGGGTCCTAAGTGAGGATTTATGCTGAAGAGATGAACGAGCTTGAGAGCACTGAAAACATTAGCAGCTGCGAAAAGACCTTCGGCTATCAATTGAGGATCAAAATCACCCCATCTTTCTCTGGGCACAAAAGCAGCCGATGAATCACTTCGAATCTCTGCCGTCTGTTGCACATAAGCAGCTACTCGAAGAATTGCAGTTGCTATGTATAACGAGTTTCTCGTGAAATCAATGAAATTCCAAAGATCTCGAAGATAGGCCCTTAGACCGTCAACGTAAACCTGTGAAAAAAAAAATGATGCGTGGATTATTGAAGCTCGTTGATTTTTCATCGTTTTCGAATATTTGATTTACCTCTCTCATCTCCTGCCAGATAAATCCTAACACGTATAACACTATAATGCATTCCAAAGGTGATGGAGCAGCTCCTCGTTGCTTCATCAGATCTTCTTCAAGATGCTTTATCGCGTAATCACTACCAAAAAGTCTAATTACTTCGACTTCAGCGCGTTGCGACACCAGCATCAAAACCACTGATTAAAAAAAAAAAAAACAATGATATACACTTTATGAAATGATTAAAAAATAATTTTTTTTTCAATGTATTTATTGAAGTACATTTCTAATTATAATTTCATGAAATTTGCGTGATTGACTTACGAAGAAAGAAGAAATACGAGGAAGCATGCACGAGAAACTTCATAAATGGTCTTCGAAGAAGTTGACCCAATCTGGACTCTGGAGCAAAGAAGTATAGCATGCAATAGAAGGGAAACAACAAGGCGGTCTTCACGATGATCCAAAATCTCTGGCTATTTGTCATTCTTCGGAAACCCGGAACACCCTCGTACCTTTATCAATGTTTAAATTATTTATTAATTAACGCATTAACATATCTTCATTTATCATTTACGCGATATAATTATTAATATCTTGATTCGACTGCGAAATTTTGTAAGTCATTCAAAGAGACTCACCAAATGGCTGCTAGAAGTTGTTGAACGTGGGCGTGTGCGACAAATTTTTTTTGCTTGTATTGTATCGCCAGTTCTAGTCTGGCGAGCAATTTTGTCGGTTCCGCTGATTGTTCTTGGGGATCGTGATTCAGTATCGTGTTTAATTCACCTGTCGTGCGCGTCTGATGAAGCAAATCCACGGCGAATCTTAAATTATCGATAGTATATCACCATCAGTAACAAATAATTACATCAATTCATCTGATTTTCATACTGTTGCTTAATGAATATCATATCGATTATATACTTTTCTACTTGTCTTCTCAGTTTCATGTATTCGGCTTTGCTCTCAGGTTCCGAAACAGCCAATTGTTTGAGTTCCCAGCTTAACTGAAAAGCAGTCATCAAAGGATCCGGTGAACTCAGAGCGATGAGACTCGGACTGGCCAGAGCTTTGTACTCTGAGATCCTTGTTGATGATAATCTCAGTGGATCGCCTAAGCAGCAATTAATACAGAAGAAATCCAACTTTCATTTTCAAGAAGAAATATTTTCCCTGGCGGAAGAAGATGTGCAACTCATTACGCCAAATCAACAGTAAATAATTTATGTTTACAACAAAGACTGCAATATTAAGAACTCATAGATATCGTAAAAATTTGCAGTTTCCTGTTTAAATTTTGTGTAACTTTTTAAGATTAATTACAACCTTCTATAACAAGGAAATAGTTACTTGTATTTTTTCTTATAAATTTGAACTATTTATTATATTAAAGATGACGAGCTTCTACAATATTTTATGGAAAACGAAAAATCACGGATCAAGAGGTATTATATGTTTTAGTTTGCTGAAAAAACTACAACTTACTAGAGAATAAAACAACTTTCCATATTTCAATCGAAGTGCTAACGAATGTCTAAAAATAATTATGGCTTACAGTTACCCATAAATTCTTGTAGAAAGAATAAAATTCTACGACAAATTACAAATTTCCACAACATGTCATTGCAACTTTCTACAACTCAGACGACCTATTAACTTAGCTAAAGGAAATCTTATCAATGAAATACAACTTTCTATGAAAAAGTGCAATATTACGAGATTTGGCACTCAGCCGTTAGATGGCCACTTTGCGATACCTTTCACGCATGTAAACTTTACTCGAGGAGCCTACAAAACTCCCAGCTCCTTTGCGTTAATCGTCATTAAAACTTAAAAGCAAATGGAATTTTTTTCAACATTTCATCCACTGTAAACGTTCAAAATTCTAACATAACAGCTACAATAAATTGTAACAACTCCAAAATAACTCATAAATACGCCAGTCAAGTTCTCATGAATAGGTATACATAGTAATAAAAGTGATCTTGTAACAGGAAAAATGACTGTACAAGATATATCATGAAGAAAGAACTTTTTGAATCGAAATCATTATGAAGGCAATATCCAACTGGCTCAAAATATAAACCCCACTGTTACTGCTAAGTGATATTGCGATTTCCATAATTCTATTCGAAGGAATTATTGAGGAAAAAAAATCCATTTGATGGAATAATCAAAGAATTTTAATACACAGTTGTACATTAACGTAGAAAGTTTTAGATTATTATATAAAGATATAGATTTAGCATAAGAAGTTGTAGATTTTATTGCCAAGCTGATTGAACATACCTGTTGCTGATCGCAGACAATCTGCACAGCCACACCTGATATCGTGAGGCATTGGGAGAGTTGCACCTCGGTCGAGCAATAACTTCAAGATTTCATAGTTATTCCGCTGAGCTGCTAGGACCAAGGGTGTCATTTCTGGTGGATATCTTGCCGAGGCTGCATCGACTCTCTGCCAGCTGTGGGTTACTTCTTTCGGCGCTGTTGAATAATATCTAACGTAAATTAATTCAGATAATTCTCGAGTATGGCGCACAATTGGAAATATTTCTAATAGAAAAGGAGCAAAATCGAATTTTGAACATTGATTTTTCTCATTCGTTGCTGATTAATTTTGAATTTTAACTGTAATGCTGAAGTAATTTTCAATGTAGTAATCTTCATTTCCCGAAACAAATAGTAAAAACAATATAAATGAACGTGCAGAAAGGCTATACTTACACTTCGCTTTTTCATTATTTTCCACGTTTCACAAAGCTTATAAAAGACTCACAGACTTTATAAAAGGTGGAAAATAGTGAGGAAGTAATACGCAAGGACCAACCTTGCATACTTCATCCAACAATAATATTACGTCTTTTTAACATAAAAAAAAATCTATAGAAAATTACAGAACATTTTTGAATATTTTAGTTTGAAGAATTGAAAACAAGTATCACTTATTTCGAACTGTGTATGCTGAAAGATAGATTTTCTGGACTCTTACGATCTGGCCCTTCGACTTCGTTGGATCGAAGTAGCTCCTCGTGCTCAAGAAGCAATTCAACAGCCTCAACAAACTCCTCGTCGATGGCATAAAGAAGAGAATCCCTGGTCTCGACGCCCATCACCACTAGAAGCTCAACCATTTCCAGATTCTCAGATTCAATAGCCAGAGTGAGAGCACCGCGACCAAGACTGTCCACGCAGTTTACATCCAATGGTTTTGCCTGGAAGACGAATATGCAAGTGATTCACAAATTTATTTAGATATTCTCGTGAAATAAAAAATGGCATCCGATCACAGTTCTGGCGAATCATACTTTGCCTCAAGATTTTTATTGCAACGCGAATTACACTATAAACCAGACTATAGAAAATAATGCTGGCTGGCAGTTCTTACTTGCAATACAACATGTGGGGCATTCCATGGTAATTCACGCAGAATGAAACCCGACCCTCTTCAATTTCCCTGTCATTCTTTTTATATTGTTATCACTGAGAAAAATATCTGTGTTTCTTATTGGATTTTTATTTTGTACCGTTCTTGATGTAAAAAAAAATTAAATTTGTCATTAAAAATATTCAAACTTCAATTAAAAAACATGATTTTTACATAAATAGAACTTATGACTAATTATTTTGTCATCTAACGCAGTCGAATATAAAAATAATAGAAAAATTGATAAACATCATATGGAGTATGTTTATGTAGTTTAATGTAGGAAATATTAAGTTTCGTTCAGTACATCGCCTTTTATCTGATTTGAAAAATTCACGAAAATTCTGCATTCAAAACACGAAATTTGGACCCTAGTGCCATGATGGAAATATAAATCTTTCATAAACAAAAGTATTATTGTTTTTTTCTTCATGGTCTTCTGTTATTTTTAAATTCCTTTTTATTTTCTCTAATATTTTTTAATTTTATTTTTATCGTTGCTAAGAACACCTGTGATTTTTATTATGTTTTTATTTTGCAATGTTCTTGATTTTAACGAAAATTAAATTCACAATTTAAAAAATACCAACTTCAATTGAAAACATAATTTCGACATGAATAGTATGGCTAACTATTTTGTAATATATGTTTAATATAAAAAAAAATTCAAACATTGATAAATATCATACTGAGCCATATTTATCTAGATAAAAATAAAAAATATAAATACATGATATGATACTTCTCAATTTTTGTACAATTTTTATATTAAACTTGATTTTTATCGAAGTTACAGTTTTTTTTAATTGTGCATTTCTTTTTATAAATCAAGATTGACTCAAAATAAAAATCTAATAAAAATCTGATCTATTCTATTCAGTAATTAAACAAAAAATAAAGAAAGGTTTTACGGAAATTGAAGAGTAATTTAAGTATAACAGAATATTCTTATGATAAAACTGGATAAAATCATTGTTTAATTATGAAATATTGATATGTCCATCATAACAACAGGATTAGAATTTTGAGTTTGCAATGCCGAATTTCCGTGAATTTTTTTAGTAAGATAAATAAGAGCGTACTTAATGAAACCTAATATTTTTAACTTTAAACTTCCTCGTTATGATATGTATCAAACTTAGTACCAATTTCGTATTAAACATCGTTAAATGAAAAAAAAAATGGCCGTATTATTTATGTCGAAATCATATTTATAATTCAAGTTAGCATTTTTTTTTTGTAATTTAATATTTCTTGTACATCAAGAACGGTTAAAAAAGATTCAAATAAAAATCACAGGTTTTCTTTTTAGTATTAACAACAATAAAAAAAATACTATAGAAATCGAAGATCGGGCTAAATCGCTTGCATGAACTACCATAAAATGCCGCATATCATTTTTTTTTCTTCACTTAAAGTAACTCACTCTCATATTGGGCTTGCTTGCTATTTGCAAAAGTCTTCGAACGTTCGACAGATCACCCCGCTCAACCGCCAGAAGATACTTCTTCTCTTCGATATTGAGCGGTCTTGGAAGATGAAGAGTATAACTGTCCACTTCTTCAGGTGGGGCTTCCACCTCCTTCTCCAATTTTCCCATTTTGTTTATTACTATTTTAATTATTTTCAATTAATCACGTCTTATATGCTATGATTATCGTATAGGTCACTTGAAGATACTTGAAGGTTCTCTTCAGGCACGAAATTTTAGTCCTCAAGATCGACACGTATTTTCAATTTCACGGCTGGTCGTCGATCTCGCAGACACAGCATCGAACCACCGTAGATATCGGATTTTGGGATCTGGCGATCTCCTCTTCGCGGCGTCGACGTACATTCGACGATCGCGATTCGCGATCTTTTGGGAAGGGAAGTGGGGGATGAAATTTAACGCCACGAACTCGGAAAAGAGCTCGTTGGATGGTTCCACTAACCGATAGTGATGGAATCGAGCTAAACGAATGTTGTGTCACGCAGACCTTATATACCGGATGATGTAAATTAGATTATGGGGCTTAACCCAGACCCTGTTTATTGTTGAGAAAAGATTTAAGGCACGAACGTGTATTTTCATCCCCTCGTTGCGTCCCACCGTTCACAGACATGCGGCTATGGTAAAACCACTAATTTGCTTACCGATATCTCGTTAGCTGGACTACGAGGGGCTTGACTCTTACTCGTGACTTAACGCGAAGAATGCTATAGGAAGGAAAAAGTAAACGTGAGTTTTCAGGGGCTTTTGCTGTGGGGATGAATTCTTCAGACTGAAACAGTCCGAATGCTCGCACTTCCGTGCGCGACCATCATCCGCATATTAGTAGAAACACGAGATCTATTGATAATGTTAGCTTGGTGGAATATAAATATATATATATATATTTTTTTAAATGACGTCGAGACCACTATTGCGTCTCCTGATACTACGGAAGAAGAATGCTCGCCAAGATTTTTGTCCTGATTCAATTTGTCACATTATTTTTAACGGGATTGATGAGATTATTTTGGTGAAGCAAATAACTACTTTACACTATTTTCACTGTCGTGAAGATAGCTTGAGGGTTTTACGTAGTGTACTTCTTTAATGAATAGTTTTACCTGAAACTTGCTGTAAATAAGTTAACCGAATTGAATTATACTATACGCTAATTTTCAATTGTGTACATCTTGTGTCTTCTGCACCGAGAAAAAAAAATCGCTTGAATCTACTAAATTGAATTTTGTGGGCTGATGATTTGTGGATTGAGGAGGTTGGAGGGAGGCACATTAATCAGTGCTAAAATTTTTAAAGCCTTTGTACAATTTTTGTTGGTTTAATTGACGTTTTCGACGGGTTGCTCACGTTAGCAGCATTAGTTTTTAATATACAAATATATTTACAGCCATGATTTGAAAAGGTTTTTCTCCTGCAGTATATTTTCCATAAATAAATCGAAATATTCGTTCGATTATTACGAGCAATAGCTCATTTCGTTTATTGGAAGATGCTTTACCGACTGATTGTTTAGATTTGTGATAGTATTAGTTATTCAAAAATTACTACTCTTTGATTATCGAAACGGAATTCAAAAACAGACTGTATCGTTTGAACAGCCCGTGCAGAAATTGCAGCAAATTTCTGGCTGGATCCTGCCTGGATTTCTCGACTTATCGTCGGGATCCATTCAGTCACGAGATCGGATTTCAAGCATTGTATGTAATGCTTGTAAACTGAATTCCAAAGAAAATCGCAGAGTCAATCCAAAACGGAATCCCGGACTGGATCCCTAACTCATATCGTCTGGGATCACCGATGTAACGTTGACGGAATCAGGCATTGACCAATATATCAGTAATCAACAGTGTGAACTTGGACTAAAAAAATCTAAAGTATTATGATCCAATTCTCATATACTGATACGCTGGTCGATGAATGGAATTCCCGGATCTATTTGTATTCCAAGTAAGGCACGTTCCGGAATCCATCGGGACTATGAGTGAACTATCCTAACTTTAGGGAAACCCTAATAAATTCCGACAAATGAAAATTTGGTGATCAAAAGCAACTTCCGAATAAGATTTGGGTTCCGACCAAGACTTGACTACAATCCGATCGAGAACTGGACTCGCTGACAGATTTTTTTTGCACGGGAACTAATACTATAAAAAATATCGGGGTCTGCTTCACCCCTTAAATATTCTTCACATTTTCAAGTTCTACAACATATATGAAAATTATGAAAATCGGAGTGAGACGCATGAGAATGTTTCCTTGTGACTCGTATAGTACAATAATCAGCACCAGAAGAAGAATGGTACGCTTCTCAATAGAAAAGAGACTGTACGACTCAAGATATAATACTAGTTTGGAAATGGTTAGGCTTATGAATGACGAGTAAAATTATCTAAAAATATCGGTAGGAATTAATAAAACGAGAATTATCGCCCAGCTAAGATTATGCAATAGAGCTCGGCTAAAGCTGTTTTTTAATGGCAACGTTCACATTATTCAGGCGAAAGAAATATGCAGCCTCTGTTCTTGGCTTGAGATGGTAGGCGACGCATTTTATGCTGCGACTAGCCAGACCGGACGCGCTGCTATGCGTCACCATTTTTCAATGCGCGCTGCAGAGCTCTATTAATAAACCTTTAAAAGACACTGACAAACTGTCAAAATTTTGTTTTGAAAGCACGAACATTGTTCTGATCTCGGTGTCTGATCGCAGTGAAACACTGCAAAAATAAAACGGCTTCACATGAACGCAGCTGATTGTAACCAACTTTTTAGAAGCGGACGTTCAAAACGCGTTGACAACTGTCAAAATTTTGTTTTGAATATAGCTGATTGTTACCCATTTTTTAGAAGAGAAACTGTACCGTTTACCGGGTGTGCCGAACACAATATTTCTAGAAATTTTTTGTTGGTTTTTTTAAAAAAAAAAAAAAAATAGACAGATACGATACCGAGAGATAGTAATTTTTTGCTATATACAGTACAGACAACTGTTTCTTTGGTATACGTTTCATAAAAATCGGTTGAAGCATTTTCATTTTATTGAATTTTTAAGATTTTGAAAAATGTCTTATATCACTCTAATTCGAAGAAATTTCCAGCTATCAGACTGAAACGAAGTGGTACGACCTTTCGTATTGAATTTAAGCGAAATCGATAAAGTTCAGATTTTATTTTATTGAGGATTTAGTTTGAATCCATATCTATGATATTTAAATGCAATAACTCGAGAAAGGTTCAAGTAATTGATCTAAAATTTTACATAAAATTAAATTAGAGTGTGTTAAGATTTTACAGAAATTCGCATTTTGGTTTGTTTATTTTTTTAAAGCGGTATAACTTGAGAATGGTTCATTCAACTGATCCAAAGCCTTGCATCAAATTTGAATAAAACATGTCGTTATTTGGTACTGAATTTGTTGAAAATCCAACAAAGGGTTCCTATTTTAGAGAATTACAATTTTTGTTTCACAAAACATTCTCCATGAGGAAGCCAAAATGGATGAAGAAAAATATGTGCAAAGTTCCACTTTGCATCCTTATTTTCTTGGGTTGGTAATAATAATGCATCTCAAAGGATCTGACAAAGAGTTTATTATGGAGTGTGAGCCTAGTTAGTCCGATACTTGAGTCAGTTCCACGAGTATTCGACGAGGAAAAGGGAGGGTTAAAATCCAATGGGCTTGTTTGTACCGCGGATTCTCCTTTCCACGAAGCTTTGTTCTCCGTTGCGTTTGACCAAGGCTATTATTCATTCTACACAGCCCGCATCGTGCAGTCCGCTTCGTTGATAACGACAGACCTCTATAGTAACCGCATCACATAGCTCTGAGACTTGTGACCACTCTCAAATAACGATTGAAAGTACCCAAGAGACTTAGATGCTGTAAACAATCGAACCGCACAAGTTCCGGTTCCGCGCTTAGATCGGAAGCCGGTGGAATGAATTTCTTTGGCATGCAATTTCTGTCAGAGTATGGAGTAGGTGAAAGTCGATATGATCCAAAACCGCAGACTCGAGCGGCTTCTTCTTCTTATTTCTTCAGCAAATTGTCGGACATCTCTCGACCTTAGCGAATTGTCTCTAAACTGCGACGTACTTTATTGAACGATCGCATCCGGTGTCACGTTCATTCAAGGAAAAACACTGCCTATCTGACACTCTTTCTTTCTCTCTTCAAGAAAAAGTTGAAGAAAAAGAAAACTTTATCGAGACGAATCTTCGTACACGACCATCGACCAGTCACCGGGGTATAACAGTTCCGGCTGGATTTCGATGCATCTCAGTGTCGATCAAACTGTTCGCGAATGAAGTTGTGATTAAATATTAAGGTTCTGAAAAAATGGCGTTAAAACAATCTGGCATCCTAGTCACTATTCTCTTGATACTCTTTAGCAGCGGTGATGCCGTTAGAAAAATTTTAAGGAAACCGGTGAATTTCCGATACACTCACGATCTGGAAGCTGCTGGTACCAAACACGGTGTGTATAGGATAAAAGCAAAATCAACATTTTTGTACGATTGATAAATCTATTCGTTCAGTTTCCATGTACATATTTTTTTATTGAAGAGAAACGACAGAGATATTAAGGAGTAAAACACAAAAATGACATTATATTTGATAAATTCTTTCACTGAGAAAAAAATACAGTTGAATCAACTAGATCTGCGGTCGAATACCTTCAAAGAAATCTTTAGTTGTGACAACAAAAACTAGTTTGTCTCAATCATCGTGTGGGCAACTGAAGCAAATTATTATTTGACACAACAGATATTTCGTTTTATCAACTAAAGATTTCTTTGAAGCTATTCAACCGCAGATTTAGTTGATTCAACTGTATTTTTTTCTCAGTGTTTGTCAGCGGATTTTGTTGTGATGATTTCAGGCTGATTGAGGATTTAGTTTGGATCCATATCTATGATTTGTACATACGGTTTTTCAATATTTGATCCGAAATTTTTTTTTAATATGAAAATGTCAAGTTAATATACTCACACGGCTCTTAATTTGTTTTTTATATTATTTCCAAACGTTTGCTAATTATTTGCTATTGTGGAAACTGCAAAGAATTATGAATAAAATAATGTTCCATTAGTCAATATCATGATGTAATATATGGGGCACAATTCAGTCACCCCAAATCATGATGCTTCATGCACCATTTATGTATCATATATGTACTTTTATGAAAAGTCATTTTACCTGATAGTATTTAGAATTCGATGATCCTGTTGGATCAACAATTGAAGTGTCAGGGCGTTTATTTGAACGTGTGGTGAATTTTTTGATTTTGAATTTTCAAAACGTTAACAAATCAAAAATTCTCTAAAATATGAACTCTCAGTTAGATTCTCACTAAATTCCGTATGAAATATATAGAAACGTTCACACGCATACGCACACTTTTTCTAAACTATTTTTCTCGACGCTTTAGACCATTGTGAGTATACGAATTGACATTAAAAGCTCGGCAAAAAAAGTGCATGAAAATAATGCTTCGTCTACGAGGAAGCAAAATAACATTATATGAACAAAGATTCGATTTGGTGCTACAGAATTTCACTCTCAGTGGATGAATTGTCAAGAATGAGTTAATGTTAATTTATTGTAAAATATACAATTATTGTATCCTAATTATCGATTTAACTGTTCAGACGATGGATCGAAGCACAAAGAAGAGGGTGGCGGAACGCATCACGAGGGCGAACATCATGAATCTGAAGAAGAAAAGGGAGACAAGGTATAGGCTACATCGGGAAAGAGATGAGGCTTTACGTAATAACGTCGCACAGTAACGATTCTTTTTTATTGCTCGTAATAAGAACGTGTTGGTGGCTCGTACAAGCGAATATTTATTACACGGTCGTCGTCGTTGCTCTCAGGTCATCATTCGCGAATGTACGAGGAGGAAAGAGTTCGATCGTTTCGCTTGAAAATATTCTTTCGCACCTTATAGCTACAACACAGTCAACGCATTATAGTTTGTATCCTCTGTCCACCTTTTGCTTCTAACGTATATCGTTAGAAGGGTATAATGATAAAGTTTAAAAAGGGCAAGGGTCCAGACATGTACTTCTGTTTTACGATATTTCGTTTTTTTATTGAATGTTCTTGCAATGTAGACAAGTGCAATAGGAGTCATTGTATCACCGTTCATCTACTCCAGCATTTTGAACTTTTCATACCTAAGCGTCAAAACTTAAGGGTTTTTTATTCCTTGAAATTGATGAAGTGTCTTTGATAGGAAAACACATGAAGTTGAAACAAATTTTTTTTTTTTAGTAAAAGAATATCATGTCAATATGGCATTTTTAAAGAATTATTATTTACCCAAAAATAAAACCTGTATTTATTTCCGTAGAAAAATATATGGAAAAATATATATGTTTAAATTTATTACATTTTTTTTAATCATATTATCACTTTCAAGTTTCTATTGAGTAATGTCTGTTTGGTATGCGCATTTGTTACATAGGACAACTTATCTGCTTAAACATGAATAATAAAATGTTCTAGAATAGGCTATTACAGGAAGAGCAAAAATCTATTCTCCCAGGTACGTACCTGTGAATATTTTAAACGATCAAGGCTCTTGCAGGGCTACAAATCCGAGCACGAGTTCGACAAGGGTGAAAAGGGCCATCATGACAAAGAGGGCCACAAACATGGCTACGAAGAATCTGGAGGTCACGAGAAAAAGAAACATGACGAGGGCGGCCATTATGGAGAACATCATCACGGTGAAAAGGGAGAGAAGGAAGCTGATTTCGAGGAAAAGGGAAAGCACCAAAAGGGTCACAGTACCAAAGGCGAACATAATATATTCAAGAAGGATGAATACGAGAAGAAGCAGGATTTCTACGATGAGTTTCATGAGGGTGGAGACCATGAAGAAGCCGGCGGTTATCGCAAGGATCACAAAGGACACAAGGGCGGACATCACAAAAAGGGCCATCACGATTCCCATCATAATGAGGTCAGAATCTATGATTTTACTATACTTTGTTCCATTACGGTAGTCGCTCTGATTACGTGCTAGTGAAATGACTGCTACACATTTTTAAAAACGTTTCTATTTTGAGCCACTAAATTATCTGAAATTGATCTAAAATTTACCTGAAATTTATCTAAAATTGATCTAAAAACCTCTGGAAGTAATGTGAAATAACTTCCATAAATATTTTCCTCTTCCTTCCTTCCTCTCAAATATTTTTCTGATAATCTCGAAAAAGTGTCTAAAAATCTTTGTAAAATTTCTGCGGAAATTAAAAATTTCTATGTATCCACAGATTCCTCGTTTGCTCAAGAGATATCTTATTTTCTTAGCCGATTACTGTTAACATGTATGAAAAACTGCTGTTTTCTCTACTTACTTCGCTTTATATTTTGAAAACATTTTCTGATGCCGTTTAATTGATTTTGATTATCTCAAAAAAGTTTTCCATAGTTTCAGAGTTTCAAGTAAGTTTCCGAATATTGCTGAAAATTTTTTATTTTTCGTAGAGAATATGTGATTAACTCGTCTTTTAAATAATGTAACCATGCAATATTCGAGAAAATCTCAGATTAAAAAAAAAAAAAAAATTCTGTGATAAAGTCTGCAGATTATACGAATTGGACATTGGAAAAAATACCTAATAACATCTAAAAAAAATCAAAATTATGTTTAAATATTTTGGAAAAACCAAAAAATTTGCCAAATGATGTATTCGGATGGTAATCGGTGAAAATGGCCGAGGTGTTCAGCAAATATTGGTAATTGGTATTATAAATGTCAGAAAATATGTGAAAATATTTAAAACGATACATTACATTTTTAAGTCTTTTTTTCAGCGCAGGTTAAAAATATTTCCACTATAATTTCAAAAATATATTTTAAGATTCCAAATGATTTAAACTTTTAATTATATTTGCACGGAATAAGAAAAGTAGTTTTCTGTCATAAGTGTTTTCATTAAAAACACAAATATGCAAATATGCAAAAAATCAAACTTTTTTTTTTACTGAAAACTTTAAAGTTTATAATTTTGCAATTCAATGATAAAAATGGTTAGGTAAAGGGTTTAATGTTATTAAGAGTATATTTTATTCTCAGGATCATCATGGCAAGAAGAAGGGTCACAAGGAGGGTCATCATCACAGTGACAAAGAGTCTCATAAAGCCGATAAGGGTCACAACGTTCATCACAAACACGAGGAAAAGAACGGAAAGAGGAAAGGCGCGGAGGCCGGAAAGAAGTGGGCTTATAAGAAGGGCTAAAAAGAATTTAGTCTCGAAGATAACTTTATTTTTAAATTTTTAGACAAATATTTAATGTGATGCTGATGATTTTGTAACAAAACACTGACGCTTTTAGAATATTTTCTTGGGTCTCATGTTCCTAAATAGTAATGTATGTTACAATATAGTCATTTCCAATTTCGTGATTCGTTTAAATTGAATACGACGTTGCCCTAAGAAATATAGTTTCTGTGAGATGCGAAATATTGCAATTTACTCTCGTTAAAGTTACGTGAATAATTCCGGACCCTCAAACTGAAAACAATTATTTATTTTATTCAAGTAAATAAAATTCATTCTTTCCCCTTTATTGTATTGCTGGATATAAGATAGAAGCAACTATATCAACACATTTTCTTTTAGTATTGCTTATAAAAAAATGTCTTTCCTATACTTTTTTTGCATAATCAACTGTTTAATTTTTCAATTATTTCACCGGGACATAAATCAATTTTTTACATATCTAACGATTTATACTGACCACAATTGCTGGGTAAAAAAGAGTGAGACATAATAGTTAGTTTACAGAGTCATAACTTTCCCATTTCTTTCAATATCGTTTTATCAATTTATTTTATTGCACGAATAATTCGATGTTGATACGCTTGAGGGGAAGAAATATGTATCTCTTTCACATAGAGTCGTTTAAAATGCTATAAAAAGATAAATCATTGTTAATGGAAAAATTGATGGCCCGTTACTTTTTCATTAAATAACATTAACCTCCGTGTCATTTTTCAATTAATTTTTGTGGTAAGTTTGATGTTTTAGTTTAATAAAATGTGTAGACATTTCCTAACTAGTACAGAATTTTTAAAGAAAAAAGATCAATCTAACATAATATATGGAATAGTTAAAAAAAAGACTGCAAACTACAACCTTGAAAATTGCTTCCTCGTTTTATTTTATATCTTCGACCACCTCTATGGGAAAAAATATATTGATCAATATTGGTTTCCTCAAAGAGGAAGCTTATTTATTAAAGCTGTAAAATAATGAGGAAGTAACTTGCAAGGTAATACTGTGCACGCTTGTGTAAATAATTAAAAATCAAATCAGCGAATAAACAGTCACAAGAAAAACACGAAAATTTTAATTCGGATAAAATCTCAACTACTCGATAGATTCTCGCCAAATTTTATACCAATCATAAATTTAATAATTACTCGAATGGATTTGATAATTACTCTAGTTCTGTAGAACATTTTTAGCCAGATATCTCGTAATTTGTCCCAAAAAGACATATTTTAAACAATTCAAAATTCCACAACATTTTAACTGCTCGATCGATATACGTCAAATTTTGTACCCATATTTTGTTCTAGGTTAATTCACATGTAAATCAAATATCATTTTAATTTGCCAAAAAATATTGAATTCCTTTTTTTCGCCGCAGCAGTGTCTTCGTTTTTTTTTCGAGTAAAATTGAAATGTACACAGCAGTGAATTCACGTGGAAAATTGCATAGCTCAGAATTTACAACATTTACAGTTGTCTATTGACATTAAAAAAAATTTGCAAAATGGAACTCAATCGATTTTGCCAAATTCAACATTAATTATGATTCAGACAGACATATTCATGTTTCAAAAAGATATAGCGTGAAAACACTTCTTTTTTCAATTTTGATATGTTATAAAATTTCAACTCTTTCAACGACTCGTACAAAATTTAAACCCATGAATTGTTAGGAATTGAAAATTGCGAGACCTAACATGCTAACATGTAAATCGACACACACATACAGACATTTTTTTGTCCAAATCACTTTTCAAAAATCAAAAAAAAAATGCACAAAAACAAAGCTTCCTCTACAAGGAAGCAAAAGATCAATATCATATAATATATTCAGCAAATAAACAAACAGAGTGAGTTGGAAAGTAGCGTTATGGTTGAAACTCTGACATTTTTACTGCAAAACCTTAAGCTATCTTCTCTCCTACACAAGTCAACGTTTTTCCACACAAATTGACCACATTTAAAAAGAAAAAGGTTTAACACCCCGAGAAAATTGTTCCTGAACTCCGTTTACATTGACCACAATTCTCACCTAAATCATATTTCCCATTTCAATACCTCACGTAACTGCGTTTCCCGCAAATATATAACCGAGTTATTTAAATAAGCGATTCAGTAGTACGAAAAAAAAAACAAAAAAAACAAAAAAAAACAAAATAAAATGATGTCGTCATCCAAGATATCGAAGACAATCGTAGGATCGTGCGATCAACAGTGTACAGTTAGAAATAGGAAATGCGGTTATCGGTGCACGTTTAAGCGTTCGGTATAGCTCTCGAACGGTGATACAGCAATTTCAGGTAGAAGTATTCGAAAGAGGTGACCGACCGGCCGACGTCGCTTAAGTAAGTTGATATTAGCCGAACGACTCGAGTGTGAAGCACGCACCCTTTGGCAATTTGTCTCGAGCTCAGGAGTCTAAGCGCAGGGTATACGATTCTCGGTGTTTCTCTGGATATCCATCGAATAAAAAGTGAAAACGTGGCGTTAAATTGGTCACAGTCTGACGACAATTGAACATAATGCTGTAGAGGTAGAAATAGCAGCTGCTAGATCTTTTACCCCGCGATCATTGGTATCGAACTCTCGTAATGCAATCCGAGGGATTTTTCCATTAGTTCATACCTATTAGTACATCCGTCATGCCAGCAGGAAACCACGCTCTGTCAAATTATCAACAGGAAGGAAATATAACAAAACTCTCGAAAAATAAAAAAAAAAATAAAAAAAGCGAGAACATTAATCAATTATCACCTTCTGAAATGATTGCGCTGTTGAATTGCGCATTATATTGTCAAACGTGTAAGCCGTGGCTTTCTTGACTTTTGTATATTTTTCTTATGTGTCATTGCTACACCCGCGACAATTTCGTGGCACGTCGCTTTTATTCTGGTTCTCAAGTTGAAAGCCCAATTAAAATTATTTAACTGTTTCGCGATACTCCGCGCGGTCTTCGCGAAACGAGACGTGGAATGGTGCAACCCGAGACGTTTATGAGCTGCGCGGGCGTCGTTGCCAAGCTTGGAATAACGGATCGTTTCCCGTAAACTTTCGTTACAACGAGCGAATTGGCTTCGCTGTCTTGAGAAAAGTATCTTTGGAAAATATTGCTGAGTGTGTTATTGCAGGATAATATTGAATTTTATAACAAATCTTGATGGTTATTCAATCACTTATGACAAGGCAAGAAAATTGATAAGAGGAACGGAAGAAAATTGATAAGTGTAGTTAAACGTGAATGTCAAGGTTGTGATTAAGTTTTTCTTCTTATCTTCTAGATGTGCGATGGGTAACTATTTGCTCGCGTGATACGTGCTCCTATCGAGAGAACGATCAGGAATGTAGAATCTCCGAAGAAATCGTGCTTGCAATGCTTATTGGGTCCTCGGAGAGTGAGAAAACCTGTTGATATGGGTTTTACTCGCACGTATAGAATAGCGTTCGGTGGTGCTGGTCTGCAGGTCAAGTTTCTCTTATGTACTTAAAGAGACCATCTCATTGGTGTGTCTTTAAACGCGACAAAGTAATGATGACATTTTTTTATAGTTTTAACAACAATAATAGACGCCGACAGGAACTTTCTGTTAATTTGACACATACTTTTCTGTCAGTTTCGAGTTTTACAGAAAAAGTACAAAAATAATGTGTTGAAAAATGTTTAATTTTCTTTTACATAATATCTTGTGTCTCTCAAATATAAATATTTCTTAATATAATATAAATAAATAAGTATTTATTAAATTAGCTAGATTATAATTGTAACTGTACGACAAGATGTATTGTTTTAATAAAATATTTACTAAAACATTGTATTTCATTTTCTTTCGTAGTGAATTATTACTGAGATTTTTAATAGAGTAACCGAAGCGCGAAGTAACTATGGGAATTGCGTAAGATGCTCGCGTCCCTTTAAGGAATTACATAGCTACTTTTGTACAGAGATTTTTCTGGAAATATGCGACAAAATAAAGCTAAAGTATTGTCTTAAAAAATCAACTGTATAGATTTACTTAGAACCCGGCAAAACCTTCAACTGACAGTTTTTTCACTTGTCCGAAATAACCTTCGCAGTGTCGTTTAGCTGATAAACAAGCAAATTGAATTAAGAAAATACGCGGCTCAGCTAACGATCGATGGGATATAATACGATTTACATGTACAGGCGGCGTCTCATCCCCTGGTAAATCCTAAGTTCCGGCGCGTATTACATACAGTAAGCACTCAGAAAAGTTCAATTGTAAAATTGAGAACACAGTCAGATAATCTAGTATATAAATAATCATGCCACAATATAGTTACTCGTGCTACTATTTGTTGTTATAATAATTATAAAATATAAATGTCCTCAAGAGAACATCTGTATAATACTGCCTGCAATAATTTTAGTCAGTGTGTAAATATGAGGCATTGTAAGTAAATAGAGTCACGTTTATCCTGAGCCACTTAAATATTTCTCATAATTATCCAGATTTCAAAATTACTTACAATTAGTGTGAATTTAAAAAAAAAATTCAAGAGTCACATTTTTTAAACTAACTAACTTATATGTATATCGTAGAAGAGAAAGAATAACAGAAGAAATTTATGTTATTAATGAACTATTGGTAGCAATTTTAACCTTGCATTTAAATTAATTTGTAAGCGAAAAATAATTAAATTTATTATTTTTTTAAGCGATATTATTTAAAACTTTGAAGAAACTGAAAACGAGTTTATTGACACCTTTTTTACTGTTGATTCTATACACATCCCTGTAAATTGTGTGCAATTTGAAGTAGAATTGGATAAGATTTCGTTACAAGCAAAAAAAAAACAAATAATAATTTGATTATTCAGCTGGAACAATAATTTTGTTTAGTTACAATTAAAAACAATTCATAAAAATATCATTTATTTTACTTGTGCCATTTTTCCCTTCCAAGATCCAAAATGTTTTTAAAAAAAAGTAGATGGTGTATTTCTCACGAAAAACAAAATTGAAAAAATTCACAGGAAGTAAAAGTTGTATAATTATAAGAAATATCTAAGAGAGTAAGAAAAAAAGGTGTCTGAATTTACAGAGAACGACTCATACATATATATATATATATATATCTTTGAGAGGATTTAGCGCCCGTCTCGGATTCGCGGATACCCTTGTGCAACATCAGTTAGAGAAAGGAGGAAGCCGAACTCGATCGATAGAGCAATCGATGGATATCATGGTGAAGTCGTTCCCCACTGCATGACGTCGCCACAAGTTAGAAATTCACACTTCGACGGCCACAAAATCATCGTATCATTCTATTGAATGGCAGATTTGTAATACCATGGCAAAATACGGGAGATATCGATATAATTAACATCGCACTCGGTGTTACTGGCTCAGTCTTCGTATAGACGATCACGAATGATCATGGGAATCTGGAGAGAGCTGACAGCCTTCGTGCTGCTGGCTCATTTGGTAATTCGCATTTTTAAAGCTATAATTATTTAATTTAACAAATAACGTGATGTGCGAACACAGTGTATGATTTTATGAATTAGTTATATATTAATTACTTGTGCCAGTGTCAGTGTCCTATGTGAATAATAATAAAAAATGTATACTCTCGTATTTTAACTGCAATATCTTGCAGATTACGCTGACCAGAGGAAATGCCGAGGGAAA
Source organism: Perithous albicinctus (assembly GCA_964016905.1). NCBI lineage: Eukaryota > Metazoa > Arthropoda > Insecta > Hymenoptera > Ichneumonidae > Perithous > Perithous albicinctus. Next base: position 16,468,957 of record OZ024690.1, on the reverse strand, counting down.
TGTCGCACTCGAGGAGTTGCTTGCAAGGAACGTGTCGATCGTTCTGATCGAGGACAAACCCGATGGTTCTATGGATTTGGGAAAACTTCTAAATTCTACGTCTTTGGCACCTGTCAATAATAACTTTACTGTGGCTTCGAATACAACGGAGGTGGTGAATGAAAATGAGCTTGTTGTCGAGCTGGAAGAGGCTCTCGTGAGTGCTGCCTCTTCCGGTCAAGTGATAATGATAGCGCCACCTGCCAATAAATCAAACTCGACTAGCTCACTGACAGGATCTGTGATTGTGATCGAAACTCCTGTCAATAAGTCGAAATCATTGATGAAAGAAACAATTAGTCAGAAGAATAAAAAGCGTAAAGCGAGTACCGTTTCGAGTTTCGATCAGGAAATAGCTCAATCGCAGACAAAACAGAGATCAGGTCCGCTGGATTACTCGGATGAGGCGGACTTGGAGAACCTCGAGGATATTTTGGCTATCACTGAGTACGAGCCGCAAAGAATCGATACGAAGAGGATCGATGAAGGAATTCCTCAAGTTACGGCAGGTGAGCATATTTTTTCACTTAATTCATAAATTGCAATTGCTAACTTCGACTTGGGTATATCGGTAAATAAGCATTTTATTGGAGTGTTTTTTTTTAGATTGTATATATTTGTTTCTGATTTATTTGGCTTTTTACGATCTCTTCCGAAATTATTTTCACATAATAGTAATCCATTTTCAAGAGTCACACCAGCTATATCCCATGTTTTCTATTTATCTTCCATAGATCTGCATATAATTTCAGTTTTATGCCATTTTCTGTATCGTAATCTTTTCTGTATGCTCTGCAACTTCATTTACTTCATTTTAAAAGTTGTATAGTATTAATCAAATATATTAATTGTACCAATATTTGAAATGACTTAATTTTTATAATTTATGAAGTGCCGATAACTGTAGGATCATTTTTTTTTTAAGTAAAAGAAAATTACTTTTTATTAAAGTAATGAATGAATTTGTAATTTACATAACTTTTTTTTTTACAAAACGTAGCATTCGAATCTTACAAAATTATCCTCCACCGCATATATTCATTTTCTATTGCTATTTTATTGTGATTGCAGGCGAGCCAAATTCGACACAAATATCGACAAACCTTCCACGACCCGAGGAAGCGCATTACGATGTTCCCAAAGAAAGAAATCCGCCGAGAAATTATCGAAGAACAAGCGATGACTACAGGCCGGTGCCGTTAAACAATGGTCTTAATGAAATCTCGAGTGAGGGGCCGCTAAAATCGGTGACATCGTATTTGCGTCCGATACAAACGGACGGAAAGACAACGACGTCTAATCCACCCGACGATAAAGTTGATAGAAAGTTCATAGCTCCTAGGAAACCAGATCAAAAACCTAAATCTACCTATACAGATATCTCTCGAGGTTCAAGAAATACGGAGATAATTATACCATTGACAACAAAGCCATCAGCTCCACGAAAATTGACTTATAATGAAGTAACGAGGAGAAATAATCTGCCGGCAACGCCGACGTCGATAGACACGACCTCTAATTTCGTTCCAGGCTTTTTGGGAAGCACCGAAACACGTCTAAAAAATATCCAAAATGTCACGAACATCTCCAACCAATCTAGAAGGAACCTCCACTCAGCTCGAGTGCAAACCACTCCCGTCTCCGTGCCAACGACTTATTATCCATTTCTGCAACAGCAAGCTTCTTCAGACAGTGCAAAAACACCGAGTCAGTCAAGCCTGCCAACTTCCGCAGTTCCCCGAGCAAGCAGGCGCATCGATGATTACTCGAGTCCCGATTACGCGACAGCATCGAAAGAGGAATTTCAACCGTTGACTAATCAGCAACTTGGATACTTGACGCGATACAATCAGCCGTCATTGATTACGAGACAAGTCCCAAACCTTCGACACTACCCAGTTGCCACAGATTATAGGCAAACCGAGGCATCAAACAATTTTCGGGAAGAGAAAGAAAGCGATGAGGAGGACATTTATGAAGATACCAGTCCCAGAAGTTCTACAACTGCTGTTCCTGTTCATGATTCTTATGATAATGGCAGAATATTATCAAGCAACACACGAACTACCAGCAGACCTGCCTTCGCTGATTATCGAAAACTTTATCAAAATGATAATAAACTACAACAACCGATTGTGGATTATCAAAAAGTTCATCAAAGAGACAAACAACGACTGCAGCCTATTGTCGATTATCAAAAGGTACATCAAAGAGACAATCAACGACAGCAGCCTAATGTCGATTATCAAAAAGTACATCAAAGAGATAATCAACGACAACAGCCTACAGTCGATTATCAAGGAGACAGTCAACGACAGCATTCTATTGATGATTATCAAGGAGAGAATCAAAGACAGCAACCTATAGTCCATTATCAAAAACATCATCAAAGAAATAATCAACAACCGCCCGCTATCGTCGATTATAGAAACAACAGAGAAACGTCCATAATAAAGACAACTCCCGCTTACGAATCTTACGAGGAGGACGAAGAAGAATCTCCTACGGCTGAAAAGTCCGATGAAGTTACCAGCACAAAGGCTGTTAACGAAATCTATCCTAGAAACAAAAATTCCCTAGTTTCTTCGACCACAACCCCCGTTTACGATTCTTATGAAGACGATGAAACGGAAAAACCACAGAAACAAAGATTTCTACCCAGTGAAGAACAGCGACAAAGAGTTACGACAAGTTCATACGATATTCCAAGCAAACAACTCTACCAGCCTTACAACTACTTCGGTAGGACCTTACAGCCGGTAACTTCAACGAGCTTGGTAGACAATCCGATCTACCAAATTCACGGCGTTAAAACTACGAATTCGGGTCCCGTTGCTACCAACGCGATTTATAATTCTGCAAAAAATCATCAAGATAAGAGAGCCTCTACTGCATCAGCTCCACTCGAAAGGCAGAGTACTCGATACGTGCCTCGTGGAACTGCTACCAGTCAGAAAATCGTCTCGACGACTACGGCTCCTGATTCTTACGAAGATTCAGGAGAATCCAACAGTCCACGGTTGACAACTCAGAGTCTACGTAATACGAATTACGTAGATCATCACAATGTCAAACCCCTCTACAACGTTTACAAAAGTAATCAAAATGTAGTGGAAGTCACGACTTCAGTACCGTCGAGGAAACAGAATACGGAGTATGCTTATAACGAACCAATTGCCAACCAATACTCCTTGTACCAGACAAAACCCGTCAATCGATTGCCTCCGCAAAATTCCTTTAATCCTGAAAGGAATTCGAACTATGGTATTGCTAGAATCACCACCCCCGCGTACGTCGAACGCAGTCGCAGTAATGAGGACGAGTCTAATGATGAGAGAAATTATGCTCCTGTTACAACAAAGTTTCAAGCTCTGAATCGTCAAAATAACTTTGAACGCAAAAACCCAGTTATTCGAACGACCGCCAAGCCGGAATCCGAGTCTTATGAAGGCGGCGCTGATGAAGACGACGTATCGCTGTCGGGAAGCGATAAATTGATCGAGTCGAATACCGCTAATTACGGTAGTAGAGTGAAACCACGGGTGGTCGCGGAAGAGGAAAGACATTTCGTACCTTCCTACACTCATGCAGCATTGACGACGCCCGGACGTAGTAGGAACGTCAAAACGAATTACGGAGGGCGAAGACGCGCTTCCCTTCACGTTGAGGAGGAGCCTGTTGCGTCTGTGCATCGGGCGGATGTCGAGGAAGCCCCTTACAAGGATGAGGTACCAGCCAGTTCAGGACACGCGGAGGATCAAGCGACTCATCAGACTCATGCGAAAGCGAAAAAGCATGGAGGAGGTGGTGGTGGCGGCGGCGAACACAAGCATGAGGAAGGTGGAGGGGTGAAACATGAGGAAGATCATCACGAGTCCCATGGTGAAAAGGGTGATAAGGTAAGTCGAAAGTAGGTCTTATCTACAAATAGAATGCAAAGTAGAATCTTGCACAATGACGCCATATTATTTTATGCATTTTACTCTCTCTCTATATATATATATATGTAAAGTTTCAGTTCATTTTGTCAAGTTCTTTAGATGAAGCAAAGAAGCAAAAGTAGGTTACAGCTTTAAGAATTCAAATTGCTATAAGATCTGAACCTCTCGGGCGATCTTTGCCAAAGTAAATAATGCTCTGGCATCACTGATTATTAGTGCTTGTAGAAAATTTGAGTTCTTGTTATAAAATTTAATGTGAGTTAGAATGACATGAATTTAAAAAAAAGGAATCCTGGAAGATGCGAACCGCTATAGAATCGGCTCAAATTTAGTATATACCGATCGTTCTGAATATTACTGTAATTCTAGAGAACTATCAACCTCCCATCTGCAACAGTTGGAGCACGTTTTTTTTTCGAAATATTCATGTTCTAATAAAATCTGAAGAGGTCTTTCAATTATTCCGTAAATTATGACAAACAAATAAATGTATGTAACCTTTATACCAAACTGCCAATGAATTGATAAAATTGTTCAATTTATATTTTTAAATTGTTCTATTTGTTCACTCTTCTGTATGCTTAAAAAATCGAGAATAGTGAATGAGTTCGGTTATTTGCACTTCAATACTTTTTCATCGTTATCGATCAGTGACATGAATGTCGTCAATAGTGGAATTTTTTTTTTGGCGCGTTTTAAAATATACGTAATTAATACAACAAATAAAAATGATAATTAATTGTCTTTCTTCTAATCCAATTAAATGTACGTACTTACTTCCTAATTCTCTTCCTTAGTAATTACTGCCGATGACTTTGACAATTTTGTTTTTTTTTTTTAACTCAATGTTTTTTATGAGAAAGGAGTGTGTCAATTTAATTGGCATTCTTTTTTTTATTGCATAATCCCTTTTTTATATTTGGCAAAGAAAAGCTACCTCATTTCTTTTCATAAGGCGAGTTCTCAAGATGCTGTCTTTGACTGTTTGACCGTTCAATTGTCTTGATAATATGATGGTCTCCATCTCGTATGACACTGTGCGTGTGAATTTCGTCAATCCAGGGCTACAAGGGCTATCATGAATACGACAAAGGGAAGAAGGGCCATCACGATAAAGAGGGCCACGACAAGGAGTACGACGAGAAGAAAGGCGAGAAGAAGAAACACCACGACGAGGGTGGCTACCACAAGGAACACCATCATGGGGAAAAAGGCGACAAAGAAGCGGAATTTGCAGAAAAGGGAGAGCACCAGAAGGGTCACAGCACGAAGGGTCAACACGTAGTCCACAAAAAGGTTTCTTACAGTTACTTTTGCCAAATCCTAATACTTCTACTGGCTTTTACTTATAGCCTGAATGTGCAAAGCTTTTTAAATCTGGATGTTACCCTTCTATGTGGGCGGGACATTTTTTTTATCTACTGTTAACCATTTCATTCTTGACGTGGAATTGTTCGGAGCGCTTAACACTAGTTAAATCGGTGCTAAATATTATGAAATAGGTTTACTTCTGCATTGACTAACCGCAATGAAAGATAACTTATAGTATTGTGTCTATAAAACAGGGATAACGATAGATCCATAGCGATAGATTTAGGAAAATATGAACTAGCTAATGACGATTTCCAAAGAGTTAATTTTTTCCATCAGTTTGTTTTTCAAAAATGATTCGTATTTTTTATCCATTTTAATGAGACACGTCTCATTCTGTTTCTCGAAAAATGTTCTACGAATTGACCATCGAGATATATCATTTGATCGAGATATAAAAGAATTTCTCTTCTGTTACCACTAGTAGAAATAATCAAATGAGTGAATTTCTGGTAAAACAATTGTTTCGTTAATTAATTTAGGACGAGTATGAGAAGAAAACAGAATTCTACGATGAATCCCACGAGGAGGACGGCGATGAAAAGGAAGGTGCGTATCACCACGAGCACGAGCACAAGAAGGGAGGCCACGAGAAAAAGGGACACCACGACTCGGCCCACCACGAAGACAAGTACGGCGAGAAGGGTGAACACGAGAAGGGTCACCACTACCACGAGAAAAAGGGACACGACGGTAAAGACGGAAAGGACCAGCATCATGAACATCACGAGAAATATGGGAAGAAAGGGGGACACGAGGAGGGCTTGAAGTGGTCGCACAAGAAGGGTGATGACGGACATGGGGGTGGCAAGAAAAAAGGCTCGTGATCATTATTAAACCAACCACGAAGTCAAGTGGACGCGTATCGATAACAGCATTGAATGGGCTATGCTTGATATGTAACGTCAACGATTCACCATTCACGGAACCAACAGCGTAACGACGGAAACATATTTCGTGGAAAGAAAAAATAGGAAATAATAAAAGATATATATCAGGAAACAAGTGATAATAATAATAATAATAATAGAACGACCTTTTTTTATATACACTGTTTTATGCGTGGGTTTTTTTTTAATAGAAAAAAGGGAAACTTTTCATCTTTGTTCCTGTCTATAATACAGTGTATTCCATATGATCACAACAGCTTTAAGAATGAGTTAAAGTCGTCAACTTAATTTCAAAATATGAAACTTGAAATTAAATGAATTTAAAAAAAGATTTAATTATTTTAGGAAGCCTTTTTGTTTTTCTTTTTTTTTTTTCAAATTCCTGTTTCGAAATTACAAAGTTCTCCAAATGTTGCTTTTCAAAAAGCAGTTCCAATCGAACTTGACTTAAATTCACTAAGAATCACGTTCTAGTAATAATTATTTTATTCTTTAGCAATTTGTGAATAATTATAAATTGTTTAATTTTAAATACATGTTAGTCATTTTGACTTTGATGTGCTGGTGAGATATAGTTATTGATATAAGACGAAACTAGTTCCTAGCAATAAAGCGATTGTACAGACAAATTTCAAATCTGTGTCTTTAGACTGATTTAAAAAACAATGGTTACTCTTGGCCTTATCCGGAAGTACCTGAGTGTTAGGAAAAGGTCGATGAGCCCTCGCTTCCTTGCTCAATTTCCTGAAGCTTGCCACGTCCTTAAAAGAATAAAGAGAATTCCACTGAAGCGAGCCGGTTCGTGCAATCGGCGTTCTAAAGAACAACAAAAAAGTTAACGAGAGCTATTGTAGTTGAATAATTAATCATACAGCGTTATAGCAGATTACTCTGCATGACAGATACAGCATTTTGATGTCGAAGTCAGAGCAGTAAGTAAAAATGAATGCGGATGGTTTAACATTTTTTTTTCAAAATTTCTTTGGCATTTCATCGATGTGCAAAAGAATGCACTGCTGTTTCATGGGTATTGAAATTTTGAAGAGGCCTCTTTTGGGAATAAAATAAACAAGATTAAAACCTGCGTTGTCCATGTTTTAGTGTGTTCAAACTAAAGTTTTTGACAAACGTCAGACTTGTGCAATTTTTTATAACATCGATATCATCGGTATCAAAGTCCTAGCATTCCAGTTTTTTTCTACTTAAAACAATTAAGAAATGTTCGCTAACAAGTACTGCGTCATCGCAATTAAAATCAAATTTTTTTTAGATATTACAAGATTCGTTTAACGTCGTTCATTGAATTAGTCAGTCTTGTTAATTAAAAAAATTAATCTCGTTGAAGCTAAGAAAAGAGTAGTGCAATTTAACACTGCTCTCTATCAACTACATATATTTTATTATGTTCATTGCGAACGATTTGCCATCGTTTGTTCGATACTAGAAAAAAAATCACACATCATTTTCGCTCTAACATCCGAAAAAGTGAAAAAAGCAAAACTTTATACTTGATGGAAATATAATGCAACGGTATTAATTGCGGAATTTTCGTTGTCATGTGTGTAACATAATTTGTTGTTATTAAAATAAAAATTAAGATGCAAAGTAGAACTTTGCACGCTGCTTCCTCATTAAATTTGATTTTTCACAAAGCTTCCATGACGAAGCCAAAATTAATATACAAACGTCCTCACAGAGGGGGCTTTGTGAAAAATGAAATTTAATGAGGAAGCAGTGTGCAAAGTTCTATACTTTGCATCTTATTTTAATCGCCCTAGTTCACGTGATCACGAGCAGGAGTGAAAGACAGGTATTATTGCCCAGCGGATACTGCAAGCGATAAACCGAGCTTTCATTTCCGTGCAATACGCAAGGGTGAAACACGTCTAGATAATTTGACATCCGCTTGACAGTTATATTACTTAACGCGTGGATTTATATGCCTGGCCACTTCAGTTATATACCGATAACAATATTGTGATAACGTAGAGCATAGGTAGATGATATATTTATTATATCCTAACGACACGTCGTGTTCACACGGTGGATTTTTTCATCGTCGATGACTCTGTAGAAGAGATTGGGGCAAGTCGGATCAAGTTTCACTTACGTTATTTAAAAAACAAGAACTTTCTACATTGCTTCCTCATTATGTTTGCATTTTTATTAAGCTACCTCTATGAGGAAGGTGGTTTCTCGATTTTGGCTTCCTAGTAGTGGAAACTTTGTAAAAATTTCAAAATATTGAGGAAGCAACGTGTGAAGTAGTGTACTTTGCTTTGTTGTTTTAAGGGGGTCGAGCGGCCCAAAAACGAAAAAGAAATTTTTTTTAAAAAAGTTCAGATCTTTTGACTCCTTGTGCACCTATTCTCCAAGTGATATATCAAATTTTTATAAAAGTTCTAAGCCACAACCAAAATAGGAATCTTTTCATCCCACTCAAAATCATTTTAATCAAAAAATGTATGACATTTAATCTACGCAGCTATGAAAAATGTTCGTTGGAAACTACATTCAAGTACCTACATTTTATGTAAAAACATTTCGATTGTACGATGGATCATTTTTTAAATACATAAAATCGAAAGAACACAAAAATTTTAAAAATCGATATTTAATTCTGGACGAAATAAAAGATTACATAAACTTTGTTGTTAGTTGCTGTGGCCGGAATATGGAAATTGATGGAGAGATTATCGGCTGTTCGCGATTTAGATTACATAAAATCTGAAATAATTCGCGCATATTCTAGACACTCTACACTGCGCCCAAAAATAATTTGAACTTTTTAAAAATGAAATCTCGATACAACTCCCACTTCCCACTTCATGCGAAATACCTCATGTATTAGGCGCATTAATGGATGTTTCAAAAGTGATTTATAATCTGTATATTCATGTATATGTTGTACCACCCACGGATAATTGCGTGCCATCCTGTCATATGACGCATTTCACCCACATAACGCCTCCTTTCGAAATACTGTACGTACTCTGTAGATAAATGCATGAAACTTTTTTTTTTTTATATTTCGTGAGTTTGGAATGAGTTTTTCGTGGCAAACAATGTGGACACCCTGTTTAAATGAGAACTTAAAGCGATACTCCAACGGCTTCTGGATCAATTTTCCCCGGTCACTCTTATGATTATAGCGAGATACTTACGCGTTGAAGGATAATCCCTGCGTGTGAATCCACCAGATGTAACTATCGCTGGTTGATGGACCTATGATCACGTATTCGAGCCTAAAACGTTAATATCTTATAGCATTGGCGCGTTTTTAATTACCCTTCCATCATGTGTGTGGCATAATTATGATGTCGTTCCCTCTCATATCTTATTTTGTATGTCGAACTGTGATTTTTAATTACTATCTATTACATCTATTTATAATGGAAATATCTGAATAGACGGATTATTCGGAATCCTGATAAATATCCTACATTTATAGAGATTTGTTGCACAGAAAAATTTAAAAAAAGCCTGCAAAGTAGAACCTTGCAAATTGTTTTCTCTACAAAGCTTCCTCTATGAGGAAGCCAAAGTAGATAAACGTACTTCCTTGCAAATTATTTTCACTAAAAAGCTTCCACTATGAGGAAGTACGTTTATCTACTTTGGCTTACCTTTGACACCGATTGCTTTCAATTTCAAGACCGCTGTATAGGCACAATAGGTCCATTCTTTTGGTGTAAAAGAATGGAACCGGTTAAACGAATCTACTTTGACATCCATAGAAAAATTCTTAGTTCCAGTCTTGAAGCTATTCATCAATTTCGTATTTTTCGGTTGACTGGAAATTTATACAACTGTATCTAAAAACAATTATCCATCTAACTATCTGAGCTCCCTTATTAATGCCTTTAAAAAATAGATTCACGAAAATTCACTTCAAACATACCTACAGTTGAATAACCCTTTCAACATTCGAATAGTTGCCTCACTCATAGTTGTAAGAAAAGTACAGAATATTTTCGTCACTGCGGAGAGAATTCTATCGTTCGGTCCGAGAAAAAGTTTGTATAACTCGATTGGTGTTGGACTGGTTGAAGGATATTCCGGCCAAAAGTTCGAGTGGAATATTTCATACACGTGAAGAACGTGGCAAAATCTAATTCACCCTCTGTCGCTACACTCGAAATATCGAGATCTTGGAACATGGTCACTCAAGCAACCGTGAAGAAAAGTTTTCGCACGTCATACTCTTTCGATGTGATTGTATAGTATTTATACGGAGGACAGATATTCGCTCTACGATTCTCACTCGGCCTGATTGGCCGTAAAAAACCAGTTGCACTCGGATTTATTAGCACACAAGTAAGGTGTAAGTGTTATTTAAGCTTAAGTTAGTCGCTCTGGTACGTGATAGTCAAATAAGTGCTAAATTTTTAAATCCGCCAATTTGTGAATCAACAAATTATGGTGTTTCTGTCGACTGTTCCGAAGAGTGGCTTACGAATAAGCATGCGTTGTTAATATATAAATACAATCATCAAGGATCATGTACAAATGTTCTATTACATGCCTTTGTCATACATTTTTATATTAGAAAAATGTATAATACTAGTCAGATTATGACGAGAAATACCTTATTTTGTTAATCAAAAGATATGCTTTATGCCACACAGTACGAGAAGTGCCTGCTTATCCCACTAGTGAGATAAAGTTGTATAGGAAACTCGTGGGAGAAACTTTTTCTCAACTCGTTGAGAAAAAGTTTTGATCGCCCTCGTATCGTAATATATTATTGTGAATCGACTGGAGAGATGTTTTTATAGTATTCTTTGTAAAAAAAAAAACATGAGCTAACCTATCCTGACTTTACACATACACATGCCTCTTACTTTTGATCACGATTAAAAAACTACTCGATCAACCAAAACGTAAGTACGAACAATTTAGAAAATCTCGAAAAATTATCTGACTAATAACCAGCGTTTTCGTATTTTTTTTAGGGATACTGAACATTTTATTCGAATCTAAAGATTCTGAACTGTTGTGAAAATCTGATATGTGAAAAATGGCAGCTTGGAATTTTTCTGAAAATAGACAGATTTCTTTCATAAACTATGCATGAATGTTATACGAAGAAAATAACAGAAATATTAAGGAAATATAGGTAAAGAAATCCTAGAATTCGTTTGGTTACAGATTGTTTGGTTATTTCAGAAAAAAAAATTGCCACGGATGAAGAAGATGTGTATTTTCCACCATCCACTGATCCGCAATGCCTACCATTTCACCGTCTACTTTTCCCGTCGTCAGTTACACAAGAACCTTCAATACATTGCATAGAGAAAGCCTCATTTTCTACCAACGTCATACGCTATTTTTCCACCTGTCCCTCTTGAGTTTCCATGCAGCTATTTACTCCTCAAGCGAAATTTCCTTTGGAGGTCGTCAGAAATGCGCGGGTTGTGGACAACATGGCAATCTGTTGCTCATGAGGTAGATGGATGGACAGGCATTGACTTTTTCCTTTTTTTTTTTTTTTTTTCATTCCATCCACCGGACTTTTACGAGAGGGGCGAGTCCGATATACGTGAAGGACGAGAATTCCTGCCGTTATTTGATCCCACTTTCCTCTAACCCACGTTTACGAGTAGTTAGTGGAAAATATCCTGTCGTTGAGTTTGCACAACATAAAATTGAACTAGATAACTGCTAAGCCTCTTCCTATCTACTGAGAAACAAACCTGCAACTCATACACTCCTCTGTTTTATCTCTTTTGGAAAACTAAAGCAAAAAACGAGTATATTTTTTTTCTCTTCTTTTTTGTTTCTCAACAAACCAACTGAAACTTTCTACAGACGAAAAAAAAAATTCAGCGTTGCTACATACCAAGTTTGGTGATAATCGGTAAGTCGATTCGAATTTTTACGCGTTTTTGAACTTTTCGAAAAATTGACGTTAATTCATTTTTTGTTAAAACTTAAACTTACTTGCTGAAGTTTGTACCTAATCAAAATGTTATGCAACCGTGTTTGTAAGGGTGTTTCGTAGCCGTATATAGACATAAAAAAAAAATATCGTTGATTCAAGAACTGAATTGCGGGCCGCCTTTGGCATAAACAATCAGTACAACTTTATTTTTAATAATGTGTTAATGTTTTAATTCTTTATCTAATTGTTAGCATAAAAATAAAGTTGTACTCATGACTTATGTCAATGGCAGCCCGCAATAGTCACTGTTCATGAATCAACGACTTTTTTTTTCAGACAACATCGTTTACTTTTTTTTAGATTCAATTGCACATAACTCCTGAACGGCAGGATGTAACGAGCTGAAATTTTGCGTAATTTCGCGCGATTTTTTGGAACATACTGAACACGTTTACATGAGGAAATCTCGAAAAGAAAAATTTCACGAAAACAAAGCTTCTTGAGGAAGCAAAATGGTGTAAAGTAGAACTTTGTACATTGCTAACTTATTACATTTCATTTTTCACAAAGCTTCGTCTATGAGGAAGACAAAATTAATAAATAAACTTCCTCATAAATTTGATTTGCAAATTTTTGTAATTTTTTCTGTGATATACTGAATTATTACTAATAATTGTTCTGTCTGTACGTCCGCGGATATCAAATAACAACGGAGTCTAACATTGAGGTCAATAAGAATAAAGTAATCGCACTGTATTCCGCAGATGGTGAGCATACCTGCGAATGGCGTGTATGAGAATCGTTAATTAACATAATAATTACATTTCGTATTGTGATAGTAATAATGGCGAGATATGCAGGCGTTGTAATGGCAGGGTATGCGGCTTCGCGAGAGTTTGTATAGCATTTATTGCGGTAAATAGTTCAAAGGCTGTAGCAGAGCGGTTGCGACTCTCTGGGGATACATGGAAAGCAGCATCCCACGATTCCGAGTCCATGGTGTCGCTATCGAGAGTGAAACATCAAGCCAGTAAAATCAGGCGTGGGGTAAAGGGATAACAATCTACAATGTCTACATTCACCGAACAAAAGGTCAGACAGGTCGCGATCAGACGGAGAGAATTTAATTTTGAAAATTATATGGCCAATTTGTCGAAGACCAGACTGCGGGTTACCCACGGATAATTAAATATCTGGGACGAGTTCCTCGAGTTTATGCTAAATGGTTTATTAACTCTCCTCCTTTCAGGGGTGAATTAACTCAGATAAATCGTAGTATATGTCTAGCAAATATGAATCCTTAAATTATTAATTGTCAGTCCATGCGACTGACAATTAATTAAATTAACTAGCATTCCAATTTATATTTTTCCATTGTTGCTATATTACTACTGTTAATTGATAGTTGCTATTGATTACAAGGAAAAATAAAGCATCGTATAAAAATTAATAGTAGAGGTTTAACTGCAACTTATTACTGTAGGATATATATAAGGAGCAAAACACGTCAAGTCCGCCACCCCAATTTTTCATGCCAACAAAACGTCATCACATTTCTTCAGGATGTTGGTCTTGTTGAAGAAAAAACGTAGGAATTTTCTGAAAATTTATTGAAAAATTCAGATCAGTTGCTTGAACCGTTCTCGAGTTATAGCATTATCAAAAAAATTACAAAAATGCAAATTTCTATAGAATCGTAAGTACTACTTTATCGATTCAGCCCGATAGCTGGAAATTAGTTCGTGTTAGGGTGTTCACAGACATTATCCAAAATCTTAAAAATCGAATAAAGTCAAAATGCTTCAATGGATTTTTATAAAATGTATACCAAAGAAACACTTGACTGTATTGTATACGGCAAAAAAATTGAGTCGTTTCGGTTCAGTAGCTCCCGAGTTGTATCAATATGAATTTTTGCCCTACTATCACGTACTCGCACATCCGGACACTTTTTCTAAAAAGCTTTTCTCGACGTTTCAGACTATTCTGAGTATGCTGACATGAAAATCTCGAGAAAAAAATGTTCACGAAACCAAAGTTTCCTCTATGAGGAAGCTAAATTTGCGAACTAGATCCTTGCAAAAAGAGACGAAACGTTACGACCCTTCTGAAAATTGTGTTAAGATCCTTCTGGAAATTGATTTGACATTGATTGGACATTGAAAAAATGCAAAATGCCCATAAAAAATGTTACGAACTACTGAAGTTATTTTTTCACAGAAAAATTTCGTAAGTACACGTATACTCACTACTTTTAAAAATAAAATTTAGTAAAAACCGGTTAAGACATTTGGATATTGTCATAATTTAAACTTAAAAAAAAAATGTATGTATTTTTTTTAAATGTACTCAACGATTTTTTTTCAACAAACTCAAAATTCTGTAAAATCCGAACTTATTTACAGCTTCGGATAAAATTCAATCGAAAAATTAAATAAAAAATTAAATGTAATGTTCCAATTACTACAAAAATGATTGAAAACAAACGACCATAAAGCCGTCCTGAAGATACAGAGGATTGAACGTTGCAAGCCTACTTCACAAACTCATTCATCCACAGGCATTTTTCTAAACCACTTATTTGGCCGTTTTAAAGAATTTTACGTATTTTGACAAAAATCTCAAGTTTCCCAAGTTGAAATATAGAACCTCCAAATACCCTCCATTGACAAATAGGTAAAATATGCTACTTTCAGAGGTTTACCGAAGGGTCTAGAAACCTCGTCTCACTCTGCAGAACCTGATCACAGGTTAAAACATTCACTCCAATTGGGTAATAAATGCCATTTCAGGAGGTTCTGCGGACGGTTCTTGCACCCCGCTTGCCCTAAAATTAGGGTGAACGGAGGGCCTAAATTTCGACTCGAGATTGTCTTTCATTAAAACAAAGATTCCTTTACGAGGAAGCAAAATCTAAAATTTGAATACAAAGTCTCCAGCAAACACAAAAAAAATGTGTAACATCCATACGAAACGTTTATAGACGCGATATATCCTTTTATCAAAAGTGCAGTGGCAAAATTCATGAGATACGTTTTATGTGCCACAAAATAGACGATGTTTCATAAAGTGGTATAAGCTGTCGATTCCACAGCGAGTTTGGTCCCTTTTTCATCGAAAAGTCGTGGCACGATAAACCGATGCCTGAAAGGACGCTGAAATACCACTTAATGTTTGTCATGTCGTTTCGTCAAATTCGAGGTATTATAGAAAGTTTGGATTTGGTCCGATGGGTCAAAGAACGTCATGCGTCGAAGTGGTGATAGTGGTAGCGATGGTGGTGGTGGCGGCGGCGGCGGCGGTGGTGGTGGTGGTGGTGGTGGTGGCGACAACGACGACGACGAGAGCAGCGAGGGGTTGATCTTGCGGAGCTCTATATAGAAGCCGGCTAGCTACGCCCTCGTCGTCATTCCCGCGCAGAAGACGCCGCGAGTTCGGTAGATTCAACCGGGTGAAACTCCACGCGGAACTTGAAAATCTCATTTGATCACGAACAGCAGCTCGGTACGAATCTCATACGTTTGAGATTTGAGTAAAAAGAATCTTGTAGCGAAAAAAGAGGAAGCCAATATCTAGTAGCAAAAAAAAAAGAGTTCGCAGAGTGACGAAGAAGAGCAAATAAAAGAAGAAGAAAAGAAGAAATCTTCGTAACTGAGTAAAGTGGTACAACCACTTTACCAAGTTTCGACTTGACTCTCCTCTTACGCAAAAGGTGAGTCTTTCGCTTTAATCCATAAACGAATTGCGAATTGGACAGGACGTGGATATTTACATGGAATTTATTAATTTTAAAAAGTTTCCCGCTCATAATTTTGAGTTTAAACGATTATTCTTTTATAAAAGCAAGGTTTGCGGAGTGCAAACCGATTTCGTAATTTTATTCGGTGCAGGCGTGTCGAGTTTGTTGAAACACTTAACTCGTTGCTCTTACCATGAGCAACAGGTAAGCTGAAATATTTTATCGAGATTACTGACGGCGGTTGTAGTTCGTTTTCCACAGTCGGAAATATTTGTATCAGTGATCGTAAAAGTAAAAAGAAAATATCAAAAATTTGCATTGAGGGAATTTTATAGTACTCTTAAATTTTTATAGTACTTGTTACTTTTTAAGTGACACTTTCCATGCAACTATTTTTAGAGATCAACTTTTTTTATTAATTTAGTCATATTTTACAAAAAAAAAATCGCGGATGTTTTTAATTATAGGGACATTTTCTATAGGATACATCAAAGTCGTCTGAAGTACCTAAAAAAAAAAATTATAGAAAAGATAAAAGATATTTACGAAAATATTTGTATCTACTATATTTTTTTTAAATTTAATAAAAAAATATCTCCATAGTAAAATTAACTAATCGATTCTTTCTCTGACTGCCTTTAATTAGTTACTACAATCAATTAGTTAATGCTAATTTTTTATTTCGTATTACCTACAAAATGGAATAAAATTTTTTAAATCTGTTCAATTTACGTACTTCCGGTGAAAATATATTTGAACACAGAAACAGTATTAATTATATAAATTTAGCAATGATCTGAACTTAGAAATTCGTATTATGATCCAGGCAATCAGGCATCAGTGTTAAGATAACATTTTTTAAATGAAGGCTGCGAATTAATTTTCTATTAATAAAAAGTAACATGAATATTAAATAAATATATAACAACCTTGTGAAATTTTGTCCTCAGTCGAAAGCTATTAAATGTTGTTCTGGTATTTTTACGTAATTTACGTGAAAATGCATTTTAAATCTAAATCGTTATCAATTCTATAAATTCGACAGTTATTTGAATTTCTGTAATGATCGAAAGTATTATATTATTTAAATGGACAAAAGAGAATTTGAAACGCGCGAAAATTCATTACTATAAGAATAAATTTCCTGATAAAAAGTAACACAAATGTTAAATTAATATGACACTCTTCGGAAATTTACGTAATAGGTAGCAACTATTGAATTTATTTCCAGCTGTGCAATTCTTTTTTTTTTTGTGAAGTTTCGTTTGCGTAGTTAAAAAATGGTTCTAATGAGTTTCCAATAATTCGTCGTTCTGTACAAATCACGACAAGCGGCACCATGTCTCTTATCTCTTCCAACTGAATGCCTCTGATTTAACTTTCTGGTATGATCAATTAATCGTCCACGACCGTTGGTAAATAAAAATTGACAGTTTAATATAATAGGACTAACCGGTCAGCTAAAAAAAAACGTATATCATCTTCTCATGCGGAAATTTAAACTCGATAATTGAGATATTAATTATAAGCGAGACATGTGTAGGTTCGCAGATTGAGAAACTTGCATCGTTCATCGTCCTTAATCCCTTTAAGATGAACCCAGGTGCAATTTATCGGCGTACACGCTAATCCACAAATCCACGTTGTATATACGATAAAATTCGCCAGTTAGTTAAGGCTTTACATGGTGACAAAAAAAAATCGATATCTTCACTAATCTGTATTGCAATTTTAAAAAATTGTCCAGACCAAGATTAATTTTTGAATTAAAATGTATTTATTAATACACAATATTTGGGGGCATTATACAGCTTTTACCACGGCCATTGTCAATATAGTTGATTATTTTTTTAATCATTCACTTCAGTGAATGGAGCATGCTCGATTTTTTTGAAATTTTTCATCGTATATTTCGCGCACTTGTGAATTTTGAAAAATTGCTCTAAAAATTGCGTTTCAAAACTTTCGAATGCACGTATCTTCTTGGATATGAGTCGTATCGTAAAAAAACATGCATAAAAGTTTTTTTCATTTTGAAGTATACTTTACTGTAAATTTATTTTAAAAATTCTTTAACTCGTCCTAAGCATCGATTTTTAATTAATAAAAATAAAAATCGCTTTTCCAAAAAACTGTACATTTTTTATTTTTCCCGAAAAAATCTCTAATATATTACTCATAAAGTGGAACATTTTAGGCATAGACAGGACGTGGGACAACCTTTTTTTCGATTCTTTATGACAGTTTAAAAATTAAATAAAAAATGAAAGCCCTCATAAAAAATCGGGAAAAAAATTGTCCCACTTTGGGACAAAAAATTAGGAGCAGGATATATTTTAAAAAAAAATGTAACGGGAGTTTGAAAAGTTAGAAAAAAAATTGAAACTCCCGTAAAAAAAACATTTAAAAAATCTCCCACTCCCAATTATTTGTCCCAAAGTGGGACAATTTTTCTCCGACATTTTATGAGAGTTTAAACTTTTTATTTATTTTCTAAACTCCCATAAAAATTCGAAAAAAGATGCTCCCACTTCCCGTCTAGGCTTAAAATGTTCGTCTTTATTAGTAGTCTTTTAGAGATTCTTTCGGAGAAAAATAAAAAATGTCCAAGTTTTTGAAAATAAGATTTTTATTTTTATTAATTAAAAATGAATGCTTCGGATGAGTTGGAGAATTTTTGAAATATATTTGCATAAAAGTATACTTTAAAATGAGAATCATCTATATACGTTTTTTTACGATACGACCAAGAAGATACGTGGATTCGAAAGTTTTTGAATGCAATTTTTTTAAATTCGCAAGTGTGCGAAATATGCGACGAAAAATTTGAATAAATGGAGCATCCTCCATACATTGGGGTGAATGACAAAAAAAATAATCACCTTTATCGACGATGGTCATGGTAAACGGTGGTGCGATCGGTGTATAATGCCCCATTATTATGATACTAATGCTTTTATCACTGAACATAATCCTCTTAGTGTTTAAATATTTATATGTGGTTTCACATGACGTTTTCTGTGTTTACTTTAAAGCTACTGTTTTCTAGTTATAGACTACTTAATTTTTCCTTCTGAGGTTGCTTTGATAATTCGAAATAATAAATGAAGGATGAATCCATTTCCACTACATTTTTTTATCCACTAAAAAAAATATTCGTGACGATGTTCTGATCGTGTCAAAAAAATCTTGATATTTGAATATAAAATATTTTGGAAGGAAACTGATTCTTTGAAAACGGAGGATAAACGAAATTATAATGAAAAAAAATGTATCTCGACACTATTTTATATTTAAACTATATTCGATATTTTTTCCACGATTTAAACACCGTTACGATCAATTAAGTGTATGGGATTTACCATTCACAATTTTTTTAAAGAAAAAAAATATACGTTTTTGTCTAAACTAGGTGTTCCATTAATTTATTTAAACAATGTTGCAAAATAGAATTTTTCACATTGTTTCCTCATTATTATTTAATTTTTATACAACACATCTATCAGGAAGTATGTTTATCGATTTTGGCTTCCACATTGCAGAAGCATTGTGCAAAGTTCTACTTTGCATCCTTGTTTTAAGCAAATTTAAAAAGTATGTTATATTTGTATATCAATTCATGCTCACTTTCCACAAACATTGTAAAATAAAAAAATCGCCTTTTTTCTTATATCTTAAAAATTAAAATACAATTGTGAATACAAAAATGTGATGTTTTACAAAATTCAGATCACGTTACCGATTTTCACCAGATCTGGTACAACATATCTCTGCACGTGACTGAAATTTTAGTCTGTCCTGTCAGATCTTTCTAAACCAGAATAGGTTTAAACATTAAAAAATTCAAATTGCTACAAAATCCTGACCTCTCTACCGATCGTCAGGAAATTTGGTACAGCGGTGAATATTACTTTTCTTCTGTAGAAAATTTCAGAGCAAAACGTAAATTTTTCGAAAAATTTAATATCTCATAAAAACTGAACCTACTTGAAATGAAAATCTCGAAAAAAAATGTGTTTCTACATTCTAAATAAAAGAGGGTTTCTTTTATGAGGAAGCAAAACTATAAGTGTTATGAGTATTATAAAATAAGTAGACTCGCGCTGGGAACGAACAAAAGTAGTGCTTTTAATAGCTAGAGAAGCTAGCATAGCTAGCATCGGTGATGCAACTCTATGATTATTTTTTACTTCGTACTTTGACATTTCGGGGACACAACACTGAATATTTAAACTGCACAATATACAAGACGATTAGGTCACTGAGCATCATTTCACGCGATAAAAATATCTTAATTAAAATGAACTAAACACGATCTGAATGCTTTGATAAAAATTCTAGGTGTAAACAACGGAGAACCGAGGTGGTATGATATACTAAAGAGGAAACACCAAAGCAGAGCTCTTTATGATCCTTCGTGATTTCATTGTACCGGTGAATATCTGATACAAAATATTCTAGGCCGAGAGTGGCCTGGAAAATGGTGCGTTGGAAACAAAAAGGATTAAAAGATGAAGCGCGGAAGATATTAGGGCACGTGCGGAAGAGAATCTTCATAAAATCGCTAGGGTACAGTTTTAAAAGCTGGGAAGCATTGGCGGACGGGATTATTAGCTAGACGTTCTTGTCAGCTTGTTTGCAGCTTATCTACTCGCTCTGCCTCTTTCTCTCTCTATAGTCGACCACCTGGCGACTATACAGCACCTCATGAGAATGTTCAACAGCTTGTAACAAAAAAAAAGTGTAAAACAGACCAAATAGACATAATTTTCGATATTCATAACTTGACCATTAATTTCTTTGGCAAAAAGAAAATTTCACTACCAGACAATTGATTATTTTTTTTCCGGAAAATGTTTAACCATCAGCAGCCCTGTTTTGGGTAATCACTTTTAAAAAACAACACTTTTCTAAACTTCATTGCATCTAACTCAAAGATATATCAGTAGCCTAAGACTTATCAATAATCAATCAGAATCAATAAAAATATCAGCAGAACTCTGATAAATTTATCAGTTAAATGTCTTGTTTAGCGTTTGTGACGAAAAAATTTAAAAAAAACCGATTGAAGATGCAAGTTTTGCAAGTAATTCAAAGTTAATCTAATAAGAAAAACTGTTATTTATCGAGGAGCAAATATTTTGCAACTACATTATTTCACGTAGTTTCACAACTAAACAAAACCAAATAAAAAGATATGCGAAACATAGCGAATATCTTTTTTCTAGAAACACATTTATTAAAAAGATAACCAACAGGGAAATCGGCTGAAGATAATTATGTTGAATAAAGTATTCTTTCGTGAAATAACCTTTTTGTTGTTTTTATATACATTATGAACTAAAGCCTGAGTCGCGTGATTCTCTTTTGGTCAGCACGTGTATCTTCCCTTCGGGATTGCGGAGAAAAAAGGCAATAAAAATTACGTGGGTCGAAAACAGACGCGAGAGCGAAGCGAAGTCTCGGCTGTCACTGTCACACATACATATAAAACACCTCGAGGCTCTTGATGTTGATGTGTACTTGTAATCATGTTTGCCACTAATTGCAACCCTTCGATTTCCGATTGACCCTTTACCACAAAAGACAATCAAAGAAAAGAGATTAGGAACAAAATTCGATAAATTCTCTATCTCTTTACCTGGTACATTCAGGTAAATTCAATAAAAATATCGCAATTAAATATTAATTTTTTTACTTTCATCAATATTAGGAGCATCGAGGAAAATATGACAATAAATCTTATCTAAATTACACTATCAATAAAGGGTGCAACGTAGAACTTTGCACATTGCTTCCACATTATTTTTTTATTTTTATAAAGCTACCACTATGAGGAAGTATGCTTATTGATTTTGGATTCCTCGTAGAGTATGCTTTGTAAACATTTTTAAGTAATGAGGAAGCAAAAGGTGCAAAAGTTCTACTTCGCATTCTTGTTTAAAAGAAATTCAAAAAGTACGCTATTTGTATATCATTTCTTGCTCGCTTTCTACAATCTTTTTGAAATAAAAAATACACTATTTCTTATATCTTTGAAATTAAAATACAATTGTGAACAGAAGAATGTAATGTTTTATAAAATTCAGATCACGTTGCAGATTTTCACCAAATATGGTACCAAATATCTCTGTATGTTATTACGCACGTGTCTGTAGCTTTAGTCCATTTTGTCAGGTTTGTCTAAATTAGAATCGGTTAAAACATAAAAAATTCAAATTACAACAACATCTGAAGCCCTTTATCGATCATCGCCAAATAGCGGTTTCAGTTTATTTGGTGATATTTGACGTAAGATAGAGCAAACATTTTTCGAAAAATTCGAAAACTCATAAAAACCGAGCCTGCTTATAGATTCATCCACAATTCAATACCAATCATCCTTTAACATAGCTTTGTTTGTAAAAAATTATTTAGCTTCGTAGCTAAGAATTTGCGGCGACTAAAGCGCGCACAGACTTCTTCGAAAAATTCAGAGTCGAATAAAACTTGAACAAATGTTTGAATTTTTTGAAGATTATCACAAATACCAGCTGCACTCATCCATCCAGACACTTGTTTCCAAACCACTTGGTTAATAAGACAAATTCAACCGAAATTGTAACAGAGATTCAAATTTTACTGGACTTTGAGTTTTTCGTAATATTGACGTTCAGTCCGTCGTCAACAAAGCTTCCTCTACGAGAAAGCCAACATTGAATATCCTCATGGACGAAAAGTTTTTTTTTAAAAGATTTTTATATGACTCGACTTCCTTAAACAAAATTTAATTAGATTACTTATCCTGATGCTTTAGACCCAATATAATACGATCCTAGACTATAATTGGAAAATAAGCCCGATGATATGCCGGAAGAACATCGCAATAATTCGAATCGTCGAAGAAGCTAGCGATGCTTTTAAGATAAATCGAGCACGCGACGGAATATTAATTATTGCTGTCGTGTTAAACACGTGTCTGCCTTATAGTCAGCAGCACGTCCGAAGGAACCTTCGCAGCGCGGATGAGACTTGCTACAAGTTTAATCATCCCAACAGAATACATTATGATTGGGGAGTATAGAAGGTAACCCTTATCAACCTGCGTTGCTTTGTGCAGCACGATCGCGCCGGATGACATTTCATGTCTCTTGTTCCTTTACGTGGAACGACCACCGGAGTTGCAACGTGGAATATCGAAGCGACGTTAATCTCATGTATACAGTGCTTGGCTGTGGCTAAGAAAAAAAAAATCTCTTCGGAAAGGTTGATTCACTAATAGACTGATATTCGTTGTGGACGTTAACTTAAAAAAAAAAAAAAAAAAAACATGCCTGAACGACACAGATTACATTGATATTTCTATATCTATATTAGGATGGACCTCAAGAAAGAAAATTATCCCTGGCAGCACTTACGTTTATTTATTTCAATAATTTTATTTTAATTTTTTCGATTTCAATTTCGATTGTTTGGGATCCTTTTATAAACATAAAAATACATTTAAAAAAAAATTACCGATTTTTTTCAGTGTTACTTTATATAACTAAAAAACTCGTTGAACCCTCCCTCACTTAAATGGCTGTGGACACCTTCTAAATATATTTTTTTTTATCTGAGAAAATTCTGAATTGCCCCTGAAAATATTCAAGGGGTGCCAACAAGGAAAAAAAAGATTTTTCGCGGACCACTAATCTATATAAATGCTGTATTGATCCTGAATGCCCATTCCACGAGATGATAAGCTATGTCAAACAAGTCCGAATTTACATATTTCATGATCTTGTCCGTTGGTCGCCACGGCCGCTTCGAGTTCGTACTTCATTCTGTACAATCGGAAATATCTGTCAATTGCAATTTCGCAATCGACATCCAATGCGCGATGAGTTATCGTGTAGGCGCTGCTTTAATTTTGATTCAACCATTCGAGATGGTTCAACCACGCATCTATATGGTAATTCGACAGTTGTAAGTAATGACTTCTGTTGGATCGTATATGTCGAGTTTAAAACTGTAAATCCAGCCATCTTTTTCAGCTTGAATTCGCGTATTCGTCGGATAAAGGTCAATTGCTTACTGGTCTGTCGACAAGCTACTATGTTCATTTCCGGCTCCCGTACGAATCGCTGAACGCTAATCCACTGCAAGCCACAATCCAAGCCATTGCCCGTGCAATTTCGCTTGACTTGTAATGCGCGGTAGAAAGTCCCAGGGCGGAAACGGAGCCACGTGATTGTACCAGACTCTCGATAACATACTGCTAATCGTTATTTCATGTTTTGTGACTTTTTAGATGCGATTTATTGCATCGCTCTCAGCAGTCTGATCAATCATTTTTTTTCTTTTCGAAAGGATAAAGGGCCATAACGACAAACTACCTAGTTCCGAGTATTTTTTAACCTTGGACGGTTAGGATTTAAGAATAGATTACGGATTACGGTTTAGCCAAGTAATTGACTTGCGTGGCTATATTCCGGGTACATATTCTGTTATGATTGTTTGATTACGCTGAGACAGTTCCGGTAGGAACCGCCAGGTGGCGAAGCGACAACTTTTTTCGCGTAAGCGAAACGATGATAGATAAGTGCATATCAGAGAAAGCATATTCTGTAGAAATTCACACAGAATAAAACCGATAATGATAAAATATTTATAATGTTATTATCATTGTTAAGAAAACCTATGATTTTCAATAGGTTTTTATTTTGTGGCGTTCTCGATTTATACAAAAAATTAAGTTACAATTTTAAAAATTCTAACATCAATTAAAAACATGTTTCTAATGTAAATAATATGGTTATTTTTGTTGTTATTTAACACAGTTCAATATAAAAATAATACAAACATTGATACTCTGCATTAATAAACCGAAACTTTAACCGTATTGGCATGGTGGAAATATCAATCTATCATATTTAAAATACATGTGTTCGTTTTGTTGAAAATTGTTTTCTGTTATTATTAAATTTGTTCTGTAACTACTATGTATAAAAAATACATGAAACATGTGCTGATTCCTGGCCGACACTAATGGAAAATTTTGTTACGTGTTTGCTTCTACAAACCTGATGGTTTGGGTTCCACCTTTAATAAATCCATGCACAATACCTCCCGGTGATGTGCAGTCAGTTGCTGTTCGGTTGTGAATGTCTCCGGCGCTGGTCCTTATCGCGCGTATGGCGACTCTATGGCTGGGCACCGACTGGTACACTCTATCACTGAAAGAAGGCTCCTGCCCTAAGCGCCTTCGATGGTCGTCCTCTGAATTTACTCGCATTGCCACAGGGGGTCTTAGGTAGATACAGGCTGAAACATTAGGGAAATTGAAAATTGTCCATTCTGTGTGAATTACCATTATATAAAAGAAGACATTATATCAAATTTTGCTGTCATTTTAAATATCGGTAGAAATATTATTTTTCCAAAGATGAAACATATTTCACAGATTTATGCGAAAAACTCAAAATCTACTATTCATTTCACAGAAAAGAAACATGGAAATTTATTATTATCGACAATAAAAATACCTGCCTAGATTTTACAGCAGGTAATGAGAAGCGTTCGTAGCCACAGACATAGTTGAAGCAGCAACCGCGAGGTGGCAAAGCGACGGTATGTTTCGCGTAAACGAAACGTTAGCTCAGAGAAAAACTTGTCGATCAATAAAACAACATGACTTTATGAAACACTACCAAAATAATTTCCTATAAATTTAATACACGCATTAATAAATGCTTTATGTTTTTAGTTTTAATTGGTATATTAATTTCAATTCAAGTATTATATTAAATTAATATACGGTACAATTGTATTCATAAAATATCCCAGAACCAGAAAATAAAAATTTCAAATTTTGTTTTTAATAATGCACTCGAGAGAAATGCCAGTCGTTGGTACAGTTGTGCAATCGACGAGAAAATAGCTTATAAAAAAAAATAAACAACGAAATCAACAGACGTCGGATAAAAATTTTATCGATGAAATCTCCGTCGTCTGCGTATTTCCGCCGGACGGAAATCCCTGTCCCTCGATATATAAGCTCTCGCAACCTTTACACAAGTTGGTGACTTTATCGTCAAAAGGATGATATTGCTATAGTATTACTGAACACGCAGTGCCACTGTCGAGTGTCCATTACCACACCGACAAGCTTTACGAATACAACAGAATAATGTTTGGTAAATCACTTGAATGATTTATTATCATTGTATATATTTTGATTGTTGGATTTCAACCGCAACGCACGTTTACTACGTTTTGAAATGCATAATGTTACCGAGCGACGTCATAGCCCGTGGTTTATTATTCGATTTCATAAACTAGTCTGAGCTATGCGATGAAAATTCAACCCTCGGGAAACCTGCTGAGCGATATGCGTATGTAGGCTGCTTCGTCAAAGGACGATTGTAGAGAACGCAACCAACATCTCTTTCATCATACTGTAACGAGAGACGAATAAAGGCATCAACTCGATTGCTTGCAGCGTTTCGGAATATTATAATAATATAGGAATACGACAATAATTTAGAAATATCACTGATATTACAGAATTGCCATTGAAATAGAGTATCTTGAATGCAGATGGAGATTTGAGCTTTCGCTGGAAGGATTATCGCAGTGGAAGTCTGATTCTCAAAGCGATTATAGGGATTTGAAATATCATTTCCTCTCTGACAGTCTCAAGAATTTTTAACCCGTACTGTGGGGATTGCAGAGCGATTGGTTCTTCTTTTTTTTTTTTCTTTTTTTTTTTCGTCTCCGGTCGACAGTTATTTCACGGATAAAATGTCAACCGTAAAGCAGACCTGATAATTCATACTACCTTTCATCTGTGACATAAGCTTGGATTATTTATTTATTTATTTATTTGCCTAAGTGGTTAGCTAGTGTGGATATGTATAATATATGAAAACATAGTATGTAAAAAAATAGTGAACTTGATGTAATTTAATATTTTCATTGAAATTTTATTCTTGGGACCGAGTCGCTACTGCGACTCTTGATAGAATATCCATATGATTTATATTGTATTACATAAAGTATTGCAATTTATGGTTTATTCGAATTTGAGCTTGATTAGTGCATCTTAGGTAAATTTCGTTGATACTCGTTTTGAAAATTCTATATTATACTTATAATGATCTCTAAGACTCAAGTGAAAAATAAAATTTGAAGTTCAAATTTATTTCTGGACCTTCAGCAAAAGTGTCTCGGCAAATCTTATTCAATAGACGGAGATTTCACTCCAACAGCTTCACAAGAGGTTAAGGATTCTGTCACTTCGTATATAGACTTTGAAGCCATTTCAAGGGCAGGGAGTGGCAGTAAACTTTCTTGAACTCGTCGTTTAAAGAGACGAACGGGAGAAGAATTAAGTCTCGGACTAAGTACAAACTTTAAGAGGCTTTGCATAATCATATTATCTGAATATACTTGAAGAACTCGTGAGTATTTTTCATACTTATACACGGCAAATAAGAGCTGTAGGAAAAAGTGAATTAGTTTACGTTTATTTTATATTTGTATTTTAAAATATTTATTTAGTTCATTTACTTAAGATCGTAACGATGCTTCGATTATTGGCTGTCATAAATGATTATTTTGTTAAGTTGAATTTACCTTCACTTTTAATAAGTATTATCGGCACCGTAGTTCCATTTTCTTCATTCTCTCACCTGAAAAACGATGTCAAGTACAGAAAAAAAAATCTCTGCTAAAGAATCGATGCGTAAAATAAATATTTAGCGAGATCGTTACCGAATTCTTGCTTTTTTTTCAAATAACAATTTGGTAAGGTCCTCTAAATATTTTGTATGCTTTTGTGTTTCAGGAGAATTTTATTTTGAGTAACTCCCAGCTTTTATTTAGATGGAAGACAAAAGAGCATTTCAAATTTCATTTAGGTTTTTATAACAATTTTTTATTTTTCTTTAAAATTCAGCAACATCGACACTTTCTTTTTGTAATGTATTAGAAAAATCATTGTTTTAGATGATCAAGAAAAAGAAATTCAAATTTCAAATAAATCACGCTGAAATTGATTTTATTTTATTTTATTTTGTTGATATTCTAAACATTAAATTCACCCTAATTTACTGCGTTATTATTATTATTCTTTATAATATAGGGAAACGTGAAAACATTGACTGTATACTCATTTATTCCGCGTGAATATTTCTGACTCACATCATAACTCTATAATTTTGTTAATTTGCCGCGTCTATGTCCGGTGAATTTTTTATGATGGATATTGGCGAAACACAATTCGTATAAAATCGCTCGTAATAATTCTTTACTCATTCGGCTAAAATTATGAACGTTCCCAATTCGAACCGGCAGAATTTGCTTCCACCGTTTTATAAAATTTAAAAATCTTGTTGATTCGTGGTCGGCCAATTAATTAAATTGATCAATCAATGAGAGTCCATATTTCTGAATTGAACATCCCGTTGACACGTTTAAAAAATCTGGCAATTGGGTTTTCAATTTTCACAACTCTAGTTGTGCTGTGTAAATTTCAATCATTACACCCACAGGGAAACGGAGGTGGGGCATAATTTCATTGATTCGAATAAAACATTATTTAAATCAAATTTATTCAGTTGAATTAAAGTATCAAATAAAATATGATAAAATTTAAAAAATGCAAAATTAATATTATTAAAATTATTTAATATTCCTAATATTATTTAAACTAAGTAAATACGTTTATATATTCTATTTAATTCAACTATATTTTATGTGATACAAATAAACCCATGTGCACCTTTCTCTGGGTGTAAAAATTGACCAGCGATAAACGCAACATTTAAATCACTACTATGATTATTCTTATTATTTATAAAAAGTTACTCACGGAAAGAAGAGAAGAGCTTCCACAACCACAAAATGAGTTGACACAATCAATCGATATCATTCTATTTTCTTTACAACTCAAATGGTAGTGCCAACGATTCGAATGGAATACTCAACCATTGGATTGGTTACGCTTACGAATCTCGCGAAAAATAATCGTGAATAGTTGAGCAAAGGCAACTAATTTTTGAGATCTTATGTACAGCAAATAAAAAACGCAGCTGTCACAATCAAACATTTCTTTCCGTGCTCGATACGCTTTAACGGTTTAATTTTATTTTGTAAAAAAAAAAAATAACATATATCAACAAGACGACGTGTTCCATAAGCGGCAAATACGAAAAAAAAATGAATGAATAAAGATATTCCAAAGCAACCAAAGCCGTTAAGCCAGTAGCAAAAGAATACGAGTTTTTTTATTTCTCTTCTGCAGACGAGACACTGTTAAAGTGGTCTCGAGTATTGCCACAGGGTAATTACCCGAGGGTTGAAGATGTAATCTCGCGAAGCCAGCAGCAACAATTCCAAGTCGCGAAGCGATGGCACTGCTAGTCCGCATAGTAAAACCACGAGAGTCACCCTCAGCTCAGCTATTGTATTCGCAAAATTGTGGAAAGAATCTCAAGCGCGTACCTTCGTCCCTCAGCCTCGCACCCTCTCTCATTTGCGCTCTTTTGCTGAAGCAAGCACCAAGACAACGATGGTGTATTTTGTCGTCACGTGCTGCAGTAAACTATATACTATGTACGCCGTACTATGAAGCTACGGAACGAAATTAAGTTTTTTTTTTTTTTTTTTTTTCGTCGATCTTGAATGACTGCCTTCACGACCCTCTTAAGATTCGCGACATAATTCAATTTCACGATACAACCGCGCGCCAAATTACATTACGATTATAATTCTGATGAATGACTGAGCATTATAAAAAAAAAAAAAGAAATCAGAAATATTATTGTTTCACGAATTTTGCATTAGTTACGACAAAGCGACGGAATACTGAATAAAGACGGTGGAAATTCGACTTGCTAGATAGATTCCATCTAAATATTTGGTTTTGATGTGCCGATGGATCGAAATTTCATTTATTTATCGTGACGAACTTTGAGTAATTTATTGAAAATCACGATGTGATTTTAATGTCAGGTGTAGATTTTTATGTTTCTAGAAAGTGCTGTAAAATCTTATTTCCTTCAAATTGCGTAGTTTTCGGCTGGTAGGAGAAAATTCACTCTTTATACGAGGTGTAGATATATCCGGCAATGTATCCGGTTAAACATAAGTATCGACCGAATTATCCGCTATTTTTTTTTCTAGAAATATCAGCAAGCATCCTTCTAGGAACATCTAGAAGTCTGGAATCGACTTGCTAGAAATGTTCTTTAGGTATGTGTGGGACTTATCTCTCTAAAAAAGTCTTCAATTATTTCTCTAGAAATGTCTGCAATCAACCCTTTTGAAATATATGCTATCTTTCGTTTATAAATGTCCACGACAGTCTCTCTACGAACGTCTGCAATCATCCCTCTAGAAATGTTTCTACGAGAAAATACACCAAGAATGTTTGCACATCCCTCTAGAAGAATGTGCACTCATTCTTTCAAAAGCATTTCCAACTATTTCTCTAGGTATGTCCTCTAAAAATCGTTCCTCTAGGAATGTGTGCAATAATTCCCCTTCAAACAGATGTGTTAGCATATTTTTCTAAAATTGTCCGTATTCTTCCAACCATAATTTTTTTGCATTCATTCATCTAGAAATGCCTGAAGTCATCTCTTTAGAAAAGTGGACATTATAATTAGATCTTACATTCACATCTGAAACTGGTATTCATTTAACATATATTTTTAAACTAACACACAACACTTATTCATTACTGTCAAGAAAGTCAAATTATGAAATACTGTCTTTATGAAAAGTCTACGATATATTTGTTTATAGCAAAAAAAAACCAAGCTATCGTCTTTGCAAATAAACATAAAAATTATACGTAAACAAGAAATCAGTTTCCTATCAGAGATTAGTAGGTTCTTGGTTTTATCGTTCCCGATGGACTATTGTCACGCGGTTGGAGGCTGCAAAAAACCTTGAGTAGATAATTCTCGTTTGTACAGCTCGAAGAGTGCCCTTCGTGTGGGCTTTATCTGAGGAATTGTGTCAAGCATCTTCTCTTGCAAAACCACCCTTCCTATCGGGAACCTTTATGCCGATTTGACGCTTCGTGTCGCCACATAGCCGCCGGCAGACACGTAGGCGTACGACATCAGCCTTGTTTGCTCTCACTCGCACTACTACTAAATCTTGGATGGCATATATTTCGCGACGATAAAATCTTCCGGAAGCATCACAGTCATTTGCCTGACCCGTATCTCATTCCTTTACAATTACCACGACTGCAACAGCCCACTCTTGCCTGAATCCTGACTCTCGGTCTATGCTCCACTGAGAAACACCCCACAGGCACGCTGACGGTCGAGCCCACGTTCAGAGTGCCGACGACTATTCGCGAAAACGTTTATTACTTTTTATAATGGAATAGCCGTTTTAATTTTCCCGCCGGCTGGCTGGTTATAACCATGCCCCACTGCACACCTATTAATTTGCCGCCCTGGCACGTGGGGTTGAATCACAGGAGAGTCTATGACTCGTGAAAGGTACGGGGTGCTCGAAAATTTATTAAAAAAAAGGATGCAAAGTTGAATATCTTGCACATTCCTCATTATACCATTTTATTTCAAGCCAACTCTATGAAAGAGCATGTTACTCAACTGTAGGCTTCCTCATAGAGGAAGTTCTCCAAAAATTTGAATATCATGATGAGGATGGTATGTGCAAGATTCTACTTTGTATCCTTGCTTTAAAAAAAATGTATACTGAAGTTTCATGAAATTTGAGTGATGAGGAAATTAAATTATTTATTGGGCTCTAAGATCTTGTTTCAATACATTTTAATAAAAATTGGAGCCACAAACGAGAACTAATTTTAATTGGTGTAATAAATTTTAGATTGACTACTCAAGTATTTCTCAAGTTACAGATCTTTAAATTTGTAAGCTATATCAATCTTAAATAAAGGATTTCAATGTTCTACAAGATGAAAACGCTACTATCGATTTTTGCCAAATTTCGTATCAAGCATTCCCTACGTAACCCCACAAAATCGAAACCACTTTATCAATAGTATCCAAACCCAATGTCGAGGACTACTGGGTGTTATTTATCTTCTGTAGAAAATGTAAGTTAAATTTATTGAATTGTATGTATAAAAAATTCGAAAATTTATTTTAAAAAAGGATGCAAAGTTGAATATCTTGCACATTCCTCATTATACCATTTTATTTCAAGCCAACTCTATGAAAGAGCATGTTACTCAACTGTAGGTTTCCTCATAGAGGAAGTTCTCGAAAAATTTGAATATCATGATGAGGACGGTATGTGCAAGATTCTACTTTGTATCCTTGCTTTAAAAAAAATGTATACTGAAGTTTCATGAAATTTGAGTGATGAGGAAATTAAATTATTTATTGGGCTCTAAGATCTTGTTTCAATACATTTTAATAAAAATTGGAGCCACAAACGAGAACTAATTTTAATTGGTGTAATAAATTTTAGATCGATTACTCAAGTATTTCTCAAGTTACAGATCTTTAAATTTGTAAGCTATATCAATCTTGAATAAAGGATTTCAATGTTCTATAATATGAAAATGCTGCCATCGATTTTTGCCAAATTTCGTATCAAGCATTCCTCAGCCATTTTTTAGCATGACTTCCTAAAAATGTTGAGATTTATAGCACGGTGAAATGAAATAATACGTAACCCCACAAAATCGAAAACACTTTATCAATAGTATTCAAACCCAATATCGAGGACTACTGTGTGTTATTTTTCTTCTTATTTGTCTTCTGTAGAAAATGTAAGTTACATTTATTGAATTGTATGTATAAAAAAAATTAGAGGAAACAAACTAATTCTTTCGCTCATATTAAATTCAATACCAATCGTGCTTGAACAATGTTTTACTTGTGCATAAATATTTAGCACGATATCACAGAATCTGGGAAAGCTAAAACGTTTTAAACATGTAACGAGTAAGTCGGACGTTGAGTGTCGAGAGTTATACAAATTATTCGATTAGGCGTGGGCGAATAGTTTTCACCAATTGAGATCACCAGGATAGAGCGATTGACCTGTCAGTATATTGTACTAGGGTCTGGTACCCCAAAGCAATATTGCTTTATCGCTAAACTCGCAATTTACCACTCTGATGTGCCACATGGGTATTGAATTACAGGAGGGGCTGACTCGTAGAAGACCTTGCTAGAAAATTTATAAAAAGGCTAAGAGGAATAAGATTGGTGCGTGAACATTCGATCTAGTGTTGTAAATTATTTTATCAGGTGTTAGGTGAATAATTTTCACCAATTTGCATTATCTACTGAAATAGAACAATTGAACTGTCAGTATAGTCAACTGGGACAACATACTCGAAATCAATATTTTGAATCGCTAAACTCGCAAATACGATTTCGAATAATTTTGTGTATCTAATAGCTAAATAAAAAAGTATATTAGGAAATAAAAAAGCTAAAAAGTTCAAAGTGAATCTGTCTTATTGAAGAATTTACCATATTATATTATTTGTCTGTATTAAATGAATGTCCTAGTTGTTGACTCCTTTTGAATATCGAACTATCCGCATTTTAAAAGTAATTCATTCAAATTGTGTATAAATTCGATTGTCGGGTACTCTGTGCAATGAAATCGGTTGAAAGTATGCAATCAGTAACGTGACATCATAATTGTTACTCTTGACTCAATTTCGCTTCATAATTTTATTTATAGTTTAAAAAAAGAAGCTTAAGCATGATCACAACTGATAAATCTCGAAGTACACTGCGCCAAAAAAAAATCAAATAAAATTGTTAGTAGTGACAACAAAATCATTTTTGCCATAATCATAATGTGATCAACTGAAGCAAATAATTATTTGACACAACGAATATTATATTACGGATAGATTTATTTGAACATATTCAACTACAAATTTTCTTGACTCATCTGTATTTTTTTCTCAGTCTAGATTTACCAGTTGAAACACACACTTCATTCATACGGACATTTTTTCTAAACAACATTTTTCTCGACGTTTTGGGTGATCCTGAGCATGTTGACATGAAAAATATCTTACAATTTTTTTTTTTTTTTTCATGAAAACAAACCTTCCTCTATAAGGAAACAAAAAAGATCGGCCATGGAAGTCTAAAGCTTATGACAGTTGCTCGTAAATGCCAAATTGTACTTGAACTTAATATGAATCCTTTAGAATAGGATGCCCCTTTAGAATAATCCTGGGTTTTGGCGTTTCAGTGAAGTAGAATATTTGCCGGTAACAGCCAGCAGTCGCCCTCAGAGGCTTTATGGACCATAAGAGCGAAGCAAGACGTATAAGTTATAAGGAGAGGTGCTATAAGCATAATAATAGAGGTGGTATAAGGAACACATGAAATCAGATGCCTACTTAGGCACATATTTATATATTACCACTAAGGCTATATAACTGCGTCGCGGAGATTATGAGTAATGAAACCGTTATATTGCTTGTTCTACCCAGCTCTCTTCGAATGACGTCTTTGGACTTGCACTTTCCTTCCTATATTAAATGGTTTTTATCATCATCTATCTCTTATGTGAGTTCAGCATAAAGACATCAAAATGACATTCACGTACTATTACTCTGTTTTATAAGCTTATTTGTACTTCCAAATATTACGACAATTGCAAATACAATTTTAAATTTACAATCTGTATGTGATTGTAAATTTGTACTCATTTGTTTTCTTCCAACGCGACATATTTATGACTCTAACATTTGTCCATCAATTTCTATTATTCGTGAAAAATAAATATTCAGACTAATATACAATTGTTGTTTAAAAATATATCTGATGAATGTGAAACTATATTTTCGCATGTATACATTTTTCAGTAAGGCCATTCTTTTTTTTACCTGTAAATCGAGATCATACATTCAATTTTGAACTAAAGTTCGAACGTATATAAATTCGAATTTTAAATTAAGTTTGAGGTTTAAGTCTATCCACCAAAAGATTGTTGAACTTGTGTGCCAATGTATCAATTTTGCCCTCCGTTCTTCTATTTACAACAAAGATTCCGCCGTGAAAATGTGAAAATATTACTTATAAATTCGCTACTCAAGAGTAGCTTTACCAATAAAAATTAATAATAAGGAAGTATAAACAGAGAAAAGAATAATAATATATCAAGCCCATAATTCAGAGATTAGGAGAAACATTTGCTACTATAGAATTCCTATGCAAAAGCTCATTTCCAAAGACCAGGAGTTCATAAATTCATTTAAAATAAAAAATGCCAATTAATGGCGAATATAAGTTTGTCCTTTGACCTTATGATAAAATTCAAACCAGACACTATAATATCGACCACAAAACGTTTGTGTCTATATATCTAACAAAATAGTCGAGCTTTATCCAACAGGATAAAGAACAATACCTTTATCATCGCCAGCTGCTCGCTCTTCCATAATGCAAAACGATTGTCTACCGTGGGGGCGATCAGACATCAATCGACTGTACACACAGAAACCCTAATCCATGAAATTTGTGAGTAAGAGGATGAAGAAAAAAAATGCCAGACTTTTTATTCGTCGGCGCTTGATGGGAAGATCATTCTGCTCGAAACTGAGCTTAGGATTTAAACGAGTGAAAAGCTCGTCTCCAGCGTCTCCGTGTTCAAACAGCTGACAAAATTGCGAATCTAGAATATAAGGCGATATATAATATTTGAAATATTCTCCGTACGATCATGTTTGCATCCCATAAAATGGTGACCCTCCTCATCTCGTCGCTTTGACCCTTCGTCGTGTGTGTTTGTAGATGGTTATCGACATGGAGAATTTGAGATGGAAACACTGTTGGATAGTTTAGGCAGACTACCCCAGTAATCCGGCAAACAATCAAACATTAACGTTAACGCAGCGCCACGATAGCCACCCAATCCACCGTATCTAGCTGTTGGATTTAGGTGACCCCTTGGAATTAGGGACAGTTGGAGTTAGAGGTGAAGAGAAATCATGCGGTTCGTTAATCTCATCCCTCTCAATCGGCTCCTAATGCTAACCGCATTCCCTTTGCATTCGCAAATCCTTCCACATTGATACATTAATCGTTTGTAAATTATTCCCTTGATTTCCATCAGTCTGGAAATTATTCTGCTAATAACGTTATATCGAACGTTGCGAATTCCTAACGTTGAACATACAATTTTCTAAATCCCCGTAGAGTCATCGAACAGACTCTATGATTATTGTCAACTAAAACTATTTTATTAACATGCTTTTGGTGCAATATTTATCAATATAGAATCGATAGAAATGATTTTTAGGTTGAATTCTACACTTACAGAGATCTTGAGAGTTTTCGCAATTTATAAATGACAACTATTAACTCTGCCATACGACTTTTTTTTACAGATTGTTACACTTTTTTTTTTAATTTAGAAAAAAAATCCAACTATTTTTATTGAATAGTCAAAAATGTATTTGTTTTTAGAGATTATAGTTTAATATTATTGTGGAGAATTTTCAAATGATACTTTTTGAAAAAAAAATAAATTAAAGAGCAGAAAAAATTTGAGCTTTATCTTAATAAATTAATTAGCCTATTAAATTTTTACCACCGCCTTTTTACCTTTTTATTCATACATACAAACTGATTCAACAGTCCTTTGACGTATTAAAAATCAATGTACTTTCTTCTGTTCAATTAAATTTTTCAAAACTGTACACTTAATATCCGGAAGACTGTCATCTTTCCACGTAAAACTATTTCACACACCTTTGACTTCAACCTGAAGAAAAAAAAACTTTATTCTCTAAAAGACCTGCAAGCAAAATCGGGTTTCAAAATCGAAAGCTAAATAGATGCTTTTAGATTTTTAGTATCTATGTATGGATTTACCACCTTTTTGGCTGAGACTATTTATACTAGAGAGATCGCGTTAGGAAGTCTTCCCACCATTTCAACCGACGTATTTCCGGTTCTTTTAACGCGATAGTAGTCAAATTCAGATCTTCACAGTCTTCACATTCCATCTCAGAGCTATGTCTATATATTTATATTTATATATATATATATAGACAAATGCTTGATTCATTGCATTCATAATGCGAGATGCGAGAAGCGAGGAGGATTTTATTAATCCTCGGGCACATCGGTCACGTCCCGGCTCGATGCTTCCATTGAAACAGACGCAATCGTAATGCGATTTTATCATTCTTTTTATTTTTTTACCTGCTCGCTATGCAGCCGTGTCTGATTTATGACTTTGTATTACCGTCCGCCAGCGGCTACGTGCTTCCACTCGACGCGTCTGACTCCTACCTGGCTGTTACTACTAGACGCCTCACCTATTTCTTGACGATCCTCTCAATTAGCACATGCTATGTAGGGTGTCGTGATATATAAGCTAAATACGATTCTGGAAGTATCTTCATACTGTTAGTTCCAAAATGAGCATATATTTGCTGGTTTATAGAGCAAACTTTGTTTTCGTAAAATCTTTTTTTCCCAGATTTTCATGTCAGAACACTCTGATCTAAATCACCAAGAAAAGTGGTTTTGGAAAAAAGTTGCTACTGGCGTGATCGCAACACGAGACTTTCTCATTGTTACTGGTGACACATGTTACTGTTGTGAAGTTACTTGATGTTAGGAACTGAGTGATGCAGAGTTGAAATTAAGAATTTTTCAGTTTTCTCAATTCTTATTTTATTAAATTATTCTGTTTGAAACAATTTTTTATTTTTTTGCTTTTCACTAGTAGAAGATTTCTATAATTAACGATAAATTTCAGAATGAAATATTAAGGAGACCTAGTTGTAAAATGACATATCAGGATTAACAACTAGAAGTGTATATAACTTCAGCCATCTGTTTATACCCTCAACATTAAATCCAATCCGTGAGTTTGTGTTTATTTGTGTTTAACGTTAAGAGTGAATAATTAATAATGCATTTCTGATTGATAATTGTTTAAAATCATTCCTTTTATGTTAATAATTGCTTTTTTAAATCTGCAACAAGATTCATATTTTGCTTGATGGATATTTTTTACAAGAAAAGCTGTTTTTATTTTTTTACATTTGAGGTAAAGTACTGAAATCAATCGATGGTTTGTTTTCAATTTTAACATCAAAACTACAATTAATACCTAGAAAATATACACTTATTTTTCGTGCAGTCTGCAGTTTCTTTCAAAAGTTATCGTGCTTTCAACTCTTTTACAAATTTAATCTACGATGAAAAATACTAATTTTGATAGCTTTTGATAGAGAATATCGACTGAGTCTAAATTTGTTATGCATATTTAATGAATAAAATATAGTTTTAATATTAATGTTGAAAACAAAACGCCAATGCCTTTCGGTACTTTACCTGAAACATCGAAATCAGTTCTTCCTTTTTTCATGTTTTAGGTAAATTGTCAGAAGCAGTGATTTTGGATTGGATTTCAATAACAAAACGACATTTCATTCATAGAAGACACACATAAAATTGCACTGCCATCCACAAGTTTTTACAAAAGTTATTGTATTGACGGTCAGAACCTGCTACACACGGAGAGAAATTAATGAATGCTTTTTTTGTAATCTAGGACCGTCAAAACGTCTATTTCCATAAAAATCTGGAAGTCAAATTTTTTTTGGACTGCAATCTCTTTTACATTTTCCGTATGTGATGATAAAGTAAAAATGTGTGTGTGTCGACGGTTTGCAAAATACAAGCTTCTTATCTCAAGAACGGCTTCATCATTCCAGCTGAAATTTAGCACTCATGTGAAATTAAAAAAATCAGACATCTCTTTTGGCAGTAATTTTCAAAAGAATTAAAACACCTGTTCAGATTTTGAAAAATGTTTGTACGTGCTCCAGATGCCTCAAATTTGTAACTATCAAGTTAAATAGTTCTTTCCGAATAAATCAATGTTAAAGAACTGTTGGTATTGAATTTGAACTAAATCTGTATATAGGTTCGAATTTTATGGAATTTGGAATTTTTCGAAAATCTAACGTTTCGCTCTAATCCATGTCGGCTTTCACACAAATCAGCTCAAATTATTTTGCAAACAAAAAAGAATATTCAGCGGTGCTACGTGGAACACTGTGGTGACGATCGATAAGGGGGTTCGGATTTTATAGCAATTTTAATCTTTTATGTTTTGAACCATGAAACATCGGACTAAAACTTCAGACACGTGCGCAATAACATACAGACATATTTTCAACCAGACTTGGTGAAAATTGACAACGTGGTCTGAATTTTATTAGTAATTTGCGATACTAGTGCGATAACGTCGACTTTACGGCGAAGGCAAAGCCAAGAGTTGCTCGTAGCGCGAGAGAAGGCAAGTGCTGCCTACTTCACAACCGCAGTGTATTTTGTATGTATTTTAAACACGAATTTTAACGGTTCGTTTATTTATAACTCTTCGATTATAAACAATAAATGCGTATTATAATTTGTCCTAGACTTATTGAGAACTTGGGATATCAAGCAGTGCAGCCATTGTAGTAAAAGAATATTTTTGAATGAATAAAATCAAGAAATAAAAGGTGAGTCGAAAAATGACCCATCATGCTTCAAACGGATAGAATAAGGATGTAATACAAAATTTTGCACATTGTTTGAATTTTTACAGAATCGATAAACGTACTTCATCATAATTCGAGTAAAAATTTAAAAAATAATAAGGAAGCAATGTGCAAAGTTTTACTTTGCATACTTTTTTGTTTAATAATTCAATAATCTAAAGAAAAAACGTAATTTTTCTATTTCCTGTTTATTAAATACGACCCTTAAAGGACTACATAATATAGGTACGTTCTGAATACGAAAATCGAGGTATATGGAAGTTTTGTTTTGAATTAACTGTTGTAGATAAACTGCGCACATAGAAATATATAATTTCATAAAGTCAGAGAGCTACTTTTTGTAAAAAATTATTCTTGCAGTGCTTTCATTTTTTTTTTAATTCGAGTTTTTCATGCCAATATACTCAAAATGGTATTAAACATCGAGATAGGTGGTTAAGAAAAAATGTCTGTTCATGTATGCCAATTTTCTTGTTGGCTCGATAGTCTTCATAATTTTTCAGATATATCGTGCTCGATTTTGGTACACAATTTGGCTATCATGATATATCGTTTGGGGTTGAATACGGCGCAAATCGTCGGAGGAGTTCCAATTCTATGTCAGTTTGATATTTTTGCAAAAAGTCTTTCCGCGCTAAAACTTTTCAAGGTATGAATATGAATGTCTAGCTGAAATTATATACACAAATAGACTATACCTAACATTGAACTATGATTTCTTCTATGAATTCTTCGATAAAATGATTTAAAATAAAATATTCAGGACAAAGTTAATTGTTGGTCAAAATTATAGACTTTTGTTCGAATTTATTGAAACATTTTTTAAAACAGTAATTATTGGTCTGGATAATCAAGCTTGCAAAGTCGAACTTTTCAAACAGCTGTTTCATTACTTTAATAGCTACTGCCTCTAAGGAAGTCAAAATTGACCAACATACTTTTCCTCATAGAGTTGACTTTGTCAAATTTATAAAATGATGAGAAAAAAAATTTGCAAAGTTCTACTTTTTATTATCTCTGAAAGTGAATCTGTCGACACTATTGCCCACAATCCTAGGCATTTCGTTTTATATTTCATCAATTTTCTCCTAGCTTCTCGTAGTCGTTGTCGTTGCTGAAATGACTTGAGGAATACTCAGGCCAGCAGTAAACAACTAACTAGAAGAGAGAACTTGGTAGCGAGCGTTGCTTTTCTTCTCGAATAATGTGTACAATAGAAAATAGACTATACATGTACAAGACGTCAGTTACCCGCGAGTTTCATGTGCCGAGGCGTTTCTATATACGCGTTATGTACACCGCGAAAGAGAGAATGAGAGAGAGAGAGAGAGAAAAAAAGAAGGAAGAAGAACGTTAAGAAACCGTCGACGAAGCTAATTAAATTACCGCAGTGGGATTCAATTAACGAGCTACTGGCTCGTCGGCGTTATATAGTTCTAGAGAAGGGTCGTCGCGCTTGGTCAGGACACCTGCTGCGCCTTCCACGAGGGATGGCGTATATGCGAGCGGTGTATACTCGCGCCTCTGACACTCGAGACTCCCTCTGGGAATTTCTCACACCCTCCACACTCTCCACTCTCAGCGGTAACCTCGTTCTAACATACGGAATTTCCTGCTTGCTCCAGGATGATCCAATTCTTCTTTTGATTTGCCTTAGGCACACTTTCGTAAAGCAAATACTATCGCTTTATCCCTTAAATTCTTAAACTCGAATTGTCTTTTGCATAAATCTTCGATATATGAAGCAACTGAAATCTTGTACAATTAAAAATGGTTTTTCAAAATTGGAGCGCTACGCTTGGTAAATCATATTTTTTAATGAATAAATAACAAATTTGTTTGTTAAACAGTTTAGTGAAACGTCTTTTGGGATTCAAGATTTTTTTTTGTTAGTCTAGTAAAGTGACAAAAAAAAAGTATGCCTGCGTGTAATCACGTATATTATGTGAAAAGATCTTTAGCAGTTCAATATCCGGAAAATGGGTCGCAACTCCTTTTTAGGGCGTTTTGCCCGAATTCACTTTTTTCCAGAATGCCTGTAATACTTTTTGAGGATATTTTTCCGAAAAGGCCTCGCTAAAGATCAAAAAGTTGCGAAATCGTGGTGCTAGTTTTTTATAACGAAATTAAATTTATATCGAAGATAAATTTAGGTGGAAATCCAATCATTTGTAAAAAATGTTAAACATCAGAATCATTTCTTTATCATATATATACTTTGATAAATATTAATCTTTGAGAATAGTATTCAACCTTCGATGATCCTGTATGATCAACGTTCAAATTGTCATCAATTCATTCATTTGAACGTGTGGGAAATTGTTGAATTTTCAAAAAAAATATAATTCTAAAATTCTCTAAAATATAAACTCTTTGCTGGAATCTTACTTAATTTTGTATAAAAAAATTGACACATTCTATTTCAGTTGTATGCAAATTTTTAGATTAGTTACAATTTAAAAAAAATTATGAGTATGCGAATCTCTATAAAATCTGAAATATTTGATCAACTCCATTCAAATTTAACACTATAGGACACATTACTCCGATAAAGTTTTATTCTATCTTTCAGCCCGATCGCTGGAAATTTTTTCGAGTTACAGTGATAACAGACATTTAAAAAAGAAAGTTTAACCTCATAAAATCAAAATGCTTTTAAAAAATGCAACTATTTTAATAAAGTGTATACGCAGCAAAATAATGAACATATTATTTTGCTTCCTTAAAAATGTTGTATTCAAAATGATTATTAAATCCGCTTGGTTTACTTCAACAAATAGATATTTTGTCATTTATGATTTTCTGTTATAAAAAAAAGTAAATCTGCAAAATATATTTTTTACCATCTTTACAAATTAACTTACAGATTTTCTGCGCAGTATTAATATAAGTAGTTGTCATTTTGTCAAACGAAAGTACATAATCGTGGTATCAAAAACAAATTGTAATATTTACAAATAGTCAAGACTAATACTTTTTTTTTATTACTACAAATATATTGTAAAATGAATATACGAACTTGTCCTTCTGTTGATCGGGTCGTTAATAATATTTTCTTGCACAGTTGTACTTTTTTCTTGTAAGTGTAACAATATAAAATTCTTGACATTTGAGAAAAAGTTTTAATATAAAATTACAAACAAACTTTACGGGAAAATATATTTTTACGTATATTGCATAATGTCTTTAAAGTATATTAAAAATATAAAAAATATACTTTACTACGAAATATTAGATATTTTTAGATCTAATTTTTTTATATCTGTGAAATATACGTCTTTTTTCATGGGGATAACTTTTGAAAATTACGTCTGTAGAAATTATGACAAGGACGGTTACACACATTCCTGCAGGAGAGCAGGGACGTCCTAACAGATGGCCAATAACTCTAGAGCATATTATATATAACACGTGTACCTTTTATATTTGTTGCAGAAATTGTCATCATTGAAGAATAAAAATAAACCATGGCAAATATGATGGGACGAATAATCCTTATTTGCCTCATGACCGTAATCTCGACAAGCAGTTCCCCTTTAGGGGATTCAAGACCGCTCAACGAACGATTGAAACCCGTCACATTAGATGAAAAATCACCAATTAAAAAGGCTTACACTTACGTTTCGGAATACAAACGATTGCCAGTTTTTAATTTTGGAATCGGCAAACGATGGTCCAATGGAAATAAGGTAAAATCTCATACTAAAACATTGTTGCACTAAACGAGAAATGACTTGATTTTAATCAAAATTTTACGACACCTCTAAAAAGCAAGGTCTCTAAAAAAAAAATTGCATGAAATTTGATGGTACCAGATTGAAAGTTTTTATGCATTGACTGGTACATTAATTTTGACTCCTTCGTTCGCAAAACCCCTTCAGTCAACATTTTTTCAACAAAGTCCAAATATTGTCAACTTTTTAATGTTTTGGCCAGCCATTTTGTCCCAACCATTTTGAATTTCGCTATTCTGACTTCAAATTCGGATTCAGCGAGCAAAAAAATGCTCAACACTTGGATTCCAAATCGGAGCAAGTTGAGGCCAATAAAAAAAAATGATGCTCGTACTATTGGGTCAATGCCATACAGGACACTATTGATACCGCGCAGTATTACGTCAATACCAACGAGGGGTTTAATACACAATTGTCATACAAAATCAATGTACGAAAGTTTCAACTTAATAATTTATTTTAATTTTAACTAAGGAATTACGATAATTTGACATTCCATTTTTACGGTAAATTCAATGTAGATACCAGTTTATACATAACAACTTCCAGGCCGGTACATTAAATTTACAAATTTAAAAAATAGTGAACAAAATTACTTAAAGCATTTGTTTTTAATAGTGTGCGACAATTTTCTATTGTCATGTCTTTGTCGTTCCTGTAAGTCTCTTGAAAACTCCTCTATATTCTGATATTCGGTATTACACATTCAACCCATCACATACAATAGCTGAACGGTCGGTGAAGTATTTTATTCCCGTCCAAGAAAAAAAAAAAAGAATAACGTTGACCGGACTCTTGATGGCGGTAAAGCCCTCTGGCATCGCCAGCACCGCGATCCTTTCATTCGCTACGGATATTTTTCCTTTGATAAGATTTATACCACATGGCAATAAAGTCAACCAAGACATTCCTCTGTGGCATTCTAACAGTATAAATGGACAGTTGTTGACCTCGCCATAATATTGCCAAGATAATAAATGAAGTCTCGTGAATGATCCTCATGGATTTGTTAACAAGATATGAAAATTAATAAAAATAGAAAAAAATTAAACTGCAAATGTACTCCCTTTGAACGACACATCATTCTCGATAGAAAATATTTGTTCTAGCATCACGAAATTCACGTAAATCCGTAAAAATCTGCTAGAAAGAAAATACTATTTGTTAAGAATAACTCTGTCTATTTAACACATACCCATTAAACATAATTAAAAACATATATATATATTCATTTTATTTATTGCAAATTCATTTAGGAGAGTCGAATCAGTTT
The DNA here is from genome assembly GCA_964016905.1 of Perithous albicinctus. Classification (NCBI taxonomy): domain Eukaryota; kingdom Metazoa; phylum Arthropoda; class Insecta; order Hymenoptera; family Ichneumonidae; genus Perithous; species Perithous albicinctus. The sequence goes on along the minus strand of OZ024690.1, from coordinate 16,424,562 downwards.
AAAAATAAAGATTTTCTGTATCATATATTTTTTCTACCTACAGATAAATATAATAAAACGTCTATCTACTGAAAATTGAGATGAAGAGTTTTCGTATCAATGTCAAAAATATGTTTATCAACCAGTTCACATATAATATACCTGCACTTATAAAGAACTATTTAGCAAAAGACAGTAAATTTAACGAAAGCTATCGCGATCACACCCCTTTTAAAAATCAATAAGCTATAAAATGTAAATGCCTGCCATACATTTTGTTAAAAATCACAGTCAAAGCGGGGCAACTACTTCACTTGTATGCCAAACTTCAGCTCAGTCGCTTGAATAATGGTTCTTGAGTTATAGGTTATTGGATTTTCGAAGCCCTCCACATATACACACACACGCACACACACATACATACGGACATTCTTTTCTAGGCCACGTTTCTCGACGTTTCACATGAAAGATCGAGAATTTTTAATCTATTGACATGTGAATGTCGAAAGAAAAAAATGTTTCTCAAAAAGAAAGCTTTATATTAAGGAAGCAAAAGTAGAATCAGTTCGAACTTGAGTTTGGAGTTAAAACGTAAACTTAATTTTGAATATGGGACTATAAACTCGAGACTAAGACGCATTTATACTGTGTTATACATAATTATAACATTGCATTTCTAATATAACTGTTTTCAGGGACCACAACCGTATTCTTTCGGTTTTGGAAAGCGAAGTCTTTCAGCAACCTTATATCCAGTTCAAATGGACGTAAATTACCTACCGTACGACAGCTTCGAAAACTACTTAAACGATGACACAAACGACGATGGAAGCAGACAAAAGGAGCCGAACAACATTAAGCGAAGTGGACGTATCCGCCTGTATGATTTTGGTCTCGGAAAACGAATGATACCTCACATTGATAAAACTACCACCAATGAAAATTCCGAAGATTCTCAGGCACTGCGAAAGTTCCTCAACGATGATTTAAATCAGAGATTCATCTTTGGATCGAGCAACCGATTTGCCGAAGACCAAGAAGACATCCAGGAAGGCGATTAGAGAGACGAAAGACAAATTATTTTTCTGTCCCAAAACGGATTTCTTTGGGCGAGTTACAATCTGAAAAATCGAGCAGTTCTCGATGTTTCGAAGATCGATTAAATAATCGCAATTGATTAGATATTTTACGGAATTGACAATGAAGGCACGTTACTGATGTTTAGAACGAATTTTGGAGCACTTCATCGAGAACTACTTGGTTTCTCGGTTGCTAAAATGTAAATCCAGTTGATTTTAAAGATTTAATTATAATAATATATAATAGAGTGACTCGGGATTATCGGACTGAATTTATTGCTAAAAAGATCCCTGCACCCCTAAATAAACATTAAAAAAGAAAATAATAATAACGAAGGTAAATGAACAAGTTACCCATAAATATAGGTTCTCTGTTAAAAAAAAAACTATACTTACAGTTATAAATATTGATTGCACTACTCCACTTGGCTACGATTGTATCGAGGCTTATATGAGAAGCAGTGCACTACGCACATTTCTTGAAATAAAAATAAAAATGTAAAAAAAAAAATATATCTTTGCACACCCTACGACGCACCTTTATCGATTTAATCAACCAAACGTTGATGAGGTGGAATAGTCGATACAAATAAAGGACTCTATGAAAAAGAAAATTAACGTATCTGTATCACATTCATGTATCAATTAAATACGCTATCTGCAAATATACGGGTGATTTATTATCGATTATCTGCTGTACTATACACGTCTTTACTTCTGTGTGTACTCTACTGTCATTATTAGGAACCGTGCTGAATTCGACTGATACGATGTATGGAATTCCGATATGAAGATTCTCGTGTAATTCAACACTCTGTCGAAATAAAACACACGGTTATATACGTGGATTTTCTTCGTCGTCTTCGTCGTATTCTTTTTGCCACCGATTTATTCTTCGATGGGACATACTTTTGGTACATAATGGAGAAAGATGTCAATGATATCAGAAAAAATAAATAATGATACATTAGAATAGTTAGAGTATTTTTTAATTGTGAAAGAAGTGTTTATCAAATGTTAGATGGAGAGCTTCATTTTTGAAATTAATAAGTAGATTGAGATTTCGAGATTTTTTCAAAAATATATGATATTTTTTTACATTTTCTTTTAGTATTGTATTTTTTTTTAATAATGGAACAGTTGCACAGTTTGAATATGTTTTTGTAGCCAAACTCATTGTTACAGTTTTATAAAAAAAAAAATGGTTTGGGAAAATCTCTAAAACGAAAATTTCATGATTACAAGAAAAATTTTTACAAAATTATATGAATGGGAAAAATCATAGAATTCGTGATATATAAAAATGAAAAGTTTCTTATTGAATTTGTTAATCAACTTTCATTTTACTAAGTTCTCAATGACTTTTTGCGACTATTACTACACACAATACATTTTCTTGGTATCTTCAAATCATGTTGATTTTCTTACACATACTTTTGTCGACTCAAAGTACTTAAATTCTAATAATGAAAAAATTACGTAATTTTCTATATTTACCAAATAGTGCTACCTATTTGTTAAATAGAAAACTACTTAATTTCTATTTTTACAAAATGTTCCAATACCGGAAAAATGAATTGGATATTAGAAGTGGCTGGTAGATCGACTGCATTGGATGTAGTGATAAGACCTCATCCCTCGGGGATCTCCAACCTCGGAAACGCCTACCGAATGTCGAGATTCAACGAGACGGTCAGTCTTTCACAGAACGTTCAAGCGCTTCGTTGATATAATAAGCATAAGTAGAGCGCAGCATAAGCATAAGTAAGGCGCGAAGATCAAAGTTCGACCGACACGAGTCAATATTTTATCTTGTTCTCCATCGTCGAAGACGCGATGCGTCGAGCAACGGAGCTGTTTGTCAGAGTATCTCTTGTACTGGTAGCAACTGCCGGAACGTCCCTAAGCATTGACAAACACTGGCTTCCGGATCTCGAGTGGCGAACCGAAAAGAATTGGGTCGATAATCTATTGCCGGATGCGGATAGTAGTGTGATATTTCCCGAGTTAACTTGGCACACCGTCGGACTTCCCGATACCGGCAATCTCGAGATCGCGAAGATTTATTTGCCAAAAGAGGGCGTTTTAGCTTTGGGAAGTAACGCAGTTTTGACGGCAAGTATATAGTCTACATTTTTCAAAAGTAAATATTAAGCTTATTTTTTTTTAAATTTAACCCCCGACTGAAAAGAAGAGTATAATTAATAATTAAAAAATTGTGAAATTACAAATAATCCTTTGTACATTATAGTCGGGTCATTTGTATACACAATGACAATGGATTTTTTAAAATTATTTTGCAATTTTTTTTTGTTTATCTCAATTCGTGTTTATTAATTAAGATACTCTTTTCAGTCAGAAGTTTTTTAAATTTCGTAAAATTATTTTGATTTCATCGTTTTTAAAGTTAGTGACTATTAACCTCGATGTGAGTCGAAATAAAATATCTTCTGTGACCTAAAAAGCATGGAAATAAATGGTGCTGCAAATGCACACATAAAAACTTTTATTTTGATAAGCATTACTACTGTGAAAACACAAAAAAAGGGGATGCAAAGTTGAACTTTGCACATAGCTTCCTCATTATTTAAAAAAAAAAACGAACCACGTTACACGCGACCACGAAACGTCGTAACAAACACTGTTGCGTCATATAATCTTGACATACAACGTTTTGCTTAATTGCTAAACTTTTGCGGAAGCTAAAAAAAAAATCAATTTTTTGAAAAATTAAAAATCGTATAAGGTAAAAAAATATGAAATGTACATTCGATTATGAAGACGCGAAAGTTAGAACGGTGACTTTTTTTTAAATTAGGAATTCTATAAGATTTACAAAATGAAATTAAAAAATTAAAAATTCTATATATGTGTATACATTTTGTTAAAAATTCATAGTAATTAAAAAAGGAGTTAGTACTTCAGCTATGTGAAAAATTTGAACTCGCAAACCCTCGTACCTTTCGGGAGTTATGGACGATTGAATTTTTATCTCGGGAACATACATACACACACACATACATTCATACATACATTTTTTTCTAAATCAATTTTCTCGACGTTTTTGGTAATTCTGAGTATGCTCACATGAAAACCTCGAAAAGTAATTTTTCATGAAAACAAAGCTTCCTGGATAAGGAAGCAAAACGAAACATTTTTGTAAGTGCAATCTTTTTTTCTAACGAAATTTATCGATGCTAATATTTTTTTTTTAATATTTTACACGTGTCGTAGAGTTTAAGTTGCACCGATGTACCAAATTGCTTTTGCAAGGACAATTCTCTTTGTCCACTATAGGAACAGTACTCTGAACAGTATAGAAGTGTATAGGAATTTCCAGTTGAAGATCTGTGACAGAAGTCACAAGGAAATTGAAAATTGTATTTTTTAAGATAAGGCTGAAAATTCACATTAATTTTTTCAACTAAAAAACTTAGTTAAACTATATATTATGAACAAATGGAATTATCATATTTAGAAAAAAATCCATTGTAGATATCTGATTAGTCAAAAAAATGATTTATCCACTCTTATCTGCAATCTCTAGACGACAAAATAAAATTTCAGTTTAATGAGTTGAAGAAACCGGAAAAGTACGTAAGATGGGCGAAAAAAGGTCTTTACTTGTGGATCGATCCAGAAAACTGGGATGGTTACACGGACGCCACACCGCATGTCGACAGAATTCCCTGCAGAAATGACGTCGTTGTCTTACCCAGCAAAAATCGAGCTGTCACTATCACATTGCCCAATATTGACGTTGAAGTAGCAGCCGTCAGAATCGAAGACGAGAAGAAGCCACTCGTCGACTGGCAATGGCGAGAACTTGCAAATCAACCGAGAGAATTCACCAACAATCGCTTGACCGTCACGTATAAACATTTTTATGATATAAACGCAACCCATCGACATGATTATATGTAACCACGTGAATGAATTGATAACATTTTTTTGCCTTTTAGTATTTTTCTATACTGCTGCAAATGCGCAGCAAAAAAAAACAGGTTTATGAAATACGACCCTGGTGGTCGAAGCAAAAAATACTTTAAATGACCAACGTTAATGTTAATGTCACCTTGCACATATTTAGAGATAAAATAGTCGAGAGTCCAAGTCAAACTAAATTCAAATCAAACGGCAATATTGACGAATAAAACCAAAAATTCAAATAGGGAATATCGAACAATTAAATTCAAATAGCAAATAGCAAATCTAAAGAAAATATCGCGGATACAGTGCCCAGATAAGGACTTTCTATCCTCCAACTATTTGCATTTATAAGAACTAGTCCGATATAACCTATAATGAGGTATTTCCAGTCATACGCAATGAAGTCATACGTAGAATGAAAACCCAAATTAATTTGCCATAAGAAGTCATTAAAAAAATCGAAACCTATAAGACGCCATGACGTTTGTATCTACATTAACATCGATTATCTACTTTTCTCATCAAATAAAATGACTATGCTATCCAGATATAGACATGTTCATCGTATAAATTAATTAAACACTATTTCACTCATTTTTATTTCGATGGCGACAGGTACGCAAACGAACGTGAAGTTTTTCAATGCGTCAATTGTCCCTGTCATGCGGACAACTCTCTCGCTACTGAAGTCTGTTCGTATATGTGGCAAGGGAATAAGTGCGGTCCACCGGCCTGCGAATATCCATTAAAGGTCCAATAACTTATTATTTTCTTTATATTCATGTTGATGTTAATTTACATTACAATTATAAAAATCTTCCTCCTCTTCCTCCTCTTCCTCCTCTTCCTCCTCTTCCTCCTCTTCCTCCTCTTCCTCCTCTTCCTCCTCTTCCTCCTCTTCCTCCTCTTCCTCCTCTTCCTCCTCTTCCTCCTCTTCCTCCTCTTCCTCCTCTTCCTCCTCTTCCTCCTCTTCCTCCTCTTCCTCCTCTTCCTCCTCTTCCTCCTCTTCCTCCTCTTCCTCCTCTTCCTCCTCTTCCTCCTCTTCCTCCTCTTCCTCCTCTTCCTCCTCTTCCTCCTCTTCCTCCTCTTCCTCCTCTTCCTCCTCTTCCTCCTCTTCCTCCTCTTCCTCCTCTTCCTCCTCTTCCTCCTCTTCCTCCTCTTCCTCCCCTTCCTCCTCTTCCTCCTCTTCCTCCGCTTCCTCCTCTTCCTCCTCTTCCTCCTCTTCCTCCTCTTCCTCCTCTTCCTCCTCTTCCTCCTCTTCCTCCTCTTCCTCCTCTTCCTCCTCTTCCACCTCTTCCTCCTCTTCCTCCTCTTCCTCCTCTTCCTCCTCATCCTCCCCATCCTCCTCATCTTCTTTATTTTCATTTTGTTGAATGGAATGTAACATAGAGCATATAATAAAAAGATTCTCGATAAAAACTCGACAGGTGGAGGGTCACTGTTGCGACTTTTGCGGTGGTAGACTTGGATTGTCGAACAAGGCTTCAGCGCGAGAGGTTGAACCTCGAGTGAACGAGGCTTTGGAAAATTGGCGCGGCGTTATAACGTGGCACGTTAGAAACACGTGGGACGGCATCACCGAAGTCCTTATCGTCGAGAAAGGAGAATACTCTGGAATAAACAGCCAGGAAGCCGTTGACGTTCTCTCAAAAGCATTGATTGGTTTTACTCTATTTTCTTCTTGCACTCTTGAACATTTTTCTCATTTCTTTATATTACGTTAGAGTCGGTTTTTCTTCAAGAATATTCAATACCTTTCTTTCTTCTGCGATCGCAGGTGCCGGCTTTGAGATTTTGACGAACCAAGCTACTGGATCTGCTCTAACGGATGACTCGCAAATCAAATTCATTCTGGGTCCATTGCTCGGAATCCCGGTGATTCTTATACTGCTTCTACTCGTGGCGTTTCCCTACTACGGCTACTCCTACTCGCAGTAAGTTCTCGTTACAATAACACAATTGCTTTGGTTAATATCTTCATTTACATTCCTACGTGCTCAATAAATTAAAATAATTCCAATGCCTCCCACAATGAAATAACTATAAATTAAATACTGTAAAATTTTACATGCTTTCAAGTTTCACTAAGTAAATTAAAAATAATATAGAGAATGGGGATGTGGTGTAATGGACTGTGGCCAAAAAAAAAGTATGTGTACAATCTAAAACGTGTAGTAAAGGTATCGTGTAGGGATTGTTGATAGACGAACGTGGACAATCGGGTAGTGTAATAACAAGAACGTACAATCTAGCGAGTGGGGAACCGAATGTATATAATCAAGAATATAGAGCTGTATCATAAGCTGAGGCTGTCATTTCAACTACTACCAAATTACCATTAAAAACAGAGAAGTTTGTGTGCAAATGTTTCACTACATATACAGAACGAACAATTCTCTAGAACATTTAATATAATACTTGCGTCATTTTTATTTTCAAAACCTTTTTTTTATTATTCCACAGAAGATTTGCTTATAAACGAGTGTAAAATACAAAGCTTTTCTACGTTCGATACGTCTGCTGATATGTCGACAACATTCCACTTTTCCACCACAATAACGTGACTACAGTATGCCATTGCAGTAAAGCACATTATGCCGATAATCATATTAGTCCTCAAGAGTCCTTCTTGCGACTGTATAATCTTCCCTCGGGGTTTCAATTAAACGCCTTTATTGAATTCTCCTACGTACCTTCAAGTCTAGGAGTAGTACAACGAGATTCGAAAAGCGCAACAGATATTAACCGCCACTATTCGAGAGCTTTCGATGGTCTCTTGAGATGGGAATTTAACGAGGAGCAAATGCTCGACATATGGAGTCACGTGTAACGACCGCTCTGTATTATGATTTTGCTTCTGCCTCTCGCGGAACCTGAAACATATTATTGCGTATTCTCCCTTCGCTTTTGCGAAGAATTTTCCATTCATCGGCATACTCGACTCTTGTGGGAAGCGGCTTTTCAACCATATTTTCGTTACTTCTCAACAATGAGACTCGAAGAGGCTCGGACGCGGTATGACCCGTTATCACCACTTGACTTTAAACCTACAGTATTCCTACGTATCCGACTAGCAGCGTAGCCACTTTTAACATTGCGCGACAAGCTCATAAGTTTGACTTTCCAACGCGGAGAGAGAAGGTCAGGGGAAAAGTAATTACACGGAATATGAGAGACACGCCACGTGCGTAAGTGCATATGCAAGATCACATAGGTGTGTAATTCGTTGGAAACGAGCCAGCGGAGAATTTCTCGTGATATACTCAGTGGGTTAGATGAATTAAAGAGGGTTATCCGGGTCATCCATATTCCAAACAAATCATTAATATTTATTTTACTTAAATAAATTATTGTTTAAAAATAAATGGGTGTAAGTGTATATGCACGATCATATAGGTGTGTAATTCGTTCAAAACGAACCAGCGGGAAGTTTCTCGGGATGTATGCAATTGCTTAGATGACGGAAATGGGGTTATCCGGGTCAGCCTCATTTCTAATAGATGTCGATCAGAGGTGGACAGGTTTATAATCGAGAATCATTCATAATAATTATTTTACATTTATAAATTATCGTTTAGAAGTAAATGTGCGAAAGTGTATATGCACGATCATAGCGGAGGAATTTTTTGGGATATATGCAGTGACGTAGATGAGGGAAATGGCGTTATCCGGTTAATCCTTATCCCAAATAGATCTTGATGGGCACTATTCTAATGGAAAATTCATTATTGACTGGAAATAAAAAATTCTACGCTTTTGCAATAATTTAAAGTAATACGCATACGTAATAATATGAAATTACGATGAACTGTAATATTTCGTGCGCTATAATGTCTTATATAAAAAATATATAAAATACTGTTTTATTCGAAAGACACTTATTAATGAACTTGAAATGATATCGAGATTACACCTCTTGCGTTCGTTCACTCTCTTATTCGACTTTTCCATTTTTTTTTATACTTATAACTTTAAATTCTGAATTGTTTTTCAAATCGTTTATTGCCAAATGAAAACTTTGTAATTTTAGTATACATATTGTAGTTGTTATCGACTTTTTATTGACTTGAAACGAATTGACCTGTGCCAGAAAAAAATATTACTAAAATTCAAGCAAATATTGTTTCAATTACTCACAAAACATATATTTGAGAATTGTGCTTTCATTTAAATCAACATTTTTTTATTTCCAAATTATCGCATTTTTTAATCTCACAATTGGATAGATTTTTTATTTATCTTCTGTTATTGAAAAAACTAATGAGTCTCTTTTTCTTACGTGACCCGCATTGTTCCGCGCGTGTCGTGTTAGAGATGTGGAGAATTCAAATTTCATATGTGCCGTGTTGCGCCAGTCTATTTCACTTGTACGCCGAATATTTTGCTGAGTGAGCTGTTTTTTAGCCTCATTAAAGTCGACGGACCAATCGTGTGGTGATCTTGGGAGGTCTGTAATTCGCTGGGTCTGAAAAGAAGAATCTGTGATTAAAGAGTTATTTCTCTTGCGCATATTATAGGGGACGAAGGTGCGTGAATCGTTAAGAAAATATAGAGGGTGGCAAAGGCCCGGCACAAGACGCTCGGGGTATTACACCGAAGTTGTAACCATTTCATTACCTTCCAAAATTCACTGCATTCGTTTTTTTCATCCTGTTTATTATTTTTATTTATTAATTCTGCCTATTATTTTTTACAATCATATTCGAACATCGACATTGTTAATTGTTCTCACATCAATTAATTTCGAAATTCCATAAAAGGAAAAAAAATTAAAAGTAATTTTTCGTAATCTGACAACTTTCTTTTTATATCGCGCGATTTTTTCTGTCAAGTTATCACTAAGTTACATTTTCTTTTTAATGCAAAAAAGGCAAGAAATATTTTGCAAAATGAAAACACATTTTTGACATTTTTTATAATTTTTTGCTTCCTCATAGTGTAAGCTTGAACATTTTTTTGTTCGAGATTTTCATGTCAGGACATTCGGAACGGATCTAAACGTCGAGAAAAGTGGTTTGAAAAATGTCCGTATGCAAACGCACATGCACACGCACACCTTTCCAAACCACTTTTATTCAATTTTGTCATTTTCACTGGATTTTTTTGCTTTTCTTTGGGACGGTTACAAAACGCTGCTCTGCTTTAAGCCCCAGCTTTCTAAAAGTGCCCAATCTCACGTAGCATGTCACCTGGTGGGTGGGGGGGGAGCTTTTAATTTGTACTCTATTGCTTTACTACTTCTAGCAACAGCAACAGACCGTGCTCACTCTCGTTTGCCATTTAGCATTTCGACTCCCGGTATAATTTCTTCTCGCGTAACCGAGGCTTGACTCCCTAGTTTCAGCGAAATCTCTCTCTTTCTCTTTCTCACCCTCTTAATACCAGCCCCCGAGGCAGCAGTTCACGACCCGCGAACAGCCGGCCGGCCGTTGTACCGTTTAATTAGTTCGGCTCCTCATTCGGGCCACGGGTAACCGTTTGTTAATTCACTTGAAGGAGGATCGAGGTTGATTTTAGCAGAGCCAGCGACAATATATACTTACAAAACTGCCGAGCGTATAGCGAAACATTTGAGAGAGAAGAACTCACCCTCGGGTACTTCTCGCCCTGTGTACCCTCGATGGAAAGTTTATTTTCCAACTACCTGCATTCTCTGTATTGTACTATTGTAGTTCAAGAAGCTATAAAACCCGACGTTATGTGTAATTGGCACATATGTGCGCTGCTAACATCAGGTGCAACAGTCGTGCAACGTGCACCGTAATTGTTATTTTGTTTTTCATAAATGTCGAATGTGCCGTTTGCACGGAATCAGGACAATAGCTGAAATGTATTAACGATTGTTTTTTTAATTTTATTACTACAGTCCGTAAAACAATTAATGTGTGTGAAGATACTAAAAGCATTTATTGTAATCTATAATAATGCCTTATTTACCAACAAATTCGATGGAATGATTTTTTTAAATATTTAATTAATTATCTCATGTTTACGAGTGCATATTAATTTTTTAAAGAATTTTTCAAGGATGGATTTAAACAAAAAATAGTTGTGCTGAAATAGTCGCGAATTTTTTATTTTTTTTCATCGAAAAATTGCACATAAGTTTCATGATCGATCAGAGCAATCAATTTTATGAAATGAACCTTCAGAAATCGCAAAAACGTACATTTTGCTATTGCACGAACATTCTTCCAAAAGTCTTATGTATTTAAAATCACAACAGAATCCGTTTTGTACAAAAAAAGGTTTTCCGATAGGTTTGTTGAATAAGTTTGTTTTAAACTAAATTATTAATATTAACATTATGGTATTTATTATTATTCGAAATCAATGCATCGTTACATAGGAGGTCAAGAGAATACCCGAAAAAACTTGTATTTATCTTGTCATGGAAAAGACTCCATTTGTTTATAGAATTAATATTTTTTATATAACAATGAAAGCTATCGCGTTGAAATTAAATTAAATTGTATTGTATATATAAATATCTATTTATTTCGTTAAGTTCCTGAAGTAATAAACATTGATACCAGCTTTAAAAGCCTCAATGGATTTACATTTTAAATTCATATCATTTTACATAACGATAATTCTGAAAAATTTAAATTTTAAGAAGATCATTAATTCAAATTTATATTATTTCCCACCGCATCTATATCTTTTTTTAATGTACCAGACACTTAGCACCTGCCTCAATAGGAGGAACCAGAACAGTCGACCAGCTGCACGCTTCTTTTCACATTCACATTTTATTCCATGAAGCGAGACGAGCTCTATTGATTTTAGAGAAAACATAACATTTGTCATGGTCTCGAGGAGAATACTTGAACAGACTTCCAGCAATTGAAATTTTGGTGCCAGCGTGAAGTAAATTAATTTAAAAGAACCCTCATTCGTTATATTGTTTCTTCTCATACTACACATTTTTTAGAAATTTCAGAATTTCAATACAAGATTTTTTATAATTATAATTAACATTAAAAAAAAGGGTACAAAGTAGAACCTTGCACATAACTTCCTCATTATTTTTCACCTTGCACAAAGTTCCCTCTATACATTCTCACAGAATTCCGGAAAAAAAACTCCTCAGCTTGTAAGGGGTAGGAATTAACTGCGTAATTTCTTGTGAGTAAAGAATTCAAAGAAGTTACGGAATTCAAAGATTCTAATGCACCTAAAGAACCTAAAGAACCGAATGCACCTAAAGAACCTAAAAAATGTAAATAATCTAAACAGCTCGAACGCCTCCAACGACGATCTTCGTGTTCCATTTTTTGACTGGGGTTTTGTCCGTTCTCATATTAGGGGAGATTCTTTTTTTTTACCCATGGAACACACACCAAACTTTTTTTTTCCCACCATTTGGAGTATATTAACATGAAGACCTGTAAAGAAAAAAAATCCACAAAAACAAAGCTTCCTGAATGAGGAAGGAAAATGATTAAAAAATGTGTTTCTCTTTCAGAGTATTTTCTGCCTTCGCATCGGTTCGAGAAACTACTCCATCGAAACGAAAGCCAAGTTCCGGTGGAACGTTTGGCTTTGCTCGTTTCAAAAACGTGGCAGAGGGTGACGTCGATCTCGATGCAAATATTGCCACCGAACACGCGGATCCTGCGGAAGAAAGCAGCGACGTGGAACGACCATCATCGAGCAGCAAGCAATTCGAGAATCCTCTGTACAAATCGACGCGTGATAAAGAAAAGAGGAAAACCATTGTAGAGGAAAAAATGATTGACGTCGATGCTCCGCTGAGTTTGGCCGCCCTTGAAAGTAGAGTTCAAGAAGTCGACATTGATGATCTGTAGACTCTGGAGTGAAATAAAATCGAAAAAAAAATGTCTAAATATTTTTAGTTCTTAATTATCTTTTCAATTCTGTCGGAATTGTAATCGAGAAAATGTTAAAACAAGTCCATCAAAGACTTGGTGAGCTGGAAATCTTTCACCTTCGCATCCAGTTTCATTAAATAATTTATGGAATGCAGTAAAATTTACACAGACTTAATATTAAGTGACACTTAAAGTTCTGTTCAAATAGCTTAAAACATGTAATAATTTAAATATCTCTGCAGCGCTGCATAAAATCATGTAAACAGATATTTTGCACCAATCTACTAATTTTATTTGAAAATATTATTTTCTACCAAAGGTAAAAATAATGTTTTCCGGAAATATTATAAACGTTAGACAAACTTTAAAAAAAAAATGTATGCAATGTTTCTCTTACACAATTAAGAAAAAATATATTTGAAATTAAATAAATCATTTTTCAAATAATATGAAGATCTAGTCAAGCATTTAAAAAAATTAAATAAATGTTTCTGAAACTATTAAAAAATATTTTCGTTCTAACGCGAATACCAACCGATAGCCATAATTCATAATTACAATTCGGTACCACAATTTATACGGACTGAGGTGATAAATCGCGTGTGAGAAACACTCTCACCGTTCGCCATCTAGCGGCCATATTCGCAAATTATCTGAAAATTATTTACAAATATTTTCAATTTACCGGAAGGTAAGAATTCGTCTGAACTAGTTTTAAATTGTTGTGATGATATATTTGATATTGAATATTTAAAAACATTTCTTCGCCATCTATTAGAAATTATTCAAATAAGATGAAATATACGTTTCTAAAGTATATTATAATAAAAAAAAAATGCACTCAATTTTTTAAATAGAAAACTTCAAAATATTTCCATAATACATTTCAGAAAAATTCCGAAATATATACAAGACAGAAAATATTGTTGAATTAATATTAAAAACATTACGTCCTACGTAGGAAAGTAAAATAAAATTATGAGATCTGAAATATTAACTAATTATCCTTTCAAAAGTAAAGTAAATACGATATTCATAAATTAGAAGCAACCTGTACAATTTTCATCTGAAACATCTTCGAACAACAAGTCCATTCAAAATATAAATAAAGAGCGACATTTACAGCAAATAAAACAGAAGCAATAACGTTCACAATGCATCTGAAATATCTTCATGAGTTCAAATGTTCAACATTTTTCTTCACTTCGATTCAAGTTATTCTTGCTCCGAACTTCGCAAACATTCTCTCTTCCTCTCTGAAACTATGAATACACCCAAGCGCATACATCTCAACCATAAATATAGAATAATCAAAAGATATATAACTACATCTCATTCAAGACTCGACAATTCTCTCATATCTTGTAGACGTTGGAATCATTGAACCAACTTGTATCAGATTCAACTAACAAGCTTCTAGACATCGGGAAATTTGAACTAGTCCCCGATATCTCAGTGCTAGTAGGTAACAATGAACAATTGGAGGAAAGCAGCCACTGTGCTGCAGGGTAAAATAAGCGATGCAAAGAGATCGAAATCATCCTCGCGTCAGAGCATCGAGGGCAACTTCGATACTCACACTGTCTGGGCGGTTTGTGCGAGAAAATAATAAACCGGATCACAAGAATATTAGGTCACACGTGTTTATTCATTATTGTCATACAACACACCCATACCACACGTGAGCACGTGCGTACGTGGCTCGTGCTCCGTTTGAAGCGATACATCAGCGTCGACGTTGAATAAACATCGAATTTTCGAACACAATCTGTCCATTGCCATATTTCACTTTTATACCGCTTCATTCCACACTCGTTCGCACTCTTTTATAATATTGTATTTTATGTCTCGAACTTCGTATACATAAATTTCTTTCGTGTCTAGTATGTACAATTTCGACGTTGATATAATATAATATAACATATATACTTATTATAATAAACTATAAGAGGCACGTCGAGCAACGTGACCGAGCTCAGTGGCATTTTTTCCCGGCTATGCACAATTCTCGTTATTAATCTTTTTTTCCGTTAAGTCACCTAGTAGCGATACCATATACACTCTGTTATGCAATATTAGAGTCTAACATTTCACTCACGTAATATTATATATATATATAATTTTATAATGTAATTTGTGTATGCCGTCAAATGCACATTAAATAAGACATTTTATGCACTGTTGGAATGGAAGAGACCGACTTTGTTTTCACTATTGACCACAGAGGATTGATTCAATGATTTTCTCACCCCTTCAGTCTGTCATTTTTCTTACCAATTTCTTGAGAATATATTAAAATCTCAGACTCTGTTTTAATTTTCAATTTATAATTCCAAATACTATTTTATTTGCGTACACTCGGAGAACTCGTAATCTTGGCAACTGACAAATGACAAATTAATTAATTGTCGTTCTCTTTTATAACTATAAAAATATTTATATGATTACATTAACACTTTCCAATTAGTTACGGTAACTTGAAAAATACAGTCGAGATTTTTTTTAACATATTGTTCACAGTTACCAATACGAGATTTTTCTCCCAGTGTTGAAATTACGTTTTTTTTCTTGAATAATTATTATTAGCAATTTTTTAACGCCGATCTGAGAGACATAAGCTTTGTGGGAGCGAAAGTGTCAAAATTAAAAGAAAACTGATGGAGGTAGATGAAGACTTATCAGAAATCTAAAGGACACAGCGATGCATTCGCTGTTTGCCCATATATATATATTTTTTAAGTTAATGACAATCGCAACTCGACGACACGAACGATAACCACGTGACTCGTGTGTATTTGGCAACGTTCCGAGAAGTGAGTATCCCTTGGACCCGGCAAAATTTAATAATGATATTTTATTTATAACTATGGCCTTAAGTGTAACATAATAATTTTTTTTTTCATTTGGATCTCCGACTCGTGGACCATCAATTAGAGTTCTACTTTGTGTATCCAAGAACTCATATACTAAAACTAACGCCGCGGAGGTTTACATAAAAAAAAAAAGAAATTGCACGACTACCCGCCCGCACTCGATGCACGGAGCACCTTTAATATATATATTTTTTTCAAAGCTAGGCATCTTATTCTCACTTGAGAAAAATTATCGACGCAGCTAATTGCTTTTAAAAACACACGCAAATTGCACGATTTCCCGCACCTACCATGCACGCTCAAAGCGCAATGTGAAATCTATTAACAAAGAAAAATAACACGAGATCCGATCACTCTCTCTCTCTCTCTCTCTTTCTCTCTTTCGTGGACGGATCGTAATTCATCGCTCGCTGCGAATTAGAACGGAATATCAGTTCCCCTTTAGTTCTCTTATGCGGCGCAAAACTCTAATTAATTCTTAAGACACTCATCACCCAAAAGACACTATATTTTCGATGAATCTAGTCATTCAATAAATGAACATTTTCTCTCATTTAACACTCTCTTACGATTAACCCTAGAAAATCTGATAGCACAAATATCGTGACAAGTTGGTGTGTGTTTTTTTTCATCACATTATCGTGTTATGAAAAATGGAAGAAAGAAAAATGATTAAAATTATGATTTGTCTGTGTTTTCGACAAAAATTACCACAGTCACCAGTTTTCGAGGATTAATCTATTTATCCGCAATAGAAACATTGACTCGTACACGAAAAATCACGTGGCCAAACGTCGATACAATTTGTCACTTATAATTACAATATTAAATATAAATATATCTATTTATATGATGTATATATTTTCATCCTTCGCACAAGGGATAACATGATTCTGAAATATATATTTATATATACTATATGTAATATTAATTAACTGCACTGTAATGGACACTTTCGCCTCGACACACCTTATCATTAAAACTTTGTACAATTTTTTTCTATAGATAATAAAGTACCTAACAATAGTTCAGTTGCTTCTCTGAAATAGATATATATATATCTATAAATTTAGGCGGAAGATGCGAAAACGGCATGTGAGCCATTGGACGTATCGATGAAGGCGCATGCAGTCGCGAATTCAAACATGAATATAGTAGTATCTCTTATTTTCTACTTGGAACTTTGAATATTTCGCCGTATGGCGATTCCAGTGCAGCGTGAGAGGCGCGTTTTAGCGATATTCAAAAATACATTTTATCGTCGTCGCTGTATGAAGACAGGCACTCGCGTGAAAGAGCTTTTTCGCACAAAGCTCGATCCGAATCTTTCTCTCTCTCTCTCTTTCTCTCTCATAAATAATCGAAACAAGTCGTCTAAAGCAAGCAACAGCCAGGATAACATCATACAGAAATAGCCAGCTCGTTTATAATACATTTCGTAGTAGTCGGTAAAACCAAACGTTTAGGCAAGCAGATTCTTGGCGATAAGTCGCTTATATGATTCTTCCTGACACAATCTCAGCAATCAATATTTAATCAAGACGTTTTTTAAAAAAGATTCGTATATTTTGCTTAATTTTCAAATCTCTGATTCCCAAATTTTCAAAGAAGTAACTAAGTACAAAAATAAATTTTCCAACGAACTTTTAAAAAACTTACTTTCCCTTGTTAAGAAAAGTACCCGCGGATTAATCCAAATAATAATTTTTCACCATCTTTTTACGAATCTGAAATGTGTTATATCAAGATCTTTCGAGGCCCCTTTTATAAAACTATACGAATATTGATTTTGAAACTTCTTCTTTGTAATAAGTAACCTTTTTCCGAAAAATCCGATTTTTCTACCAATTCTCCGAATTTGAAACTGTACAAAAAAATCTTTACAAAAATGTTATGTATTCGGAAAAATCAGCAAATTTCATAAGAACAAATAACGTTTTCCAAACACATTTAAAACAATTTCTTTTTTAACTAATTTAATAATAACTTTCTTGGAATTTTTATAACTAAATCTCAATGTTCAATTACTCGGATTTTTAAAAGTAATGACATTTTAATCTAATCAAGCTTATCATGGGAACTTATATGTTATACTTAAAAAAATTAGCCAAAATATATGATGGAAAAATATCAAGTTGAAAAAGATGCCTAAAGAACAATTTTTGATAATTTTTTACCATACGATTGTACATCAACGATCGATTTCATTATTCTAAACATTGATACCCATTCGCAAGTGATTTCCGTGTTGCAAAAAATGAAAAATTCATAGCGGTACTTCGTGAAATCCGTTTGACCCCAAAATCTTGTCATTAATAAGTTATGGGGTTAAAAACATGAAAACTACCGGAACAGAGTGCGAACACAAGAAGTATGAACCGGATCGCTCATCAGAGGTCTGACGGAATTTCCTGTTTAATAGCTTTTCATAATCATCGAAGTGGGACCGTAAAACGGGAGCGAGGAATTGTTTGCTGACCAGGCTTGAGAGCTCTTAACACCCGCTGTCGGTTGACTTTTCAACAACAAAACCAATTGTTAGAACCGTGCGACCGCGACGACATCCCGGCTCTAATTGATTCCAATATCAAGGCTGTGTTCCGAGCGAACGCTGACGCCGAAAGGCACGTCTCGCCGGAAGACTCGATTCCTTTGGCAACGCGAATCACTCTACTCGTGAAAATTAGGAAGACTGGATTTCAACGAGAGCCTGCAGACGCTGAAGCTCTTTCATCAATTCTCGATTAGATTCTTCCAGGCTTGTGAGACGATCTCTGTAAGATGTATTTTCAGTTGTCAAAAGCGTAACTCTCCTCTCGAGACCGTCCATGTATTCTTTCTTCTTGCGGCGAGACTCCTGCGCAGATATCTGTAACAGAAATTAAAACATTCGAATGATTTTCTAATGTTTAGTCGCTTACATTTACAGATTTATGAACAAAATTTTGTACAAAAAGATTCAAAGTAGAACGAACGTTGCCAATAACTTTATCGTTGTTTATCCTTGAAAATTAACATATTTATAAATAAATAATTAATTCGATATCCGAAATTTGCGGTAGCTGCAACAGATACAGGGATTCTTTGCAGGTTTCAAAACATCGTATAATCCCTTCAGTATCTTTTTACGAAAATGATACTAAAGTACAAAGGGACATTCGTGATTTATCTAGAAAACAGATTTCAATTTCAGGTTTCACACATACATTCGGGCATTCTTTCGAAGTTACTTTTCTAAGCGTTTTACAGTGATTTTAAATATCATGGAAATCTTGAGAAAAAAAATTGTTTCGT
Source organism: Perithous albicinctus (assembly GCA_964016905.1). Lineage (NCBI taxonomy): Eukaryota > Metazoa > Arthropoda > Insecta > Hymenoptera > Ichneumonidae > Perithous > Perithous albicinctus. Next base: position 16,405,572 of record OZ024690.1, on the reverse strand, counting down.
AAAAACAATGCTTCTTTTATATGAAAGCAACATTGTAAAAAAAACCGCAACTTCTCCTGACAATATTATAATTTTTTTCCCGTATATAATTTAAAGTTACAATATCAATACGAGTAACAACTACTTAATAAAGCTTCAAATTAATTCAATTAAGAATTCCTAGCACGAAAAAAAGTTCTTTGAATTTTTGCTCCTTCATTGAGAAAGCTTCATATTTTTACCAATTACAAAATGCTCCTGCATTTCCTTTGATCTCATCGACTATTTTTAATTATTAACGAATGGCCAAAATGCATGATTATCACATTAAAAAAAAATGAACAAAATGCCTTCAGACTTTTCCTACCTTATTCTTAATTTTCCTTCTAACTTTTTTCAATGATTTCTCTTCCTGTTTGGTGAGAGGTAACTTGGTAGGTACGGGATATCCTTCGGCGATTAGTGTCCTCTTCTCCTCGTCCGTTAGTGTGAGGATTCCCGTTGAGCCTTTCTGCGTGCGATAAAAGAAAAAGCGGGGAATTATAGAAAAGTCCAATCGTATATCCGGAATGAAGAGTCACGGTGAATTGCATCGACGAGTTTGTCTTACCGGTTGGGAAGATATGAGGGAAGTGTGTATGGGCTGCCTGGTGGTGTGCGTGTGACTTCCGTTCGTCACGTAGAGCCGCGGGCTAAGCAAACCCCGAAGATTTTGTACGTGGCCGGAAGAACTCTGAGAGTCCCTGCGCTCCGGCGAACAGGAAGCGGACGCTGTACCTTCGCTGTCTGAACTAGCGCTGCTTGGCGGTGTGGGCGGAAGTCCTTGTCGAGATTCGTCGACACTCGTCTCACTTCCTTCGCACTTTATATCAAATTCCTCAATTTCCATGCTCTGTCAAAAAAAAATGTTTAATAAATATAATTAATACAATACTAACCATTCCTAGAGGAATTTGAACTTAAAAGAAATTTTATTCTCACTATATAATTAATTGACTGTGTATAAAAGTAAAAAAAGGTTTATAAGGAGGGAGTCAGGTCAAATTTACAGATATTCAAAGACTAATATTTCACTTACGTGGCTGCTAATATTATTTTTAAAAAAAAGTGATATTCACCTATCAAATAATGGATTTGTTTCAGGTGGCAAAATCATGCGGGTCACCTACATCCATTTATTTATTTTTTTCGTTTTTACACTCTACTCATTTTTTAATGAAAACCAGTAGACCAAATATTCCCAAAAAATTCTCGGTTAAGCTTGCGATAAAATCTTACAACATGAGTGTAGCTTTTTATTTTTGTTTCTAAAGAACGGCTGAGTTATAATTTATTTAAGAAAATGATTTTATAAATAAGCATTTAAGCCTAATTCAATTCCTACTCTATGTGAAATTGCTACTCTTATGACAAAAAGACTAATTTCAAGAACAAACGAGAATTATTTGGAAATATCTGGCCTACCAGTTCTCTATCAAACGTGTGCAGAGAACGACTGAAATAATGCTTATACTACCAGACAAAGCATTCTTTGCTTGATAGGTCAACGGTACATTTTTTTATCTTTTTTTTTAAAATGTTTTCAAAAGTCTTCGAATATCCTTAAATTAAGAGCAAGAATTCGTGATCCCCGACGACAGAGTTATTTTTGAGATTCAAGAAAAATAGATTTTTCTTTATTTCCTACGTTACCTGATAATATTCTTCATCGTCTTCCTCGCTGTCGCTCGTTTGTGATGCTAAATGATTTTTCGTGAAGTGGAGTCTGTGTGGAGCAACCATAGTTACAGGGATCTTGTCGACGACTAGTTGGCATGGTGCTACAGACTGTCCCGGACTGTTGGGAGCACTTAAGGGCTCTCCCTTGATTTTCACACAGCCGTTCTCTTCAGGTACTGACTGTAGTCTCGAGGACACGAGCGTGAGACCGACAGGAGTCGTGGCAACTTGCGCGGGCGTTGGCAAGGAGTTTGCGCCACGTCCGGATGCCGTGTTCATTGAGATTGCCGGATAACACTCTTCTTCCATATCTGTACACAAAAACAAAGTTTATAAGAACCAAACGTCACATACCGGGTAAAATAAGCGAACTTTGATTTCCGGGTTCGATTAATAAATAATAACCATATCGGTTAATGAATAATAACCAAGTATAATCGGAAATTGAGGACAGAAATCTCGATGCGACCTTGACATTTGATCCGAGATTATCTGTATCGTTTATCCTCGTGCATTCGTTGATACATACGAATTCATACTCGTTCTAATAACAAAGAGCAATAATGACAAAAACGTACTACTGAAAATAGGCAAGTCATAGATCGCAAAGAAATTAATTTACTCTCGTTTTTATTCAAAGAGGACTAAATTTGTCATTCAAATTTACTATAAAATGAGAACATTTATTGAATCAAATAAATTTCGTTGATATCTCGGCCAATTCAACTTTTATTTGTCCCCAATGAAATAACTAATAATAATAATCAGCATTTTATCCGCGCGAACGAACATTCCGTATTTACTTCAACAAAATATTTATTGTCAATTATTAATATTAATAGGCAGTAAAAAAGTATCCTATGATATAATCAGTAACTGTAGCAACAATTAGATTCAAATAAGTATTTCTGTTGCCAAAAAAAAGCATTTAATTAATTCAGTTTCACAATATTCAAATTCAATCCCAAAAAATAATTTACGATCAAAATAATTATATCCCATTAAAAGGAACTGTTCTGCAAAAATGTTATTTACTTTCTGGGCCAAGTATTATTTTGTTCCGATGTAAAGTTTAATTGTGAAATAATGTACCGTCGATTCTACTGCGAAGTTCAAGAGTCTTATGATTTTCGACGGAAATGGTGTTGTTATTTATGGAACCGGAAAGGCATGTAGAGCCGGTGAATCCTTGAGTGGAGTCGGCAATAGGCGTATGCGGATTGGCGCCCGGTGTCGCAGGGCTCGCCGGTGGACTGCAGGCAAGAAGGCTGTAACTGTGCTCGGACTTGATCGGCCTCGGTCCACCGAGGGCAGCGTCCGTCATCAAACGATCTCTTAGCACGACGCCGAACGTTCCCTTGTCGCGTAGACACAGGACATTGCCCCATTCTTCTTCTCTAGTCGCCATCAGCACATCCTGGCCCAGTGCCTGCACAAAAATATAAGAACAATACGAATTTAGTCGCCGATTTGTTTAAAAGCACAATGATCAATTTCCTAAGTTAAGCATTTACTTTACTTTAATTTTCGATCATAAATCTTCTGATATAAATTCAATCACAAATCATAAAAACAATTGAATTAAAAAAAAAAACTTCTGAAGTCACTTTTTGCATTTTGGTCCACCATGTTGGATCTGCCATTTACAATATTTCAACTTTGAGTTCAGATTCGTAATCAGCAACCCCAAAAACTCCAGAGACCACAATGAGTTTTACAATGTCTCTGGCAGTTGTGGCTTTGACGTTAATGGGTTGATTCTGGATCATGCGTAGAGTTGAAAGAGCCTAAAACTGATTCGCAATCAGTAATCATTCAACAAAACCGATTTTGATACTGAGAGAAAACTAGTTTATTCCAATCCTGAAAGAATATATTTATTTCATATTTATCGGATGATTAGAATAAAAAATATAAATCTCTGAAAATCATTTTTTTTTAATCACTAAATCCCCACTCCCCATAAGACTAATTAATTGTTGGATGTAAACGCAAGGATTATGTGAATATTATGTACGTCCTCTTCCAGAGAATATCCGAGTTAAGCAAGAAAGCTACGTAGCCAAGGTAGCTGCCGGATCATCGACCTTTCGTTTCAGCCAAACTAGGTTCGACGGTGCCGGCGACGGTGTTACCAGCCGGCTGAATAGTGGGAGAGGGAATCTATTGATAAACCAGACGCGCCAGAGACTATTACACACGTAGTACAAGATCGTTGACGCGATCGTGTGAGCATTCACTAGAAGCCGAGTCAAGGACCCAATAGATCGTCTACTAAATAATCATTAATCTAACATTGTATCTGTAGCACGTTATAAAGACATCGTCAGGGTATATAATTGTGAAGTCGTTTATGGGATAATCACTGGACGAGACGGTGCGAATCAGGGCGAGAGAATATCTCCCCCCCCCCCCCCACCTCGACTATCCTCACGAGCATCGGTCAAGTTGAAGGTCGCCCGAGGCCTACGGAGGCCTTTCATGACAATATGCGACGCAAAACGAGGACGTCACTGTGTGGTAAAAACATATAATAGAATTTTTGCAATTATTATTTCAGCATTACTTGTACATTTCCAACCGTATGTTTGATTTGATTTCGTTGCTTAAAATACCTAGAACATTGATTTTGAGTAAAGATAATGCAAATAAGTATTAATGAATCAGTGACGAAAAAAAATGTGAATCGATTCTGTAGAAAACTTAATTTTTTTAACAGAAAATTAATTCTTTAATTCTTCTGAATACATGATTTTCTTTGTTTTTTTTTTTTAGGATCTTCTTATAAGTTTGATTTTTTTAATAAGTTTTGCGCAGTGCACATAAGAAATTCCAAAGTGATTAAACAAACAGTTTAATTTTTGTTAAAATCTTCAATTGTTTAAAAATTAACATTTTATGTACATCATATGGATTTAGAAAGATCAAAAAAAGTCATTTCAAATTATGAAAAAATAACATCTACCGAATTTGTTGAGCAAAGAAATCTATTTCTACTATTATTATTATCATTATAAACCCTAGAACGCATGTATGGGGTAGAAAACCACCCCAGACGATATTCAAACTGCGCTTCAAAACTGGAATTTAACATTATCGAGTCGGAACCCGAACGATAATTTAGTTCAACCATCTGACGAAGTGTTCAGGCCGGTAGTAGCCTCTTCCTTATTAAAAAACGAAGAGACTCATATGTGGAAAAGCCCATTTATCACTCATGGGACCCTTCATGCATAAATTGAAAAAATCGCCAACAATTTTTTTGAATCCATTAGAATAAAAAAAGTGATTAAAGTTTGCCACAAAACTTCCTCTATGAAAAAGCCAAAATTAATCAATAAGCTTCATCATAGAGTTTGTTCAAAGTTCTTCCTTGCAACTTTTTTGTTTTTCTTTAGGATCATATATTTTTTAGTCTTACTTTTTTTTTAGTCGACATGAACTCGGCCCTGAGGAAGAGCGAAAAACAAAATCACTGAGTTATTTTGGGCCACCCTAATGTAGATACCATGTTATATACAGGCCATGTATGTAGTGGAAACTATAGCGTAAAATGGTATATATATATATATACAGAGTCCCGCTAATATGGTCTCTCCTGCGAGGCATCGGAACGTCAGGGAGGCCCTGCTACGCTCCAGCAATGCGGAACTCGCGATCTCCAAGGTCAGAGCCGCTGGAGACTTCCCTTCATGCTGCCTGACCGCCTGACTATGCAGTCACTATATCAACCTCTATACCACATCGAGGGATCTCGGCTGTTCCATCGACTTCTTCATGCTCTTCCTTCTCTTCCATTCTTTCCTCTTCTGCTTCTTGCTATAGAATATTCAATGCCTTGTATTACATTTTTTCTTCGCTTCATTCGTTCTGCGTCTCGCTATCAAAACGAGTGCATAACGACGCAGCTTAAAAAAGTATTTTTCTTTTTTTTTTTTTTTAATCTTATCAGCCCGTTGAGACGTATTTATGATTTTTAGAATTTAACATGCAGTTCCGTATTTTTTACGCTTGGAAAAAAAAAGAAAATACTGCCAAGCATAGACAGCGCGATGAATATAAATGTAAAAATATAATTCATGAGCTCTTGATATTCAGTGTATTTTACATTTGCCTCACAACAAATTAAATCCAATACATTTCTTTTTTAAAATCTGTACTTAGTTGAAATAAAAAATTATGGTTAATAGATTTTTGTTAAAAATTCAAATATGTGAAATACTTTGATTCTTTGTTTATCATATAAATAATATCTAAATATAACACATTTTATAAAGTTTCTTAAAACAAGGATGCACAGTCAAACTTTGCACCTTGCCTCTTCGTCACTTTTTCATTTTTTGCAAAATTGCTTTTATGAGGAAGCCAAAATTAATAAACATACTTCATCATAGAAGTAGCTTAGTAAAAATTAAAAAATAATGAGGTAACAATGTGCAAACTTCTATTTTGCAATCTCAAATGCAAAAATTGATAAAGTGAATTGTTATTTACTTTAGAAAAAAAAAAATACTTAACAACATGTTTTTATTTATTTGATAAATGTTTTCTATTGTGAGAAGTTATAGGATTCTGCCCAGAAGGCTTTCCCACAAGTCGGTATTTTGATTGACTTTGTGGCTTAACGCCCGCTAGGAAGATTGCTTATTTTATTATTGGCATTAGAATCCAAACGAAGAGCTGTGGTGAGAATGGCGCACGGCAAGTCACTCGGCTGGTGATAACACACAATAGTGTAAATGTATAGGTATACTATATATTTTATATATAAAACTTCAACCGTAGCGCCTTTGAACGATTCGCGATTCCGTTGCTCAGCAATTTAGCCGAGAGTTATTTTGCGGGTTCGACACTTTTTTACCTCCAACCTTTCCCCATTCATTCGCGTGTTTGCAACTTCGTGTTAATTCCAATCGTTGAAGACTTGGCTGCGTAGAGTCGAAAACGATGAATTAAAATTGACAGTGACGTTAAATAAAATCGTTGGAATGTCTGTAGGACGATCCGAGAGACTGGAATATCCCGTTGGCGCTTCACCGAGATGCACCTGACAATCGAGTCTCTCTCTCTCTCTTCACCTCTTTCGCTTCCTCGTAGAAGAAGCTTCGCAGTTATCTGTCTATTACTATTTTCTTTTTCTTAGCGTATTTTATTTGTATTAAAAGATGAATCAAATCAAATACATTCTTTTCTTCATTCGATGAAATAACGTTTAGTAAATTGAAATATTTTCAGAAATCAAATAAACATAATTTTGCAATTTAATAATTTCTTCGATTAAAATAATGTTCTATTGAAGATTTTATATTTTTGACGTTCAGATAATCCAATATTTTTTATACAGGTTATGAAATTAATGCAGCGAATAAAATCTATTATCTATTTTTTTAAGACTTAAAAATTAAGAATAACAAATTCAATCTATCATTTATTTATTTTATTAGTAAATTCGAGGTTGGAATGAAATTTTTAATAATTTACTGTCGCTAAAATTAAGAATGTAATTTATCAAATGAATTCTCGAAATTAGTAGTTTCAGTTTCATAAATACTTAAATCCGTTGTTTCAAATTTGGCAAAATAATGTTTCTGAGTGACAAATTGCAAAATTTATCGAGATCCTCTGTCCCCGAGGTATATCGGCAGAGATGCATTAATTTATACGATCCGATGACGACCCAGATCCCAAGGAACTTCTGTATCCGAGCCAAGTGTTTCACCAATACTTCAAGTGTGCTTAGCTGTGGTCGTGATATTCACAGTGCGGCGAGATATGCCGTCTAGCCGGCGTATTACCTCGTGCTAGCTTCGTCTCCTTGTAGCTTTTAGCTTCCACACTGTCTTCGAAGTAGGACAGCGTGCACCGTATAGTGTTTGTGAGTGAGCAAGCACCACCAAGTGACTTCATATACTAGCTCCGTCCAAGCCTTACGTATATATACATAAGACGGAGGAACGTTCGTTACCTGTTCCAGAGAGGAGGCTCTCTCGAAAGGCTCACTCACTGAAGTCACGAAAAAAGGTGAACGTCCTCCTCGCTCGCTGCGAGCGAGCCTACGGCGTTGCTCGTCCGTACCAGCAAACTCCCGTCACAGAAAGCCTTCCAACGTTAACATTGCTTTTGTATAAATGTCATTTTTCCGACAATTACTCAGCACTACTTGTACATTCCCTACTAAATGTTATCCAAATCTGTTAAATCCAAAGTTTATCGTCATTAAAAACACCACGAACATTATTTTCGCAGTAAAAATAATACCAAAAGCTTATTAATGAAATAATGACAAAACAATTGTTCAGCTCATTCTATACAAAACCTCATTTCTTAAACAGGATATTAATTATTCAATTCTTCCGAATACATTTTTTTTTAAGTACCTTATTAGTTTTTTTACGGAATGGTTAAAAATCCACGAATTTTGGATATGATTTTACATTATGTTAAGGAAATTTCAAGATTATAAGAAAATAGCTTATAAATTACGTATTGAAAAAAAAAAAACATTCTATGGAATTTTTTGAACGACAAATTCTTTACATCTATTCGACATTATTATTGTTGTTGTTTTTGTTATTATTAATATTATTATTATTATTATTATTATTCTCGATAAATTTTCTTGTTATCTGCAACAACGTTAGATTTTTAAAAGACTTTTCATTAATTATTATATTTCAGTATTACAATATACGTATAAAATTCCTCATTGCGCTTAGAAACAGCAAGCGGTCCTACGGCATTGCTCGTCCGCAGCAGCAAAGTCCCGTCACAGAAAGTCTACAACGTTAACGTTGCGCCTGCTGAGTTGAGAGAAAGAGAGAGAGAGAGAGAGAGAGAGAGCGCGAACAGTCATTCGACTACGACGGCTCTTTCTCTCTCATTTTTTTTAATCCTTATACCTCTCCTCTTCGTTCCCTTCTTTTCCTTTCTCGCCCCTCGCAACGCCCATACGTCAAGCCAAGAAAGTATATAGTGTTATGTACCTACGCTGATATCGCTACTCTGTATCTTAGCATATATACCACCCGTTGAAAATGAAGAGACTCGAAAGAGATATGCTATAGAGATGGAGACGGAGCGAGAGAGAGAGAGAGAGAAAAAAAAGGAGGCGGATTAGCTCAGCGTGTCGACTTTCCTACTGAGGGCTCAACGTCCCCTTCCTCCTATGCACTACGAGAGAACGATCGTCGATCCCTCGATGCGACTCCGGAGAAACTTGAGAAACTCTGGTAGCCGTGAAACACTCCGTCATCGGAGAAAGAGAGAAGGTATGAGGATAAAAAAAGAAGATCGTTGGATCTTGGAGGAGAGAGAAAGATATTGAGATAGGACACTTGGGGGCACACTGTGTCTAGTTTATCCCTTCGAACCGTTAATTGATCGTTACAGCGACATTCGAGAATTACTAACTTTTATAATTTGAGTTTCTGTCAACTGTTGTGTGAGTTTGTCGATTGACGAGATTAGGAAAGAACTATATTTTGTAGAGATGTATAGCTTAGATTAACAGGTATTATTAATTATTGGTTTAATTACTTTTAGTGATAATGACTTGTTTAGAATTTATTGCAAAACCAGTTGCTGCAATGAGATAATATTATTCATTCTAATAATCGCAGTATCGTCTTAGCTATTATTAAGTGGGGTGTAATTTTATTTTTATAAGTACATTTTCTTATTATAAACACATAAGAATTTAAAAGTTAATTTAAAAAAAAAATGCGTTTCACACAAGCCATTGTCACTCGTAATAGTTGCCAGGTCTATCACAATTTCTCTTATGCCACGCGGTGCGAGAATCGCCTACTTCTCGCACTAGTGAGATAATATTACAATACGAGTGCAATCGAACTTTTTCTGACGAGTGCGAGTTTGCAGCACGAGCTGAAGACGAGTGTTGCAATCACTCGGGTCGAGAAAAAATTTTTCCGCACTCGTATCGTAATGTACTATTATGCCACGCGGTGCGAGAAGTCACACTTCTCGCACTCGTGAAATAAAGTTGTATGTGAAACGCGTGCGAGAAACTTTTTCTTGGCTCGTGCGATTGGAAATTCACACTCGTTAGAAACAGCTTGATCGCACACGTACCGTAATATAATATTATTAAATTATTTGTGACTGTAAATTCTGCGGAATTTATTGGAGCTAAAATGAATGATAATTAAATAAACGGAAACGCGGCGCCTAATGTTTCATGAAATTAGGCATTCAGAAAATGGCGAAAATTAGTTAAAACGACGTTGTTTCAACTAGCTCAGGTGTTCCTTTAGTATCTTAAGTAAACGGGGCCAGAAATCATCATGGAAAAAAATTGAAACACTAATTTCCGTCAGCTCATATGATTTCTGTTGACTCGGCAATGCGCAATTTTTTTTACCTTGTACTGCTTCTGGTAGAGACTCAAACTGATTAAACACGTATACATACATGCGCACGAGCTTTCATGACATCAACTGGTTTTTCGTATGCTACATTATATAGGCGGAATTTCGCGCCAAGTGGACCACCCCCGTTTCGAGATTAAAATAAGTTCTACATTTTTTTAAGAGCTATGTAGAGCGTCTAGAATATGTACGATTTCTTTCCATTTTGTTAATTTTATATTTCACCCAGAATTAAACACCGATTTTTCATGCTGTGTTTTTCGATTCGACATAAAATTTCTTTATCTTTTACTTTTGCATTCTAAATATTAATTTAGATTTTTTTATCGTCTTCATTTAGATTCATTAAACTTTTCTGAAGTGGATCTTCATCGATTAATTAATTAAACGTCTTTGAAATTGTCTGTAAACATTTTTTATGAAAACTAACATTGAAATATATTTTATGTTTGACCATTTTGGATGTAGAGTGGATCGGTTTATATATTCAGTGAATAAAAAATAATTTGTACATATTTTAGATATTTTACACGACTCTGAAACAAATAGTGAATGGTTTTGTGATATTTCGAAACAGGTGGCTCACTTTTTGCAGGATGCCTCATATGTACTGTTACCGAACATACATACTTGTTATTGTATTGTAGTAAATCTATATATAATATATCGACGCACGTACCCCGATAATTTTCGTCGTGCACGACCTTGCAGTCGCCTGTTACCACCGTCTCTGCTCTCGCGATGAATCAACAAGTTCTACACGTGTTGATCCTGAGCGAGGGAGTAGTAGAGTGTCAGCAAATACGCTGAAACCAGCGCAGGGATTTTCACACAAACGCTGTCGCATATGCCGTTTTAAATAAATTATATATGATGGCCTTGCTGTTTAATCATCCCTGATAAGAAAAAAAAAGATAGAACAATGATCACATTTCTTAAATCACTTTTAGTATATGACGCAAGAGGATTTATTTTCCCTAATTATTCGAAAAATTATGCGCGTTTTTTTTTTCAACAATTTCCACGATCCGTTACACTGACTATGAACAGAAATTTGTCTAGGTGTATTATCATTATTATTACTTTTAATTAGGGCTATAATTATTTAAAAAACTAGTTTGTCACGTCGTAACGTAACAAGCAGGAAGTGCTTTAATAAATTAAATGAACTTATTCGTGTTGTAATGAAGTTACTTGTCACGTGGGATTTTCTGGCGACAGAATAAGAATGCACAGGTGTATTCCATTAAAGCTGCATTAGACGTATGTCACTGTTGCTCTGACTTGGCTTAAACGCGTAAGAATAATAAATCGGTTACTTACAGAGAAGGGGCCGGTTTTTTTAAAAAGCTTTTGTGGGAAACGTTTATTTTTCGGTTTTAGACCTGAGAGGAAAAAACTCCGATACCTTTAGTGCAGGGAATTCCTTTTACCTGTCGATTTATGGGACTTGAGGAATGCGTTGAAAACGAAACCCGTAGAGATCGGCATATTAGGTAAACATCAGAATCTTCTTAGTGCATTATAGTCTGCTGTCACTTCGTGAGATAAATGTTATGCATTTTACTAAATAAATTATATTTATACAACTTAGTAAAATTACAAAAAAATTGTATCGTTTTACAATTATGAATTTTTGTCATGAAAATTTTTCTTGTTTTTGAACTGCAGGGTTAAAAAAGCAATTAATTGCAAATAGTTTTTTACGGCTTGAAAAAATTCCGTATAAAAAATCTCATACGATTCATTTCGAATTATTTAATAAATAATTTAATTTGAAAAAAAATAAATAAAAATTCTTTTAAGAAAATGAAACTCTTTTATTTTGTTTTGGAGATTTTCTTGACACGATCGAAACGCCTTGAGTAACGATCAATTGCCTGCTTTTTTTTATACGTTTTTGTTTTAACAATAAAAACAAATAAAAATACGAAGGTAAATGTATTTTTAAGATTGTGTCTATGGAAAGTATCTGATTGATCCAGATAACTGGAAATAATTAGACGTGGTCCGTAGAAGTAGAGATCTGGAGAATCATGAGTATCCTGGAAAACTAATTCGACGTGCTTGCCAGGCCATCAGCGACTGTTATGCCCAGTTCTCCGTCGCTTGAACGCTTTTAACTTGCTGACTCGCTCGCTTTTTAGCTCACTGGCAGGCTTCTCACTGCTTGCTGCCTCGAATCGACGACCATGAAGGGAAAATAACGGCGATCGATCGAGTTTTTCCCAGCATCTTCAAGGCGACCTATAGGCACAAGTTGATTTCACGCGCGGGGCATATAACGAACTCTCCTATCGTACTACAGATCTATCGATTATGCAAGTTCTGTTCACTGATCAGGAATTAAGCGTCCATATTGCATTAATTTAGTATTATTATTTAAAAGAGAATATTACTTATGAAATTCAAAACAGATATTCTGCATCCTAATACAGTTAAAAGGTACATTTTTTATGCATTCGAAAAAATCTGTCCGCAAACGACCGTCATTTTTTTTTTATTGTATAAAAAAGCGCTTCTAAATTTTAGTTTTACAAACAAAAGTAATATGAGTAACTTTGACAAAAACTAAAAAATTCTTATTATATTTTGCAGTATATTTATTTGTATAAACCTGATTTTAGGAGAATCTTTATATATTTTTCTTGTTACCATGAAAATGTTCAATTGTCAAAATGACAAATATTTGATATTTAAAGTGCATGAAGAAGATTTAATTTCGACAATTCTATACTTTTTCTTTTTTACAAATTTGTAAATGACAATCGACTTTTGATAAATGTAATTAAACGAATTAATTTAAACAGTTTTTTTAAACGTAGCATTCAAAATTTACATTGTTTTTTCAGTGTAAACAGGAAAGTTGGAGGTAAATACAAAGATGAGGAATAAAATATGAAGCATGGAGTTACAAGAGACAAAGCTGCTGATAGCATATCGCAAGGAAGTCGTCGAAAAAAAAGTTCCATTTTCATGCATTTAACAAAAACTTAACGTCCATATATTCTTTCCCTTTTACTTTTCAAAGATGTAACAAAAAGTAGTTTACTAAAAACGCGTACAAAAGCTCACATTTGTAAATTTTAGATTTGCAAACAAAAGTACAATAAAACACTAATGACAACAACAACAACAAAAACTGTTATTACATTTTGCAATATATTTCTAATTTTTACGCAAAAAATAATAAATTATAGTTGACTCTTACTTTATGTGATTATTGCAATATTTGTCTTGTCACCATGACAATTTTCGTCTGTCAAACTATGAGACAAATGTTTCATAAGACTCTGTGAAAAATATGTATTCCGTAATTGTGACAAATACAAAAAAAAACCTTTTCAAAAGCCTATTTGGTAATGAACAAACAAAAAAAATTCCAAAACGTCGAGCTATACAATTTTACATTATTTTTTAACAATGTAAATACAACATTCGAGATAAATAAAAATATACACGAGGAATAAAATATAGAGCGCGGAATTATGAGAAGCAGAATTGCTGATAGCATATCGCACGGCAATCGCCATGAAAAACAACGTTGCAAGAATTAACCACACGTGTATGTACATAGATATACACATTTATGTCACTGTAAAAAAAAAAAAGGAAAAAAAAGGAAGAAAAAAAGAAAAAAAATTCATGTTTCTGTCGCAGCGATTATGGCGATTCGTGTATACACGTTAAACCCAAGTGTACACAGAGTTTATTCGCTCTCGGTTTTCCGTCTACGTAACGACGAATCGAGCAACTAATGTGTAATTGCGTGTTGCGGCGTATGTCAAATCGAATTGCTGCGAACAGCCGGAACGAATGGAATACCTGGCGCGTTCGGCAGTATTACGGCGCATTGTGTATAGACGGACGCCGGCCGGCATTATCGAACTCTATATGTATATTCCACCAAGCTTCGATATGCGAATGAAGTCAAGGAGACGGAGAGCCTCCCGACGACTGACCATACGCTCGTTGACTGTACAGCAATGCACACGCCGGCTTCACCTCGTCAGCGTTTGGTATATAGCTATACATGCATGATGCACATGCATTCGATACGATACGCCCGCACAACCTACCAAAGCGTTATACGCGTTTCGATACCGATAACGCTCGAAACGAACACCAGCGAGCTTTTCGTCGGCTCTCTCTCTCTCTCTCATCTATATGCTCACGCAGTAAACCCTCGGTTTTGTGGACTGTAGGTATACACTCCGGATTGCAAAAATAAGACACGAATTACCAGTTGTGCTAAAGAGAAATAAAAAAAAAAAAAAAAAGCATACGTCTGTGAGAAACTGGTCCTCCCGCTACGGCGTCGTTTACCAGGAACGCGCTCTTCAAGGCCTGGGAAAAGTTCCTATATTCAAGGACTTTGTTGAATTTCATTTCAAGTATTTAATTATCGTGGATTTTATAACTAAATTTGGAAAGCTTTGAATAATTTTTTTCTACTTTAAAGCAGAAATATTTGGTTTATTTTATTTGTCAATGGTTAATTGAAAAAAAAAAAAGATTTTTAACACGTTTTGGTGAATTTAATTTGAGCATTTAACTGTTTTATTTTAGGATTTGTTGTTGAGTTTACAAAAACTCGAATAACCTTATTAATTTCAAAGTATTTTTATACTTTTATTTGTCAGTTGTCAATTAAAAATTTGAAATCCAACAATTTGGAGTGTAACTGAAGCATTTAATTATTTTATTATAGAATTTGTGGCAAAGTATGGAAAAGTTCAAATAACTTCATTAACATCAAAGCAGAAGTATTTGCTTTCATTTATTTGGCGATTCAAAACTCGATGTTTAACATTCTGGTGAATTTAAACTAAACATTTAATTATTTTATATTAGAATTCGTAGCTAAATGTGGAAAACTTCGATTCACTTTGTTAACTTCAAAGAGGTAATATTTAAACTATTTTATTTATCATTTAAAAAAAGATTTTTTTAAAGATCAATTTTTTAACTTATCATAAAGATGTAAGTGTTAATATTATTATGGAATTCGAAAAATTATGAAGTTATGAGAGAACTACCGAAACGAGTTATGATGTCACATAATCGATAGCCCAACGTGATAAAAATTCAGTTCAAATTCTCAGACAATGATTTCAGATAATATTTACTGTTGATGACAAGCTGCTTATTTTTATTTTTTATTATCGAGCAAAATAAATTAATCTAAAAGGTGAGATTATATCACCAAAAATTAAACTTTATTTCCAACGATAGACATTTTGTTGGTAAAAAAAAACTAAAAATAGTGGTATCATCAAGAAGAGCTTAATGTATCATATTTCAAAAATAATATTGCTATTAATTAAATACACCGTAAGATTACGCCAAATTCGTATTAATAAACTAAATAAAAATTACAAAATAAATTGTTTTATCAGTTCTATTTTCTAATTATTTAAAAAATTTAAGGAAACAAAATGTCTGTATGTAAAATTGTCCATTTCTGGCTGAGAGTACGAAAAAATAATCCGCTATTCTGCTATTACACCGTGAATTTAAGTCAAAAGTTGAGGTAACTGGGAAGGAAACTTTGTGTTATCAGGGGCTACTGAAGATAAAGTAAATCTTTTTTTACATATCTCAAAGTCAGTAATTACTTAGAGAGTTATCAACGGTTGATTCGGCCAAGGGTACTAAAAATAACGGTTGTACTCTGCATATGGCTGTTTTTACCATCCCGAAACAATTCGTGGCTGACATTTGTGTTTAAACAGCTCGTTTCGCGGTAGCGAAAATTCAACTTTTCTCTTTCTGTCTCGCATGACGGCGACCTGGCTCTCGATTTGCGCGAGCACGGCCGACCAAGACGGTTTATCTGCTTCCTCCGATAAGAGTCGCCTAAGCGCAACTCGTGTATACGTAGTACGTACGCACCACGAGTGCTTGATAAAGAGCTACGAGCACGATTTTTAGGAAACTCAAGCTTCGAAAGTTCACTACTGCAGTCTCCAAATGGAATATATGTTCTATATCTATTTATAGTAGAATCATTGAAAGAATAATTTTTAAAAAAACAGGTTTATAGAAAGAAGGGCAGTCATCAAGAAAATTTATATACCGTCGATCTAATTTTTTAAATAAAAAAGTGAGGTTTTCGCAAAATTTATAGCGTTTTTAATTTAGCAATTTAATTACTGCCATTTATAAACAATCCATCTGATATAAATAAAAGAATTATGAAACTTTTAATAAGATCTTAAAAAAAAAAAAAATTACTTTTTGAGAAAATGTAATTTTTGGTGGGAAAAATCATAACATTTGCAGTTTTTAATATTATAAGCTAAAAATAGTTTTAAAATAAGGTATTTTTAATAATCATGTATTTTTCAATTCTCATTATTTTTAGCTAAAAATGTAGAGTAATAAATTTTAGAAAACAAATTCTCCTATGTGATTAAAAAAAAATGATAGTTGCCAACACCAGATTTCTTTCTTAAGACGCAGAGTTACTTTACCCAACACCCTCAAAATTTAGAAACCTAGTTTTTTCCAAACAGCTTGATGAATGAGACTCAAATTTTGAGTGGAAACGCGAAAATATAGTAGAAATGAGCTAAGCTTCTTGAGCTGCAATACCCAAACGCGTTTTTTCAAGAAAGTCGAAAAACCAAAACTGAGGTTCAGTGCAAGAGAGATATAGGCGTTCTGCACTAAGAATTTATTACGTCACTGCCGGTTAATGTAATTTTTCAAATGTTATCTTTATATGAATATTACACGTAAAGTAATATCGGTATAAAATAATATTCATCAATAATTAAAGGCTTTGCAAAAACGTTAGTTTTCTCACAATCAGTCCTAAAAAAAAAATGTAACATTTTTTATAGGACTAATAGACATAGTTTTTACATTTTTCTTAATATTATTTATTATTTTTTTGATATACACACAACAGTACTAATTTTTTAACGTTTCTTTTGCACCAACTTATTTTTTTTTTCACGAAAATTAACGAAGTCTCAATGCTGCAGTCCAACTTAAAAAAAAAATAAAGCTTTTTTTTTCTTAGCCACCCTAAAAATTATTAAGACAACTCGCAAAAATTTCCATAAATTCGAGACAAACGTTGGCCATAAAAATAACTCTAGGAAGTCTCGAGGTCGATTAGAGGCGATAGAAATTCTTGAGTGAGCCTCGGCTCGTCCTTCGAACGTTCCCAGCACCGAACAGGACAATATTCACCGCTTCGCACCCGTTTTTGGCGCGTTAATATATTATTTATTCAAAGGTGCAAACGTGCCTGGCAGCCTGTAAAAAAAGGCGTATATAGCGTTCGAGAAGGAGACACGAGAAAACGATTGACACACTACGAAAGTTCGTTCGGGGGTTCACCAGACTTTCGAGAGCTTACGTAATTCCATGAGAGAGTCCAGTTTGACCAGAAATTGCTTTGCGCCCGGTTCTCGCCCGGTCAGGGATGCCGAGCTATATATCCGTGAGCCGACGTGTATATATAATGTAGCTCGACGTATATTTATACACGTTTGTATGCGTGTGGTGAATAGTGTGTCTGGCGCGAGAAAGAGGCTCCGCGCTGAGAATAGTGTTACAGAGACTGGAGGTCCTGGTGCAGTGAACTCGGCAGGCGACCGGCAACAGAGTCATGAGCTGCTCTCCTCGATCCTTTCGGATTCAATGCTCCCCCGACATTCCCTACGAGGCATTTCGCACGAAGTGGACCACCCCTCTTTCGAGGTGTAACCAAAAAAAAAAAAAAATTCTAATTTTTTTTTTTTTAATTCCGTCGAAAATATGTAAGAATTATTTTAGATTTTTTGATCTTATATTTCACCCTGAATGAAATGCCGGTTTTATGTTTCTGTATTTTTTTTCGAAAAAAAAAAAAACAACTCATATTTTTGAATTATTGTTTTTGCAGATGATTGCAATAATAATAATGACTATTATTGCAGTCGCTACATTATTGGCAATTGTTAATTATTAATTTCAATAAATATAATCCGACTATTTTTGTTTTTATTTTTCCGACGGTTACGATAATAGTCACATTGACTAACAATTAATAGAGTTGTGACTTAATATTTAACAGGCCTACCACGTTTCCGTGGGTATTTATATATGTATATATATATATACAATGCATAATCCACTCGTCTATTGCCATGCACCTTGCGTTTCGAGAAGCGGTAGGCCTCTTTCGTTCCAGTGTGACTAGTGCGTTTCCGGCTGAGGAACGAGCGAGCGGGGGTTGTAGACGCGAGAACGCTTCCGGTGCGCCAACGAGAAGAAAACTCCACCGAGCGTGAAAACTTCCGTGCGCCAGACCGAGATCGCGCACCGAGCACGCCGTCTTCCATCCACAACGTCGAACCATTAATACTCAAATAATAACAATAATAATAATAATAACAATAATAATAATAGAGTAACGTGTCGGGCTCAATATTCTCGTACGACAATTGAACAATCCCAACGAGACATTAATAATCGTTATTCGCCCTGTCCACGTCCCTTGTCATTCACTACCCTCACTCATGTATTGCTCATAATACTCGAACGAGCCTCTGTCGCTCGCTCAGCGCTCACGTCTGCCCCAATTAGATTAGATACGACGATCGATACACCCAGCCAACTAAACACTACTGCTGTGGACCATGAGCGACAACGGGGGTTCGTTATATACACATTACATCATCGTATTTTGATAAGTTATCGCGGCTTTTCGACATTAATTTCTCTGTCATCAGAATTTTGAGAATGCAGAGAGAAAAGTCATTTATTTGAAATTAAATTCAAAATTCAAGCGATAATAATTACTGCAAAAGAGGTGTGTTTGAAAAAATAAGCCATTTCCAAAACGAGTGGATTAAAAAATCTGAAAACATTCACAGAGAGTACATTTAAATAATACTACTTTCGAAAGGGTCAAAAAAATGTGGCGAAGTTGGTGGGGAACGCCTCTTTTCCAGTAATAATTTTCGTTTGAATTTTAATTTTTATAATAATCTTTTCTTTTTTTTTAACGCAGACTTAGATTACGTAATTTCATAGACTGTTATCAATTACAGATGAGTATTTACATAATTTTATTTCGATAAGTGAAAAGAAATTTATTTGACATTGCATTTTCTACATAAGATAAATAAATAGCATTTTGGAGTAATAATTTTTATTCTTATCTTAATCTTTCTTTCTTTTTCTTTAAATTGAGATTATAAGACTGTTATCGATTACAGATTAGTCTTCACAACATTTTTCTCGACAAGTTAATACACCTCTGCATATTCTATATTTACTCTTCTGTTATCAGAAATCGGATATAATGCGCTGAGAAAATAAATGTATTTGAAAGAAATACCCATTTTATACCAAATAAACAAACGAAACTTCGAAGTAATATAATTAAATTCTTCTTCATTCATTTAAAATTTAACATTATCATTACTTAGTTCGATGGATTTGTTATCTGTTACATAATTTTGTCAATCTGTTTCCATCGGAATTCAGAGAATGTATTAAGAATTCAAATTAATAATAAATATATCTTGTACTTGAAATAAAAAGCTGAGTTTTCTTTCTAGAGGCTTTTTCTTTTTAACATTTTCTGTACTTCGTTTCACAGATTATAATCGGTTACATCATTTTTATTTCGATACGTTATCACACTCCTGAAAGATTCTAAATAAATTCCCCTGACATCGAAATTCGGATAATGCACTGTGAAAAAAAAATCATTGAAAATAAATAGTAATAATTTTCAAATAAAAAATTATCAATACTTCGTTATCGTTTTTATTATTGGCATATACTATAATGAGTATTCATATTCTTCTATTGATTTTGCAAGAAAATGTATTTATCGGAGTTTCGTGTGCTTTACATTAAAAGCACACCGCATCATTGAAATAAATATATACCGTTTAGCTAATAATTTACTTGCGGGATAGTTGTTTAGTGGCCTTCACAGTGTGCCTTTAGATATTATATCGCGTGGACTATCGACTAAAGTTTAGAGGAGTTTATCAGTGTATCGAGGTGGAAGTATTTCAACGCAGCGTTACGACGACACGACGTTATGTGCCCACATTCGGTTTGCCATAAGCTTGAAAAGACTTGAGGGGAAGAGAATAATACAAGAAGAAGGAGGGAAAAGAAGAAGTAGCTTCGTGACCCGTGGTCTATATAACACGGTTGTTATTGACAGCGCACGATCGAATATTTTCTTTGAGAATTCTCTTGCTTGCGCAGGTGGTAATGACTCAAGTGTCGATATCGTGGCACGCCACTCTTACTCGGTATTTGTAACGCAACCATATAATTAGGAACATTATACAGAACACTGTAATTGAGCCGATATAACATAAATTTATCGTGCTTTTTCTCCGTTTTTAAATAATATTGGGTTATTTGTGAGTTGGACAAAGTTTAATAGAACATGCAAGGGAACGCGTGCTTCAAAAGGGTAAAATGTTAATAAATGACGTAGAAGAAAAAAATGCGTCGTGTCTTATTTTCTTTGGATGGGACATAAATCATTTTGTTGCATAAGTGACAATTGTGTTTGTTATTTATTTAACAAAATTATTTATGTACTATTCAAAGGTAAAGTCGTTTATCATTTATAATTTATTGCTAAAGTAGTAAAATGACAAGAAAATTGCAAAATCATTGATAATCTAAGTTTTATTGAAATTACATATATATGTATATGTGAGGCTTGTCTTTACAGAAGCCATTCATGGCATTCCAAACGCTGAGTTGAATATTAAATAAATGGAATATTAAAAGTGAAGTCATCATAACAGTAATATTACTGTTAGAAATTATCGATCATGCACAGATGATGTACCTTTCCGTCTTAATATTTATCATTAAGTATCATTACATTAGATGTTGGGAAAAATTCCTCGACCACCGACTAATTATAAATGCCGAATAAGCTAGAAAGATTAATAGAAAATGACAAATTTTGCAACAATGTATATCAATTCTGATTTACATAATCTAATTTGTAAATATAATATGCACAAATATAGTAAAATTAATTAATTTTTTAGGAGTTCAGTGCTAAGTTTGGTAAAAAGTAACAAATCGGTTTTTTTTTGCTTTAACATAAAGACATTTTGTCATTTACGGATTTTATGGGTAAATTAATAAAACTACAGACAAAAAATTAAATCCGTATAAGTTACGAATGTTTTTTTCAGTTTACACAAAATATATAAATTTTTATGCCACGTGGCGAGAAATGCCGCTTCTCGCACTCGTCAAATAAAGTTGTATATGAAACTCGTGCGAAAAACTTTTTCTGTAACTCGCGCATGAAAAGCGGTGCTTTTCATGGCAGTTTTGCGGGCCGAAAGTGGCTCATTTCAAGTCAGCATAGAAAAGATTCGTCGCGCATGCGCAGTTCGCAATTTCTTCACTTTCGACCCTTGGGAGGAAAAGTTGTAACATCACTTTTCACTGTTCGTCCCGCAAAACTATCATTCAAAGCACCACTATTCATGCGCTCGTTACAGAAAATATGATGTGCAACGAGGATCGAGTTGGCAATTGAGACTCGTGTGATTTGCGAAGCAAACATCGCACTCGTATCGTAATATTCTATTACTTCACTCCGTGCGAAAATGGACGTTTTCGACACGCGAAGCGTTTTCACACCTAGTGAAGTAAAAATCTGTGCAATACTCGTTGGGCAAACTTTTTCTTAACTCGTGTAATTGCCACACTCGACATCAGACAAAGTTTAATCTCACTCGTATCGTAATGTACTATAACATGATTGCGAAAAGAGATCATTAAATGATCCATAAAAATAGCATTTATTTATTTATTTAAAACAAGGATGCAAACTAGAGCTTTCCACATAGCATCCTCATTATTTTTTAATATCTACAAAATTTCTTCTATGAGTAAACCAAAATTGATAAGCATATTTACTCATAAAGGCACATTTGTAAGCATCCATAAATAAAGAGGAAGCAATGTACAAAGCTGTAACTTGCGGACTTGTTTCAGTACCTAATCGTCCAGCTTGAATCTCCTTTGAGTTTTAGAACAGTCATCTCTCGAAATGGCCCTCACATATGGCACTTGATTCTAGATGGAGATCAAGTAAAGACAATCTTTCTCATGTTTCGTAATAAGGATCAAAGCCCAATTAGGGCCACTTCGTGTGTGCTATCTGTAGCAGTTGCTTCCCGGAAGCGGATGAGTCGGAGGCACCGCAAGAGGAGCGTTATACGCGGAGAGAATTTACTGCATGAATTTTATACTTCTCTCCATATATCCTATCTCATGACTGGGAGCCACTTCCGAGTTTGTCGTGATCATAACAGTGTAAGAACCCGCTTGGTAACGCCTACGTAAATTTTTGTATTTCATCATTTAAATCGAGGGTTTCACGTAGTTTTCTTTCTTTTTTTATTTTCAGAGTTAAATAGAATGGGGAAGAGGTTGGTATGCGGAGGCGAGAAATCAGAAACAGACGGAGCTTGAATAATATACGAAGTGCTTGAACAAGTGGTCGAACATACGCGAATGCTTTCAGTGCTTGGAGATTGCGTCAACGTGCCGAGAGAAATAACGCTGATGGTATATATATATATATATATATATATATATATACATACGGCGTCCCGGCGCCGGACCGACACGACGATTACTCTACTGGTGTCTATATGATATAACTACATATATGTGCGCTGTACGATGAAACCCCATGAAGCGGACCGCGTGCACGAGAAAACACACGCCGTTGAGTTGCGCGCTTTTTTACAACGAGTGCATCAATGTTCTATTGTGTAGAAGCTTTTATATCGGACATTTCATAACAGTTCAATAAACGGTCCCTAATGATATTTTATTCAAATTTAAACTAAAAGAGAATTAAAATCCAATGTTGCGACAACAAATAATATGTAAGGATCACTTTTTTTTTTAATAAAAAATTAATGCTTAAAAGGAACAAATAATATGTAAGGATTACTTTTTTTTTTCAAATAAAAATAAATTAATGCTTTTACAACGAGCACATCAATATCCTGTGGCCTAGATATTTTTATATTTTTGAGTAAATAGTTGTTAATGATATTTTAATAATAAAGTTGTCAGGTTTTCTGTAGTTGAAAAAAAAAACTTGAAATAATGTACTGCAGGCACTTGTACACTTATTGTCAGAGAAGTCTGTAATTCTGGCAAATTTAAGTTTTGATTATTCATTTTTTTTTCTAAATAAATATCTCCCGTTGCAAAAAAAAACACGAAACAAGTGTTTTATGTTTAATTGAAATTTTTTTTAGTCCTCTAAAATTGTAACATTAACTTACAGCAAAATATTGCAGAGAAGTTTTTTATGTGGTTGGACAGCAAAAAGGTGCGTGTGAAAAATGTTTGAATAAACATTGGGTCAATGTTTACACGAACAGTATGTGTACTATTTTTTAAAAAGATTATTGCCATCTCTACCGATTTACTCTTGTAATATATAGCCAAGTCGACGATACATCGCATAGTTTTCTTCCGCTGATAAAGAAATTGCTGCTCGCAATTTTGTCACGACACGAGTGGCCTCGTCGTGAAATCAACAATCGTATATTTGCAAAATGATTCCCACAACAAGGAAACTTATTAGAGCTTTCGTATATTGCTGTGAATCTACATAACGAGTTATTTGAGGATTAATAGCCACGATCTCGCTCCTGTATAACTCGAGTTAAGTTGAATATTTAAGTGTATCCTTTTTAAGAACTTTTTTTCTTTCGAGATGGTAATGATATGAAAAAATTTGACTGATAATGGCTCGACTTGAATACATAGATAAAGCTTTTCTCCTCAATCTTTTTAGTGTTTCTTTTTTCTATCTTTTTTTTTTTTTTTTTTTCATAGAACACATGCGAAGGAAGTTCCATTGTAGATACTGTACAGATAACGATCGAGTTAACCGAATCGCATCGCCGCCCCTCGTCGACGTCTGTGTTTTCTATACGATGTGCTGGTTTTAAAACGAAAAAGCCAGAGCCAGCGTTGTACTCACCGGCTCGACGAGATAGGATTCCCATAGCTCCCTTAAGTCACTGCTTCCCACGTCATAGAACTCCATCTTTCACTGAAACCTTCTCCCTCTCTCTCTCGCCGGTTATATTCACTGACGTGATTTCTTTGTCGGCACAGGTTGATCGAAGGTCTCGGTCTTAGGGGGATGCAGCCAGTTATTCTACAAGAATTTTGGGTGCATCGTCATCGTCGATCCGTTAAAGATCTCTTCGATATATCGTTCCTCCTCAACGACCTGCGAACAAAATTTCAGAAATTATAAATGACAGCTTTAAAACATTTTCTTTTTTTTTTTCGTTAATTGGATACTGAAGAATTTATTTCGAAGTTTGTATAGAGAAATAATTTTTGTGGCATATTTAAGGGAAATACATTTTTGTAAAATAATTATTACAGACTGGAAGACATTTATTATTACCGTCTCACAATTAAATTAATAATTTTATGGTGTAGTACATTTAAAAAATTTAGGTGGAAATTAAGTTTTTTTTTTAACTATTTAGTTCTTGGAAGTGAAAAATACAACGTGAAAATGTATGTGTTTTATCAAGGTTTGAATGCAATAGTAGTTACACTTTTTGTTTCAATTTTAAAATAAAGCAAAATTGATTTTTTGAGCAAATGCATTTCTTTTTGTTTGGAGAATTCACAGAAAAATCGATTGTGTGGCTATCAAATATTTAAATCTGTTAAAGTAATTCGAAATACACCTGTTTTTATTCGAAATTGCGTGATCTTTCTGTGAATTATATTTCCTTACATTTTTTAGTGTATTTAGTTTGCTGAATTTAAGGATAATGCATATGCTTCATAATTATTACAGACATCACTGAAAAATACAGTCGAATCTTGAAACATTCAGTTATGTTTACAACTCTTTTAGAATTCTATGTAAACATTACCAATTTGATGAATTAGTAAATTAAAAAAAATAGGATGGAAATGCTATCAAAATATGTGATTTGAGCTTTGACTTTTTTTTTTACTATTATAGAAAAGGGAAAGAGCGTCGAAACGAATGAAAAAACGTTCAATAGCCGTAGCTCGTTCCATACATTGAATCTTCCCAAGTTCCCAGTGAAACCGACCACCTGTGGTGCAGTGGAATTCCGAAGGCGGGAAATGTGCGTCAATTTATCATTCTAGTTCAAATTATATGGCGATACTTCTATTTTTATGGACAGCGATTTATAGTTAGTTTATAAAAAGAAATACATTCTACGTATATCTTTTAATTTACTGTTATATATATTTTTTAAAATGTAAATAAATCAATAAATTCTCAATTCATTTTACAGAATTAAAATAAATAAGCGAATTATTTAAAGTAACATTTTCAATTTTTCTAAGGAAAGAATAGAAATTTAAAAAATAAATCTTAAAAACACAGAACGATATGCACTTAATTTTCAGCCGATGCACTAAACCACATTGAGATACAACAATGAATGACCGAAGGAATGAATGAAACGCAGCATGAATAAGATGAGCATCTTAACAGCAAGCATTACAACGCATCTGTATATAACGAATTTACTCCATATTCATCAGACTTATAAATAAGAAATTTGCCGCTATGAAATCTTTAAAAAAAGATTCTATTCATTCCTCGTTATACACACGTTTTTACCAGTCCCCTTTAATACCATACAGCCGAGCAAAACTCAACCTTCGTGGAAAGTAATCAGTGCATTACGTCGACTCAGAAGCGCACGTGTAGAATGCTTTGCCATCCACTGTGTGTGTGTATATAGCGAATCGCCGCGTGTCGCGTATTTCATACGTGCACGGGGTTATACTATATGTGAGAAGTGACGAGACGTGAGTATATATAATACATAACTGCACACGAGTCATCCGCAACAGCGTATATACAGCTATAAGAGTGTCGCGGTGGGATCAATAGACCCTTCTTCATGGGTTAAATGCACTATTCACGATTATTATACTATGTACAAGCGATACACAAACCACCGGTAGTCTCTCTGTCATATACTTTCGTACAATGATATTTATCCTTTCTGCTCTTACAGGAAAAAAAACCATTGTGACCTCAATTTCAGCAAACCCGCATTTGTTTCCAATTAATTTTCATAAGAAATCAACAAAAAAAAGGATGCAAGATAAAATTTTGCATTTTTTCGAAAGTGAGTGATTGTTGGAATAATAGTTTTTTTCATACCCGCTCAGAATGAGTTATATGTACAAGTATGACGAAAATGGTTTTAAAAAGAACATGATTCTAAGACATTGACAAAATCTAATATACATATGTAAAAAAAGTTTAATTAATGTGAATGAATTTGAAAAAAAATTTAGAAGTAATGTTCGGAAAGCCAAAAAAAAAAAAGATAAGTAAATTAAATAAATGTAATGAGGTTTTAGAAAAACATAAGAAAGGCTTTTTAGATAAGTTCCCACAGTCGTAAACACGCGGAACCCAGACAGCTATTTTTATATTCATTATTATTAGATTCATTTCAATTTATCTGGCTTCAATTTATCTTAGTTTATCTTAGTGATTAAGGCAGTCATCTCGGCACGATCCGGCTAAACGTGGGATTCTGAAGAGAATTTCGAACACTTCTAAATGACATAAAAATCTGAACAAAAATTAGACATATGGAAGGTGCTGCAAAGATTGATTTTGCATAATAATAATAATAATATCAAAATGTTATTATCAAATTTTTCAAAAAAAATTAATTGTGCGACAAATTAGTCGGCAACCTAACTTTTTTTTTTATATGAAAATGATACATTAAATTTTCTGAACACGTACGATTTTTTTCAGAATTTTGTCAAATTTTTTTAAATTGCGGATTTCACGGTTTATTTTTTCTATAAAACGCAATTTTAAAAAATTAGACAAAATTCTGAAAAAATTCACACGTATTCAGAAAAAGTTAATGAATCATTTTCATTTAAAAAAAAAGTTTGTTTGTCGGCTAATTTCTTGAACAATCCATTTTTTCATTAATTTGTTAATAATATTTTGATATTATTATTATTTTGCAAAATCAATCTTTGCACGACCTTCAATATGCCTAATTTTTCAGATTTTTAAGTCATTGAGAAATGTTTGAAATTCTCTTAGTCACCGTAACGACTAAAACTGTCGAAGATGTGACTTTGACATCATGCAATTTATTTTTGTCATTTGTACACATATTAATAAAAAGGTAGCCAAATTGGAAGCAAAATCAAGATCGGTCCCGTTGAAAAAAAGAAAAATTTTCAGTGAAAACTACGTTCAAAGATCTCCATTTTATGTTTCAAGATTTTATTTCTGCAATTAATCGTTTTTTGTATATAGCGAATGAAAAAAAACACAGAAATACGAAATCGGTATTTGATTCTCCTGTAATAATTATTTGTTGAACAATCATTCGCATAAATTGACCGTAATACGTTTACAATCAATATCTTGTTGTTGTACTAAATACAAATTATGTTGGCTGTTAGCAAACACTAAAATTAATCCATTCAATTACTTTTCTTTAACTGTATATCGCTCTGAATGCTTCTTTAAACTATAAACAAATGATAACCCAAATCTTCTTCACTGTCGTCAATTAATACGTAAAATGTTGTAAAAAAGATTAAAAAGAAAAAAAAATTACTCAGAACAGATTCGACTACTTAGTGTGAAGCGATTCTGTGTTGCGTAAAAAATGTTTGGAAAGTCCCGGAATAGCCATATGGAATTCCCCTCGATCGAAGGTAGCGAAAAATTGGATAATCCATGATAAACAAACGCGTTCGTCCCGCAGAGGAGAAACGCGCGTTTCTACTTGGAAACTAAATGGCGTATGAGCGCGAAAAGCATCGCGGAGGAAAATCCCACGAATTTTTTCGCACAATTCAGAGTTGTATATGGGCCATTCCACACCAAATCAACTTGAGACTAAACCTTCGACATCTCAGATTCAGTATGTTTTTTAAATGTTCTAACACCCACTCTAAAAGTCATGTTTTTTTATATAAAAAAAAAACATTGATCTTATCATTTTTGTAAACATTGTTACACATAAGAAAAAAATTTCAATAAAATCCGGTATCAGATATCATTCAGATTTTATATAATTATATTTTCATATAAAATCAGATTTTAAGCTATTCAGACTTTTTGTTTAATTTTTTTTGTTGAAAAAAATATTTCTCACTTATCATTTAAAACAAACATTCAAAATTTCAACAAAAAATCTCAAGAATCCTGGATATCGCTTATCATAATTCAAAACCGAAATGAAATTTCAGATTTTTCATGTTTTTCTTCAAAAACCCACTCACACGTTTTTATTACATTTTGTCTGAAAAAAAGACGTGATTTTATAATTTGTTAAAACAAACATATCAGAATTTAAAGAAAAAATGTAAAGTCCTGCTTGAGTATTTGGCATGAAACGCCTTATATAATACGCGACATAGATATAACAGCGGAAGAAGGAAGCATAAAGGCGCGCAACTTTCAAACCATATGCACAAGGAAACTCGAGCAATTTCGAGCTCAACGCCAAAGGGTTGAAAATTTTATCTGTAGTGTCACTCAAGCATTCCGACAGTTAGCAAGATTTTCTGCTTCCTCGATATCTCACTCACTCCCTAATCACGATACGATTAATTACAGAATTATACAAGCGTGGATTAAAGAAGCAAAATAAACGACCCGAATTTATAAAGCTCGTATTGTGTCAATCGTTGCAAAAATCGTCTCACATAAAAACAACAAATCCAATACTTCAGCAGTTTCAATACAATTGACTCTCATGAAAATATGTTTCGCGCTGTGTTTTACTCTTATGTCATCCGAAAACTTATCAGCATTCAAGGACACACGTCCCGGGTGCAATGTTTTTACAAATAAAATAAATCAAATAAGTGTATAACGATATACCATATATTTTCACTTGAATAAAAACGCTGCTAACCCACTGGCTGCTGTTATACAGTGTGAAAACACACTGCGAAACACCGCACTATTCACACTTCGTAGATACAATATGTTATGTGTATCGGTTGGTTGAATCACTAAACCGGGACAAGCGATCGATAGCCAACCCGCACGTTTCGCTTACACGCGGATGCCGGTATCTGCTTTACGATTCTGTGTATGTATATATTATTATTATTAATAGATAAGCACTGCCAGAAGCGTCCACCCTTCCGGTATAAATATTGTAATAAAAACGCGCACGCGCGCACCAAACTCTCTTTTTTTTTTTTCTTTCTTTTTGGTTTAATATACCTTGTTTATATGCCGAAAAATAAGTTTTTTCTTATTGTTTCTTTTTTAAGGAACGGATATTTCGTATTTTTCTTAAGCTCTCTCCAAGTGCTTTTATTACGATAAATGTAGGTTTTGTCGGTACGAGCTGTTCTGTCGATTTCCTTACGCGGGCACCTCTACCGCGTGAATGCGCTATGATACAGCTGTATGCACGTGGTCCTCCGCCAGCACTGGAGCGCCAGGATTTCAACCAACCACCGTGAACCACCTGTTACCATCGGACTTATCGGCAACGCCGGCAAACTAGCGGCGATGCGCGCGCAGCAATCGACGGACTTGTAATTATTATATTATATATACATGTTGCTGCTGGTGCGCGGCGCGTCGCCGGCACTCTCGAAATACATATGAGGCGTTCGCGCTGAAATTTTTGTCGTCTAAAAGCACTGTAATTATTTAGACAATTTTTTTTGTTATATGAATAAAATAAGAAAAAAGAGGTTTTATTATTTCTTCCCTAGAACAATATGGCGAACGATTTTTTTTTTAAATACGAATATTTTGTGTGTATCTTTTTAAAGAGTTAAATATATTTTCGAAATTAATAATTCTATGGAAAAATGTTTAGGATGGAGAATTCGTTTCATTTGAAATAAATTACATGATGTATAAAAAGAATTTTTTTTTATATAAAAAAAATGATTTAATAACAATTTTTTATTTTTGTCATTTTTCGATTCGCTGCTGTATAAAAAAAAACAATACATTGTACAAAAAAAATGTTTCGACATAAAAGTTTGTGAATGTAGTTTTCACTGAAAAGTTTTCATAGTTACGCTGAATAAATGCCATAAATCAACATTGTTTTCTTGTTACGAGACACGGTCTTGATTTTACTCCAAATTTGAAAAAGTCTTATCATGTATAGGAAGTACAACAAAAAAGTTATAATCCAATAATAATGATTATAAATAAAACTCTTTGGATTTTACGTGTTAAAGATTGTCGGAGACATGTAATCTAAAGCCTTTCATCCTTTTATTAAAGCTCCATTAACTTTATTTTATTTATTTATCGTTTATTTTTGCACTCTGTTTTTTTGGATTTTTTTTCATCTTCATTGAGATTGATTAAAATTTTTTGAAAATGTATACTAAATTTCGTTAAGATGTTGGACTTATCTTATACATTTTAGTAAAAAAAAATTCATACCGTACATGAAACTGATTCTGAGCGCATAAAAAAAAATCCCATTCAGAATTAAATTCTAATATACACAATTAAAAAAATATAATTAATTAAAAAGAAAAAATGAATAATGCAAAAGTAAAACATAAAATAAATTAAATATGGACTATGGGAGTTTAGGAAACAAGGAACGGCTTTAGTTCGATATCCTGGCAGTCTCAACTATACGAAATACAGAGAGATATTTTTAGAACCATTTTTACTAACCCGATTTAATTTTTTTTAGCGATTAACCGAACTAAACCTGTCGAAGATATGAATTTGCGATCGTTCCAATATTTTAGTACTTTTCATACATTATAATAAAAGGTCGATCAAATTTTTATAAAAATCAACACAGTCCTTCTCAACAACATTTTTAAAAAAACTTTATTCTTCTCAAAAATGCATGAAATTTATTCTGAAATTTTTTGTAGTAAAACATTTCAATGTTATGTTTAAACATTTTCTTTGTACAATGAGTCGTTTTTTATATACAGCGAATTGAAAAAAATCCTAAAATAAAAAAAAAACGGTATTTAATTTTCTCTGAAATATAAGAATAAAAAATCTAAAAATAATTTGTAAATATTTCTGATATTCTACACGGCTCTGAAACAAATTATACATTTTTTTTTTTAGTGACATCTCGAGACAGGGTCAGATCACTTCGTCCGGAATGCCTCATATACATCGTATACGATATGTGTACGTCGAGTATAGAAGGCGAGGAAACTCTCGACCACTCTCGACTTAGGTCTCGACTGGTCTCGACGCCACTCGTTGCGCGCACATGCGGCGGAGGAGAAGCAGCGGCACGTCGTGTCGTCGACGTCGTTGTTACGCCGGGTGGGGCCGCGACGCGCAACAGTCGAGGCGGCAGCGGCATTACATGCGGGCGTTGAAAAATAAATTATTTATTAATGCGGGCAATCGATGCACGTGGAGAGCCTGCCACGCCTCTTTTAGCTCAAACACGTGAATATCCGCGGCGAATTCATTCCGTATGTTAAGCGAAATTTTGTAAATTCATTAATAAAATGATGCTTTGTTTTCGGGTTACCAAATTTTAATTGGCGATAGAACATTTAAATAGTAGTAATTAAAGAAACGATGATTCACGGTCGCTAAATTTAGATTAAGAAGCGGAACGAATCATAATATGGAATAGTTATCAACATTTCGCTATATTTAGATAGAGAAGGGGGAAAAAAAAAAGCATACGAAGGAGCTACAAACATATTGCTGTATGGGGCATTCCATATGAATTTCGCCACTAAAAAAAAAAGAAAATTATCAAAAAATTTCTTAAAATTCAGGTTCAGTGGTAATTAAAAGTTAAAAATTTTTTAAAATGCCGGAAGATGCCAATTTTTTCATTTTTCATTTAATCTTTAATATCTCGAAAACTATTAATTGTGTCGAAATCACTAAAAAAACGAAAATGTGCGTTGTTCCATGGCCAAGAAGAAAAAAATTCATTCAGAATTAATTTTCTAATTTCAGGACACATTTTATGGCAAAAACAAGAAAAATATTTTTTTTTAAATAGGATTAAATAGAATTTTAAATAGTCTTCGAGGCAATTTTCCCAATGACAAAACCGGAAGTCCTCTTATTTGAAAAAAAAAAATGGTTTTGTTGTTTTTGTCATCTAATGTGGCCTGAAATTACACAATTAATTCTCAATAGACTTTTTTCTTGTTAGCCATGAAAAAACACACATTTTCGTTTTTTAGTGATTTCGATACGATTAATCGTTTCCGAGATATTACAGATTAAATAAAAAAATGAAAAAATTAGCATATACCGGAAAATTTATTATTTTACTTTTTAAATTTGGTGCATCTATTGATACTACTAAACCTGATTTTTGTAAAAATTTTTAGAATTTTTTTTTTTTTCGGTGGCGAAATTCATATGTAATGACGAACAAAAAAAGATATAAGAATAGAAAATCTAGAAAAAAATGTTATTAAATCGAAAAAAGGAGCAGGAATGTAAAAAATATTTTTCGCTTTTCCATTTTTTATTTTAATTGTACCTTTGAACAGTTTTAATCCTGCGAAATAAAGAAAGTAATGTTTTTTTTTCCTTTATGTATAGATTAATAAGGTTTTTTTTTAATAACTCGATCAAACCTTATGGATTGGCTGTCTCGTAAATTTCAATGGATTTTATTAACATAATAACGTAACTTTTAAAGCAAATTAAAATGGTTCCCACGATTAAAAAAAATATATTATTACGTAATTTCTCTCAAAGATCCATGAAATTGACTCGGGGTGACTATGGAATTTTAAGAAATTAAAAAATGCATTCCAACACCCATATTTTTTGTTGGTACATTTTTCTTGTACAATGGAACGCTTACAATATACAAATTATTCTTGTTTCTAAATCTCATATTTCACCCGATATTGAATAATACTGTATGTGTATATTAAAAGCATTCGATTGTACAAAAAAAAAGATAAGTTTTTGAATGTACTTTTTAATTTTTTTCATCACTGAAAATCAATTTCATAATTTTTTTTTTATACATATAACGTGATAATATATTTTTAAAACCATGAAAACCATTTTAATTTTGCTCTAAATTAGACAAAATTTTCGTAACCATGTTTACAAATTCAAATAAAATTGACACGGCAGCCAAATCATATCTCGAAAAGATTCGATTCCGTTATTCAATACAAAAAATCTTATCATCTACTCATTTTATGAAAAAAGTTCGTCCCTTTATTTCACGGGCTTAAAACTGTTGAAAAAAATGTAACTTGAAACTTTATAAAAAAATATTAATCAAAATATATTTTCAATACTTATGAAAAAATAAAAACAAAAAAAAATGAAAAATCGTTTAAGCAAAGTCATCAAAAGGCCAAGTATTTTTGGCCGATATAATATTCTGATTATACTAGATGACGTCGAGGGGCGTAGAAGTCAAGGAAACGATGTTTTATCTGAGCGGGCGGTATCGCTGGCGTCGGTTTTCGTGTCTATATACTAAAGCGCGTCGCCCCTACTTGCTGTACTATACTCCACAATCCAATGCAAAGCCTCTTCAGTGAGCGGCTAGTATGAACGCCGGAAATTCAATTAGCAAAAGGAGAGAATTAACCTCCTTTCCAGACGTGGCTTATCCACTCTCCTTCGACACGGCAGGGAAAAGGGGAAAACACTGCTTTAATGACTTTTACGGATGCAACGACGCAAAATGCGGCATCGTACTTTTCTCCGAGTTTAGCCGCCGTCTGAAAGACGAGAACGATAGCGTCGAGCCGATCTTGTCTCTCGTACAAATCACGCTATGATTATTGTAATAAAGGCGGGATGATTGGACTCTATGTGTGTGTTTGCTTTTATGTACTCACGATGAGTTGAATTACGGGGGTTGAAAAGCAAAATTTCGAAGTTTCTAACGACCTCCTCGTTATGACTCAGAAAAATCATTGTAATGTCATTTGCTGCTAATAACCCACCCTAACGAGGGTTTTTGCCGATGCAATATCCGCAATTGTTGTGCGTCCCTCTATGTTTGAGTTTCGTCGAGTAAATTCTGAAAGTATAGGAAAGCTGTCGCTCTCTTGAAGATTCATCGTTTGACCCGTATAACCGGGAGTTTTGTCAAAATAAATTCTCCTATATTCACGCTTTATACGGGCATCTTTCCGTTACATATACAATCGAATATTTGTTTGTCAATTCTGACAACGCTATTGTCGAAATTTTCAACAATGAGAAATATTAGTTCTCACGTCCGGGTTTAAGGAACGATTGTCAGACAAGTCGAAATAATATTTTCTTACTGTTTTATCAGTGTTATAAAATTTATAAAGAAATAAGAGTATTTTTTTGTTGATATTTTTGTTATTAAGCTTGTATATTAAATATAATATACACGTATGATGTAAAATTACAGCTTTGTTTAAATAAAATTATATTAAATTAAATATACCAGTTTTGTTTTAAAAATTTACTTTCATAAACGCGTATATTTTATTTAATATATAAGTACGATGTAAAATTACACGTTGCAGTAGAGAAACAAATTTTTGTGTGGAAATTTAATTTAAACTGCTATAATTTCATATCATACGTTTTATTTTATAGAATTACAAAGAAATCTGTTTGTCCCGATAAATGAGAGTAGCAACTATTTATTATTGGTCCGAATGATTGTTTATATTGTTCCAGTAACTTTTTCCTTGGTCAAAATATATTTCAGACTGAAAATTTGCGATTTTCTCTACTCACTTCACTTTATATCTTAAAGCGTTTTTCTAAAGAATTGAATTTCATTCAGGCTTCCTCAAATAGGTTTTTTCATAGTTTCCGGGAAAATTTGATTTTTCTTTTAAATTCTTCGCATTACTTCGTCGACATGAATTCATGGAATTGCGCTGATAATATTCTATTCTTCCCAGAGAACGATTAGATATTTGCAAAGAACTATCTTTTTCCTTGAAATACTTCAGATTTGCAGTATAAAAGAAATTTAGCATTTCACAGAAGAAAAAAGAAGTACTTTCTTTAATAAATATTACTATTGGTACGAATAAGAGAATGAGTAGATATTTCCGAGAAGCTCCTGTTTTCTCTATAAACATACAACGTACGCGAAAGCGACTGCTATACAAAAAATTTAGAAAAAGGTTTTTTTGTTCATAAACTTGTATATTAAATATAATACACACGTTTACAATATACAAACTTTGAGATCAGGCGGTGAGTCGTTCATTGTGACGAAATGTAGAATTTTTTACATACATCACACATTTGCTTTGACTGTCTGTTATAACTGCGTTCGAAAGCGACCAAACATGGTATTTACGCGAGTCTGATCGAATTCTAATTTTTCCACACCTATAATGAGTAACATAAAATATCATGACAAAAGTTAGTCTCGAAAAAGTACTTTAGAAAGATTAGTCTGCGGCACTGTCCTCAGAACGAATGGTAAAAAATTCGATATCTCAATTTTTTCGAAAAAAGTGGTCGTTTCCGAAACTTTTTCACGAAGTTTTAGTTTCGACAATCGGTCAAAAAATGTTGGTCACGAAAAATTACGTTAAAAAGATATGTCGGGGGTAGCGTCAGTGCGGAAATATATACCATTGCAATAATATCGTGCTTGCTTCAATTGAATCATCAAATTTAAATAAAATAAATTGACCTAGCGTTCGGGCACGAAGCCCGTATTAAATATATTATTAATCCAATTATATTTTCTTTATCGTTCTATTAACTTGTTTTCCCAATATTATAAATAGCTACTGACTATAACGGCAACTGTAGTAACTTGTAAAATATAGTTGCGCTTGTAA
Organism: Perithous albicinctus; assembly: GCA_964016905.1. Taxonomy (NCBI): domain Eukaryota; kingdom Metazoa; phylum Arthropoda; class Insecta; order Hymenoptera; family Ichneumonidae; genus Perithous; species Perithous albicinctus. The sequence goes on along the minus strand of OZ024690.1, from coordinate 16,369,660 downwards.
TCGAATATTATTATCAATTATAGTAGCGCAATATTATCGGGAAACGATCAATAATAAACGGCAATAAAAAACGGTATTCTCAGACGATTTTACCGAACGATTAAAACGAAAAATCCGACAAAGTAGTTCCATAAGCGAGCACTGTTGTCGACTTTAAAGCCCCTCTCCTCGTGACAACCTGTTGAGGAATGTATGCGTCAGATGCTAATGGCGAACGGCCATTGTAGTATCGTTTTTGTATAGTATATTACACGAACCGCGTGTAATTTCTAATAATAATTCAAATTCTCTGCATGTGTCGAAATAAAATCTCTTTTATAAACTATTAACGAGAGTTTTGTCTGCAGTGAATTTAAAAATTAAAAGAAAAACCATCCATAAGTGAATCAAAGTGTGCACGCGTGTTTGTCATCAAGCCCTGCGTCAAAATCGACGCTGCGTTTGTTTGTTTATTCACGTCAAACGCTCTCAACGATCGTACAAAAATGTTGACCAAAGTTATATGCACTCTCGTCCTAGTTGGACTGTTGAATCGTGAAGGTAAGTTGATTTTTTATCATAATTTTGGTGTTCGTAACCCATCAATGGGACGATGAGTTTTGTCGAGGGCGTGGCTTAATTTTCATTTGTTTGTTTTTTGTGAAAAAATAATAAAGTTTATCGTTATTCGATTAACGTATCGTTAATTAGATATGAATTAATGAATCTGACGTTATTTTGAGATTTATTTTCTGAAAATCTGTGTTTATTCTAGCATCTGGCGAACGGATGTTGTGCTACAGGTGCAACAGCAATCAACCAGGTTGCGGAACACCCTTCAATTGGCTCTGGTACTGGGGAGAATGGTGTCCGGAATATACTGACCCCTGTGTCAAAGTTGTTGAACGCAAAGGATGTAAGTATAATCTTTACTAGCTAAAAAATGTAGAACTTTACATATTGCTTCCTTATTATTTTTCACAATTTTATAAAATAGCACTTGTGAGAAAGTATCTTCATCAATTTTGGCTCTTTTTTTGCAGGAAGCTTTTTAAAAAAGAGAAGAATAATAACGAAGCATCATTGTTTTCCACTATTTTACAAAATTGCCCTTGTGAGGAAGTATCTTCAACAATTTTGACTTCCTTATACAGGAAGCTTTGGAAAATAGTGAAAAGTAATAAAGGTGCAATGTGCAAGGTCTACATTACTTGTTTGTTTTAAAAAATTTAGAAACTGTTATTCAAGGCAATCTTATTTGTCAAATAATAATATAATTTAATGTAATTTAATATCTAATTGATTGCATAACTGATGGGAAAGATTGGTTATTTATTGCTCAAGTTATTAAAAATTTACTTGCTTTATATTTTTGCAAACTTTGACGATAATAAATGTAAAAATTTTGTTTACTATAAAATTCAAAGGCCTCTATATTCATCAAATTTTGTTTGAAATATCCTTTGCACATTATTACAGATGTGTCTAAAGTTTCATCCTCATTTTGTCATGTTTTAGAAGTCAAAACAGTTAAAAAATAAAAAATTCTAACTCCTATAAAATCCAAACCCCTTTACTGTTCTTCAACAAATTTGGTATGTAGCACCACTTAATATTAGTATGTTTCTGTAAAAAATTAGAGCTGATGTAATCAATGCTCACACAAGTTAGAACGAAACTTCAATTTTTTTTTTAATTTCAAAATTCTGTAAAACTTCTTTATAGATTTGGCTCAAATTCATTCCCAAACGGCCTGGAACATTACTTTATTTATGATAAATTTTTTTAACTTCATAGCTAAAAATTTGTGACTGTGAGAGTTTTCATGTACTCAAAGATTCAAATTGTCCCCTCTTACTTATAGTAAAAATAGAGTAGTTTACATGTGCACAAATTTTGATTTGATCCATCAACTAGTTCTCAAAATATAGAGGTTTGAATGTTTGGAGGACACACACAAACATTTTTTCTAAACCACTTTACTCAACATCTTGGACTGTTCTATGTGTCCTGACATAAAAATCTCGACATTTTTTTTTCTTCAAAACATAGCTTCAAAAATGAGAAAGTGAAAAGTTGCTTTTTTATTTTTTCAAATACTAATGTCTCTTGAAAAGTTCTTAGTTGATGTGTTATTATCCTTTTACAACAAATGATAACCTTCGTATGCATAATAATGCATAATTATTTAGTGAAGAAAGCATTTCAAATCCATTTACATTAACATCCATTGGAGAGTGAAAAAAATGTTGAGCTTTGTTGTCCAATATAAGAAGCTATGATCAATCGATAAAATTGAGAAAACTTGTACTAATAATTGATTCATTTTAATTCTAGCTGAAACGGTGATCACCAGAGAATGCTTGAGCGTTTTGAAGGGCTTCAGGACCGATATACCCGCTGATCACTACGAAGGCTGCCGACCAGCAGCCAAGGATGTTCGATTGGGCCACTATGTTAACAATAGTATATCTCAGCTGGATATTCATAGAAATTACTATGATGAAGTAACATGGTGTTTCTGCTTTTTCGATAACAGGTGTAACAGCGCGACGGGAATAACGATCTCAGCATTATTGATAAGCGTAACAGCCGCGATTCAGTACATCGTCGCGTAGACGTAGTGATCGAGCTTTTTTTTATATCATTGTCAATGCGAGAAATCGTAAAATTCCATGGAGCGTTCGTCGTCTCAAGGAGTAACGATCGCCTTTTATTAACCCTCTCGTGGCTCAGTCGTTTGTACGAGTGCTATTCAACACTCAGAGAGAAAAACTTTTTCTTAGCTCGTGTGATTGTAGGATCACATTTGAAAACATTTTGATTTAGAAAAAACTGATGAATCACCTTGAATTCCACGATAATAGTATTACACCTGAAATTTGAAAAATGAAAGTTTGCAAATTACCTTTAATCCTAAAAATTGCAGCGATGGGTTTTCTTGTGCTTATTGTGTAATTTTTTGGCTTTCACGTAAGGGAAGATTTTTTAAAGATATATATTTTATAATTTGAGAAGCATTTTTTATGTTTGCAATTTATGGGGGCCAATTTTCCGGGAGGCTAATTTTCCTAGACCTAAACTTATACTCGCTTAAGAAATGTTTTTTCTCCCTAGTGTTGAAATGTACTATTTACGAGTATATTGTATCTTACCACGTGACACATAGTTTCGATTTCAGTATTCGCAGTGCAAATTCAATACTAGAACTATTTTTTATGCATGATTTTTTTTCTTAGAGTTTATTCAACGGGATCTCCTGTTCTAAGAATACTCAGTCAAAATTAGAATTAGTACTCATTTCATGTTCAGACCTGATATTTTTTCTGCTCACTAGTGTTGCTAGTTTCGCCTGGTAAATCCGTTCGTAAATTATTAAAAGTCTAACAGTGTTCGAATTTGATTCTTTGGCAATACAATCAATCTCCTAAAATCATTGTTAATAGACGGAGAAGGATGTAATAAGTAGAAGTTGCGAATTTATAAACGACTTGGCATTTGATTAGAATTCTGAATCCAGATTTTACCATTGATCTGCTCCAAATGGTTAGTTTCCTTGAAAATAAGAACCAAACGACCCCTTAAATTATAGCTGGGTGATTATTAAATTAAAATATTTATAAACGCTAGCTGCGAAAGGGTTAAATTGTAGACAACAAAGTATTGCACGAAATGTACAACAAATCGTACAATCATGCGGTGAATAATCATTCTTCGTTCGTACGATCTAGTCCGTCCAAAATGATTCGTCTAAAACGAGAATCTCTGTCAGAAAAAAAAAATCAAAAAGTCCGTCCAACTTTTTTTACACCAATTTTGAAAAATCCGTGTAGCTACGCGAATTCGACAGTGCTTGTGCACGAAAAAACGCATTTACGATCAAACTTTATTGTCGACTTGACTAAGATAGCGTTCAATTTTACTTTTTTCCTTTTTATATATGTATCCGGTCCATTTTCATGGATTTAGCGAATACAAACTTCTATACCATTTTTTTTCATCATTTGATATATATGTATATATATATATTCCGATGTTTTTTATATAACGCTTATTGTAATGTCGAAATAAATATGGCAATTACGTTAAAAGAGTTATGATTCACAGTCAATGACGCTGAGAAAAGAAATGAAAACATTTTGGAAATTCTTTATTTGTACACTGATCTCGAAGCTTCGTTCGCGAGCGAGATATAATCGCAGTACGATTCGCGATCTCGCTGAGAACAATTCGTGAGTCTGTCCACCAGTCACTTTGGCGAACACCCGCGCTTATGTGTTTTCTTGTACTTTTGCCTGGTGCGGCAATCTATGTATGTTTGTCGTGTGTTTTTTTTCACTGCTTTACTTCGTTATTATCGTATGCACTCGTAGCGTTCTTTCGCGCAAAGTTCTCAAGTACTTAAAATAAATAGGATCGGGGATTGGAATCGGGCGACGTGAGTGTAAACGTCGCCTTTCGTTCCCTAAGTCGTATTTCTCACAGCATGCCGAAGCCCATTGAATAGTTTATCGCTTTCAAGAGACGATCCTCAAGCTTCTCTATCGTCTCGTAATCGGGCAGAAGAAGTGTATTAAAACACGTATGGGCTATTGGTAATCTGAAACATATTCATAAAACATTGTTAAATTCAACTATATAAACATTGCAAATCAAATTGTTGCACTGTTTAGAAAGTGGTTCGTTGCTACCGCAATATTCACAAAAATGATATCTCAACAAAAATTATAAAAAAAAAAATACTCGGAATAGTTTACTGGTTTCACATATTACTTACAATTGGATTCATAATATGAAGATGTGTGAGTAATGATAAATGAAAGTATGACGTACAAACGACGAAATTTAGCACAGTCACAACGGAAAAAATAGTATAACTGATTAAAAGTATATGTCAGTTTAGTGCCCTTTTTGGGTTATTTCATTGTTCTGTTTTTATTGTGTATAAGTCAATTTCGATAAAAACCGAGGCTTTTGCTTGCCTTTGAGTCGAATATACAATACAGAGCGATATATTACTTCCTGTGTGCTATTTAAATTTCGTTGCTAGCGATTTTTGTTCTTAATTCATTTAGCTGGTCTATACAACCAAGATGACACTCGCAAACCTAGCTGTTTACTTTTGAGGAAATGTTCCTAGCAAATATAACAAATGCGGGACTATGTCAAATTTGTTTAGTTAAAAAAAAATGATGAAATCGAAATAAGCTTTTCTCTTAACTTTCAACTGCAAGAACTATAAAGGTAAGAATAATACTACAAAAATTAGAAAATTTCCGGCTGAAAAAAAGAATTTAACTAATACAGAAATCAGATACACAAATAATTGTAAAATAATTTATTTTAGTTTTTTTGGCAGTTAGAATTTTTAAAAATGTTTCAATGAATTCTATAAGATTTACAAACGAAATTACGTTACTAAAATTAATTAAAGGTATCTGGAATGATTATTAACACTAATAAATATACCGTAGACTTTGGTCAGTTAAAAGCTAGGAACTTTGTAACCCAGTATGAAGAGAACATCGTGCAAATTCAATAGAATTTTTATAAAGTGGTCAATACCTGTCGGAGTCCGGACCGTGTCGCGATATGACCATCTTCAGCCGTGAAAGTCCACCAACGGGTACTCGATCGCTGCCAGTTGTGAATTGTAAAAGTCGTCGCTGACTTTCCGGCGGTAAAGCGTGGGCCACCCGCCAAAAGTTTCGAACAGCTGCGCTGTCGACTGTATAACCATCGTACTCGGTGGCAGCTTCCAATTCCGCAAAGTCGAAGATTTTGCTTCCACAAACAAGCTAAAAATGCAAATATCACGACGTAGACGCGTATGTATCTCTGCAATCTAAGGTGATAATGAATATTTCGAGATTACACGCACCTGCTCAATCTCCTCTGGTCTAAACAACAAAGCTAGTGGACTCTCGTCCGTTACCATCTGGAAACCTCGTCTGAAAGCCTTAAATTGCCTTTCCACAGAGCCGTTCAGCAGAAAATCTGCGTACAACTCAACAAATTCCTTCTTATTTTCTTGATTGACGTAAGTCTCGTCTCCGTTTTCTCGTAATTCGTGAAAAAGTACTGTTCCGAATACGTCTCTGAAAAAAAAAACCGGCGAAATTAAACATGGTATTAAATCATTAATATCACTTTTGAAACATTACAATTCAAACGTAATATTTGTCATAATTGAATTAGAATAACGAATAGTAAAGGGATGAAGTAGTAAATATATAACTGCGAAATATATCCGTATGAAAAAAAATTATTTAATGATAATGACTGAATATAATATTTATGAGTCACTGTCTGTCAATTAAACCACTTTTTCATTTTGAGTGTCTTAAATGTTCTCTACAATATGAAACTGAGTGATACTCCAGAATGCTTTATGTACATTTCCTCAGATTTTTAATCACAACATTTTTAAAAATGCAGTATTTATTTTTTAGTCAACGTATTTCGAAAACTACGTCTTAACATAAAAATTGTAGTTTTATATCAGTTCTTCAATGAAATATTGGAAATAACTTTATCGACCTGATAACGTTAATTTTTCACCATCATTTTCAATATCCTTTTTTTTTTTTCAGAAAGACGACTTCATATTTACATGATTATTAAAAAAATTATTAGGTAGTACTGTCATTTTCACTTTAAAAATCATCAGTGGTCTAGTTGATGAAAGCTTAGGTCCTTTGACTGAAAATAAGTGGTCGGCAAGTACTGTAAATCATTTCAAGCCCTTGCGAAATGGTTTTACAAGAGCGTGTTTATAGTGGACCACAACATACTGACATTTAGGGTGTCAGAGAATCCGGAATGTCAAAATTCAATTTTTTATGTTTCCAGTCGGATTGATATAGAATAAACACATATTAAATATTTTAGGCGAAATATTTGCTGTGAAAGAAGTATTGAATATTGACACTAAAAAGTCGCGATTAATTGTAATTTTTTTTTAGAATAGCTTACTTGTAACCGACTCTGAAGGTTTGCATAAAAGTCTCGGCCATATCGTCGCCGGTATAGTTCATCATCTCCGTAAGAGTTCTATAGAGCGTAGGGCTCCAGTCCTCGAGATCGGCAAAGCAGCCTTTTCTGCCGAGTAATTTTCTGTAAACCACCATCGGAAAACGAACGTCGAGTATAACATTATTGTATATCGCTAAACCGAGTACAACGCCTATAAGCGTAAACTGTGCGTCACTCTCGAACGAGGTCGGATTGAACCACGTTGTTTTTGTTTCATCCTGCAAACGAGATATACAAGAAAAAAATTGAAACCTCCTCGAAAAAATCGGTATTTTCACAGATAAAACTTTACTTCACCTGCGTCGTGAACATTCCATAGTCAGGATTAAATATCTCTTCGACAACAAGTTGAAAAAATTCTTTCGATACTCCGCCTTCGTCAACGCCCTGTTCCCCCTCAAATTCCACGACCAATTGTTTCTTAAGATCCGTTGGATTCTCCATCGCAACCATCTCCAGTTCCACAAGCGCATCATCTATCAAATAGTCTCGTCGTACCTGTTTTTAAGCCGCAAGTTAGTTGCGCAAATTATTTCAAAACGGTTTTAGATCGTTCCCGATTGTCAATGCGTCTCGCTCGACTGACCTTTAACCTGAGATACGGATTAGTAGGTTGTCCGACGGCGGTCTGAAAAAAGCTCATTCTTCTCTCGCTGTACATTCGTATTCGATTGTCGTAGTAGAGACCGAGAGTTTTCGTCGCCGTTGTGAGAATAAAAGCGTAATTCATGAAGCTAAATTTCTTTGGCTGTTCGCTCTTGTAGTAAGCGAAATCCTTGTCCATCTCGACGGTATCACTGAGAATTTCGTTGTAGAAGTCCGCGAAGTTTATGAACGGCTTTCGGGCGTCCAGTGAACTGATACCCAGCTCCGTTGCGAGAGGATCCTTCTAAAACGATAAGAATTTTTGCTGTCAGACTTTTGGCAAATAAAATTTTTATTGGAAATATGTCAGCGTCTACGTGGTGTTCATTCGTATTGATTTCGGAATATAGCATTTAACAAAGGAAAAAAAGTGTTGAAATTTAAACATTGAGAAAAGGCTTTATTCCGAATACTTTTCATTTTTTGTTGTTCTCTTGGTGTAACGCTCATGTTTGGAGAGGTCTCGAAAATGCTGCTTTTCAACAAAGAATTTGCTGTACACTTTTTTTTAAAGACGTATGTCTTTCAAAAAATCTATCGTTTAACGCATTGCATAAAAATATTGTCGTATTCGATAAAAATGCCTGACCTCTGCATGAACCGGATGGTGAACCCACAAACTGCCGCAAAAAGGCCCGGATGGTACATCGAGACCTTGTCTTGACGTTCGCTGGCTCGATTTGTCACCGCCACTAGCATCATTGGCGTCCTCGTCCCGACAAGCTTCAGGTGGATCCAACTCACCAGCCAGCATACTCGCGTAGTACAAGATTTTCATAACTTTCGTCGGAGCCGTTATTGTGTCTGCGTCTTGAACGCAGTAGTCACGCGTGAACGAACCGCCGATCACCTGTTGTTCAATAAAAAGTCAAGAAAATAGCAAACCTATGAGATACGGCAATTTTCAGTGGACTAAGGAATAGGTGATATTAGAGTGACAATATTAGATTTTATTACGATATTACGTTTTCCGCCAAAAATAAAGAATTTAAAAAAAAATTCATGACTCACTCTTCCACCTTTTTTTATGCACCAAGTATCTGAAAGTAACTCAAATTTCAGAGGGGGACAATTTATATTTATCAGTAAACGTGAAAAGTATGGCCTACTTTAAGGTACTAAGTGCTAAAAAAACGATGACAGGGTAAGAGTTATAATACATTTTTTAACATAGTTTTTGTCGAAAAGTGCAACACTTGAAGCCTTTCAGCGTCCAAAAAATATCAACCTTTTTCCCTGAAATTTATCAAGGCTCTCGCCATAACACATTTTCTTTTTACTTTTGGGGAAAAACGTAATATTTAGTGTTTGAGGTCGTACTTACCGTATAGTCAAGTCAATCAAGTAGTTAGATTAAAAAATTGTTTGTACACGTTTTAAGGAAAAGAAAAAACTAGTGTGAACTAAGATAGATCTGGTTTGAAGAGATTCTACTTGATGTACAAAAAAATGATTAAAAAAATGTGCAATAAAATAATTCGGTTTCCGCTAATAAATCTATGGGCATATTTTTATACAGTTTTTTGAAAGTCACATAAGTAATTTTTATCCTAGTTTGACTAGATAAGCTCATATCGTCTTTTTTTTCACACATGTTTTTCGAAATCACCGAGTAATTTGCTTCGTTTTACTTCTCGATGAGAATAAAAGTTTAGTTAAAGGCGTAACTTTTTTTCTTTTTTACAAACAAATGACTGTAATATGTAAACGATGAATATTATGAAAAATATTTTCCTATAAATTCATAGAATCCAAGAACAAAATAAAATCTTACTCGTTAATTCGAACCAAAAATTACAATCTTGACTTTACAAAAACTTGGTGTAAATTGGGTTACTTTTTGTAAATTTATTGTTATCTAATTTTTTCTGCATTAAGTAAGAACTGTATAATCCAGATCCACCTTAGTTCACACTAGTTTCTGTTTGAAATCGTGTATAAACAATTTTTTGAATCCTAGTACTCGATTGACTTGACTGTACCGCAAGGATTACCTTAAGCAATCTCCAAATATTATTTAACCTGTTGGAGCTTCCGTGAAGTTAATTTTATGATAACATAGAACAGAACTCTCGAGTAAAACTAAGAATTCAAAAAAATATTGATCAGAATATTGTCATCCAAATTCATACCGTTAAATTTCGATACCTTGACTGTGATGAGCTCCTGAAGCGCTTGTAATAAGCTTGGCAATCGAGACTTGCACTGTCTTGCCCACACTCGAGCAAGCGTTGCCTGAGCAGCCACGGGTAGACAACTAGCCGCTCTGCACAGCATATGCAGAGCAAGTTCGAGATATTCACCGGTACCCAGTACCGGGATCTCAAAGACTATCAGAAAAACGTTGAGGAAGCTGTCTGTGCTGTCGGATGGCATACCAAACACCCTTAGATTCAATTCTATGTGATCAGCGAGAGTAACCAAAGCTTGGACTAGTGCTGACTCGAAGGCTTCTCCTATAATAATCAATAAAAGAAAACATAAACTTAGATCGGTTAGATAGTTTTGAAATTAATCAAAAAGGCTATTAGCTAGGAATGTTTTGTCATTACCTGGCAGAGACCAAAGTGCAGCGAAAGCTCTTCTCACTGCAGCAAGATCGACGCTCGTGTCGTCGGGATGAGGCACAGCTGGCGTAGGATCGCTGCTATCCTCCTCCTTATCCTCACCCTGAAGTGATCTCACAGCCTCTTTGTTGAGATCAGCTGGAGTGCTGAGAAGATCGGCTGGTGCTCTCTCCAAAAGTGCCGCCAATGGCGAGTCTGTCTTTTCGGTCTTTTGAAAACTTCGACTTAGAGCTTCCGCCGACGAGAACACCTCGCCAAGCGTTCGAATTAACAGCGAGTACGTTCCTTCAGATTTACATAGGCCTATTATGTCCAGAAGCTTCGTCTCAGTTAGATACGGCACGGGCTTTCCTGCGTTAGAGCAAATTTAAATTCATTCCAACTTCGATCGTTTTCAACGTTTGTAATCGGATTTTATTTTCGGTAGTTAATTATTTTAAAAACCTCACAGAAAACTACAATTTGAATGACTATTCGTAATCTCATTACGATGAAAGGATAGAGAGTGATTCTCTAGTGTACGAAGTTTCAGCCTGATAATTCTAGCAGTTCTTGAGTTGAAACAGTTTGATCTACTGTAGATATATTCTTTTTAAAGATCATACATTTTTTGCTCCTACGCCGATTCTGTTCAAATGCAATTATCGATGAACCGTAGACATAATTTTTCTTTCGTTGAAGGCCAAAATGTAGCTCGAGAGCTTACAATTTTATCAAGATAGCGCGTTCACGTCGATTTCCATAACAATATTTGTCTTTATTACAGGTGAATATTTGATTCGTTTTTAGTCGATTTGCTCAAGCCATTCTCTAGTTAGAGCCGATTAAATTTTTATTTACCCGTGACACACATACACACTGAATATTTTTTCTAACAACGAGTTTGATTTCCAAATTGTTCACGCGTAGTCAGTTCGACATTCAAAGTTGCTTTTATAAGGAACCAAAAACGATTTTAATGTCTCGAAAGTAATTGAGTGTTGCTTGAGACTAACGACGGATAAATACTTCGATCAGACTTATAAATCGAAGTAGAAAACAAGAGGAGACGAGTCGAAATGAAATTTTTATAAGGAGTTTATTGAAAAACATTTAAAAAAACAGTGATGTACAGCAGCCACACAGGAATTTGACGAACAAGAAAAAACAAAGAGGAAGGCACCAGCATTACGGGGAAATGCAATAATCGTTTCTTCGATCGTATATACGGGAATATCTTTTAGCTTGCAAATATCTAAGATAGAGCGCGAGTACTAGCAATTCATGTACTAAACGTTTTGAATCACGATTTTTACGTCTTGTGGCTCTAGGACGAGGATTTTTTTTCCTCCGTGATCCGACTTTAACGTTTCTCTTTTTATCCACTGGATTCTTTTTAGGTTGATGTCGCGCGAGACGTCCATACTTTGAATTTTTATTGTTATTACGTTTTGGAATATACACGTCTTTTGTGTCCAATATTCTCGCAAAACTCGAACCTTTTATAATTTCTACTGAGCCATGAGAATCCGAAGAACCATCGCACGTAGCACTTTCAGAAATTACGGTTTCGTTACTGTCGTCGCGATATTCATTTAAATTACCCTCCGACGACCTACGTGGTGCTTTTTGCTTCTTCTTTGTTATAATTCTTTTCGGTGTAGTCTTTCGTTGCTTGGAAGGTTTTAGCGTATTTTTCATTTTTGACGAATCGTTTGGTTGCGATTTTGGAGATTCGCGAGTCGCGCTTTCCTTACAGGAATTATCTAGTTCCTGTACGATCTTTACAGGGCATGATAACACTTCGTGGGTTGACGGAGGTTTCTCTAAACCGGATATTGATGCAGTACCTTCGATGGAACAGGTAGGATTCATCGCTTTAACCGGCAAACGTTTTGCCAGCGATGCTGGGCCCGGTTCCAACGACGTTCTCGCGACTTTGCTCGGTTGCGTTCGATCGCAGAGACGAGCTTCTTGTGAAAAGAGCTGTATCGCCTGACCCGCTGCTTGATTCGGTGTGAGATTTGTGACCTGTAGAATGAAGCGTGGATATCATTGATAAAATCACAGTTACTAATAAAATTCAAGATATTTACTAACGCTAAAAAAAAATGAATTAGCTGTTACAGATGGTGACATTTTTTTTTGTTATTTAAAATGTCTATTTTATGAAACGAACTGTTGATTGAATTGAGTGTTTCTTTAATTACTTTCACAATTATTTTGTTAAATAAAATTAAAATATTATTCAATGAAATATAATATTGACTTGGAATACAGAAAAATGTATGTTAAAGACTTTTATATAAATAGATTTTAAATAGATTTTTTTATCAATATTATTAATATTGACATTGAACTATGAAAAGTATTTTTACAATCTGGAAAAGTAGCAGATGTTGCTGGATTTTTTTAAAAGAAATAATGATATATCAACAATAATTTTATTTAAAAAATTATAAGATATATTTTTTTTTAATAAAACATATGGTTTATTACCTTGCCACTGGAGGCACAGTACTGATTGTCACATTGTGGATTGCCACAGCCATCGGTAAGCTGATAGAAGTAACGTTCTATGAGTTTCTTTGCAGCAGCTCGCTTCATGTCACTGCAAGGACTCTCTGCACCTACCCTGTACCCAATACATAGTTGATTATTACATGTTATGCTATTTCAAGAGTGTGTATGATGAATAAACTATAGCAGGCAAATATAACAAGACGCTAAATATAAACTAAGATCCAAAGCACATGGTCATGGCTCAGGTGCCAATGACTCCGCATTTTGGAACCAAATATCAACGTCATACAGTGCTGTGAAATTCCTCTGGGGGAATCCCAATGAGACAAGGAAGAGCATGAAAATAAATCTGTGACTCGATGAATTTACAATCCAAAAATTCACAAGTTTCATAATTACAATCTATAAATAGAAATAGTTCGCAAACAATCCAACATTTGACATTTTCAATAATTTATGTTAGATATTCTATGTCATTAGTATTTAGCTACTTTTTATTTTCTCTCAGATAATTCTGATAATTAACCAGATTTAAGTATTACTTCAAGTACTGTCTATATTTTTTGTCTATTTTTCAATTTCATTATTTCAGAAGATACAGTTTTTTTGTTACTAAAAAATAAAATGGGTAATATTTTTTTTGTTTCATTCTTTCTGGAGAAAGGTCACTCTTATTTATTTTCTATGGAATTGGCTATGTATGTAACTTCTAAGAATTCTGTAATTTTAACAGCCAACACACATCTTTGTAGAAAGAAAAATAAACTAAAATTAGTATTATAAGGTTTTTTCCGCCTATAGAATTAGAAACAAAATGAAATCTTAGTCATTGAGATTGAACTATAATTACAATTTTTACTTTGTGAAGACTACATGAAAAATATGCCAGAGGCTTTTTTTTTTTTTTTTGCAAAAATTGGATTAATTTCTGTAAGTTTATTGTCACATAATTTTTTCTACATCAAATAGATACTCTTTAATCCAGATTTACTTTAGTTCACACTAGTTTCTCCTTTACAGTGTGTATAAAGAATTTTTTGAAGCTTAGTACACTGTGAATTTGAAAATGCTGTAAGAACCTTAAAACAATTTACTTGTTTCAAAGAAAATGATGACGATAAGACAAAAAGGAATCTTTCAACGTTAAGAACATAAAGTAAGTCCTCAAAAATTGCTAATCGCTTTTCAGTTTTTTCACAAAGGTAAATATTGAGCTATGCATAGATAATGACTTTGCGAAATAGATACATTATCTGAAAGAGAAATATTAAGTAGTTTGCTTTAAGTAGAATTGTATCATGGTAAACATTTTTATCATAAATAAATTGTGATGTCTATTGATAAATAAATTAACTAATGCTTAGATTATAAAACCTTTTACAAATTGTTAAGACAAAACTTAACCATAACTTACATATATTTACTAATCTAGATGTTTTTCTAACTATGTTTCGTGCTTAAATGTAATGTCATTTTAACATTTGGTTCTTAATCCACTACAGCAAAGGCACAAAATTTACATGCTTCTACAACATAATAATACAAATTTTTAACATGAGTCTCAGATTGTATTTCCAGCAGTAGTGGCATTGATATATTGTTAAAATAATGTTCTTTAAGCAACTTATACAAAGAACATCCAGTCAAGAAATGCTCAATAAATTCAGTTCCTTGAATGTCATAGACCATACAATTTTCATTGCTGATGAATTTATATTGTATGTCCTTAATCTTACATATCCATCAGTAATCCTTAGCCTGCTAGTCTACATTTAGCTATATTTCTAACTTGAACTAGTGATAGGGTTAAAAACAATTTAACTAATGTAAATCAGATAAATAACAAATAATAATAATAATAATAATAATAATGTGATATCTGAAAATCTTTAACAACACTTATAGTTAAGTTAATGTTAGAATTCAAGTTAAAATATTTAGTGAATTCTAAAAAGCAGAGTCTCAAGAAAAAACCCCAGCTCTCGAAGTTTCATGACGAAAAAGTAAATATTGTGTTGCGCGTAAACGATAATATAAAAGTAAAATCTCACCTGGAAGCGAGATCTTCTCCAGGGTCCTCTTGGCCCTTGGCGCTCATAGATCGCGAATCTTGGTAATTTTGTCGATCACGTTAAGAAATCCAGAATTGGTTGCTAGGGCAGCAAGCACCGATTATATTGTATATATAATACGTGTCGTCACGATGATAGAAAAAACCGTCAAGGATTATAATAAATATATATACGCTGAACGACAACACAGAGGACGTGCTGCTGACTACTGATTAAAAAAAAAAAAAAAAACAACAGTAATATACTAACTGCCGCTTAACTTTCAACGCAGTTAGCGAATCAGCACAGTCAGAGACAAATTCACAGCACAAAACACATACACACCCATACACAGAGAGAGAGAGGCACTTCACGAACGTATGTATATAACTAAATTTAGACGCAAACGCGTTTTCCCGTCTGCAATTTTCCGGCGGAAAAGGTGGAGGAATCGACACTCACTACTGCCAGCAGCAGCAGCAGCAGCAGCAGCAGTAACAACAACACAGAACGTCCAAGTCACGATTGTAAACCATTGGCAATGTCTTATTCTGTTACTTCGTCGATATATGTGTAATATATATGCGTGGTGCGCGTAGAATTTTCAATCCGAGGTGACGAAAGTAAAATTCAGAGAACCGCGCGCGTGAGAGTTAAGGGGTCAGTCAATCTGGCACTCGGTAGACACGAAATTTCTGACACAGAGAGAGAGAGAGAAAGAGAGAGAGAGGGAACGAATGATCTTTTTCTTTTTATCTTGTAGAGCAAGAAAAACGTGTAGTCTCGGAAAAACAACTGTCTCACAAGTTTAATTGGGTTTTGTATTTGATAAACGTCATAGGGAAAATTTTCAACGACACAGTTAAGAAACGTTTTTTTTTTTCCACTTTTTTTTCCTCCTTGGCTGCTGTCTACTGTTCGTGCAACAGAACCGACGGAGGACGGACCTCGACTCTCTCCTCGATTATCTCGAAAATCTCCACGTGTGCGCGCGCAACGAATGTGTTGTATTTTTTTTTCTTTCCCTTTTTTTTTTTGTTTAGTTCGTCTGCCTTTTGAGCTTATATTCTTATCTCACTCGACTGGTGATATCGCGATTGCGTGCGTACCACGGCGCCTTTAACTTTGGCACGTACTTCGCGAGGGTTATAAGCTCCGAGGATTCCGGAATATTTTGCGACGTATAAGCGCTCTGGCAGAATGGTAGGCGCAGGTTTCTTTTGGATCGATTGACGGATCAGCTGGTATTGCAGGTTTGCTCTGTGACTGCACGTCCCGCAATCGGACGAATAACAAGCATTTATTTAAACGTGTAATTCTCAGTGGGTATCAGAAAAAAAATGTTGTTAAGGTAATGTAAAATTGGTCGGTAACACAAACTGTAATACGATTTTTCCCGATGGGGAGAGTACGTTTTCCGTGGCGCCACATTTCGACCATGTGACATTGATATTTCGCCCAAAACAAACTATTCAAGAGCGACAAAAGTTGATTTTCGGTCAAATAATAAAGTGACAGCGAAAAAAAAGCTACATTTTAGAGCTACGGCCATTTTGTCGAAATTTCCGGTGCGTGCGTGTGCGCATGTCTTTAGGTTCTTCAGCTACTTTTTATTTTTTTGGGTTCTTTATTTTGTTTCATTTTTTATTTTAGGTTCTTTAAGTTCTGCCAGACTCTCTTAGGTTCTGTCAAGTTCTCATATAGGTTATGTTAAGCTTTTTTAGAATCCTTAGGTTCTTTTTTATTGCATTTCTTTACGTTTATTGTCTACATCTGTTTTTTTTAATAAATAATACGTGAAAGAAGCTGTATCTTCTAAAGCAGAACGAAATTGTGATTTTTTTATTCTTGAAAAAGTGTTCATTTTGGCCTTAATATGAAGAATGCAAGATCAAATTTTGATACCACGGAAATCGTGTACTTTTGCCACTTTGGTTGTAATAAAATAGATGAAATAATATGTAAATAGCGTAATCTGTAGTTTTGTAATTTCCTGAACATCACAGGGACATCAACATTGAGGTGAATAAAATAATTTATCACACACGTTAGGATACAGAATATTTTATTTCAACGTCACGAGGAGGTCGCGTGACGTTTGAATATATTAAACAATTTTGTTCTAAAATTACTCGCAAATCCTATACAAATATTACAATATTATAATGTCCTTACAATCTAGTCCAATCGTTTATTAATTAATACTGTAATTCACGTTTATTTACACATTCATATTGTAGTCTTTTATTTATTTTTTCTGTTGTTTTTTTTTTTTTCTTTTTTTCTCGGTATTTGGCGACGAAACAATACGGCGCGGGAATCATCGTGACATCGTTCTTCACGATGACAACGACGACGCGACTCCTCCATTGATATAAACAAAACGCGTCGCGATAGTCGCACCCAATTATCATCCCAGTAAAATAAGTAATCACAGCGACTTTTAGCTCGCGACGCGTTCTCGCTGGACCATATTTAATAGAGATGACCCTGGGATGTCCTCGCCGAGGCGAGGTAGACACAGTATAGTTTCGAAAAATGGAACGTGAACGGCAGAGGAAACTCTCAAAACAGTCGTTTGTCACGAGTATTATGTGCGTGTACATGCCGTGTCTGTAGGACTTTTTAGACTTCCCCCTCACGCCATTTATCGACTTACGGCTAACAATTTTTTTTTTTCTGTTTCCTTTTTTTATCTTTTTTAGTCGAGAATTATTAGTCGCTTAAAATACACTCATAAAAATCGTGGTAGTTCTGGCAACTATTTCAATTGGTAGCCATATCGCAACTCTTTTTATTGTTACATTAGCTTATTAATACTAATTAATTAAAGTAAATACTACTAATTAAATATATAGTTATGATAGGAATGGAATATAGCAGATGTAACTATAAAAATTGTCGTAAATGGACTAAAAATTTATATAGTTTGTCACGTAATAGTTGCCAGTGTTATCACGATTAGTTGATTGCACTACAAATATTCTCACCGTGTACGTACTAAATTATCGTTTCACCAGGTATAATCGAAATACAGTCATCAAGATTTCTCTCTTTCTCTCTCTCTCTCTCTTTCTCTCGATCGCTCGCTCGCTCGCTCGCTTATTTCCACATCAGTATACATTTAGATATTATTATATACCAACACCCTTCGTAATATCGTTACGGTGCGGACAAATGCAAAGTTCTCCCCCTTCTCGCTAAAATTATAATACCTTCGGCCCGTATTTCTTTTTTGTTTCACTTTTTCGCTCACACCAGGAACTTCCCCGGAGAAGTTCGCCAGCACGGCGATAACGATATCGTGATTTTTTTGTTTTTTTTGTTTTTCCCTTCATTCTTTACAGTCTAACTATATTATAATATATGTATATTCTGAGTAAGCGACGCTTGCTTCGTTCACCTGAGCATCGAACTTCGCAAGCTTCGCTCCTCGTACAACTTTATATAATCGTACTTGTGAATCCAATGTAGTACATTCTTTTTTTTTTGTTCTTTTTTTGTTTATCATAATATACTTCCCAAAAGTAAAAGATCGTGATGATTACAGGCTCTTAAGAGTAGTCGGAGTAACACCAAAAATTGTGCGAGCCGCCCCGGCAAAACAATGCACCCTCAAAGGCATCCGTATTTTTGATTTTAAATCAAGCATAAGTCGATTTAAAAGAAAATCATTTGAATGAGTATTTGAACAAAAAAATTGGTACTTTTTTTATGGAGAAATTTGGTATGATTATAACGTTAGTGTTTATGCGTTTACAAAAACTATTCACAATTATAATGTGAAAAATCAATTTTCATGATTTTTTTTCATTCGCGGAAAAGTCGTTTACTTGACGATTTTTCACATTTCGGATCGCCTCGTCTATAGTTTTGAATACTTACCACGACAGAGACGGACGGCTCGCGACTAATTGATAATTCAATAATCATCGTGATCGTGATCTTTAAGGAGCTTGATCGCGATCGCGTGACACGAGAATTTATATAGTGTACACTGAGAATTCTTTTTTTTTTTTTTTTTTTTTTTTTCAATCCTTCGTCAATCGCACTGAATCTTTGAGCTTTAAGTATGTACGAATTATACCGTACTTTCTCTTCTTTTACTTGCGATCTTAAAGGAAGCAATTTGAAGAAAAAAAATATATATATATGGCACTTCGTAACAGTGTTATAATTTAGACCGCAGAAAGTTCACGGACAAATAGCACTCGGATCTTTACGATAATATGGCACGTAATTGTAACGCTTTAGGTGCAATCTTGACCCTTAAACGCTATGTGATCCTTGATATCGGATATCTCTTTTGGTCTCGTTCGGAGTTTTTTTTTTTTTTGCTTTCAGTGGTGTAGCAACGATTCGCAGCTTGAACTTTTAAATATTTTTCTTTCGTTTACCAACACATGATCGGTTCTTTTATTTATGAGCTTTTCTCGCTTATATATCCTCCAATTTGTTTCATATTAATTCTTTTTTTTTTTTACAAGAGACATTGTGCAAACTCTACATTCGATATTTTTACTTTCTCTTTGAATTTAATCTAAAAATTATGTTCAAAAGCATTCTCTTTAATGAGTTCAAATAAAGTGACAATTCTTCGTGACGCTTAAATTTACATTTTCCGTCAATTAAAAATATTATTAAAAATAAATAATTTAACAAAAAATGTAACAGCTTCAGCCAGGTTCCATCAAATAAATAATGTTAGTGCCAAAATATCCACAGTGTATTTTCATCTTCGGTTTCGATAAATAAATTGGTTTCTTTTCGTCATTGCAGATAATAATTCGCGATAAGGATTAAAATCCGCAGATTCACTGATCTACAAGAGTTTTATATTTGTGACAATATTATTATATCTTTTGTAGCTCGTCTCGCGTATGCTATTCAGAGAATTTGATCGCTATCTCATCATTAAACCGGCACGCAAATAATTTTCAAAAACACTAAAAGATCTCGTCGTTAGCTGATCTACAGTTTATCGCGTCTACTAACAGTGTGTGTTTTATTGGTGTTTTCCTCGTTCGCAAATTCTATCATTTTGCCTCTACCACGTTGCCGCGCTCCTTCTCTAATTACATCCTTTTCTTTTTTTTTTCTTTTTTCAAGTGTCCGGAGCTATTATTCAAATAGACATATCGGACCGTCCTAGACCCGCTGGGACAATGTCCAAACTGCTTGGCAACCGGTGCCGCGATGAACCGCGCGCATTACGCGAGAAAAAATATCGTACAGCTCATAGAAAAAATATACATATATGTTACGCTTTTTTTTTTTTTTTTATTATAAAAATACAGGTGGGACGACGCGTTACGTGCGTAATAAATTCGACGATACCGGGCGATTTCGTCGATTACGACTCGTTAACTAGAAGAGGGAAGAAAAAAGAAACAAAAACAAGGAATAATCCACAAGCTCTTTCTCTCGCTCGCTATTGTTCGTATCCCTATACCTCTAAATACGATTTTCGAGTAGCGAATGTGTAATTCTAAACCGAAAGAATCTCTACTGCATCCAGCACTAAATATTCCATTTTAATCCGTTTCAATCGATTCTCTTTTCTCTCGCAGATCTCTTTGAACCAAAATGAATTCAACCCAGCAAGGGAAATATTTAATTAAAAAGAAAAAAAAAAATGATTGATTCGAAATTCTGTCTATGTAACGACGAAAAGAAATCTTTTGTCCCAATCGGGTCAGACAGACGGAAGGGGTAGTTTCTTTTCTTGTAAGCACACATGATTCTCGCGAGGTACCGAACTCGTACGTCGATCGGTTTCGATCGATATCATCCCCGTGATTTATTCTGTGATTTTGTTTGTTTTAATTTTTGTTTGTTTGTTTGTTTGTCTTTTTTTTTTTTAGCCATTGAGATGGGTGATGTGGGTGAGAGACGGCGAGGACTCCCTTGGGGTGACCGACGGTGCCCGGCTGCTGCTCGGGGTCGCCGAAGGGGGTATCAGTGAAACGACTTCGGGACTCGAAGTCGGCCCGTTATCCTCGTACACTCTCTCCTATAATACAATGAATTATTGATTTCGTTTATTTTCTATTTTCTTCTGTCTTTCTCTCTCTCTCTCTCTCTCTCTCTCTCTCTCTCTCTCTCTCTCTCTCTCTCTCTCTCTCTCTCTCTCTCTCTCTCACTCTCTCACTCGTTCTCCTCTTAAAATTTATTTCTCATATTTATCAATAATCTATTTTTTTCCATTAACAATTTATAATTCGCATCGTTCTCTATTTTTCTTTTATTCCGCATAGGCGCGACCTTAACGAGTAGCTGTACCAACGCTGTCGCAAGTCGGATGCCCAATCTCGCATTAACGTTGATTTTTCTCTCTTTTCTTTTTTTTTTTTTCTTGAAATCTTTCATAACGACTGTTATTCCTGTACTCCGATACACGACAATTTATTACAAATTCTATCGAGTTATATATTCGTACAAAGACCCTTTCTCACAAGATCAAATAATATGTATTATTCGTATAATGTTGTATCTGCATAAATGCATGGCTTTGAATTATCGTAGTTTTTTTTTCTTGTTGTTGTATTCGTACGAATTTCTAAGACCGTAATTCAATTGATTTCAGACATAACAAAACGAAAAGATCGTATTATAATGGCGAATCTGCGTGGTTTGCAGATTTTTAGTCGTTCGTCAATTCTAAAAGTGAACGTCAGGTACATCTCACGAAAGAAGCAATGAAAATAAATAAAGCTCTTTCATTCACAATTAGTACAATAATAATATCTCTCCCTCACTTCGTATATCGTCTTCTCCATTAATATCTTCATTTTTTAGAATATTGTCGCGGTAATCGAGTCTCGTTTCACGCGCAGCAGGATTTATCGACCACCCGGAGACTTTATATATAGTATATAAACAATTATATAGTCTATACTATATAATTGTATTTCGAAAGGAAATATCATTGTCAATCTCCTGTCGGTTCGTCGAATAGTTGATTGCTGCGCGTTGAAACATTAAATCTAACAGTCGTCGCGCCCGTATCCCGATCGTAGGTCGACGGGATTCACTACGTGGTCTCGGTCTCGTTCATCTGGATAAAATGTAGCGGCAAGTGTTGCAACTTGATCGGGCATTCGACCTTTGATGAGTTGGCTCTCTGCCGTGTGTGCACGCGCCCAGTTCCGACGTGATTCCAATCAGTAATTCAATGTTTTTGTGGGGGGAAAGAGAAAAAAACATAACGCAAGATTAAGCAACGGGTCTGGTTTTCTTCCTATTTTTGTTTTAAAACAACTTTTTGATCCATACAAATCTGCGACATGAGCACATTCATTAGCTTCTGCTTATATTATAACCAGAATTACACTGAAAATAAAAGGTTGCTTGTGTGTCAAGTAAATCCGGTGGACACGAGCTGTGAAATAAATTTATAAATAAATTTTGACACCAAAAATTTCGTTGCTTTAGGTAAAGGATGGTTGCAAAATCACTCGACTTTATTTTTTGATCTTGCATGCCATAGTCGGTTCCTTATATTTTTTAAATAAGTAAATCCGCGGATTTTCAACGCTAGTCATTGTTTTTTAAAGTCTCTAGAAGTTGCTCTCAAAGCGATAGACATTTTTTATTTCAGTCAAAATCAGGATTTTTAAAAAATTATTAAGATATAAAAAAAATATTTTTCAAAAATCTATCAAAACGAAAAACAGACTGAAAAATCGGAGCGATATATTCATATTTCAAGGTCGTTCAAGAGCCTTTCCTTTTTTTGTCAGCAAACATTTTTTTTGTTTAAATTCTTGTCTTAAATCGTATTTTGTTAATTTCATGCAAGAATTATGTTTGTACACTCAGCTTGATAGCTTATAGTTTAAAGGTCGCTTTAGAGCAGTTATATTTTAAAAATCGAAATTCTTCTATTTGGCAGTCAACTTTTTTTTGTTATCAATTATTTAATCAAACTTGAGGTTTAAAAAGGTTGAAAATAAAAGAATTCGTGATATTTGGCTCAGCCACAATTTTAGGTCTCTCGAGCAATCGCCAAGTGACCCATTTTTAATCAACTCCGCAATGTTTTATTCCTAATTATAATTTTCCACCTAATTTCGACACTTTTTACTTCGTTCTTAATTGCGTATAAACTATGTTAGCATTTACAAAACTTGTAGAAAAATTGGTAAGCCTGATTATCGTTTCGACAAAACTTTCTTAACTTGCTCAACGATTTATCGATTTTGCAAATTCAGATATTGACCGAAATTTAAAAATTTCAATTGCTTATTGCATCTTCTAGACAATTGTTTTTATTTTTAAAAAATCAGAATCTTTATTATCAGCCTATACAAACTGAATTCCTGTGAAAGATCGAAAAATAAAATCTCATTGATTTTGCGCCACCCTGTTAAACGTTAATTTGTCTGCTCATGTCTGTGGGATTTATTTGAACTAATTATCGATTTAACGAATATTTTTCTTTCTCAGTGTATGTTTTCCATTCCGATGTAATATTTGCATCACATCGTAGATTTGTGTCTCGCTCAAAATAAAATAAAAGCGGATATATCAATACTCACAACATTTCAACAGAAATAATAGAAAAACAGAGAACGTATATACACGTACACGAAGATATTGATTTATAATGGATTTAACGTACCTGTGAACTGTCGTATTTCAGTCGCTTCCATATGAATGACTTTTTCTCCTGTTGAGGATTGGAAGGACCACCATCTGCGCTGGATGCGTTGTAATTTGGATTTGAGAACGTTCTCACGTTTTGTCTGCTCGCGTACTGCATGTACTTCTCCTGTTTTGTTTTTCTCTGACAGAGGAGATAGATGATAACCGCGACAATGGCAAGGGTAAATACCACCATTAGAATCACCGTTGTTATAACTGTCCTCATGCTGTAACTCTTTTCGCTATTTCTGTAGTTCTTGAATTTATCAGTTCCATCCCGATGATTCGGACGCGTCACCAGCTCAGTCAACAATAGGGGCTCGTCGTCGTCGAGATCCTCGCTGGGATCGTTTTCGGTGCCGGGCTTGCGAAGTGGTATCTGTTTAATCGGTACTGAAGGAAACGAGAAAAATGAAGAATTATTTGGACGAGGAGAAGAGAATTTAATAAAAATAAGGAAGAAATATGTGTGACGATAACCAACCCGTGGAGCAGTTTGGATCTTCCTTGTCGGGACAAGCGCACGAGTAGCTTTTACGAGCAAAAAGGCATAAATGAGTGCAACCGCCGTTGTCGATTGCACAGGGATTCCAGCCGGTTTGTCTTCCAGCGGAAACGCTCTTCAAATCAGTCATGAAGCCTAATGAAGTGCGAATCAAAACTCGATTCTCGCCTGTCGCCTTGTCGGCTCTTTGTATCATCTCTTGCTTCCAGTTGGCCCAATAAATGTGCTCACCATACTGTGGGAAAAAGGATAACCGGCGTTAGACAGCAGTAGAAACGGATAAGTAGTTGCAAAAAACATTTTCCTTTTTGATATAAGGACATCTTTGGCGAGGATTTTCTGGAAAAATGTCCTCAAAAGCGTTACGGTCCTTTGGGGTTTTTTCAAAATTCAAAGATTTTTCAAAAAAGCTAAGTCTTGAAAAAACGTTACAGCCCTTTTGAAAATGAACCATAAACCTATTGTAACATATCTGTAAATTTCAGTCAAATAAAATCCCAATACGGAACTGCTAAAAGATGTTTTCAAGTAATATTTTCGTGAGTACACGCAGATGTACGCACTACTATTTTTGTTGTCGCTAATTTGCTTGTGAAATATGCTTTTGTAATCTCAACAAGTTATTTTTATGTATGTTAACAGCATGCACTAAAACCGCACACTGTTTTTTATTTTCACTTTATTAGATAATTTAAATAAATATAATTCTGAGCAAAAATCACTCATAAATAGCATAAAAAGACTTAAAAAATAGAATATACATTGATTCAGGTGAGTAATAAAAAAAAATTAACAACATCCATTTGTTTAAATTCTTAAACTTTCAATAGAATAAATATATATCTAGTTTCTAGATCCTATATAACATGCATGCTAAAGATGTTGTAAACTTGAAAACATTTTATTCAGTGTGGGTTTTTTAAAAAACAACCCAGTCCCTGTCTGTATCTCCTATAGGGGTAAAAATAGTCGTGCCACTTTTGCTTCATGATCCCCGTGTTAAGAAATTCGAAAAAATATTAAGACTTCGATAAAAACAGGTATCTTTATGATGTGTAATATGATAAAATACAAATAAATAGATTTAAATAGATAATCAAATATTTAAAAAAATTGAATTGTTCTTAAATCCCGTTCTCTGCCGAACCCAGAGTCATGGAACAAGTACGTGGCAGTTGTCGACTCCGTTTTATTTATTTTTTTGTATTTTTTAATATTATACACATGTTTATGTATTTATTTTGTTGTATTTTATTTTGATTAACCATATTGGGTCAGTTATTTCGAATTTCAAAAAACTGGCATTCAATTCGGATTCCGCACCTTAAAAAACTAAAGAAATATCAGTTTTTATCGAATTCCGACATTTTTCCGAATTTTGCCTCACCATACTGGATCCGGCATTTTGAATTTTGACAATCTGATCAAATTGGTATCTCCCAAAAATCTTTTATAAGAATCCCATACCAAACTCCGTTATAATAAAATCTTCATGCGATTTTGAAAACTAATTATTCCAACACATATTTGGCACGAAATGTTCATTCCTCCTGACAGCGAAGGAATTAAGATAAAGTGAAAAAGTTTCTCACAGGTAATTTGATTTTTTTTCTCTTACTTGAGTGAGACCAAAGGGGTCGATATATCCACTGACAAGTGTAACTCTGTATCGTCCATGAAGATCGGAAGTTTCGATTCTGTCCTTTAGCGAGTCAGCCCAGAAGAGTTTTTTGTTTGCGTAATCGATGGACAGTCCATTGGGGAAAGCCAAGTCGGTTAATATGATATCTTTGCGATCGGAGCCGTCGAGCAGGGCTCTCTGAATCTTGGCATGATCTCCCCATTCCGTCCAAAAGACATATCCCAGTCTCGGGAACAGAGCCAGAGATCTAGGATCCTCGAGATTACTGACAATAGTCTTTTGGCTGGTGCCATCGATTCTCGCAACTGCGACGACTTTGTGCTTCATGTCAGTCCAGTAAAGATTGTCGGCGATCCAGTCGACAGCCACGCTAAAAGGCGAGATGCTCTCGGAGCCGGCTATTATTGTCTTTACATCGCTGTAATTCTGCATGTTTACGGATCTGAAATAATCAAAGATTTGAGAAATGAAATTGCCGCGTTCAATGAAATTCTATCAAACTCTGGATGCAAAGTTTATTTTACCTGATCATGAAGCCTTTAGCTCGAATATTAGTATCCGTGTATAGGATCTGTCCGTTTCTCCAATGAAAATCGACGGAGAGAGCCCTGTGAACGTCAGGAACGGGGAGAGCAATTTCCCACATCTCCGGTGTGTCGAATGACATCCTAGCGAGGCTCTTTCTAGCCGCAAACAGTAGAAAATTTAGTGGTGTAGCGTTGCAAGTCTTCTTGTCGTCGTTCAATAAGATTCCAGTGGGACACGCGCACGTGTATCCTCTTGGATTTCGGAGGCAGAGATGAGAACATCCGCCGTTGTCGTTGTCGCAGAAATTCTCGACCATGTGCATGTCGAGCCACTGTTTTAAAATACAATTGAAACATGGATGGCAAGTCAAACATTGTTCATTGATTCCTCGTTACTTCCAGCTAACACAAAGCTACCTCTTCGAGGTAGTATTGGCGTTGGCTCTAACATAGAGGGAACTTTATAGAAGGTGAAAATAATAAAGTAGTGATGTGCAATGTTCGCATTTCCACCCTTGATTTTTGAATAATAAATGTGATAACTTTGAACTCCTTTGTCGAACCTGATCAAATGTATTAGCAAACAAAACTTGTACAGAAAATTCCATTCTGATAGCTTCTGATAGTTAAAAAAAAATTCAACAGGGTTCTTTCGGGTCACTTCTTCACTAGCTTGTCAAATTGCAGCTTGACATCTCTAATCTCTCATGAATTTTTGTAGCCGCATCAATTTTAACAAAAATGCTGCGCATATTTTTTCAAGATATATTCTGACAATAAGTATTCGAGCATTAAAATCTCAAATCTTGCTTTTCGTGAAGATTTCCCCAGGGAAGAGCAAGAGATTTATTAAATAAAGTATCAATGAAATTCAGCTACTTACACTGACAGCATGAACGTCCAATACGCCATCAAGTTTGCTTACAATGACCTTTATGTCCGTACCGGAAGTTTTGTTCGCTTGAACAACGCCGCGCAAGTTCCAATCGCTCCAGTATATGTAATCTCCCATCACGGCAAGACCGTAAGGGTAGGTAACATTTTTAATAAGAACTCTGCGATTCTCTCCGTTAAGATCCGAGGTCTCGATCACTCTTCTTTTCGCATCTGTCCAGTACAGTCTGTCTTCGGCATAATCAATAGCAAGTCCATTAGGCCAAACCAAATCGTCAGCTATCACCGTTGTTCTCTGTTCGCCGTCCATATTCGCCCGTTCAATTCGAGCATTGAGACCCCAGTCGGACCAGAACATCAAACCTCTCGCGTAGTGAATTACAATGGCTCTTGGGCTGTCCAAACCGGACCAAACTAGAGCCTTGCGATTGCTACCATTTAATTCCGACACTTCGATGCTATTCAGACCCGCGTCTGTCCAGTAGAGCTTCTTTCCAATCGAATCAACCACCAAGCTATCGACAGTATCAATTCCGGTATCAATGATCGTTTCTATCCTGCTTCCATCGAATGTCGTCTTCTTAATAACGTCTTCCCCTGTATCTGTCCAGTATATTTCGGCAGTTCTTCGGTCAACGTCGACGCCACTGGCATTCTTCAAGTACGGTATCGGTAGGGCGACGTCCACGCGATAATTCACGTCCAAGGATAACACTCTTATGTCTACCCGATGTGCCAGGATGAGGAACTTGCTTGGCATGTTAGGACAAGTTCTGCCGTCGGGCTACAAATATATTCAAACAACAAAGATGTTACATTCACGGTCGTAGAATACCCGATGAGATTTAATTAAAGCAGTTAAGAAATCATACGAAACTCACTTCATTCTGAAGTGATTACTCTACCAAAACCCCTCGTCCCCCGACATTTTTATTCAAAAGATACTGGCATGCCAAAAAAATGCTATCGATGCGTGAAGCTAAAAGCCTAACTTACCCCTATGACGAGACCAGTAGGACAGGCACACTTAAATCGTCGGGGAGACCGTGAGATGAGACACAAGTGTGAGCAGTTTCCATTGTTGCGATTGCATGGACTACCGACTACTCGACGACTGCGATGAAACGCTCTAACGTCCATTAAACCATTGATGTCAGACCGGACGATAGTCACATTGCCACCGGTGTCCTTGTCGGCACGGTGGATACTCTGTGTGTCCCAGTCGGTCCAATAAATCTTGTTTCTATGGATTACCAAACCAAACGGATGTGGCAATTTCGCTTCTTCATAGAAAAGAGAAATTTGCGTTATACTCATCGAAGGATACGATTGTGAGGGATAAAAAAAACCGATAACAAATATCGAGACACACCGATTAGAACCGTTCTGTCCTTGCCATCAAGATCCGAGTGCTCAATGCTCTTGGTACCACCGTCAGCCCAGTAAAGACGTTTCTTATCAAAATCTATTGCCAAACCGTTAGGCCAGGTCAGATTGGCGCTTATGAGAACCTTTCTTTGACTGCCGTCCATCAATGCTCTTTCTATCTTCGCTTGCTCGCCCCAATCGCTCCAATACATGTAACCAGCTGCAAGAAAAGAATAATATATTGGCATATGCCATCTTCTTGCTGACTTCCCTTTTATAAGACGCATTCTAATTGAAGGTGGGTCACCACATTTTCACGTAGTTTCAAAAACAATTCATAAAGTATACGAAAGATATTTTTTCTGAATTTTAAGAACATTTACAAATTGCTTTAGACTTTTTATAGGTCTTCGTATCGACGTATATTGAAAACGATCAATTGTCGACTCACAACACCACAGATAGTTAAACAATTTGATGAAGCTTACCAATTGGATCAACGACAATGTCCCTTGGTTTGTCGAGATCCTCGTAGACCAAAAGAGTTCTCATGGATCCATCCAAATTCGAGCACTCGATTCTGTTTGTTCCAGCGTCAGTCCAGTACAATTTCTTCGTTATCCAGTCCATGGCAAGACCAGCCGGTGATTCTAAGTTGTGATTAATAATAACGCTCTGATTAGTGCCGTTGAGATGAGCACGACTGATCGAATCCGCCTCGACATCCGTCCAATAAACCGTATCTTCATTCGAATCCCAAGTCAGTGCAACTGCACTCTGGATATGATCAACGGGAATCGCGGTGTCAAAAGCCCGAGTCGCTTGATGATCTATCGGTATCATCCGAAGATCTCGTTTTCTTGCGAATATCAAAAGATTATCCGCGGTCGTGGCACAATTCTTGCCGTCCCGTTTGATCTTCAGACCAACGGGACAAACGCAACTGTAGCCATCACTGTTCGGCAAACACATGTGAGAACATTTGCCGTTATTGTTACCACAGTGATTTGTGTAGTCGGGCTGACGTTGTGGATGATAACTGTGCAGATCCATTGGAAAATAGAGACCTGAAGCAATCCATATTGATAATAAAAAATAGGAAAAAAATTGAATGATAATATAATCTATTATAGATCATTGATAAACTTAAACTGAACATGTATTGCGATTAAAAAATGAGATATGGTCTTGAATTACCCGAGTAAATAGTCTTGAAGGCTCGTCCATTCGCCTTGCTCGCCGAAGACACGCTCTTGAAGTGCCAGTCGGTCCAATATATCAGATCTTCGAACACGGTTATCGCAAAAGGATGATACAAGCCTTTGCTGAGAATCTTCTTTCTTCCACTGCCGTCAAGATGAGCTGACTCAATGGAAGCAGGCTTCGCATCAGTCCAGAATATCTTGTCGGTGGTGTAATCGATAGTTACACCGTTCGGCCAAGCTATAGATTCAGTAATCAAAGCTCTTCTGTCTGTGCCGTCCATGTCGGCGCGTTCGATCTTCGGATTTGGACCTGCCGTGAATGATATTAAATTATGTATGACGATAAAAAAAACTCAATCTCCATGATATTTGACGGTTCCTTCTGTTACCCCAATCCGTCCAGAAGACATAGCCGTAGCGGGGATGAACAGCGATTGCTCTTGGCTTGCCAAGATCACTCGATATCAGAACGTGGCGAACTTTTGAGTCCAGAGTGATGACCTCGATTCTTCCGGTTCCAGCGTCGGTCCAAAATAACAAATCGTGGATCCAATCGATAGCCACACCACCTGGTTTTTGTAGACCCCAACGCAGCACGTCCTCAGGATCGGTACCGTTGATGTAGACTTTGCGTATAACGTCCATAGCTACATCCGACCAGTATACCGTCCCTCGTTTATAATGATAATCTAGAGCTATTGCATTGTATAGACCCTTCAATATTGGACTGTGCTTTGTTTGCTTTGGAGGTCCAAGAGTCATCTGATTAACAATTTAAGAAGAAATTCGCCTTTAACTTTTTCATTTTTGAGACGATGAGATACAACCTCCTGCTACTGATCCTATACCCAATTGGTAGTAGAAACTGTTATCTAGTTTTCAGGGCTAACAGAATTACGAGATGAAGAACATATTAATTTTCGTTTGTTTCCGCATACGTTCGACAACTTTAAAAGAAAGGTAGGAACTCGTTGCCTCCTTATTTTTTTTTGCCTTTTTTACAACTCATATCTTTTCGGGTTCTGACATACAACTAACTTTCCATTGCGTCTGTAGCCGACTTAGCTACAGTGTACCGCATTCACCGTGGGCACGGGAAATGTGCGGAAACAGTATATTGTGAATAAAGCTTTCTCTGATGAAATAGATAACAGTTCTTGTTACCAAACACGATATACTACATGGTCTTAAATTTGACAGATATTTCACTGACCTTTCTGATGTCAAAGCGGTTGGTGAACAACAGCATAAGATTTGCACCTATCGCCTTGCAGGTCCTCGAGTCAGGTCGTAAAACGTAGCCTCTCATGCAGCCACACGTGAATGACCCTAAAGTATTGTTACAAAGCTGACTGCAAACGGGATCCTTCTCAAATTCGCACTCGTTGATATCGTGACAAGTTGCGTTATCGGGTCCGAGGACGAAACCAAACTCGCAAGCGCAAGCTTTTTGATTGCTTGCTGTTAAAATACATTGTTGATTACATCTGTCCGTTGCCGTACATTCTCTCTTCTTCGGACAGTCCAATTCGTCTGTAAAGCACAAGATAACACCAATAAATCATTAATTTTAAGCGAATTTATATAATCGTGTGAGACTTGAATCAGATTTGATTCGTTACTTCAAGTTGATTGCGCTATCCGATTATAAAAAGCATTTAAGTAGACCTTGCATTTCTAACTCAAATCAATTGCATACATTCCTCTCCACACACCCGCGTTACTGCACAACCCGATTATTCACAGGGGCATCGTAGCTCGTTTTGATCCATCACAAACGATCTACCACATTTCGATCCTACACATTACCACTGTGGATATCAATTCAAGAGAATACTTCGTGCCGGTAAGGTAGAACCAACCACCCGAGCAGATTTATCTGTAGACAGAGATTCGCACGCGAGTCCGTCTCAGTATTGGCTGCCGTCATTTATAGTTACAGCACAGTGATATTATTGGGGAGCGAGAACCTCTGTCTATAGATCAAATTGCTCGGAGGTTCTTACCGGCACGAAATTTTTTTTTGAGATGATATCGACAGTGGTAATATGTAAGATCGAAATGTCTTGGAAAAGTTTGTGGTGGATCATTTGTGTTGGATGAAAACACGCTGCGATGTCCCTACAAATAATCGGGTTGTGTAGTAAAGAGTTTGTGAATTACGGGTATGTGTGGAAAAAAAATGTGCAATTTATTTGAGTTGAAATAAAAGGTTAAATGTTTGTGAATAATCGGATTCTGTAGTTAATGTGTATAATCGAAATGCGTACATTCGATATATCGTGTAATAGCTTGTGAACATTAAAAATGTGAAGGAAAAATAGTGTATAAGGTAGAGTTTGTGGAGGTACGAACGCGTTGGATCTGTGCTGTGGTGGATAGAATTGTGCGGCAAAGAAGGGCTGTCGTGTGTTGAGAGTGTATTTTCTTTGCTTACCCTCTTGTTCAGGACAATCGGGCAAACCGTCGCATACATGTTTTTTGCTTATGCAGTAAGGATGGAAATGAAGCGTTGAATGGGAAGGATCTCCGTCGGATGACGTTTCATTCGATGCTGGTTGTGCTTTGCATAGGTACTGCGTTACGTCGCAGGTTAAGGCGCAGAGTTCCTCGTCCTCGCCGTTCGGACAGTCAGGGACACCGTCGCAAACCCATGATTGCTGTTTGTACAAATTAACATTGAGTATTCCTAAAAAAACTTGAAAGGTTTTCATTTGTTAATATTAATGATGGCGAAATATTTCTCTGGGAATTTCTCGTAAAAAAAAATTATAACTGGTCTGTTTCAAGTATTTTTTTATATCTTCGTCGTAACTTTTTTGATATATTCTGAATATTTACTCCACCAAATTCCTTCAAAATTTTTTGATACTACAAGTTTCTTTTCTCTATCTTCAATCTGTACAATCCGCAGATTATTCCAGACAAAATACTTTTCCTGAAAAATATACTGACATTATCGCAAGCTGCAAGCTTGAAGAAATAGGAAATATTTGTACTTCAAAAGAAATAAGAGATCCTCTCTGGCAAATATTTGTAATTCTCTCACAACTGTTAATAGAGTTTTCCAAAGTAATTTTTCTTTTCTTTCCGAAAATACACGGACTTTCTCGTATTATGCAGGTTTATTAGGGTATTGCAGAAAAAATTGGTGTTTCTCGCTCGGAAAATCATCGATTTTCATACATTTAAAAAATTTTCAGTGGATAAAAATGATATATTCAGAGCAGTTGGGAATTTTTAGATTCAGAGAAATGCTTTCTCTACAATCTACGACAACCCGCATAAAATTAGAGATTTTCTCGGGATTTTCATAGAAATATATTCACCAACAAATTAACGTTATTTTTTGACCATTAATTCTTAGACATATTAGACGCAATAATCTATAATAATTTAATAAAAAAACGTATTCAAATAGTTTTTAATTCAATTAATTGGATTGCTTTTTAATGATGTCTGATAAAAACATATTTTTCATATAATTTTTAACAACTGTATATTAACTTTAAGACATACGAACCGAAATGCAAGATCCTGAATTGCAGCGATACTCTTCGTTCGGCGAGCATGATTTTGGGGTGACTGTTTTGCAGGGTCCTTCTTCATCATCGCCGTTCGGACAATCCTTTTTTCCATCGCACATCTTGTCCTCGCTGATGCATTCTCCGCTAGAACATCTATATTGCAAAATGAAGAGAAAATTAAAAAAAAAAAAACAATTAGAAGAACACCATTACAGACTGCCGGAGTACATTATTCGCCGCCGATAGGCAGAAGGGCGACGAGGGATTGATCGAGCCGACCTTTGTTTTCTCTCAATTATTCTTCGAGAATTACATGGGGGCTGAGCATTCGTTCGCAAGAACTCGACGCCGATGCAAGAACAGATGACGCTATGAGAATGAGAGTGCTCGTATTTCAAGCTTGCGCTAGCACTAATCGCGACGAGAAAAAAAGATGAAAAAAATAAGAGAGAACGCGCGAGGGCGTTGGCGAAAGAGACGATGATTGGAGTGCGGCTAATTGCAACTCGGTCCCCGAGGGTGTGGAACGAGTACGACGAGAGGGTTGGCGCCTCACAACGGTGAAGTTCCTCTTGAGCTTACCGCTTCCTAGTCGCCGTAGGCAGTCACGCCTGTGGGACTTGAAAATAAAATCGCCCTAACTGCCTGGGTAACACACGCTTCATTGCAACCTCTTGCCAGATAGAAATGTAGAACCTCGAGGGTGCACTCAGTCACGATTTTTCCATTTCAAGTCGAAAACATACGGATCAAAAGACGTCAGTGGAAAGGTTTTAGGATCAGACATTACGCGAAATAAGAGTTTGATAAGCAAGACATGCAATCAGACTTTGTTTATCAATTATCTTTAACAGATTTAAGAGAGATTGTCTGTCAATTCAGTCATTTTTTCCTGACTGAGATATTTTTTGTAACTGGCATTCTTTATCAATTGGGCCACTATAATTTTAAAAAGCAGGAAGCAAAGTAGAACTTGCGACATCGCTCCTCATTCATTTTTAATTTTTGTAAAACTGCCTCTATGAGGATTTATGTTGAACTATTTTGGCTTCCTCATAGAGGAAGCTATGCTGAGGAAACTATCCTGAATTGAGAACAATTGCAAATAAAAAAGTGTAATGTTCGATAAAATTCATAAGACATTGCTGTTTTTTGCCAAAATTAATAGAAAATATTTCGCTATGTTTACTCCGCACGTGTCCAAAGTTGTAGTCTGCTTTATGAGATCGAAACTGGATTCGGTTGAAATATTTGAAATAGTTGATTCGGTTGAAATAAAATTTGAATAGATGTTTGAATTTTTTCGAAAATTATCACAAAGATGTTTTTCTGTCCTACACTTGTACCAAATTTCAGCTCGATTGATGAAAACGTTCTTGAGAATGAAGGTTGGAATTTTCGTTCCAAACATTTTTTCGAAACCACTTTTCTCCACGTTTTAGACCATTTGGAGTGTCCTGACATGAAAATGTTGACATTTTTTTTTTACGAAAACAAAGATTCCTCTAATACGAAGCAAAAATTAGTTATCCCTCTAGATCCATTTTGCTCATTCTGTCAATTTTTCTGTACGTTCTGTATGTACATACCACTGTCAGTTATATAAAATTAACAGCAAAATAAAAAGTGTCAGAATTAGTGAAAAATATATAATTAGAAAATAAAGTGTTCCGCATTGTAAATAATGTGTCATAACTAGTCAGATTTTGTTACTTAAGAGTATGCTCTGAGAATGACTTCAGATTTTTTAATTCAGATTTTTTAATTCAACATGTAAAAAAATTCAGTATTGTTTTTTTTTTAATTCAATATATCTCGAAAACGATTTAAGTTACAAAATAAAATGTCCTAATATAAAAGATGTAATTTTTTAAATCAGCTTTTCAACTAAATGTTTTAACTATAAAAATTCTATGAATTTTCTAGCAGAATACGAAAGTGGCTTAGCTTGAAAGAAAAACGATTATTATATTTTTGTTAAAAAAAAAATCAATATTACCAGGTTTCTAAGATATTTTTATTTATTTTTCAAAAAGCTGATATAAAAGTACAACTTTCATCGTCATACATATTTTCTTCCGTTTAGTTTTCGAGTTGCATTGACTTAAAAAGAAATTTTCTGAAACAATAACTTTAATATTTTATTTACTGATATAATTTTTTTTTATATAACGGAAATTAGAACAAAATCTACTACTTTTATTGTTCACATAACCTTTGTTAGAAGGAAAAAAATTTGGGGGATCTGATCGAATGAAGACCATGATTAATTTTTAAATTGTTAATAAGTTGTAAATATTCGCAAGTACTGGTAACGTTATAATTATTATTATTATTATTGGGATATGTAGGGAAGTCTGTGAAAGCCACCTTAGAAGTAATTTAACGAGAAGTCTTTTTTATTAGGGTAGTCTCTGAAAAGAAGCAAACTAACCTGAAGTGATCTGTAGGGCAGGTTTCAACATCGTTCGGACAATTTTCTTCGTCACTGGCGTCCCCACAATCGTCATCACCATCGCACTGGTACTCCTGTTTGATACACCGGGGGGTCGTGCATTCGAAGTAGTTGTCGGCGCAATGAACCTCCTGGAATATTTCTGCAAAACGCGTATATCAACTCATCAACTCAACTGTTCAAGTCCAAGCAATTTACCACAATGATAAAAATATTTCCAGTTTATTCGTATAATTATATAACTCACGGCATTTCTCCTCGTCACTGCGGTCACGGCAATCGTAATCACCGTCGCATCTGTATTCGTTTGGTATACAGATACCATCGGGACAGGTGAATTCGTCCTCTTTACATTTTCTGAAATCATACCAAACGTACTTTATAAAAGCCATAATTCTTTATTATTCTTTTATTGTATCCAAATATCAAGAATGTTGTATCCGAGATGGCGGTAATCGTTTAAATTATCCGAAAATGTTGTTCTGATAATTAACATCACGAATGTCTGACATAAAATGTTGAACGTTGACTCTACAAATTGAAACATTGAGTGGAGTCTGACTGCGAACCTCCTATATAATGTCTACACGAAAATAAGTGTACACAAAAAGTACACAGAAAAAAAATCAATAAACCGATTTTTTTTTAAATCAGTAAGATAATGTTAAAGAAAAATCATATAAATTAATTCATTGATTTTTTTTTAAATCGATATGAATTCTTTCACAATTTTTTCTTCATTTCGAAAATTTCCATTTGGTAATCTCTTCATGGCTATGAAACAGTTCGTTCAAATATCCTAAAACTTTTCGTACAATATGGAATATTACTCCGAAAGCATACATCAAAAATTGAATTTCGAAAGAAAAACAATTTTGACATTTAAAAATCAGAAATATTCAATTGCTTGTCTATTTAATGTAAAAATTAAATGTAAGCAAATACAGTGTAAGCAAATCTGATACTCCTTAAAATCCCTTAAAATTTCATACTTTGCAAAAATGTAGTCTTTTAGTGTGCGTTTTGAAAAAACCTGCTATAACAAATCATCACCTTTTGATTTTTCACAAACATTTTTAGATAAAAATTCAGGCTATAAAATACTAGAAAAATTAACGCTATAAAATACTAGAAGTGCGGCTACAAATGGAACAGAAACCGCAATCGGTACATTTACCCTACTTCTATGATTGTTTATTTCTCACACCAATTGTTCTTTAGAAGAGTACATTCGACGTTATATTTATCCGAAATAACAATTACGAAGGAGACAATAACACGTACATCAGATAAACGGACATGTGTGTAGGATGGGTGTCACTTCCCGGCGTCTCGCTATCAGAACGGACACTACCCGTCAACACCCTTATTGTTCTATTCAAGGCGAAGCTGTGAGGGTTGATGGAAGTATGGTATCTCGTGGAGCGCACACTAGACAACCCCCCTTCCTGGTTTGCCGTCGCTCTCGCTGTACACGATACGATGCACAATTCCTTTCCACTCCAAGAGCCACTACTACCGTAATAATATTGAACGTATCTTTTCCATACTGACAATCATCAATGACGAGTGCAACGAATTTTCAGTATAAATATGTCGGCCGAGTACCGATGGTGGGTGGAATAAAATATTTTCTTCAAAATTTCGTTTACCAACAGTCCGGCTCAACATAGTTCAGCATAATTCTGGTTGCAGTAAAGAAGAATTTTACAAAATCGGTAATAAATCCATGTGAAACTTTAACAAAAAGTTGTTTGTATTTTAAGACTATTTTTTAGCTTGTAAAGTGACAATACAAATTTGTGAAATTCGAGTGCTAGATTTTGTATAAGTAAGTTAGT
Organism: Perithous albicinctus; assembly: GCA_964016905.1. Lineage (NCBI taxonomy): Eukaryota > Metazoa > Arthropoda > Insecta > Hymenoptera > Ichneumonidae > Perithous > Perithous albicinctus. Next base: position 16,332,271 of record OZ024690.1, on the reverse strand, counting down.
TAAACTAGTAACAAATCCGCCGTTTGTTACTTTCACAGAAAGTCATTTCATCATTTTCGATTTTTTTTTTATGAAACTAATAAAATAATAAGAAAAGTGTAGACTTGTTGGTTCCCGGACGTAATCTCCCCGACAATATTCCACCGAACAACATCTCTTTCAGAAAATATCTCTCCCGGACAAAACCATCCAAATAGAAAACTCAATCACACTCAATATTGAATGTATTCATATACGCACATCTGCGAACGGTGGCCAAAAATATCCTTGAAAAAACACCCACACAAAAAAAATCCAGGAAAAAATATTCGCCGGAAAAAGACTCATGAGTAAATATTGCAATATCTGATGAAAATAATAACTGGAGCAAGAATATGCCATTTTTTTTTTGTTTGCCTTTTACAATTTTTGTCATAATACGGAAGGATGAATACAGGGCCTTTGAAGAGTCAGAATTGGAAAATGTTATCCTTAAGGTGGGTGTGTGTTTTGTGTATGAAAAAGACAATAATATCCCAATGCTGTGTGTTCATTGAATCATAATTATAATCATGATCTCCAATTTTTTGTTATGCAACCGAACGTAATGCAGTGACGGTGATACCGGGCGAGCGGGGCGAGGGGCGAAGCCCTTTGTCAGGGTGTTGGGGGAGCGAAGCCCCCAATCACGACACATTCTTTTATATTGCATTTATAAATTTAATTTGATTCGGGATATTATAGTCGGTATGTTGATTTGTCGATGTTTTAATTTGTCGGTATTTTGATTATCGGTGTAACCATAAGGGACCGGACACTGCAATTTGGTTGTACTGCTGTTTTTAAACAATGAAAATATGTTTAGTGAGATAAACTGGTAAATTGATGTTTTATATGTGCATCTTTCTTTCTAAGGATATCTTTCCCAGAATTTTTTTTCCGAGGATTTAATTTCCTTCGGATATTTTTTCAATGCTTATAATAACTTACGGTAATATGACAGTCAAATATCTTAACTGGCGAGTAAACTTCCAAGAACTATATAATTCGCCGGATAAAATTCCTTTCGACAATACAGGGTAAAACAAACCCTCTGAGCTGTGGAAAAGCGAGGGAGGGCGCCACTCGGTGGAATTCAGAAAGAAAAGAGCATAAAAGAGCTAGGACTCTGTTTTAATGGATAAGGAGACATGGAAATAGATAGGATATAGGTCTTTTTGTGGAAATGATTATATTGACTTCTGGAAAATCCCGGGAAGAAATTTTGTAAAGTGTATGGCAAGCAGAAGGTCATAAAAGGATGAAAATTCGAAAAGATGGTAAGAAGCAGAAATTTATTGTATAATGAATATCTAAAAAAAGTTTGGGTAGGTTCACTTAACGTCTGCGTTTTAAAGAAATGAATAGCTTTCCTATCAAATAAAATGGTTGTTCCCGTCAGAATGCAGGTTTAAATGATTAAACTCGTTTTAATAAATGTTTCAACCCGAATTGGTCTAGAGTCATTCGATTTAAAAGCACAGCCAAAACAGGAGCTAAGAATTAAAGCTAAGAATTCAAAATGATATCCTTCTCATATTCGAGATATATAAGTTCAAATCCATTCCATAAATATGAATCCCAATCACGAGCATTTGTTGAGCAAAAATTTGTTGTTTGTTTGGTGTAGATAAAAAAAAAATGAACTTTCGCATTCGTTGTATATATACGGCCAGTCTTCACGATAATCTCGTTTCGTTTGGAAGTTTTATCCCGTAATCCGCAACTGAAGACGCCCTCTTCGTAGGTCTGATGTGCACCCCAACCGTAGCTTCTTTCTCTCCCCTAAGCGATTTACTCGCATGACCTCGGCTAACGTCGTCGACCCATCAACGACCGTGAACCACCTCGCATACGCTATCGCGCACCATTGGACCATGTCGTTGATGTACGAGATTGTGCGGGTGTGCGGCCCAATGACCCTCAGAAATACAGGGAAAGGATGTAACGGGGTTGGAAAGCCGCACGTGGCAAGTGAGGAATCAAAAATGGCATTGGAGATCCTGTTTGTGACATCAAAGAGCTTCTCGAAGCTCCCGGAGCTCCCAGTATATGTATAAAATGAAACATTCGAAGCTGAAGGTTCATCGTAACGACAATTTTCATCTCGTAGTAATCAAATATGCGACTATAATTCAATAACGTAATACATGATTTTTAAAAGCTACAAACTGTACAGACCTAAATATGAAGGTTCAACAAAATATTGAGCTGCCTAAAACTAATGAAAAATAATATTGAGAATTTGATTTGACTAGTGCTTCGTCAAATTTCAAATGTCAAATGCCTAAGTTTATAAAGATTATTATATATGTTCATAAATTTATAGTAAGAATTTGCATGCGTTAAATGTGGAGACCATTTTTAGAAGTAAAAAAATAATGTGTAAGCAGACTCGAACAGTCGAGGCCTAGATATACCATATACCTGTTTGTGTTCGTGAGTTTAATGACAACTTTAAACTGATATTTCGTTCTTAATCTGCGGTAACGTTATGCTTTTTTAATTTTTTCGTATTCAAAAACGTTTAAAAAATATAAATATCTGTTTTTGGACCTTCTATCTTGGATTTTGGGCCACGAACTATGTGTACATGTGAGATTTTAGGCTCATTACTGATTTTACATATCGGTCGGCCTCAAACAGATCTATAATATATTTAAAATCTAGATTTGTATCTTGGAAAGCCTCTGTTCGACCCACCTTAACTTAGCATTTTAATGAGCAGAGTGGAAGTAAATATGTTTGTTTTTCTTTCAAACCTTCGAAAGTCCTCGTGCAAATAACGAACTGATTGAACTGAAATTTTGTTCTTTTTATAAAAATATACACGGTTAAAAACATTCCATACCTAAATAAATATACTGGTTTATTTAGTTTCAACGAAAATACTGATAAAGTAATTATTGATTAACTTTTTAAATGCATATTCATACTTTCCTAACTAAATATTTGATTTTCTTAGCATTTGAAAAATCTGAAAAAATAACGTTAATGAGGATACCAAGAATATAATGATTTTAAATAGGAATAATGCCAACAGTTATTGATAAATGAGGTCAAAACATTGTTCAACAAATTGGATAGTAATCTTGATTTTCTGATATGAAATTAATTCTGTGACTTTTCGAAAACATATGATTCTTTTTGCTTTTATTAACTCGTTGAAAATTCACGATACTAGAATATTTTTTCTAGAAATGTTCTAATTACACTACATAATAGGATTGAAAATCGTTGAGCGAACAGTTTCATATAAAAATAGAGTTAAAATACTCTCGTATTTTGAAGTATCATAGAATTTATGTAATTAAAAAAAAAGTTTCGTATAACATTTTTTAAATTATTTTTTTTTAACTATTAATAACTTTTTGGTGTTTTTATTATTCAAAATCAATGTACTTGCTATCATAAATCGAATTGGATTTTTAAAAAAATTTATCTGACAGTACTTAAATTCATCATCTCAAAAATCATTTCCATATATTTTTTGCCAAGGGTATGATTACCACAGATTTTTTATTGAATTAATTAAGATTAAATGATATTCACATTTTATCTTATTTTTTTTATCGGCGTGCATATTCGAATAGCGAGGTTTTAATTTGTCGAGAATTGGATAATATTGAATGTTTTTTCAAAATTAAATAATTATAATTTTAAAATGGTGCTATCTCGGAATCTAATAGTGTTTTATTAAATATTATTAGATGCAATACCAGTGCCAATAAAAATGTAATTTGAGCAATTATTGGACCACTGTTTTTCGCGTGCTGTTCAGTCACATTAATTCATGTGAAACCAAACATACCCAAGGTTAAAAGTTATTTAAAGAAAGGAAAAAAAGTTTTTTTTACCGAGTGAATTATTACATCAGAATTATTATTAATAATGAAGATGCAATAATTATAATTTGAATGTGATGCAGTCAAATGACCACCAGGTAATTTAAAAATTGTAAAATACGAATAAAACACACTGATAATATAAAAATGTCACACAAGTAATTATATATGTAACCAATATTTGTGGCGCTACGATAAATGAAACTTCCATATGGGGCATTCCATGACATCTCGATCAAGATCTGGCGATAACATCTCAGATCGACTCCGTAATTCTTTATATAAAACTGCTTGTTGAAAAACACATGCTTAATTTTTTTTTTGTTTTTTTTTAACACTTTTCACCTGAGATATAATTTTTCGAAATTCTTTAAAACCCCAATTTTTTTTACATTTTCTCAAGTAGAAAAAATTGAGGTTTTTTTTATCTCAGGTAAAAAGCGTTCAAAAAATCTTTAAAGAATTTGGTACATGTTTTTCGACAAGCACTTTTGTTAAAAAAATGACGAAGCCGGTCTGAGACGTTATTGCCAGATCTTGATCGAGATGTCATGGAATGCCCGATGTATATGTGAAGACTAATCGACCAAGGATAAGAGTTAAATAAAAAATCCTCAGTACAGTTATAAATATCGATTTTTTGTAACGAAGTGAATTATTGTATCAGAATTGTTATTAAGAAGTAAATAGTTATAATTTGAAACTGATGCAATGAATGGATGATCAGGAAACCTCCGTAATTGGTATATACGAGGAGAAAAAAATACACATACAAGAATATCATTCGCATAATTATGTAACCAATATTTGACACGCTACGATAAGTCAAATTGCCGTAATATATGTGAAGAGCAATACTCAAGGATATAAGAGCTATTTAAAAAAAGGAAAAAAAAAAAAAAAAAAAAAAAAAAACGAAGGAGTTTATAGATATCGGTATATCGGAAAATAATGCGAAACCAGAGAGTGAGTGAGGGGCGACGAGATGTAGGTAGGAGAGTAGTAATATAGCGTCAACAGGACCGCCCGACCTACAGCATCCAGGTGGTCGATACCACGCGCCACCAACGCGCAACCATTACCGTTGCCTTAGCAACCCACCTCCACGCCCTGGATCAGCAGAAGCACAAGCTACCCTCCGCACTCTTGTTCAGATAGCTACCCCTCAGGCTCGCCCACCCATTCTGGGTACTCCGAGTTTACCCTCTAGCTGCCCCTCCCCCCTTCACCCCCCCTCTCCTCTCATGCCTCTCTTCTCGTACGGTAAATGCATCCCCACATGACCATATATATATAACCGATCCATGTAATTTCGTATCGTATATCCGAATGTACTTGGTCTTCTGCGATCAAAGTACTCGACGACTGATACAATCTCAGTTATATATACGTCGATGAAAGCTAAATTCGATTTACGAAATCTTAGCTTTTAAGAAAGATCGAAGAAATGCTCAGTTGGAAATGAAAAAGACACGACACTCTGTGTTTCTTTACGTATCCACTTCGCATATACTTTATATAAAAATTTTACTATATGATATAAGTGAGCATGTGTGTATGTATATTTGTATATAAATATATATAGCATATATTGCTATAAAGAGCAACCGCGTGGGCGATTAGATCGCTGCGTGGGCAGGCGATACGACGTCGTCGAAAATAAGCTCCAGCTGGATAGCCTTGGAACCACAGACAAAAAGAATGGATACAGATACACACACACACACATACTTTGATACTTAAACTACGGATCGCAACCATGTAGTCACACCATTCTCGTATCGCGCGCACTTTTAGATTCGAGGACGACAGAGAAAGTGACCGATAACTTTATTTTTCATCATTTGGCTGGTGTTGTTTTTGTTTTTTTCTTTTCTTTTTTGTAGCTTAACTCACTTTTTTTCGGCGCAATCCTCCTCGTCCGAGAAATCGATACAATCATTGTCACCGTCGCACAGCCATGATTGCTGGACGCACAAACCGTTCCTGCACTGGTATTGGTCAGACGTGCAATTTGATCGATTGCCTGTAACATCGAAGATTGTAACGTTAATTTTTAAGAAAACACATCAAGGTGTATCGATTTGGCATTTTGCTTTAGAGCTTTCTAAGCTTTGTTGTCGTTGAGAATGAAGGACCAGTGATACAGGTGGTTTTTTGAGATTTTTTTTTTTTTGTAAAATATATCAGGGACCCTTTTGAAATTTCTAGATGTCTTGACTAAAGGGACATTTTTCTTTATTAACGAGTTAATATTGTAAACTTAACAATATCTTTAATTACCTTTTTCCCCTATTGAGTATACTTATTAAATCAACCAACATTTAGAATAATATTGTGTATTAAATTACGATCTTTAATTCAATTTTTTAAAATAAATGAACGTTTTTTTAATTTTTTGTTTTGGGCGAATTCGACAGATAATAGAATGTACGTTGTCATACATTGTGAGCACCGTCGTGTTCCAAATAACGTATAATCTTTTTTTTTCAATCGATATTTATTTCGTGTGTTCAACATCCAATGAAATGCCTTCAAAATTATTTTTCCCAACGCGATACTTTCGATTTTACTTCAAAGCTTTAAAGAATTTACAGATATGTGTGAAAAATTTACAGAAATATTGCCAGTGTGGAAATCGAATATTTGCATAGTAAAAATAATTCGTTTTTATCTGAAGATACAAATACTTAAAATAATGCAACTCTTCAGTCGTTAGATAAAAATGTAAAAAAAAAAGCTAAAACCAGCTGATTATGAGAAATATTTTAGAGCAACCGAGAACACGTGGTTGGATTGGCAGAGAATGTCTCACATGTTACATACACTTTTTGTCCTATTGGAATAATAGTTACATTTTTTTTCGTTCGAAACCAAAACTCTCAAATACGTAAAGACAGTCTGTTCTTTATTAACAATTAACACAAAGTGTATTGAAACAGAAGAAAAAAAAAACATTAATTTTTGCGACTCACCGCAAGTTGCCTCATCTGAGTAATCGCCGCAATCGTCGTCACCGTCACAAATCCAAGACTCGGAGATGCAGTAATCGGATATCGGACATCGACGGTTTCTCGGACCGTAGCAATGTCCGTTTGTGTTTCTTTCATCCAACACTTCCTCACAGTTTATCTCATCCTCGCCATTGTCGCAATCCATCTGTGACAACGCGAATGACGAACAGAGGATAATGACGATATCCCTTTTTTTATTATTCCAATTTATTACACTGTTAAAAATCCGGCGTGTTCAAAGCAATTGGTGTGGCCTTTTGACTAGTGTTGACTGATTTGTTGTTAGTAGGTAACATTTTTCACAATATCGGTACGATGGTTAAGTGGTTAGCTTGCTCGCCTCTAGACCAGATAATTTAGGCCCTCCATTGGCCCTAAATTTAGGGTAAACCGAGTGCCAGAAGCCTCCACTGAGCCTCCGGAAATGGCATTTATTAGCCAATTGGAGTGAACGGAGAGTATCGCAGTGTGAAATTTTTATGTCAACCTGTGATTAGGTTCTGCGGAGTGAGACGAGGTTTTTAGAACCTTCGATAAACCTCTGAAAGTGGCATATTTTACCCATTTGAAGTCAAGGTATTTGGAGGTTCTACATTCTAACTTGGGGAGAACCGGTAGGTCGCGGGTTCAACTCCCAGTGCCATAGTTCCCGGGTACTGCCGTGAAAAATCATTAGAAGTGACGTAATTCTAGATATATAAGTCGACATGTATATCTCCAATGTTTACACCCAGCGCGACGCGTACTAGCTCCAGCGACGTGAAGCGAACGCAAGACCATCTGTATGGGTACAGACTTTCCGTAAGTTTCCCTGAGCCCACTGGCGAATGCGATACTATAAGGGTAAGCTGGCTGCGGACGCAATTGGAGGGATTTATAAGAAATTGGGGATGAAAGAAAGGCGGAATTGAAAAACGTAAAGGGGGAACGATTCCGTACGGTGGGACACTTAATAAAATAATAGTAACACTTTTCACAGGGTTAAATTATTGAAATTATTAAAAAAATAAAAATGTGTGTTGGAATTATTGGGCTATCATCTCAAAAATTCACACTCATTTCTGTTCAAGATAAATAATTAAAAAACAATAAATTGTTTGAAATCAATGCCGACTTGTGGCACGAGAAAAAATCCAAAAGATATAATAAAATTTTAATTGTTTGTTTTCCAATAAAACGTGTTGAGTGGTTTGAGATTGTAATGCAAATTAACACCAGCTATTGAAAACAGAGTCATTGATATCGTGTGGACTTTATGGATACCGCATTGGGCTGGCTTTTAACATCGGATTTTCAACAGTGTAGCCAAGCTGTCTTTATACCGTTCCGTCACAACGTTGTCCCATATTGACACACGTGCATGATCCAGCGCAGAGAAATTGATCTCCAGCGCAATTCCACGAGCACGGAGGAAGACCATCCGTAAGGTCGCTTTCGTCGTCGAGTTCCTGGATGAGGGTCTTTTGATAAGGGCCGAAACGGTCGGAATCAGCCTCACCGATAGGTCCAACACCGTGGCCACGTTCCAGACCGTTGTTTATCCTCGAACGATCGGGATTACCATGGCCTTCGAATACTGTGTCCGTAATGAATAATTTCGTATAAACCATACTATTACAGATAGATATTTAGCAAAAACTAAAATAAATTCTGTATAGTTTTAACAGGAAAATTGTGTGTACAGTTGTTCACAAATTTTTGACTTTGAAAAATAATATACGATTATAGAAAGTTTCTATGCATAAAAGTAAAAGTATAAAGTAACCGAGTTGTAAAAAAAAAAACATTATGATCACAGTAATATTCCTATTTCAGGATACTTGAAATGTAATATCGGATAACCATTTTCGTTTGTAAGTACTGTGTAAAAAAAGTTCATGTATTTGCTGTAAATATTTTTGCAATAACAGTATATTAAACTTAATGATGAATATCATTAAAATGTATGCATCAATATAAAAACCCTAAATTATAGTTTCCATAAACGTGTATATCACTGGTCACATTTTGTGGCATGTATGTATGTTAATTTTCAGTTTCACGCCGAAATGACACATTATCTATTTTTTAAATATGCCTCTAAGCTTTTAAATTTCATAGATGGGTGTATCAATTTTAGATAGAGAAGTAGCTTATAGTGTACAAAGTAAAACCTTGCACATTGCTTCCTTATTATTTCTCACTATTTTGCAAAGCTTTCTCTACGAAAAAGCCAACATCGATGAACATACTTCCTCTTGGAGGTAACTTTGTAAAATAGTAGAAAATAATAAGGAATCAATATCCAAGGTTCTACTTTGTATCTACTTTTATTTTTCACGTGTTATTTTGACACGTTACCAAATAAACAAATTGCATGAGTTCCAATGTAATGTTATAATTACAACTCTGCTTCTAATAGTGTGATGAACTGCATTATCCATTCATCCTACATATCTCATCGAGCACATATTGTCAGTATGCACAGCTACAATTTCAACTCTCTGGCTTCCCCTCTCCGAGTCCTTGAAATAGTTATCGGTACGTGGGATGCGTACATACATACATACATACATACATATATATATATATATATACACAGTGTGTGGATGTTGCAAAGGAGGAAAGTGGTAGCATGCAATATCGGTCAGCAAGGTCGCGTGTGTGTCACGTTGACTGACTTTACTCTTTGATGATATACCTCCACCAGCCGGAAAGGCACCATAGATGCTACCCCTTCCACGGTTAGCGCGATCCGAGCCACGAGTCATCCCTCCCGGTCGTCCCTGGCCATAAATACCACCGCTTGAAACTGGTATACGCATCCCATTCACCGGTGCTCCATTTCTATAACTCGGAACGTCACTTGGTTGATGATAGTCCGGTGGCTGACCCGGTATTCTCGGAAATATGCCTGGTGTCAGATGAAATTGATTGCGTGGCATTTGTGCGGGGTGTCGGCCCCACGAACCGCTCTCGTCGTAACCACCCCCGTGACTCTCGTGAGGATATTCTGAAGAAATGAAATTAATCATAACTCGATGTCAAATAATCCGAGGGAGAGAAAGCCATCGTTACGATTGAACGTGGGCGAAGTTGTGGAAAAAAGAGAAAAGTATCGTGTATGTATTATATATAGTGAAAAAAAACTTTCTGGTGATATGTTGTGTTATACAATACCTTCGTGATGTTCGGGTAGGTCCATAGGTCCCAAGGACTTTTCCTCGTGTTTCATGTCGTTCTTCGTGTCGTGATTATTCTTCCCTCGGTGCACTGGCATTGTTGTTGTGCCCACGAGTATGGGTCCACTTCCGGTCTGCCGGAGACTTCCGCTGCCGTACATCTGCCTCGCTGCACCGCGGTTCGCTGGGAGATGAGTCGACGTCTCCACGGAAACCGCGATTCCTGTCGCGAGATATTTTATTTTACATTTTTTTTTTATTAATATTTCCATTTAAATGTCGATAAATGTTTGATTAGGTAATTTAATGCAAATGTATCTAAGATATTTTTAATGGTGATGCTCGATTTAGAAATGCAAAAAAATTGTTTTGCCTCCTCATAGAAAAAGCTTTGCATTGGGAAAATTTTTCTGGTTTTGAGATTTTCATGTTAGTAAACTGAAAATGGTCTAAAACGTCGAGAAAAGGTTGTTTGGAAAGACTGTGCGTGTGCGTGATATTTTCCATTGGTACCAAATCTATTTATTACCGCCGAAAAGATTCTCTGGAAATAAGTATTTCCTAAATAATTATATCGTTTAAAATGGCATATCCAGACGTGTGCAACTGAATATTAACGCGCATTCCAGACATACTGAATTGAACTGACAAAACGTATGATAAGTTTTACATTATCAAGAGTCCCAGTAGCGACTCGACGACAAGTATACAACAAAATAATACCGTCTATCTCTCTGTGGTAGCGTTTGCATTCTAATTATTGAATACACTAATTGCATATGTGACAACCATTTTTCGTACGAGAACTTTCGCACAGGAAATATCCTCTACTAGAACGTAGACTGTGAAATTTTATTTATGAAAATTAATCTATACTTGTATAGGATTTATTTATACATACGCTAATGTAAAAACTTAATATGCAAGCATATTCTATAATTCATAAACCGTATACTAAACATGTCAAAAACTCTTGTTTAATATACAATTAATTTATATTCTTTTGTACCTGTAAAATATATTTAATGTACGGGTTTATGCATAAACATACAAGTACATTAATTTTCTAAGTGTTCTTAACAGTGATACTATGTCATTTTTTTCCTAATGTGCATGCATGAGTGAAACAGTTTCATATTTTAGATAAAACAAACGGCCGAACTGAATATTTTGTATGTTTTATTTTTTATTTTAACAATGTATTTTTAATGTGTACAGAAAATTTGATAGCTTAACTTTCAGTAAGCGATCGACAACAGTACAAAATTCTTCGAGTCTCTCAGTCATTTTCTGTTCGATCTATGAACCTCCTTAATTTTTCTTTCCGTAATTCGTTACAATGTTAATAAATTTATTGTTCGATTGATAAGTTTTTGTATCTTATTCATCAAATATAAATTAAAAAATTGCAAACTTTCTTTTTAGTTGCATAAATAAGAGACACTGGTACTTATCATTATACAAGCATTCACATTACTTATTTCTCGGTGAAAACAAAGACGATTGTAAATGAACTCTCGAACATTATAATTCGATGTCCCTAAAAAGAGGCTGAAAAATCTCTCAGCATCTCCTAGAAAAATCTTTTGAAAACATTAAAGAAAAACATTGACATTGAAAACTCGAAGAAAATTAAATTTCTTCATCACAAAGTTTTCTCTACGAGGATGCAAAAATGAATTTATCATCCTGATTTTGTGATTGACATAATTTAAAATTTAAAAGCTTCAACAGTGTCAAAAATTCCATCTGTAAAAAAATTAGGTCGATACGACGAAGCTTAACAACAATACTGTTATAAACGACCAAAGCCAAACAAATTCTTAAAGCTTCGACGATTACGAAAACCATAATAATAGAACCTAATGATAACACCACCGCGTAAAAAGTTATAAGCTTTTATTTACGCCAAATAAGAAAAAACAAACCTACACGTGTATATTCATTTTTTCAAATATTTTTAACAGTGATTCTTAACAGATATATATATTCTTTTTTTTCGATGTGCATGCATGAATGAAATAGTTAAATATTTTATATGAAAAGGAACGATCGAATACGCGCTCGCTGTTTAACACACGCGGAGCAATAAGCACGCGTTCTATTCGCGAGCGTATTTCCATGGCATATATGAAATAACTTGAAGGCATATTGGTATCGATACAAGTAGTATATGCTGTGGTGACGTGCCCACCCGGGCGTACATTCAATCGGAATGAAGCGGTGGTTCCAAGACTCCGAGTTCTCCATACGCACATTATGTACAGGTATTTGCAATTACTGCTGCTATATTCTATATATATATTTAGCACACGCGAATCTCTTGCATGTTGACGTCCTGACTCGCAGTAACGATGATAAGCACCTTGTCGTATTATGTAAAATGCCCGAAGGCTTCACCCACGATAGGAATAACGATCAGACACCTAAAAATAGTTTAACCCCGCGGCACCATTCACGTATTCTCGTTCAAGACGTATATGTACATGCATCAGTTGAAAATGGAGTAAAAGGAGAAACTGTGTCACACGCGCAATTCATATTATATTGAATACGCTTCGGAGTCACATGAATTTCAGTGTATAAAACAAGTAGTGAGTACATCTCCGTGCGCTCACGAAAATATTATGTGTGAAACAATTTTAGCAGTTTAGTATCGAGATTTTGTCGAAATTCACTGTTTTCCCAGAAGGCCTGTAACTCCTTTTGAGGAAATTTCATCGAAATTTTCTTTTTTTTTCGGAAGGGTCGTAACGCTTTTTAAGGAAATTTTGTCCAAATTTACTTTTTTTCTGAATCGCCGTATCGCTTTTTCAGGGCTTTTTCTGGAAAAGATGTTTTTTCATAAAAAATGTAGATTCTACTATTTGGCAATATAGCGGTTCTACAGAATCCGACTCTACAGGATGCTCGACTCTGCACAACAGCAAGTCTACTCATGTCTTAACTCGACACAATTCCATCTGTACACAAGCAGAAATTCAACACAATCGCAGTTTCAAAGGCAAAACTCTACACAGGCAATGCTCTACACAGTCAAAACTGCAAACCGACAAAATTCACCACTGTCCTGATTCAAAACATGCCCGATTCTACACGTCATCAACTCACAAACCAATCAACGTACGCCGAAAGTTAGAAATGTTTTAATGACATGTGTAGAATTGCTGTTGTGTAGAGTCAAGCGTAGTGTAGAATTCATGATGTATAGTCTGATTCTGTAGAATCGATGATTTGGATCTCAATTGTTAGCTACTAAAATTCAATAATTCGTCATATTTCAATAGTATTTTAGTCAGCTCATTGAATTTTTGTAACGCAACACAATAATTTTATTTTATTATTTTGCTTTCAAAATAATTGTTTGCATTGTAAAATTCAATCTTAATTTGCGTACAAAGGGTGCAAAGTGTTTTAATGAAAATTGAGAGTGTAATGTCAATTCGATTTAATTATTGAATAACATAATATTGATTCAATTGCCTTTTTTTATCTAAAATTCTACTCTAAAATTAATGTTTAAAAAATGAGCGTCTTTGTTTAATTGTTAATTTTTTTGTATTCAAGCAGTCATTCAGATTTTATGGCATTTTGGCTGTTAAAAAAATGTCCGTTAACGCTAGAGCTTTCGCAAATGTTGAGATGTCAGGTTAAATAATGAGTTGCGGGTGGTATTTAAAATATCCAATTTGAAAGAAATGTTTTTTTCTCGATCCACCGAATAATTCCGCCAAATAATAATTAAATATTTATTTTAATAAATTTTCGATCGACTAAATTTTGGTTGAATTAACTTAAACATTTTGTCTTTCACTCACAAATTTTGTTGAATTTCCTAAGTTTTTCTCTGACTGCGAGTTATATACGTTTGAATTTCGTGATTTTGTGATTACACACTTATGTGCGATATCTGGCGATTTGGTATATTTTGAAAACATTGGAATTGAAAAATCGAACAAAAACAAATTCCTTCACCATAAAGATGCAAAAATTAATTGATCGTCTTATAGCCTCATGATTCGAACGCTACTTTAAAGCTTGAACGATTACGGAAAATAAAAATGGAATCTGTTGGAAGCATCATTGTGAAAAAGTTATAGGCATTTTGGTTAGATAGAACCTGAAAGGGTTATTTTTTATTCAGTACTTTTTTTAGCTTTTAATAAAAATATTGCAATCAGCAGACAAATTTCTATCAAGCCAGACCATAGCAGTAATTTGAAGCCGAAAAAAAGTTCTTTTTGCAGCAGGAAAAGTATAGAAAAGTGTAAGCGAATAAATTTCATTTCATCATTCCAAATCTGAAGACTATAGTGCCCCAGAATAACACTAAAATAACTTAAAAAAAAACGCTTGTTGAGGTCGCTCAAAGCGATTGAAATTTTCGATTTCGATAAAAATTGGATTTTTCATAAACTACAAATCGTCTGTCACTTTTATCTGGACATTTTATCGAAACAAAAATTAGGTTCTACAAACCAGATCGATACATTTACAAGCTACTTGCCAAATTTACCACATTTACTCTTACGATTAAAACAATAAATGTTTGTCAAAAGTTTAATAAGTTGAAATCAAATTATTCAGTTAATAGTTGCTCGGCGACTCGACAGTTCTACAAAATATTCGTATCATCTATAGTAACAGTTGCCAGCATAAAGTGTACCATGGAATTCAGTTGCTGCCACTAAATATTCACTTTTACCATATAAATTATTTATCGAATGTAACCTGCTCTGCATAGCTTTAAAAGCACATCCGTTTTATTCTACTGTACATCTCTTTAAATTACATAAATATTGCGTGAAGAGATCTGAAGAGTCAGCTCATTGATCCAATATTTCTTTACGATAATAGAATGTAATTTGGTTTCAATTAAATCTACGCTTTTTCGAAGGAAGTAAAAGTACATTTCATCGGCCTAAATCACCATTTATGATTCATATAAATCTTGTACATTCAATCGAGCTGTTTATTTCGTTTGCCACCCGTGACTCTACGATCTAGTTGAGTCGAACAATTTTTTTTTTCTCTGGAACCAAATCGTTTTTCGAGTGTACGTAAAAAAGGATTATCATCTCCGGGGATGAGAAATCTGCGAGATCGGTGAAATCATTGAAATCGTGTTGGATTTCTGGCGAATGAATGAAGTTACAGGATTCGTCTCAATCAATTTGATTGTATATACGCAGGGAGCACGCAGTGACAAACTTAATTCGATGGTGCTGAGAGCGAAATGGAAAATGGATTTGGGGGATCCATCGCACGGTCACCGGTCCATGAATGACTCGAGACAGTGCGGAGGCGTAAAGAGCTTTCATTCACTACGCCAACGCCTGCGCCTCTCGGCCAATCGATATACGCCGTGGCACACACCCTCTCCGTTTGTGTGCGAGAGAGAGAGAGAGAGGCATGGATTGAGCGAGAAACGGTTGAAAAGGACGAAAGCTTCTGAAAGAAAAGTAGAAGGAGAAGGATATGATATACGGAGAGCAGTGCTCGGAGTGCTCGGAGACAGCCTGGTATAAGGGATCTTCTCCCTTAGCATTTACTAACGGTACAACTTCGTTACCTAAGACTAGCGGGAAGGCCAAGTAAAGACAAAATCTATTTCAGAAATCGTATGCGAAGTCGTAGATTTTAATACCGTGTATTATCTTGTAATTTTCTGACCAATAAATATAAATATGAAGTGTTTGACAATTTTTTTTTTAATTTACAAAAAAATGTTTCAAAAAAATCTCTACTTTCTGCAATCGAACGGCTCTGGCGACCAACTTGAGCTGCCTAAATAAAGTAGATGCAAAATTGTTTTTATTTCGATTATAGGTAGGAATTTGGACACTGTAGGAAATAGTGATTAATTATTTTTAATTATACTTGAGGGTGGGAGACCAAATCTGATTTTGGTTCTTTCTGGAGGAAGCTCTGTTTTGTATTTGTTTTTAACAGAGTTTTTTTTTTGTTGTATTTTGAAAAGTTTGTGAAATATCCTGATACACCGTATATTCTACATACATTAGTTTACTATGTATATATAGAGTTGAAGGAATATACTACGAATAAACCCTGAATTAATTAAAGCTTGAAGGGCGCCCGTGAAAATCCAAACAGATAACGAAAAAAATCAGTGAAGCATGATTCAACAAATGCTAATACAAATACTAATAGATGGCCATTTCAGGAATATAAGTTACTGTCAGCAGTGTGAATTTTAAACACGAAGTCACCTAAAAATATTCATCATACACTTTATTTGTGATGCTATTGATTTAAAAAAAAAAAAAAACTGGCGTTTGAGTCTCATAAAATGTATATCAAGTACTATAATTTTGCAATTTTGTGGGGACTATATAATGCATTGGTATGATGTGAAATGAAATGCAATATTTTTCACTTGTTGCTGCTTTTGTATGAAACCGGTGGATTTTCGTTTTTAATGTAAATACTGCGACAAGTGGAAAATACTGCACTACATCTACATCCATTTTGGTACGATATTGTTAAAGTATCGTATTTCATACAGATTTCATGAGGCTTGTTGTCAAGTGCTGTTTTTTTTTTAAATCAATGGCTTTGCAAAAAAAAATGTTTTATCTTACTTTTTTTTAGGCGACTCAACGTCTTAAAACATAATTATTTCTATGCACAAATAGTATATAAAATTTAATATAAAACTGTGTGGAAATGTATAAAAATTATTGGTATTTGATGGATGCAGAACGAAGAAAAGAAATCTTTTTTTCATAGGAGAATCATTTAATATTTCCACATATTGTTATATTTTATTTAATATAATTGCGCAAAAAAGTAGTAGAATTGTTTATTGATTTTCAGTGCGACAACAATGACTCCGATTTACTAGTATTACACAATCTGTATACGACCGTTGATATGACAGAACATTTATATTTAACATTAAAAAGGATGATTTCTCTGTAGAAAAATCGTTTTCACAGGCAACTTATTTTATATTGACACATAATTTGATGTTTGATTTCATATATCTGCATAACAATGTTATAAAAATGGATATCAAGTTTCATATCATTCTTCCCAGTGTCATAAATCATCAGTGATCTTGTTTGACTTATAATCAATTCAGATACGACCCTCGGTTTGCCTAAACATCTATTTATCATTGAAAAGGGTCGATTTTCATGTCAGGACACTCAGAATCGTCCAAAACCTCGAGAAATGTGATTCGTTTGAAATGTCTGTATGTGCAGATTTCCTTGTAAGCACGATAATTGTCGTAATTTTAGCTGTATCTTCTTCAAATTTGGCACGCAATTGAGCTGTCATACAACAATGTTTGGAATTGTAGCTGACGCGAATCGGTTGGAAAATAAAGATTTTACAGCATTTTGAAAATTTAGAAAAATTCGTTTTCACCCTACAACTTTGGCAACTTATGAGATATCGGGCTGAAATTTTGTACGTAAATGGACTACCATCAAAATATTATGCGTACCAAATTTGACAAGAATCGATAGAGTGGTTCTAATTTTATTGCAATTTTAGTTTTTTTTTTTCTAATGTTTGAAAATACTTCAACTCCTGTAAATTCTGAGGCTGCAATTTTCGACATGATTTCACGATTATTGATTATCAATGATGAAGTCAGTCGAATGAACTGTCGGCATGTCGGTAAATTTAGATTTTGGTGAGCAAAAATGAAAAAAATGCCGTCACGATAAAAGAAAAATCCGAAACTTTCCACAGATTTATTTAAAATTTTGTACACATGCGGACTATCATCTAAAAATTTTTTAGTACAAATCTGACACACATCTGTCGAGCGGTTGAAATTTAATGGCATTTTCAATTTTTTGAAAAATCTAGTTCGCGCGCTCATCTGTGCAAATTGCGAGATACCGAGCTCAAATTTAGATTACATATGGACTACTGTTAAACAACAGTTCAGTAAAAAGTTACCGCAAATCGCTGGACCGATAAAACTGTTACGACACATAGAATTTTTAGAAAAATGTCTTGTCAAGAATAAACAAGCCTGCAAAGTAGAAACTTGCAAATTGCTTCCTCATTATTTTTAGCTTTTTACAAAGTTTCCTCCATGAGGAAACCAAAATCGATCAACATACTTCCTCATAGAGATAAGTTTCTAAAAAGCAAAAATTAATGCGAAAGCAATTTGCAAGGTTCTACTTTGCAGGCTTTTTTCTCTGGCGGATGGGTCTCTAATAACTCATATATCTATTCAAGGAATATCCAAGTCTTCTATTCAGGTCTTCTGCAAATATCTCCGCATCGAGATATTTGTAGTGATACAAAGCTTTATATAGACTAAGGAAAGAAGAGACTATTCCAAAATCAACTGTACGACCTCGTAACTTGATCTAACAATGGTTTCCCTAGGGTCCCTTTCCTACGAATCATGAGTTATCATCAGAATTACCACTCTGAGTCTTTTTTTGTTTGTCATTTAAACTTTTACAGCCTCATTTATCATATATTTCTTCACTGTTCCGTGAAAAAAAAAAAAAAAAACTATAATGAAAACTATATTTAAAATACATTCGAAATATTTTATTTTCCACGCACAATTGTATTCCTGATACATATTGCATATTTTACATACATTACGAAATATACAGAAACATATATTCACCACAAGACATATTTGAAAATATGTAAAATATGCACAACTTTTAGTGACAACTCTATCTATTATATAATAAAAAGAAAATATATTTTCGCCAAACTTCAGTATGGTTGATGCTTTTTGTAGCAATCTCCATCTTTTTCGTGTGGCACCCCGAGTGTTTCGAATGGTGATGACCTTGGGGTTGCTGATCGATATTGCCAAATGAGGAAAAGATCGACGTAAATTCAAACCTCCCAAAACTAGACTCAACATCAAGCAGATTAGTAAAGATTAAAATGTTCAACAATCTCGCTGACTGATTGCAATGCCCAATAACTTTTGATCGTTTGGCTCTTCGAGATAACTCGCGCTAATGTGGCAGTACAAAAAATGCTGGTGAACGAATTATGTAATAAAGTCCTCGATGTGAAATGAAAAGAAAAACGGAGATTCTGAAGGTTGACATCTAGTTTTGTCAGCATACATATTTGACAGTCATATATCGCGATGTATATGTATGTACAGACCTGTGCATATTGAGAGAAGGCTGAATAATTGAAGAAACTGTTTGGTAGGTCGCGGCATCATCATAGCCATCAGGTACTGCGCGTTCGACCTCATTTTTGCGGACCTCGAAAGACTCGCGGTCTTGAGATCGATCTACTAGTCCACCTACTTCAACTTGGCCTGCGGTGCGTTTTCGTCGCGGATAACGCACTCAGCTTCCGCGAACGGGGATGCCTACGTTGCCCTGGATTCACGAGACATCGCGAATCTTCTTTATAGCCTTCCCATTCACTGCAAAGCCATCAATGCTCACACCTTGTATATTCAATTACCAGTCAACAATTTTGTTTTTTCTTTCTTTCTTTCTTTCAACAGGGCTTGTTATTTTTCCTTCAACTCGTAGCACTTGTCACAATCCACGAATATCAAACATTGTTATTGTCATTGATAGCTGATTGGATGGAAATCACTCAAAGAGCTTGAACAAAGTGTAATCGGTCACTCAGGGCGCGAAACCGATAAGACTATTAAATCGTTTAATGACTCCCTGTGTCAGAATTACGTGATATGTATAGTGAGTACGTAAATTCACATTTTGTCCCACTGAAGGGATCACTTCCGTTTATTTCTTTTGGATTATTGAGTTTTTTTTAAAATTTTTATTTATAGCATCTTGTTGAACATGTTGATTACAATTAAATCGATGAGATTGTAGAAGACTCCCCCTCCGGAAAGGGTGGATGCGATGCTCCTCAATTTTTTTCTTTTTTTCCACAGCCTCACTTCTCCTGGTAGAGTCTGACTACATATTCGTATTGATGACTAGCAATGTTTATGATGTTGGATTGAAAAACTGCGATTTGTGATTTACGTAGATTCGCAGGAGCTGCGGGTAGTTTCATGTGCAACCGATGAATTTTCGTGTTCGACTGAGGAGTGTCGACGACGTACAACCGGGCAACTCACGCAGGCGCGCCGGGAGAGCTCTCAGGAGCAGCAAAAAGCCTTCCTTCTGCACACATTCGCCATCCAAACCCCATTGCGTTTGATCCGGCAAAAGCTAATACCAGGAACTACGTTTTTTTTTTTTTTTTGCAAAACGTTTGAGTGGCTTTTTTTATTTTCTTGTTATCGAACATGTACAGAGACCTCTATTTTGCCGTCCAGACAGAATACAGCACTCGGTCTTCTGGTACTTCGTTAGCAATAAACTCATCAACGTTTGAACACGAGTTTCAGTTTTTCTTCGTCGTGCTATCGAATGTGCACAGAGGCCACTATTGTGCTGTTCAGATAGCCCAAAGCTATATGATCTCGCTTCGACTTTGATAGGAAAAAAAATTAAAATCTGCGCATGGAGATCAAAAATTGGTTTGCAAAATTGGAGTGATTCGTGTCGTAAAACATTATTTTGTGAAATAAATAAGAAATTCGTTTGTTGTAAATTGTCGATTTTTGTTTATGAATTTTTAACTTCAATTATTGAAGTGACAATTTTTTGTTTCTACTATTGTTAAACTATTACTGAGTTATCGTAATTTCTTAAATTTACAAATTTACAATTTCTTCACGTACTATAACAAAAAATATTTGAAATTTCGCTTGACGAACATTTTTTATAGTAATGAAAAAAAAAAATTGTTATGTGCACAGTCAGAGATAATACATTTTTAAAAATCTCAATTAATATACCGTAAAATGTAATAACCATATTTTGTTGTAGAAATATATATTTGTTTTGTGATCTTGCAATTTTGTTGGTAAAACTAAACCTTGCAAGCTTTTTTGGTAAAATTACGCAAACAAATAGGGTTTTATGGATTAAACTTTTATTTTTAATGTACAAGAATCCTCGTTTTTGTTGTGCAGTGGAGTCGATTGTAAATTTTTACTTTCTCATCACATACAAAGTATGTAATAAAAGTGAAAGTATTGCAATAAAAAAAAAAACGTCTCTCAGATTTCGGGTGGAAATATATATTTTAATGGTCCTAGATTTCAAATAAAGCATTCAATCATTTCTGTCTGTCTGTAGGTCTGTAGCATGTGGCTGTCCGAAAACACAATAACTTTTGTAAAAACTTGTGGACCACAGTGAAATTTTATGTGCGTCTTCAATGTATAAAATGTAGTTCTAGTATTGAAATTAAATCCAAAATCTCCATTCCTTCTGACACTTTACCTCAAACATGAAGAAAGAAAAAGCTGATTTTGTCATTTCAGATCAGGTACCAAAAAGCATTGGTGATTTCTTTTCAACCTCGATACCAATTCTATATTTTATACATCGAAGATACACAACAAATTTTGACAAGGCCTGTATTCTCCATCAAAAGTTATTACTTTCTCATTGCGTATAAACTATCTAAAAGAAAGTTGAATGCACAATAACTTTTGAAAGAAACTGGAGACTGCATTAAAATGGACTGTGTATCAAAATATCGAATGTACATATATAGATCGGCCAATATTGCGAAATTCTAAAATAGCGAGCCTTTAAACCCAGAAGGATCGATTTTATGACAGTTTTCAAAACACAAAATAAAAATTGAGAATACCAAAAAATCGAATTGAATTTATACCGAAAAAAAAGAGAATAGATGAAATTCCGAGTGGTGAAATATCGAATCGACTAAAATTCGAAACTTCAGAATTCGAGTTCTCGAACTCTAGAATTACTAATATTTAGAACACTTACAATTTCGAATATATTACAAACCACCCATTGCTTTTAGTACTTTACCTTAAATTTAAAAAAAAATGACTCCAAACATTTGAAGCACGCATTGTCTAGTATGTTCTTAATCAATTAAACTTGATGCAAATTTATGTATATATCTCAACACTATATATCAGAAACTAAAATCACGTTATTTCATGAATATGATTGGAAATAACTTAACAATTTCAAGTCCCCACATTCCTTTTCAGTTTTCCATAATTTCATTCTCAATATCGCGGATTGAGAATGAAGTTATGCACAACAACATCATCTCGCCAATATCAATCGTGATGAGAATGTCACGTGTTGCGATCGCTCCATGAGCAACTGTTTTTTTAGTGATGATTATAGCTATAAATTTTGCTTAAGTTTCACAATTTTTATTAACGGGCAACGATCTGCTATAATTATGTAGCTACTCGAAACTATAATACTGTAATTATTAGAAAGGGAGTCTTCACCGATATCATAGAAAAAAGACGTGTTTCATTATTATTAACGATAAATAAAAATCGTATAAGAAACCCAAGCGATTGATTAGTTCATAACGGTGATCTAATGATGTAAAAAAATCTTCTGACCTGAATGTATAATATTGTGCAAAAAATGGTAAAAAAAAATATTTCCTATATCTAAAAAAAAATGAAACTCCTCTTACAATTGTTTATATTCAGACATGAGGATTTTTACATGACCACAACAAAGGTACGATAATAAAAACTCATGGGAAACGATTTTATTTTGTGTCCATAAAAACGAATGAAAGTCACTTTTTACCTGACATTGGTGCTGAACCTTTCAGTTCAAATAATATCGTCAATAATAGAGGTAAAATAAATCCCTGAAACGTTGAATTCACCTTTCTTCAGTCCTTCATGTGCTCCAAAAACAGGATTGATGTATATTAATTTTGCAATCGGATTCTCCGATTGATACTTTCATAATAAACATTATAACGGAGAACTCGGGATTTATATTTTCGGAGAAGAACAAATTCTTGACTTTGGTTGTCAAAATACACTAATGTTTGATTCGTATTTGCTTAAAGTATACTAAAAAATAAACAATTTATGAAAAGGACCCAGAAATATGGTCGAAACAACAAAAAGTGTTTTATTCACTACAAAACATCATCCACGACCGAAATCATTTCCACAATATCACGATCATCACAATTTTAATAATCGATCACTATTTCATCTTCATATATTTTACGTTTTTACACATCGTGAGAATTCGTTAATCGATTTATCAAATGGTCGGCAAGTGCGGTTACTCCAACGGGTAATAAATTGATACTGGTAGCGTGTCAGAAATATTCTATAGAATATTGGTCGGCAACTTACTCATCGTCTTTGATGCTACCTATCCATAGTAAAGCTTTTCTTTTTAATAATATATTTCTTCCCTCGCGTCATAATTTATTAATCGTTACAATTACTAATTATTAAACCATGTGCCGAACTCTCGGCTCTTAATAAGTAATAAATAAGTATGAATATTTAATGTCATCGTGACTTTGGTGTCAACGGCCTTTGGAGATATTCGATTGTCGGCTTATAGACTAAAGCTGGTGCGTCGATTGCGAACATAAAGTCGATATGATTGAAAAGATCCATTGGCACCTTGTAGAGCATTTCCATGTTCGGCAATTTACGGGCCAGTTTTTCAATGTCCTGATACAAAACAAAGCACCAATTTAAAAATACAAGCAATGTTGCTTGCCCATTAAATTTCCATTCACTCTATTTATTTATTTTTTTTTGCATAAATTATGAACACAAATTATTATTATTCTTCCATCTAATTGCCAGTAAAAGAGCTGAGCATTTTATTGAAAAAAAAAGAACGGATTTCCACGAGAGTTCATAAAAAAAAAAGTTGCTGTAAAATAAATATAATAGATACTTTTGATTGACATTTAAAAAATGAATTTTTGAAAAAAAAAAAATACTTTCCTTTGAAAATTAACTAAAAAAACGATTGAGATAATTTATGAAAAAAAACAAATATATGGTGTAGAAATGTAATGGGCGTTTCAGACTCTGATTAGACAGCCTGATAATTCGATGATCGCTTGAAGTATTTTTAATTATTTACTGTGGGATCAGCGAGCCAGTCGTTGCTTGCGTAGAATATTGCAACCGGAATCGTCACGTTTTCGATTTGGTAGTCCGAGGGCTCGACTTGACCGTACATCGCACGATTTTTACGCGGTTGGTAGTAGTCGAATTTGCGAAACTTTTCTGTCAAATCAATCAGTACATAATTAGTATATAGAGATTTGTGAACATTAGTGTCTCAACCGATTTCTAGAGATTTTTACACACTTGAATTAAATTCCTGAGCGTAGTGGAGGAACTGCTTCACCGATCCACCTGCTGGCAAGTGTCCCATAATAATCGGAACTGTAGTCTGTAACACAAGCAGTATAAAACAAATATTAACGAAAACCGCTTAAAATACGTAACAATACATTAAAAATATTAAAATTTTGCTGAAAATATTAAGATTTTGAACATATACAAAATTTTTTAGATTGCTGATATCTTGCACCAAATTGGAAAGAATTTTTGTTAATTTATTTACAAATTACTGAGTTATTGACACTGATCCAAATCACCAATTTTAAATAGAGTTTAAAAAAATTGTTCTTTTTTCCATGAGTCAAGAGTGTCAAGAGGTATTATCTTGAAACTCGCCTTACGTTTTTCTAAATTAAAAAGAAAATATTTTTACATCTCTTTTATTTGAAAAAAAAAAACGAATTCAGTTCTGGATAAATGAAATTTGAAAATGTGAAGTATTTTGTCGATGTTCTTCGATACAACTTTTGAAAAATATATGAACTTCAGATAATGTGGCTTTAGAAAAAAAGGAAAAAGTCTTTAGATAAGATGTTCTGATAGTCTCAATCATGTAAAATGCAAAAAGCATTTTTATAACCACTATTAAAACGATTTATTTTTTTGAGCGATTATCCCGACCAAACCTGTCGAAGATATAAATTGGCCATCACGCCATTTTTTTTGTTGTAGTTTGTATACATAACAAAATTTTAATCATATTTGCAGGCAAATCAAGACGGATCCGCTTTACAATTCTTTAAAAATTTGATTCTTCTCAAAAATGCATGAAAATTATTCTGCGCAGCTTTAAAAAATTTTTATCGGAATCTACATAGAAATATCTACATTTTTTGTTTGTAAAATGAATCATTTTTCTTATATACAGCGAATCGAGAAACTACTAAAATGAAAAGCCGGTATTTAATTTTGAGTGAAATATAAGAGTAAAAAATCTAAAATAATTTGCACATGTTTTTGATATTCCACAGCACTCTCAAACGAAATTATAAACTTTTTTTGTGACATCTCGAAATATGGATGGCCGATTTCGAGCCATCCATATGCCTCAAATATATTTAAAAAATATATTATCTGACCTTGTTCATCTGTGCTGAGTCATATCCAGTTACCATGAAGAGTGCATTACTGCAGATTACTTGGTAGATCGTCCGAGCCTCGCATACTTCTCTACCGATTTTCGTCAGAAGATGATTTGTCGGCAGAAAGTCATGGACATTGAGGAATTGCAGAGCGTGCTGAAATACCAGATTATTAGTGGTTTGGACAACTTTTATCGGTTCTATACACTAAAGCTAAGCGTCTTCATGCAGTTCATAGCATAAATAGGGGGGAGGCATAGTGTTAAAAATCCGGTGTTAAAATTCAATCCTATGCAATGTCCATAAAGTGCACACTGTGTCAATGACCGGTATTCAATAGCTGAAGTGAATTTGCATTGCAACCTCAAAAAGCTCACAAATCATCTTTTTTTGAAAATAGGTAAATAAAATACAATTACATCCTTTGAATTTTATTCATACCATAATTCTGCATTGATTACTAAACAATTTATAGATTTTAATCGACTTATCCCGAACATGAGTGAATATGAAGTTTTGAGGTGGGAGCCCAATATTTTTAACACACTCGATTGTGTGAACTTAACACTGTGAAAAGTATTGCTATTAATACCAAATCAGTCAACACTGGTTTAAAATCCAACAGTTACTTGCTTTTAACATGCCGGATTTTTAACAGTTGGATCATTGACAAGTAATAAAAATAATCGGCTGTCTTACTGACCTAAAAGGCCACATTCACAACGCAAATATGCAACTTTAAGTGAAGTTCCCTCCATGACAAACTGAGATTCGAAAATTTGCACTTCCATTTCTGAGATTTAAAAACACTTTATCAAGTTTTTGAAAAATATTTCCAAAATTTTCTAAAAAAATGGTAGAGATTATCGGAACATTTTCCATGAAGGTTGTTATATTAGATATCAGATTCAGCTCCGATATAAAAGGAGCGGTGATATTAAAATTCAGAATATGACAGAAAATAGGTGATTTTCACTCTGAGTACAACTGATGGATGCATACGTATATAGGTGTTGAAATCTTGGAGAAAAGATCGACGATGGGACTGCGGACATTGGTCGCATAAATGATCGGAGCGTAAGCAACGAATTTTATTATTTTGTCATTGTATTGCGGCTTCTCGGATAACATCGCGACGAATGATGTTGTGCCTTGAGAGTGACCGACGTAGAAAATCTTTTCCTGTCTGGTTTGAGCAATTATGTAGTCTATAGTGGCCGGCAAATCATAGATTCCCATTTCATGAAATGAAAAATCCCAAAATTTGCTATCCTTGGTGGTCAACGTCATATGACCCCGGGAATATGTATTCCCACGCGAATTTCCCATCCAAACGTCGTAGCCTGCGTCCGCGAGGAGATAACCTGATGACAAAAAAAAATGTAGTTTTATGTTTCCGGATGTTATGAGGCTAATCATAAAAGATGTTGCAAAGTAGATGTGAATTTCTTTAAAAAATTATTTAACTCGTCCGAAACATTGATTTTTAATTAATAAATAATAATCGATCTTTCAAAAACTTGGAAATTTTTCATTATTTCTGAAAAAATCTCTAAAATACTATTCATAAAGACGAATATTTTAAGCACTTTGGGACAAAAAATTCGGAGTAGGATATATTTTTTAATAATTTTAATGAGTTTGAAAAATTAGAAATAATTAAAACTCTTGTTAAAAGAAAATATAACAAAATTGTCCCACTCCCAATTTTTTGTCCCAAAGTGGAACAATTTTTTCATTTTTATTTATTTTTTAAACCTCCATAAAAATTCGTAAAAAGATGGATCCACTTCCCGTCTAGGTTTAAAATGTTTGTTTTAATTAGTAGTATTTCAGAGATTTTTTCGGATAAAAATAAAAAACATCCAAGTTTTTGAAAAAACGATTTTGATGTTTATTGATTAAAAATTAATGCTTTGGAGGCGTTGGAGAATTTGTTAAATAAATTTGCAAAAATGTATACTTCAAAATGAGAAACTTCTTTATACGTTTTTTTACGATACGACTTATATCCAAGAATATGTGTGCATTCAAAAGTTTTTCAACGCAATTTTTAGCGGAATTTTTAGAAAATCACAAGTGTGCGAAATATGCGATGAAAAATTTGAAAAAAAATGGAGCATGCCCCATTTATTGGGGCGAATGACTAAAAAAAATCAACTATATCAACGATGGTCATGGTAGGTGGTCCGATCGGTGTAGGATGCCCCATTTATATCTCACTTCTTGCTCACTTTCCACAAACTTTTGTAAATAATAACTTTACTATTTTTCATATTCTTAAAATTAAAATACAACTGTGAATACAAAAATGTAAAGTTTTATAAAATTCAGACCACGTTGCCGATTTTCACAAAATTTGGTACAAAATATCTTTGTATGTGATTACGCACATGTCTGCATTTCTGTTTCGTTTTATGAGATCTTTCTAAAGTAAAATTGGTTAAAACATAAAAAATCTTCGTCGGCAGAAATTTTCAGTTGTTTTGGTAATATTTGACATGAGTTACATGAAAACGTGAATTTTCTCAAACTTAAAAAACGTAAGTTGTCGCCTCCCTATAAGACGATGTATATATTTTTCAAATAATACCAAGAGCTTTGGAAGGTCCCATGAGTATCCAGACTGCAGAACTCGACAATATTCCATGCTGAAGATAAACCACCGGTTTTCCATTTCTCGGTGGGTTCTTCTGGCTTCCACTGATTCTGTGCACCGTGAGCAGATAATTATCTTCCGTTTTTACGTTGTGCGATTCAGCGATGTATCCGTATTTGGTAATCAATTGTGGCTAAAATTAGAGAAATGATAACTTCAATTCGATCGATATTTTTGATTGATCTGCATCGGAAAATTTATTGGTGGTGCTCACCACATCCAGATGTACGTCCGGATGATTGATCATCTTTGAGAAGTCCTTTATGTTCAGTGTAGGCATTACCATCGTAACAACGATGCCCCAGGCTCTCAAAACGGTATTCTGAAAAAAAAATCATAGACATCAGATTTTAAAAGTTATTTCTCTCGTCGCGCTAATTAGTGTTTCTGACTATTTTGTTTATTGGTACTAATGTAAATACCAACCTTTAAACTTGTGATAGAAGGATCATCGATTATAAAGTCTACTTTCTTTCCAAGACTATCAAAACTCTTAATTACATTGTCATAGCCACCTGCTTCATAAAACAACAAGCATCCGATCGTAAATGATTTTTTTTTTAGGATTTATTTATTGGTACTTACGTGTCAGATAATTTTTTCCCTTGTAATACAAATTCTTTGCCGTTTTTACTCCAGGTATGTACTCGAGCCACTTTGAGAGCTTTGACTTTAGTAACATATAGTCAAATTAGTTGTTGTAATTGTCAGTGTAACAAATTCAATAAATCGTGAACGTACTTGCTCTGTTACAACGGGCGGAGCGGACATTCCGAAGAACTGAACAGAACCATTGTAGTATCCCATTACTAATAATTCCGTTTTATTGGTAGACGAGAGAATACATTTAGTCACGAATTCTAGTCGTCTTCGTTCTATATTCTCACTGCTGAAATAATTATCAAAATGTATAGCATTTTGGTGATCTGATGTTGTAGAAAAAAATAGTATTGGACATTACATATCGAAGTCTCTCCAATTATATTCTAACGATTTTGTATTTTAAAAATTTTTTTACCGTAGAATCCAATGTTTCTTCAGTGTAAATTTTATAAAAATCGGTTGAAGCATTTTGATTTTATGGGTTTTCCAAGATTTCGAAAAATGTGTTTTATCAATTTAACACGAAAATGTTTCCAACTATCGGTCTAGAACTTCACAATAAAACCTTAATTGAAATGATACGTCCTTTGATATTGAATTTGGGCAAAATCGTTAAGGCAGTTCCGATTTTATAGAAATTCGCTTTTTCGTTTTTTTTTAAGTTCTAAAAGTTCAAGCTGCTGATTTAAAATATTGCATAAAACTGAAATTAGAATTCAAGAAAGAGTTCATATTTAAGAGAATTTTACACTTTTTAGGTTTTTAAAAAATTCAACAATTTCCCATAGGTTTAAATAAATAATCTGACATTTTGCACGTTTATCAAACAGGATCATCGAACGTTTAATGCTATCTGAAAAGATTGCTTTTTATAAAAATATATGATAAATAAATGGTCCACAAAGCTCCATCTGCAAGGTTCTACTTAGCGTCCTTTTTTTTTAAGAATTACATTATGATGTTAATTACAAAAAATTAATAAGTAGAATCGTGCACATTGCTACTTTACCTAACTTCAGATGAAGCTGGATACAAATGAGAAATAATGAAAAAACAGTGTGCAAGGTTTTCTATTCCATGCTTGTTTAAAAAAATAAAAATAAACTGACGTTTAACAAAATTATAGTGAAGAAAGGTATGAAAATTAAAAATGAAAAATAAATCTTGGTTCTTGAATATATTTTAATGAAGATCCTAGCCAATATCAAGAGCTCATTGTAAAACTGCTGTAACAAATTTTAAATCACTTTCTTAAGTGATTATTAAGTTACACGACTTTCGGTACACAAACAATTATAAACTTGAGCTAAAAAAAAATCAATGTTCTGTGTAATGTAAACCCCCCCAATTGTATGTACAAACTTTTATCTCAATTTCTTAAACATTTACATTGTTGTAAAACTATCAAATTAAAAAATTAACAATCTCACAAAATCCGAATCTCTTTACAGATTCGATTCAAATTCAGTACTAATCTTCGTTAAACATTACTACATTAGTAAAAATAAACTACTTAGGTGCTTACAAAATGTATGACCTTTACTTTGGGAAAAACGTTGAAAAAAATAATCGGAGATCAGTGAAAGACTGAGGTAACTTCGACATGAAATACCCCATGTAAATCAATATTCGATTTAGCTTACGATATAGAATTTTCAGCCATACTGGAATTGCTGAGTCCGAGCCACACATCATAGCCTTGATCCACGAGTAAATAGACTAAATACACGAAAAGAAAGTTAAGAGATGACATCGTGTGTTATCGCGTACAAATTCAGTTGCGATCCCGTCTGTTCAATACCTATCGCAACTTGGAGTTTGTTAACAGTACAGGGTTCTGCGTCGCACAGTATACCATGTTGAATGAACGATGGTCGTTTATCCTCGGCTCTGGGGGATTTTGGACCAGCCGGAATCCTATACAAAATCGTGTTATCCGTCGATTCAGGATCATCGTCGAGAATTTCATCAGCGGAATTGGGCAAAACCGCGGGAAACACATAACGTTCCACCTCGTACTCTGGGAGTACATTCAGCTGGAACTGAATTGTCAAAAGTTTTTTATAGTTTCAGTTTTGTTAAAAGTTACCTTCACGTTTACTTCCTCACAGAGGAAGCTTTTTGTTTTCGTAAAAAAAAATTTCAGCAATTTCGAGATTTTCATTTCAGGACACCCATAATGATCGAAAACGTCGAGAAATTTGGTTTAGAAAAAAAATGTGTGTGTGGATATTATATTTTTAAATGGACCAACTGTTAATCATTATTATAGTGACCACGTCAAGAGATAAAAAATGTGTACATATGTATATGCTTACAATTATACTTCAAAGTGTACATCTGGTTGCATTGACATCGACAGTCTGTCGTATACATACATTTTGGGTTTGTTTCTAATATTCTATGAAATTTGTGATCGTTTTTGTCATCATTCATCCAATCGTTTAGTATTATTGTCATATATCATGTTATGCGTAATATAATATAATATAATTCTTTTATTAGGAATGGAACCAAAATAAATAATACTTCTTGTCACAACTTCTAAACTAATAAATAAAAAAATAAACAATCTTATGCAGTTTAATTTTTCATGTACTTGTCGTAGATTTCTTGTCGCGTTTCTTAATGTAATTCGACGTCTTATGGTGCATTCAACATTTATTAAAAATTCCAAATTTATCAGCAAAGAAAGAAACATTTAACTAAGAATAACAATTTAAAAAAATTAATGATTTCCGACACTTGAAATATCAGTGGACGTACCTGATTACTTTCGGGTTTCTCGAAGTAATTTTCAATGTCGTTGCTATCGATAACCGCGGTCAGACCGCCGTTGACGATGATCCCAACGATCAACAAAAACGAAATTGCGCTTAGGCTCACCATTCCAAAGGCAATCCAGCGTTTAAGAGAAAAAATTCTTCTCTCCTTCGCAGTAAATAAACGATTTTTCCTCCCGTCGTAACTGTAGCACCGACGAATACTTGAAAACCGTCCGCACGTTAAGAGAAGATCGTTCTCCGAGAGTTTCGTTGCGGTAGCGCGACGATCTGCTATTGAACCGGACCTTTCAGCCATGATCTGACCTCGTGAACCATAAGTTTCCGCAGATAAACAACTTTGCTGAGGTTGCTGCAAGAATTGCTTATATATATAGAGTACTCCATGTGCAATGTATATATGTTTCGATGCCTCGCGAGTGACTAATAGGATGCGTTATTTCCGGTCTCGATGAATTACATTTTGTAACAGCTGAAAGAACAGTGCGTTGTACGAATGTCGTGTAGTGGATGGCAGATTTCTTTAGACGAGTCATAAAATGTTTATCATACTGTCTCTGGTGGGTGTAAAAATTTCGCATATATTTCTTATCTCGTAGCTTCTCGCTGAGATACATATGAGGGGTTAACGCAGTACTTTACACGCCGCAGACAAGTGGTTTTGATTAAAATTTGACATAACAATTGTCAACATACACTGAGCAATCGGATGCGCGTCATTAATGAAATGTTTAATTGCCGCTGAACAAAAATAGCGACGGGATCTGTCTTTTTATTGTACTAAGCACAGCATTAAGTCGTCCCATCGGATGCATGGAAGATGAAGACAATATTTTGGGGATTTGAAGGAGTCAACCCAAACAGGAACACTTCCTGGTCTCATCGGCTTACAAAATATAGGCAAAATGTTTGATAGAAATATTAGTTTGCTTGCGCTTTAAGAAATCGTAATAGGAAAAACGAAAAAAAATGCATAGCGCTCTTTGGATAGATAGTGGGCTGTATGTGCGAAAAACGTTTTTTGACGAGTGTCAGTTTACAGCACGAGCGGAAGGCGAGTGTTGCAATCGCATGAGTTAAGAAAAGAATGTTCAGCGAAACTGCACTTTGAGCACCGAGTGAAATAAAGTATTATCGATTAATTGCAGTAAAAGTAGTTACGGTAACGTAAAAAAAGTTGCATAAAAATGAGATGCTTATGGAAAATTATTGGACAACTAATTTTATTGCCTCCCTTTCTTAATTACATTATCATTATCAATACCAATAACACACCAACAAAAATAATATCTTTCATCATCTAGACTCGTCAATACATTGCTCGCACAATGCTCTCTTATAATATCATTTATCTACACGTACGGTTTACAATCACAAAATCACTTGCGAAGAGATGTTACATCGTAAATAAGGTACATCTTCGCATTTTAATCTCTGTATTTTTCCATTAGGCCAATAATCTTGTTATAGAGCAATTGTCTTCCGTCAGTTGCCCACAAGAAATCAAGATGAGCAAATTGATCATGTGGTACCCTGTAATAACCGGCAACATTTCCAAGCTCTTTGTTCAAACGATCGACGTCCTTCGGATTGGAGAACCAGTCGGACGATGAGTAATGAAGATACACCGGAACTTTGACTTTCGACAAATCATAAGTTGGTGGTCTTATTTGTTTGTAATTCCATAAATTTCCGGCTATACCATAATCCCATTGCTGGAACCTTCCTGCAAATGCATAATTCAATTTCTCGTTAACACATAAACATAGAAAACATAAATGATAGAATAAACAGTTCATCGATGATTCATGGAATTATGAAAGCCATTGATGACAATTCAACTCACTTGAGTTTATCACTTGGGAATAGTGGACAACCTGTTTGACTGATGCACCAGCCGGAACGTGTCCAAGAATTGCTGGCAGCATTGTTCTGTTCAGTTGATCAGAACCGTAACCAGCTACTAGGAAGATTAGGTTCATGCACATAGGCTGAGTCCAAGCTTCTTGATCGCACGCGATAGCAGTGATTTCCTTCACCAATTCGTTCGTCGGCTCAAATTCGTAGTGTCCAAGAAGACTCATGATTAACTGAAGAAAGTAAATTACATTTTAGGATTCCAAATGATTTTGGTGAGACCAGGACAGTGACACTTTTTTACAAACAGTTAATTTTCAATTTGTCGATACATTTTCCATAATTTATACCAATAAATGTCAAAGGGTGCATCATTCAAGAACGTTACGAGTATATAATAATCTACCAAAAACATTATTTGATTTGTACAAAAAACAACTCTACCAAAGTCTGCATAGTGTCACATGCTACCCTACCAGCGTGTACCATGTGACAATCTTTCAATTGCTTGTTTTTTAAATCACTTACGGAAAAGCATTAATGGAATCGCCAAAATACTAATGAAATATTGTGACAAATGGTAGCAGTTTTTCATCAATTGTCATCAGTATTTTTAGAAATTCATGAGTTTTTGTTCTGTAAGAGGTTGTGTAATGTCAAGCAGGGAGACTTGGCGACTCACGATTTGAGCTTTATTAATAAAAACACTTTTATAGCTACATTTTTTTGTTTTTAATGCAAATCTTTACTATTATCGTTAATTTACTCATTTTCATGCATCCTCCGTAAAAGTTTCAATCTTGTTCTAATTGATCACGTCACATTGAACCCTCCAACTACATTGACCGTATTTATTAACACGACAGTTTCCTCTGACTATATTTACCAATGACTGACACTTAATATATTGTCACAGGAGCTTCAAATTTTATAATAGCACGCAATAAATAGGAACAGGACGAGGTTATTTTTCTATCAATATATTGCACAATATATTTAATAGTATATTGTGCAACAAGGGTCGAAAGTTGGTGATTGTGACAAATCACACGAGTCGCAATTGCCAATTCGACCCTCGTTGCACATGATATTTTCTGTAACGAGGGCATGAATAGTGGTGCTTTGAATGGTAGTTTTGCGGGAGGAACAGTGAAAAGTGAGGTTACAACTTTTCTTCCCTAGGGACGAAAGTGAAATCCCAAGGGTCGAAAGTGAAGAAATCGCGAACTGCGCATGCACGACTCATCTTTTCTATACTGACTTGAAATGAGCCACTTTCGGCCCGCAAAACTACCATGAAAAGCACCGCTTTTTATGCGCGAGTTACAGAAATTATATTATGTTTTTGAAGTGTTTTGTTTATGCCTGGGCAGAAATTCTTTTTACACTATTGTAGTGCTTTTCAATTGACTGAAATTCTATTTTTTAAATCTGTACTTTTTGTCAATATAGCTTCCACAAATTCGAACCTAACATGGTCTCTGTCACAACCATCTCCCCTAATCATGTTTCATACATTATAAACACGTTGATAATTTTGCATACATTTGCGTTCAGTGTTCTCACCTGGATATTGTTACCGAATCTCGAGATTACTTGATAGAACGGACTCTGGATATGCGTGAGATAGGCAACCGGTGCAAGGGCGAACATCGCCTTGACTTTTTTCTGATACTCAGGACGTTCTGTTGACATCACCCAAAAGTCTGTTGTACCTTGACTGTGACCAGCGTACAAAAGCTGCTGTTTGTTGGTCTTTTCTAAAATGTAGTCTATCATTGCTGGGATATCATTAAGTGCGATTTCGTGCCACCTACGATAATAGAACACACGATTGTTGAGTAATCTTTTAGATGTGAACGAAGCAGGGGGTCCACGTGTCAATCATTGATGATAAAAACTCTTACGAGAATTGCCAGAATTCCTTATCGATAACCGTGTATTTCGTGTGCTTTCGCGAAAAAGTGTTGCCTCGCACGTTGCCCATCCATACGTCATATCCTTCATCAGCCAGGGCATAACCTTTGGAAACAGATTGTTGCATCAAATTAAAGTTTCAAAAGATAATCTAATGTATTAATTTCAATAATTTCACAAAATCGACATTTATGTATAAAATTGCATTTATGTATAATTTGTAATAAGTTATTACTTAAACAAAAAGTCGTTTGGAATTAACGATTGTTTAAATTACACTAGTAAAGTCATTAAAAAATATGACAATTTGTATTGAAATTAGCGAGTTTCGCTCGAACCGTTGAAATTTTCTAATTTTATGAAAAATTGCTATAAATTTTCAGTATCGATCAAATCTTGACTTATCTAGCTGAAAGCTTGTATGCAATTTTCACAAAGCTACATAAATTCCGGAATCGAATTCGACGAGATTCTATGAATACGTATAAAAAAAATCTTCGTACTATTAAAATTTTAATTGTGCCCCTGAAAGTTTGTACAAATGTTCAAGAGAATATAAGCAACACAAGAAATGCGCATATACTGGAAATAAAATTATGACTATGTATATTTTGCGCGAAATTAAACATCAATAAGATGTTTGCCACTGATACTTAATAAGCAATAATCTATTTGAAGAATTCTGCAAAGTGGAATCTTCCACAACGCTTCATGTTCAACTTTCACAATGTGATCAGAGAATTTTCTCATTGGGTTGCGATTGTAAAATGTGGAAAATAATGAGGAATAAGAAAAAAACAATAACAGTAACTGCAGAACTGCTTCTCTGTTCCCCTTTGCTTAATCATGAATTAAAAAATATTAGTAACCATAATTTCACGTACCCATAGCTCTGTCAGGACCAGTTATGACCCAATCGATGGAACTGCTAAGAATTCCGTGCATCAATAAAACTGGATCTTTTCCTTCGGGATTTGTATTTTGTCCTCTACGACCGGTAATTCTGTGCATCTCCAGAATATATCCATCTTCGGTGGTGACCTTATGTGTTTCGCCACGGTATCCATACTTTTCTATAAGTTCCCTCTGCAGAGTTTATATAATTGATCACTACATTTTTCAAATACATATTTAAAAAAAAAATTGAACACAGTAATACAGCTAATTTTGGTATGATGATACAATATGAAATATGAATAAAATCCGTACTCACGGTTGTCAGTTCTGCATCTTCGTCGTATTCATAGGAGGGAAATATTGCTTGGAGTCCCTCAAGTGACTGCGGTGGTATCACCGAAGCTTTGGTAGCAGCGAATGAGAGAACCGCGAGGACGAGAATTTTTGTACCGTGTCCCGTCATCGCGATACCTCGACTGATGAAACGCAATATTTAAGCTTATTTATTTATAAGAGGAATTCGTATTTCCAAATCAATCATAATCGAGGCAATCCGTTATCAGCTTGAAGGTTAGATTAGGCGTGTACTTCGTAACTTATGTGTATTGCTATCTTATATCTTGATAAGGGATAACGTCCCTTACGATCTCAATACCCGCAATTTCTTTTATGATCATTCATCCAAACATGTCGATTTAGTTATGCTGCATAAATAACAGGCATATAATCATTGCTGATAATGATTTCATCGATTTTAATGATCTAGATGTCGATCTCCTTCGGGGTGAACGACTTCATGGGCAGGCAACATTTTCTGATCGGATATTACCTTCGTTGCGGAAGTTGATAATTATGTATACACGAAAATTTGTAGAATATTCAAATAAACCGATTGAAAATAAATTATAGAAATATATCGTGAAACCAACATTCTCTAATCTTGCTATATTTGTGCCAGTTTATATATTTCGAACTTTGCCACAATAATGAAAAGCATACATTACGCAAATTTAGCTTCATTCGATGATAACAAACAATCATTTTTCTCAGTGCATTAATCAGTTATAGTTAGCCTTCTAGTGCGGTCCGGTTAAAGTACAAATTGGTAGGTTGGAAGATATCAATACTAGGGTGAGTAAAAAATGAACAAAAGTTTCCTCATACAGGAAACTTTTGTTTCCGAGATTTTCATGTCAGTATATTTAAGGAGGTCCTGTTGATATACATGCTAGTCAACCATCTACCACAAAAGTTCTGTAAATCAATAAACACGTACAGGATTTTTAAAAGATTATTCACATTGAGAATAATTATATTTATGTAGCTGTTGAATATTACCGAACTAGTTTACTTGTAGAAATTGTTTCAATCTATGCACTCATTTGACTTTTATTTACGCGTGTATTCATTGGTGCGGACGATGGTACTTTGTGGATTGCATAATTCAGCTACATTTAAGTTGCGATTAGTTTTTCAAATAGTTAATAAATCTGACGAATACAATTTATTGCTCGAAAGTTCACTTTATGTATATTAATTTTCAAAATCAAAAATTCCCTCCATTTCCCTATGAATCCTCGTATAATGCACCGTTTTTAATGTCTTATTTCTCAGTATCTTAGTCGGTGATCGATCTCGAAACTTTGTAATTACCTTCAAAATTACTTATACTTTAATACAAAACATACTGCAAGCATATAGCTCCGAATATGCAGTTTCGTCAGGACCTTCTTAAAATTGTTTGAAACGTCGAGAAAAGTTGTCTAGAAAAAATATTCAGCTCTTGTGTGTGTGTGTGTTTTTTTTAAACATGCTGGGAGGCAAGAATCATCATTCGTTCATATCTATAATAATAATTGCATCCTACAAAATTGAAATTATACAATATAAGTGGTGGGGGCGTAAAAATAAAGAAAAAATTAATTTTTTACCACACTCTAATTAATACAGCCACAGCGAATTACATTCTAAAATTCTAAATCTTATAATTACAAGCTATCATGAACCCCTCCAGTACATTTACAGATTATACGAGATTGTGACAAACGCCGATTGATATCGTTAATGCATTATAGAACACGCGAGGTTGCGATTGATAAATAAGACAAAATTTCGAGACCGGACCACAACAATATAGAAAATCATATATCTAATCTCGGATCTTCGCGGTATTTCACTGTCATAAATACCGAAATGACGAGGCATCTACGTCCAATACCTATGAACCGCCAATTTAAAAAAAAATTGCTCGATTCAACTAAATCATGCAGTCACAGATGGTGAACGAAATAAACAGTTCAATTGATTGTCAGATTTACTTGAATCATAAATAGCGATTTAATCCAATGAAATGTCTACTTTTATTTCGTTTGAGAAAGCGTAAATTTAATTGAAACCAAATCATGTTTTATGGTAAAAAAAATATTGAGTCAGTCAGCTGACTCTTCAGATCTTTTCGTGCAATATTTATGTGCATTAAAGGCATATATAGTAGAATCAAACAGATGTGATTTTAATGTAATGCTGAACATTTTACATTCAGTAAATAATTTATTTGGTGCAACTGAATGTTTAGTTAATGCAGATTCTATGATACATTTGATGCGGACAACTATTACTATAGTTCATACGAATACGTTTTAGATCGTTCGAGTCCACTTGAACTGGATAATTTGATTTCAACCAACTTATAACACTGTTGAAATTTATTGTTTTCATCATAATAATAAAAATAATCGGAGAATGTGGCTCTCCATGCAATACGATGAAAAAGTATCAACTTGAAATAATACAATATTTTATTAAATCGCCTCCAAGTCAATAGAGCTAACGTATTATATAGTCAGGTTAGAATTACCATGTCAACGTAATTCTCTAAATGTTTCAAGTAAACTAAATTTATCACATCAATCAGTCCTCATTTCACGGAAATAAAATTAGGTTCAATTAAACTACATTCTCTCAACTAAATATCTGTAGTTGGTATTATCAAACCATTTCCTGAGTGCATGGTTCATCATTAACCAGAGTACGATGGATCTGATTTAAGAGAACTTAATGAATTTCCGTCGATCTAAAATTCGTTATGATCTTACATTGTATCACTTTACAAGAATACACTTTGAGAAATCGTGGTAGCTATGATAAAACTACGGTTTTATAGTTAATTACTTTATAATTACAGTAACTATATAAAAATATTTGTGGCAACTATTTTATAATTACTTTTTCGTTTTTTTTTTTTCAAGTGTTTCTGAATTCAAAGTGGTTACAAAGTAAAAAATACAAATTGCTTTAAGATCGCAATCTCTCTATCAATCCTAATCAAGCTAAAAAGGTTTGGCAATTAGTCAAAATGTATCTCAGAGGTGTAACTTTTTTACGATTGAAATGACCTCTTGATACACGTAATCCCAAAGTTTAAGCTACAGAGATCGTATAGTATAGATCGTACAGTTGTAATATGTTCCAGAATTTGACCAGTTCGAAGAAAATAATGCATTGAGAAGCTTATTTCAGGGACAGCCTTTACCGATTTTTTATCCAAATAGACACAACCAACTACAGACTTTGGAAAAATAGCATTTTATAGATGAAGATTCAAGGATTGTATTTTTTTTTTTAACTGCGAAATTCAGACTTTACTGGACTTACATAACACTAAATGAACCTTAACACGTTTTACAAATAGCAAATCTCAAATAAAAAATCTGCGACGTGAGATTATAAGACGAGAATCAATAGTTGATGCGTTCAAAAAGTCAAACATAATCTCACCTTCATGAGATCTATGAGGCTTTTGCTGTTACGTATTTACTGTTCTGTTTATATAGATACTGTTTATCACTTCGATTCCATAGTTTTCGTTCCTATCTGTCCCTATGTACAGATTCAAATAGATCGAGACGATTGAGCTGAAATATGAGTACCTGGCAAAATAAATGCAAGATCGTTCCTAGCCTCATATGCTTTTCAATTAATTTATTTTTGATAAAGTCACCGTTTTCGAAGAAAGTTGAAATACAGACAGTATCTTCAATTAAAAATACTAATACTGATGCTAATTTGGAATATCTGATGTACTGACATTAATTTCAATCATATTTTCTACTCCCAACCAAGTAACATGCGGCTTTCCTTAAATATTTCGCGACCCCGTGATTTATTTTCATTCTGTACAAAGTCGAAATTAAACTTCTGAAATTTTATACGAATTAGGGCGACAGTGTCAGTTACAAACAAAATCATAATCTCATGTAACGTGAACTCCTCTTTTTCTATATATTGACACCAGAGATTTGAAAAAAAAAAAATGATTTCACGAAAAAGAAGCTATAAATATGCCAACTTGTAGATAAGATTATCAGGATTGCAACACAAAATCGTAAGAAAATGTGGCTTACCGAACAATTTGAATGGAAATGTCGACGATGCAAGAGAGAGAATGGCAGTACCTTGCATATAAATAGCTGGTACAGCCGGAATGTGGTGACTCAAATCAGCAACAAACATATTTTTTTATTTTTGTCAATAAATTAATCTGGGCACTCAATTTACTAGTTTATATACAAGACAAACTGATTTACGCAGTACTGAAAGCTTCAATAACTTTTGATTTAATGTGATTTTAATATCCAACCTTCACTTGACTATCACGTAGTATGACGAATATCTTAACATGATCGATTTAAAATAGCTATAGTACACCTATTAATGATGTACTGCGAGCGTCTGCTGTCACTTCTTTGTTATGTCTTATGCAACCTGCCATGCATAGCAAATTAGCAACCAGCAGCTGATATACTTCTTGAAGGTATTCTGAAGTTCATTCATACAAGGTTACACGTGTGCACCGGGCGAAGCTCAGCGTGTCACGTATAGTCTTTTCACCTCAAGACATCTTATCTCTATTAGGGTCACGTTTCCAACTTACTAGAGCCCTTAAGTTATCACCACCGCTTTTCACTTGTCGCTTCTGTCCAAGTTTATAACTATCAAATACGATTTCCATGCACTACCTTAGACTGAAAATGTCACCGGCGTTCTTTATGCGATCGCCTTCAAGATCGAATAAGGATGGCAGCGAACTTCGATGAGGAATACCATTATATCGAATGTTCATGGGCTTCCTGGACCGTCCAATGCACCATTTCCAGGAACTGGTTTCGACGAGCCAACCACCCAACGAAGCTCATTTTGTCTTCATAACATAGAAGAGTTTTCTTCCCTTAAAAAGTTGATCTAATGATGTTACTTCGAAGTACGATGTTTTGTTATCGCGAACCATTGTTGTCGTTTTATTCGTCCTGTTATCGGTCGTCCCTGTCGTCAGATGCACTGGGACCGGGACCAAGTTCATGCATTGAAACTTTTTGCTTCCTCATAGAGGAAGCTTTCTTATGGTGAATTTTTTTTTTTCGAGATTCTCATGAAAACGTGTTCAGAATGACCCAAAACGTCTAGAAAACATATGACAGAAAAAATTTCCGGATGTATGTGTGTGTCAGGCCTCCAAAATTCAAACCCCTATAACTCGAGGATGATTAGACCGATCGGGCTGAAATTTGACATATAAGCAGAGTGGTTGGGCCTCTATATTCAGGACAATTTACAAAATAATTGGGACTCCCATTCAAATTTTATAAGACATTGAATTTTTCGAAAAAAAGTTTGTTCGCGCTATAGCTGCCGCAGATATTGAGTTATGGGACTAAAGAAATTTCGAATCGTAGACAAACATCAAACGATGGAAGAGTTCGGATATGGTGAGGATCGGTTGAAAAATACGATTTTTATGACATTTTGAATTTTTCCAAAAAAAGTGTGTTTACATTATAGCTGCCGCAAATTTCAAGGTGTCGGGTTGAAATTTCTCGTACAAGTGGACTAACATTCAACAACTTTCGGTAACAAATTTGGTGAGAATCGATCAACAGATGAAGATTTGGCAAGGATTTTTTTTTTATTTACCGAAAAAACGTGTGTTTGCTCTCTAGCTTACGCAAATTTTGGGTTCTCGGGCTACAATGTTCTCCAGTGATAGACAAACATAAAAAAATGTATGATTTAGAATTTGGTGAGGTCTGGTTGAAAAATCCAGTTTATACGATATTTTGAAATCTTCAAAAAAAAGTGTGTTTGTGTTGCACAGCTCGTTTATTATTTCGGGGAGTGAAGAAATTATTCAATGATCAGTAAACGTTTCTATGTGAACGAACTATGAATGGATTAGTCTTTGGAATGCTTTTACAAAAAAATTACTCGTTTTGCTTTCTCATGAAGGAAATTTTGTTGATATTTATAATTTACAAAGCTTCCTCTATGAGGAAGTCAAACACAAACAAATGTACTTCGTCGAGCAATGCTTTATGGGCAATCTTGAACAATGAAGAAGCAAAATGCAAATTCATTTGCACACTTTTTTGTTTGCGTGTGCGTGTTTTTTCCTTTTTTATGTCAAATGTAAAATTTGACATAACAGCCAGTTTCTAACCCTACTTCAGTACATAACGAACATACTTTTTTTTAAATCCGTTATTCTAACACCGCTGTCCTTGTTCTCTTTTTGTCACATTTTAAACTATGTTCAATTAAATTTTCGAGTAAATAAAGCAGACCCTCAAGACCAAAAACAAAAATAATCGTAAAAATGTAGTTTGGAGGGCAAAAAGTTGTTTTAAAATAGGTTTTATAGATATTATTAACTAATTATAAGGCCGCATTATTACTGTTATAAAACAGTGGTCAACATTTAGTTTTGTGCGAACGACATCTAAGATATATGGAGTCGAAGCCACGGAACATAGATTTCCCGATAATTTTCGGAAGTTTAAAAGTGATTAATCAATCATTTCATTTAAGGGTGGCTCTACGAATTCCAGGGAAAAAATGTTTTATTTATTTTATCACCAAAATATTGTCTCAAGAGTCCCTTGCGATTGATTCTATTCGTAATCGTATTTCGACTTAGAAATTAGAAAAAAAGAACACTGCTAAACTTAAGAACAAATACCGAAGATTTTACTTGAATGGGCGCACTAGAAAAAAAATGGTTTGTAAACTGAATAACCGACGAAAAACAACTTTCGTAATATGATTTTTCGTGATATCGATATTTTTAAAATCAAATAACTTACAGGTTTTTAAATATTTTTTGCTGGAAATTAATACCCACTTAACTTTTGTCACTCTCAACAATCGAGCCGGTTTTTTAAATTAATTTTTTTTTACCAATTTCAATTTCGATTGTTTGGGATTCTTTTATAAACATAAAAACGCATTTAAAAAAAAATTACCGATTTTTTTCAGTGGTACTTTATGTAACTAAAAAAGTCGTTGACCCCTCTAAATATTTTTCTTTTTTAATCTGAGAACATTCTGAATTGCTCCTGTCCTCAAAATGAAGATATTCAAGGGGTGCCAACTGGGAAAAAAAAGGTTTTTTGGGAAGCACCCCATTCGATATGGTCTTTTGCCATTATATGTATATTACCATTTAAGACTCACGATATTAAGCCTTGTTGAATATTCGTTGTTTTCGTCTACTTCTCGTTTTTCTTTCAATTCTGAAATTGCCATCGAAGCTTCGGCGGCAGAGATTTCAAGGATCGCGAAAACGAAAAAAATACGAACTAATTCCATCATCACCTCGACTGATGAGTTTCACCTCCAACTAATTTGTCAAAAAATCGTGAATAGCAAGTGATTTTAATCAGTTGTCATATCGACAGTTAGCAACCCAATTATAATTTCAAGGTGATATAAGTCTGATAAGGGATGAGCGAAATTCTTTACACTGATACGCCAACAATGCACATAATATCTATAGTAGACGAATCGCAATATGAATTAGCTATACAAGATGAACCTCGTATTTTTTTTACTACATAACACGGGTTGAGTTTAGCGAAAACATCATCTATTTAAGTCGCCAAGTCATTGAAATTGACTGCGTTCAGCCAATCCTGTCGTACACAATTATATATGATAACAGATTTTAAGAAATGTAATTTTAGAATTTCGATTCCACTATTATTCGGTTGTTCAAGAATAAAAAATCCAAGTCTACAAAAAAAATAAAATAAATAAACAAGACAAGCGAGCTTTGATTCTTTTTCAGCGTTATTATTTTTATTGATTTGCATATGATATCTTTGTTTTATACATTTCATATATATATTAATATTCATTGCTCCAAGAACTTGTAGTTTCAGTCTTTGTGTTTCCTCATCTGCTGAATAAGCTTATTGTATAGCATTTCTTTGCTATCATTTGCCCAAACAAAATCGAGATCGGTAAATTCTTCATATGGTACCTGAAACATACCAATCGGATTGCCGAGCTCCTCGTACAACTGATAAACGTCCATTGGCACAGCGAGCCAATCTTTCAGCGCATAATGCAAATACACCGGGACTTTGATTTTCGATAGATCGTAAGCTGGTGGACGACGTTGCCTGTATTTCAACA
Organism: Perithous albicinctus; assembly: GCA_964016905.1. Classification (NCBI taxonomy): domain Eukaryota; kingdom Metazoa; phylum Arthropoda; class Insecta; order Hymenoptera; family Ichneumonidae; genus Perithous; species Perithous albicinctus. The sequence goes on along the minus strand of OZ024690.1, from coordinate 16,287,763 downwards.
AATTTCCCATGAGACCATTATCGAACCGCTGAAATCTTTCTGCAAAAATATAATTCAGATTCTCATTTTCCAGTGGATGGATCATCCAAAGATTTCGATATCTTCGAAAATCAATCGAACTTACGAGATCGCTTGACTTGTCCAAAATGAATGAACTGTCTGATAGATCCGCCTGCAAGGTTTCCCAAAAGCGTTGGCAACATTGTCGTGTTCAGCTGATCGGAAACAGGACCAGCGATGAGGAAAAACGTGTTGGTGCAAACAGATAGAGCCAATGATCTCTCATTGCACAGAGTTGCTGTTATTCTTTGAACCATTTGTCCATTCGGTTCGAATTCATACCTACCGAAAATTCTTAAAAGTAGCTAAAATCAAATAATCAAATAATGTATTAAAACAATAAGTTAAGATTTTTCATTTGGAAAACAATCATTTTTCCATGATTAATGTGCTTACGTCAATACTATTGGTAAACTCGGCAAGAACTCTGAGTAAGGGACTTCTTACATGTGTCGTATACGCGATGGGTGCAAGTGCGATCATCGCCTTTACCTTGTCCTGATAGTCAGGACGTTCCGAAGCCATTACCCAAAATGCCGTTGTACCCTGACTATGGCCCACATAGAGAAGTTGACGTCTGTTAGTATATTCTAATATATAGTCCATCATCGCTGGAAGATCTTCAACACCGTTCTCGTGCCAGCTTTCGAAATCAATCCGCATTTGTTTAGTTCGTACATTATGATCAAAATTCAAGTATGTAATGACTCGTCAAATGATGCAATGAGGTATCGAAGATTTGACATTGTAAAAATGATAAAAATTAATTCGTACGAGAATTGCCAGTAATCCTTCTCGAGGACAGTGTCATTTTGGTGCCTTCGAGAGAAAACATTGACTCGTACATTTCCCAACCACACGTCGTACCCTTCGTCAGCCAAAACGAAGCCTAACGGAAGTAAACGATTACAAAACGAATAATAGTATATTAAGATACTAGTGCGATCAAATATTTTCTTGACGAGTGTGAGTTTGTACTCACCTTTGGCTCGTGTTGCAATCACACGGGTTGAGAAAAAGTTTCTCCCATGAGTTTCGTATACAGCTTTATGCCACGCGGTACGAGAAGTGCCTACTTCTCGCACTAGTGCGATAAAATTGTATATGAAACTCCTGCGAGAAACTTTTTCTCAATTCGTGTGACTGTAACACTCGTCTTCAACTCGTGATGCAAACTCACACTCGTCAAGAAAAAGCTTAATCGCACTCGTATCGTAATATACTATTGCAGCACTAGTGTGAGAAGTAGGCACTTCTCGCACTACCTGGAATAAACATAATATCCTACGTGAACGTGGAGAAAGAAATGGTAAGATTTCTCATATATGAGGCATTTTCCATCGAATCCACCACTTTTTTTAGCCTCTCCAATCTGTTTCATAATTGGTTTCATAACTTTATCGCACTAGTGCGATAAAGTTATGAAAAAACAACATGATAATGTTGCTTTGTCAATTTTTAATGCTTGCCACTTTTTACCAGGTTCTGTTCATTGTATATACGGTAAAACATCTCTCTATGTAAATTCCAACATAGACATCCTTTAACTTCATTGCTACTTTAATTTATATATGACAAATGACCAATTTTATTGCCATGGCTGATGTGTCATTCGGAAATACCTTAAATTCATGGTGTAAATTTTTACATCGGATGTTTTGCAATATGGAAAATGGAATTTTATGATGAAGATAGCAAAAGGCATACCTAGAGCTCGTCCTGGACCAGTTATCAAGAAATCTATTGAACTGCTGAGAAATCCGTGGATTGCTAAAACTGGTTGTTTTCCGCCACGGCCAGCGTCACCTTTTCGACCTGTTATTCTGTGTAATCCAAGGATATAACCGTCCTTTGTGTAGACCGTATGAGTTTCGCCACGATATCCATTCTTTGTTACCAATTGACTCTACCGAATATCACCAAAATTGCAGTTAATTTTGTGGCGTCTTCTGTCATCTGCGGAAAATTTGTCTAAAACAATTCGTCTAAAAGACAATTCGTCTAAAAACAATTCGACTAATAACAATTTGTCTAAAAGACAATTCGTCTAAAAGACAATTCGTCTAAAAACAATTCGACTAATAACAATTTGTCTAAAAGACAATTCGTCTAAAAACAATTCGACTAATAACAATTTGTCTAAAAGACAATTCGTCTAAAATCAATTCGACTAATAACAATTTGTCTAAAAACAATTCGTCTAAAACAATTCGTCTAAAAGACAATTCGTCTAAAATCAATTCGACTAATAACAATTTGTCTAAAAACAATTCGTCTAAAACAATTCGTTTAAAAGACAATTCGTCTAAAATCAATTCGACTAATAACAATTTGTCTAAAAACAATTCGTCTAAAACAATTCGTCTAATAACAATTTGTCTAAAAACAATTCGTTTAAAAACAATTCGTCTAAAAACAATTCGCCTAAAAACAATTCGTCTAAAAAAATTCGTCTAAAAACAATTCATCTAAAACAATTCGTCTAAAACAATTCGTCTAAAAATAATTCGCTTAAAACAATTCATCTAAAACCATTTGTCTAAAAACAATTCGCCTCAAACAATTCATCTAAAAGAATTCGTCAAAAACATTTCGTCTAATAACGATTCGTCTAATAACTGTCTGTTGAAAAATAATTTGTAATATTCATTGCTTTGATAAATCTCCGCGCTTTGCCAAACCCAGAGTCAACGATCGAGAACGTGGCGGTTACCTCACTCCATTTCTTTGTATTTTTTATCAATCACAAATATGACACCCTCTATCATCTACTCACGACAGTACGCTCCGCATCTTCGGTGTTCAATTTTCGCTCCGGAAACAGTGGTATTTATGCCGAAACTTCGACAGCAACACATCCAAGAATCACGATAGTAAGAAATTGCGGAAGTAGCAGCGTCATAATTACAGATTCACTGTTCAAAGCCAACTGTTCTTTTAATTGACCAGATAATAAATTTATACGTTAAAACTTATATATATAAGGTGCAACATAATATCAGCTTTCGAGTGCTGACATTCGGCGAAGTAATATTTCCAAATTGTGCGTTATATCCATTCTGTTAAGGTTTTAGCTTTTTACGTGATCGTCTGGTGCGGCTTGTAAGGTAATATTAAGCACGTTGACTGATTGAGCACGTTAAAAGATTTTCGTTTCATTGCATGATACGCTATTGTCTTAAGTACGTTGAGACACAATAGCGTAAAAACGAAAATCATTTAACGCGCTCAAAAACCTTGGGATACGCCATATCTTATATCACAGTATTTTTATTAAGGAGCCTTCAGCGGGTCATACTAGTCGTGTGACCATCTAATTTCAGATTGAATTGCCGTTCATAAAATCAATTATACACTATACTATAAAGAGTCAATTTATTCATCGTTACATTTAGGGAGACATTTTATTTTTCCATTTATTCAATTAAATAGAGAAGTCATTCATTTGACTCGAGTGCCAACTTGTGGCAATTAAATTAATGAGCCACAGGTTTGTATATAATAATTTTATAATGAAGTGAATTGGATTTAGTTAAGCGTAAAAAGGTAGTAGAGTACCAAAAAGATCATGAACAATTTTTTTTTTTTTTAATTCCTCTATGATATAAAACTGCTCAACTCATGGAGCATATTTCACGTGTAAACTTGACAACAGTGTACGTTTTTCAGGGTTGATACCATTGATATCAATTTTGTTTAACCCGGTAACCGAAACCTGAATACGAAATAAAAATGAAATAAAAATTTTTAAAATTACGAAAAGAAAACTCGAGTGGCTTAAAAATATGTTTCGGATATTTTTGTTTATCAAGTTTGTATTTTACACTATCGAATAATTGAAATAAAAAAAAAAAACTAGGAAAAAAAGTCTTTCCAAACCCCAAAAAAGCCATTTTTTATCGCAAACGCTTTTTCCTTCATATAAAGTATATTATAGAAAATACAGTATCTATATTCTGTTTATTTTTTTATCTATTCTCCACGTGTTCAAATAATATTTTACTGCCCTCCTAATATTTGATAATATTTTACTCCGAAAAAAAGACCTTTTTTTAAAAATACAATCCCTTTTTCCATCACAGAACAATTCAGCAATATTTAATTCCTTTGGTGCTGTCATCAACATCCAAACTTCATATTATCGCGCCAAATATATTCGCAAATTGTGATGTTACGTTGACTCGCAAACGACATGTCTCAGAACTGAAAATTGCTATTGCCGACTCGTTATAAATTGGGTTTTCTCTCATATCTTACGATAAAGTGTGAATTTTCTTTTTAAATGTTGTAGACCGAATATTTTTCTACAGTTTAGATACTTGAACCTTTACGCCATCTTCCGTATTTCACATTTAAAAACCACATAGACTGGGACGATGACAGAGTTTTCCATAAGAATCTTTACTAAAAAGTTCATATTTAAAAATAAAATATCTTCGAATCTATATGGTCAATTGTATTCAGATTTATCTCAATGGTCAATATAATGATTCATTCTAAATCATATATAAATTACGCGATGTAATCTTCAAAAGTGACATTCGCTGAAGCCTCCTTAAGAGCACACTTTGATCTCACTGAATTACAGCATTTCTCAAGAACTTGGCAAATTTGAGAGGCTGAATTGGAATTAAATGCCTCATATAATAATATTCACTACTTCGAGAATTTGCCTTTTTTTTTAGTCTTTGTACAATCTCAGCTGTCCAATAATCTTATTGTATACCAATTCTTTGCTATCTTTTGCCCAAATAAAATCGAAATGTGAAAATTCTTCATGGGGCACCCGATACATGCCAATCGGATTGCCGAGCTCTTTATACAAGCGATTAATGTCCAGTGGTACGGTGAGCCAATCGTTCGACGAATAATGCAAATACGCCGGGACTTTGATGACTGATAGATCGTAAACTGGTGGATGACTTTGCTTGTATTTCAATAAATTTCCAATTAAACCATGATCGTACTGCTGGAATTTCTCTAGAAAAATATAATCCAAATTCTCATCAATCGTTTCATGGATCATCTGAAGATTTGGACGTCCTCGAAAATCAATAAAACTTACCAGCTTTAACTTGTTGTAGATAATGAATGACCTGTTTGACAGATCCGCCTGCAGGAATATGTGCCAATATAGTTGGGAACATTGTAACGTTCAGCTGATCTGAGCCAGGGCCAGCGATAAATTGAAAAGTGCTCATGCAGATGGATTGAGCCCATGATGCTCCATCGCATAAAGATTTCAATTGTTGTAATATCATGCTATCCGCAGAAATCTCATAGACACCGAGAAGACTTAAAAGTAACTGAGATAAAATAATCAAATAGCGTATGAATTATAAATCAAGATTTTCTTCCCTGGTGAAAATATTTCTCTGACAATTTGTCTGAAAAACTCTAATCACGTTTCAGTGATTTTCAGAGATTTTCATACAATTTTCTCTGATATTTGCTGAAAATCTCTAAATTTTTCCTCGCCAATCTCCAGCAGTTATAATTTGTCAGCAAAATTCAGAGTGCTTTCTGATTTTTATTAGAAAACTCGGATTCTTTCAAATAAAGTATGTACAGAGAAAATCCGAGTTGACTTTCTCAGAGAAAGTATGAATTATTATCTGAAAAACTCTGCTTCTCTCGGATAACGTGAGTTCAGAGAATTTCAGAAAACTTACGACTTTTCTTTAACATCTGCTCATTCTGTTACTCGTACGAAAAGTAGACTTTATCAGGGTAAGTACGATTTCTTTTCTGAAAAACTCTGTTTTTTACGGTTTATATTTTTATATTAATATAAAAGAGAAACCAGAGATTTTCAGAACAATCAGGTATATTTAGTTTCATAGAAAACTCTGACTTTCGCTGAAAAGTAAGAAAAGTCAGATAAATTCAGAGGTACTTTCAGATATTATCAGAGTAATTTTCACAGATTTTCAGAGAATCTTTCAGACATTTTCAGAGAAATATTTTCACCAGGGTTATTCCTGAAAACAATGATCTTTCCTTGATTATAACGTTCTCACATCAAGTTGATTGCTGAACTTTCCCAAAATATGATACACAGAATTTCTTATGTGCGTCAAATAGGCAACAGGAGCAAGAGCGACGATCGCCTTTACTTTTTCTTGATATTCAGGACGTTCCGAAGTCATTACCCAAAAAGTCGTGGTTCCCTGACTATGTCCCACGTAGAGAAGCTGCTGTCTATTGGTCTTTTCCAAAATGTAGTCTATCATCGCTGGAAGATCATAAATTCCACTCTCGTGCCAACTGTGAAAATCAATCAAACTTTTTTGAGTTTTTCGACAGTCATAATTCAAGCCTCTGATGATCTATCAAGTACTGCATAACGCTGTTGAGAACTTGACTGTTCAAATGTACAAAAATAAATTCATACGAAAATTGCCAGTATTCCTTGTCGAGGGTCGTGTGCTTCTTGTGACTTCGGGAGAATTTATTGCCACGAATGTTGCCCAACCATACGTCGTACCCTTCGTCAGCCAAGACGTAGCCTAACGGAATAAAGCCACGGTAAATGAAACAAACTTCATCTGACGGGCACACAGAGAGAAGGATTTGATGAAAATTAACTTATAACTGGTATATTTTCATCATTTTTGCCTCCTCATGGAGGAAGCTTTGTTTTCATGAATTTTTTTTTTTTTTCGAGATTTTCATGTCAATATACTCAGGATTGTCGAAAACGTCGAGAAAAGTGGTTTAGAAAAAATGTATGTATGCGTGCGTAACGACCGTTTGAGCGATCGGGCTCAAAATTGGCACCCCTCTTTAAATGTTCACATTTTTTACTTAATATATATAGCCATACAGATTTTATGAAATTTTTAATTGTTTAAAAAAAGGGCGTGGTAGGTCTAGCTTTCGTAAAAGTTCGTCGATTTAGCTAAATAGTTCTTCATAACTAAACATACGTTCAACGTTGTTCGGTGTTGAATTTCAACAAAATCGGGAAAGCGGTTCTGATTTTATGAAGTTTTGAAATTTTCGTACTTTTTTTTAAATGCTATGACTCAAGGACGTCTCCAGTAACTGATCTAAAATTTGACACACGACTTGTTCATATTTAATATTTGATAGGAAATGTTTGAAAATAATAATTAAATACAATTGTTAATTTTTTTTGCCTTTTAAGTGCAGCTGATGTACACGCACAAAAATTAGAATCTTGCAAATTGCTTCCTCATTATTTTGTGTCTTTTACAAAGACTCTATAAGGGAGCCAAAGTTGATCAACACTCTTCCACATAAAGGTGGCTTTGTCAAAGACAGAAAATAATGAGGAAGCAATTAGCAAGGGTCTACTTTGCAACCTTCTTTTTTAAACTAATCATCAAAATTGACCATCATTTTTGCTATCAAAGATATTACAATGATCTTTAATAGTGCACGAGACTTTTTATGCAGTTTATTTCCCGAGACCGCAAAATAAAACATGTTTTTTAATAGAAATTAGTGATCACCGGACACTTTACTATACACATTTATCCAGTGGACTCTCATTTGAATAACAAAACATATTTGTTTCAGTTAAATACCAGTTCTGAAATGTCCTCATTTCGTGATTTGGTGCCGATTGTAGTATTCATATAAGTATTTTACCAGGTACTGTTCGAAAGTGCTCTACCTTCAAGTAGTAATGCCCTTTCATACCTCGATGTTTGCTAGACACATAATAAAAGGATCCCTAACATGATTAGGGGATCGCAATTTTTCTACTAAGTATGTGAAAGTTTCCTATATCATCATTCATGGAGCTGGTTTCCCAAATTGCTGTTTCAGTATAGTAATTCAATATAGATGTCCCTCAACTTTACTGTCGAAGCACAAAATTGGTGAACGCATTATCATGCGCTACATTTCAAATTATAATGTTTTGCTATTTCATTCGCTTGGTCATCTTATTCGTAATATGGGAAATTAAAGTTTGTGATTATTATATTAGCAGGACATACCGAGAGCTCGTCCTGGACCAGTTATTATGAAATCAGCTGAACTGCTGAGAAGTGGGTGCAATATTAAAACGGGTTGTTTTCCTTCAGGGTCAGGATTACTTTTTGGACCCGTTATTCGATGCAATCCCAGAATATATCCGTCATCTGTGTTGACCGTGTGAGTCTCACCGGAATATCCATACTTTCTTATCAATTGTATCTACCGAATGTTAATAAAACTACAGTTAAAATTTTAAGGTTTGCTGTTATTGACTTCTGAAATCGAAATCTCCTTTTTCGTTATAAAGAACAGAATTTAAAAGACGTCGCTGCCACTTACGATTGTCTTGCAGCTTCCGTTGCATGTAATAAATAAATATTGTATTTCTAAAATACATACATATTTTGACTATTAAAATTGGTTTGTTTAATTTCGTGCGTTCAATTTGGTAAATGACATTGGTAGTTTGTGAAAAAAAAAATCTATTCCTAAAGAAGTTTGAATAACTTATGAATAGTTTTACTCAACTGAACGCCTTATAAGATTTGAATTATATGATACGTCTCCATAATGGCTGGCAATATACTTCAGTATTAAATTTCACAACTTTAAAAGAAAATTACAAATCCACCCCAAGCTTTCTCTAACAGTCTTACTTACCACCGTAAGCTTGGCATCTTCGTTATCTGTTTTACGTTCCAGCAATTCCGATATCACTACCGAATCTTCGACGGTAAAACAGCCAAGTATCACAAGAGCGAAAAATTGTGAACGTAGCTGCTTCATAGTTACAGCTTGACTAATCGAAATTCTACAGGTAATAAATTTTTATATTTAAGTTTATCAGACATGTCACAATATTAGTTATCAGGTGTTGATGGTCGGTCCAAAAAATACTACCAAGTCGTGTATCACATCCGACCAACATCATACGTTGTGATAAGGTCTCTAAGGTAATAAGCAGGTGGATACAAAGTGTTTCATATCTTGAGGATGATTAAAGACGAAAACAACAAATTATCTTCTTCGATGCAGCTGCATTTCTATATAAAGAAAAAAACATTGAGTTGGATGTAACTGATATTCTGTAACTCGCGCATGAAATGCGGTGCTTTACATGACACTTTTGCGGGCCGAAAGTGACTCATTTCAAGTCAGTATTGAAAAGATAAGTCGATCATGCGCAGTTCGCGATTTCTTCACTTTCGACCCTTGGGATTTCACTTTCTACCCTAGGGAGGAAAAGTTGTAATCTCACTTTTCACTGTTCGTCCCGCATAACTACCATTCAAAGCACCACTATTCATGCGCTCGTTACAGAAAATATGATGTGCAACGAGGGTCGAATTGGCAATTGCGACTCGTGTGATTTGCGGCCCGAGCGAAGCGAGGAAACTTCGTGCTCCTCACAATCGCCAACTTTCGAGCCTTGTTACACAATATACTATTAGATTAAAGCGGGTTGATAAACACCGTAGTAATTAAAAATGTAACTACAATTTAATAAGGTAATACACGATAAAGCGCCTATTATTAAAAAGCTATCACATTGACAGACCTAAATATGAAGGTTCAACGAAATAGTGAGCTGTCTAAAACTAATAAAAAATAATAAAATAGAGGAATATATCTTAAAAACTATACGGTTAGTCTCATTCAAATTTTATAGTATATCGGTCTGCTTGAAGCAGATATATAACATATTTAAATTCTGGTTTTGTATCTTCGAAAGTTGTCTCAAATTGAGCTTCAATTCCGTCACATCGAACATCGAATAAAGTTGGTTAAACTATATTCTGATAGCTCGATTAACCATTTGAAGTTTCTGGAAATAGGGTTTCCCTACGCAATTTATAGCCAAGCAAAAAATTATTTCTCGATGAGTTCTGCGAGCAAAAGTTCTCGAGAGTAGACATAAATGGCACCACAAGTGGCGGGATGACAGCGCGATAAAAGTGAGTCCGATAAAAACAGCTCATTGGCAATCTTCGTATTGATCACTTCTTTGAAATATATAGAGTAATTTCGAAGTAAATTTTTTATTTTTTTTATGAAGTTTTCTTTACGACTAACTAGATGAAGTAGAAAAACAGTCTTAAGAGTACTTACATGATGTCGCGTCACGTTTTTGTATTTTGTTTCCTCAGTTAAAACTTATTATACATGTTACCAAATATTTCTTAAAATTTCATTTTAATTGATCTACGATTTTTATTCAAAAACGACGGTATCATGATCGGACAAAACGATATGATAGCAATAAAAAAGCTTAGATCTATCGATTTTGACATGAAAAGAATTTCTGGACGTTGCATTATTTTCGGATATGATAATGCCATGATCGTATTCAATTATGTATCTATACGTAAGCGCCTTAAAAGTATTATACTACTAAGATTTTTGTCAATGACTATAGACACGCGTCCACAGCACTTTTTTCATAGATTGCGTATAGTTATAGATACATAACAAGCATACAAATCAAATTTGAAAATCAATATTATCTCTTAATTTAAGTTAATTGTGCTAATTGTGTTATCGCATCGCGTTTCAATTTCTGTATTCTTCCATGAGGGAAACAACCTTCTCTGTTAACAATTTTTTGGCATCTCGCCCCCAGATAAAATCAAGGTGTCCGAATTTGTTATGGGGTACCCTGATCTTAGCGATTGGATTGCCGAGCTCCTGATACAAACGATCGACATCCTTTGTGTCTGCGAGCCAATCATTCGAGGCGTAGTGCAGGTATACCGGGACATTGATTCTCGATAGATCGTAAACGGGAGGATGAAGTTGTTTGTAGTTTATCAAATTTCCAACAATGCCGTAATCCCACTGCTGGAATTTTTCTGAAAAAATCATAATCAAGCTATTCACTAGGCAGTTCACTAGATAAACAAATTTTACTCTTTTTTAAGGGCAGAATACACCACTTTCAGGCAAAAACTTGTTTCTTTTTGCACTTGATAGTTCGTAAAAATATTCTGATCATGGATGAACATTCTCAGGCATTAATACAATAAATTGTGGGAGGAAATTCATTTTTTCAATACAATGTTTCTAAAACATTTTCCGTTTTTTTTTAACGAATCTCCTAATACGATTTTTTATATTCGAATGTGAGCATTTTTTTCCATTTTCAAAACATCGTTGCATAAATCAGAGGCAAGGTATTGTTAAAACGATTTTTTGCAGTTGAAATAAAATAAAATACACTTTTTGCATTTCATGCAAAAAGTGCATTTTGCATTTCCGTGCTTAAAAGTCAAGCAATATATTTTATCTGTCAATGGATTTGAGTAAAATGAATAAATCTAACTAAAACCTAACGATATATATAGCCAAAAAATGTTAATGATATATAGCTAAACTTACTGGCATTAACCAACTGCGCGTAATGGATAATCTGTTGCACGGATGCCCCCGCAGGAACGTGGCCTAAGATCGCTGGAAGCATTGTGTTGTTGAGCTGGTCAGAACCAAATCCAGCAATAAGGAAGATTATGTTTGTGCAAAAAGCTTGAGTCCAAGAATCGTCTTCGCACAATAAACCTGCTATTTCTTTTAGGATTTCGCTCGTCGGCTCAAACTCGTAATAGCCCAGAAGGCTCATGAGGATCTGTAAAATAAACAATGTATCAGAAATATGTTAGCATTGGTCTCGGTAATCCGCTTCTGAAACGAGAGGATTTGAACAAATGTTGATAAATGAATGTACAGAATATGTATTTTAAAAGACACACCAAAAAAATGGCGCTGTTTTCTAACCCAATGTAAATAACTTTTTTTATCGTTTTTTATATCTTTTTTTTTATATTTATTATACTGTACAGTATTTTTCAAAACTTCTGTAAATTTCCTGTACATTTTCTAATCCCTCACGCTATTTAACTCAATGTATTTTTTATTTACAAATCCAAAAATAGAAATTCCTAATTTATTTTAAAAGGAATTTCAGTACGACATACTGAAGATTGTTAGGATTCGTTGAAAGGCGGATTTCTCTGTCTCCTCACCTCTATATTGTTGTTGAATTTGGCGAGAATATGGTAGAAGGGACTTCTGACATAAGTGAGATAAGCAACCGGAGCAAAAGCAAACATCGCCTTTACTTTGCTCTGATATTCCGGAAGTTCTGCAGCCATTACCCAGAAAGCTGTGGTACCTTGACTGTGACCAACGTAAATGAGATCTGTCCTGTTGGTCTCTACTAGAACGCGATCTATCATCGCCGGAAGATCTCGAATTGCAATCTCGTGCCACCTACAGTGATAAATATATCAGATTGATAAGATCATGAGTCATAAATTAAAAGTATTACGTAGTTCAATTTTATGATATTAACGAATGAAATTCGTACGAGAATTGCCAAAATTCCTTATCCAGAGTCGTGTATTTCTTGTGCCTTCGGGCGAAAGTATTGCCTCGAACGTTGCCCAACCACACGTCATAGCCTTCATCAGCCAACATGTAACCTGAAGGGACGCAGAATGATTCTTAAGATTTATTTTGTCCATCGATTGTTTATTCATTATTTCTTGGTCGGTCGTATTTTTATAAAGCCTAAAACAATCTGATCAGCAAAGGACTCTGCAAAAGATGCCGAGCATATTAGAAGGCCTGCAATAATTAAAAAAACACGTTTAGTGTTTTGAAAAATTCAAAAAGTATCATGAGGGTGAAATCAGGAGAGAGGGAGTGGGGTAATGGGACAACACTTCAGTGTTGCTTGTCTACCTCAACTGAGTAGACGTAAAGGCATAACAAAACGAATTAGTACAAAACAACACCCGTTGGTGTTAATTTCAACACCACTATCCAAAGAGATTCATTCCTTTTTGTCGTAAAATTTTCCACCGCATTTTTTACAGTGTTGCCATTACCCAATTTTAAAGCCAATTGCTTATAATGTTTAGTCGTGATTGATCAACAGAACGGACAACATTTCATTTTTGCTTCCTCATAGAGGAAGATTTTTGTCAATGTTTAATATAAAATTTAGGCAAAATCGATAAAGAATTTCGGATTTTATAGAAATTCGCATTTCCGCAATTTTTTATAAAATGCTATAACTCGAAAAAGGTTCAAGTATATGATGTAAAATTTTGCATAAAAGTCGAATAAAATGTATCGATGTTTAATATTAAATTTAGCCGAAATCCATAATGTAGTTAAGATTTTGTCGGAATTTGTATTTTCGTAATTTAAAAAAAAGTACTATAACTCCAGAACGGTTCAAGCAACTGATCTACATTTTTTGCATAAAACTTAAATGGAGTGAGTCAATGTGTATGACCCTTGAACACGGTTCCAGTACAAATTTGACGCAAGTCGGTCAAGCGGTTAAAAGTTGGTGACATTTTGCAAAATGTGGGTTGGGCAGTAGTTCTCGCGTATTGCGGGATATTTTATTTTCTAGTGAAAAAGAAGTAAAACAAAGCTGCAAAGTCGAACTTTGCAGGCTTGTTTCCTGATATTTCCACTTTTGACGAAGCTTCCTCTATGAGGAAGCCAAAATTGCTCATCATACTTCCTCATAGAGGTACCTTCGTTAAAAGTGGAAAAATGAGGAAGCAATTTGCAAAGTTCGACTTTGCAGCCTTTTCATAAATAAATAAATAAAGATACCGATTTATAAGTATCCGCCATACCAAAAGCTGTTTCTGGACCAGTTATGATCCAATCAACCGAACTGCTTAGAAGTCCATGAACCACCAAAACCGGTTGTTTTCCTTTTGGGCTGCTGTTGCTGTTCGGACCTGTGATTCTGTGCATCGTGAGTATGTATCCATCCTCGGTGGTAACAATGTGCGATTCGCCGCGATAGCCATACTTTTCTATCAATTGTCTCTGTCAATTTTAATTACAACTGTTTTATTCCTCAATCATTCGTTTCATCTCAATATACATCAAGACATTTTTGTTGGTTTTGTATTTAAAGGTCTTCCACCGTCCTTATATTCTTTACTCACAGGCTGGAGGTCCGCGTCTTCATTGTACTCAAAGTTGATGGAATTTATATCCGAATTCGAGACAACTGGAGGTATAACCGAAGCTTTGCCAGTGGCAAATCCAAGTATAGCAACAGCCAGCAATTTTACACGTACTTCCGCCATCGTGAAAACTCGACTGATCACATCACAGCGTATCTTCACTTATTTATTTATATGCCATTCCTACGTCCGGACTCACCTTAATCGGTGAAGTATATCATCAACGCGAAGGTTAGAAGTAAAAGAATTGTAAATTGTGTATCTTGTATCTTGATAATGTGCAGAAGAGTCCCTTGCACTCTCAACATCTCCATTTTTTTGTATTTCTTTTTTTTTTTTTTGTTAAAGTTATCCGACTGATTGTTAGATTTCTTTTCTCTTGCGACAGTCTTGAAAGGCTCACGTGATTTGCACAGATAGTGAATATAAACATTGCCAAAGAGATCTCAACCTCTCTTACCGATCTTGATCTCGATCTCTATCGTATATTTAGAGTAAACGATGCTCCATCAGCACATCTTTATGCAGCGCATTCTTTTTGACTTTGATGCATTGCTTCTTAGGTGGTTCAACAATCCATTGACCCTGACTACTTGCAGGTGAAGGGACTTTCAGATGGCGAATATGTTACACCTGTAATAGGGCAGCGTTCGAAAGTAAAAGTTCGGACGAAGAAGGGGCTCGCGGTTCTTTAAAGGTTGTTGCACTTCTGATAGTGGTGCACAGTAAAAACAAACGGAAGAGAAGAGGAAAAGGAAAATATGGTGATTTTTCGCGTTAACATAACAATGTAATCTGCCACTTCCAGCTTAACAAAAAATCGTCAATTACAACATTTTTAGATGAAGTACCCTGAGGTATATATTATTCAATTGTAGAAAAAATGTGTACTTTTGTATTTCCCGCTAACGGAATATAGTGTCAGACGAGGCGATAACGACTCGCCAATTTTGAAAATCTATAGTAGTCGAAAGACCCCCGACATCAGTGAGCTTGATCAGTGATCGTCTGACAGTCGCAGTATTAGCATCTATAAATGTATAATTGTATCGTGCGAAATATTCGAAACGTCTCATCTGTAAGCGGAAGACTCCGATCTCCAGGCCTGGAAGAACAATATTAAAAAGGGAAATTTCATAAACCTATTTAAAAAAAAACAGAGGAGTTAAAATTATGATTATTATTATTAATGAGTGTGAGACTTTTCGCAAGAAATTCGATACCAAAGTAATAAACGCTTTCATGATGTATGGATGTATATGTGTGCATGTGTTACAAATTTAAGATTTTTGTGTTCAAGAATAAAGGCTGTTATTATATTTTTTAATTGAAAACTCATTTAGAGATTTGTATATTATATATTCATATGTTTTAAGATTTTCAAAATCTTTAACAAAATAAAGAAAAAGCGTTTTGTTTATTAAAATCGTGTTTTGTACGCAATTACTTTTAACGTGCCATGATTTCATTCAGTATGCCGATTTTTCGATTAATTGTTTTGTACGGTTTATTTATTATATATCTGCGTCACTGTGTTTCTATAATTGCCCATATATCTATTAATATCAATACAGCGAACAGTATAATTATTATCTGAACTTTTATTAAATATAATCCTCGTATTATTCAGAGGTCGAAATTTGATATTTATGGTTTATTACACAATTAACAGAATTATTCGTACAAAACATAGCACTCCGCTTTTAACAATTCGTTTCATCAGCTCACTAGGTTAAAAAAAAATCTTAAATTACAAATGACTTTTTATAAAAAGTAGCCAACTAATTTGTTACCTATTTCTCAAGATTACTTTTTACGATACGTAACATTTTTACATTTCTTCGACTCTGCTAGTCTGATATGTACGTGAGATTTCACATGAAGATGGAGATTTGTTAAAAATAATATTTCTTCAAATTTAAGGAAGGTTGTATTTGAACTCTGAAGTCCTACAATGCTTTTGTAGATCTTCTGATGCAGCGTTCTTTGTTCGGTTAGTAGTAGCAGAAGAATTTTATTAAACAATATACACAATGGATGTTATAATTCCTGTACATTAATAATTGTATATAAATGTGGACATTGTCGAATGGACCAACGATTCGAGTCCTTCAGTCCATAAATCTCGCGGCAATATATTTTAAATGTATTAACTTAGCATGAGGAGCTTCTTTATTCGAATAGATCAAGATTTATCTATTCTCGAAAAAAAAAATTATAAAAAAATCAATATGACATTTTTTATAATTGTGATATATATGGTATCAACATCTATTGAGAGATAGTAATTATTTGCAATCAATGTGAAGTGTTATCCACTGATCTCCTCTACTCATAAGACGCCTTTTATTATTTGTAACTGAAATCTGAGGTAAAATGCTTGAATAATTTGAAAACCTACAATTTACAAGTTGTATTTCCTACAGGGTTTGAAAATGCCCATTCTCATAACTCCTGATTTCAATCACAAGTCACCAATTGTACATTCAAAACACTCACCTCCTGTTTTTGAAGAAATTCGAATTTCGAAGTATTATCAAGTATGTCTCAGTCCGCTACGATAGACTTCGCATACTTTGACTTTCAACACTTCAGACATACTATTTTATAGCATTTCTTTACGCGGCTAAGCTTAATCTAAATATGGGAAATTAAGTAGCATAATCTCGATATCGACGAGATCGCGAAACAACAACAAAATGCTGTTCCATCGATTATCTAATCTGTAATCAATAGTATTTCTCGGTCTAAATATGTGAGTTGGACGCCAGTGAGATGTGAAAAAAAAAAAATGATTTCGCCATTTACACTCTGGTTTCAATAGTGTCGGATTATCAGCACTATTATCGATTTGGTTTACAAACACCAATGAGAAAACACACTGGACTACTCTAGATACTATATTATTTTACCCTTAATACATATCCCCCCGCTAATCGATTAATCTTTCGACAGGCAATATTTTACTGATACCGATCTTTTTTTTCTTATTTAACGATTTCGATCACGGAATGTGATCGGAAAAAAATTCAGCACGGAAACAAAGCAGTGTCGAAAGTCAGTCTTGAAAAGAGTCCCGAAAAATGTCTGTGCAAATTAGAAAAAGAGTCGAGCATAGGATCTGATCCTGAACTGGCTTACCGAGATCCTTTCCGAGGTTTCGATTGATATTTTCAATAAATCTCTCCGAGACTATCACGGCAAGATAGTCTTTGAGATTTTTATCATCATAGTGGTGAAGCACTCCAAGACTGTATTTGCAAAATTCTTTTTGCTAGCTTCATCAAATCTCTCTAAGATTGTCTCGACAAGACAGTTTTTGAGATTTCTGTCAATAACCTTTTTGTTGTTAAATTTCAGTTAACAAAAATTTGGAAATTTTTAAAATAAGATATTAACATTTTGCTTCCTCATAAAGGAAGTTTTGTTTTCGTAAAAAAAAAATATCCGTGATATTCATGTCATTACACTACACATGGTCTGAAATGTCGAGAAAAGTGGTCTAGAAAAAATATCTGGATGGGTGTGTGCGTGTGGTCGGCATGCAAAATTCAAACCTTCGTATCTCACGAACGGTTTCACCAAGCCAGTTGAGATTTGGAACAGGTGTGGAGTAGATAGACAACTTTGCATGTGATAATTAAAAAAAAAAATCAAACAGCTGTTCAAACTTTATTTGACTTTGCATTTTTCGAGAAATGTTTGTACGCGTTCTAGTTGCTGCAAGTTTTTAGCAATCGAGCTAATTATTATTTTTGAGAAATAAAGCAATTCTAAAGGACGGTGGGTATTAAATGCTAACTGAATTTATAAATAGGTTCGGTTTTTATGAAAAAACTTACGTTTTAACTCTAATTTACGTCAAATCCCACAAAAATAACTCAAATTTTTGGCAGACAAAAAAAGAATATTCAGTGGTGCTACGTACCAAATTCGGTGACGATCGATAAAGGGTTCGAATTTTATAGCATTGACATTTTTTTTATGTTTCTACTTTCGAAACATGACAAAATGGACTAAAACTTCAGAAACGTCCGTAATAACATACAGAAATATTTTGTGCCAGATTTGAGTTTTATAAAATAGTACATTTTTAATTTTAAATATATAAGGAATAGCAAACTTTTAATTTAAAAAGATTGTGGAAAGTCAGTAAAAAATTATGGGAAATATAACGCACTTTTTAAAATAAACAAGGATACAAAGTAGAAATTTCCATATTGCTTCCTCATTGTTTTTAAATTCTTACAAAGCTTCCACTATGAGGAAGCCAAAATGAGTAAATTCACTTCATCACAGTGGCAGCTGTATAAAAATTAAAAAATAATGAAGAAGCAATGTGCAAAGTTCATATATAAGACAAAATTTCTAACATTATATATACATTTCTCTTGATGTAGTTCATTACTCTTATCGCTGTAGCCATCTATTTCTCATCGTCCCAGTCATCATAATTTCCTCAGCATTGTCATCCGCTTCGTCACTTTTATCGTACTCGTTATACATCGCTGTGCCAATGGTCTGACGTCTACAGTCATCTTCAACTTTTTCTGTAAAGTTTATAAGAGTGTCCGTTAGTAATTAATGAAGTTAATTAATTTGATAATAATTTGTCATTTTTAGCTGCAGACATAATAAATAAGGACCCTAATCCACACATAAGTATTGGAACCACAAAATATATGAATTATTTGTTCATTTTTTTTTTCGTTCTGGCTTGCGGCCTCGTTTTCACATCCGCTGCCAATCTTCACTTCTTCATTTATTGGCATTCGAGTATTGACCGCAGATCTTTCGTATACTTCTTTATTGAAATTTCTTGCTTCTAACATCTTTCAAGCTAGATCGGTATGAGTGAATGAAATCTCTTAAGCGATGTTTGTATGGAATATTTGCAAAGATAGTGACTATCTGTGCAAAACACGTGCAGTCCCGAAAGTAAAGAAATCTAATAATAAGTTCGATAAGGTAATAAAAAAAAAATGGAGATGTTGAGAGTGCGAGGGACGCCGCTCGTTATCAAAACACAAGATACTCGATTTGCAATTCTTTTACTCTAAACCTTTCACGTTGATCTTCACCGGACATAGGATTGGCATATAAATAAATAAGTGAAGATGTGATATGATCAGTCGGGTTTTCACGATGACGGAAGTACGTGTAAAATTACTGGTTCTTGGAATACTTGGGTTTGCCACTGGCAAAACTTCGGTTGTACCGCCAGTTATCTCAAATTTGGATATAGACTCCGGGGTCTTAGACTACAATGAGGATGCAGACCTCCAGCCTGTGAGTAAACGATATAAGGGTGGAAGACCTTTCAATAAAAAACACGCAAAAAATTCTTGGTATATTGAGATGAAATAAATGTTCGAGGAATAAAATAGTTACAATTAAATTTGGCAGAGACAGTTGATAGAAAAGTATGGATATCGCGGCGAATCGCACATTGTTACCACCGAGGATGGATATATACTTACGATGCACAGAATCACAGGTCCAAACAGCAACAGCAGCCCAGAAGGGAAAAAACCGGTTTTGGTGGTTCATGGACTTCTATGCAGTTCGGTTGATTGGATCATAACTGGTCCAGAAACAGCTTTTGGTATGGTGGATACTTATGAGGCAAAATACGTCAAGAAAGACACCCCAATTTTTCATGTAAAAAAAAACGTCCTCAAATTTATTCAGAATGTTGGTCTGGTTGAAGAAAAAACGTAGGAATTTTTTCAGACTTTTTATTGCATATTCCAGCTATTAAAAATTTCTGAAAATAATCATTGTTTATTTTTTAACGCCAATACTACGGCTCACACAAATAAATCATAACAACGTCATATTTTGGATTTTCAGCGTACTTTCCAACAAAATTTTTTGTTAAATTCTCCGATTTTATTTTATGCTATTTTTCAATGAAATAAAGTTGACACTTTTTTTCCTCCGAAACGGCATTTCTGATTTAGCTGAAATTTTCACGTTTTGTTCTTTGAAATATCCAGAATCTTAGAAAAAATTTGCGAGATGGGCGGCCATTTCCCCCCAGAGTTACAGGCACTTTTTTAGTTTTTTTTTTTGATGATTTTTAGAAATTGGCAGTCATTTTTGTCATTTTTTTTCAGTTGGCCAATTTTACCGTTTCACCTGTTCGTGCAATTAATTTTTTTCCCAAGGCCGATTTTTGCATTTTGCGATTATCTTGAGGGACTTTTTAAAGTTTTTTTTTTATGATCTTTAAAAATCATCAGTCATTTTTGTCATTTTCTTCCTGTGGCCAGTTTTACCGTTTCACCTGTTCGGGCCTGGCGGTGAACGCAAAACGTAAAAATCTGCCTTGGGCAAAAATTAATTGCACGAACAAGTGAAACGGTTAAACTAGCCAACTGGACAAAAGCGACAAAAATGACTGCCAATTTTTAACTATCATAAAAAAATGATTCGTGTTGATTTGTACTAAATCAGCAAAACGAAAGAATTGTCCCATTAGCCCTCTCTGTGATGTCATCATCATGACACGTTATATTCTAGACATAAGCAGCTCGAGCAACTATGAATAGTTTAATGGGAGACTGTACTGATTTTTTAAAACACTAAACGCATTTTGTAATTATTGATGAATATGCCATATAATATACTCTACTAACTGTGTAGAGTGCCTTGCTGACTAGATTGTTTTAAAAATATGTTTATTTATATTATTATTTGGGGATTATGCACAAAACGACCATTTGTTTTCAGTCGAATTGACGAAGATCCACCTACATCCAGTTACCTTAGCTAAAACTTAAATCACTGTAATACTGACCTAATTACCGATCAAGAAATAATCAATAACCATATCGATGGACAGCACGAATCTTAAAAATCTGTCTGTCTTCCTTCAGGTTACATGTTGGCCGATGCAGGCTACGACGTGTGGTTGGGCAACATGCGAGGCAATACTTTCGCTCGAAGGCATAAGAAATACACGACTCTGGATAAGGAATTTTGGCAATTCTCGTACGAACTTAAATCGTTAATTTCATAAAATTGAATTATCGACTTCCTGGCTTGGGTATAAATACTGTCTTTTGATCACTGATGATCTATGAAACTGATATATTTATCACTACAGGTGGCACGAGATTGCAATTCGAGATCTTCCCGCGATGATAGATCACGTTTTGGAAGAGACCAACAGGACGGATCTCATTTACGTTGGTCACAGTCAAGGTACCACAAGTTTCTGGGTAATGGCTGCAGAACTTCCCGAATATCAAAGCAAAATAAAAGCGATGTTTGCTTTTGCTCCGATTGCCTATCTCACTCATGTACGAAGTCCCTTCTACCATATTCTCGCTAAATTCGGCAACAATATAGAGGTGAGGAGACGCTACATGAAGAAAATGAATTATTAATAATGACCAAAAATCTGCTTTCAACAAATCCAATCAACCTTCAGGACATTATACTAAAAACCCCATAAATCGGACGTCCCATAAGGCAAAATTAGAAATTTCGATTTTTGGATTTGTAAATTAAAATTACGTTGACTTCAATTGCATGAGGGATTAGAAAAATTTACAGGATCATTCCAATAATATTGACATATCCAGTTCTTGCTGATAGCAGCGGTGGGAAAAGAGTTTCGAAAAAATACTATACATTGTAATAGACTTACCTAGTGCAGCGTAAACCAGGATAATTTGGATCACTTCTTACTTTAGAATAAAAAAAAGTTTTCTGAGTACATCGGGTTAGAAAACAGCGGCATTTTTTGTGTGTTTTTAAAAATATATATTCTGTAAAATCAATAATCAAATTTCATTCAAACCCTGTCATCTGAAAAGTGGATTACCGGTATTAATCTCAACATACTTCTGATATAGATTATTGTTTTTCAGAAAGTAATGGCCCTTCTCGGCTATTACGAGTTTGAGCCAACGAGCGAAATCCTGAAAGAAATAGCAGGTTTGTTGTGCGACGACGATTCTTGGACTCAAGCTTTTTGCACAAACGTCATCTTTCTTATTGCTGGATTCGGTTCTGATCAGCTAAACAACACAATGTTACCAGCAATCTTAGGTCACGTTCCTGCAGGGTCATCCGTAAAACAGATTGCCCATTACGGACAATTGGTCAATGCTAGTAAGTTTGGCTATACATCCCTTGAATCTTAAGATTTTAGTGAAATTAACTTATTTTACTCAAATTAATGAAGTAATCAAATATTTTGTTTGACTTTCAAGCGGCAGTCTTTATGATTACGGGAAGGGTACAACCATTTCATGCAAAAGATGTTTTATTTTATTTCATCCGTAGAAAAATCGTTTTGACAATCCCTTGCCCTTCATTTATATGCAGCAGTGTTCTGATAATGGAGAAAAAAATCTCTCTTCCGAATATCAAAAATCTTATTAGGAGATTGATTTTTAAAAAACGCAAAATCGTTTTGAAAAAATGAATATCTGAATATTTTTATCCATGATCTTTCCGAACTACCAAGAGCACGTGACTTTTAGCACGTTTTCTCTGAGGATAAAAAAAAACCATTTTTTGCGTGAAGGTGATGTATCCTGGCCTTTAAAAATGAGTAAAATTCTTTAAATTAGTGAATTGTCTAGTGAATATCTTGATTATGATTTTTGCAGAAAAATTTCAACAGTGGGATTATGGCGTCATTGGAAATTTGATAAACTACAAACAACTGCATCCTCCGATTTACGATCTATCAAAAATCAATGTTCCGGTATATCTGCACTACTCCTCGAATGACTGGCTCTCAGACACAAAGGATGTTGATCGTTTGTACCAAGAGCTCGGCAATCCGATTGCCAAGATCAGGGTACCACATAAAAAATTTGGACACCTTGATTTTATCTGGGGACGAGATTCCAAAAAGCTTTTAACCGAAAAGGTCGTTTCCCTGATGGAAGAATACAGAAATTGAAACGCCTGGTGTTATACAATTAATGAAAGATAATATTGATTCCCAACTCTGAATATGTACGCTCGTTATGTGTATCTAATATAATTATACGCTACCTGTGGAAAAAATACTATTGACGTGTCTGTAGTCATTTAAAAAAATGTTAGTACTACATTGTTAATGCGCTTATGTAGTTAATTCATAAAATACGATTATGACATTAACATATACGAAGGAATGCAACGTCCAGAAATTCTTTTTATATAAAAGTCACTAAACGTAAGTTTTTTATTGGTATCATACTGTTTTATCCGATTAGGATACTGTCATTTTAAAATATAAATCGTAGCTCAATTTTTAAGAAATGTTTGAAACTATGTATAATAAGTTTCAATTGAGGAAAGAAAATACTAGACGATTTTCCTACTTCATCTATTTACTCGTAAGGAAATAAGTTTGATCAATGAAATGAAAATCCTGCTTCGAAATTGTTATATGTCTCTAAAATAAGTGATCAGTAGAAAGATGGCTAATGAACTGTTTTTATCGTACTCACTTTTATCGTCTTGTCGTCACGCGATCTGAGGTCCGTGAACCCAGATCTACGATTTGATTGATCGAGTAACTTATAGCAGGTTCAATATTTTGATCTCTACATATCTTTTAACACTGAGTTATACCCAAGAATTTTATTCTGTATTTTCATAAAAATGAAAGTAATCGAAAATTAAGGTGCGAAAATTCATGATTTTCCTGAAATGTCATATCAGGATTAACAGCTAAGAGTGTGTATAAACCTCAGCCATGTGATCCGTGAATTTGTGTGTATTTGTGTTTAACGTTCAGTGTGAATAATTATCAGTACAATACTAATTGATAATCGCTTAAAATCATTCCGTCTGTGTTGATAATTGATTTTTTTTTTTTGTTCTGCAACAAGATTCATATTTTACTTGATGCACATTTTTTATAAGCATAGCTATTGTTTCATCTCATTTGAGTGACTACTAAGATAAAATAATGAAACAAATGATTACGTTTTTATATTTTATATTTTGTAGTTTTTGTATTTTCAGATAATTCTCTTTTGCATAGTTTATATGTGATGAGAAAGTAATTACTTTTGATAGAGACTACGGATCGCATCAAAATTTTTTTGTGTATATCTTTGATGGCTAAACTCTAATTTTGATATTGATGCTGAAAAACAAAACACTAATGCCTTTTGGTACTTTATCTAAAATGTGAAACTGAATTTTTTTTTTTGCATCCAAGGAAAATTACTAGTAGGTGGTTTGAATTTCAATTTCAATACCAAAGCTACATTTAATTCATAGAAGATACACGTTAATTTTAGTGCAGTCTACAGTTTCTTTGAAAGGTTCTTGTGCTTTCGGACGCCACACACAGACTGACAAACGGAAATGAGTAAATGTGTCTTTTGGAATTTAGACCACTCAAGACGTCTATTTCCATAAAAATGTGGAAGTCGACATTTCGTCTGGATTGCAATACTTTCTCTTTTACATACTCTGTATGTGATGAGAAAGTAAAAAATAAAAAAAACATTGAACGTGATACATTTTTCGTCGCCGACGCGTTGCTCCAGAAAATTCGAGTTACAATTTGAAAGCGACCGATAAAGGGCCACTGTCGAGCAAAGTAAGAGTAGTAATAGCGCCTCAGAGCGGTGTGACGTCAGAGGAGTTTCGTCAATTTAATTTTCTCTAATACTTGGCGTCGAGACGCTACCGTGTCTCTTGATCTTAAAAGAAGAATCTCTATAATATAGTTTTGGAGAACTTCACCAATGATAAAAAAAATCTGAAAGATTGTCTTGCGAGACTCTTTTCAAGTCTGACTTTCGAGGCTGTTTTTTTTTTCGGTGCGGGTTGCTTGATCACACTATTATATAATACTATATCGACACTCGTTTTCACATTTCTGACTAGATTTACAAATTGGTTTACGTCATGGTTTTGGAATAAACGCTTCAATACTTCTGGTGGTTTTCGTCATCATCGATAATCTTCGAGTAACCGAAGAAGAGGCTCGAAAATCAACTGCTTTGCTGACCTTCCCCAGAGGAAGTCGTAGTGGTTGAAATCGCTCTCTGGTACCTTGTAGTACAGCACGACGTTCTTTAATTTTGTATTCAGTAGACCAACGTCCTGGATGAGAGAGAGAAAAAAATTAGCATACAATCGATTACCAATTTAACTTAACCACCGATTTTAGACAAAAAAAAACCGTGTTCTTATTCATTTTCTCGATAAAAAAAAATCATTTCAAGGGTGTTCTATTCATATAAAAGAAAATATCAGGGTCTAAATTTAAAAAAAAGTGTCGGTGTAGTTTCTTTAAAAGTAGAAAATATTAAGAAAATTATATTCAAAAATCAAAATCCTATAATTTGTTCATTGAGATTTAGGGATTTTTTTAAATGTCCAGAACACAACAAGTTTTATCGAAGTACTTCGGTAAATCAATACCCGTTATTATTTATTTCAACACCACTCTATAGTCTTAATACGTCAATTCCTTTGGCGTAAAATTTAACACGGCATTTTTTACAGAATAAGTATTTCAACTTTTTTTTTCAAATTCTGAGCGTACAAGTTTGCCTTCATATGATTGCATACGTTTGAGAGTTAAAAGTGCACAAAATTAAAAAAAAAAAAAAAAAAACAGATGGCAGATTATCTGAAAATCTGCCTGATTGTGTTAAGTCACTAAGGATTTACCGATATAATCGCTGAATCCGCATATACAATATGAAGAGAAGAAAATACTTGAGTAATGTTATCAACGAGTATGTACCTCCGGCGCAGCCAGCCAATCATTGTCGCTGCCGAAGAGAGCAATCGGAGCGGTTATCCGATCCAACGCGTAATCCGGCGGTATCGTAGAATCGTACAGCCTCAAATTCTTGTCTCTGTCAACATAGTCGAAAGCCCTGAACGTACCTGAGAATAAATTTATTCATACGAGTCATGAATACTTAATTAAACTATCGGTCTGGAGGTTCCTTGTGCACTTGACCTCACCTGGATTCATGTAACCTTGGCCAAAGTGAACGAGCTGCTTCCAAGAGGCACCTGCAGGCACGTGGCCTATTATAACTGTGATATTTGCCTGCGACAAAAAGTAAATTAAATTAAATTAAATTAAATTAATTTTTTGAATTAAATTGTTTTGATTGTAAAAAATCGTTCATTCCGATTGCTTCATCAATTCTTAACGAAATGGTAAAGCAATTAGATGTTCTCGATTTTTTTTCGCCTTTCGTAAGGTCGATAACGACAGAATTTACGGCATCGATGTCTCAGACTCGAGTACGACGTGAAATTAAAAAATTCCAAAAATTCTATCTACAATAATGGCCGAATGACGAAGCTCTATTGACAAATTGGATTAAAATAAAAAACACAAAATTGTGTTAAGATAATCAGATACAACTCGGAAGATATAAAAAAAAAGTATACCTGGAAATAAAACTTCGAAACTTCAACTTTTAGTCGACAAATTTATCCTTGTTTATTTAATGATTATTTTCCGTATTTAATTAAATGGTGACACGTCTGAATAATACAAGTAAAAAATAATTGAGTGACAAAACAACAGACATCTAAATAACACAGTTTCATTTATTATTCCGTACAACAACTGAACTGATATTACTTTTAAAAGGACCAACAATTGGCTCTTGAAAACACTTCTTTTAGATTCTTTAGGTTCTTCAGGATTCTTTACGTTTTTTGCGTGCTTTAGGATCCTCGTTCGGTTAGGTTCCTTCTTTTAGCATTGACTATTTTATTTGTCAAACCGTCGGTAATATATACTATTTTCAAAGTCCTCAAAACTGCCATTGCGCATTAATGATGATTGTCTGTGGACTAAACGATATATTTACGTGCACTAAATAATTTCTCTCGAAAATATCTGTACTCATATATTTCGTGTCTTATCGTGTTGTGACTTATCAAAATGTTTCCAAATAAAATTTTTCCTAAATAAAATTTCGAGTCAATACACAAATTAACTGTGCTCAAACATAATCCTCTCACAGATTCGATATGTAACTAAATTGATCGATAATATTTCGTGACTATTTTAATATTTATGTTAGTATTTTATGTTATTTTGGCGTTGTATATATCGACGAATGGTATGACGTAAATTTTTTTCATGTTATTTTAATATGTGTAAAATTAAATTGCTTAGTCTAGAAATTATAACAATTAATGTTACACTTATATATTAGTAGAAGAAACAAGGCTTTACCGATTTAAAAAAAAACTAATGAATGAGCTATTTTGACTGGTTCTCTAATGTAATTGAACAAGAATAGTTTTTAACGTCGGAAATATTTTTGTCGATGGAAACTCACCAAATCCAATTCATCGCTGTTGAATCCAGCAACGAAGAAAAGGGTATTGCTGCAGAGAAATTGTGTAGGTGTTCCTTTGTGACAGAAAAGATTCGTGATGAATGATCTCCATGCCGATCTCGAGCCCATCTCGGGCCACCCGAATTTTTCACCGACCCACTACAAGCATGAAAATTATACTTAAGTTATATGAAACACCGAATATGAATCGGGGTCTGAAGCAAATATTTTAAAAACTTAAAATTGATCGCATCTTAACTCTTGCTCTCACAATTATCAATTATTGTGTCTAAAATTTGTATCCGCTGAAAAATTAAGTCTGCCAATTTTTTCTATAATGATTTACAATTGCCAAGTATAATAAGATATACGGTAAGAAAGAAAATTCTTCGCTTGACATTAGTAAAATTAGTGTTATTTTTTGCAATGGTTCAGGCAACATTTAATGCGTTAATACTTGACCGTAGTTATATTTGTATTACATCACGTGTTCTCGACTTTGACAAATATTAATAATTTTGGATTTGCATGAAACATTGAGGAAGTTAACTGACCTGAAAACCATGATAATAAAATGATGTTTCAATGGCTCCTATGAATTCTAAAAAGATTATTTTTGAAAAAGGATCCAAACTAGAACTTTGTACATTGCTTCCTTATTATTTTCGAATTTTTACAAAGCTTTGTAAAAATTAAAATGTAGAATCTTAAACAATAAACCAGTTTACAGAAGACTACGAAATGTCGTAACAAACACAGTTGCGTCATATTTTCATGGCATACAAAGTCTTGCTGATTTACTAAACTTTTGCGGAAAATGGAAAAAAAAATACATTTAAAAAAAAATCACTTTATCAATGTTGATCAAAATACAATTCCAAAAAACATTGAACGGATCTTCAGTTATGAAGAACTATTTAGCTGAATCGTCGAACTTTTCCGAAAGCTAGGCCGGTCACACATTTTTTTTAAATTAAAAATTCTATAAAATCTATGTGTGTGGATACACTTTGTAAAAAAAAAAATCACTGAAATTAAAGAGGAGTTAGTTACGACCACAATTTAATCTCGAACCCTCATAGCGTTCCGGAGTATGAACGATTGAATTTTCAATGCTGGGAACACAAAAATAGTTCATCGGTGAAAATATTTATTTCTTTTTTCAGCTTGTCATGAAATTGACAAGCTGAAATTGCATTTATGACCCAAATTGGCTATGCAATGTTATTTTAGGCCTCTATTCCTGAGGAAGAGCAAACAACAAAATCATTTAATTATTTTGGACCATCTTAATGTACGTATTATAGCAAATTTGTCATTCAATTGATTACAGCAATGCCAGTCTTGAGTCATAAAACGGCATCAATTTTGCAATGCCCGTCGGTTCTATTTACTGATAAAGCAAATATAGGAGCATTATTTCAATATTATAAGAACAACCATGAGCTCTTACATGTTTTCTTAATGAATTTTGAAATATGAGAGGAGGTCGAAATCTGCAAAAGAGCAAGAGTACTTTGGAAGGATAGCAATAAGGAGGCTGCGGGCTTACAAGGGAAATAATCGCGAGAATGACCTACCACACCAAAGTACGTGAGCTTAGCAAGTTGGGTAATCGGACCCCGCAGGTTGCCGGTGAAGGCTGCAGGCGCGAGGCCAGTTGCCAGTGCGATCTTCGTATTGTACTCTGGCCTCACCGAGGTCATCACCAAAAATTGGGTCATACCCTGTGAATGCCCAACATAGAGAAGCCTCTTCCGTCTGGTAACTTTCAGCACGTGGTCTATCGTCGCTGGCAGGTCGTACACACCCAATTCGTGAAAGCTGATTCAATTGACGTTTCAATTAATCGATAATTTGGCGAAAATTGATTGTATTACTTGGTAGTAAATTATATTTATTTGAGGTAATTTGGGGGATTGGTAAATGACTCGCTAAATACCGGAATTTAATTGAATATGTTCTGACTTGTACATTAAGAATCAAATTTCTTAATCGATTTTCTTGAATTTTGTTAATTAAGATCAGTTTGTAAAGTAAGTAACGTCATTTCAGGCATTAGGAAATATTTTTTATTGATGATACTGTTCCTTTAAAAAAAAAAACTTGCATTGAAACCTTATGAAATGCGCATCAAGCACTACAAATTTGGAATTTTTTATAGGCCTAATGTGGAGCAAAATACTGCAAAAAGAAATATAATATTTTTCACTTGACAGAGTTTTTAGTTTTTATTTAACCAGTGAAAGAAAATTTTATTAGTGAAAATTTTAGTTTTCTAGATCTCAATTTTATTTCAGAGAAAGTATATGTTCGAATTTTACAGAACATAATTTTATTTGAAGCTTGGGCGACAATGCGATGATTAAAAATGTGTTAACAAATGTTTATTGATTGGAATTGCTGTACAGCTTTCAGCAGAAAATGTGCCCATTTATGTTTTACTTCACATAAAAATCAGGTGTACTATGTGGCTGCTCGAAATTGTCGATGCGATAGTTAAGGTCTAAAAGTAAGGTTTTCAAATCAATAGTGGGGCAGAGGAGGACAATTCGGAATACCTAAGTCATTTGTACCGAACGTGTAGGCATGCAGGAGAAAGTATTAGTACTTCAATGTTGTATATGGGGCATTTCATACCAATTCAATCTGGGTCTGACCCTCAACCTCTCCGATCTGGTCTACGATTTTTTTTATATCTTTATTCTGACTCGAAAAGGAACTCCGATTTTTTAAATATTTTTTTTAAATTTACTTGACGGACTTGTGATTTTTTAAAGAAAAATAACGAAGGCCGTAATTTTTTCTAAAAATACTGTGTTAAATATCAAAATTTTTGAACTTGGACCCATAATCGAGTCAGTATGCCGATACTGACTGCTTCAATATTTTTTTATGTAACAGAATTTATGGGAATTTTGTCAGGTTTTTTCTAAGCGCTTTCAATCTTTAAAAAATGTAAATCATGAATCCTTTGATAATAAAAATTCTTTTATTAATTCAGTGGTGTTCGTGGTTTTTTTAAGTATTTTTTTTGAAGTAGCGCAGACAAATAAAGACGACATTTTTTACATTAACTATTAGAATTTTTTTCTAGTACAGATTTTTTAAATATCAAAGTATTTCTATGCGACGAAACTAAATAAAACTAATAGAATCTGGGATCAAAAACAACATTAAGTTATAGTAACTTGGAAAGTTAGGATAATGAAGAAATATTCTTCATCCCCAAACTTCACAACATAAAAAAATGCTCACTTCGTTAAAATATTTTTATTCAATAAAGTTATTATAGGGTGTAAATTAACTATATTACAAAGTTGATTGAAACATTTATTTGCATAACCCAAATCTTCATCTCAACAATTTGATAACCATTTGTTACGGTGATTTGTCTGTCTATCCTAAAAAAGAAGCCATGAATGCCATTGAAATATTAAAAGAATTTTTTTATTATCAAAGAATTGATTAAAATTGATTGAAATTATAAAATTTTTTTTTTATTTGAAATAGCTTCAAAAAAATCTCAAAAAAATTCCCACAAATTCGTCGTTACATCTAAAAAATATTCAAGCAACAGCCTACTGACTCTTGCATCTAATTTTTTTCACAGTTTTTTCCGAAAAAAAACTTTAAAACGAGTGGAATCGAAGTTTCGAGCATTATAGATTTTTACCAAACATCTTTAACAAAAAAATCATAAATCTGTCGAATAAACTTTTAAAAATCTAAAAAAAAAATTTGTGTACTTTTTACAGTCAGAAAAATTATACAAAAAATCGTAGATCAGATCGGTGAGGTCGAGGTTCAAACCCACGTCGAATTAGTATGAAATGCCTCATTGTTAATGTACTTTCAAACCGTACCGTATCAGCGCCAAATCACGTAATGAGGACATTTCGGAGTAGGTGTTCATTTCGATTATTTATGTCAGATCGAGTTAACCTTTTATTTTTGTCAAATATAAAAATAATCAGTATATATTCTGACCACGTCAGTAGGCTCGTGCATGCTTCCACAAAAATGGTAAAATGACCTCAAAGTATAATTTCTTTGATGACGAAAATAGGAATTGATGATCAAAATTACAAACTGATCAACATAGTCAAGTCGTTTCATTGCAAAGTCTTGAGTACATAAGGGGTCAATTATGCTGGTAATTAATCAAGTATCGATTTACAAATAAAATGAAAAAATACAACCGATGTACCTGAAGTCCCAGAACGTTCGATTTTGCGGTGAGAGAAATCGATTTTGCCTGGAGTAGACGTTGCCACGATTATTGCCCAACCAGACGTCGTAGCCTTCGTCGGCCAGAATGTAAGCTGAAGAAGAGACAATGCTTATAAAATTTCGCTGTGATTACGATAGGATAAACTTCTATTTCCCGTAAAGGACGTAATGTTTATACATTTTTTTTTATTGTACAACATTTTTACATAGAAGATGGTGAAGTAATTCATCAAAATTTCCCTTAAATTTAGGCATATTCTGTACCTTTAAATAAATTTAAGAAATGTCTTAGTAATTTTTTAAAATATATATTAAAAAATGTCCGTTGGATGGCAAATAGCCCGAATGTTTGCCGCATATTATTTTTCAGCATTTATTATGGCATCAAATATTTTCGATAGAATATTTTTTTACTCGGCAAGAATGTCAAGTTCCACGATGCTAACTTTTTGATACACTCTCAATGTACTGCGCCCTGTAAAAACTACAGTGAAAGTAAAGGTGTCGTATTGAAAAAAAAAATTGTTTCCCATTTTTTTTCGCTCATAGTAACCTTTTCGATGCCATTCAAAGAATATAATATATATTGCATATAATATTTTAAAAGAAAATGCTTTTTGTTTTTTAATTTATTTTTTGCTCGGCCTCAATTTTCCATGTATACGGGTTTGGACAAAAAAACCATTTTCGAAACGAGTGAATTCTAAATTTGAAAAAATGCGCAGAGGAATTTACTTTTTTCCTAGACGGGTCAACATTTTGATTTTTTTTCTCTTGCATCATTTGCAACGCGTAATGATGTTCTAATGTCAAAATTAAAAAAAAAAGAAAACGAAAATATTGATTTTCTTTTTTTTGCCGAAAAATTGTTTAACGAAAAACGCAAAGACATTTATTTTTCAAACTATATTTTGAACGTATATGAAAAAATCGACACCCCAAACAGGTGAAATTTGAATACGTAGTCTTTAAAATTTTTTCAAATTTTTGGTTTTCGAATTTTACTTCCTCTCTCAACGATTCGCTTCACTAATTTCCTTCACTCTTTCACTACGTACAGTATTGTTGTAAGCTGGTTTTTGCATTTCTCCAAATAAAAAATGTATGTTTTCACTACATTTTTTTTATTAACTTAGACGCTATTATGTTTTTAGTTAATATTTTGAATCAAATAAAAAATCTTGAGCAAAAATACACATCATTTGTGCACGTGTTTAATTTTTTTTCAAAATTTCTTTATGTTAGTTTTTATGGTCTGACTCACATAATTATTGAAGTTGTAAGGACATAAATTAATATTTTTGTAAAATTACATTATCTGACTATATAAAGCCATTTTTTTACAAAATCGAGAAATGAAGATTCTTATGGATTTGACTTGTGACTGTTCTATTGGCAATCTGAGAATCACTGGCTATGTAAGTATTCCCTTCCTGGTCTTTGATTCATTCAAGTTGTGTCAGATCGATAATTCTCTGATCTCTCGGACAATCTTTGGCTAGGTCAGAGTAGCTCAATACTTAACAATTTGAATTTCCCTATGGAGACGTTCGTAGATACTCTGTTGAACGGCGCAATAAAGAAATTAAGATTTTTAGGGAATCTCGTTCGTGAAATCGAATTCGTAAATAAAGCTTCTACGCCGATTGCGTTTTTTTAGCCAAAATGAACGGTGAAATACGTAATCTCAAAAAATTGGACAAGATTTTGAAAAAATTCATACGTACTCACAAAAATGAACGAATCATTTTCATTTAAAAAAAAAGTTGGGCTACCAGCTAATTTGTTGAATAATTAATTTTTTTCATTAATTTGTCGATAACATTTTGATATTTTTATTTTGCAAAATCAATCTTTGCAGCATCTTACCTATATCTAATTTTTTTCAGATTTTTATGTCATTGTGTTGGAAATTCTCTTAGAATCTCACATTTAGCCTGACATTTCCGAGACGACTACCATAACTATTGCATAGCATTTCAGAGTACAAAAATTGGCATATGCAAATTTTGAAAAAAAAATTGAGCACAAATATTGTTTTTTTTGCTCAAGATTTTTAACTTAATTAAAAATATTATCTGAGAATAGCTTTCAAGTTATTAAAAAGAAGCAAAAAAAAAAAGAATGAATTTCTGTATTCCGAAAAATGAAAAACAGGCTTACAACAATAATCTACATACAGAATAAGTCAAAGAATAAAATTCCAGCAATTTCCAACGTATGCATGAGACAGGAAGCAAAAATCAAAAACCAAAAATTTGAGTAATCAGAACTACATTTTCAATATTCACTTGATTGGAGTGTCAATTTTTTTATACGTTCAAAATACATTTCAAAGATAAATACGTCTGTGTTTTTCGATAAAGATTTTGTTTACAAAAAAAATATATATATTTTTCGTGTTAAAAAAAAATTACTTTAGAACATCATTTCACGTCGCAATTGATACAAGAAAAACAAACCATAATTCTGTCCGGTCTAGAAAGAAAAACTAAATTTCCGAAGGAGGGTAAGTAGTCCTATTAGACTCTAAAAAAAGTGGTCGAGTTGGTGGAGAACGCCTCATACATATATGCAGTCACACAAGAAAGTCATATAGCGAGACTCACCGGTGAGAAATATTTGCACACGTCGCTAGTACTGAATGGATCGCAATCTGGCGTAAATTAAACCCGTAAAGTATAACAAGCGTGACCGCAAAACTCGACACGACTCAGTGTTAAACGTATATAGGTTTCATACGTCGGCGACATTTCTTACTCTCGAGGTACCATTCTCTTTCCTATACCGTTTAGTGTAAAATAGAGATGCCGTTTGGTTGGCCCAACCGCGCAAGAGTTTAGAACGAATGCATATTTTATTACATGTACATTACTATTGGTGTCCATATAATTTTTGCACAACCTTCGACGCGCCAAGTAAGAGTAAAATAGCGAGAGCGTTGAATACGCGATACCTTATTCTCCGTTCTGGCTTAGCGTTGCTGCTTGAGAAAATGTATATAAATTCTTTTTCAATCATAGTCCCTTTTCTTTTGCTTCATAGAGGAAGCTTTGTTATAGTGAAAATTTTTTTTTTTTCGAGATTTTCCTGAAAACGTGTTTAGAATGTCCCAAAACGTCTAGAAAACATATTCAGAAAAAATGTCCGGGTGTATGTGGACCTCAGGCCTCGAAAATTCAAACCCCTATAACTCGAGGATGATTAGACCGATCGGGCTGAAATTAGGCATACAAGTAGAGTGGTTGCGCCTCTATATTTAGGAGAATTTACAAAATAATTGGGACTCCCGTTCAAATTTTACGAGACTTTGAATTTTTCGAAAAAAGTTTGTTCGCGTTCTAGCTGAAGCAAATATTGAGTTATGGGGCTAAAAAAAATTCCAATCGTAGACAAACATCAAACGATGGATGAGTTCGAATATGGTGAGGATCGGTTGAAAAATACGATTTTTATGACATTTCGAATTTTTCAAAAAAAGTGTGTTTGCGTTATAGCTGCCGCAAATTTCAAGGTGTCGGGTTGAAATTTCTCGTACAAGTGGACTAACATCGAAAAACTTTCGGTACCAAATCTGGTGAGAATCGGTCAACAGATGAAGATTTGGCAAGTTTTTTTTTTTATTTACCAAAAAAACGTGTGTCTGCTCTCTAGTTTTCGCAAATTTTGCGTTCTCGGGCTAAAATGTTCTCCAGTGGTAGACTAACATAAAAAATGTATGATTTAGAATTTGATGAGGACTGGTTGAAAAATCCAGTTTATACGACATTTCGAAATCTTCAAAAAAAAGTGTGTTTGCGTTACACAGCTGGTTTATTATTTTGAGGAGTAAAGAAGTTATTCAATGATCACTAAATGATCACGGACTATGAACGGATTAGTCTTTGGAATGCTTTTACAAAAAAAAATTACTCGTTTTACTTTCTCATAAAGGAAGTTTTTTTGATATTCATAATTTACAAAGCTTCTTCTATGAAGAAGCCAAACACAAACCAATGTACTTCATCGAGCAATGCTCTATGGACAATCTTGAACGATGAGGAAGCAAAATGCAAATTCATTTGCACCCTTCTTTCATCCATGGTCCCTTTTCTTTTTAATATCAATGTGGCACACGTACATTGTTGAAAAAAAAGAGGCAATCCTCACCTAGAGCTGAACCTGGACCGGTAACGACCCAATCGGCGGAACTACCAGCGAGACCATGCTGAAGAAGAATCGGCACTCTTCCCAATCTTCCTTGTTGGCGGCTCTCTTCTCTTCCGTACGGAATTCGATGGATCTCCAATATGTAATCATCTTTCGTAGTCACTCTGTGAGCCTCCAAAGGATAACCGTATTTTGCGGCTAGATCTGGCTGTAATCAGAAGACAGCAAAATACATAATTCTTCTGACACATTGAGAGACAAAATTGGTAATAAAAATGATATAAATTGTAGGGGAAAAATTCTAAACTATATTTTTCTAATTACCGTAATTACCGGCTAATAATGATTTAGAAAAAGTGCCCCTGATATATGTGTTTATGTGTGTGATAGAGGTGCTAAAATTCATACTGCCATAACTCGT
The DNA here is from genome assembly GCA_964016905.1 of Perithous albicinctus. NCBI lineage: Eukaryota > Metazoa > Arthropoda > Insecta > Hymenoptera > Ichneumonidae > Perithous > Perithous albicinctus. Next base: position 16,251,662 of record OZ024690.1, on the reverse strand, counting down.
GAATTACTCAACCAAATCAACTGAAATTTTTGTGGTGTATAAAGTACAGTCCAATGTTCCTTTGGTATGCTTTTTATAAAAATCTCTTGAAGCATTTTGATTTTATCAAATTTTAAAAAAATTTTTAAATGTCACTCTAACTTGAACAATTTTCCAGCTATCGGGCTAAAACTTGGCAAACAAAACTTTAAAGGAGTGACGCAAGATTGCAATGTTTGGTATTTAATTTGGGCGAAATCTATTAAGTAGTTCAGAGTTTATAGAAATTCTCATTTCCTTTTTTTTTTTTTTTAAATCGAGAACGGTTCAAGCATCTGATGTAAAATGATGCATAAAACTTTAAGGTAGAATGTGTCGATATTTGATACTGAATTTAGTGAGAATCCAACACACAGTCCATATTTTAGAGAATTTGACAATTTTTAGTTTTTTCGTAAATAGAATAAATTTCCTACAGACTCAATTAAATGATCTGACATTTTGCACGTTGGTCAAACAGAATCGTCGAATGCTTGATTCTATCTGCAAATATTGCTCTTTTATAAAAATATATAATAATTGGTCCAGAAAGCTTCCTACGAAGCTTATGAGGAAGCCAAAATTGACTAACGTGCTTTCGCATAGAATTTGTGGATGATGGGCTAAAAAAAATTATATTACATCGTTGTACTTTGTAACCTTTTTTTATATGTTAAATTGGAAGTGACACGAAAATTGTCTAAATTTGTCGAAAGTTTACAGAAAAAAACGTCGTAAAATTAACAGAAAGAATTGTATTAAATCAGAAGTGACACAATAATTGTATAAAAACGACACAATTATTTTGCAAAAGTGAGGCAACGATTGTGTAAAATGAAAATACACAATTTTAAACATATTATTTATGTACTCTGTAAAACTAGAGAATGACAGAAAAATTTGAGTGAAATTAATACAATGTTTCTGTGCTCATCGGCGAATACAATCTTCCTGTGAAAAATGGCAACAATTTAATTTTTAATGTTAATATTAAGATAGTCACATAAACTAACAATTGTCACTTTTGGTTGCCAGGACTACCCCAATTTATCTAAATAAAAATGCAAAAAAAACTGATTTTTTATTATTCAATCGTGGCAAGCTAATTTTTAATATTAGTAGAGCTAATTTAGTTGGAGAAATAATTCGCAAAAATAATGCTCATATCCCATCTTAAATACTGTAATTTTAAGACGCTGGATGATATCTATAATATCATTGTAAATTGTTATATTAAATAAAGAAACACGGAATTAAATCGAATAATAAATATACCTTTAAATCTATCAAATTATTTGTTGTGTAAAAACATTTTCAGTCACATTTATTCTGACATAAATGGCTTCAAAGATCGTTACGATCCTTAAGAAAATTGAATCAACTGATGGAAAGTGTCCACATAACACTTGTGTCAAATCCTGTAGGATATGTTAGAATTTTATTATTATTTCAACATTTCACACAGAGATGTGAAATTATCGTCTATGTGAGATAGGATTTCTATGTACATTCTCCTTAATTCAATAGATATTTTCACGCAACATAGAAAGTACACAAAGTTTAGAGATTACTTTCGTTGATTTCACTCGTCACTCAAGTAATTATATCTCTCAGTGCAATAATTGAAAGATTATGCGAATACAATTTCTTCTTGCTTTGAATATACGTCCAATATTTTGTCAAAGATTCTACGGATATTAAAAGTATATATATATGGAGTTATTTTGTAAAATGGCAGTATTTTTCATTTTCATTTTATTTGTTTCAAGTGGAACTGATTATGAAAATAACAAATTATATTCGTATAAAAATACACGTAAAACCCTAACGAAGTTTAAATCATGCTAATCAACCAAAGTCCTGCTGTATACAAACTCTTTCTCAAACGATAAAAAAAAATCATGTTGAACCAAATTATTTCTTTTGCATCTATGTACTAAAAAATATAATGTGCTTATATTTTTATTTTACGAATTACGCAATGCAAAGACAATATTCTGGCAACTCAATTTTTTGAGAAATAATGTAATCCAACTAATCAGTGAATAATCGCACGAAACGCGTGACAAAACGTAGAACATATATTCAGATTGACATCACTGAAATCAGATGTCTTCAAATCAACTGAAACGAACAATCGGATAAAAATATCGTGGACAAAGTGAGAAATCGTGCTATAGTCGGGTTATAAAAAAAATTTGTCACAAACTGCAAAGCAGAATGGTTAAAGAACGTTTCAGTTCGTTTCAGCTAGAATAGCTTAAAATATCAATCCGTCCTAGATAATTTTAACACAACTTTTAAATTACATTTAAAAAAAATTAAATACGGTTCATTTGTCACTTGCAACATTGTTTTGTCTAGCAATGTTTCCATTTTAAAGTATACGATTGAAACAGCTTTTATTTTTTTTAACTTACACGTTTAAAAAAGACTGCAAAGTAGAACCTTGCATATTATTGCTGCCTCGCATTATTTATGTATGTATAGTATGTCAAACAATTTTGGCTTCCTCATAGAGAAAGGTTTGTGACTAAAAAAATATATATATATATTGTACAAAAAATTAATTAGTTAACTTCGTATGTGCAATGCGTTATGAATTTTTACCTTATAATTTATTTTTGTCAAATCGAGTTTTTCAATAATAAAAAATAATTATCTGAAATATTAATTCTTTGTTGAACCCTCACCAAATTGATTATTAAACAACAATACACTCTATTCAAGTTTTATGCAAAACCTTGGATCAGTTGCGTGTACCGTTCTCGAGTTTTCAAAAAAATTACGAAAATGCAAATTTTTATACAAGAAGAAAAAAAAGGTCGCAATACTCTGATAAAGTTAGGTGCCAATTTTTTTAAGAAATATACACCAAAGAAATATTGAATTGTACTGTATACGACACAAAGAATTTGAGACGATTCGGTTGAATAGTTCCCGAGTTATGTCAGTATGAATTTTAGCCACTCTATCACACACACTCATACTTTTCTAAACAACTTTTCTCGAAGTTTTGACCATTTTTAGTCTACTAACACGAATATCTCGAAAAAAAAAATCCATGAAAGCTTCCCCTATGAGGAAGCAAAGAGGAATATTTGATCTTGGAATATTTTTTTTCTCGAAATTCAAACTCATTCTCATTTTTCAAATATTTCCATTTTCAATATACATTTTTAGGCTTTCTGCCATAAGAAATTATAGGCTTTCAATAATTCAAATTACTGATTGTTGAAGTCTCCACAAGGTTTGAAAAATCTAAAGGGTAGCCACAAACCCTTCTGTCCTATAAATAGCGTTGACCAATACCGACAAAAAGGACAGAAGGCACTTCACAAGTAACACCCAGAGCAGTTAACTGGTATCTCGAAAATCTGCAGAATGATCGAATAGCCCCGAATACGAAATCACCGGCGCACCAGCTGAATCTGTACAGACCAATTGGAGAGCACCTCACCAACCAAATTGAGATTATCTACTCAATTGAACTTTCCTTCACCAAATCTCAGGCACCGCTTAAACACACGCGTTTAACGAGGAAGAAATGCACGTTTCTTCATCCGACACCTGTGCCCAGTACTCCTCTGGAAGCACTTTTGATTCTCGTAGCAAGTTGTCGTTCTTCATGAAGGACAACACGTTGCAATAATGATCACAGTTCACCGAGTTTTATACGCAGCAGTAACGACTAGAACACTCTCCATGTTTCTTCAACAATCTCCACATGAACGTCAACCAGGACTTACTGTCTTGAGGTCAATGTCCGGATTTCTATTTAACAGGGTGGCTTGGGCATCCTGTGTCAAAAGACTCAGAATGATTGGAAGAATGGCAGCTGGAAGTGGCGACGACATCCTCAGGTACAGTGACTCCTCGACTCGACAAGCCTCCAGCATTTATATAACGAACCCGCACTATACGTGCCACGTGCGTTACGACAGTCGAACTACAATTTTCGATTGATCGGTCCGTTCTTTTCCCCACCATGGCTTTACGTAGCTTCCACTCAAATCCCTTCTATAATTACGTGACTATGTACTGCGGACTGAACTATGTAAAAATACCCACTTGCGATGATGGTTTGTTGATTGTCCTTCGATTCTAAGCAACGGAAGTCAGTTTCATTCGATTTCTAATGAGAAATTCGTCATTGATAGTGAAATTTTGTTTGCCTACATTTATTTTTATTGGGACTATAAATTTCGATCCATGTTATCGATCCTCTTATATTTTGTCCACCACTACTTTACGTAGCATCCAGCATCCTATACTACCGATTTTACATTATAGATTTCTGCCACGCAACAACATCGTCTGGCAATGACGAATTGCTAATTGGTTATCGATGCCGATCAATATCAGTAAGATTCATTCAATTTCTACTGTAAACTCGTCATTGATCCTAAGGATATACTGATGATCTTATTCGGTATGAATTATACAAAAAGCCTGCAAAGTAGAAAAACTTGAAAAAGCCACCTCTGCGAGGAAGCATGTTTATTAATTTTGGCTTTCTCATAAAGGAAGCTTTGCCAAAGATACAAAATAATCAGGAAGCAATTTGCAAGGTTCTAATTTGCAGGCTTGTTCATATACTGTACAGCAGCACTTGAAACGCTGCAAAAAAATGGTAAAATCTATTTATTTATTATTTACGAACATTTCGAATGAAACACTAAATATGAACTGTGTTCGATTCTCACCAAATTTAGTATCAAACAATTTTATATATATATTTCTATAAGTTTATTTATATTCTATATTTGATTCAATAGAACCTTTCAAATTAAACCTGTATAATATATGCAAAGCTGTTTTCCTAGGCAAAGTCGGATTGATTCAATCATTCCTCATTCGATGTGAATTAAATATTTCATTGAATAAGCTAAATCATAAAACTGAAAATAGAAACACAGAATCCAAGTTTATTCCCATTTATTAATTTGTATAATAGACGTGAGTATACATTTTGCTAAGTCCTTTTTGTACTACATTCAATTGACGATATAATATGAAAACGTATATTGCATGACGTATGCATTGGAAATAATTTGTTGCCTGCAAGAATGTGATTTTCATTCAACAAATCGAAGAATTGAGTATATAATTGATTCAAATAAATTCTGCATTTGCGTAGAGTTAAAAAATTTAATGTCTTTGAATCGAATAAAATATTTAGTATGTATTTGGCATATACAAAATAATTAGGAAGCAATTTGCAAGGTTTTACTTTGCAGGCTTGTTCATATACTGTGTAGCTGCATTTGAAACGCTAGAAAAAATGTTAAAATGTATTTAATTATTATTTACGAACATTTCGAGTTAAACATTAAATATGAACTCTTTGTTGGATTCTCATGAAATTCAGTATCAAACAATTACATATATATTTCTATAAGTTTATTTATATCCTATATTTGAATCAATGGAACCTTTCAAATTAAACCTGTACAATATATGCGAAGCTGTTTTCATAGATAAAGCCGGATTGATTCAATTATGCCTTATTTCATGAAAATTAAATATTTTATTGTAACGCAAAAATAATTCATTGAATAAGCTAGATCATAAAACTGAAAATAAAGACACAGGAACCAAGTTTATTCCCATTTATTAATTTGTATACTAGACGTGAGTATACATTTTGCTAAGTCTTTTGCGTACTACATTCAATTGACGATATAATATGAAAACGTATATTGTCTGACGTGTATGGATTGGAAGTATTTGGCCGACTGCAAAAATATAATTTTCATTAAACAAATCGAAGAATTCACTATATAATTCATTCAAATAAATTCTGCATTTGCGTATTGATTAAAAAAATGTCATTTATTTGAATAAATTGAAATATTTGGTATATTCAATTACATTTTCCTCTCTTTGTGTGTGTGTGGACATTCACGGGTTACATTCAATCGGAATGACCGCAAAAGATAACTAAAAAAGTTCAAGTTCAAGTTTGTAGTGAAATCGATTGACAAAAGACCCGCTTCACTGGTTTCATCCTTGAGGTCATAAATCGGTTACGAGGCCATCGAACAATCATGCTAAGGTAGAGAGATGTCCTCGCTGTCTGCACGTGAAAAGGAGTGCAATAGCAAAAAAAAAAAAAAAATGATAACAGCGTCGGAGAATTGGTCAAATAAATGTTTCATTAGAAGGAATCGAACAATTGCTTAATGCAAAATTAAATGTTACCGATTGATTAACGCATTCTTATTGTATATATGTATGTTATCTAACATCTACGCATGATATACTATGAGTCTATGGCATCTGCCATATTTCGTAATAATTTACCTCTGCAAAGAGGTCACAGCACCCAGCAGCAAATGCACCAGCAAGGTCGATTACGCCACTTGGGATTCAGCGATAACATTCAGCTAAAGTTAGCTTCATCTAACTTGTGCATCAACTCTTGCTTACGGTGCAGCATCGGTCACGGTCTTTCTCATGTTTCTACTCATATACCTGGAGATCTGCAGCTGCAATTAAAAAAAGAACTTGTAGCTACGTCCCACTTAAGCTGTACACAATACAATTGTTAGAATCTATTTTATCGTATAAGGCATTCACTTTCAATTCAGCGACATATCCCCATGGAAAAAGGTAGATGTCTAGGTATATGAGGCAAAACACAGTCGGCCAGCCCAATTTTTCATTTCAACAGAACGTCCTCAAATTTATTCGGGATGTTGGTAGGAATTTTTTCAGATTTTTTATTGCATATTCCAGCTGTTTAAAAATTTCTAAAATAATCATTGTTTATTTTTTAACGCCAATACTACAGATCACACAAAAAAATCATAACAACATCATATTTTGGATTTTCAGCGTACTTTCCAACAAGGTTTTTTGAAAAATTCTACGATTTTATTTTATGCCTATTTTTCGATTAAATAAAGTTGCCACTTTTTTCCCTCCGAAACGGCATTTCCGATTTGGCTGAAATTTTCACATTTTTTTCTTTGAAATATCTAGGATCTTAGAAAAAATTGGCGAGATGGGCAGTAAGTTAGAGCGGCAGTAAGAGTTAGCAATATAATTTGCAATTGCTCTCTGCGTTCAGGAGGGCTGGGAATGTCTATGGAAAATATTCTAAAGCCCGCATTACATTTTTTTATTACGTAATTCTTGTTTTTTGTATTAAATTACAATTTTTTCTAAGATTCTTGGCATTTTAACGAACAACATGTGAAAATTTCAAGTAAATCGAAAATGCCGTTTCGGAGGGGAAAAAAGTGGTAACTTTGTTTAATTGAAAAATAGCATTGAATGAAATCGGAAAATTTTACAGAAAATATTGTTGGAAATTACGCTGGAAATCCAAAATTTGATGTTCTTATGATTTCTTTTTTGCGAGCCGTAGTATTGGCGTTAAAAAATAAACAATTATTATTTTCAGCTATTTTCAATGGCTGCAATATGCAATAAAAAAATCTGAAAAAATTCCTACGTTTTTTCTTCAACTAGACCAACATCCTGAAGAAACGTGAGGATATTTTGTTAACATGAAAAATTGTAATTTTTCGGTATATCCTAATGTATATGCGGGATATATTTGAGGTGTATCCAGAATATCTCAATTATAATAAGAATCTATGTAAAATATATCCCACATATAGAATTTTTCGTCGCAATATACATCGTTTGACGAGGTTTGAACTGGAGACCCTATGAATTAGAAATTACAATCACACCTTAGCCCACTCGACCGTTCAACCGATTAATCGATTAGAAAATATTTATTGACATAAATCGTTTGCCCTCCGACTATATAAATCGCGTATTAAAATGTTAAGAGTCAAAATAGAAAGTAAGAGTACAATGATAATTGAGAAGTAACAGGGAAAAAAATATAGACTAAAAAAACCCACCCACATGGAAATATTTATATGCAACATATATGTCGCCAAAAAGTTGCATATGCAACATATAAAAATATAAGCTACATATATGCGACATGTAGAACTTTTCGGGGACATGTGAAATATATGTCGCCGAAAATAAATATATAAATATTTTCATGCGGGCTGTAACTCGCCCGTTCAATTCTCGTGAAGTATTAACTGAAATTTTATATTCTAAATGTGGATGGAGTATTAAACAGGTACGAGCTGTATGTACTTATGTGATAGTGACAAAAATATTTTATAATAAAATTTTGTAATCAACGAATGAATATACTTAACATACATTGTCTGCCGTACAGTGGACTTTATACACATACCTACAACAGTTTTACAATTATGAATTTTGACTAATATAATTAATTTTATTGTTTAATTATTATTAATTATTATAATTATTATTAATTTATTGTATTTTATAATACAAATATAATTGACTAATATTAGCAATAATTACACTACGTTGTTAACAATTTATTAATAAATTAACTATTGTCAATAAAAAAATTGTTTAAAAAAATGTTTCAACATTGATAATTGAGAACTAATTAATTGGAATGATTCCGCAATTATTAAAATGTGTACAATCTCGAAGTGGCGTAGAAAAGTTATAACAATTAATGAGATTAGCTTACGTAATACACCATCTCTGTATAAGAAATTTTGGCAATTCTCGTAGGAACTGCATTCGTTAATTTCATAAAATCGAATTACAGACTTCTCAGCTTGGGAATAAATACTCGTATTTGATGCCTGATGATTTATCAAGCTGATATCATTTATTAGTACAGGTGCTGTACGATAATAGATCACGTTCGCGGTTCCCGCGATAATAGATCACGTTCCAGACGAGATCAAGACGACGGATCTCATTTACGTCGGTCACAGTCAAGGTACCACACGTTTCTGCGTATAATAGCTGCAGAACTTCCCGAATATAAAGAAGAGAGAGAAGAGAAGTAGGCACTTCTCGCACTCGTGAAATAATAGTATATTACGATACGAGTGCGATTAAACTTTTTCTTGACGAGTGTGAGTTGCAATCACACGAGTTGAGAAAAAGTTTCATGCACGAGTTTCGTATACAAATTTATCGCACTCCTCGCACCGCGTGGCATAAAGTTTTATACGAAACTCGTGTGAGAAACTTTTTTTCAACTCGTGTGATTGCAACACTCGCCTTAGGCTCGTGCTGTATATTCACACTCGTCACAAAAAGTTGTATCGCACTTGTATCGTAATATACTAATACAATATAATAAATTTACCTCTGGTGCAGCGTGGACCAGGAGTACTTGGATCACTTTTTACTTTCGAATTAAAAAAAAAGTTTTCCGAGTATATCGGGATAGAATACGCCATTTTTTGGTGTGTTTAAAAAAATAATATTCTGTAAATCCAATTATCAAACTTTATTGAAACCCTGTCGTCTGAAAAGTGGATTGCCAGCAACAATCTCAACATATTTCTGATACATCGTTGTTTTTCAGAAAGACGATGAGCATTCTTAGCTATTACGAGTTTCAGTCGACGAGCGAAATCCTGAAAGAAATAGTAAGTTTGTTGTACGACGACTGTTGGACTCGAGCTTTTTGCACAAACATCATCTTTCTTATTGCTGGACTCGGTTCTATTATATTTACTTAAAAATTACTTAAACTTCATCCAAGGAAACCGCCTTGATACTTAACGAATTTTTCGTACAGGTGCTTCAGTCTTCTGTGAAAAGATTCTTTGTAAATATTTTTTACGCTGAAATATATATGACATTGAAGCTTTACGTATATTTTTGTTAAGAAACCCTATCCTCGTTGATTTACTATACAAATATAAATGTAATGGAAAGAAACTAGATAAACAGAAGTACATATAGCATATGGGCAATATCAATTTACAAAAAGCCCAGTAACCTGCGTTAGACAGCTCATCTATCATGCACGGACCACAACGGAGCGCTTTTTTTACACATTCACAGCTTTTTTTCATAACATTACAAATACATATTAGATAAATACTGTATTAATACGCGAAAAATGGAATGTTAAATGATTCTTTAAAGCATTCATAAAATGTCTGCCGGGTTGTTGGGTATGCCCGTGACTTCCCATATGGTAGCCGCGAGCCTCCTGGAATGTTCCAATACGCAAGAAGACGTTGCCAAACCTAGGTGAACGCAGTACAACTCGTAGATTCGTATCTTGTTTGGTGATGTTTTTGGGAAGCACGTCTGTGCCAGTTTTCTACAAAAAAAAATTAAATTTGAGCCTTTATCGGTGTCTACAACCAGGGATAGACACCGTTTGACAGTTGAAAATGCACGTATTGTAAAAGCAGAGTTTATGCACATGTTAATCAAATGGGAAATTGAATAGTCGCTTAGGGCACCTCTTGGAATTTTTTTCCGGCCGTCTAATTTTACGTGGTGCAGTGTGAAATCCAAAACTAAAACTTAATGGGGCAGCTAATCGAAAAAAGGAACGCTTTATGACAAACTCCCATTATATATACTATTCAGTCTGTATTAAAATTCGGCAAAATCGGTCAAGGTGTTCTCGAGGTACTGGTGTTTGATTTTATAGTGAAAAGTTGAAAAAATCAGAATCCTCTAGAATTTGTCGTTTGGGCGATAGTTTGGTACAAAAGCGAATAGACGATTTCTATCGCCTATGTATAATTGTGATAAACTAAAAGCCATTATTCTTTAACAATGAATGATAATATTTGAAAGATTTTTTTTCATTGGAATAGCGCTCTCCGTGGCGTATTGTATATTTTACAAGTTTTATAATTGGTGAACGAACCTATAGTAGTCCCCGCAAAGTATTCCGGGAACGGGAAAATTCTTCATCTGGTGGTTCAGATATGTTTTACTTTTGAGCGAGGTACCCTGGAGAAATAAAGAATGCTGTAACATCATTAAGCCAGCGAAGAGAAAATTTACGTACCGAAGTGTCTTCAAACCAGAGAAAGTACGCGTAATTGAACGTCGTATCTTTCCACATTACCGAAAAATGTCCCTCCTGCAGATGAGTTCTACTGTGCTCAACCATCGACCATATCTATCATCAGCGAATAGTCTGTCGTTAGGAAAAATCATTATTGCGATAAAGTAAGTTCACGGATCGAATACCTTTTTTGTGGTGAGTGCGAGTGTTTCAGGATTCGTAAAATCTAACGTGGGCGCGGTGAGCCTGTGGGTCGTACGGTCTATGTAAATAAAATGTACAAGACCTGGAAATTCTTCGAGATATTTGTTGATCGTTAGGGAAGTTCTCGTATATAGACTATAGAGTTAAGGAAGCATAGAAAAAGCATTGACATATACAAACGGTGGCTCTTTAACAAAAACACAATCGTAACGCATAGTCCTCTACTATAAACACTATAGGTTGGTCCTTATTTAGGGTGCTTTCGAAACTTCCCGCGAACAAGGCGGAAAGTTTGCAAATAAATGAAAAAAAGCGTACGCGAAACTTGGAGCCTGTAGTTCAATTCAAAGTACTGCTAGTCAAAGAACGTGCGCGTCAACTCAAATGCATATCAAATTGGTTGAACAGAATATGACCATTGATATCCCGTAATCTCATACTTAGTTGGCTCAATTATTCTTTTTTCTCAGTGCAGAAAAAAATGAATCAGCATTGTGTGATTAACGCCAATATCAATAAAAATACAATTGTAAGTTCGTTGAAAAATTCTCCTAGTGATATTTACTGCAACCGTTCTGTGATGAACTCAATTTTATGTTTGTATGGTTGATATGATTCTTGAGAACTCATGTAAGTATACTGCATTAATCAAGACCATTTATTAACCCAATTTCGTTAAATGGTGATTTTTTTTACGGAACAGAACTTCGACGTTCTGAGACGTCGATACTTTTATCGAAAAAAATGTTGCTGTCAGTCTGAATTTTCATTGAAATTAAATAGGAAAATTTACTGCCTTAGAGGCAGTATTTTCAGTTGACCTACAGGCTCTAAGTTTCAAGTACTTCTTTTTCATTTATTTGCAAACATTTTCCGTGTAGTTCGTAGGAAATTTCGAAAACACCCTAAACAAAAACCACCCTAATAGACACAGATATTTCGAAAGGATATGATCCAAGACTGAAATTCTTCAGTGCTTTCACCTTAAGAAAGTCGCTAAAATCATTCAACTTCTGACGGACCAGCCGACTGACCGTCACTATTACGTCGACTCCGTTCTTCAGGAAATTTTTATCGAAGCAGGTAAGACGAAAGAGTTCTCTCATCGTTTCCGTGAAGCCGGAAGTGTTGGATTCGATCTGCAGCACGAACTCTGGATCCCGAGACTTGAGTAATTCAATGTACTTCCGACGTACAAAGTCCCATTTAACTTGCAGCCGCCTTTGACACATGTCGACGTCGTTGCTCACATTGGCACGATTTTTCTTTATACCGTCCACGGCCTTCTTGATAGAAGCATCCAAGCTTTCAAAAGCCGGCCTCAATTCGTCAATGTCACGCTGCAGTTGAAGGCCAGTTACGATATTTAGATGATAAAAACTGTCGTACAATCCAGAGGACGTTCCAAGATTGGTTACTTCGACTATCGTTACAAGGTTTATACCCTCTGCTAATTCCGAAATGTGAACGGCGTTTGCGGTGCAACCACGCTCGGATCCCAACAGCACCAGCTGACTGTAGAGACCGTCGTCCGTGAATGAATACAAACCTTCGCTGACCGATGAATCTCGTGAATCACCTGCAACGCAAAATTTTTTTAAATATGCGATTTTAGAGTTATATCCACTTCATATGTTTTCATAAGTGATTTCGAATTGATAAAGAATTTGGAAAATTGGAAATAAAAAATATGTATGTTTTCGAGTTAGAATAAAACATATTCTCAACACATGTATTTACTACTTTAAGGCTGAATAAGCATCTACAATGTCGAAATTCCATAGTAGTCTTCTTTTAAGGAATCGATAATTACCGAACAAATGCGTAATATCCTCGGAGGTGGGATTCGCCAACTTAGTATTAATATCGAGTGGTGCAACATCTTCGTCCCTACTAGCGTGACTGTTGCCCGGCAAAAGAATATCGCTCTCTTCGTTATCATCACGATATATACTACGACCGTTTGCTTCTCTGTTATTTGCGACTTTGCACAGCAACACCATCAGCAAGATATCAGCAGCACTGAGGTCCTGAGCATTTTTACTCGAGTAAAGGGACAAAAATTTGTTTTCCACAAGTATAAGTACATGGACATTAGCGAATTCAGACTGTGTTTTCAATTTGTCAGATGCATCATGGAGAATTTTAAGAGTTGCCGATGCAAGATCAGCATTTACAGAGAGCTGCTCCACTGCTTCTGTGAGTAAACTTTGCTCGCATCCTCTGAGTTGCACCCAAGCATCCAGCAGCGATGAGACTAAGTAGATTTTCTGTCTGCTTGTCTTAAGCCTGAAAAAAAACAGAGCTAGACATTCTTCTCATTGGTGAATGACATTTTTTCATCTTCTTAAACTAACATAGCAATATCTGGACCACAAATGTGTCTCACAATGGAGACACAGACTCCCAATGTTCTTCTCATTAGATCTATGTCCTCTGTAGCGACATAAACAAATGTATAGCCCATAAACTCGTCAAAAGCCATGTTGGTGCCATCCTGACATTTCATGGATGTGTAAGAATTTCCAAATTGCGAAGCCATTATGTGCTGTGAAGTGACTATAGGTGAAAATAGCTGCATTATTATGTTTGGACTAAGTTCATTGGCATCTCTGTTACTGTCATCCTAAAAAACATACAACAAACAAAATGTATTTTAAAAATGTCTATTTCATTTTATTATTGTTATTTTTATATCGTTATACTGACCTTTCCTTCGCAGAGAAGTCCTTGCATTCTTGCAAGAGTCTGAATATGATTGGCAAACTTTTTGTTGCATTTCGTAAACAAAACGTCATTGAGATGATCGAATATAAGAATACCCCGCATTTTTATATCTTTATTGTTCACGTAATTTTATTATCTATTTTTACAACAACACTTAGATAATATTGGATGTTCGATATTTAATAAACATGTTCCATTTCACCAGCTGTCACTGGGATGTGATCTTTAAACATTCTGACATTTCAGGAATAGGTGTGTATACGAAGATTGGCATTGAGAGAGGATTATCTAACACACGTTGGTGTGGTAGGGCTTCGGTATACCGGGCTCTCTTTCACCACCACACCCGTCACGGTCACCGTCGGTATGAAAAACTGTAACCCACTTTATTCCGAGACGACTGTTGTTTGAGAGATATGAACAAATTTCGTTGTACCTGAATATTAAGATTAAGTATATAACGTTAAAAAAATTCTGTCGGTAACAAACAGTGATTGCCAGTTTTCTGAGAACTGATTGATTTTTTAGACAAACATAGAGAACGGTCGAATCGACATGATGACACCGCGGTTGGACGTTCTCTGTTTTTCCCGAATTATCAACAATTTTTGAGAAAATTGATAAGCAGTTTTTGTTACCGACTGAGTTTTATTTTAAACACGTTTCTTTACGAATATGTGCGAGATAGACAGAGCTAATCTTGCGATCTCAAATATCTCCTGCATGGTCAATTTATCGAATAAAAGACGAGAACGTCGTCCTGCAGAATTATTAGGCAGAGAGCAACGTTCTTGACTTTTATCCGATAGATTAACCTTGGCGGAGAAATTTGGATTACAGTTTTTGTTACCAGCCGAGTAATTTCACATCGTCATAAGGGGATGCGAAATGCAATATATTCTGTTAATAATAAAAATTGTAAACCGTTCTTTCAAGACTATCGAGCATTTTTGAATAAAAGAAAAGTCTTATATACTTCGGCTCTCAATTCTGCACTATGGAAGCAGGGAAGACTTCAAATTCCCGAAGATCTATCTAACAACTATCACGATTGGCAAAACAGGGATCTGAGCTATCGACGGTAAGTAGGTCGGTATCTAGATTACCTGCGGCGGGTAAAGTAGAAAACTGCATTGCCGGTATATCTTATCTATTTCAGATCATCGATAAGAAAATGCAGGAAATGACTCGTTTTTTTTCGGCGATAATCAATTTTTTCTATCTCTCACAAAACACCATTAATTACATCCAATCGAGTTAATAACATTCCAATTCTACTCGTAATTAATATTGTTTGTAGTTAGATGACACGGGACAAGTGTGAAAGAACAACAAAATATTGCAATTGTATTAAATGGTACGATTTATAATTCTAATGTTAATACTTATAATACAGGTTTAACTTATCATGATAAGCATTTTCCCCCGCGTACATCGTGTCAGATATGTTGTAATACCTCTATAACTATATGGCGAATTCTTCTAGCAGATTCTCTAGCGTGCAGAGTTGAAAAAATAGTATAATGTAGAAAAGTTGGAGAAATAAGTTGTCAATTCTCTTATTCTAAAATGGCGTAAATGACAAATGTCATATTGCTGCTTCGGATATAAAAGCTCCTTTGTTCGATGCAATTTCATTTTATGATTGACATATCGCAAGTGTTGGTGTTGTTGGTGATGGTCTACTATCAACGTTTTTTTGTTATTATACACCTATTGCGTATAATATATAGGATATACATAACATTGCCTTGGACATTTATGCGATATTTTGACAACAAATATGTATAGATAATATGTATAATAGTACTTTAATACAAGATATATTAATATTTCATCGCGACCCTTTTATTTAATTATGCAGAGCTCTACTTGATATATTATATACAAAGTAAAGACATTATTTTGAGCAAATTGGGCTCCTAATATATGTGTATATATTAAGGATAATTGACTATGTAAATTGTTTGCCAATGAAACCCGGGTAACATTGGTGAAATTTTCTTGTAATAAAATTATTTGTTGCTTTTGCGGTAATGCGAATAAATAGTATACAATAGTTATAATATATACGTGAATACTAGAGGAATGTGTGTAAGCTTCCGGAATGTCGACGATATGCCTTCAAATGATGTATGTCGATCGTCTACAATCGATTCTTGGCTAATATTTAGGCACTCTTTGGTTCGATGGCGTTTTCAGGGCAGTTGCTCGACATAGTTCTTCGGAACTAATCCCGTTTTACCGTTTAACGTACCCTCCAACCATCCGGGCTCTAGGGAGGGTTTAACTGAAAATAGAGAAATATTAGAATCCAAAGGAACGGCTTAGAATAGAATATAATAGAATCGTATATTTCGCATATTCGGTGGATGATCGAGGTAATTGAGATGTACTGAAAATTGCAAATTTCTTACCATTAGTTATTATTTGGTTCGGTTCAAAGCTCAGCTCTCCATCGTTTTCGGCCATGCAAGCGTAAAGTGTTCGAACCCTCCTGAAAAAAAGAAAAATTAAATATTCTTTTGTTTAGAAAAGATAAAGAAATTGGGCCTCAATAACAACCGAGTCTTACCAAATTCCTGACATTTGACCGGGGCTCGAACGACCGCTGCTTGGCGACGTGTTGACTCTATGATATTAAATATTAAATGTCGGACGTAATTGAATTAATTTAAATAGAAATAAAAATAAATAAAGACGAGTTAAACTTACACAGATATAGCGGGATTGCTCCGTTGTGCATAACCCGACGGATAGTGTATTCCCATGATTGATCCTCGTTTATGCTTAACCGGTAGATCCGAAGAGTATAAATGCGAATCCGACGCAACGGACTCGCTCGAGCTACTTGTGTTTCCACCACCCAAAACTACCAAAAATATTGTAAAATATGGTTTTATCCACCATTACTATTACTACTACTACGCCTATTACAACTGTTCTTTCCAACTACCTTTGTCCGCGGAATGATACATAAAGTTGGCATTTGTCAATTTAGCACGCCCGACACGACTGTCAGAGAACATGGGTAATCGATGACTGACGGGTTCGAGGTCGTCGAAATCTCCATTTTTTCGATCCTCGACGGACGATGCTTTTGTAAGAACCGAGACCGGCCCGTCGTAATAAGATGATCTCGTGACGAGCTACAGAAGAAAATAATAACAGTCAATCATGTTGTAATGACAAATAAATAAATATGAACACGAGAGATTTCATGCTGATTGAGCCAGCGAAATTCTCAATCTTGTGCAATGACTCAAGAAGTTATTGTGCTTCAACAACTAACGAATAAAAAAAAAAGTACGCTTCGAACCGTAAGTGACGAGGAAAATAGTACATTATACCACTAGGGCGGAAAGTTCGTGATTTTCAACGTGTGAGGCTCGATGATTGAGCCAAATGAGGGCACCACGAAAACGTGGTGAAAATCCGCCTCACACGTGTAGCACACGATATTTTTTCTCCGATTATGTTGGAATTGACCATACTTTTATACCTGCAACGGCACGACACAATGGCACAATAAAGCTGTAGCGATGAGTGAAATTGGGACCACGACTCAGGAGTGGTAGATTTTCATATTTTTTAAATTTCTAGTTAATTAGTGGTTACTTAGTTAATAATTAGTTAGTTAATCAGATTTAATTGATTAATTAGTCGATCCGAACGCGACCTAAGCATTCCATTTTTTTTCTTCTGGAAACTCTTTTCCTATCACTCAGCTACTTTTTTTCCGACTCAGCTACTTTTCGGCCTGCTCATCTATTTCTTGTCCCGCTGGTAAAGGAACAGTAACTTGCCACTCGCGTTACAGACATGGAATGTGGTCATTTCCGCGTAGTCGGGAAAAAATGTATATTGAAAAAATTTTTCAATTCGAAAAGATAATGAAATAGTACATTTCAACACAAGGGAGAAAAAAATCATTTTTCTCGTGTGCCCAGCACACGAGCTAAAAACAAAGATTTTCTCTCAAGTGATGGACGAAATTTTTCAGTCCGACGTCGGGAAGGTGCGGCTTTGAAAAGTGCACTTTCATCCTATATTGACTTGAAAGAGAATTATTTCTTGCGCTATTGGTGGATTTTGAAAATTTCAGTAGTTACTCATATGTGATACAGAATGGTAAGCGAAAAAGGAGTTACATGTGTGTGCGGGCCTGCAGCAGTGTTGTGCAACGAGTATCTCGTCAAAGTGGCACTTCCGTTGCCCGTTGTGCTTTCATTTTCCTCGGGCTCGACATTCTCTGGATTCTTCGGAGGAAATTGATTCTGGGTAATTGTGATAGAACGTGAAAATTGCTCCTGAGTAGGCGGACCCGCAATAATCCTCTCCGAATTATCAATTAGTATCTCAACGACAATATTGTAAAATTTGATATCCATTATTGAGGCGACTGTCTCTTCCTCGGGTCGCAATAGAGTTGGCCCGAAGCAGACTGCCAAATTGCCGACGGTCATCAGATTCTTGTCGGCCTTGTTCGCAACGCTAAAACCAACAATTTTCATAGTATAACAGTCGCTTTCTTCCATCAGTAACTGTTTTATTATTACTCGTTATTACTTGCGAAGATGCTTCATCAGTAGCATTAGAATATCGAAGCGAGGCTTTGGTAATCGATAAACGAGAGCATGCACATCATTAATACGGCACTCTCGGGATTCCTGTTCTGTAAATAATCAATAATAATGTATCTTATATTCGCCGATACTCTGAAACTCGCGTTGCATGATTCGACGTACTTGCGGATATGATAAAACTGTTGTAATATTGAAAGGTCATAATAGGCTCGGAGAGTGTTCTCAGGTATGTTTTTAATGCACTCGTGATCGTTTTGCTCTCCCACTCGAAGCGATCGTTCAGATTGAGCTTGTCCAATTTCCTTCTATCGAGACCCATTGCCATAAGCTTGTTGACTTTCGATGCGACACCAACAACACGATAGAGTCCTTGTTCCTCGAGACCTCGGTCTTCGAGAGCCGTGATGCATTTCGAGACGAAGGAAAATCCAGTTTCGTCGAGAATCGTCTCTTCCGGCTTTACCGATGTGCCCTGCAACGCGTACGTCTGCAACACAAACGCGAATCGTCGAATATTTATTTTCCCGACTATCTTTTCATAACAAATGTACATTGTGACAAAAAACTTACCGGCTCTTTTCCGTCCATCGCATCCATCCACAGCTTTCTATCTTCCTCGGACAGAGCTTGAAACGTAAACGTTATGCCCGGCCTTTTTTGTTTTTCGAAAAATACATCGTCATGATAATCGAACGTTAGTCTAAATAATCTTTCGCAACGGATAAGAAATATTCACTTACTTGTCGACAGCGGTGATATCGAAGCAAAATCTTTTCTCGATAGTGTCGGACATTCGGCGTACGCATGACGATAATATTAGTGTTTCCTTGTTACTCTGCTGATTAAATAGAAACATTTTTTTCGGCATTAGAAGTCTGCCAGTTGTTAGGATGTTCCGAACAGGCTACGAACGGTCACATTTTAGAATTTTTATTCGACTCACGAATTTTCCCGTTAATTGATTATACGGTATCATGGTAAATTCCTTCTTGTTTTTTTGATACGAACAATATTGTTTTGTCCATGTTGTTCCAAAGGCCTCTGCAAAAAAAAATATAGAATGCATTATAATACCTCTGATTGCTAGCAATGATTCTCATAGCACTCACTTTTTTCCATAAGAAACAAGTATCCCTCTCGCGAGTTTAGCTTGCTTATTCCAGTCTCTACGGCCGACTACAACAGTATGAAAAAGCTCACGTGGCAGCAATTTAGTGCAAGACAAGAATTAGTTTGTCACGTACATTACCTTCTTCACGTCCTTCATTTTATTCATAAGCGATTCAGTTTTATCCCTGGTGGCAAGGAAGTTCTCTCTAGTCTTGTAAAACAAAGAAAAATCACACGCACACACACGGGCATGCACGGGAAAATCAGTACATACCGCTTTTTTATTTTTTTATTTGCTATGTAAGTAAGCCGTATTAAATATTAATATGAAAATGATAAGAAAAAATAAAAAATTTCCATATGTATATTAAGATAACAAAGCAATTTAATCAGTTTATTCATTAGAATATTCGTGAGATTAGAAGAAAAAGATTAAATAGAAACAAAATCATTACCTTTTGTATTTTTAACTGTAATTCCGTCATGTATGGCTTAAAGTCTTTGGCAACTTCATGACCCTGATGATAGAAGGTCAGCCAACCAAACATAAATCCCAAAAGCTGCAATATCAAAAAGCATATTATCTTTGGAGAAGAAACAAAATTGGCATTAATTAAATTTAAAAAAAAAAGTGGTGGTCAATAGGGAACGTACGGTCTCGACAAATTCAAACTTTTTACGTTCCTGTACCTCTTGCAACAAGAATACGTATTCTAAACTGGCTTTACAGAAGTGTCCCTCGGCCATATCCAGAGTCGCATCAGCCTAACAAAATTGTGTTAAGCATAGTATCTCGCATAGAGTTGGAGTCTCGGAGTACCATAATGTACCATATTAATTGCTTACTTCTTGAAGAACATTGTCTTGCTTCTTGGTTGATAGATTCAAAATACGTTCTTGACTCTGACAGAACTTTACCGTCTGTTTCTCAAACTTCTTCTTACCCTCCTGGAAAACGAAATTTAATGAGTTTCTTTCCATTATTATTATCCATTATAAATATCATCGATCAGCGGATCGTCACCTTGACGCCCCCAATGTGCTCCTTTCTGAAATTCTCCAGGGGCAGAATAATCTGGTCGTAGGCACGCTCAAGCTGTAAAAATCAATCTATTTATTTATTTATATTATAAAGGCGATGAAAATAAACATCGGTCCATTGGTATTGTTAAGTAATTCAGTAGGAAAGTGCGCGCTGTTTGGCGCATCAATCGTACAACAATATTTATTACAAATAATTCAACAAATATTAATTTACAAGTTTCTTATGTGGAAAGAAAGGGAATAGAACGTGCAATGGAAGAAAGTAATACTTGCGCTTCCTAGTTTGCCAACTACAAAATAGAAGGAGGAATTAAATGATTTGTAAAATAGTCGTCCAAAGGAGCAAACAAACTAAACGGACTTGTTTATAAATCGCTAAAAAAACAAGAGATTTTCGTGCGAGCAATTTTCACGGAATAATGAAACTTATAAAATGCGGTGCAAGTGCGCTCATCGAACGAAAATACGTATCTAATTGAAAATTCAACTCGTGCTTACCATGCGGTCTCTCTCATCTTCGATCGATGCAATGAGTTTACCAAACTCTTTGAGACTCTGCGATATGTGCGACTCGTCCTCGGTCTGAGTCTCTCCGATACATTCGAAGCTAAAGTTTTGCAGTGTTTTGGAGAACGCTCTCTGGGCTCGAGACAGATCTTAAGGAATGCAAATACTCACAATTATTGAGACTGATAGTGGCAAGCCGCATAAACAACCAAGCGACGACGACGACGACGACGACAAAGACTCGACGACGACGACGACGGTGCGGCGATTATTTTTTTATTCCAACTATCGACTCTACTACGATATATCTAACTTATTTCCTCTATGGGTAGGATAAAATCTTAGAATTGACAATTGAGCCAAGCTTTACATATTTACAGTATCGCTAAATTCAGAATGCTCCAATTATAGAAATCTAATCTGTGTATAGGACCAAATAATATACAGTAGAGTGACGATGAAAATCAATCATATTTTCTTTCAGAATTGCTGTCGATATAGCATCTTTATAATCTCTTTTCAGAACCGTATTGCATAAATATTCGCGCAAATCACTTTCTTCTAATTTTTTTTTTCAGCAATAGCTTGCTTCAAACCCCGCTGCAGCATAGTGTTGTGAATTTTTTCAACTATCCCCTTGAGGTGCAAGAATTGAGAAAAAATTATATTGCAACAATTTTAAACTGATCATCTAAGATCAATAAAGCTGATTTTTTATTCTAAAAATCAGATTCAGTGGTTCCAATAGATAGACCAAATTTCAAATCTTTTTTTAAAATTCTGTCGGAATATGCCAATTTTTTCATTTTTTCTCTAATCTGTTATATCTTAAGAACGATTAATCATATCGACAACTCTAAAAAAACGGAAATTGCGTTTTTTCATGGCCCGCAAGAAAAAAAAGTATTCGGAATTAATTGTGTAATTTCAGGCCACATTTTAAAGCAAGACCAACGATTTTTTTTACGGTTTGGACGACAGATGTCGTCATCGGAAAAATTATCTCAAATTCTGTATGTGTATGCTGAATTTTGAGTATTTTTTGTATTTATGGAAAAATCAAGTATTCATAGGGTATGGTAGATAGAAATAAAAAAAAATGAATATCCGTTTTTCAATGTCAATATATTCATCAATATTAATTGTTTCATTGTATTTTCCGTACAAACCAATATTTTGGATAAAGCCCGATTTATAGAGAACACAACCTTCGGAATGTTATAGCAGTTTAACGTCGAATTTCTTTAGTTTGACAAAAAATTGACTTGAAATTGAAGGTAAAAAAAGGCCGCAAAGTAGAACGTTGCAAATTAGTTCCTCATCATTTTGTATCTTTGGCAAAGTTATTTTTTACAACGCTACCTCTACGAAGAAGGAATCAATGTTGGCTTCCTCATAGAGGAAGCTTTGAAGAAAAATTAAAAACTCTCTGAATTATGAACTCTTTGTTGGATGCTCATCAAATTCAGTATCAAGCAACGACTCATTCTGTTCAAGCTTTATACAACATTTTAGATCTTCGAAAAAAAAAAAAAATCAAAACGAATTTCCAAAAAAAATTGCGAAAATGCAAATTTGTATAAAATCTTAACTACCTTATCGATTCCGCCTAAAATTATTATTAAACATTGACACACTATTTAAGTTTTATGCAAAATTTTAGATCAGTTACTCGAGGTATGGCATTTTCAAAAAAATTTCGCCTAAAAATTGCGGCAATTATCGTCCTTTCTTAACGCCGGCTAAAAATTGCATTTCTCGACGTTTCTACTTTAAGTATGTTGACATTAAAATCTCGATATTTTTTTTTCTCCGGACAACAGCTTCCTCTATGAGGAAGCAAAATGATATTTGGTAAAACAGCGATATAACTCCGTTCAACATTTTATTGAGTAAACAACTATGTCATTTTTACCTAACAAAACGTCGTTTCAAAAACCGGAGAAAAAATAAAACACGGAATATGTTTAAAAAATCAAAAACATAAAGTATGCATATAACAAATGTTTAAACTTTAAAATATGGAAATAATGTTGGAACCAC
This sequence comes from Perithous albicinctus, assembly GCA_964016905.1. Lineage (NCBI taxonomy): Eukaryota > Metazoa > Arthropoda > Insecta > Hymenoptera > Ichneumonidae > Perithous > Perithous albicinctus. The sequence goes on along the minus strand of OZ024690.1, from coordinate 16,228,562 downwards.
TGAACCTGATTTTTAGAAACCTTTTTAGAATTTTTTTTTTTTGGCTGGATGAATTGATGGAATGCCTCATATATATAAACACAAGTCAAGATTTTAAAGGATTTTTCAGATTTTTTTAAAGCGTTCTTTTTTACTTAAAAAATCAAGTTTGTATTATGATTTATTTGTGTAAACTTGAAACTGTGATTATCAAAATAATTTGATTTTAAAAAATATTGTACTAAGTTTTTAAAACTCCACACATTGTAGAGTTATTTAGATGCACCTGTTCATATTGACACCAGCATAAAAAATCACAAAGTTCTTTAATGACCATGATTTATCAACATTTTTTTAAATTAAAAAAAATGCTTTGAAAAAATCTAAAAAAAATTTCAGAAGTCTTGAGTCATATATAGAAATCAAACAACAGCCCGCAGTGGCAAGTGACTAAAGTATGACATTTTTTTCAATGTCTTTTTTATTTTAATTTGTGAAAAAATAGAAGAGAGGTCACACCCACTTTGAATCCAAGCTCTAAAATATGGATAGCTCATACAGCATGTTTTCAAATTTTTAGATTATGTCAAACAATATATTTATTTTAAATAATCATAAGTATATTAAACATTTAAAAAAAAAAGAAAAAAAAATGTATATTGTGGCTGCATCTTTGAATAGCAATAACATTTAAAAAATTGTGGATCAAATCCTAAAGATTGAGGGTCAGACGCAGGTCAAATTGGTATGAAATGGCCTGTTTATTCCTTGTTGTGACATAAATAATTATTATTGCTGTGGTTGGCATAGTGAAAACCAAACAGGACATAATCGACTTAAGTAGTACAATGTGTCTTGCGAAACTTGTTTTTCTTGTAACAAATTGAGTTAATCTACATGAAATAGCGAAAGGCTTACAGATATACTTGTGATCTGGAAAACAGATTCTATTAAAACTTATGAAGAGTATTGTATCGATAATAAAAAAGATAGACTCAGCACTGAACATTTTTTCAATAGCGTCATTGGAAAAACAAACCTGGATGCACAGAGTTAAACAAATTGGCAAATAAATTAGTTGCGCTTATCAATCAGATTGTTGAAGTAATTTAAAAATAATACTTTTGTTCCTCCTGCGATTTCCCAATACAAAAACTGATAAAGTAATAAAAAAATGTTTGGGTTCCATTTTTTAAACAACTGGGACAATTTTTTCCTGGTTGCCAACAGTACATTTTTGTTCCTTTTACGTGAAATATGTTAGTGTATAAAAGCTTGTATAGGAAGTTTATGCAGTCATAGAAAATGACTATAATCAGAAATTGTGGTGAAAGCTCAATTTTTTCTCACTTGACTGAAAAAATGCACAATACTGTGCTGAAAAAAAGGGGCTTTTTTTTTAGTGGGGACATCATTTGCGACAAAAATAAAGACACTGTATCAATAGTAGCACTAGAAGAAAATATTTAAATCACCCTATAATATAGAGTCGATTACGTCGTCATGTAAAAAAAAACGTAGTTTTTTTATTGATTGTCCCCGCAAAACCCATTAGAAAGCCACTGTATCGTTTAAAGAGCTACGATGAAAACACACTGTGTGCCACAGAGAAAGAGAGAGAGGGCGAAAGATAGAGAGAGAGAAAGAGAGAGAGAGAGAAAGAGTGATAGAGAAAGAAAGAGAATCGCGCGCAAAAACAAGTGTAGACTGTAAAACTTACTTTTAGCAGCAATTAACAATTCCTTGACCTCCTTGATGAGTCGTTTGATCTGCTGGCTCGTTTTCTCCAATTCGCGTTCATGATAATGAAGATTTTCACGAAAATATGGACTGTCCGTCAAACAATCGGTAAACTCCAAGGGCTTTAGACCAACACCCATTGTATCTCAATAAAAGTGTTTGATGTTGTAAATCAGAAGTAGCAGCAGCAACAACGGCAGCAAGACATCGAGAAACTGGCAAGGAATTTTTCAGCTCACACGCGAGATAAAAAAGATTTACCTACGCTTGGCAGCAGCACTGGGCGGCAACAGTACGCTCGACGATTTCACAGCGTGATAATCCTCTATGTATAATGTAACCGCAGTGAATGCCAGATAAACGAGATATATAGTAACACAGCAACAGCAGGAAATGCAACGCAACTAACACTTGATTGTGCGTTGTGCTCTTGGGTTGTCGAACACTTCTTGGATGACTGGATCACTTGGATGACTCGGATTCACGAGCGCCGCACTTGGAACATGCGGGCTTTTCTAGCGCTAGGTATATCTCGATCGATTTTATGGAATTTACAACATCGCCGCGACTGGCGTAGATGGGCCTATTACCAACAAATATTATGATATAAAAACAACGAAAAAACTATGGTGGTCGGTATAACTCTGAGTAAAGTGGAAATCTCTGTCGATAACACTTCTTGTATCGGCGACGGACACACCTAGTCGTCGTAATAACAGATTAGGGTGATTAATGATAAGAAGAGGCCGCGCTATTGTATATCTATATATATATATATGTATATCTATATACATGTATATATATGTATATGTGTATTCTTTTTAAAAAATGACTCGTGAAAAAATGGAGAAAAAATTCACGATAATTGACATTGCAAAATGAAGGAAATTCTTTTGGATGAGATTGATGAAGTGGTGCCACCTTTGCGTCATTCCCCGATTCAGTCTTGACATTTTTTTTTTTCGACATTGTTGATCAACGAGAGTCCACAACCGTGAGCGGTTGCTCAATTTTGCTTAGGCTGTCTAAATTATCGAGCATGGAGAATATTATTAAAAAATTGACGAGTGAAAATGACATTGAATTCACCGACAGTTTATTGGAATTCACGAAAAATGTGAGTGGTAAGATTTTTTTTTAATATACAAGAGAGAGAATCGTTAATGATTTTTGACAAGTGAAATTTACATTACAGTACGAAGAACACTTGACGTTTAGCGAATTGAATCACGATGGATTGAGAAAACAAGTGTGGGAATCGCTTTTCAAACGTTTGGAGCAAGCCAAATACTTCACCATACACCAATTGTGTTTACAAGCACTAAGAATACTCGGGTGATTATTTTTCTGTATACATACGTCGTACTGTAAGATTAGTCCTTTAATTATTATTAACTTTACAGCCGAGAGAAGACAAATTTAAATGAGATAATAACACGCGAAAGATTAAATGTTGTTATAAAGAATGCTGGTCTCTCCAATGAAGATCGGGTCCGACAAAGTTTGACCACCAACAATGGTAACTAGACATCATTGTTAAGCTCAATATCTTCAACATTATTAATCTGCTTTTATCTTTAACTTCACAGATGTTACCACAGAGGCACTGAAATTACTGTGCAATTTATTGTACAATTCTACGAGCGTTCAGAATTTAATAGGAGAGACAGCTTGTCTGGAATGCGTAGCAAAACGAATTGGTCTGTATAACGAGACTGTTTCTCACCAAATGAAATTGTTTGACATGCGTGTTTTGTTTCTGGCAACTGCGTTGAATGTCCAACTGAGAAACATCATCGCTAATAAACACAATGTGAATTTGCTTCTCATAAGCATGTTGGAGAAACTGGCAATAGAGTTTGAATCCAAGAAATCTTTAGCCGTGGTAAGAGAATTCTAGATTTTTATTTTTTTGTGGTAATTTAAAAGTCATTTACAAATGCCAAAATACCCTTTAGGAAGATGTGGTGCTGGCATGCGAAATTCTCAAAGTACTCTTCAATCTCTATATTAATTTGGACGACTGTGCAGACGAGCAAAAGGATAAAGAGAAAAATTTAGTGTACATCTTGTACAAGTTGCTTGTCAATGAAGAATTGATAAATTTAAGAAAACAAGAAGAGCTGCAAAGGTAGGAGAGTATGAATAATAGGAGACAAATTGCAGAATCATTCTGTTTATCGTTATAAATTTCGTAGCAACGTGATAAATTTGCTGACGGTGATACCGTATGGCTGGTACGATCAACTAATACAGCCGAGTGATCGCGGGACTGATGCTGAAATGGTATATCAGAATATGGATATGAGGGCAGTGACGCGGCTCTTGAAATTTCTGGACGAAAGAATCGAGCTGAAAAGGGACTCGACGGAAGATATATCTCCCGTTATTACCGTTCTCATCAGGCTCGTTAAATCTGTACGATTGATACGGAAATATGTGCGATTACAGGTGAGTTAAAAGTGAATTAATATCGACGCCTTTGCTTTCCTAGGGTGAGGAAGCCAATGTCGAAACACCTACCAATGAGTGAACAAAATGTTTTATTTCCAAATATGAGGCATTCCATATGAATTTCGCCACTCAAAAAAAGAGGTGCTCAACATTTTTCTAAATATCAGGTTTAGTGGTATCAATAGATGCACCAAATTTCAAAATTAGAAAAAAAAATGTTGCCGGAATACGCCAATTTTTTCATTTTTCATTTAATCTGTAATATTTTGGAAATGATTGATCGTATCGGAATCACTAAAAAATGAAAATGTGCGCTTTTTCATAGGCAACAAGAAAAAAATTATTCAGAATTAATTTTGTAATTTATGGCCACATTTTATGGCAAATGCAACAAAAACCTTTTTTTTTAATAGGACGACTTCCGGTTTAATAATCGGGAAAATTGTCTCGAAGTCTGTAACCGATCGCCGAATATTGAATATTTTTGGTTTCTTGTGATTTCCAAATATTTATAAGTTATAGCTTTTTTTTTTGTAAATTGAATACATAAAGCTAATGAAAAAAGTGATTAAACTCTAAAGTATGAAAATAAGTGATACGTATATTGGGCAAATAATTCTCCGTAACCCTCGTCAAGTGCTCAATGCAATAATAAAATGAGGAATATCATTTTTCTTGCTTCAATTATAACTTGATTACTTCTCAAACTAAAAAAAATCGACGTTAAACTTCTATACAATTGCGAGTATAGCGTTTTCTATAAACAATTGATAACGCCGATAATAAGCGTCCTGACATAGAGAAAAGGATTTGTTTTATTCAATTTTAGAAAAATTCTAACTGCTATAACTTATAAAAATTTGGGAATCTCATGAAAACAAAAATACTCAAAATTCGGTGTTCACTTACAAATTCCGAGGCAATTAAAAAAAATCATTTTTTTTTGTTTTGACCATAAAATGTAGTCTGAAATTACACAATTAATTCTGAATACATTTCTTTCCTTGGCCATGGAAAGACGGACATTTTCGTTTTTTAGTAATTCCGATACAATTAATCGTTTTCGAGATATTACAAATTAAATGAAGAATAGACAAATTGCGGCAATTCTTAAATTAATTTTGAACTTTAGTGCATCTGTTGATACCACTGAACCTGATTTTTAGAAACATTTTGAGAATTATTTTATTTTTCTTTTTGGTGGCGAAATTCATATGGCTCATATATACTACCTAATTTATCGATGCAATAATTTCTTTACTTTCATTTAATTGCCAAATCCTCGTCCTGCCATATTATTTTACCTTCTAGTGTTGGAAAGATTAAAAAGAAAAATGTTAAGTGAAGTGTTTCGTGATTGGCTTAACTGTTCGATAATTGGTCCATTTACCCTACATTGTTATCAATCATTACCACCGCCGACAGGTACTACCGCCATTGAAAGACGTTATGAAACGTCCCGAAGAGGGGTCGACACTCAGAGCTAAATTATGCAAGCTTTTAACCTGTCCTTTCGCGGAATTATGTGATTTAGTTGCCGAATTTATCTTTGTACTCTGCAAAGAAAACGGTACGCACACAAATATCATTATTCCATGCTCATTAATTCGATCAAACTTCAGCAAATTTGACTATTAATTTTTTTTTTTTCATTAACACCAGCGAGCCGTATGGTAAAGTACACGGGTTACGGAAATGCAGCCGGAATGTTTGCCAATAAAGGATTGCTCGCTCGCGGTCAGCCTTCAAATTCAGCCTCGGCGTATTCCTCAGAATCCGAGGATTCCGATACCGAGGAGTACGTTAGATACAAAGAGAACATAAATCCAGTTACGGGATGTTACGAGCATCCAAAAGCAAATCCTCTCGAGGGGATGACCGAGGAACAAAAAGAATACGAGGCCATGAAGCTCGTGGGTCTCGTCGATCAGCTGACGAGGCAAGGAATCGTACAGCCGTGTCGAATCGGAGAGGATGGTAAACCAAAACCAATAGAGCACATTCTCGAGCTGCAGGAACAACTCCCAAAACTCAATCTCAGTAATGAGAAAATCGATTGATATCACCAATTCACTCTCAAATATTATATATTTCAGTAAATTCAAATGTTATTACAAACATTGCATCGTACATTCAATAAAACCTCGTATATTGCCAGATTACCGTCATACCGCCCAACTTTATTTCAAACTTTTACATGTAAATCATCCTCAATTGAAGACGCGAATAATTGCCGCACAATACCAGAGATATGATATATATCGCGGTCTATCAATCAACATTACTCCACAACTCATTTGCTTTGCTTACTTTATTGAAAAAAGAACAAAGAACAACGTTACAAATTAAACAATTGGCAGGAAATAAAAAATATAACACTTTCCAAAATCACATTAAATGTTTAAACATTAAAATTTTGGTAAATCGTGTTATGTGCTTTGTGAGCATCACAATATGTGTTTCTTACATATACTTCTTCCTTTTTTCCCCCTTCTTTTCAATATATATCCATATATATATACACACACATATATCTATATGCATATATATTTTTTAATGATTATTGCATTGCAGCCTATGCGCACACAAGGTCGTGTGTTTCTACATTTCATCGGAGAACTGCATAGTGATATCGTTTTCTTGAGAATATCTTAATATAGGATAGGGGTCATACGAATTGACGAGGTGATGGCAAATTGAGTTGATATGGTGAAACAATGTACGGCCAACAGAGAACATTCACTTTTAAGGCTAATTTTTTTTCTTTTTTTTTTTTTTTTTTCTTTTCTTCACATCCACCCTATAGTAAAATATTTTCAATTCGACACGTTTGACAAATATATAAGTAGCAAATGTTGCATATATTTAGTTATGTAATACGATATTGTAGATTAAAATATCTTTTTTTTGTTGTTGTTTGTTGTTGTTGTTGTAAAAGTGTATATAGATGTGTATACGTATAATACAATAAATTTAAATATTTCATATAAAAACGAAACTAAAATTTTGTAGGTACCTGGTAGGAAAAATGATGATTTTCATCAAAAAAAAAAATAAAATAAACTAAATGAATAAAAGAAACGTAAATGAGACCCCTGTTTGAGATATTTAACGGACTAGCCTTGACGAGCTTTGGAAGTATTACAAATGAGAGAACGTAAAGAATAATGTTATATAAACGTTTGTAATATATAATATTAAGTTAGATGTATGTCACAACAACGTGAAAATTAAAATATATTGAACAAAAAGAAAAAAAAAACGAGAACCAAAAAGATCGAGAATATGAAAACTGAGATATTTAATATTGGTAATCAACGAGCGCTCCTCCAAATACTTGGTTTATTTTCATTACGTTTTTTTTTCATTTGTTTCAAATCAATGAACCGACTCTTCGCATAGCGACAGAACTTTAGTACAAAGGCTGAATAGTTATGAGGGAGCCGATGTTTATAGACAGCCAATTGAAATGGGCGCGTAGTCCGAATGTAAGTCTAAATAATACGTTACATCGTAACTCGACCTTGCTCCTTGGCGTCCCATTAGCATATAAAAAATATATTGGTATACACTCTTTCCGTATTGCATTACAATTTACCATTTTTCTTCATCGTCGAGTTGTACTATCCATATACAGTTTCGCATGTTGAAACATAAGTAAGCCCCGTTGGAACATGTTGAATTTTTTTTTCTTTTTATTTCTCTTACTCTCCCTCCCTCTTTTTATTTATTACGTTTCTTCTTTGGAAATAGTTTCGTTTATCGTAATTTACGCATTTTTTCATCTTCATGTTATATCTATTAAAATACCGATGGATATTTTTATCTTTTGGATTTGGGAGAGAAGATTGTGATTTTGCATTAAAGACAAAAATTCTCAAACCACTGATTGAAAGCGGCGACAACGATACACAATAGAAAGAGGTAACGACGGTCGAACGGAGTTTGACAAAACATTATATTTTGATCAACAGCACCGCACCTCTAATTTCCTCTCAAGAAATTCGTTCTTTTGCCTTTTTTGTTTTTTTTTTTTCCCCTCTTTATCTATATCATTTGAAATTACAATTATACGTATTTTCATAAATTTCGAGAGCTCAAAATAGTTGACGAACGTTTGAGAATTTCATTCGTTGGAACAAAACGGTAGCGGGTCTATATTCAATTGATGGACGAAGCATATAAACCAAGTCCGTACGATGGAGATTTTTTTTTTGTAACGTTAACAAAACGCTCTTTCGAATTCTCGATAATAATCGTAGTAATAATATATAGTTAATAGTAATAGTAGTAATAGTAGTAGTAGTTATAGTAGTCGTAGCAGTATTATAATAATTCTACACACGAGATAAATAGGATCTGTAGGATTATGGAGATCACGGAACTTGGAAAGGTATTCGTTAACTGACCCTGACGTACAAGAGCACACCAATGGAATGCGACTGTATAAAGTATGCGATGGTCAATTTGATATGTAAACAAAGTACCTCCAAAAGGAACGAGTTTAATCTGAATAAATAATAAAACGTTGAAATAGAAGAAGAGGAAGAAGACTCTTCGTTAGCCTCTTCAAGTAACTAATGCCAAATAAATAAAGCTAATGCTCTTTAGGAATGGAACAAAAGTAACTCTCTCTCTCTCTCTCTCTCTCTCTCTCTTCTCTCACTTTAAATGGTGCTCACTCCCTCCATATCTTTCTTTACTATTCACTCGATGCAACTCTCATCGTCTACACTTATCACCTAAAGATAGAATACATTAAATATTTGTACTTTAACTGACTAATCAAGGATATAATAGAAATGTTTTCCTTTCTTTCTTTCTTTACCATTACTTAAAACTAATAAACCTTGATACTTGACATGGCACAAACTCAAAAGTCCAATCGATAAAACAAAAATAATAAGCAATCCTTTATAAATATATCGTTTGGCACTAAAGAATTTAATTCTTGTATATGAGATAAAAATAAAGCGTAAGAATATTAAAAAAAAAAAAAGAAAAAAAAAATAACAACACGAGCTTGTCAGAACGACGAATAGAACATACATGAACTTTAATGAAAAAGAAAAATGAAAAAAATATTTATCGACTACGTAGCCGTTTCTGTGTAAAGTTTATAGTCGACGAAATATATTGATATTCTGCAATTAGTTGCCTCAGAATATTATATATTGTGGAATGCGCTTGACCACTAAAAATATAATATGTTGATGTATCGTTCGCTGTTTACACCTAAGCACTAACTAATCCGTTTATGATAAACACGACGAGTCTTTGACAACCAGCCCGGCTCTACATTCCGGAATCTGAGTATTTCAATAACTTGGATATTATCGTACTACAATCGTGTACAGTTGTTTAACGAACAAACAAACAAAAAAATTCATTTCAACGGTAATGATTAATAAATAACGCGTTTGTCCATTGAATAAAATAATCCGATATATAAATAAATAAAGAATTACGCGAAAGTCAAATTTTAACAATGTTTTCGGCAAGGACTAATTAAAGTAAAAAGAAAGAACCAAAAAAGAAATGTCAATTAAAAAGAAATATTAAGTCACGTATCGTGCCCAGGAAAATTTCAGTACGGAAAGAGCCCCACAATATGCTCAAGAACATTAGTTATGAACGGACGACGGCAAACATCTAATGCTTGCGGAAGGACAAAATTATAATTATATTAAACGGACACTGTTTACAAATGGCTATGGAATAAAAAGTATTGTTACAAAAATAATCATGAATGCATGTACCAAGAATTATCGGGATTTTACGTTTCCCATTGACGCATCTTTTTTTTTCTCCTTTTTTGTCACTTCTGTTGACATATTTTTTTTCTTTTTTTTTTTTTGGTTTTTGTTTTACAAATATACATTAAATTATGCATAGAAGAGCAAAAAGGTGTCTCTCTTATTTTCGTTTTTTTTTTTTTTTTTCATTTCCCCCTACGATTTTTCAATTGTATAAGCCGATTTCCGATAAAAAGGCGTATCGAGTAGGGCGCGTAATATTATTGATAAACACAGCATAGGAATGGAGATACATAAACTTTTATCGATTTCCTCCTATTTGTGATTTAGCCGGATCGGCATTTAAATTGGCCATGTCTCTAATTCTCATAGCGATGTTAAATATTACTTACATATTCTAGGAAGACTATGATTAACCGTAGGCTAGAATTCTCAGCTCTTCTCGTGTGTCGTTAGTTAGTCCTACTAATTAATATAGTTGCAGTTGAATCGTGTGTTTGCGTCTTGGTGTGTTATTCTCTCACGTATGTGTGACTTGTTTTTTTTTTTCGCATTGAAAAAACGTGATATTATATGACGTTTCGGAAAATATGTTCGCACGTTTTTTTGTTTGTTTTGTTATTCGTCGTAAATATATATCGTTAACTAAAACTCAGTTGGAAAAGATATCCGGTAACGAGGAAAACAATAAGGGATAACTATCTACGGGGTCCACATAATTTTTTCGAAAAATCATTAAAAAAAAAAAAAAAAAAAAAAAAAACAGCCGAACATCATTTGGTCGAATATTGCCAAAAAACATATTGTCGATCGTCATTTAACCGAAACGTCAAATTGCCAAATATTTAATAGTGCCACATTATTGATTTTAACAATCCCACATTATTAAATTTCAGTAATTCGACTATTCGGCAAAATGACGATTCAGCCAAATGACATTCGGTAATATGTTGTTCGGTAAAACGACGAATCGGCTAAATGATTTTTCGGCAACATGTGGACCCCTATCTACGATTTAGCCGTTGTCGTTGATTGACGAGACGAGAGGGGTATCTATTCTCAAATGTTAGTCTTGATGAATTTAGACAGTACGACGGAATCGTTATCCATACGAAAGTAAAATACCAAAATCGTATGAACTGAAACTCGCGAAATAACATCTTTAAGACAACCTCTGTTTTGCTTATTACATCCATTGGATCCATTTTAAATCTACCTTAATTCACAAATTGTCGTACTATAATTTCTCCCCTTTTTGAAAATGAATGCCCACGTCACTCCGTCAATTCACGCACGACGGTTCTTCTATTACGGTTTATTTTCGCTTTCTTTCACACTGTTGACAAAAAAAAAAGATAAAGAAAATGGAATCACTGAATTACCGTGTTTACTGTACTCACGATCCGCCGACTAAGGCGTATTATTGCTTGCTAGCTCCAGGCCATAGTCGAGCATTTCACAGCAGACATACATAATATACGCTTAATTCGGGTAATCCGCGATTCCTACGATAATATCTCTAATCTTCTTGTATCAATAATGCTTTTTTCCGGGCAATTATTTTACTTTTTTAAATTTATCTATGCGTTGTCGAATGAATAATGAAACAATGGCAAGTTTAACTTGTATACAGAAGAATAAGCAATCGTTTGATCCGGTACTAAGCTCAGATTACGATTTCCCGACAGAATTTGTTCCGTTTTTAATTCCTTTCTTTATTTTTTTGACGCCTGGCTTGCGCTTTTCGTTTCATTCATCAAGTTTTGTCATCATTCACAAGTTGGAATTTATTTTCTTATTTCTTTCTTTCCTCGTATTTATGTGATTTTTCATTCTCAGTAATATTAGTTCAACAGTGTAAGCAGAGTTTATCTATTACGTAGAGAGTGACTATATAATTCTATACATATTAGGATAATAAGACTTTTGAGATTGTAAAAATCATCAAAAAATCTATCACAATTACCATTTACGTAACAAGTAATCCTCTTTTTTTACGTCTTTAAATATTATTGTTGTAATTTAAACATCAAGGCAAATAAGGGGTGAATTTCAACAGTGGCCTAAATTAGCCAAGTAGTCTTCCACAGATAAAAATATGTAAATAGAGTAAATCTATACTAAAATATTCAAGTATATATAAGGTGAGCGTAATATAATAATTTTGTGAGGTAAAAGATCCTCTCGTTTAATGGTCATCCATTTGCTTTACGCTATGAGTTTATCATCGTCACCGATGCACGACTGGCAAAAAAAATTTGCAAATACTTCTTATTTTTTTTTTATCTCCACCTTGTTTTTCAGCATATTTTCAAGTTTTTCCCCCTAATATTCTCATTAATATTTCGAGCAGCGTACCACTCGAGAATGTTGGTAGGTAAGCGCTGTTACGTGTGGCAATGTCGTCGTTGTGCAAATCGGACATGAACACGCCATTTCATTTTATCTATCTTAATTTTATTTTTGTTTTTTTTTTATTTTTATATTTTTTTCATCTCTCATCTATAGCGAGGCAACTCCAGCAGTATTAGCTCGGTTTTTCCTTTTTTTGTATTTCTTTTTTTCTTCCACTTGGTTCAGTATTCTCTAATTTTATATTTACCTAGCAACAACATCAGAGACTCTTTAAGGACACAACTTATCCTGACGATACTATTATCACAGGCATTATTCATTATAACTCTGCTAACCATGACTATTAAATATTTTTCAGATTAATTTTTTTTTACTTGGCATTCGCGCGTTGTATATAAAGTAAAACGTCTAAAGTAATCGGATGAATATACCAACTGATTACCTTAGGTGGTAGATAGGCTTCGTTTGCACGACGTAGTACTACGGACGCCCCGATTTTCCGGGTTATAATTTTTTTTCTTTTTTTCTTTATCGCTTTTTCTGTTTTTTTTTTTTGGTTTTTTTTTATCTTTCTTTTTTTGATCGTTTAGTGAAATCTATCCGATTTTCTCTCCATACATGTGTATTTCTGTTGCTGTTTCGATCGACTCGGAATAGGTAGATTGATTTCACGTGTTCCGTCCTTTGTTTTTAGTATATGAGATTATACGGTATGCAAATAAATCCGTTCAAGCCGATCGAATGTGAATAGACACGAATGCGCCCTACTTAGCATATTTGGTATGGCAAGAAATAATCAGTAACGAGATAATAATTGTAGTGGTATTTTTGTTGTTGTTGTTGTTGTTGTTGTTGTTGTTTTTGTTGTTGTTGTTGTTATGTGTTATTGTTTCCGTCGTTTTCAGTATGTGGTAACAGGATAACGAGCTGCCAAATATATGATTCACGTCTTTAAGGTTAAACTTTTTTTCCCCCATATCCTTTTCACGCCCTTTTACTTTTAATCAAATCTTAAGGCTGATCATGTAAACAACCCTAAAAAATATGTGTTTCTATATATGTGTGTGTTTCTTTTTCATCATGTACGGTTATTTCGCTTTCGCTTCTCTACCTCTTTTTAAATATTTTTTTCTTTAACTCGTGAATCTCGCGTCGGTATTTACACAAATAGAAGATGTTTAGCAAACGGTAATCACTCTTTGTCACATGGATAAAGTATCGTCTGAAGGATACCGGTATTGTGTGTTTGTATGTTTTGTTGTATAATGTTCGCTAATGAATCTTAACGCTCTTATGTTATCATTTCGATCGCGTTCGCGCCATTGTAAAAGTTTGAAGAACGACGGGCTTGACCGGCCTCCTACCCCCTTCTTTGCCCCAGTCCCATGTCTCCCGTCTCACTTCTTCCACCTAACAATTACATTTACCATAACATTGGGTACATTCTTCGCTAGCACCACGAACAAATATTTCACTCACGCACATTTTTTTTTGTTTATTTTTGTTTTCCCCCATATGGTGAACCATATTAAAGCATCCTGAGTAAATATTGCAACCATTATGTGTCTCGTCTAATTCAAAAGAAAAATGCACAAACGGAAGTCTACGTGTTAAAAATTATCTTACTTTTTTTTTTCTTTTTATAGTTTTATATGTTTTTCGATTTTCGCGGGACTGCGATCTTGTGCCCTATCATTATTTGTCTTATGCGGCGGCGCTGACATAATCTTAACGTGAATATGTCGAGAAAGCGCAAGGTTATCGTCGCCCAATTGGTAACGAATAAACGGGTAAAATAAATATTGCGAAACGAGATATTTTTTGAAAAGCTAAATAAATGAATGTGCGCGGTGAAAAAGTCGGCATCGTAATATTGTAATTGAAATTCGTATGTGTGTCGCGATGGTTTTGCGTATGTATCACCGAAATGGAACGATAACGGGGAGACTGACCGGGGCGCTTTATATCAAATGAATAAGGATAGCTTCCAATAAGGATAGCGAATAAAGCTCGGCGCACACTATATACACCTTTCTCGGTTTTTTTTGTCTTGCCTAAATATTTTTTAGTCTGACTCTCTGGGGCGCATGCACACACACACACGCACGCACGCACACAAAAACACGCACGCAAACACACATACACTTATGAAAAAAAAATTACAGACGCAAAAGGGAGGTAGCGTTGGAAATTTTGAGCACAACTGATAAAAGAGTGGGGTTCGGTCTGTCAGGAGGATGCGCAGTGCTCGTACGAGACTAGATTAATTTGATTTATGAATGATACTTAAAATACTGACATGTCAAAAGTGATGTGCAACGACCAATTTTGACGGAAGGCCATTGTAAAATTGCTTTTCCGCTAAAAGCAAACGCTGATTGCGCAACATTTGCACAATGAGCAGCATCGGAACGCACATACGCATACGACGGTCTATCACGAGAAATGTGCTTGCTGCTATTCTCGCGCCTGTACACCTGTTCGTTTAAACTTGGCAGTTTACCAAATGCAAATCGCTAAATAACTATTATACTGTATTTTGGTCGAAGATGTATCTTTACCACCTTCCTTTCCGCGTTTTCTTTCCAACACTCCAACTATTCTTCATGACCTTAAAATTCCCCGTGACACCTTTCCTCTTTGATGTTTTGTTTTTTTTTTTTGTTTTTTTTTCTTTTTTTTTCTTTTACTTTGTTTACTTTCATAAAACAGGGACGCATTGTATAAGTACTATCAAAGCTGCATCTTTGCTGGCTTGCTGGCTTATCTTTCTTTGTCTCGAGTCTCGTTTTTCAATACGTTTTCTTTTTGCCTCTATTGCTTTGGATAGACCCGAAGAAGCTGCGAAAATTCAATCGGCTACCTTGACTTGGTTTCTAAATTTTTAACCTTTCGTTGAAAGCCGCGGGCGGTTTCCAAAAGGATAACCGCTTTAGCAGAAGGAAGATGCGTCGTTAAGATTTTCGTCTTTTCTCACCTCATAATATGTAGAGAGTGTTTAGGACAAGTACATGGTGATTGTTTTTGGCCAGTGTGACTATGTAACCCTCGGAAGTTATTTTGAGGCCGCAGCATCGAGATACCTGTGCGTGAAACAGAGAAAAAGAGAAAGTTATAAAGTCAGCGAGGATGTTGTTTCAGTTTTTTTGCCACGGGTGCTCAAGTGCCAATTGGAAAATTATCAATACGAGCAACGTGGCTAAAACGTTTAAATGATAAAAAGTTGAAAAACCGCTGCTCTCACCTTGACATAGGGGCACTCGAATTCGGATATGAGCGATCCGTCCCTCGAGAATACGGCTACGTGGAAGCGATTACCGTGAGAATCACCGATCAATACATCTCCCGCGTCGCTAATGTCAATCCCATTCGGGAAATTGGTTATATTCTCACAGCCGATGCGACGGAGAAACTGACCCTCCTCGTTGAACACCACCACGCAATGTCCTTTAAAGTCACATACGAAGAATTCTTTGCCTGCACGGGGGTATGACAAACATTTGTTTTCTTTGGTTTTTTTTTCTCAATTCTTCGACACTTTGTTAAACATGGAAAATAATAATGAATAAAAAAAGAAGACAATAACTTACCACTTATCGCGATATCACTGGGCTCTCTCATGTAATCACTGCAGTCGAACCAATTCAAGAGATTGCCAGTATCACTGATGACAAAAACTGTCGGTGAAACACTGTCGACAGCGACAATGTGACCTTGACTAGTGACTGCGAGACCCGCGACAATGTCAATATATCGTATCGCGATCTTCTTTATAAAGTGCCCGTTTTTCGTGAATATCTGCATTCTTGAGCGTTCGTTGCCCCGATCGCAGACAACGAATTTTCCACAGTTACGCATAACCGCAACTTTTCGTGGATACCACAGTTGACCTTCGTCTTTGCCGGGTATGCCAAACTGAAACTTGAACGTTCCCGTTTTGTCGAATATCTGAAATTTAACAAAAGTTCAATGTCATTCAATGGTGTTTACTTTTCTTTTTTCTTTTTTTTTTTAAATCCTTTTTATCATACTTGAATTCTGTGATTGTTTGTATCGGCGACAATGATATCTTCGTCAGTGCCGAGACAGAATCCGTGGGGCGAATTAAACTGTCCCTTGCTTGGTCCCAACTGACCAAACTTGGAACGTATCTGCATCGGTGTCAGTTTCGGATTGGTCGATCGTGGATGATTGTAGTTGCCGGTGTTATTTCCAGTTCCGCCGATGCTTCCCACGTTTGACACGCTGTTGCCGCTGCCACCGACAACATTGTGCATCGAATCAGCTTTGAGTTCATCGCCGGCTCGTGATAGTATCGGGGAAGTTGGACTCGAGAGAGATTGATAACCGCCGTTGAGAAGAGTGTTGGCCGTGAGCGATCCGACATTTGGATTATCGACTATGCCGGGAGATGAATCTCGTCCCAATACAAGACTGATACCTCCGCGACCACTTGAACTTGGTGCTCCTCCTCCACCTCCGCCGTTCAATGTTGAATTGCTCAAATCTATACAGTAGACGATGCTCTTACAGCCCAGTCACAGTCAAGTCGATCGAGCACTAACGTTTAAAAAATTCTTTCTATTCCTTTTAAAGGGAAATTAGCGTAAGCTAAGAATCCGCATTAAAGTGTTTCTACTGAACATATAACAAAAATGATAACAAGTAATTTTCAGAAAAAATAATAGTTTTGTAAAATAATTTATTTTCTGTACTTGACGTAAATTCGTAATTTCATTTCGATCTTCACGAGTGATAAGTCGAGTTGTTTTCTGAAAGGTACTCGACAAATTGACCAAGTAATTTACTTTTGAATTGACAAAAAAAAAGAACACTGTACAAGGACATCCTCGTAAATTTTTGCGTCGTAAACTGCGATATTTTTTTCAATATAAATTGTTATTATTTTTGTTCTACCTTAGTTTGTCGTTTAAAAGATGTAGAAAGAATTTTTGACGTCTGTGCTCGACCGACTTGATTGTACCGAAAAAACTAGCGTAGACGCGAATAATTTGCCGACTTACCTTGATTCCCAAGGGAATTGCCGAGTTTCGCGAGGGCCTGTAAATTATTGATCGCGTGACTCGTTGAGCTGAGGTCACCGGCGAGCAAATCAGCTAGCGTAAAGGACGGAGTCGGGCTAGGATTCGCGCTGGGACCGTCTACACTCGCTTCGCCCATTTCCACTTTTTCCGCCAAACTCGCCAATTGCTGAAGATTATACTCCTGTATACTGGTGAAACCGTGAATCGGTCCACTCGGTGGTAGTGACACGGGTGGAGGTGGTGGTGGTACGTTCTGGGGACTGTTGGACGTTGGTGGCATAATGTAGGAAGGTTCACCTTCAAAGGAGGATTGCATCGAGGCGGGTAGCGATATCGGTGAATTGGTACTGATCGAACTGGCGCCACCACCTCCTCCTCCCCCGCCGCCGCCTCCACCACCCCCGCAACCAGGTCCAGCGTACGAAGACCGCGATGACGGCAGCTGTACGACCATCTGCTGTGTCGCTGAAGAAACAGGCATCGTCGCCGTCGTCGTTGTCGTCATCGTCGTTGTTGTTGTTATTAAATCCGGTGTTTGTTTCTGAGCAGCAATTGTACTTTCCGTTCGAAATTTGCCAAAGGATTCCTAGAGAATTAAAACTCGTTACATCCTTTAATGATATTACATTGTAATTGACGCGACACGACGCTTACCTTGACCGTTTTCTCAAAGTGATCGTAATCGGTTTGAAATTCGATCGAATACTTGACGTGAGGTTTCGCTGTATTGTTTATTAGATTCAACAACTGGGTACCGACGGTTCTGCGAAGCGCCAATATCTCCGTTGCATCTCCGTGTTCCAGCAATCTCGATGTGAAACGACAGGCATCTTCTATCTTCTCGACAGTTTTTTCGACACTAAATAGAAAGAGAAAATATTTAAATAAAAATTGAAAAGTGCGTGGAATGTTACGATGAAACGGTACGTTACCTGTGGAACGTATCCATAACTTCGAGCTCACGCTCGGAATGTAATTTTTCTAAACGATCTAAGGCATTGTCTCTGCACTTTTCCAGAATAGCCTTGTAACTCTGAAAACTCTCGACTATCAGGTCTTTAGCCTGATCGTGCTGAATTTGTAATTCGCTCAGAGCATTTTCAAGCTGTGACGAGGTCCGATCGCAATCGGCTATGCGTGATTTGCTCTCTGACATTAAATTGACTAGCTCCTCTCTTTGTCGTGGCTCGGCATCCGTCAACCTTTCGTACTGATGCTCCGGGGCCTTGTGCTCTACGAGTAGACACTCGTTACATATGGGCTCCTGCGGACAGATTAAAGTGAGAAAAAAATTAACATCCTTGTAAGATAGAGATCTCTAAAAAAACAATATATAAACACCTCACCTGACAAGTGTAGCAATAAAACTTCATGTTCTCGGCAGGATGATAATAGCAGAATATAGGCTTGTGAATGGGAATGGCTTCGTTTGAGATTTTAAGATCCTCAAACGCTACCACCTTGTGACTCTCGAAACATCTCATGAATTGATGAGCCGTATTGCAGTTGGGACAGAGAAAATTGGCACAGTCCGAGCATCGAGCGACGGCGCTCTCCTTGGCCTTGCACGATGTACACAAGACTGCCATACTCTCTATAGCGGACATGTCCAATATATTGGTTAGAACATAATCGCAGGCAAGAGACGCAGCGCCTTTTGGACCAACGTGAGTCCTTTGCGAACAGAGGGGACACTCGACGATGGAAGCGATCTTAGAGTCGCCGGCTTCGTCGATTAGTAGCTTATCGATACACGACTCGCAGAACACATGGAGGCATGAGAGGATACGAGGTGAGGAGAGCTTGCTCGTGCATAGAGCGCACTCCTCGTCGGCGCTCTCGCCGTTTCCTTGATTTATCTCCTCGAGGGCGTCTCCGGAATTTCCACCGCCACCCGAGCCACCGCTCGCGCTCCACTCGGTCAACGAGTGCGTGTCACTTGCCTCGAGTTGCTCGTTCATTCCGCCGCCCTGTTGTGATGCACCAGCGTTTGTTACTCCGGCCATCGTGCCTCCAACCGGGGATGTTCCCGTTGTTCCCACGGTCATTGTCGACGATGCCATTTCCCCTATCACGATCGATCCTTTTTTTTTAAATTATTTTCTCTTTCACCCTTTATCCCTTTATTCCTTCGGGAAACGCCTTTATTCCTCTCTCTCTATTAAGCACTCGGACTTGATACCCTCTACGTCCTTCCACAGAGTATCTATATTGCAAAAGCAGCAGTGCGCAGTGCGAATGACGTTAGGAAGCCGCGCACGGCGGCTCACTCTGCCTTGGCACCGCTGCAGCACCAGCACCACCGTCACACTACACAACCACCAAACCCTAATAAATACGGCAGGACGCGATATTTTTTTCCTTCACAATCGCGTTTATTCAGGAGGTATTCTCGAATGCACGAGCTGCTGGTGCATTAGCAATCGGTAGTACTATTGTACGGTAACTATCGACGAAAAATCGCTTATGCGATTCCAAACACGCCATGATGATCGATTAAGGAAAAAAGACAAAACACTCGTGCGGCGAGGGGGATCCGGGGGCGGGGAGAGGGGGGCGGGCGGAACGTAAAGAATCTATTGTCGTTATAAACAATGTCGCGGTGAAAACTCGATTGCGTATATTATAAAGAAAAGAGAGAAAACAAAAAAAAAAGATGGATTAACGAGGAATGTGAATGCGGCACGAGCTTAGGCTAGGCTACGCACACCACCAATTCTTCCTTGTCCCTCGTTCGTGCGCGCTCGTTACAACTCCCACTAGTTTAGCCTCTCGCGAGATACAATTTCAACTCTTTACCGTGATACACGATTGTCACTCGCATTTCGTTGCATTTATCGATCAACTATATTATTATAACTATCGTTTTGTTTGTCATACACGAAGTTAACTTTTGTCGTGTTTCGCAGTCTTACCGCGCGCGCATTACTCAATAGAGAATAAAGATTTTATTACAGAAATAGACCGCTTAACTCCGCTGGGATGGAGGATTCGAAGCGCAGTGCGGTATTGTAACGCGGCAGGCGCCACTATACCCATCAATCCACCCTATATATACATACATCAGCATATATATATATGTGTACATATATATGTATATGTATATATACTTACACACACGCACACGTGTGTCGCGCTCACTACTTAGCTTTTTATTCTCCTTTCGTTTGTTTATTTCACGTTTCTCAATTACTTTTCACCTCTAAGTAATTCTCAATGTATCTTGTTGAAACAGGCGAAGTTATTGACATGAAAGGCCATAGCATCCAGCCTTGTCTCGATCGAATTTCGAAAGCATTGCGCCGACGCCAAACTCCAGCGAATATGGCCGCCATGTGGACCAATCGAATGGAATAATTCATTTGAGCTTTTGTCATAGATATCTTATGATAAGCTATATTATATCGGAGAGTATAGTGAATCGTCCATCTCGGTTACGCGACGACCTAACGTTTTAAATATTTTCTCGTATTGAATTAAATTGTTGTAAGGAGCCGTGCGTGAACATCGTCATTTAATAGTAATTTTTTGCAACTTTAGTTAGTACGAACGATCTTAATCTTAATCGACTGAGGCATAAAAATGTTTGTTTTTCAATTTTCAACGATAATATTTATAAAATAATAGGAAAACATGCGAAATATATGGGTGTCCATATATAGGGTAAGGCTTCTAAACTCCTTCCATTGAATGGACACCCAGCGTGTATTGTTATATTTCGATGTAAATGCTAACTTCTTTCCATTGACGGAACACACAGCGTGAATCTTCGTTTTTCGAAATAATTTTTTTTGTCAATTGCATTCTATGCGTTGTTATACGTTTTCCTACAATATTTATGGATATGTCTCAAGAATATAAGGTAAAAAAAAGTTAAATAAAAAGCATGTTATCAACATTTTTCGTGAGTGTTCATTAAATAGACGGACAGTGTTCATTCAATGGCAAAAGTGTTCGATCATTGGGATCTCGGGGCTCGCGTCCAATTTTGTTAATTTACTTAAATTCTATTGCATATGATCACTTGAAAAAGAAATGGTATTCGCATACTCAATTTGTTACTGATCAAATACAAGGGGTTTTACGTATTTATGACGAAATGATCTATTTTTCCAACACCGAAATGCGCGACACGCGACTTTAGTGTTCATTCAATGGCTGATTCATCCTAGGAGCACTAAAGGAATAACGGAACAAAACAAGAGTGTAATTGTAAAATAAGACGCATCGTTCGAGCTTGTACGTAAATTATATTTGCAGAAAATCATTGTCAATATTGTAATGGTGAAGGTAGCAAAAGATACGTTAGTTTCTAGAGATTGTGAAAAAAGAAAATAGTTAAAGAAATGATTATAATCTAGGCATAGTACTGATATACAGTGGTGTCGAGATTATTGTAGGCAATCTGCTCGTCGATCCATCTACGTGCACCGGCGACATTGGCATAAACTCCGGGAACTCCGGTCTCACCGCATCCGATACCCCACGCAACGATACCCGCCTGAGCGTATCGAGAGGGATCACTTGCAATTGGACAAACAAGAGGACTTCCACCGTCTCCCTGTAATATTGTTATTAGGTTGAGAATATTTTCGTGTAACATACGAAAAATTGTTCGATTTTTTATAAACCCTCTTCTCATTTACCTTGCACGTATCTTTACCGGGCTCGCCACCGGCACAGATGAAGCTGTTGTTGAGAACGTAATATTTGCCGAGACGGGTAGTTCGTAGAGTGTTCTGGCAGATACCGTGAGGAACCACCGGCAGCTCGACTCTCTTGAGAATCACTTGATACTTACCCTCCTTGCCTAAAAATATTTTCAATTTTTCTCGTTAAAGCCACATTGAATTAGCTACAGGCTGCATTGAAAGCTAAATTTTGAATTACCGAAAACATCTTTGCCCCAGCCGCTGGCGAAGCAACGGGACATGTCGAATTTAACGTTTTGCTCAGGGAGACAGATGACATCGACGTTTTCAGCAAGCTGAACCGCTTCAGACAGAATGAGAATAGCAAAATCATTGTGCAAAGATCCTGCGTGGAATTTTTCATGGACTATGACTTTGCTGACATTGCGATCCTGATGAGGGAATATCTCATTCTTCGTCTGTGTATCCCATTCTCCAGCACGAACCTTGAATTGCGAGGGTCTTTTTCTAAGAGAGACAAGAAAAAACATGTAAACAATTGCAAGAGAAGAAACAGGTTTCTCAGTTGAGCAACCAGCATTGAGATATATTTACCCAACGACGCAATGTGCTGCAGTAAGAACCGCCTGAGGATGAATGAGCGCACCGCCGCACTGGTAAACATTGAGTACCTGACCCGTCTTTTGATTTACGACTTCCTCCTGCAAGATCGCAACCATCCACGGGAATTCGCCGAATTGTGCCTCGTTGTCGGTTTGACCGGTGATTCTGAAACCAACGCCATCGGGATGACGTTGTCCGCATCCCTTGCGCTCCACTGGCGGAGGGGTAATTTTTTCTTCGGGTTTTACTATATTCGGAGCTTTGCAACAGATATCGAGGTAGTTGTCGCAGGGACCTGACAGTCTGGAAACACGAATCAATGGAAGCATTTAAAAATTCGCAAATCTCTCAAGCACATCGATAGTCTAGAAGTTTCACAATTTCACGAGTAATTATTACCCAAAGACAGACATATTCCGACCAGATGAGAACGTAAAAGAAAAGAACAGAAAAGAAAAAAAAGAAAAGAGCTATATTCCCATTAAAATTACAGTAGAATTTCGATTATAAATTATTATCCGAACCATGC
The DNA here is from genome assembly GCA_964016905.1 of Perithous albicinctus. Taxonomy (NCBI): domain Eukaryota; kingdom Metazoa; phylum Arthropoda; class Insecta; order Hymenoptera; family Ichneumonidae; genus Perithous; species Perithous albicinctus. Next base: position 16,205,449 of record OZ024690.1, on the reverse strand, counting down.
CGCGAAATCTTCTCCACATGCAGATCAGCGGTAAACAAGCCTTAAACCAATCGTTCAAGTATACTATATACCATGTTATTGTTTTGTTTGTTTTTGTTTTTTTTTTCCCTCTAATATACAATAGAAATGCACATGCATCGCGTAAGATCGCTAAAAATATACCGAGACTACGTCATTTTACCCATCAGAGTTACCATTCCATTACTTTCGAAGTTGCTTTTTTTAGCATTCCATAAATTTATAAGAAAATGCAATAACGATTTTATGGAAAATACCAGAAAAAGGGAAAGATGTGACATTTGTTCCCAAATATTTATGGAAAACCTTTTCGTTCTAAGTTTTTGAATAAAACGTGTAATTAATATCTAATGATGATGTGCTAGTGCTCAATCGGTAAAAAAAACTGTAAAGCGTTGTTCTTGGCCACAATTGATCTTTCGAGCAAAAAACGAGAAGTAATGACTGCATCTAAGCAGTCTACAATCAGTAATTCTCGCTTTTTATTCGAAAAATTAATCGTGGCGAAGAATAACACTTCGGACAATCTCACTGGCACTTATGACGATCTGAGAGGGACAGACGATATGTGAGCACATCACCTTAACGTGATGTGCTACACCTCCCTGTCGTTCTTTCTCTCTCCACCGTGGCCACTAGTGATGCTGTTTCTCTCGCACTTACGGTGACTCAGTCGGTGCAGCACATCACCTTAAAGATCAATTAATATGCCATTATCGTAAGAATAAATAAAGAATTTTTTCTTTATTTACTTTATTTATAGAACGAGTTGAATAGTAAAGAGGCGGTAACGTGGGTTGTTTGCCATGTGTAAGGCATTTATCTTTGTAAGACCGCAGCGTTTTTTTTTTCTCTTATTATCCGAACTTTTGTTATTAATCCGAAGTAAGCCTGGATCCAATTGGTTCGGATAATCGAGACTCTACTGTATAATAATAATAATAATATGTTAAACGATTTAATGGGATCGAATGACCGAACCAGGAGCGGTCACCATCGAACGTCACAACATACTATTTGAGCGACGCGATTCATGCAAGCAACCGATTTTTATACTCCAATTCCATATATATACATTTATGATAATATAGCCTGTAAACTGGCGGTCTTTGGGAAGTATCACTCACGAAGGTGACTCTTGATTTTTGTCATCGCCGAAACCGGACCTGATATCAATGAGTCCAATGCCATCATCGAGAATGGTTCCATTCTGGCACTGATAATAGGGAACGCATTCGCAGTCTTCACCGTTACCGGTATTTTGATTGTTGACGCCCAAGAAAGTGCCATCGGCACCGGTTCTGTTGTCACCGTTGGCATTGTTCGCGTTATTCGCGTTGTTCTGATTATTTCCAGTATTTTTATTTTCGCCAAAAACCCCGGATATCAAATCCCCGAGATTACCGCTAGTATTAACTGTACTTGTCCTCTGAGTGCTGGTTCCAGTGCCTCCGTTATTATTGAATACACTGCCGATCAAATCATCGAGATTTCCATCGCCGGCTTTCGGTTGCTGTTGGCCAGCAACGAAACCCAAACACGTAACTATCAGAATCGCTGATAGGACGATCCTCGGTTGCCACATCTTCGGCTTCCTCTTAGAAGAGGATTCCAAACGATTTTCCTGTTTCTTCTTCGACCTGTAAATGCAAAACTGCCAGTTGAATTAACACGGTTAATATCTCCAATGAAATAGAGGTTGGTAAATATTGTCACACTTTTCTTTCGAGCCGCTACACGCGCAGAGAAATATAGTCTTGGAAGAAGTCTTGATAAGGGTCACGAAAAGTGTTGCTCAAATTTTGGAAAGAGTCTGAAAAAGAGAAACTGATGAGATTCACAGCAGTACACTCTTGCTCAGACTATGACCAAAGCTCTTAAGTCTCAGTGATAGTCTGAGAAAGAGTAATGCTCTCTGGATCGTATCCGTTTTTCTGTGACTTTTTTCAAGATATAAAAGACTTTTTCCGAGACAATTGTTTTCAATTAATTTTCAGTAATTTTAAGTAATTTTCAATTTATCCATTTTCAATAATTTAACCTAAACAATGTCTACATACATTATTGAAGAACGCAATACAATAATTATACGTCGAAAAATATTGTTTGGTTTGTAAAAACTCAATTGTAGATACAAAAGTCTGCATAGTGATGCTACGACCCTAATCTACAATCTGACAATTTCTCAAATTGTGTGCTTCATCGCATTTGGTAACTAAAAAAGCATTATTGAACTCGCTAAACTACCAATAAAATCTTATGACTACCTGTCGATGACCGCTGGTGAAAGACCAGGTATTTTCACGAATCTATTCGTTTTTTTTTTTTTAAATAAAAAAAATAGCAAATATAGCTTTAATATCTCGTTCTCCCCATGACTTTCCACTTTTTATTTTTCCTTTAATCATCAACTCATTAACGCGGGTATTTCGAGATTGCACAGCCAGTATACACATTTATATAGAGAAGGACGGAGGCTGTGGAGCGTCAAACGCGATTCATTAGCATACTGGAAAGGTACGTAAGATGACCTTGTGATGCGCACGGTCACCAGCCGGCTCCACGCACCTTCACTGCCAGTATAATGACACAAGAGCGGCAACCAACTATATGTTTCTCTTTATCCGTACAAGACCACTCTCGGTTCTGGGTTTTGTACCTCGTCGTATATATTAATCCGCTAAAATATTAAACGCTCATTCCAGCACAAAGATAGAAATATTTCAACGATATTTTATTTGACTCTCTTGAAGCTTGGCAATTAAATCCACGTTTCTTGGTAAATTTATCTGGCGTGGGGGGGGGGGGGGGGGGGAAGATTTATCGCGTAACAGGCTAAAGTATGATGTGCTACCAACCACTTGGCTGACTATCCGGCAGGAGCAGCGTAGCTTGATTCGAGATTTTATTATTCGCAGATATTAGTCAACTGCGAGACGCCAAGGATTGGGAAACATTTAACATTAACAGCGGACGGATCAAGAAGGGTGGGGTTCAAAATTTTGAACGACTAAAATTTGGAATTATTAATATCCAGACATTCTAGAATTGTGAAAATTACAATAACGAAAGACAAGTTGTTTGATTTTGTTATTTGGACAGACCACTAAGTCGAATAATTGTTTGTTTGAGAATTTCATTATTCAAACACTCGATTATTTGAATATATATTTTCGGAGAGTGTATAATTTGAATAAACAAAATATTGCATCATTGGGTTATGAACTTTTTGAACTCTCGTTAATTTGATATTTCTCCCCTTGTAGTTTCGTCCATTCCACATGAACTTCTTTCGACATCTCCCTATTCTTTATTTTTATATTAAGACTTTACACACTCTGATAAAATCGGCCTTTCTCCATTTGAACTTTCGTTAGCTTTGAAATTCAAAACTCCGGCCATTCAAAATTGGTATCTTTCGCTATTTCGACGCCCCACCCATCGAGAACTCGAAAGGCAAAGAGAAACGAAAATCCCATCAACGTTAATGGGAATATTGCTCAATGGGTATTCCCGTTGGCAGCACGTTCATTGGGTATTCCCGCGTTCAAGGAGCGAGCGGGAAGTCCCTGACATCCCTCTCAAGGGCAACGAACCGTCTTCCGCCGCGAGTTTAAATAAAAAAAAATAAAAAAAAGAAAAAAAAAGAACGTTCAACATATTTTATACAAGTCTATTTAAAGCGAAACACGAGGATTGAGCGTGCAAGACTGAGGAAGATGGCACAGTGACCTTCGACCTCCTCGATACTGATAAATAAATCGTTGATATACACGCGCTGCACTTTAATCGCTACAAAATTCTCGTAGCCACTAAAGTCGATGAGAAAATGGTGACAAATTATTCGCTACTTGATTCGAGAGATGATGACAAATCGGCGGATTATTCTTGCTTGTTCGACTTGGAACACACTTGTGCTAACAGTGAGTGACTTTGATATTTTCACGAAAGAGACACGATTTTTCCTCATATTAATATTTGTTTGTGTATAATTTAAAAAAGAAAAAAAAAAAGATAAATTTATCCACAGGCGCGTTCAAGTGGCGGCATTTGACGCTTCGCTAATCTTGACCTTGAAACAATATTACCGCCATTCCGCTGGAGAATAATCGCTGGTTCGTGATCTTACTACGATCTATTATCCCCATTTTTATGTTTTTTACCGCATTCATTATTTTCTCATACTCTTTGAGAATATATAAGCAATGGATTACTCATACATTGCTCCTTCAATGACAAATATCTTGAAATTTTTACGAAAACATCTAGTCTTTTATTGAAATTAAAAAAAGAATTAACGAAAAATTGAAAAATTCCCGAGTGAATGGTTATTTAATTTCCCAATTTTTTGTTTACCCATATTGTCCATCGATTAAGCACCTTTTTTCAATCGGGATTTTTATTTTTTGCAAAATTATTTTTATTTCATTTTTTTCAAAGTTATTCGAAGATTCTGCCATATATGCGCTACGAAGTGAGTTACAGAATACGCACCTAGAGCGGCCATCTTGCGATACTTTCGATATATTCAAATGAGCTATTTGAAAAATTCATTAATCCATGCGAATCGAGATCACCTCATTTTTATGAAAAAATACATTGGGCAAGTCATAGAATCGGCGTGGAAAATTTGGTTAAGTCATTTTTTACCGTTTTCGAGAATATAGGCTACAAAGAAATCGCTCGAGTCAGCTGATCGCCGTGAAACGCATAACTCGTCCTTTTTGTCTCGAAGAAACCGTCGGGAGTTAAAAAAACAAAGAAACGAATGTAAGAAAAAAAATATACTTTTGATAAAAAAATGTAAGAATTATTACATATTTTTTTTTAATCGTACTTACAAGACCTGTGGACCTTAACGGCAACGGTTGGCGATGACAACGACGACGACGAGCACTTCTCACTTCGAACGACGATTTACGATTAGTGTGTCTCTGACCGAGACCGCGATTCTCCGTAGTTTATACGCCGATCGTCCCTACTCCTCCGCAACATCACATCCTAACGCTCCATCCCCACCAGCCTCCGTTTGCCTTTTCTTTCTTTTTTTTTTTTTCGTCTTTGGCAAACAGACCGGAGTGTAAGAACAACTTTTGGCTGGCTGTGGTACTTGCACCGCTACTGGGAAAGTCCCGAATCCTCAGCAGGATGCTTCCTTACACGGTAAGGAAGTACGCCACCTAACCTACCTCCTTTTCTCGATTCCGCCCTTTCGAGAAATAACTCAATTCGTGGCTGAATTTTTCGAGACACATCTTTCGCGTGATATATTGATCTCCGCGATCCATTCAACTCGTTAACAAGTACATTTGTATTTACGTTTGAATAATAGATCTCTCATTTTCCTATTCTCCGTTCTGATCATTGTCTTATTTTCTGTTTTATTAATTTTTGCTCGTTCAAATTGTGATTACCTCAGTAGTTACAATGTATAATGTATGGAAAAATTATCATTGAATATAATTATAAAGCTGGTATCTTAAATATTTGCTTTGGTTAATAATTGAACAGGCTGCGACGACACGGCAGGTGTATATGATTAACGCGAATCAATAATAATTCTATATCAATTATTATGGATATTGTGAAGGTGGGAGAAGCAAAGTTAAAAGAATTTCCTAAGCATGTACTAATTTGTAATATGTTAGAATTTGTTGATCAGCGTTAACATGACGTCAACGCGTAGATTCCCGTCCATCTTCCATATATATATACGCAGAAAGGAGCTGCACGTGTATATCGTGCTTGAGCTTCCTCACCCGATCATTCGTCATTCAGCAGGGACGTATGACGAAGTATAACCACAGGCAGACGTACAGGAGTAGGCAGCCTTTGGACATGTCGAAGGGTGTAATTTTCCACATAGCTATTGCTGATTCGTGTCTTTCGATAGTAACATTGTATCATGATGACCAACGCAAAAATGAAAAACAACAGCAAAGCAGCTTGTGGTCAATTAACTGCATGAAAAATCGATTTTGGTAATAGTTGTGTATACTGACACAAACGTATTGTATACGGCAAAATGGGTCACGAGAATATATTGCTTAATGGTGTAAACGCATCACTTGAGCACCCACGGCAGTTCTTTTTTTCTTCTTGTTTTTTCTTTAACAACAAATATCCGCATCTGTATTTGTCTATATACGACAGCAAGTGAGACGATACAGAACAAATTTTGCGTTAATCCCCGTTCATATCTGTCAGCAATCTCCTCGATAAATCCAAACACGTCCATTTCATTTTTTCAACCGAAATAGTAAAGTTCATAAAAAAAAGTATCAAGTCCGTCGCAAATATGGCTGTCATTGGTTCTCGTTACGCTGTGGTACGTTAAAATAAATAATATATAAAACAAAAGATACATAATCATTTCTGCAATTGTATTTCATACAAAATAACAAAATATCGTAAAATGGACTTGTACATTTTTTTACAACTCTATATTATCTCTTATTAGCAGGCAGAAAACACATGTACGACAAAATACAGAAAAAACATCAGGAGAGAGCGGCGGAGTAAGAAAATAAATAATCGTCACCCGTGACCTTTGACATATCCCACTCGATTTTTCGAGTAAACGCGACCAAAGTGCGATAACAGAATTTCTCGTGGTTATCCTCAACTTCGGCAGTAGGTCACTAAGTAAAACCGACAATATTACGGAGATAGTGCTAGCACTTAAGTATATCTTAACACCGCCGTGCTTGTTTACCCAATATACTATATTTAAGTACTATTGATCAGCGTATAAATTATAATTTATCGTATCACATTCAATTGAGTTTAGTTGATTATGATTATTAGTGACAGAGTGAAATCGAACTCCGTTGAAATATCACCAGTCACGACAGTATCATAAAACTCCGTAATTCGCGAGTTGCTGATCAATCCACTGACGAAATTGTGAAACGCTCGCGTACACCGCAGGTGTATTGGATTCTCCACATCCGATTCCCCACGAAACTATGCCAGCCTGAAAGACGAAATAATTAACAAAGTCATTGCTATTTATTTATTATTACTTTTTTTTTTTCTTCCAGCTACCTGAACAAATTGACCGGTCGCTGTAGGACACACAAGAGAACCTCCTCCGTCTCCTCGACATGTATCCTTGCTCGGTTCACCACCGGCACAGATGAAACTTCCGTGTAGTTGGAAATATTGACCCAATCTCGTGGCCCTCAATCGTGTCTGGCAGTCGCTGCGATCGACTATCGGCAGATCGACTTTTCTTAATATCGTTTGATATTGGCCCTCTGTAAAAGTACACGTTCTTTATTTTTCTCTATGTAAAAAAAATCGCTCGGCATATATTTTATTTTCTTGTTAATCTGTTGTATATATACTGTCATTTCTTTTCTCTTCATATTTGTATATATTTGCTTGGCTGATTATCAGTCTTATACTCCTGGAGAGTTGCTTTGTGTTAGAAGTATTCGATTATTTATTCGATTCTGAGAGAATTTTATTATGTTTTGTGTTTTTTTTAATAAAGATATTAATCATCGACAATCTAATAAAGGGCGGTGTTTTTCCTTGGACACTAAGACACACATTCACAGATACTTACAGACATACACAGACACTCACAAACGCTCACAGCCACTCTCAAATGCTCACACACACTCACAGATACTCGCAGCCATTCGAAGTCACTCACAGTCACTCACCAAAATATCCAGTTAGTAGACTTATAAAGATGACACTATTTTGAAAGACAAAAAGCTTTAGATTCGTTTTTCAATTATAGCATATGTGGAAATTATATTGGCGACGATGTCGAGTGTTCCTCCTTTTTTTCAGGTCATTCAAACTTGTCAAATTAAAAAAAAAATGTTAGCACAATGAATTTATTGCAACTGTTTTTTTTTTTTCAATTATTTGGGAAAAACGATTTTTTTTGTTACTGATTCGATATGGAATGTATGTTAATATGTACACCGATAAAAAAAAAGAAACGACGACAGTACAAATACTACAGGTTTGTTTTTTCGCTCTCTAATAGAGCCCTTGTGTAACATAATATCCATACGGAAAGCACTGCGACCCCATCCGCTTGCCCAGCACAGAGTTCCAGGAGTAAATGTCATTCCTTGCTGTGGTAAGCAAATCGGCATGACATTGAGGGCATAAGTGATTGGTGTAGCTAAAATCAGAACCGCTATATCGTTGTACAATCCTGCGTTGTAATAGAGAGGATGTGTGATGACCGCCTGGATATTAGCTTCTTGAAAGGGTGCCGGTTCGTCGTTATTTGCTGTATTCCACTCGCCGAATCTTGCGACCAAAACGCCGGGCGGTCTACTATAGATCGAAAAAGGCGAAATAGAAAATTTCATTAATTAAATGGAAATTAATATTGTGTATGCGTGAGAGCGATGAATTGTATACTCGATAATGCAGTGAGCTGCCGTTATAATGCTTCGGGTGTTGATTATCGACGCGCCGCATTGAAAAAGAGAAGTACCGTCGGGTTTACGAATGAGAAGGGCAACCATCCATGGAAACTCGGCGAAGGACGTTTCACCGGGTTTGGTCGCACACGCCTGAGCTACAAAAGCGATAGAAAAAACAAGAGAGAAAAATTAAAATGACTGAGTACAAAGCGCGTGTACAATGTTAACATATACGCGTACACGTACTCGGCATACAGGTAGTTGCTCGAATTCCGCATATAGCGGAAGTCCCTCGGGCAGCTGCATTTGTATTGAGAATGACAACATTGCCGAGTCCACGATTGATGTCCGGAGATACCGCGCCGAGATTTCTCGAGATACCTTGTAGACGGCAACAGATCTCATCGGCGGATGGACAGGCACTGAATCTTGGGTCGATTATTCCAGCTCCGTCGAGACTGACGGCGTTACCCTCCGAACATTGCCAGCTCTTAACGCAGGCGCAGGCATTCGGTGTTCCAGGATTTTTAATGACAACCATCACCGGATTCGTTGGCGTATTACCACTGGGAAATCCGACAGAGGAATCTTGACCGGTAGGAGATATTCGGCAACAGATTTCGGTGAGAGAGATACAGGTACCGGCGACTTGACCCTGCCTACCGATCGGGAAACGCGGATCTATGCCTCCGGCCCCGGAGACAATAATGTATCCATTCGCGTCACACTGATACAACTGTACGCAGACACAAGTCACCGGTTGAACAACAGGCGGGCTGACGGTAAATGGAGGGTTAGTGATTATCGGCTGCTGCGGCTGTTGAGTAATCATTGGAAAAGTGACCGAAGTCAGTGGTAATCTGCAGCAAATTTGACCGGCAATTGGGCAAGGATTTAACGTCTGTCTTGGATTGATTATTCCTTCACCAGCGACAATGATAAATCCATTGGCGTCGCACTGAATAACCGGCACACAAATACATAGAGTGGACGGAGGTCCTGTCGGGGGCTGCGTGGGCATAATCGTCGTTGGCGTTGTCGGAGGCATCGTTGGCATCATCGTCGTTGGAGTTGTTGGAGGCATCGTCGGCATCATCGTCGTTGGAGTTGTCGGAGGCATTGTTGGCATCATCGTCGTAGGAGTTGTCGGAGGCATTGTCGGCATCATCGTCGTCGGAGTTGTCGGAGACATTGTCGGCATCATCGTCGTTGGAGTTGTCGGAGGCATTGTGGGTCTCATGGTTGTAGTCGTCGTCGTCGGTGTAGTAGCAGGAGCGGTTGGTGTGACGATAGGTGCCATCGAGGCAGACGGCAATCGGCAGCAAACTTCGAGGTCTCCGGTGCATCTCCGAAAAGTAACGGCAAGAAAACTGTAGAGAAAAAGAAATCAATCTCATTGTTTTTTTTTTAAGTTGATCAAGGACCCGTCGAGTAATACCCACCGGACATCGACGATTCCTGTGCCATCGGTGATTATCGTGTTGTTGGAGTTGCACTGATAATAAGGAACGCAGATGCAGTTTGCAGATGGTTCTGGGGTTGGAATTTTTTCTATCAGTGGATACTTGAATTTATGCTTCAATATATGAAAGATGAAACTCGGTGGGGCTTTTGTGCCCAATATTGGATAATGTAGCCTCGAATGTTGAAAACTCTGATGTCCTGTATAAAGCGACGATAGCCCATTGGCTATCGCCACAACAGCTAGAAGGATGATCGGAAGCATCGCGACAACCTCCGTATCACACCTCTGACACTATTCGAATTGAACGAATCTCTACTCGTAACAACGTTTATGTACGCAGGATGCGATTAGATGCTTGACGGTTGACTCTGTCGCTGGTCACCGGTCACCGGCCACCGGTTTCGTATCGGCCGAACAATGCTTCACAGCGTGACCACGATAATTGTTATATTACATTGTTGTACCAGAGTTCTTTCTCTTTTCTATACAAACTATCGACTAAAACTGGGCTGCAGTCGCACGGGGAAATTGCCCAAAATGTTCTCAACCGACGCTTTTTCTTGTTTCCTTTAATTGGCCAACTTCGGAAAATTCAATCAACCAAATATCTGTAGTACTGGATCAGAGCAAAAGTTAAGAGTTATTGAAATATGAAATCGAGTGCAGATTAAATAATATCAGTGATGCGGAGTTGAAGTTGAAAAATAAGAAAAAAGTTTAGTGGGTCAATGTTGAATGTAACAGGAAATTGTTGAATTGCAGAGTTTACTCGTGAGCTCCGAACCCGAGGCAGGCTAAACCAATACTATGACATTTTTCGAGATTTCTTTTTCTTTTTCCGTTGTAAAGACCACCAATGGCTGTTGCTCGTTGTCGGTGTTTAGCTCTAGTCACGCTAACTTTAAATATTCACGAAAGATCTGTCGCGCCGATAAACGAATTGAGCGTAGTTGCGTTTTACACTTGGATAGATATGCATCTACTATTGCTTACGTGTAAGCGTTAACGATCGAATGTGAAATGAGGGGGAAAAAATGGGACAGCTGAACCAGGCTACATGGATATTTCTCTTGAAAGAAAGAATTTTTTAAAATCTTGTCTTGAAAATTCTGTATTGATAACATAATAAAAATGGTCGCACGGATTTACATTGGACGTACGGTTATTGTTAAATAGATATCGATACATATTATAATAATAGTACCCTTATTATTATCCAACAATTGGAATAGTGTCGTTCATTAGGTACAACGGCGGCAACGGGTTTTTTAGTTTCTTTCTTTCTTTTTTTTTTCTTCCCAAGAAAATTAAAAGATGGAATTTGATCATTAACTCGAGAAAACAAGTGTAAAGATGCGTACATTTTAATGGGATTACGAAAGAAAAAAAAGGTTTGTATAACAAGAAATTTCAAAAGAGATACACGGTGAATTTTCATTTAGCCACCATTATTCCTTGAAAAACAGCAATAGCTATCTTTCGTATTGTTTGACTTCAGGTAGAAAATGAAAAGTTATTTATAGTACAATTTTGTAAAATGTGCAAATCATCAGACGCATAAGTTTTTTTTTTAGAGGCTAAAATATTTGAAAGTGAAAAGAAAAAAGCTTTATGGTTTTTAAAAATGGATTGTAATGTTGTAGCCGAGTTTACTTCTCGTCAATTGTCCTTTGGGATTTCTATGATTCGCCTTATATAGGTACAACACTCAACCTACCAGCCGCCGTTAAATGACAACATACAAGCTGTGTGTATTGCTTTTAGGAACATATGTTTCACGTATCTTATTAATACTGACTAACGAGCGGTCTACAATACACTCTTGACCGAGTTGATTGTCGTGTTGTTTGGCAATCAGTGGCTTAGCTGTAGTATTCAATCCAATGATCTTATTTCTGAGCTTGCAATGACAATTGGTAAGAAACATGTGATTTATAATTATACAAACTAATATAATAAGTCGCTGTATAATACTAATTATTATTATTATTCTTATTATATATAACATATATGTCTTATGTATATGTCTCAAAAAAGAATTAAAGTTTTGTCTTAAACGCAAGTTATATAGTGAGTATAAACAATCTCAAATAGCCAGTAGTCACGCCAATATCGTCTTAAACATGTATAAACTGAATCTCGCGATCAAAACCCTTATACAATATTCTTAGGTTCTCGTTAATCTCGACAATTTTTTTTATTCAGCGTCGAGGGATAATCGATAATAAATATCACTGTCTTCGTCATTGCGTTTGAAAACGCCGATATTTGTACTTTGATTAGTTATTTGATTTTTGGCATCAGAAATTTCATCGTATATCATTTTACGACGCTCGAAAGACCTTTCTCGACCGACCTTGCTTCTCTCTCCCTCTTTCTCCCTTTTTAAATTCCCGTCGCGTTATTATTATACTATTTGGGCTATTTATCTAATTTATTACAAGAAAATACAAAGGGAAAGAGCGTCCGATGAAACATACGGCGAGAGAACGAAAACAAAATTGTGATAGTCGTCGCAGGTACAGATCAGCAACGAAAGAAAAAGATAAACAAAGAGCCAGCCCAAGCATCGCAATAGTGTGTGTTTACCTTGGAAAGGTCACGCGTAACAAACAAGAAAAACGAGATTGTATCTTTTACAATCGTGCACCACTTAAGAGTGTATGACAAAGGTTAGAACACCTTTTTACTTTGAACTAAATATTGTCCGTTCATCTCTAGCACCATTGTTTTTTTTTTAATTGCCGTTAAATTTGATCCTTTTTAATGACAAATTCTTCGAGCCTACGAGTCTCGTGACGACATATTTTTCGATCAATATATACACGTATGTAATTTAAAAAAACAACACCATTATGTTTCTTGAGAAGCTCAAAGAACTTTGTTAATAGATCTATGCGAACTTACTTATTTAAAAGTAACTCAACTGGTAGTCAGTTGTTGTTGTGTATTTCAATTTTCCATTAGTTATCCAATTTATATTAACAACAACAAAGTCTTTGGATTATTTGCTTATGGCGGTTATAATCACCGAGCGCGAGAATTGCCAAGGTTATTACAACAACCTTGGCAAGTCACGATATGCGGATGTAGCATCTTTGACGAATTAATCGTTGAAATGATATTTCAAGTATCAGTTGGGAATGTAATAATTCCCAAAGAAAGAATTCGCGGGTGCATTGATAGTCTTTACGAGACGAGATTTATCTCACTGAATATTAACTTGAATGATTTATGATTCAATGAAATATACAAGGGTCATTGGTAAAACCTGAAAGTCCTCTTTCTTTCACTTTGTATAGTATATTGATGCAGGATAATAATGAAAATCTAGCGATTAAAATATATATATAAAAAAAAAACAGAAATGAAAATTAAATGAAGAAATAAGATATCGATTTAGGGAATCGAGTAGACGTTGGGTTGGCTCTGAATTAGCACTAAAAAATCCCACTAATTAATGTAATTTTATCTCGTAGTTTGATTTACGAGGACGAATGAATGGCTACGTACGCTTACGAATGTAATACCGCCGGCAAACAAGTGAATTAATCAACATGATTTTTCGTCAATACAAGGCAATAAAAACTGAAGAAAATTTGTTGGGAATAAATATTTTGCACTAACGTTAGAGTATATATCGACGGAATGGGGTCGTTGGAAAACAACAGCGGGCCACGATTGTTGTTTTTCAAGATCCCAAGGTTATTTAGAGGTGTTACGGTAGTAAAAATGAGGAAATAATTAGAAATATTTTCAAACGAAATCTCGTAAAATTTCTTCAGTTGAATTGTATCGAGGAGAAATCATGAGACTCTCGATTAACGAGATAATAATCGGTGAAGGTTTCGCTCGGCCACAGCAACCGGTGCAGTGGGCGGTAATAGAAACACCATCGAAAGGCACTTACGTATCTATGATAGTACGGTAGTCAGTCTTTTGGAATTGTGTAGTCTTTTTGTCGAATCGTCGAAAGCAGCTACTCGTCATTGAAATTTGGGCGTCACGGCGTTCTTAATTTCCGCTGCCCAAGCGGAAATGATGGCGCTCCTCCAAGTATGTCGTTTTATTTGGAAGAACGCCTCTTACCCGTCGAATTTCTCAGGGCTTTGAGGGTGTTGACGGTTGCCACAGCTTCGGGATTTTTGTTCGCCGGGCAGTACTTGATCGTATGAGAATTGTCACCGCTGGCACCGCAGATTGGGCACGTGTAAGCACTGCAACACACACACCATAGAAATATATCCTCTCGTTTCTTAATTCGTTTGTCAACTGGTTGGCGCAATACTGTATCAATGTAGAGAAAATTGTTGTAATAAGTACCGCAAAACTGGGCAAATAACTCGACCATCCGCGGCTTTGAGAAAATGTTGACGATAGTAGCTCGCATCCTCGCCGTTGTTCTTGCAGAATACGCACTCGGACGGCAGCGGTTTTTTGTTTTTTTTACGTCGCGGATTCGGTGCCGGTATTATTCCCGTCTCTAATTCCGGACAGTACTCGTAATCACGGCCGTTGTGACGGAACTCTTCCATCACGTCGTCGGCTGAAAAAGCCAGAAGGCCAAAGTTCCACATAAATATATATGCACTGTTTTTTCCACTAACATTCGACACTTGTACGTAATTCAATTTGACGAAGATCACTGGGTAGCCAAGCATTTTCTAGCAATGTTTCTACTTTTATCCGCTAAACTATTATTCATTTTCTAAAATTTGCATTTCCGTAACTTTGTTTCCTCATAGAGAAAGCTTTGTTTTCGTGACATTTTTTTATTCCTGCCATAACTCAGGATCTACTGAAACGAATCGTCTCAAATTTTTTTGCCGTATACAGTACAGTCAAGTGTCTCTTTGGTATGCATTTTATAAAAATCGATTGAATCATTTTGATTTTGTTGGAGTTTTAAGATTTTGAAAAATGTCTGTGAACACTAACTCGAACAAATTTCCAGCTATCGGACTGAAACTTGGCATAAAACTTTATCAGGGTGGTGCGAACATTGGTATTGAATTTGGGCGAAATCGATAAAGTAGTTCAAATTTTATAGAAATTCGCATTTTCGCATCTTTTTTAAAAACGCTATAACTCGATTATAGTTCAAGTAACTGATCTTAAATTTTGTATTAAACTTAAACAGAGGGTGTGTCAATGTTTGATACTAAATTTGGCCAAAATCGATAAAGCAGTTAAGATTTTACAGAAAGTTGCATTTTTGTAATTTTTTTGAAAATGCTATTACTCGAGAATGGTTCAAGCAACTGATCTAAATTTCTCAATAACTCTTTTAAAAAGTATATCAATATTTTATATTGAATTTGGGCAAAATCGATAAAGTAGTTAAGATTTTATAGAAATTTGCATTTTCGTAATTTTTTTTTTTTTTTCAAAAAAATTCAAACTTTGCAACCTTTTTAGCTTCCTCATAGGGGAAGCTATGTCTTCGTAAAAAAAAATTTTTCGAGATTTTAATGTCAACATACTTCAAATAGTCTAAAACGTCAAGAAATGCAATTTTTGGTCGACGGCCGGATGTGCGTGTACGTTTGCGCGCGCGCGTTTTCTGTGTGTATGTGTGTGATGAAAATGATGTTAAGAGGATAACTGTTGCAATTTTTTGGCGATCGAGCTCAAACTATGCACGCGAGTCGAGTCACCACTAAGGTTGTTTGGTGTTGAATTAGCCTCGAATCGGTTGAGGGATTCAAAAGTTATGAATATTTATTTTATTGTCAATTTTTTTTTTAAATACTATAACTCGAAAACAGTTAAAGTAACTGATCTAAAATTTTACATAAAATTTAAATAGAGTGTGCTAATGTTTTATACAAAATTTAAGCGAAATCGATAAAACAGAGATTTTATAGAAATTTGCATTTTCGTAATTTTTTTTTGAAAAAGCTATAGCTCGAGAACGGTTCAAGGAATTGATAGAACTTAAATAGAGTGTTAATACTTGATGCTGAATTTAAGAAAAATCGATAATCGATAAAGCAATTAAAATTTTGTAGAAATTTGCATTTTCGTAATTTTAATGAAAACGCTGTATCTCGAGAACGGTTTAAGCAACTGATGCAAAATTTTGCCTAAAACTCGAATAACATTAACTGTTGTTTTTTTGTGTTGTTGCACCCGTAACTGCCAAAGATATAGAGATAACGCATTGAAAAAACTGCTTATTCAAACAAAAAAGTTGCAAAGTAGAATTCTGCGCATTGCATCCTCATTAATTTCCATTTTTTTTACACAGCTTCCTGTATGAGAAAGGCAAAAATAATAAATACGCTTTCTCATGGAGGTGGCTTTGTGAAAAATGTAAACGGAAATTAATGAGGATGTAATATGCAAATTTCTACTTTGTAACTTTTTTTCAAAGATGGTTGCATTTTTGTTAAAGTATTTAAAAGCTTCTGCTCGATAGCTGTTACTTTTTGAAAATTCAGATTCTCTACGTTCACGTTGAAATCACGGGTAAAAACAAAGTTGATTTTTAGTGAATTTAGAAGAGAGAGAGAGAGAGAGTGCATGTATATTGCTTCGTTAGTCTGATAGTTTTATCGATTGCTCGCTATATTATGCGCAATATTTTAAGATCATATCTTTTATCAGTATTTCGTTCATGGTAGAACCGGTAAATTATTTCGTTCTCTCGTGCAACATTGTACGCATCAATTTTAAGTGGGGACAGTGGATCGACCCTTTTTATATTTCTTTGTCTCTTTGTTTTTAAGCGTCATGTGGCGGTTGGCCGAGAGTTAAAGAACGCCTCTATTCCGTAGGAATGTTATTCGGAAGAGTTGGAATATACGTATATATCGTTTCTTCTTGACGTTGTGGTGCGCTCATTTGTTTACAAACAGAGAGAGCGCGCGCGCGCGTGGCTCGCCCTTGGGCGTTCTATGGTTCTCTGCGGCGAAGTCGCCAGGCCAGATAGAGCACGCACAAACATCTAAGTTAACTAACTCAATAGCACTCGTTATTTTCGGCACTTAAATTCGCTCGTGTGCAAATAATATTCTACTATATTATCGGAAAAGTCTTTTAACTTGTTATTGCAAAGGCAGTGATTATTATTTGATTTAAAATAAGAAAAGAAATCAGTGTATCTTTTGGCTTCGAGAAGTAAAGCGAAAAGAAAAAAAATGTTTGAAAAAGCTTCTTTTCTTCGTAATTCTCTTTGTCTCAATCGCGTTAGTATTATATATATCCAAAAGATAGAACTTACCGTTGGGTCTTGAGATGCTGACCGGTGCGACGGTGAAATTGACAAAAAGCCTCTTCATCTCGTCCTCGAGACTGGGATTGAAGGGAAAAAGTGAATTAGCGAGTACCGGCATCGGAAGTTGTTGACTCACCAACACCTTCATCATGACGATAAGTCAAAAACCAACCGCTCAACTCGAGAGAATAGCAACTCGCAAGTCTTTCGAACAGTCACGTATCGACGAAAGAAAGTAAAAGATGCTATCTTTTTTGCTATATGTAAAATTACGCGACTAAATAATAACACTTGACGACAAACCGATGGCTCAAAGCTCGGTCAAATTCGCGGAATGTTTCGTTTCGAACTAGCTCCTACCGGTCATCGTCGCGCGCGCGCGCGCGCGCTTCCCGTGCCAAACGCCAAACCCCGAAGAAAGGGTAGTGAGCGAAGGGAGGGGATGTTGCTCGTCCGATTGGGGGGACCTTCGCGAACGTCCGTCACGTACTCGTCGCCCGTCTCTCATACGCAACAAGTTGAAATCAAGCGGCGCGAGGATTTAAAGTTTCACCGCGGCACAATTCCAACTCTTTCTTTTTTTTTTCTTTCTTTTTTTCAATCGAATGTTGAAATTTAAACGTGAAATATTTTGTAAAAAATGCAACTTGCCGAAATATTAAAAATCTCCAAAAACGTAAATTTCATTGGAATGGCGATGTTTCTGTACATCAATCGTCTCGAGTAAAATATATAGCCAGATAGTTTCACTAATCTTCATCTTTATTATTACCGTGTAAATATGTAGGCACTGAACAAATAATGTTTCATAATTTGTTTACAAACATTTACACTT
Organism: Perithous albicinctus; assembly: GCA_964016905.1. Taxonomy (NCBI): domain Eukaryota; kingdom Metazoa; phylum Arthropoda; class Insecta; order Hymenoptera; family Ichneumonidae; genus Perithous; species Perithous albicinctus. Next base: position 16,187,513 of record OZ024690.1, on the reverse strand, counting down.
ACTGATCTGTTTTATTTTTTTATTTAATTTTTTTTTTTGTTCAATCAATGAATATTCTCTGTGAGAGAGAGTTTGACTGCTCCGGAAAAATCCCTCGAGCTATCAAAGTCTATAGATAAACTTGTTTGCCCGTAATTCTCAGATTCTTCACTCTGGACCATTTTTCCGAAAATCAAGTCCACCAGCCGCTTTCCTAGCATTGTATGCATTTCCAAATCTCTAATTGCGTTCTCAATAATATTTTATCATTCAAGTATATATATATATATATATATATATATGTATATGTGTATATATATATACTTTATTATGACACTTTTTCTGTTTTTTTTTGTTGGTTTTTTTTTCTTTTCTTTTTTTTCCAATCTCTATACGCTAAATATATTGTTGTTCTTCTAGACTAAAAATTACCACGTTTAATAGCAATTGTTTCTTTCGATTTAAATGATAAATTAAAACTAATAATAACATTACTCATACATAATAATATTTGTCAAACATATGGTGTCTGTGTTGAATAGGGGTTCAGAAAAAAAAAAAAAAAAACAACTAAGAATAAACGCAAACCCTAACTTTGGCTAAGAATTTGGATATTAGCCGAGTAAATATCGGAGAACACGGCGGTGATGGTGATTGTCATTATCGAAATTTTATTTAACTCGACAATACAGCAATCGTCGTGCTCCCCAGATTTTACCGCGGTTTATATCGAACTACTAATTTTAAGTGAAAGAAGATCGGTATGGAATCTTGGAGGCGTGTGTGTAATCTTGTCTATGTGTATGATTTTTTTGCGTAACGACGAAGTGTGTTTTTTTTTGTTTTTTTTTTGTTTTTTTTTGTTTTTTTTTTTTCATTACTTTACCAATTCCATTTGATTAATATCCATTCTCATGTACGCTCGTTATATTATACGCGCCGAATACGACGTCTTCTGCGGCCTGGTGATGACACCAATTTTTTATTCTGCATCAGACACACGCACACAGATATACGACCGTAATTTCGAGTTCTCTCGCATCTCGCATTGGGTTGGAAAACTTATCGGTCAACCTAACAGGAATGCAACGCGTTACGTTTAATCAATTCGTCGACATCATTAAACACACACAGGCAAGCGCGCGCGCACACACACACACTCTCTCTCACACACACACACGTACACACATACACACACACATATGTATATATTTAATGATCTCGGTTATGCCGACGTCGCGGTGGTCCATTCCAAATAACTATATGATTATTATAAATATATTTATATGGTAATAATAATAATTGTAATAATGATAATAGGTCCATGCGTTGTTTTTATCTTTTCTTTTTTAACTTCCGTAATGCGCGTGTAATGCATTGTTTATGAGAGTGAGAGCGTGTATACTAGGAATGTACATAGTGTACGGTAGTTTCTTTTATAATTAGGTTGTGTATAAAACGATGATACATTACACTATACTCATTATTCGTTTATATTAAACGACACATAATAATGATATCGATTTTTTTAGTCTCATGGTGCGATAGCCGCAATAAGGGGCATCGTGGTTTCGCCGTGATGGGCTAGTCTTGTCCTGTCTTCTCGTAGTAGTAATAGTTTTTGTAGTAGTAGTAGTAGTAGTAGTAGTAGTAGTAATAGTAGTACAATGTCACTGCGTCCTTCACGCATTATCTGCCGGACTCGGTTGGGATTATAATAAATGGGGATTCCTATGCGTGGATTATAATATATTATACAAATAGGTTCAAATGAATGGCCAACAGATGACGTGCATTTTGTTTTGTTTAAATTTTTTTTTTTTTTTTTTTTTCCATTCTTTCTCGTCTAAACACGCTGTACAGAAGGGCGATTATGCGAAAAAAGATTCATCATCTTATTCGACTTTTCAATACATCCTAATTAGTACCGTCATATATACTTGGCTTTCATCCACTATAAATAATAATCGCGGGTTTATTTCTTTCATACGTCATTAATAACACATGTGTCAGAAATGAATAAAAATTTGTACAAATAATTCATCGTGTCTAGTTGCGCTTTTCGCGGTTTATTTCATCTCGGTCGGGATTCACGTTATTATTATTTTTTTTTAAAGTGTGAATAATAATTTAATTGCGATTAACCATCTCACACACAGCGAGCGATGCGATGGAATGCAATTTCGGCAATGATCTCTCAAAAATATGGCCACTCATTATGGACCGTCTGTATGCGATTATTTACGTTAAATATTTTAATACTTCTAGTCGTATACTCTTGCTAGAGTAAAAGTGGTCTTGTGCGTCCCGCTATACCTCAGTCTGCGGAACGTGTCATACAGGCAATACAGAGTGCTTTAGCGCATGTATTTCTTCTTCTTCTTTTTTTTTTGTTTTTTTTTTGTTTTTTTGTTTTTTCTTGTTTGCTCTCTTGATATGCTGATAGTACTAAACCTAACAAAACTTGTCCTTACATTTCTCATTTGGTATGTCTTAGTCTTATTTTATTTTAATTAAAAAGAAAGAGAAAGAAAAAAAGAGCATGGTGGGGGGGATGTCGAGAATTATTACCAGTTTGCTTAATACAAGATTTTTCAATGAGTTTGATACAAGTTGAATTAACGGAGGTGACAATAATGAGCAGATCCATATTTGCCACTGTTATTATAAATGAGATGATTGAAAGTCTTTCTACGCTAATTAGTGGCATTTATAATTGTTAAACGATTCATATATGGCATAATTGGGGCTTCGTTGAGGGCACTCGTAAAGTAATCGAAAATCTGTCCCCCTCACCGAAGGTTACTTTCAAAAAAATAAATTCATTTTTGCACCACATCTTGAGGATACTGAACAGATGAAAAATACTAAATTGGCAATTATTTTTACAACTGCCGGATTATCGAGCTAGGAAGTACGAGAGTTCACCGGAATTTTACATAAACGCAATTTTTTTTGTTTGCTTTTGTTCCATTCTTCTTCGAATAACAATCTTTGGAATTATACTTTTGAACTTTGGTTTTCAACCTTTGTTCTTCATTTTTTAAAAATTTTCTTCTGTTTTTAATCGCGCCCATGCGATCGCCTCGCGTGTAAATTTATACCACTACGGAGATAATTAATAAGCGTATCAATTTCGCACGCTATTACACTTTCGTCTCTGTCTATTCAGTCATATCACAATACCACATAAGTTGTCGTTTTTTTTTGCTCCATTAGAAAAATTTCTATGCATCATCATCGTCATCATCGTATAAACGTCAAGTGATTTGTGATTAGCATACTGTACACACGCGTTCCTCTACGATTCCTTTACAAGTACCCATGGTGAATGTTTGAATGCAACCAAGTCTTTTATCATCAAAAATATAAATGGGAATACCTCTATTTATATTCTTACTTGTTATATTTTTTTACAAGTTCAGCAAAGAGGAATACTCAATTTCCAGTCTCGCGGAGTACTATTACACAGTACTTGCTCATTATTTCTGTGTTTGTGTATGTGTTTCTCTTCTTTTTTTTTTATTATTTATTTATTTATTTATTTTCTCGCATCTCCCTTCGTTTTCTCAATTGTATCGATACTACATTGCTACTCTAGCTCGACAATTTACGCTTTCTAAAGCTTTTTTTTTTTATTATTGAAATAAACTAGAATTAAATAAACGAGTGTTCGCTCAAAGCATGACGCACTCACAAGGCAATTTCGACGATCCGAATGTACATGTCGATTAATAACGTTTCTTTGAATCATCATTCTTTAAAATTATTTTTTCATTATTGAACGAGCAACGGCACCAAAATAAAAGTTGGCATCCTCTCAATTTTCCACTTAAGTAGTGATTTAACACTTTGTGACACAAATAATAATTAATTTTAGGTCTCTCTATTGCACCGATATTTACAATGGACGTTATGCTTTGTATTATCTTTTTTTTTTCAAATCAATCTCTCTAAATGGTAATTAATTATATTAAAATGTTTTTTTAAATAAAAGCCACTTAAAAATTCTATATAAAAAGCTCGCATATGTAAAATAATTCTGTCAACATAAAATCTATCAGCACGCACATTGCTGTATAGTAGTTTCTATAGTGCGAGGTAAAACGAGAAAAAATAAAAATGTTTACTCGTGTTGCAATACACACTCGCATATATAGTACTCGGTTAGGGTGCGCATATACCGGTATAAACAATATATCAACTTAAAAGCTTTTTGAATTCCAACTTGATACAAAATGAATAAGATATGGAACACGAAGCTCTGTTCAGATCTTGAGAAATTCAACTCAGACTGTTGACCGAGAGAGACCTCTGACAATTCTGTTAAACTTATTATAGATATTTAACGAAATTCTCAAGTACCATTGTTGTTAATAAGCTGGAAGCTTTTTTCTGTAAACGCAAAACATGAGATGAGATTTCATACGTTCGTTTTATATTCTGTTGAGAAAAAAAATTATATATATACCAAAAAAATTTGTTTATAGCAATCGGATGGTCCAATTTTAGATTCGAAAGAACTGTATGTATGTGTTTGTTGTCGTCGTTGTTGTTGTTGTTGTTGTTGTTGTTGTTGTTGTTGTTATTGTTGTTGTTGTTGTTGTTGTTGTTGTTGTTGTTGTTGTTGTTGTTGTTGTTGTGTACGTGTGAATGGACAGTAGCAATGTTTTCTGCGTTTCAATGACACTGAAAGACTAGCGTCTTTTGCGGACGTTCGAAATCGTCGGGAATGAGTGGTAAAGGCGCCGATGAATCTCACAAAAAAAGCGATCAACAACGATAAAAATACTCGATTGATTGAGATTAATTTCACCGCGGTTGATATTATTAACTGCGCGATAGATGATCGATTTATGGGGTATATATTGTCGCACTTTACGTCTACTGTAAACATACCAGACACATGCGGCAGAAAATAGTGCTAAGATTTCACTGGCGATGTCTCTCACCACAGTTAATCTCCCTTCGTCCCTCTTTCTAGCATCGATTATTTCGAAAAGGAACTTGGATTTATTATACGCTTTGTTTTTTTTTTTGTTTTTCAAAGGCCAAGTACGCTTTACCGACATGGACAAAGCGAACCGAATTCTGAATTATAATGGAGAGAATGTACGCTGTTTTTTTTTAATGCTAAATTGTAAGAAGATATATGCCCCGGTTGCCAGACAATTGCTCATTAATCGGACCAAGGCGTTCCTCTAGCTCTTAAAATATAGTATATCGCCTGGGATCTGTATTGTCCGATTTGAGTCCAGGATCTTTCGCGCTCTTTATATACCTCATTTTCCAACACAACTTTTTAAAGCTAATCTCGGCTTACGTGCACTTTCTCCTTCTGTACTATTGTATTATGTATAATATAGAATTACGCTTCTGTCACGCGTCTCTCTCTCTCTCTCTCTCTCTCTCTCTCTCTCTCTCTCTCTCTCTCTCTCTCTCTCTCTCTCTCTCTCTCTCTCTCTCTCTCTCTCTCTCCCTCTCTCATTTTTCTTTTGTGTACATGTATTTGATATATTTTTTACTTGAGATGAAAGTTGGTGAGAAAGCGAGTAAACAAATTAGAGTAAAACCTGCGTGGGCATAGCTCGGATCTAAAGGTGTTGTTCGCTCCTCCTGTTGGTCGGGAATTTGTCAGTGGGATCATATAAGGCCTGAACAGTTAGGGTTTACTGTTGTCGTTGTTGAGCGACAACGTGTCAGAGAGTTTTTGCTGCTGTTGTTGCGCGATCTCGCTAACTGCTCCACCACTCATTAATTTCGCGTTATTATTTTCCGTATTCGAAACCTTGGCGTACTCCCGTTTGCGCTGTTGTTGCTGCTGTTGTTGTTGCTGCTGTGGCTGTGGCTGTTGTTGTTGCTGCTGCTGCATACTCTCGGTTTTGACAATCGTTATATCAGGATTGTTTTCGAGGACGGAGCTAGCAGGTTTTGGTATGACCGTTGGGACTTCGACGTAACCACCACCTTCCCGTTTTATCGTCGCCGATGTCGTTGGTGTCGCAGCCATTGCCGCAGTAGCGTTGAACTTTTGTAATATGTCGTTAACGGTCTCGTTGTTTTCTGCGTCATTATTACCGTCCATGACACTCGTCGCACCGCTCAGTTCACCCGCAAGCGAAATTCTATCGGGACCCTGAAGCGTCGACAGATAAGTCGCGAGTGTGTGTACCGTGACGTTTAGAAATTCGGCTGCCCGAAACAAAGTGATTTCCTTTCTTCTGAGTTTGGAGAGAACTTCGGCGGGTCCAGGCTCGGACCAAAAGTCTCTCACTCTGCAAACAATTATTGGTTATTTTTTTCTTCGAATTGAAGGGGGGGAAAAAAAAGAAGAGGCAAGTAGAAATTATTAAACGTTACCTGTACGGATGTTTGAGACAACCATAACTGTCACGATATCTTCCGTAGAGTGTTCCGTACGAAACGCCAAGAATCTCGGCAGCAGTCTTCATTTCAAGTTCTTTGCTCTTAATGGCGTCCATGACACGCCGCGTGAATGGTTCCTCCCAGAATTCTTGTCGACGACCCGTCGTTAGGTAATCGTTCATCTTGACGACGTCTCGGAATTGTTCGGGGATGGCCGGGTTTGTGGCGTTAGAGTTTGACGGAGTATTCGGTGCTGTTTAAAATTTAAATATTTGGTAATAAATATTCACACACTTTATGCAACGGTTTTTCATTTTCTACCTTCTTAGCACCCCTTACACATATACTACATCATTTCTTTTATAATCTATCCCCGTTCTATTTTTTTATATCTCTATTTAATTATAGAGTTTTTCAAATAACTGTTTAAGTCATTCGACAGTCAATATAAAAATCTTGAATTTTGCTAAAAATGAACATTAAAATTTAAAAAAAAAATGTTTGTAAGGGTTTTCCCTGACATTTTTATTATAGACAGTTGAATTCGTCAACAAAGATCTATAGATCTTTAGTGTGAGATTGCCGAATATATTTGAATTGATAAATTTAAAGATTTTTTAAACACTTAATGAAATTTACAAGTTTTTATATCCGTAGTAAAATGTTTAAAATAGAGTTTTCTTTAATCGGTAAATTGGCAGCCACGTAAGAAATATAACGGGGCTTAAGAAAATAAAAAAATAAAAAAATATTATGTGGTCTCTGTATAAGGTGGGGCAACAAACGCACAAAATGGCACGGATGTTGAATCACTGGTTTATATTTGGTGTAATGATCCATGTACAATGCACGTGTATCAACCCTTTACCTTTTTTTTCTTGATCGGAAGTGCTGTCATCCTTGGACAAGTAGGAGAGCTAAAGAAAATGCCAATAATAAATACAACATTTTTCTTATTTAACAAACCGGATTTGTTGTGAACTCACCACTGGCATCGGGGCATCGTTATTTTCAGGCATCATTTCATCGTCGCAACTTTCGTGATCGCCCTCACTCATCATTTCCTCCTTGAGTAAATAAGTCGTGGTAAAGAAAAAGAAAGAAAAGAAACATTGGTTTGAGAATAATTTGTCGGTGAGTCGCCTTTGAGCATAAAGAGTGATATAGTGGGAACTTACGGGGAATGTGCGTACGTTTCCGGTGAAACAAGTGATTTTAGGAGTGAATACATCGTGCGCCGAGGGTGGATCGTCGAGAGGCGGACGACCTCTGCGTCGTTGCTTTGGTGCTGGCGGCTCGTCGACGTCACCTTCTCTCAAAACTGTCTCGACACCCGGAGTCGCTGCTCCTGGACTGTGACCACTGTTGCTCAGATCATTTTGGCCGGTATCACTGCGCCAGCTCACCTCAGCGAGACCCTTGATGTGCAAATCCTCGGCGGTTTTTAGCAACGATGACAGTCTCGTCTGAAAAAAAAAAATCATAATATATTATCGAACATACGGACAGGAAAACCTTTGTTAACACAACACAGCTAACGCTGCCGTAGCAAATTTTGTTTGCTAGAATAGTAACAACATAACGTTTTGTTGCTGTAACAAAAATGACTTGCTATCGTTTGATTTGCTAGCCAAGCAAACAGAATTTGTTGTAGCAGCATTCAATTTACTTGCTGTCCGATGATTAAATTATTTGCTCCACTAGAAAAACAGTATGTAATGATAGCAAATGATTATCTAGACTCAAACATTTATTTCCTAACACAACCCATAACATTTGCGATCCCTGTGTTAATTTTAACCCAATTTATTGGGTTAAAATTAATGTAGTAATTACTAATTAATAAATTAATGTGGTAATTGTCGACTCGACAATTACTTTTTAATGCATTACCATTCGAACCTACGCCCTACCAATCAAACTATAGTATAACTATAGAAAAAAGATTTGACTGGCTTAATCAATCGTTCTTGTTGTATACACGAGACGCGGGAACAATGAAAAATTCTAACAAGATTTTGTAATATCTGTATGAAATGTTAGACATACGCACAGTGCACTCGACACTGTGTGTCCGCGTGGGTGTTGCCCAGTGTCCGCGGGTGTCCGCGGGTCTGACGTCAAACGCTCCACCAAGCTTGACCGAGTTGCAACTGAATAATTTAATCCACATCGATAGGGCGAGGTGCAGCAAAGAAGGTAACAGCGTTGATATAACGAAATAACGATCGATCGAAGCAATCCAACCAATTTTTAAGCATTTTTCTGCTTTCATTTGTTATTTCAATTTCTCGTTGACTACTATGTGTCTTTTGACATGATATACCAGACTCATTGTCAGCAATAGTCGCTCAAGATAAATAAAAAAAAAAAAGGAACAAGCTCACTCACGTGGTCGATGTTGATCTCTCCCTTGTACATAAATTCCACGAGTACTTTGATGTCCGAGAATTTCACATCACGCATTATTACGATGGGGTCCTTCTCCTCGTACTGTGAGAGTATGGTGTCGAAGTATGTACTACACGCTGAGAGTACGACCTGCGAAAAAATTAAAAGACAACATAAACAACTTTGATTATTCGTTATTTCACTTTGGCCAAAGCTTCTTAAGCCCCGCAAGATAGGCTATTATAAAAAAGGCATTGTCACCGTAGAATGATAGAAAAAAGTGTATTATTCTATGAAGATTGAAAAAAAAAAACCAAAAAACAAAAAAACAGATAGAGAAAAATAAGAGACCCCGCCCAAACTTGGTCAGTCTACGCAGTCAATAGTCTGAATATTTAATGTCGAAGGCGAAGTTGGCTATTGATTTTCTCGAATTTAACGTCTCCACAAATAAGGCAGTAAAGTGAGAGAGAGACAGAGGGAGAGAGAGAGCGAGAGCGAGAGAGAGAGAGAGCGCGCGCAAAGAGGTAAAAAGCGTGCGCGCGTGGAAGGCGCGTAACTTTTCAGTGCTCGGGCTATATAACGCTTTATTATACCCGCCTCTTTTATGGTGAAATACTGCGATAAAGGAAAAAACGGTGGGGTATGAAGGGGGGAATGAGAGGAGTCTGGGAAAGACGAGGAGAGAGGAAGAGGAAGAAAAAAATTGAAATTATACTCCTCGCTTGATATCGAGACATTCCGAGCCCTGGGCAAGTCGGAGCACAATTTTTCCATCTTCCCCGCACCCTACTCCCGCGCCTTGCTCCTCTCTTCGCTTCTCGTCTCTCGACGTTTCTCCCCTTCTCCCTTTGGCCGCTTCACCCCCTTCTCTCCTTCGCCCCTTCTCCCCTTTGGCCGGCCTCGGTCCCTCTCCTTCATCGCTATCCTGGTAATAAACCCTATATATCTCTCTCGTATAACTGCGATTCTTCTTCGCGAAAGGAAACCGACGGGTGGAGGCAACGAACGAAGGAACGCCAAAGAAAGAAGGAAAGAAAGAGACGAAAAAAAAAGAAAAAAAAGAAAAAAAAAAAAAAAGAAAGAAAAAAAAACGAACTCGGCGGCGGCCCAAGACGTATCGTGCGATCGTACTAAAAATCGTCGAAGCGTAATGTTCTTTGTTCGAGGACCGACTCGCGTATACCGTATAGTTCTATGTGTAGTATAAAACGAAAAATTTTCTCTCAATTAACGAGAGTGGGAGATGGCAATAAAGTCAGCCAATAAGTATATAAATAAGAGAGTCTAATTTTTCTCACATACGTTTGAGAAATTGTGCGTTCACAGAGACCGTCCGTCGAGACAATTGGTATACCCGCGTGTCTTGACGTTCGGCCGCGGAATTCCACCTCTTTTTTCCACTCGTTCCTCTCCGCCTTTCTCTTTCTCACCTCAAATAATGAATAAACGTTTCTCCTACGTTTCAATTTTTTTTTACCGGCGTTTTCTTCTTTTTTCCCTGATTTATTTGCGTTACAGTCCCGCTCGATTATCAGCCCGTGAGAAAAAAAAAAATTAAAATAAAAATCATTGAGCGTATCGCAGCGACACAACACGTCACATTGAACACCATTTTTTTTCTTTGTTTAAAATATGTGTTAATAAAGAAATATATGGAATCCTCTTGTTAGTCACACCGAGGCGCGAGAGTGATGACAGAGGGTGACCGACAATCGGGAATTTATTGATCGAACCGAGTACCCCGACGAGCCGATAAGGTGCCGCTCGCGCGGACCACACGGGAACGGGGGCCACATTTCATACTTCATATGCAAGAAGACCTTGAAATCTTAAAAAAAACCTTGTTAATATTGTACTTCCGTTAATAGCTACGAATAATGGGGGGGGGGGGGGGGGGGAAAACATTCATATACATTTTCAATATATCCTAATAAAGGTGCGAATTCTCGAATAGTTGTAAATCTGACCAGGGATTAAATAATCAAGCGAGCTAAGTCAGAGGAAGTTAATAGTCAAGTAGCGTGATGCACATACCGGCGCCCAATACCGACTAAATTACACACCAATCTCCGTTAGACTAAGGATGTCAACGATGTAAATTTTATTTTCGTGATTTTTTTAGGTGACCGGCTCCCCTTGAGACGTTTATTCGATTTCGACACATTAATTTCTAGATAAATCGTCGACAATATTAAAATGCCATGTTTCGCTTGTTCCGTTTGTTATTTCCTCGTTTTTTAATATTTCTTCCTATGGTTGTCCAGGAAAGGAATTTTTTTTTCTTACGCTACAATGATGAACGTAATGATGGGCTTATCGCAGAAGCTCAACACATATATTTATTATTATACGCTCTATTGAAATACCGTGTACAGAATCCTCGAAGGTTGCTCCCGGCTAGCTCTACTTGCTGTCTATTTCTCCTCTAGTATTCCCATAATTATTATCATCCGTTATTAATAATATTTACAGTATACAATCGATATTTGAATTATTTTCTATTGTAATTTCGATCCCTCCGCAGCGCGACCACCGCCTGCTTCACGTACACTCGACCCAGAAAACTGCGGTGTGCGCTGTTGGGCGTGCTGCTCGATGAGTGAAAGCGCGAAAGCCTCCAAGAGACAAAGTACAAAAGACGAACGAGAGTCGAACGCGCGCCTGCCACTCTTCGACTATTCAATTAAATATTGCGCGAGAAATATCGACGAACCGAGCAAAATTTCTCGCTGCTCTAGTTTACACGGCTGTACACACGTTTATAATTGAATCAATTTTTCTTTCTTGCTTGTTTGCTTTATTTTCGTCAGCATAGACATTCGAGATGTAGCTGGTAGCTGGTAGCTGGAGCACCTGGCCGCAGGTGTCATTGCAAGACGAGAATACAGCTGTCCGGTAAGAAGTTGGACATGGTCCGGGATCCTGGGAGGAGTATAGCGCTTCCGCGGTGCTCCCTTGGAATTAACGCGTCGCGACGATGAGTGAGTATGTTACGGACAACGACTACGTTCCCGAATTTTTTATTCCCCAAAAACTCGCTACTCGTCGCGAGTACATCACTTCCTTTGTTTATGCTTGGATGAGTATTTCGCTGAGCATTTTTCCCCTCTTTCTCTCGCGTTTCCCCTCGTTTTTTAACTGTTTTTGTCCCCTCTACTCTGGCTCAAGGCGAGACAGGGGGGAATAGCATCCTCGCACCCTCTCCGCCTCCACCTTTTCCCCTAGCTTCTTTTCCTTTTCTTTTTTTTTTCTTTTTATTACCATTATTATTTTGATTCCGGCAGCCCGCGTAGCCGTGTACGCCAGGCTATTATCGAGCACAGTGTACGTAAATTTAATTGTCTACTATATAGTCACATACATATAGAGATGAGGCATATATAGGCTCTATACATATATACGCATATATAACAAAAAAAGTAAGGGAGGTTATTCGATGCGGATAGACGTCCAGGAGGAAAGCCGGAGAACGGAGGCGGCGAAAAACGACAGACACCCATACACGCGTGTATATGCCTACGTAACATTACGTGTAGTACGCACGAAAGGAGAAGGAGAAAACGTGGCGGAGGGATCCTGTGCCACTGGCGAGCATTCTCAATTTAGGTGTAAGTATTGATTTTACAATTTGGAGCCCTACCAAAGTAAAAAATAAACCAAGCCAAATGTACTCTAGTTTGATGGAGTACCTCTCCTGCGCACCCAACGATTCCGCCGTCGCCAGACCGCTCGTTTTCCAGACGTATGAGGGACAACGAGAGAGGAATAATGCGTTTTTGCTTTTTTGCTTTTTCTATGTCTATGTGCGATGTTGCCCCACGAAAGACAGCCCCGCTAGAATTGAACCACCGCCAATGAGCCAAAACAGGGCAACATTAAAATCTATTCTCTTACGACCCCCCCCCTATCCCATTATATATACTATAAATCTCGTCTGATGCCTAATACGATAATAAACCTTCTGCCAGACCGAGAGAGGTCAATGAAATCCGGATGAAAAATAATTTCTCTCAAATTCGAATTTTTTTTCGATAAGAATTCAACGGAGGTAAAAGAATGGCGCGTTGGCCAATATTACGAGAATTACTGAAACAATATTATATTATGCATTGATATGAAAAAGAAGAATGGAGCGTAATAAGGAAAAGGACAACTATCGGCGGTGCATATCGCTGGCACGTACAAAACATGCCTCAAGGATTCTCCCATCTGCATCGCTCGAGATATACACTGGGGAGCGTGCATACCACTTACCAACCGGAACGGCAATTCTCTCAGGTCTCTTTGCTATCTAGTATGTACTTTATATGGACTAATAATCGCCCGAGTAAACCAGCGAGAGCCTTTTTTCATATTCCAGCGATGGAAAATTCATTTTTCTAAATCATAATATTTCGCTTTATTATTAGCACACCATATAAGAATTAAAAAACACTACTTGTAGATTATCTATGCCTTGAAAATTTGACAAACTCTCATCTCTGAGATTCAACAACTGTATGCTCACCGGAACAAAAATACCAAATGCTATCAACTATTTTTTCTTCCTCCATCGAAAGATATGATTTCTTTTTACGTATTCTCCGAATAAAATATTCCGATATCAATGATAAAAACTGTAAGTTAGTGTTTTTCAGTTGGTTGATTTCGAACTTGATGTTAAAATAATGAAATAAAAAATTGCAGCTTATAGCAGCTAAGGAAAAGAGAGACGAAGAAAAAAGAACCAGTAATAGCATAATCTCGTAAACTGAGGAGCACATAAGGCCATAGACTGAAACTTTATGAAACGTTGAAACTTTATTTTCCGGTAACTGCCGACTGAGTTCTTTGTCTGTAGACAAGAGTACCAAGCGAAAAAGGAGCAAGTAAGAAAAAAGGTAAAGAGGGAAGGTGATATGAGAGAGAAGTTGAGTATAGGGGTCAATGCGATTGTTCTGTTGGGGAGAAAAATGGAAATGCGATAGATTTATGGGTGATAAAGACTATTTGTGATATTCAGAGAATGATTTCGGCGTGTGTTGCGATTGCAGTTGTAAAATAACGCTTGTAAACGATTTAATTTTGTGTCTGAGACTCATTCGACTATGCATATAAGATGCATGCCTACCTTGTGTGCTCGAAGAGTTTGACCCTCACAAGCGAGCGTGACATCGCAGTAAGCTTGCCGCTCGAGGAGCTGTGAGAACATTGTCTGCAGGTTACTGTGATGATACTTCCATCTTAAGCAGTACTGTTGGGGGAACATGTTCGACATTGTTGTTGTATATGCCCCTTCGGTATTTGTCGCTCCTGAAATATTACGCTGCTCTTGAGGCATACGCGTCTTTGGCACTAACACTATAGTTTCGTCTGCTTTATCGCAGCCCTCGTCAGCCTCCTTCACTGAATCGAGACCTTCTTTTTCTTCCTTTTTCTCTTCCTCGTCGTCCTTCTCTTTTCTCGAAAAATCTGAAATCAAACAACGCTTCTTCGGTTAATAATTTCAGATTAAATTAATTCTAATTTTAATGAAATATCGAGTCATGCTTAGCTGTAAAACAATAATGTAAACTGCCAAAGTTACATTTAACTCGTAATCGTATATTAAGGAGAATTGTGATTGAAAAATTGTTGATATCTCAACTATCGACATTCCTAATCTTCGCAGAACAGCGGTGTTATTGAAAATGGTATCGTATGAGGAAAAATATAAGAGCCAAGAGCAATAAGGGTTTTTTCGAGGGTGGTTCGAAACGAGATTGCTCGCGGCAAGGATGCCGTGCGGTGTGTGGAGTACCTCGCGACAATCGCGAAATACTTGTAGACGACTGCTGCGCCCTAACGTCGTAGCTCGTTACCGACCGTGCACCACCAGACACATACTTGTTTTCCCTCATATAGTTTCCCACATTATAGAGCGGCGCGCGGTACACTACGACCCTGTGTACCTTCGTTTCTCACGAGTGATTCCACCAGACAATTCACCCGGAAGAAGCCACTTTTCTCACCCTTCCTCTCCGTAAATTCACAAGCTTCTCGATAAAAATAAGCTCAATATTTGGTGGATCTCGATAAATCGGTAACCCATTTCTGGTTTTCTGGTTTAATTTTTATTGAAACATTTTGTCTTTATATGAGCACATATCGCGCCGATATTTCTTAGGATTATCTCAACGTACCAATCCTTTCGTCAGTTTTCCTAGTGATCTGCCGTTGATGGGAGTAGTCGTTGAGTTGATTCTCAATGTTGAATTTATTCGAGTCCTCGAACTCGTCGATTTCTCGAACGTCCTCGGCCTCGGCGAGCTCCTCGAGGTCCTCGCTCGGCCAGAACGAATTCCCCACGTTCTGGCTTCGCTTCTCCTCCTCCACCACCTCCCCCGCCCCCTCCTCCTCCTCCGCCTCCTCCTCCTCCTCCTCCTCCTCCTCTGCCTGTTGTTCGGCTATCGCCTCTTGGTCCAAGTCCCTTGGTTCAACGATCCAGCACTCGTTTTCCTGAAACGACATCGCACCGACAAACGTTACACTTTACTTTCCTTTCTTTTTAATTAATTAATCCTTGCCCCACCTCCCCTCCTCCCTCCCCAATGATATACGCAATTCATCTGCAAATCGCAACATTAACGACTTATTTATGTTTTTATTCAATTTCTTAAAAATAAACTATAACACAAGTTATTCCTTCTCCAAGATCAATTTGAGATTGATCTTTCAGCAAATTATTGGACGACCTATGGAATCAGCGTGTATATAGCGAGTAAAGATTTTATTGGATTTTCAGTGGCAGGTACATCGATTCGGTCCACTAGGATCGTAAATAATTAAAAAGGGAGTGCTGGAGGGCGAATGAAGGGACGAGGCAAAGAAAATGAAATCAAGTCGAGTCATCTACCAGTCACTGTGGAACCGTTGCGAACGTGGATCGATTCTTAATCAACGACTAATTTGGAGAAGAAAAAACGCGTCCTATAGAAAACTTGATAATGTCTATGTAAACATAATGAATTGAGAGGTAGTAAAGTAATCGGGAGAAATGTATAAAGCTACAAATTGATATGCAGGAGTTATTGGAATCGCGGATGATTTTCATAAGATGACAAGCGCGGGAAATCGCCGCACAGCGGATGGGTCTTTGACCTTCTTGATCGTCGCCTTTTTCATTCCGTGCTCTCGACGTTTTTTCTTTTAATCTCACTCACGTTCGTTAGCAGAATTCAGATTTTCCTATCGGATTATTACGCAAATCAAGATTATCAAGAATTATCAATGTAAAAAATATCTAAGTACAAAGAACGAAATAATATACACAATAAGATTGATTTTATTCAAAAAACGTAAAGTTCGTTAACGAGATTTGCGGGTAGGAATGGGTGATTGGTATTCGGGGCTCACGTTTAATGATTAGGGAGCGAGGACAAGGGCCACTTGTTGACGAGAGACGAGACGCCGTTATCCGGGAGAGGAAAGAGCGGAGTGTATGTGAAAAGATGTAGAGCCGTAGGGAGGGAGAGCACGTGAGGCCGCTGACGCGACTCTTGGCGCGGAATACACGAGCGTGCGCAACCAGCGCATAACGCAACATTCGCACAAACACCCGCAACAGACATTAAGTACCTATATAGGGCTCACATCACACAGGCGTTCTTTCGTCTGCCGATAAAGAAGAGTGGCAATCTCGGTAATTACGTCACTTCCGGCCTGCTTGTCTCGTCTTGACAGGGTGCCTTTTCTCGCATTTCCATGTAATTTTTTTATTCGTTCTTATAATCACTATAGCGGCAACTCGAAAAATTATTAGAGACTCATCTATACGTTCAACGGAGGCTCGAAACATGTGAAAATTGGGAGGAAAGGCCCAGCATAGGTCGGCGTGTTAACTTACACTGAACTAAAAAAAAAATTTTTCATTACTTCCGTTTTTACATTTTTTTTTCTCCTCCTATTTACTAAAAGAAAAATAATGGATTTTCTACTTGACTGAACGAGACAGAATAATAGATTGATAATTAAAAAAAAAAAATAGAAGACACAGCAGGATTAATCGGACGATGATTTTGAAAAATGAATTTAACGCGGAGAAATGCTGCTAAGAGATGAGCAAAGGGGAAAAGATGTCAAGATCCCCACGAATGGTTTTCGCGCGAGAGCTCTCCGACATTCCCCTCATTCGCCGGCCGGCCTCTTGACTTTCCGTAGTAGATACAACCGGTTTCTTCTTTCTCCCTCCTCTCTCGCTCTCTTGACTCACTCGCTCGGTTTTCGAGAAAAAATTGAACCAGTTTGTAAAACGAAAAAAGCTCCCCCCCTCCCCCTTTCCATCTACGAATCGTTTCTACTCTTTCTCTACCACACTGCGGGCCTCGTTGCTATGTTACGAACTCACATCTTACGATATGAAATGGGAACGTAGTCTTTCTCACCGCTTCTTTGATATATTCTCGTAGATCGTACCTGGAAACTCACTCACCTCATCGTCATTTCTCTACTAGTCTCGAATCCGCGTATATATGCGTTTATTGTCAATTCAATATTTCCCTAATGAAAATTTATGAATTACAAAGAGAAAATTATCGCGCTCGTTTTATATCGTTGAGAGACAGGGGGGTGTGAGAGAGAGAGAGAATAGCGAGAGAGGGGATGACTATCGTCGTCGGCCGGTATTGATTTTCGAATTGGTTCAAAATTTCCATAATGCGAGGTAGCGCGGGGTAGAGTGCCGCGCACGAGTCAACGGGACATGGACAGTTTGTATATGCTGACGAATATCCAACAGAGGTGGCTCATGAGGAACCAGGAGAGACAGAGAGAGAGAGAGTGAGAGAGAGAGAGGAACGTCGTCGTCTCTTACGTCGACAAGGGCGCGTGCGGCAAATGCTCACTTGAAAACGCTTTTAACTTGGCAAAGTTCACCGACTGAAAACAGAGAGCTGAGCGAGGAAAAGCACCGAGCCGCCAACGCTGCGAAGAACGATGCAAAAGAAGGGGCGAACGAAGGGGTGTCGCTGCTACTGCCAGTGGTGGTATAGTGGGCCACAGGATCCCTCTTGAGCGAGGCGTCGACTCTACTTGCTATAGCTATACCATCCAAGTGTGCACTTCAACCCCCTCTTCTTCCTCTACTTCTTCTTCTTCTTCTTCTTCTTCTTCTTCATCTTTTTTTTTTCTCAATTTTATTCGGTTCGTTGTAATATTGCTTCTTCATCGATCTAAAACGTCCGACTCTACTCAGTCAGAATTTTCTCCTCCGTAAGGAGACGGAAACACCTGTATACTCGTTTCTGAGGGTTTCTGATGTTACGTCTCAATGAGGACTCGAGGGCAACACGCGCGCGCCGTTTGTTATTATTCTTTTCCCGCGCTCTCTTATTCCCTTCCTGACGAGAGGGGACTCTCAATCGTTTTTCTCTTTTCCCTATTCGAGTAACAAATCTTTGTGGTATATCGGCGCATAGTACATAAAAGCGAAGGGCCAAGGGGATGGGAAAACCTGCGGACCCCGACTTTGTCTTACTCGAGACGCATATCCCGGCGTGAATGACCGCGCGGGTACACGCTTTAACACTTTATATACACACACATTAAACGGGTGATAGAACAAGATAGTTGCTTTTTTTTTTAAAGAGCCGTTATGTCAACAAAGTGCCGAGTACTCTTCTATCGCGGAGAATCGGCAGAAACACGAAGGCTCCCTTGTCCTCCAATTCACTAATTTTATTGAAAGCGCGAGTTATGTACTGACGACAAATGGTGCTTACTGTCTGTCGTCAAAATCTTGAGGGTACGCTACAGTGATTTATTTTCAACGGTTTTTTTTTAGTTCACGTTAATGACCTTTTTTTGGCTTCATTCTTTGAGTAACTCGGCAGATGATACAAAAAATGCATTGAAATTTTCAGAGATTCAAAATGAAATAGAGCTAAAAATGAATATTTGGAAGTTTAAGTTTGATGGAAAATGCTTGACAAGGGCGGACATCTGAAAAAGTCACTGTTGACATCCGCCGAAAAGCGGTTCACCACTGGACCAAATTGGATTTGCAGGTTCCTCCCATATTCTTTTTATACGAACAGTCTGTCCAATCTCAGTATAGGAATTTATATTTCAAGTTCTTGCACGGAAAATGTCTATACGGTATTGTAGGATTTTTTTTATGAGATCAAATGTTTGCAAAAATAAACTAGGCGCGAAAAAAATATCAGTTTGTCAAATCGCATTTTTTTTCTGTAAAGTTGCACGATTTCATGTGTGCAATTGTAGCGAAATTTTGATAACAGAATATATATGTTGAATGCTCGATAAGCCAAGTGCGTCTTTCTGCTTTTCGTCTTGTCCAGAGTTTGCGACTGACTCTGGACGAAAGGAAAGGCCAAAAACAAATGGTAAAAGTAGCGTGTAAATATACAAGGCTACTTGCATACCTCCCTTTTTACAGATTCCCTCCGGCGTAAAAGATCTTTGTGGATCTCTAATGTATGCATTTATCTAAAGCTACTTATTTACACAGTTTTCATTAAGATCTTTTTCTCTTTTCTTCCTTTGCTTCCTCAGAGGAAGCTTTGTTTTCAGGAAATTTTTTTTTTTTTTTGACGTTTTCATGTCAGGACACTCAGAAATGTCCAAAATGTAAAGAAAAGTGGTTCAGAAAAAAAATTCCGAGTAGGTCTACGTGTACACGCGCAGGGCTTCGAAAATTCAATAACCCATAACTGAAGAACCGTTCAAGCGATTAGACTGAAGTTTCGCACACAAGTGAAGTAGTTGCTTCGACTCTTTTTATTAACAAAATGTATGGAAGCATTTAGATTTTATAGGTTCTCGAATTTAAAAAAAGGGTGTGGTCGCCCTAATCTTGTTTGATATAAATTTGGTAGAAATCGAAAAAAAGTGTTTGGATTTTATCGATTTTTGAAATTTACGTAATTTTTTTTTTAAATGTTATAACTGGAGAATGGTTCAAGTAACTGATACAAAATTTGATATAAATCGTAAATAGTGTGTCAATGTTTAATACTAAATTTAAGCGGTATCGATAAAGGAATAAATTTTTTTTAGAAATTTGCATTTTTTAAAAAATGCTAAATTTTTCTATAAAACTTATAGTGTCTCAATGTTTGATACTGAATTTTGGAAAAATCGCTAAAGTATTTAAGATTTTATAGAAATTTGCATTTTCGCTTTTTTTTTTTTGAAAATGCTGTTATTTGAGCACGGTTCATACAGCTGATCCAAAATTTTGAATAAACCTTTAATATAATGTGTTGTTGTTTGATACTGAATTTGGTGAGCGTCCAACAAAGAGTTCATAATTCAGAGAATTTTTAATTTTTTTTTTTTGCAAAGCTTCCTGTATGAAAAAGCCAGAATTGATCAACATACTTCCTCGTAGAGGTAGGTTTGTAAAAATTGAAAAACAATGAGGAAGCAATAGTACAAAGTACCAAAGCCCTACTTTTAAAAAAATCTATAACATTCCAATTAAATTTGTTGTTTTTCTGTTCGCAGTTGAAGGCCACTCGAAACGGTGCACTAAGTCAAAAATATTGGTTGTTACAGATAAATCAGGTAGGCAAATATTATTTTTGAGATGGGTATAAATATTACGTTGCCTAATTTTCGAAGCAAAGAGAGATCGTAAAACAAGATATCAAAGAGTAGAAAGATTTCAGTGACGACAGAGGAATAAATCACAAATGGGGATACGAAAGAGCAGCGAATAAGCGAAAATAAAAATGATAAAATGCGATAACTGCAGCAGGCTATAATGGAAATAAAGCAGCGATCTACCAAGCTTGTTGAGTACTGTGAAAATAGAAAAATGGTGCTTATATGTAACACTTGTGATGTACAAGCATAGACTTCTAATGAATTATTTTGCAGGAATATTCGAAGAAGCGTTGTATACATAGGCAATGCGGCTTGTACTCGCTGACTCTTGATCGCTGGAATAGCAGCCACAGCAGCAGCAGCAGCAGCAGCAGCAGCAGCCGCACATCTACCATTGCAGTAGAAGAATGCAGAGGAAAAGCCCGAGAAAGCAATGGCCTGCCTGCTGGCGCTGCCGCCGAAGCAGCAGCCTAGCGGCCTGTCGGGCCATTGTACATTTTTTGAAAATACAAAAGTTATGAAATATCGCTCGAGCGGGTCACTCTTGGTAGTATAGAGCAGAGGCGAGCACAGGCGAACACCGGCGCACCTCCTCCTACCCATCCCGCTATACACTCGCCCGCCGAGCGAAACTTTTAATGCGAGTCTCGGCCATACGAAAAGCCCCCCTCGCCCACCCCCCCCCCGCCACCCCCACCCAAACGGGCGCAGCGTTGCTACCCTTCTCCTAACAACGTATTCACTCGCACCCTCGACCATACTATCCCGAGAGAAATGCCAGAATCCCGAGTCTACCGCGAACGTGTATTGGTCAATACACCTACTACCGCTCTACCTCTATACTATATTTCTTGCACTATAGCAGTCACCGAGCATGCGGCATTCTACACCTACCAACTTTTTTATTAAAAAACTTTTTCGAAATAATAAAAATTATGGCTGCCTCCCTTTCTCCTGTGTACCGAGGTGCTCCGGCGCTTTATCATCGACGAGACGAGAATAGAACGAGCTACGCTTATTTTTTTTTTTTTTCTATGCTACGATTATTCGATGCTCCAACATCGTCTTATCATTATTAGATTATTACAGCTGCGCCAATATCTTTTCTCTATCAAAGACAAATTAATTGTCTTTTTTACTTGTGTATTGTTGCAATATAACCACCCCTCCACCCCGCGCAGAGTGATCGCAGAGCGGAGCGACGGAGGGACGCAAGAGAGTGTCCGAAGGAGATATATACGTTTGTCGGTTTCGGTGCGAAGGGAAGGCCTATCTTTATCAAAGTCGTCGCGCGCCGCTAGCTCACCATAGCAACGAAATTGGATTTCTTTTTCCTGCTATTTTTTTTGTCTTTCTCTTTCTCTCTTTCTCTCTCTCTCTATTTTTTTTCTTTTTCTTTTAATTTTTTTCGGCCCTCCGCGGTCGTCTCAGAGTGAGGGAGAGAGAAAGGGTATAAAAGGACGGTAAAGAGGAGGGCGAAGAAGCGGCAGCAGCGGCAGCGGCTGCGTCAGCGCCGGAGGAGAAGCAGTGATGAGGAGGTAGAGACGAGTGGGGTTGAAACGAATGGAGGAGTGACGGAGAGAGATAGAGAGCGAGAGAGAGAGAGAGAGAGAGCACTGAGTCGCGGAGTACGGCGACTAGGTAGAGGAAAAGAGAAGCGGCAGGGAAGAGGGAGCGAACCCGCAGACTCGCGGCTCGATGTACCAAAGAGAGACAGAGGAAGAGGGAGCAAGAGAGATAGAGAGAGCGAGAGAGAGAGAGGGAGAGGAAAAAATGACTAAATAAAGCAAGTCGAATCATAGGAAAGTGGCGAGCGAGCGAGACAGGGTTTGTTCGGTCGGGGGAGGATCTGACGAACGGCGACCGGGGAAGCCAATAATTCGAATTGAGAACAGCCAATGGCCGTGCATCTGATTTTTTGTCGTATCATCGCCGAGGTCGCCGCTCGCTCGCTCGCTCGGTCGCGACGCCGCGTCGAAAGGGGCCGCCGCTGCCGCCACCGTGCTTTTTTGTAAAATCTCTTCTCCTCCGTCTCTCCGCTAGGGGAGCTCCCTCATTCCTACATCCCCATACCCTCATCCTTTTTTTTTTTCTATCTCTCTGTTTTCTCCTTCTCACCTCACCCCACCGCACCTTTCCTCCCGTCAACCTTATATACTTAATACCTATATGCCTGTACTGCGCTCTGCCGCCGTCGCCGCTACTGCTGCATCCATCCTCCTCCACCTCCTCCTCCTCCTCCTCTTTTCTTCTCCTGTTACTCCTCCAGCACCCCCGTTCCGTAGAAAGAGACAGACAAAATATAGAGCCTCGCGTTGTTTCTACCTACACCTACTCCGCCACCATGAGAAAAACAGTTTTTTTGTTGTTTTTTTTTTCGATTTTCCTTCCTGTAAACTTGCTTAGAACTGTTCTATTTGCTATAATTTTCATTTTTTTATTATATTGTTGCCTACATGTTTCAACGTTGTGTCGCATCTCTTGCATATTCTACATTTTGTTAGGTTCTTAGGAGACATTAGTTCCTGTGGCTCACAAGAAATATTAAGAATAACAATAAAGTTGGGGTGTATATCCAGCGACGTAGAGTAGAAGGATGCACGAGCATCTGTCTAGGTATAACGCGCCTTCCCATATGTAATTAAGGAGTTATACAAGTAAACAGTTTTGAAGATGTTCATCGTGACATTTTTTGTGTTGTAGAGAAAAATGCAATTTAAATATTTTTTTTGTTTATAATTTTTACCCACATGGTTGCTGAGATAGAAATTAATGAAATTCAGTGATTTAATGTGGGCACTATACGATGGAGCATAAGGACTGGTCGTGTATTCAGCAAAAGCGCATTTTGGAGAAAACTTACTATATGATAAATATGTACTTTTTGTGTGCATTGAAGTCTTAGCTTCACAGAAAAATTGAAAATTTTTATGTGATGCTAAGACTTGACTTAAAAATTGAAATTTTTTTATGTGATGCTAAGACTTGACTTAAAAATTGAAAATTTTTATGTGATGCTAAGACTTGACTTAAAAATTGAAAATTTTTATGCGATGCTAAGACTTGACTTAAAAATTGAAAATTTTTATGTGATGCTAACACTTGACATAAAAAAATTGAAAATTTTTATGTGATGCTAAGACTTGACTTAAAAATTGAAAATTTTTATGTGATGCTAAGACTTGACTTAAAAATTGAAAATCTTTATGTGAAGCTAAGACTTCAATGTGTGTTGCCCACATTTTACGAAAGATATTACGTTAAAAGTATAAAATATCTATTTTGCCTCTCTCCCTTCCTCGTGTACATGCATGTCGTTCGCACATTACCTCCGCCTCCCGCCGTGCGCCACCTCTCCCACAATAACACATTTTCAAAAAATCATATCTCTGGAAATATGCATCGAAACGATTAATATTATAGGACGTAATTTTCATTAAATTAACTGCACTTTACGAAAATAAAAACCAGTCGTGGTACTTAAAAATGAAAAAAATATATCGCCCTCGATTCTAAAAAAAGTGTATCTCCTCCTAAAACTTTTAATATTCTGACCAGTCAATTTTTCTTCGTGCTTTGTATACTATTTTCAACAAACAATCCTGACAGATTTTTCACATAATTTTTTTTTGCCGATTCTAAAAAATCTGCTGTTAACAGTAACAAAAGGCACGTAGGTGAATTTTTCAGACGCTTGAAATCATTATTTCCAATTTCAAACTTTTAATACCTATTTTTTGTTCAAAGGGCTCGAGAGGTCGGAGCGAATCTAGCTTTTAACATGCTCGCGGAAGGATCGTATAAATGGGCCAATTTAGTTGCGAGTACCGAGTAACCAAAGTCGAAGTTAGGTGCAGGAGAGACAGGAGTTTAGCTACTGGGCTATCAAGTTCCCGTCGCTGTATTACCGACTCTTAAGCTCGAGCACACTTGATACTCTTCACGCGGATGTATGTGTTTCTCGTGGCCTAATAATAATTCAATAATGAGAATCGTAAGTTAGAAAAACTGATGAAAAAAAAAAAAAAAAGACAATTGCAATGCATTAATTTACGAGTATTTCCTTATTTAGAGAAAGAATCGATCGAATATTTGTGTAGAAAGCGTGTGACGCGTGGTAGGTATGGTGGTGTGCGGTGTGCGTCACGAGGCCACAAGGAGAATCCTCCGCGACGACTTGTATTCCAGGGACATGTAACTTAGGTCCTTGACCAGAGAAACGCCAAGAATTCAATTTCTCTTCTCTCTCTGAATTCTACGCTCGGTCTTGGCTCGCTCTTTCTTCCCCGCTCTTTCTCTCTACTTTTATTTCATATAGTTATCTACCCTATAGCTTCGCGGTAACGCCAGCGAGCTTTCCCGCGATGCTTTGCGGCACAAAGCGCGCAAGCTCTATGGTACTGCTGCAATTTGGCATTTTGAATTCTGTTCTCTATATATACCTACATATATTATATATGAGCCATCCCAGCTTTTTTCCTACACCGTCCGTTTTGTTCTACACCGACTTCTTTTTTATTCCATCCAAACTTTAGTATCCTTGTACGGATCCACAGGAAAAAGAAAAACCCTTTTTTTTCATTTTTTCAGACACTCTTTCAGACGATGTTTTTCAAGTCATTTTCCAAATTAAAGTTTCATCAGTGAAGTATACCTTGCCACTGATTAATCGTATCGAAAAGTGTAGGGGATTATTACTTGCCACCTTAAATTCATATTTTAAAATAAGAGAAAAAAAAGTTGCAATGTTGAACTTTGCACATTGCTTTTTCATTTTTTTTTCTTTCACAGAGCGATCTTTATGAGAAAGCTTATTTATTAATTTTGGCTTCCTCATAGAGGAAGCTTTCTGAAAAATGGAAATGTGATCGGTTAAAACATGAAAAATCTCAAATTGCTACAAAATCAAAACTCATTTACCGATCGTCATGAAATTTGGTACATAGAAACGGTGAATATTTTTCATCTCTATTTTTCATTTCGAAAAAGTTTTAATTCATTCATCGTCAGTTGAACTGAGTTATAAGAAAATGATAATTTTTTCAAAATTTCAAAATCAGCGTAAAATCTCAATCGCTTTACCGATCATTACCAAATTTGGTACATAGCAGCATTACATGTTTTTCTTCATCTGTAGAAAATATCAGTTGATTTCGTGAGATTTTACGGGAGTTAGAGCAAAATGTAAATTTTTTGAAAAATTCAAAATCTCATAAAAATCTAACCCATTTATAGATTCGTCCCAAATTCAATACCGATCCTTCTTTAAGACTGCTTTATGTATCAAAAATTATGTAGCTCCATAGCTAAAAATTTGCGGAGGCTAGAGCGCGTACAAAGTTAAATAAAATTTAAACATATTTTTGAATTTTTTTTGAAAATTATCACAACCAATGGCGTTTACCTGCCGCACAAACGTGCCCAATTCTAGCCTGAGTGTAAAGCCGTTCTTGAGATATGCAAGTTTGAATCTTGAATGCCGGTCACACACATGCATACACACACACACACACCCATACATACATTTTTTCTAAACCACTTTTCTCGACGTTTTATAGATGTTAATATCGAAAAAAAAAAATTTCACGAAAACAAAGCTTCCTCTATGAGAAAGCAAAATGATGCAAAGTATTGAAATTTCAGTTTTCACAAAGCTACCTCCATGAGGAAGTTTTTGTTTATTAATTCTGGCTTCCTCATAGAGGAAGCCAGAATGATGAAAAATGAAATTTAATGAAGAGGCCATGTGCACTTTATTTTTTTCATTATGTTACCTCTACATTTTTGGTGATTAATCTTAAAAATTCTATGTAATCGGTGTATGTGTATATTTTTTGTAGGAAATCACAGTAACTGAAAAAGAGTTAATACTCCACTTGCCTGGGAAATGACAGCTCGGTACATCGTACGGTTCCCGAGAGTTATGCGCACATTAATTGGTACTTATGGCCATTAGAAATCAAAAATGGATAATCCGAAAAAAAAACACGGGTGCATCACATTTTGAGTAGGTACAAAGTTTTGGCTTACTTGCTTTGCAAAAGCTGGAGCGAAATCGTTAATTTTTTGAAAAAAATTCGATAACACATAAAGTCCGAACCGCTTTTCCAATTATCACCAAATTTGATAAGTAGCAGCACTGAATGTTATTTTTCGTCTGTAAAAAGTTTCAAATAATTTTCTTGAGATTTAGCGTGGGTTAGAGCAAAACGTAAATTTTTTGAAAAAATCCAAATTCTCATAAAAACCGAACCATTTTTGCCGATATCACCCAAATCTAATAAGGTCAGATCATTTTATTCAATTTTAACACGAAGTTTCAGCCCTCCTGCTAAAAATTTGTTCGAGCTAGAGCGTTTACGGACATTTTTCAAAATCGCTAAAATCTCAAAAATGAAATGAGTAAAGCGATTTTTATAAAATTTATATAAAACACACACATACGTACACACACATCCGGACAATTTCTCTGAACCACGTTTCTCTCGATATTTCAGACCATTTTACGTGTTCTGACATGAAAATTAAAAAAAAAATTCAAGGAACCAAAACTTTCTCTACTCAGAAGCAAAGAGAAATAAAAAAAAAGTCTGTAGTTATGTATGTCATGATTTCAAAAGGAAAAGAATATATTTATCTCTTATGACGATTCGAAAAATACTATTTTGTAATATAACAATTATTTTTAGCCATATTTTTTTTTTTTTAACTTTGTAAACCTATGAAACATATATTTTTCCGGAACTGATAGTCAGATCTGGTAGTCCGAGATTTTTGAGATCACTGATTACGAATTAGAAGAAATCAAATTATGGTCGGTGCTTTCCGAACTTGTTCGGAATCAGTGTCAAAAGGTGGTCAGCGACCACTAATTCTGCCGGACATTATCATGCAAATGAATGAAATATAATAATTTTTGAATCGTTTTTTATTTCTAAATTTTATATTCAAATTCGTAGTTCGTAATAGAAAATGGTACGAATTTTGCTCTCTCATACAAAAAGCTATGTTTAAAAAAAAATACTATAATTTTGAAATTTTTTTTTTTTAAATTAACGTTATCGCTGTAACTCGTGTCAACATCGACCAGTTGAGGTCATATTTTCTACTGATATGCAATCATATTCAGCGATGCCGGGTATTACATTTGACGAAGGTCGGTAAAGGGCTTCAGATTTTACATGAAAACGAATAAGTTTTCTCTTCGAAACCATGACTCCTCTTTTTCAGTCGGCTGTTACGACGAAATACTCTTTTTCTTCATTCGATTTCAAGTTTCCCAATCATCATTTGAAAAAAAAAATTAGAGCCAACCGAATGTGGGAAAAAAACATTTTTTTTAGTTATCGTAGAAAAAAAAAAGTAATATAAAAAGTTCCGTTTCTCTCGGCACGGCCGACGAGCCGAAAGCATTGGAAACGTTGAAATCTCAAGTCACGTGATAAGTCACGGCGGCTATAAAAAGGTTTTATCGTCGAAATGGTATACGAAATACAACTTTAAATAACCTAGATTTACGAAATAGTTTGGAATCAAAAGGGAAGAATTAGGGGAACGTGGGGGGGGGGGGGGGGGGGGGGAACGGACTACCGAGACACAAATTACTGTTTTAATTATTTTTTCTTTTTTCCTAATTTTTTATGGTTAAAAAAAGTTTGGAGGTGGTAGATTGATTCAAAAAATTTAAAAAAGTAAATAAAAAAATTGCTACGAATCTGCATCTTTACGACCATTCTCACCGTCAATCTTTCTTTTTTCTGATGTTTATCCTCCAATGATTTTTATTTACTTTTGCTTATTTTGCGCCACACTCCCGACAAGGATAATAAAAGTTGAATTTAAAAAACGTTGGAGTTTTTAGTCTCTATTTAAAAACTTCAAAAAAGAGTAGAAATCATCTTGCCAGCAATTTGTAATTATCAAGCACACTGTAAGTTTCGTTCCAGTTGCTTATTTTGCACCGATCTACGGAACAGCTCGTTTTGCCCCGCTTTCCTCTACGCAAGAAAAGTAAAACGATGAGTAGGTTTTGGTCATGGTATAATTTTTTTTTTTTTTCCACTTGTCGCTCAAGTTTGAGAGAAAAAAAAAAAGAAAATTGTTCATAAAATCATAATACATGCTACAATGAGACTCTACATTCATTATGAGACCCTACATAAAATGGATGGAATATTATACTTAATACGAAATAGAACGAGTGTTAGAAAATTAAAAATTAAAAATTTCCGCAGATAACTGATTAATA
Source organism: Perithous albicinctus (assembly GCA_964016905.1). Lineage (NCBI taxonomy): Eukaryota > Metazoa > Arthropoda > Insecta > Hymenoptera > Ichneumonidae > Perithous > Perithous albicinctus. Next base: position 16,158,940 of record OZ024690.1, on the reverse strand, counting down.
ACAAAATTAAATTATTTTCAGCAACGTTCCTCCGTTAATGAGATTAATCGACATGCAGCTCGTATATTTAAATCCAGTGATCATCTTCTCTGTGTCGTCGTAACGATGGAAAATGTTGTGTTGTTGTTGTTGTTGTTAGCGGTTGAGTGACCTTGATCGCACACGGTGCGGTTATAAGTTGTATGCAGCCGCGTTGACGTGTAACAACAATCCGCCGCCTGCGAACCCTACTTCGTATCTCACGGATAGGGCAATAAAGACAAGTGTGGGCTTGAGCGCTTGAACGCGGTCGTGCTCAACGACGTTTCGCTCGTAGGAGCGCGAGAACTTCCGGCAGAGGGAGATTCGAACTCGAGTTCCCGACTGGCCGACTATTCCGCGAGTAAAAGAGCCTCGAGTACGCGTGTGCTCGCTCGAGATTCTTCACAGCGGAGAGACATATTAGACGCGCGTGCCAATTTTCCACCGTCGATTAGACATTCTTTATCCAGATGAAAAGAGATAATCACTTGAGAATTCTAGACTCTTCGAAATGAAGCCAATCGATGACGCATTCTATTCGCATACAAATCGCTTAACAGACAATCATGGAATCTAAAGATTCCTCTTAAAACTTTACCAGACGCGAGCAAATTAATATTTCTTCCACGAATTAAACTTACAAAACTATCGGTATAAATTCAACGGCGATGCCAAGTGTTTTTTTGGGTAATCCGCTGCGCTACGTGTTTTTTTACCATTGGTCTAAGTAACGCCCGAGATTTCCAAGAATTTTAATTATCGTAGCTATCGTTGCTCGTTTCTCGTTGAGAAAATAATCGTCGTATTATAAATCTGCAATATACTCAATTGTACGCAGTCAGCAGCTAACATTTCAGCTGCATCCTCTCATGGTTGTGAATTTATAGCCTACATGATTTCCTTGTATATCCCTATTTTTTTGTACCATTGATTTGATCTCGATGACTTTTCTTACAGATTAGACAGTCCGTATAATTGCTGAAGAAACATGAAAGACCGACGACAGAACGAGTGGCATACGTTAAAAATGCACGTGGGAGAAAAAAAGAGAAAAAACATAGCGTTCTCGGTCGTCCTTGTCTCGAGCGCTCATTCTTAGTGCGCTGACTCGCGTTTCGGTCCCCACCCGCGAGAAGGATGCCAAAGGCAATCTACTCGGCACAGTCAACTCGACGAATACTTTCGAAGTTCCGCGCCAACGTTGCCACTGAAAGCCCGGGCCACAGCCAACGTCTGGTGTTGGTTGACGGGTGGAGAGGGCGGCGGCGGCGGCGGCGGTGGCCGGTGGGACACCCGCGGAATCACATATACAATACTGGGATTCGTTCCATTGAAGCAGCGAGCTCTCGTCAAGTCACCCGCACGATGCCCCCAACGCGGCTACGCGACGTCACTACGGGCCGCGTGCTCACGTACGATACGTGATGCGTGGACGTCGCACCACTGTGTCAGCCGCAGTTCCAACCAGCACCACCGCCTGGCCTCTGCCTTCCTATATACATACGCTTTTCCACTGACACTGGCTATATAACTTGTACGGCTGCTCACAGTTGTAGTACAGTCGCTAGTAGCGTTACCGCTGTTCGTCCGTGCAACATTCGTTCGCACGTCAATCCAGCCTTCCCTGTGACTCGCGCGAGACCACGCTTCAAGTTTACCCACGAGAATCTCAATAACAGATTTTTTTTTTTTTAATGTCAATAAACTGACAACTCGGCAATCCTCGACTTTGGTCTTTATATGTTATGCTATATCTAACAAAATTCAAATACAGTCATATTCATAATCGTACCGTCAATTAATATATCCCGGACAGGGAGAAATTGGAGAGTCGTCGCGGGAAGAGCCTGCACTCACTGGCAAACAATCTCACGCTACTACTTATCTATATCCTCTTGAACGACTAATCGGCAACACCAAAGTTCCTCCTTCGTAGCCGGTAACTCACAAACACCAATTGACACATACTTCAAAAAGCAAACCGACCAAGTAACGCGATGGGAGTGAAAAAAAATGGTAGTTTAAAAAACAAAAAAAGCAAAACGATACAGCTCCAACTACATTTCACTGTGTAAATATTTTAGTGATACAAGGATAACAGAATGAATACATTTAGAAAAAAAAGCGAAAGCAGCGACGATTCTGACTTTTCGGGGATTGTCACAAATTTGTTTACAACGAAATTTCGTTGTTTTTTATGCTAAGGTGTTGCGACCAAGAGAGTAATTAGAGGAGTGAAAAGTCAGTTAAGGGGAGATAATGCGGATGATGGAACGATTTTAGGAATAGAGTGCAACGAGACTCGACGCGGCGCGAAGAAAAAAAAAAAGAAATGATGACAACCAAGTTGCGGAGTAGCGGCAGTGGCGGTGACGAGACCGCGTGAAAATACTCGAAATGCTGAGACGTTCGGGGTAATATTTAGTATACACCGGTGAGTATACGGGGTAGCTTGGAACGAGAGAGCTCTGTGCCTCTTGTATTGAGCTTCAACTACTGCCGCTCGTTCGCTTCATGCCTGACGTCGTCGTTGGATTCTCGTCGGCTCAACGAGCACCGCGCCGCCCGCTCCTTCCTTGGAAATTCTGTTATAGATAAAAAAAAATTTACCGGCAAGATATTGATTGTTGCTTTTTATTAATGTTACATTAAAGCGGGAGTCCCGCGCGCTCGCTCGCTCGCTCGGACGGACGGGCGAAGCGCGCGCGGCGCGGCGTGGTGGCTCGTCTGTGTCCTGTGTCACGTGGTGGGGGGAGAAGACGCGAACCAAGAGAGTAGGTACTACGGTGTTGGCTTCGGCTTGAGCAACGAGGACGCTCGGTAGAGAAGCGTCGAATTGGTGGGGAGAAGCTCGATCGCGAGGTGGGGTAATGCCCGGAAGAAGCGTGTGTGTGCGGCGGCGGAGGTGGCTGCGGTGGAGGAAGGAAGGAAGGATGGATGGATAGGCGGGAGGGAGGGAGGGAGGGCGGGCGGAGGGGCTGTTGGCCGAGTCGCGAGTAACACAACAGAGGGGGAAATTTCATATCTTTATCGCCCTCGCTCGCAACCCCGAAAGTTCCGTTTCCTGGCGGTGAGAGAGAAAAGGAGAGAGCTCGATCGAGGAGCATCGTACGGCCTCCCTCGCGCCGTTTCTCGCGCGCGCTCAGTTCGACACCGACACACATTCATAGATGCCACTGCTCACCGACAACGTTGGAGGGACTAGGGAAGAAGAGACCGGAGAGTCAGTAGTGTTGAGAATAGCGGGGACGCACTCGAGAACATCGTAAAAGGGGTCGAGAGGGGTTAGCGGCACGGCGTTCTCGAGCGACGTGAGGGGCAGGAGGTAAGAACGAACGCGCAAGGGGGAAGGAAGCACGGTGATTGCCGGTGGCGCGAGAGGAGAAATCTCTCTCGGGAAGGGCAAGCAGAAGAGGGTGCTGGATGGCTCGTGGTGTGTGAGAATGAGGGAGAGAAAAATGAAAAAGCTACAAGAGCGGAAATCGCGCCATATAAATACCAACATCTTTCGTAAGCATCTATACTTCTTGGGAGGCTTGTTTTGACAATCATCCCTCCGTGTGCGCGACCCCCTTCGCTGCTCCTCTTTGGATTCTTCCTCTTCGCTTTTGTCTGGCACCAACCAACAACTCACAAGAAATCCTAAGATACCAAAAAGCAATAGGAAATTTTCATGTTGGACCGAAGATATTGTCGCAGAGTGTAACCATGGCGGTTGAATGAACAATAAATTCGAGCAGTAACCAAAATCGGCGACAATTTTGTCTTGAGAAGCCTGGCTTTCGATTCTACCGTCTGCTTTTCTCTATCGAATATCCAACCTCCTCTCTCGCAGCTCTACATCCCAGTTCGGTCAAACGACGTAGCCCGTAAAGTCGACGAATATTTTGAGAAAGCCACTGGCACACTCGCTCCTACGTTCTCCCGCTCGTTCTCACATTTTTCTCAAAGTTGACGGTCTTGCCACTACTTGCGAAATAACAGCAAGAAAACAAAAAGCCATGTTATCCACTACGAGTCTTTCGTCTACGTCTCAAACCGCCTCGAGCTCTCTTTGAAAATCGTCGACCGCCCTGCCACTTCTTTTCCATGCCGAAGGCAATAGCCGTGCACCGCACTTGGCTCGTCCGCCTCGCGACCTGCATTCACCCCTTGTTACCCTTCTTTTCCCACCGGCCCTCGCGACCCCGCCTAATCCCCCTCGGCCCCGCGCCGTCTTCACTTTTTTTTTTTTTTTTTTTTTTTTTTTCTACCTTTCTTCTTCCGTAAAACGTCAAGGGAGAGAACACGGAGGCGCGGATACACGAGCAACCAACGCGGCGACCACCGACCGAAATCGATCGAAATCCAAGAGTCTTCGGACGCTCGTTTACTTCTTCTCTTCGTTTCATAACAATAATAGCAAATTCGTTTAATTTAAAAATTAGAAATTATTTTTAAAATTTTAATCAGCACCGATCGTACAGATGAAGAAATATACAGAGTGAAAAATGGAAATTATTTAATATTAAAAATGATTTCCCTTTGATTATTCGTGGATTTTGCGCAATTATTAAATCTCGACGGTAGATTAAGAGCTAATCCACACGACACACACATGCGCGCTTTCTTTACATCCACCTTGTATTATTCTCTCTGCTATATATATGTACACATGTCGGCTTAGCGGTATGATGCGCTGATGCATCCATCAAGGCAATTCATTAGTTTCGCCGTTAAATTTCATTAAAATAATTTGATTTATTAAACTTTTGTATCAATGTTAGAACGTGCTAACAAGTACCAACGGCCTATTATCAAATGCATACACAGAAGAAAAAAAAATTCTAACGCTAACTGCAATTGTAGTTCTGCCAACAAGAAACGATTGTAACTATTTCGACAACTACAATAGCATCACAATTGTAGTAACTATGTTGTTATATTTACAAAATTTGTAGTATTTATTACTTTACAAATAGTAAAAGGAACACCAGTATTACTAAAACGTATAACAATTGTAGCTGCAGTTAATATTTTCGGATACTACAAATAATTAGTAATCGTAACACCTGTATGTGTAAAATAAGCAACAATGTGTGGCAGACGTAAGAACAATTGTAGTAACAGCGGCAACAAACTTTTACAACAAATTTGTAGTACCGATAACAGTTTTTTCGTGTATGTAGCGACTCTTCAGTAATGATACTGCTACCGCCTTTGCAGCTCTTGTCGGGCGTCTACGTAAAGCTTTATTTTTTTCTCAAAGACAAAAGATTTGTTGTTTGTAAATTTGGCAGTCTCTGAATGTTCCTTCTTTGACAGAGGAAAAAAAAAAAGCAAAATCAACCCAATTGCAAATCGCGCCATATTGTGTAAGCAGCGAACGTGAATATGGTGACTGCACTAGTATTTAAAAGCGGGGTATATGTTTACCGCGGATGACAGAGCTGCGCGGTGGCTGCATTAGTCGCGCATACAATATGGCGCATATAAGAGGTTTCGTGAATTTTATATAATATTTATTTCTTCTGCGATTGACTAATTGCCATCCCAAATCTCAATGAGAGACGTAACGAGTAGAAAATAAAAATATATTGTCCATAATGACAGAAGAACGTCGAGAGGATTATTGGAACAGTGGTGACCCCAACAGAGCCGAATTTATCGTTTTCAGTGACGCAGATACTGTTGTGACATCTTTAAATAGAATGTCGTGCCGAATATGCTCCATATAGTAGATTATCTTTACACAAAGAGGAGCATAAATGTTGAAGCATCCATTGTAAAGGACACGGCGAACGTCATCGAGGATTCGTTTCCCGCGCTTAGAATCGCGTTCACGTACTCGCACCATCAGTTGAGTTCGCAAAAATAACATTATATTCCAAGCCAAAAGGTATTCGCTAAAAATTAATAATTAATGTTATGCGTAGTCGGTCGCTGCATAGAATACTACAGTTTATAAGTTTAAACCAAGCATGATCGCTACTAAATTGGATTCGCTTGAAATGTCCTATTTGATTAAAATTCATGAGATTTTTGAAATTTTAGGGAAACCGTATTTTTGTTTTCTTTTTTTTTTTGGAACATTTAAGAACGACGCACATACACCATCTACTGACACTTCCTACACATGTCTAGTCACGTCGACCAAGGTTCGTTCTTATTGAGCTTGTTTTGGTTTGTATTGACAAAAGTTATCAAAGTAGAACTTCGCACCTTGTTTTTTTTATTATTTTTTATATTTGGCAAAATTTGTTCTACGAGGAAATTCTACGAGAGACTCACAGAGGCTTTGGGAAATAACAGGAAAACAATGTACAAGTAGGTTCATTAGAACTTGCGTATATATGAAGCATTCGTGTACAGAGATTTCATATTGTTTATTTATCCAACTGAATTGCAAGAATGCTTTATTTTTTTACGCCGTTTTTCACTCTCTCACGAATTTTTCAAATTTTCTAGTCAAACATATCATAATATTGATATTTTCTAAAATATATATCGTATATTAAAAATAACTATATGAAAGTTCTTCGTCTTGAAGTGTACTTTCATCTGAAAATAATTGACCTCTTTTCAAGTGCTTGCTTTGAATGAAAATGTCTAAAAATCGTCATTTTGGGCACATGGAACATGTCATTTTTTTCCAAATAAATCTCTTAAATACTACACTTTTTTTTATGAGAGTTTCAGTTACGTATTTACATTGTCATGTTTAAAGATGAACCATACAAAGAGAACGGTATTGAAAAAAATAAAATAAACAGTTTGAAAAATAAATAAAAATTATATTTAATTTATATTTACCAGAATTTAAAATTACTGTTATTGTTCTTTTTTTTTAACTAAGCTTCCTCTATGAGAAAGAAAAAATCGGCAAAATTCAAGGGACAGGCCGTGCCCATAATGAAAATGTTTCTATTTGCGATTTGTAATTTAGAAGTTTTAATCAATCCAATGAAACAAAAATGATTTAGACACTTTTTCACGCTTTGGAGGATGCCATGAAAAAATTCTTTAAGCTGGAATATCTGAGTAAAAAAGAAATTCTTTAGAAAACAAAAATCGCTAGTCTTAAAATTTGTAGTCTTAAGAATATTGTGTCTAAATTTCACATTGAAATTCCGATAATTATAGAAGTTGTGAGCAATTTACCGGAATGCGGTCGAGCGGCCTGCCGCCCATTGCGCCGCCTGACCCAGACTCTTTTGTCTAGCAGGTATGGAGGGTTGGACCCTTTGTGAATTCTAGCGGTTTGTCTAAAGCTTCATTCTATCATCAGACGTGCAGCAGTGAGCAACGTTTATTATTTTGTGCATAGCTTTGTGAAAATGATACAGTTAAATGTATCATAGCAGAAAAGGAAATAATGAAAGTAAAAAGTGACGAGAGCGAATAAGGTGATTGGTAAAGTCCGGCCTAAAAAAAGAGGACGTCCCAAGAATCGTTATGAATCCGTACAAGACACTGTAGTCGCGTGAGTGCTTCGGTAAGAAACTGCAAACATCAATTAATTTAGAACCAAGCATCAACTATAATATTGATTATGTTCTTTTAAATTTCGTTACCTTGTTCTCGTTTATCAGTGACCACGTGAAATGCAAAGAGTGCGCTGAAAACAATTTCAATATCGAAAACCTCTACTCGTGGTCTCGGGTTCAAACTCAAAATAGAGTGTCCTTTCTATGAGCCCCGAAGTGGGTCCATATATTTTCAACGCATACGAAGTAAATACCAGGTTTGCTTTTGCTATGCGATTTATAAGGATCGGACTAAAAGGAATGCAAAAATTTTGTGGAATTATGGATCTAACACGTTCAGTTTTAGAAACCACGCATGACGCGATTGTAAAAAATGTTCTGACTGCTTCTGAATCAGTACGAGATGTGATTTGAAGTTCATCTATGGAAGAAAAAGAAATGATGATGGAAACAACAAACGAGACAAACAAAATTTAACCGTATCAGGATGGCATACATGGCGCAAACGAGGCTTCAATTCAAATGAGAGTTTTGATAACCTGATTTGGCTGATGGCATCCAAAATTACCCACAGTGGTTCAGACGTTGTAAAGATTGTCACTAATAGGGACCGAATAGGGTGAAGGGAGGATTCAGCGAAGACACGGATCGCTGCAGAAGATGCTGCCAGTGCTGCGGAGAGCCTATTCTACGGTGCAGGAATCGCAGATTAACGATTGTAAAAATCGATTTTTACAAGAGAAACAATTCTTCAAGTTTGGAACATGAAGAATATCGTGTGTAAATGTTAACTTGATATTCGAGGAACTGTAAAAGTTATATGGGCGATTTACCGAGAAGCTGACGAGCGACCAAGTTCCCAAACACGTCATTTCTTTGCTAAACTTCAAAGGCGATTATCTCGAAACCTTTATTAAAAAATAGTCCCCAAAATATTCGGAAAACGGCTCGAAGTTCCAAAATTTGACACAATATTTGCGGACAGTTTTTCTGCTTTAATGTAGGATTTTTTTTCACGTAATTATTATTTTTTTATCAAGCCAGGAAGGTCGAAAATTAAATTTGAAAAATGAATGTAAAGTACATTCGGCCGTCATTTCGTAATTTTTCTTTTTCTCTCAAAAAATCTTACGTTTCGAAGGGCATGATACATTACATTTTGAAAAACTTTTTGAAATTTTTGTTTCAGATCAACCGAGTGCCTGGACATTTTTTACGCCGGCCATGACAGCAACGCTCCCAGTCGATATATATTTATGAAGAAATTTGTCAGCATACCTCAACATCTATGCGTTCGAATAAAACAAACCTGGATAAAATCAAACAAATAGTTGTTCAGATAATAATTCCTAAAATTCACCTGTTTCTTCCGCTATCTACTCGGACGTTCCCCCGTAAATATACTCACATAAAAGTACACTTGATAAGAAAAAAAATTGTAATGCACTTATTTTAACGATACGACTTATGTGATATAGAAAACACAGAAGACATGCTCGGTGACCTAAAGACAGAACCTGCCCCTCAGGCACAGACACCCAATCGAAGTTTACGATATCACCGCGGGGAGACTAAAAAAACGCCGAAAGAAATATTATACATTGGATTGTGAGTTTCCCCGTAGTGACTGTGAATGGCTAATACGTTCAGTGCTACGAGTATCGTTGTCGTATCTAACATCACAAATGTATATTTAATTATAAAGTGTGTGTGTGTGTGTGTGTGTGTGTGTGTGTGTGTGTGTGTGTGTGTGTGTGTGTGTGTGTGTGTGTGTGTTAACGAAATTCCATCGTTCATTGAGTGTATATTCCGATACAGAGAATACATACGCGTTCGTCTTGCATTCGTTGACCATGCACTGATTGGTATAGTCAGTGACTCCGATAAGAAGCAACTGATAAGAAATCAACCAAGCACCTATTGGCTTGTTGAAAAACGAATTCTAACCAAATTACTTAGGATTATGCTCTATAGGGTGCTGTATGGAAGATGTGGAAAACACGTGTTACGAGTATTCTTCATTCGAAAATAAAAACATACACTCGTTTTGATCTTTTAGGTAGAGAACACTTCGATAGCTCGTTCGAAATATCTTGCATGCATCTATCGTTCCTCGTTTAATTTTCCACCATCCCGTTTCCATCTCCTTCCCAATTTCCGTATATGGAAGCATAAAGGTCGTATCGATCGATTTTGTCTACCTGGTAGCGTTGGAACGCGGCGCTTCTTCAGCATTTATCATTAATGCATCCGTGTGTCTACGACTGACCGAGATACGCGCTCGATATTTCGCAATTTTCCGACTACATTCGTCTGCCTATTATGCATTCTCAAATAACTATAAACGTCAAATTTATGAACTCTGAATAATGTGCTTCAACAAAAGGGAAGATGCTTTTCGATCATTTCCTATCGATTCGTCATGGTTCTTGCTCTCGACCGAGATCACTTTATCCACCGTTTTTCTGTTACTCTTCTAACTCTAACAAGCAATCGGAATTTCAATTAGATTTTTCTCAAAACATTTCATATGTTTACGATGTTTTCGTAAGTTTGTTTTTTTTCTCGAGATTTCAAAGTGGTTTCGAAAAAATGTCGGTGTGCGTGTGTGTGTGTGTTTGACCGGTATGCAAAATTCGAATCTCCATATCTGGAAAATGGCTTCATCAGTCGAGCTGAAATTTGGCACTCATGTGGGGCACATAAACACCTTTGTTTGTGATAATTAAAAAAAAAAAATTCAGACATCTGTTTAAATTTTATGTAACTTTGAATTTTTCAAAAAATGTCTTTTTAGCAATTGGTCTAAAAAATGTTTACAAATACAATACAAATTAAAGGACGATCGGCATTGAATTTGAACTGAATCTATAAAGAGGTTTGATTTTCATGGAATTTTAAATTTTTCGAATTTTTAGCGTCAGACAAAAAAGGATATTCAGCGGTACTATTCGTACCAAATCTGGTGACGATCTATGAAGAGGCTCGAATTTTATAACAATTTTTATTTGTTATGTTTCAACCGCTTCTACTCTTGAAACAGCTGACAAAACGGACTATAACTTCAGACAGGTGCATAATAACAGAGATATTGTCTACAAGATTTAGTGAATATCGGCAAGGTGATCTGAACTGCATAAAAAACATTTTTATATTCATAACTGTATTTTAGAGATATAAGAAATAGTGAACCTTTTATTTTTTAAAGATTGTGGAAAGTGAGCAAGCAATGATATACATATATAACATGTTTTTTAGATTTTTTCTCTACGACAAAACCAAAATCAATAAACATACTCATGGCTTTATAAAAATTCAAAGATAATGAGGAAGCAATGTGCAAAAACATCCTTTGAATCCTTTTTTAAGTAACACAATCTTAGTCAGTATTTTTAAATAACAACTAATCAGGAGAAAAAAAATCAAGAACTAGATGCTCAAATCTCGTACAAAGATTTTGGTCCTAGAGTAAAGTTCAGTGTAAATTTATTTTAGGATAAAATGGATCGAAAAAAAGACATTTCAATGTTACCTCCTATTTCTTAGTTATTTTGTCGAAAATAATTCGGGAAACATAAAAAAAAACAACAAAAATAGAAGCGAATTCGGTTGACTCTGCGTGAAAATTTAAAATCATCAATGTCGTTCACAGTCGTAAGTATGTCAAATGTTATCGAAAAAATATAATTTAAAAATCCGATTGGTTCTTTGAGTTAAAAGAATAAGATAAAAATTAGTGTATGAAATTTCAGAGGACGAGGGTCGGTACCAGGTCGAATCGGTGCGGAATGGCCCTTCTTTCTGCATCTATATATCATCTTCGTAATTATTTTTTCTCAATCGATCAAGTATATTGAAATATAAGAAAAAGTGGTGGGAAAAGGATTAGCTGTGACTTTGATAAGTTGCGGTAATATTCCAGGCTGGAGGAGCGTATAACGGGTCACGTTTGACATCGTCACCCGAGGAATGCAACATAGTCTTTCCGTGTATAGGAGTTATTCGAGTCGCAGTCGAGAGAGCAACAGGACTAAGCGGCTACGGTCAGTCTGGAAAAGTGCGTACAACTCAGTGCAATTCAAGGCACATCGACAGCGACCGCGACTTTGGTCTCTCTTGTGAGCACCGCGAGCTCGAGACAGCCCTCCTTCCAGTAGAGAAGCAGAATGGTCCGCAGAGGTTGTGTTACTCAACCCGTGAGAATTTCCGAGAGAGCGCCGACCTTCGCTATTACATTGCGCGTTATATGTTGACTTTATTTCTAACTCAACTCTGAAAACTCACACCTGTACTATACCGAGCGTTATATTTTATTGTTGGTTTCTTTTGTTTGTTGACGCACGGGCATGCTCAGGCACGGATGATGTTGCGTTACATTATCTTTTTTTTTTTTTTTTTATTCTCTCTGACGCAATTCGAAATTTACCAATGATGCAACAAATTCTAGATTCTGCGCTGAATTCTCGGAATATTCAAGCGGAAAATTGCAAATATTCCGAGTACATTGCGGTAAAGCCCGCGGATATTTTTCAACCGACAGGATGATGATGCTTGTTTCGATTGTTTGATGTGCAAATTTTAAAAATATCTATATATATATATATATATAATGAGAAAGTGGAGAAAAATGTGCGGAACGGGGCGAGGTTTTCGCGCTCGCATATAGATATACAGCGTCTCTGTGAAATTTATATCGATTGAATATGACAATGTCAGAAACAGTGACAACGACAATCGGTCCCTTTTTGCTGTATAATAGAGAAAGAAGAGGAATGCGCGCTAATAAAAAAAACTACATACATACATACGTATATACAGTTGCCTAGGGTGAATGCACGAGTAATTGAACAGTTACCAGTGAATGAACAACGGCTGTTTTAGAATTCATAAAATTTTTTGACGATTTAGCTCAACATTAGATTCTACATTTGTTTATTTTTTACCTACCTACTGCAATTATTTTGGTGCTGAAGTCTATTTTCGACTAAAAGTGTAGGTTCGATTGGCTCGTTCATTTACTAGTGTTTTTTTTATTTATTGCCATTAGTATTTATTTTCATATACTTTGCGACTAAAATACGATATTTTTGCTTCCTGAAAGAGGAAGCTTTGTTTTCATGAAAATGTTTCTTTTCGGTATTTTTCGTCGAGAAAATTGGTCTAGGAAAAAATGCTCGTATGTGTGTGTGTGTGTGTATTTGTGTGTGTTCGAGGCGCAGAATATTCAACCGTCCATAACTCACGAACGGCACGATGGATCGAGCTTAAATGTGGCACGCAAACATAGTAGTGACTCCTCTTTAATTGGTGTAATTTTTAACAAAATGTATCCATACATACAGAGTTTATAGAATTTTTCGGAAAAATTGCGTGATCGCTCTAACTTTCGTAAAAGTTCGTCGATGTAGATAAATAGTTTTTCATAACTGAAGATACGTTCAATGTTGTTGCTTCCTGATAGAGGAAGCTTTGTTTTCGTGCATTTTTCTTTTTCGAAATTTTCGTGACAAGACACTCAGAATGATCCAAAACTTCGAGAAAAGTGATTTGTACGAAATGTCTGTGTATGTGTGCATGTGCAGATTTCCTTGTAAGCACGATTACTGTCATAATTTTAGATGCATCTTCCTCAAATTTGGCATGTAAGTGGTCTGTCATACAACAACGTTTGGGATTCTAGTTGACGCGTATCGGTTGAAGAATTCAAATTTTGTAGCATTTTGAAAATGTTGAAAAAATCGTTTTCACACTGTAACTTTCGCAAATTGAGAGATATCGGGTTGAAATTTTGTACGTAAATGGATTACCATCAAACCATAATGTGTACGAAATTTGGCGAGAATCGATAGAGTGGTTCTAATTTTATTGAAATTTCAATTTTTTTAAAATTGTCTGCAAAGACTTCAACTCCTGCAAATTCTGAGACATCCGGCGGCAATTTTCGACATGACTTCACGATTATTGATTATCAATGATTAATTTAATTAATTTTGATTTTGATTAATAAAAAAGAAAAAAAATGCTGTCACGAAAAAAAAAAAATTCGGAATTTTTTGCAGGATTAGTTTAAATATGGTTCATATTATAGACTAACATTGAACAAAGTTTGAGTGCAAATTTGACGCAAATCGGTCAAGCGGTTCAAATTTTCTAGCATTTTGAATTTTTTAAAAAATTTCGGTCGCGCACTAGATTGCAAAAGTTATGAGATACCGGTTTTTAATTTTGTTCACATATGGACTATCATGGAACAGAGTTTGAGTAGTAAAAATTTGACGCAAATCGGTCGAGCGGTTCTAAATTTATGACAATTTGCATTTTTTTTAAAAATGATTTTCGAGCTCAAACAAGCTTGCAAAATAGAACCTTGCAAATCGCTTCCTCACAATTTTCTATCTTTGACAAAGCTTTTTTTTTACAAAGCTTCCTCTGTGAGGAAGCCAAAATTGATCGACATACTTTCTCACAGAGGTAGTTTTATAAAAAAAAAAAAAAAAAAAAAAAAAAGCTTTGTCAAAGATAGAAAATTGTGAGGAAGCGATTTGCAAGGTTCTACTTTGCAAGCCTGTTTGGTATTGATTTTCAACGAAATCGGTAAAGCGGTTCGAATTTTATAGAATTTTGAATAAATCGAAAAAAAAAATCTAATTTTGTCGAATCTCAACAAATGAACTGAAATGATGTACAGACGAAAAATAACATACAGCGCAGCTACGTACGAAATTTGATAACGATCGGTAAAGTCGATCATATTTTATGCCATTTTGAATTTTTCAAAAAATTTCTATTTTCGTTCTGACCTCCGCAAAAGTTCAGCAGCTGAGTCAAATCTTGGTACATAATGGAAATATGATACAACGGAATTTATTATGGCGTTTCAGAACCGTGTGTAACATCGTTCGTTTTTATTAATGTATTCTACATCTTTTATATTTAATGTCCATAAGTATCAAGATTTAATTGCCCATAACTTCAGAACAGCACGATGAAAATATATGAAATTTTGTACGCAAATAGAGTAGAAATTAATATTTCATTATTGTGATTTTATTTTGTTCTTGTTGCACTTCTAACAACCAAAAATATGTACGTAACAAATTGGAAAAACTGCTAATTGGAATTTCAAAAAGTTTGCAAAGTAAAACTTTGAGCATTTTCATTATTCACAAAACTTCCTCGACGACGAAGCCAAAATTGATAAATAATCTTCCTCATAGAGTTAGCTTTGTGAAAAATGGAAATTCTCAAAGTTCTTCTTTACAACTTTTATAATTCTAACAAACTCTATATGAGTTAGCAATATTACAACTTTTTAAAATTGCGTCACAGAATTCAATATTCTGAGTATCTGTTAAAATGTTCACAGACGGTTTGCCAAATACAACATTTTATAAAAATCCATGATTAACAAATCGTTCAGCTTAACTGTTCATTCACTGGTGACTCTACCCTCTACTGAGCGACTCTTTCGGTAGCATTTAAAATACAGGAGAATAAGAAAAATATCAGCTTCTTCCTCCGTACCTCGTGCGATGACGAAAGCTCTCAACCTAATTGCCTACTACATATTAATTCTCGAATTTAACGCGCGTAATACAATTGAACGAGAAATGTCAACTCAATTTGTTTTGTTTTTATTATCCCTTGCACAGTGTATATTTATATGAAATTCTAGTGTCACGAGAATAGTTTTGATAAGTGTCGATTGGCGGATGTTAAACAGGAGCGATAGACGACAAACGTCTCACCGACAGTCCGGTTACTGGCCGAGTTAGCCCGCTGTGGTGGTCACGCACTCGAGGCGGCTGAGGAGAGAGGCCGAGAGGCTCAAGATGCGTACGAGCGGCACAAAGCGCGCGTATTACCGCAACGGCACACTCACACAAAGAAGCGGCATTCGCATCCTCATTCACACGCGCGCAACGCGCTTGAGGGACGCGAACCCGTGCACGCAGCCACGCACGCGCGTCAATGGAGACGCTAGGTCGCTTGACAGGCAGCTCTACGCGCTCGGTGCCCCGCTCGCTGGCATTGCTCCGCTCTCTCAAGAGCTCGATACTCGCGTCACATCGTTCTGGCTACTACGGCATTTCCGTGTGTATCATATATTTTCCTCTCGTTTCAATTTCGTGGGCTTGGGTGGCTGTGTCGTCATCGCTCCCGAAGACACTCATTCCTCTCATTGACTCATCCACAGCAAGGGACCGTTGATTCCTCTCGGATCCGCGCGACAAATATTCTAACAGCATTCACCGAGAGCACACGGAGAAATGATAAAAACAACAAAGAAGTAGAAAGCTGTTATATCGATAGTTAAGCCGTGTTAACGAGAAAAAAAAAAAAAGTAAATAAAGAAATTGCGTTGCATTTGGTGGCTCCGGTACGGAATTCGCGCGCGCTTTCGACCACAATCCCCTGCTTAACCATGGAAATTCATAATGGAAAAAGAAAGTGTAAATGTTGTCACTTTTTTTTCTTGACCATCCGACGACGACGACGACGAAGTTGTAACGACAATGAGAGACTATGTGCGTCGGAAGAAATGCATTACAATTGCACTCATTTTACTCACTGGTTTATCTGTTATTGGTCTATCCGGAAGTTAAGTGGAGCACAACACGCGCTTTCTGAATATGCACTCGAGGTTGCTGCTTACTTTGCTCTCTTCCCTCTCTTTCAATTCAACGAATATATTCGATTGATCTTTGAATAATATTCCCTTGTTGTTTGTCGTCCTCTGGATTAGCTTTAATCGAAAAATTGTCTAACCGATAGAGTTTGTTTTTCTCTTGAAATAAGAAAAAAAATGGTAAAATTAAAAAAAAAAAAAAAAAAAAAAAAACAAAAAAACAACACGGAACAACGCACTGGTTTAATCACACACACACTCGGAAACACATACGCGCACGCACATGGTTCGAGGAGGCTGCTGCTCTCCTCGCCTCGCAATCATCACCTGCTCGATCACTCTACGGTTATTATACACTCTGTATCTCGTCCTCTCGACTCCTCCGCCACCCGCTTGTCTCTCTTTCTGCTATATATGTATGACGCGTGTTTTCGTTCGCACGCTCGATCCAGCCGCGACTTGCAGAGCGAGCGTGACAGAGATGGAACGCAAGCAAGCACGCTAGTAGCTTCCTCGAACGCGCGTTATGTATAGCCAACTACCGCTACGCGGCTGCTGCTGCTACTGCTACTGGCTAATGTAGTACAACACAACAACGTGAAAAGTTGAGGGATCCGAGTTGCCGGCATGAAAAGCTTCTCTCCTCTCGTCGTGCTGATACGAATAACACCGAGTGATAAGTGGCAGTATCGTTACAGCGGAAAAGCTGCTCCTGTTGTTGTTGTTATTGTTGTTGTTGTTGTTGTTGTTGTCGCTGGTGGTGTTGCTGGCGGTGGAGGTGACGGTGGTGGTGGTGGTGGCGATGGTGGTGGTAGACACGCATCCGACATATCGCGCGCGCGTTTATGTTATTACGTTTACGTTATTGTCGTCAGTCGGTAGGGCGCGCACACACGGAGATCACGGCCACGGAACACAGCGTTGACAAGATGGCCGTAGTTGGTTGGACCGTTCGCACCCGATCAGGTGGAAAATGCCGGAATGTGTGTTGTGTGTAGAGTATACGAAAGATCGACTGACTGGCGAGCTGCTCCGCGGCCCTAAGTGGTTTGACGTTAAGAACGGCGCGGAGCGAAGCATGCGTGACAAGGACGGAGAGCGCGAGCAAAGAGACAGAGAAAAAAAACAACACAGGGATATGGATAATGGTGAAGGAGGAAAGAGGACAGCGTGTAGCCAGATGCGCGGGAGCAACAGGGACAGATGTATCGAAGCAGAATGTGCGAGACAGGGAGGGTTTAAATATGTACGGAGTGGGAGATGGACGGGACTGCTAGAGTCGCGCAGTAGGGAGAGACGGTGGAAGAAGTGGGGAGACGGCGATAGGGGAGAATCCTAAATCCCCCACCTTCGTTGCTACTTCCTTTTCGCGCCCGCGCACAGCGCAGCGCGCACATTTGTAGCATGGGCTTCGGGAAAGTTCGTAAACATTCGTTTCAAGAGCCAATGTGTATGCTAACACTTACATGTACATATGTTGGTACATGCTGTATACGAAAATCCCGTCTTTCTCTCGCTCTCTCCCTCACATTCTCTCTCATCGCCCTTTCTTCCGTCTACCCTTTGAGTTTTCCCACGATGTCACAACGCGCAAAGACACCTACAAACGTTCAACCACAAGCATAACCTTTTTCCTCGCGACATTTCTCTCTCGTCATGCCGTCAGCGCCCCTCGTAGAACGCTCTCTACCACGTTTCGCAATTTCTCTCTACATTCACGCGCTTTGCTAAAGAATTTTTTTAATCAATATAATAACCGTTAAGTTTAAATTATCCTTTTTTTTTGTTTATTTCTATTTCTTTTTTGTTCGTTGTTCTGGGTTCATCGTCGGCTATCGGGCAAACCCGTAATATCAATTCATCTCTTATAGCAGCTTACTTCTATAGTATATATATGTATATATATATATATATATATATATATATATTCCACTATCTTTAAGTTGTTTGTGTCGTGCGGCGCTGCGGTACGCCGCTCAATGGAACGCGAAAGGTCGGCGTCCTCGTTGTCGTTGATCGTTGGAGATGGTCAGGTCTCGGAAATACTAACTGTACCGTCTTTCGGTGTGGAAACAGAAATAATAAAGAAATAAATATTTGACGAATATAAACGCAAGAACCTTGGTTATCATGAGTAAAGAAAAATTCGGATGACCTGACTCTGACGTCGAGTCAACCCAGTGTAACAACTAATAATCTTATTATACGGACTGGCTTGTTCAGTTTCACTGAGGTTTAATGGTAAACTCGCACACAGAGCGACCCATCCTACATACATGCATTTTCCGACGAATTTTTTCCGTTGAACGGAAGCAGAGCTATGTGCGCTGCTGGCGTTCAACTGGAAAGGGTCAAGGACCCGTTCGGAAACGCTCGAGACGATAGATCGGCCATGATCGCAGTGGTGGCGGTGGTCGCGGGAAGACAGAGAGAGAGAGAGAGAGAGAGGGAGAGAGAGAGAGTAGCTTAGAAGTAAGCTGGCGGTTGAGACGCGAGAACCAAGAAACGCGCAAGGCTCGAGGCAAGAAAGGCGGAAGGGAGGATTTTTCATCGGCCAGCTCGCTACCAGCGTCCCTCTGCTCCTCGTTTCTCCAAAAGCTCTTGTTACTTCTTTTACGACGGAAACAACTCCGAGCGGGTGGTATAATCGGGGACGTCGCGAAAAGAGAGAGAGAGAGACTACGAATGAAACGAGAGGAAAATACCGAAAACGCATTTGCCAATGGAAGAACAGATTTATGCAAATAAGAGTGAAGAGGAGAAAACAAGATTTGAGAAAAATTATTCATTTTATCCGGCCTCAGCCTTTCCGTCACTGCTGGAGCACATGTTCGAGTAGTCGAATAAACAAAACCATCGCTTTTTTGAAAGTTCCATCGGGCTAAAACATGACGGAAAATTAGTTAAATACACTTATCCGTTGCTTTCCGTCCTCGAGTTTTATCTCTCAAGGCTAAACATGTCAGGCAACAACCATTCCAGAGTGCTCTTTTCGATAATAATGGCGCATTGTTTATATATATACACACAATGTAGAGTGATCGGGGTGACATTTATTACTATCTGTCACGGACTAAAACTCTCAAAAGCTCTAGCTGATGAAAAAATATTAACATGTCACAAAACCTCTCACAAATTTGTATTATCAATTTAAAAGAGATTTTTTGCAATGTATTATACATCATTCGCCCGATATTGATTCCTCATAGAGGAAGCTTTGTTTTCGTGAATTTTTTTTTTCCCCAATTTTGATATCAAGATATTCAGAATAGTCCAAAACGTCGAGAAAAGTCGGTTAGAAAAAGTGTGCGTGTGTGTGTGTGTGCTGATTTCCTTGTAAGCACGATAACTGCCGTAATTTTAGACCTTCTAATTTGACACGCAAGTAGACTATATCGTGCAACAACGTTTGGGATTGTAGTTGACGCGAAACGGTCGAAAAATTCAAGTTTTACAGCATATTGAAAATTTTGAAGAAATCATCATCACGCTATAATTTTTGTAAATTTAGTGGTATCGGGCTTTTGTTCACATATGGATTACTATGCAGCAAGGTTTGACTAAAAATTTCACGCAAATCGATAGAACGGTTCTAATTTGACATGATGCATTTTTTTTTGAAAAATGTCTTTAGAGCTCAAACAAGCCTGCAAAGTAGAACCTTGAAAATTTCTTTCTCATTATTTAGTATCTTTGACAAAGCCTTTTTTTTTACAAAGCTTCCTGTATGAGGAAGCCAAAATTATTCAACATACTTCCTCATGAAGGTAGCTTTGTAAGAAAAGGCTTTGTTAAAGATACTAAATAATGAGGAAGCAATTTGCAAGGTTCTACTTTGAATGCTTCTTTTTTTTTTATATCCCTCTTTAAATTCTGCGTAGCACCAGGTGCGCAGAATATAGGATGAGAGATCAAAAAAATTGTAAGCTTTTCAGCGACCTCTGAATATATATATATGTTCACCAACTAGAGCTCTTGGGAGGGCAATTCCACAAGAAAATATATAATTCTGAGGGGGGGGGATTAAGAATTAACGTCAACTAGCATATTAGAATGAGTGATATTCGAAAGCAGGATAGCCAATATAAAAAGAAAAACGGAAGCCAGTCTCCTTAGGGCACATGTAGAATTAACCAGCTATAAAGAGTGGAACAGTAGTGTAAGAGCGGTAGAGCGCTAACACTTGAATAATAGTATGACTCAACGGCCGGGCTAATGTATCATTGTGTCACAGCCGTAGGTATTAATACTAATATGCAATGGGGGAAACGTGTGTGGGGTTTAAGAAAAATAAGAGAGCAACGGGTTCAGAAACAGACGATATTTGTTAATTTTCCGTAATTCGAACGCCCGGCTCTGGGTAACACATAGATTATTATAAGCGACATAGGTGATGTGTAGAATAAAGATTGCTTGGCAGTGAGGAGGCTTATGAGCCAATAATAGACTAGTGCACAAAATAATATAGTAGAACCGACACTTGATTGTGATACTAGTTTTACTAGAGCATAAGCATCAGCAGCAGCAGCAGCAGCAGCAACAGCAGCAGCGACAGCGGGAACGAAAAACGAGGAATCGAGAGATTTTCAAATGATTTACCTGCGGCACGTTGAACAGCATGAATTTTTCGGTTGAAGCTTTTCTTAAAGTGTCGATCGACATTGAAAGATTGAAGACAGTGAAGTGCGTATATTCCATAGTACGGTGGATTTCGGTAATAGTCGCATTCTACGAACAACGAGAGCCAGTCCCGATCTATATTTACCGACCTCTCGACGATGTCTCTCGTGGTCGAGAAATTTCGTCAACGATTATCGTAATTCGGAATAGCGATGACGAGAATATATAAATCGCGGGCTTTGTGACAAACGTTGTTGCCCGAGTTGCTCGCTCTCGGAATTGCCTCGAAATTCAGTTAAACTACCGATCAACTTACATCGCCGACCGACCACAACTCGGACCGCAGAAACGACATTTTTCCTGGCGACGTTCGGCGACGACATTGTACGATGAACGAAATAAAAGTAAAAATAAAAAGAAAAACGAGATGCAGTGGAAGATGAAAAATGCAGATTGGGGAGGAAAAAACGTATAATCTGACGTCTCTCTCTGTCTCCATATATCCCGTTAACCCCACTCCTTGATTTATACCTCGATTCCCTATTCGAACTCTTTTTTTTCAATTGATTTTTTACATCTCTCAGTCGCACCTCGTTTCTCCATTGCTCCATTTCCAACCAACAGCACACCCGCAACTATAACTGGCTAACCTCAAATTAATTAGCCCGCTAATTAGCTCGTTCGATCGACGAACGTGCTGCTGGAATTGAGGCTGGCATACCTTGCTGCCCCCTCTCTTTCCACGAGCCATCAACGGTACTTACTTTTTTTTTTTATTTTATTTTGTTCTGTTTTAATATATTTTTTTTTTGCAGAATATAATAGATATACTGTAATTTTAGATACAACAAATCTCGCCCATTTCATTTAAAACTTTTTCTTTTAATACTTGGCGTCGAGTCGCTGCAGCGAGTCTTGATACAAAAAATCATGTCGAGCGCACTCGGCAGTAAGCTTTTCCGCATATTTTGGAATCGATGCTGTTGGTGCTGCTGCTGCTGCGCCGCGGATCAATGGTGAACAACGGAGCGACATCCAGTAAATAGAGTAGACATTCGGAAGAAAATTCCAAATTTCCAACTGTTGGGCAAAGCTCTCGTGACACGCGCGCGTAACCAAACGAGAGACGAACCATAGAATGGAAGAGAGGAGGGGCGGGGGAGAGGGAGTATTCGAAGAGACGCAGTACATACGATGAGGCGTCCGGCAAATGCCCACCGGAAGTGGTCTGTAATGCCCTCTTTTCGTTCATCCCGATCTCGCCTTGACACTAGTCGCTCGTCTCTACAGACTCCATTTAATCGACACATGGCTGTTTTATTTCGCGTGGAAAACGAGAGATTTTAGTTACCGCCACGCAAATGTCCAGTAGAATGCAATTTAAATTATGAGTTTGAAATATCAATTGCAAAATGCACACAGCATCCGCAGCGTGTGCGTGTCTCGTCATCCTCGCCCCTCTCGCTAGTTCTTCTGCGATTAAATGCTTTCTTTTCGTCACACATATACGACTTGCTAGAAACATTTCGCGGCATTCTAAAAGATGCCTACGGTTTGCCCCCTCGAGCATTCTACGTTTAATTTACTAGCGAATCTTACAAAAGCATTTTTCACACTATACGTTCACCCCAAATAGCTTCGATAATGTTATATTCACTCGCGATATGTGTGATTTAGTGACTGTTGATTATTGACTTCATCGAGCTTCAACATTGTGCATTTTGCGCATAATCGATCATGGTGGACGGCTGCTGCTTCGTTAAAATCAAATTTAACGTAGAATAATGCGCGTCTTATCAACGGGCGATACCGCTCACACTGCTTTTGTTTCGGATTTTATTTTTTATTTATTTTATTTTTTTTTTTCTATTGTTAGTCGAAACACGACAGCAGTGGTGGGCGTGATTCGAACAACTCGTTCGCGTATGTACATCTCTGCCGAATATGATGCGACACATGTGTGTGTGCAAGAGAGAGGAGAGGGGGCAGTGAGACGCAACTGATTTTTCTGTATGAAGTTTCTCCGCCACATTTCATTCGTCGGACAAAAGAAAGAACGATATCCGTAGAATTCACAGACGAAGAGGGCTTCTCAGTTCTTTTATCCAATGCAGAAACAATAAGAAATTCAATTACAGTTTTTTTGTTTTGTTTTGTTACCGACCGAGTAGTACAAGTAGTAGCGGTATAGCAGCAGCAACAGCAGCGGCAGCACAGATCTTCCGACGTTGAGATTCACCGTGACTGAGAAATGAGCTTATCGCGCGTATTATGAATATCAGATAAACGTAATCATCGGCAGGAGGATTCCGCGCGATTCCTGTAGTTTCTGAGGTTATCGACGCGCACGTTAGATAGATAGTACCTACCGCGCGTTACTCAAGCACACACAGAGTGTACGTGTTTAAGCGCGAATGCACGAGTTTTGACAGCTACGGATGATACGTGTACAGGCAAAGACAGAGTGAGGAACAGTGAGATCGGTTGGTCGGACAAACAGCCGAGAAATAACAACAAAGACACAACAACCGCGCAGACTGTGCGTTTTTTCTTCAAAAGAGCTTCGTTTTTTTCTAAAACTCTGCAATGGTAAGCCTGCCCCGTGAGATAATCATTTTATCGTGGCTGCTTACAACGATGGCCGCTCTCTCATTTTCACTCCTCACTCCTTTCATAGCGAATTTCCCTCACGTTCATGTTTTGTGGAGTAAAAGAAAAATGCACCGCGCGAACTAGAGAAGATTATGCTGCCTGTCACTGTTAATAATAAGCATGAAGAATTTCGAAGGTTTCCCCGTTGACTGTTCAAACAGGCAAAAGTAATAAGAGCAGTCTAATTGAATTTGAGAAGTGTGTGTGTGTGTGTGTGTGTGTGTTTGTGTGTGGTTAGAGAGAGAGAAAGAGAGAGAGGGAGAGAAAGCGGTCGTACGGCGATAGAGCAAAGAATCTTCTAACCTTAAAACGACGATTCCAGGATGTATCGGCGTTTTCCAACGACAGCTTTGACGTCAAGGACTGGATCAACGATACATTCAAGTCGGCCGAGGCGGAAGACGACAAAGACGTGAGTCGTTGTAAATGAATAGCGTCGGATAGTCAACAGATTCACACACTTTTCCCGCAGGCTTTTTGAATTTAAGCCGCTTTTGCACGCAGTCAACGACTAAACTGACGGCGCTCCCATTGAGCGGCGGTCAATGACACCATGCGCCGTTTTTAAAAAAGATAATTTTTTTTCCATTGTCGTAGGTGATGAAAATATTGAATTATTTTTCATTGAATTTCAACAATTATGTCGCGCACGTTCTTACCTTAATTTTATAAACTCGTTGAAATATTAACAGAATCTCCACAAGTCTACTGATAATCAATTTACCTACACTAATTGCCTATATATATTCTTTTTTTTTACTTACTCACCAGGCATTTGTTTCTTCGCTTGTCATGAAGTTGCAATTGTATGTGCAACAAGTGAACGGAGCTCTGGAAGAAACTAGTCGCTCTGTGCTCTCAGGTTTGCCAAGAATTCTCCGGGATATTCAATTACTGAGGCAGGAAGCAGAATCGCTGGGAGAAAAAATGGTTACCGTCAAACGAGAGATTGCCCAGGTACTTGTGGAATCTTCTGACTCGTGGTTTTCAAATTGATTGATGTAATTTTCACTCAACCAGGTTCAACAAGATACCGCTTTGTCGATCGAGACATTAGAGAGACTCGATGGAATGAAAACAGACTTGGAGATAACAAAACAAAGTTTACATGAAGCTGACAATTGGAGCGTACTGGCAAACGACGTAGAGGAGGTAATTGAATGAAAATTATGTGGTATGAAAATTGTCAGATACTTTGGACATTGCAATTGTGTAAATTTACATCTCTGAACAATAAAAAAAGTTCTAAAGCAGAACTTTGCACATTGCGTTGTGATATAGAGTTTGTTAAAATTATAAAAGTTCTGAAGAAGAACTTAGAGCATTTCCATTGTACACAAAGCTAGCTCTATGAGGAAAACTATTTATCAATATTGGCTTCCTCATAGAGGAAGCTTTCCAAAAAGTGGAAATACTCAAATTTCTTATTTACAACTTTTATAATTTTAACAAATTCTATATGAGGAAATAATATGGAGAGTTACTGCTATGCAACTTTTTTCAATTTCAATTAGCATTTTTTCCAATTTAACTTCATATTTTTGGCAGTTAAAGGTGCAACAACACAAAATGAAATCACAATAATTAGATATTAGCTTTTACTCTACTTGCGTGAAAAATTTCATGTATATCCATCGCGCCGTTCTGAAGTTATGGGCGATTGAATTTTGATACTTACTGTCATTAAATATAAAAAATGTAGAAGCTACAAAAAAACAAACGACGTTACACACGGCTCCGAAACGCCGTAATAAATACCTTTGCATTATATTTTCTTTACATACAAAGTTTTGGCTTGCCTGCTTAACTTTTGCGAAAGTTACAGCGAAAATCTAAATTTTTTTTTAATTGAAGATTTGAACGACTTCACCGATTATCATCAGATTTGGTATGTAGCAGCGCTGTATGTTATTTTTCGTCTGTCGAATATCTCATTTCATTTGTTGAGATTCGACGTGATTTACCATAAAATTATTTTTTTTCGAAAAATTAAAAATTCTATAAATTCCGAATTACTTTACCGATTTCCTCGAAATTCAATACCAAAGAACATTGAACGTGTCTTCAGTTATGAAGAACTATCGCTAAATCGTCGAACTTTTACGAAAGTTAGAGCGATCACGCAATTTTTTTGAAAACTCAAAAATTCTATAAAATCTGTATATATGAATACATTCTGTTAAAAAATCACACCAATTAAAGAGAAGTTATTATTCTACTTGCGTACCAAATTGGTCACAATCCACCGTGCCGCAAGAGAGTTATGGATGATTGAATTTTCTATGCCTGGAACACAACCACACACACACACACACACACATACCGAAATTTTTCTGTACGTTTTAGGTGATTCTGAATATACTGGCATGAAAATCTCGAAAAAAAAGTTTCATGAAAACAAAACTTCTTCTATGAAGAAGCAATGCTAACGGTATATATTATAAATTTTATTTCCTTTTATTTTTCTAAAATGGGCCAGGAGTTCATATATACTTCACACAGGTATTCATATCCATGAGCCCAATAGGAGCCTTTTGTAATGATATACAGTGTATGAAATGGCACCTTATAATTTAATTGAATAAATTTGAATTCGAACTCTCGAAGGCCTGTATTTCAGTACATTTGCAAGTATTTGTTAAGTTTGGAAGTGTTGTATTATTCTGAGAGAATTGTTGCCCGGTAGAGATTTTAAAGCGATTGTCTCAATGGTGATTGACAGGTTTTTGAATTGGGTGACATTGAAAAGATAGCTGGCAAACTGTCGAGTATGCAAAAGTCTCTGTCGATGCTGGCGACCGCGGTAGATTACGAGGACAAGAAGATGCAGTTGGAAGGTTTGAAGAATCGACTGGAGGCTCTGGCAAGTCCTCGACTGGTTCAAGCTTTCACGCTCAACAATTTGGGTAGCCGTCGATTTTCGTACCGATATCATTACCTTACTTTGCAAATCTTTTTTAATACAGTTTCTCTTGTGTTTCAGAACAATCAAAAATGTATGTCGATATTTTCAGCAAAATCGATAGACTGCCCCAATTGATGAAATATTATCACAATTGTCTGAAAGTTTCGCTATGTCAGGAATGGCGACGCATTACAGAAGTAGCGCAAGACGAAACAGTCACATACCGGTTACACACCTTTTACGACAAGTTACTCGCTGAATGGAATGATCAGGTGATTATATATACAAATTTTAATTATTTATCTATTATCAATATTAGGGTGACAATTTTTTCACATGTATTTTTTATTCTTAGTCTCATCCCAGAATTTAATCCTTTATGATCATGGAACTGACCTCCCAGAAACTCTAGGTTTTTAAATTTCTTTATTTATTTTTTTGCTAGTGTATTTTGACTTGGAGCAGAAAAACTATACTCTGACAAAAAATTTGAAAGTCTTAACAATTGGTTCAAGTTAATAATTCTCATAAACAGTTATGAATTTTTTAGCGAAAATCAGTCATTCTAAATAAATAAAGTTCGGTTCATCCTCTAAATATTGTTACGTACGGAGTTTCTGTAAATAAACATAATTTCAGGTGGAAGTGTCGACTGTTAAATATTCTTTTTTTGTTCTAAAAATTTACAACCAAGTGTTTGGTGTCGATATAAGAATATGGGGTGATTGGTATTATATAGCTTGGAGAAAAAAGTCGGGTTCCAATTAATAATGCGAATTTGTGATGGTTTGAGCAACCTCTAAATAAATCTTTTATCGATCTTTTGGGAAGTCAGTTAAAAAAAATAAATGTGAAAAATATTTCCTCTCTAATGAATTATGAAGTAATGGATGTTTTGTTTGACTCGGTTCCGTGGTTTAAAGGCAAAATGGTGCAATCAAGTGTTCCCAAATACGTCGACGGAAACTCTGTTGGAAGTTTACGCGGATCTGTTGCGCAGCTTAGATCCAAGTTGTGGAGATTGTATCGCTGCTGCTCTTCGGCAACATTCGAACGCCATGCAGCTTTCACTGTTATTGGAATTTAAGCAAACAAGCCGAAATTTCGCAACGAATCTCAGCAACGCTGTGGAAATTTCGTCTCAGGGAAAATTGCCCGTTTCAAAGTTGGAAGCTCTCGGCCGTGCTATTTACGCACCATACGTCCCGTACGTAACCAAGTACAGTACATACGAGAGCGCGCAGCTTCGTCAACAGCTCGATTCTTTGGAATGTACTCACGACGATCTCAGCGACACAATCAATTCACTTTCTATGAGTATATCTCGGGTAATCGATTATGCGAATGAGGCTAATAAGAGATGTAAACTATTTACCGATGGTTGCGGATATCCTGGCCTAATAAGAGCACTCAACGTACGTTTAATTAATTTGAAATTCTTTCTCCATTAAGATCAAACTCGGTATTTAACTTTTGGAAACTTTGACACAGAGCTACTTGAACGAGTACCTCGATAAGTATCGATTGGGCGTAAGACAGTTGGAACGACGAAAGGTCAAACACGAGGACTGGAATTTGTTCCAAATGTGTCTGACCCTGATGCAGAGCATAGGTACGTTATTACTACTGCGCTATGAAAATCTTTATTTCTTCGACTCGTTTACTATTGTATTTTAGGAGAGCTGTTGGTTCACATTGAGGAGTTGGAAAAAAATATACTAATCAGCATACTCGAGGCTAATAACGAATTGGAAAATCCGAGTGGTGGCCTGTTGAAGCGGTACAAATGTTTCCTTCTCAATTCGGCGGGCCGTGCGGAACTTGACAATCTAATAACGTCCCTTGAAGAAGGTACGTGGCCTCGGGCGGGCGATACTTGACAATTACGAGAATATATATATATATATATATATATATATATATCGTGACATATTGCTGTTGCAGAAGATAAAACTCTTCTCGATTCGATTGTAAGAGCAATCGAGAAACTGTCGTCTGACTTGCATCACACAACGTACGAAGTGATATTTGCACCAATTTTCACGCAACTGTTGCTCGTACAGAGAGCCCCAGCTTGGTCAATAGAATCTGGCAAGTCATCGAACCTCAGTTCTGATTTGCCGGATTACAGTTTCGCACCTCAAGAGTATATCACCCAAGTTGGACAGTACTTAATGACACTGCCTCAGCATTTAGAACCATTTTTCTTAAGGGACAATCCCAGTTTGACTCGCGCGCTCAGATCAGCCGATCCTCAGTACAGTCAGGTTTCAACGGAATCCGGTTTCACCGATATTCTTCTGGGAATCATCGCGAAAGGAACTTGCCAAATGTTTCAGGATCAGATGCTCGGAATTTGTGAACTTGACGCCGCGGCTTGCAAGCAACTTGCCACTGACATTGGTGAGTGTCAGTGCTTTTCGATCGGTACAACGTTCAATCTTTTAATTTAATTACTTCGCTCTGTTCTCTTCACAGATTACTTGGGAAATGTACTGGAAGAGCTGGCTCTCTCGCTTTCCGATAATTTACAGCAAATCAAACTTCTACTGAGACTGGCGCCGGAAGATTATCAAACTGGTAGCTCGGGATGTAATGCTCGTGTCGTAGCTGCAGTGCGGCAGATGCGTAACATTGCCTCATCGGGATAGTTTTGCCCGCGAGAAATTATCAAGCTAATGCAAAATCGTCAGACTCGTCCCACTTTATACTTGTTCTTTACTTCTATTGCTTTCTATAAGCCAAACGAAACACAATAAAAAGATATGAAATCTTTTGTCGTATCGATTTTCTTAAAAATTTTCTGTACAGAGTAGAATTTATAAATTTTAATACAACCCAGTTTTTCCATTGAAACTCAATAGTGTCAAGTTTGATGTACGTTGGACTCTAATACAGTACATTTTGCTCATCCGAATGAGTTTTTTTAATTTTTTGTTTGTTTTTTTTTAGTAACTTTATTAGCTAATTATCGGCGGTAAACTATTACAAAAAAAAAAATAATTGGTTCACGCTGATGTGATGAGATTTATTGTTACGAAATTTCTTAGTTTTTGTTAATTATATTGCGGACCTGTCTACTAAACGGGGGCAACAGTTCTCGAGAGGAATGCGGTCGACGAGTCAAGTACAGCGATGCACCATCCGCACAGTACAAATAATTTCCAATGTTGCATTTACCCATTTCGAGAGATTGAAATTCAACGACGAAAGACGTTAATCGTGTGAACTGCGTTCCGTCTTTATAGAAGGTGTCGGGAGTTTTTATGTTCTCATTGACAATCTCCACAATTTAACTTACCGTTAATAGAATTTACTATTTGCTGTCTTTCTTTTCATCTGTCTGTTATTGATGTAACGGTCCCTATATTAATTTGCGTAAGGAATTTATCATGCATCATTCAGAGTGACAACAATTGTTTTATCTCGCTGGCTACAAAATCATTCATTTTTCAATCTCATTCATTTTTGTTTACTCTGTCCACAATTTTCGCTACGACTAATAAACTCAATCTGTGAAAACAACGATCGTAAATAAATCCAAGTTCCTCTCGTTACATTAAGATCAAAACAGCAACATACGTTGCTACTAGCTCAACACCATTTTTATATATATCTATAGCTGAACAACACTTACAAATATTATTATTCTTTAAAGGTAGTCTTAATAGGGATGGAGTTTAGAGAAAAAAATTCAATGACCAATTAAATAATAATTCTAAGTAATATATTTGCTACAATCCAAGCGTCATCATCACCATCATCAACAAGAACAACAATAATGTTTAATCAGTCATACAATGTTCCAAGTCGCTGTTTGAAAGAGATCCGCACTCATTTTCACCGTCCCGCATTATTAATTGAATAGAAAAACCAGCGACAATTGTTTCTAGCACCGCAATATCATATTATTGTTTGGCTTCAGCCATTGTTTGTTGATAAAATGATGTGTGGAGGATAAGCGGCGAAATATAAAGGTAATACCCGAGGGTTCTAAACTTCTACAGGCATCGTAGAGCAATCTCCTTCGGTTATTTTAGAATTATACAAATCAGTGTGTAACTTGAATGGCAATTCTCACAATTTATCATAGGTACATTCTTCCATTTGCACTTTTTTTCGCAATGCGCGTACAAAAGTAGTGTCCTGGCTAATACAACATTTAATTATAACGTTACATTGATATTAAAATTGGAGTTAGTCTCGCCTCACCGCATAATCTTCTTTTAATTTGAGAAAAAAAGAAGAAAAAAAAACGCAGATTTAAAATTAGTACAACAGCTATGATGCGCAGCATGCACTTGTAACTCTTATCTCGATGATAAACACGATAATGAAATGAGGTGTGCTTCGCGGTGAAGGACGGCCTTAGTGAAAATATGATTTGTTTACGTTTTGCTCTGCTCAGCGCCTCTTCAAAAATGTTCAAATATTAAGTACATATCTGTAAAAAAAAGGTATACAAAAAAAAATTGTTTTTACAAAAACATATTTTCTTAAATTTTAGCAATTCTCAATGTCTTAGATGCTATAAGTGTAAAATATCAGTTGGTCATCTTAGGGAAAAAAATTATTGTACAATGGGTAAGCAAAAAAACGGACATTTCCACATTTATGGAGAACAGATTTGTGTAAAATCAATATTACTTTTAAAGGAAAATATATATTGGTCGTAAGCGAACCAATTGACATTTTCACACTTTTAGCATCCAAGACATTGAGAATATTTAAAACTTAAGAAAATAGGTTTTTGTAAAAACAATATTATTAGTATTTTTTAAATAGATATGTACTTAATAAAAAAAAATCTGAGGAGGCCTTGAGCAGGGTAAACAAATCATCTTTTCACTGAGGCGGTTCTTCACCGAAGCATGTCCCATTTCATTTACTAATACACGGCCAACGTTTCATCTGACCAATAAACACGATAATATCCGAGCTAGCTGAATAAAGCAGCTTCGGTCTGAGTATAGATTTCGGCGAGCGTACACTGCTATAAAATATATACCATGTATATATACACTAATAAGTTCGTTAACATGGGTGAATAAATTCATTTAATCTAGTACGGAATCTCTTGGTGACCAAAGTACTTTTGTGCGTACAATAAAATATGTTACCAAGATGTTATATTGTATATATTATCTATCTATAATATATACACGTTAATGCGAATGGTTGTGGATGTGTGTGCGTGTGAATCTCAATGCGGCGTTCGATTAAAAACGTCAAGCGGGTAAGCTTATGCGTTTAAACACTTGACCGTTTTTTTTGTATTCGCTATTTTTTTTCTGTTACAAAACTCATCTTGTAGGATTCAATAACGAAAAAGGTGAAAAGAAAAAGAATTTATACGACGGTGGTGGTGGTGGTGATGGTGGTGGTGGTGTCGACGACGCCTTCCGACTAGATTTCATCTGGCCCTGGATTTTCACCTCGACTCAATGTTCAACACCTCTCAGCGATAAATCACAGTAATAGTTGTCACTTGGGTTGCTTTTGCACGCTGCCACACACGGTCAATGGATATGGCTCTGCTGTTTTCGTTAGCGTTAACGCTAACATTTATCAATTATGGGTAGAATGTATAGTGGAGAGCTACGAAGCGCATAATTCTGCTAGAAAGATTAATTGGCTTCGTGGAGAGGTTCAAACGATCGTAGGCTATGCATGACGATAAAGCGACAATGCGTAGGGTTCATCGAAATATTTATTGCAGCTTTTTTG
This sequence comes from Perithous albicinctus, assembly GCA_964016905.1. Taxonomy (NCBI): domain Eukaryota; kingdom Metazoa; phylum Arthropoda; class Insecta; order Hymenoptera; family Ichneumonidae; genus Perithous; species Perithous albicinctus. The sequence goes on along the minus strand of OZ024690.1, from coordinate 16,126,920 downwards.
GCCGTCGATAAATTTTCAAGCTGCTGACCGTTTCCCCATTGTTGTAGTTATGCACATCAGTGCAAACGGGCGTTGTACGTTGCTCCCGTCTTTATGAAAAAAATCTGCTCAACTCGTCTCAAGAAGTTGCTCCTCCTCCTTGATATGGTCGGCAGACGTCAAATTTCATGGCACTTTCTTCTTGGTAGGCTTTTTGCTGCGAGGCAAAGTTGCAAAGCTTGTTATCTAAAAAAAAAAATAAAAAATAAAAAACGAATCATGGCAATTAGTTAGTAAAATGGCTCGGGATTATGGAAATGCAGGCAAAAGTTTGCAGCCTCCCAAGAGGCAAGTGTCAATAAATTGTTAACACATATAAATCGTCAGTTTCAAAATTCAAAACACTCTCTAATATGACGACGCAGAGCATTAACAGCAGCTGAAAAACGCGCTTATTAATATTGTCAAGAAAAACAAAGTTCAAATAAAAGAAAAACTGTAAACTGTGACACAAGGTCTCGTTAGATTTCCTGGGTATGCATTGTTAGAGTGTGTGTTTGGCAACAAATAAGATTATCCTTTTCATACAGTATTCTTTGGGCGATGCTTTTTCCATCATACATGTGCCTAGTTTGTAGAATTTGGACTTTGAAGGTAAGGAAGGTAATTGGTTATATTTTTGGAAATAATGTTGAAGGAAGGAGTTAATATCTCGGCGGCGTAGGCGACGTCCTTTTGTCCAGTTATGTAATTCGTTCGGCGTTAACAATTCTCTTTTGCTTATTTTTGCACGGTTTTTAGTGTCGAATCTGGGAATAGTAGTTTACTCGATAGTGGCACAGCGATCTGCTGTTCGTTCCAGGTTCGTGACAAAAGCCTAGAGCTTTGAATTATCGTCCGGCAGAGTGACTCCGATGGATTTATCTTGGACCTCAAGGGATTGCTTGGCTAATGTCGCGGTATGAAAATTGTTGAGCGAATCATCTCGCGAACTGACGCTCACTGATCGCGATCTTGATGTGCCAGCATCGGAAAGCATCGAACTCGAGTCTTCGTCTTTGGACGTGTCATTTTTTCGATCCCTGTGAAAAGCATTATTGAAAAAGCTTTTCGGTATTGTCAAGAGTTTTGAAAAACCTTCTTTCCTGCTACGTGTTTTTCTTTTTACAGACGCGGACCTGTCAGGGAGATGAGAGACAAAGACATTCTTCGTTTGGCTCTGGTTGCTAAATGTTTTCAAAGAGCCAGTTTTTATAACGAGAGTCGCCTTTAAAGCACTCTGTGACATTGTCTCCTCGATATCACTTTCGGTATCGAATGGCGGCGCTTTTGGTGCTGGTTTCTTGTTGTACTTTCCCGCGCGACAATCGCTCTCCGAATTACTTGGCGAGACGCTTGGAGTTGTCCAGACATCAAGAGCGCAATTCAAACTGCCAGTGATACATCTGTCTTCTTGACTAACAATATCAACGCTATTCGATGCTTTTGTATATTCTTCTTTCATGCTGCTCGTTTCAATGCTCTTGACATTTTCATGCGACGACACAATGTTAGTCACAGCTTTATGGGCGTTATTTAGTAGTACCTTGAGTTCATCGAGCTTGTCCTGGCAAATCTCGTCGGTGATCTTATCGACATCTATTTTGGTGCATGTGTCTATCGGAGTTGCGCTAATGGCAGTAGTCTGCTCCTCTGCGATTACTTCATCCCGAGAAATCGTCAATTTCGGTGTTTCAACGATTTCTTCGTTCTTGATTAAATTTATTTCACAATCGCTCGTCATTGCTTTTTGCGTACCTTCTTTCATCAAACATCTTTCTTCTACCGCACAACCTGCCTCAGTGTTGCTATTTTCCAATTTCCAATTTATACTCTCGAGTATCTTTTTATTTCTATCGGGATCAATTTGGGACAGGAGCAATAGAAGCTCGAGCGCTTGCTCAGCAGTGACAAGAGACAGTGGTCTCCTATCCGAAGAGGGAAGCTCGTTTATGCACTCGTAGTCATCATCCTCTCCGTCATCCTTCAAATTCCACAAAGTCATGACATTTAATTCCGTCGTTAATTCAATTTAAAAACGGTGTAATACTCAAATTCAATAGAAAATCACTTGACTCGAGCGATCCTACTTGCGTGGCTGCTTTAAGAATAAGAGGGGAAAATAAAAAAAAAAGAAAGAAGTATCCTGACTGATATGATTAGCATACCTCCGGGGCCTTTTTGGTAGTTGTTGAACGGGGTCTGGGCCGGGTTCTCGCACCGACACTGGACGTTCTTAAAAGCGAATCGCCTTGGGCGCTGACACGATGAGGTTGGAGGGCTTCGCCACTACTGTATCCGCTCGATATGTCATCCGATGATCTAATATTACTGTGGAACAATCGTCAAATTGATACGACACATCGTGTTTATGGCACGTGATTGCACAACTACAGCAGAGGTATACATACGTTAAGCTAGCTATAGGATCCCTGGACCTTGATTGTCCGACATCGACATCGACTTCAGAGAAGTACATTTCGACGCGATTGCTGCTTGACTGTGTCCTGCGGGGACTGTATCCTCTTCTGCCTGGATGCTCTCTTCGACGAGGCTCTACTGAAAATTATTCAAGAAAAACCCGTTCCAACAAGACATTTACCAAGTTTTATGAAAATATAATATTGTGAAGAAAAAATGTTCCAAACGATAACAACAACAACAACCTTCCATGTCTGTCTCGTCACGCATGCTCGAGGTGTTTCTATTTTCATCCTCCTTCTCGCCCGTAAGATCGCTGAGACTGTAGCTTTTTTTCAATTGCTGAACGAGTCCACCGCCACCCTGGAAAACGAAAAAAATTAGCGGTATCAGATTGCGCGAGCGGTATTCAATTCCGAACTAAATAAATTTCAATAATAGTTCAAATAATAACAATAATGATGAGGAAAAAAGTAATAAATGAAAAATCAAAGTTGTGCGCTCTTACCAACAACAAAAATGTGTTAATGTGTTATCCGCCATCACCAGTACGGAGGGAATTGCCTTTTCTTTCAAATTCGCTACGCTATTGAGTTGGCTTTTTTTTTGTTTTTTTTTTTTCTTGCTGCGGTTTCTCGTTGGTTTGTAGGGGAAAATATTGGAACCGTTATATACTCGTAGCGTGGCGTGTAAATTAAGATATTAAATGCTATAGCGATCCAACAAGCATTGTTTGCGATATCCAGAGGTATTGCCCGGCGAGCAATAGTAAAAATATTCAAGCGATTTACTCTCAATGCGGTTGACTAATTAATCATCCAATTTGGTAGCCAGATGCAGCAGTAATATCAGACGAGTAAGCCGATTTGCACAGTCCAAGAACGTGTGATTGGAAACAACATATTCGAACAACTGAACAACTAGAAGAGTGAAGGTAGATTCGTACAGTCAAACAAGTTAAAAATTGCATTTATTTGAAAAATAAGAACTCGTAATACCGAGAATCTTTGGGTCTTGAGTTTATAAAAACGTTCTTACGTACTACAAATAACAATAATAGTTGCAGTGAGGGGGGACGAACAATAATTGTTCGAGTGCTGTGCTTCTTTAAATTAATTAATTCTAACACAATTACATAAATATTGGTAACGTGGTTCACGAAGCATACAAGATCGAGGACCAATCTAACACAACTAATATATAAATAATATGGTAGTTAATGCGAGTATTCGCCAAACTTATCACTTATCACACTGTGTTGTAAGGCACTTGGTGGCACATCGAATTGACAAGTATTCGACTCGACTACATGTCGATTTAAGTAGACTCGATATTAAATGAACCAACGATGTTAAACTGTATCTCTAGACTCTATCTCTAAAATATATGACGTAGAAAAAAAAAAGCGTACTCATTATATTGTATTATAAAGTCGATTGATATCCGATTATTTAATTTTACTCTGCGACGTTCGGCACGACATAACTCAGTCTTAGTGCGCGATAAAGGGTCATCGCTCCACCAGTCTTTAAGCAAACCTTGATTCCCTCTCCAGAATACTTGAATATATTGTTCCGTCAAAATAAATTTTTGATTTTTATCTTTATTTTTGCTTCTAATCACCTCGTACATTGAGTCATAACGGGAAAATTTCTAATGAAATTTTGACGATCAACGACGAGACTGTTGTTAATTGTCATTTTTTTCCCCCGCCAATATCGGTGTTGCAAGTTGGTTTAAAAAAATGTAGAACAAATAAAAAGACCCTCAATTTTTCCCATCATCCACGACGATACTACCTCCGTAATGTCGTCGAGAGAAAGGACCTGTAATACGTGTATTTTAACGGTTGTGCGATTTAATTTCTTACGAATTCAATAGTACAAGAGCTACATAACATCCGTCTCGTCGCTAAATTCCGGATCAAAATTTCTGAGAGTAGTTTTTCGCGTGGTAGGTCTCATTCGCGGCTTCTTTTGAATTTTGTTCGGTTTTTGCTTGGGTGCTTTAAACACCGGGGGCTCTTGTTGCTGCTGCTGCTGCTGCTGCTCTTGCTCCTCCTCATCCTCCTCGTATATCATCAAGTCTTCCTTTGTCAGCGGATAATCCAACATATGTTCGTTCGATGTGTCGTCCAGATCGGTCGATTGATCGTAAATGATTGTCGATGGCGATATTGATCCAACCTCTCGGTCAGCGGCATCGGGAGGCTGACTGCTGTCACTTCTAGTTCGTCGGCGCATTCCTGCCCGAGGTGCGATGCCATCCGAGCTGTCCATCCTCGAGGATTCCTCGGTTGTCAGCGCTGCTCTGTTGTTGGCTAAGCTAGAAATCGCCGAGTCTGATTGGCTGGCGGGAAGGGCGCTCAGGGGGTATGTCGGGACGACGTTCGGAAAATTCTGTCTTGACGTTAAGTGAGCAGCCAGGCCGGGTGGAAAACCAGGCATCCGTGAAAAGCATATCACAAGAGGGCTCAAGAGCGGTTTGACAAAAGACAGATTACGCGTGCGCGCGTGTGCGTGTGGGTGATCGTGTGACAAGAGCAACGCAGATTATTATTTTTTTTTTTTCAGGTGTTGCCGCGGTGATTGTCGTGACGACGAGGACGATTTAATATTTTTCCGAGGTGTTTTGTGTATCGTGATAACAAACAGGAGGCGTTGCGGAATGAGCGAGGAAGCATTGTGAGTGAGGTCGAACAACCGGCAGGAGATTGGAAATGGAACGGAAAAAAAACACAAGTAAAATTAGAATATTAAAAAAAAAAATTAAAAATAAATAGAATTAAGCTATAGGAAATAGTGAGGGATGTAAGAGGCAATAGCTGTGCACGTTAGTTTTATATTCGATTGAGATTAGAATTGACGATAAAAAATACAAATTGTGTGTTTTCAGCGCTTTTCTACCGCGGTTATTATACATTTATTTTGGAAAATAAATAGCGAAATGTATAAAAACTATGCAAGTAGAAAAAAAGAGTAGAAGGTGGTTAAATTTTTGGAAATATCGTCGTGGATACCTTGATGGCAGTCTGCATGAGTACCGTTGTGGCATAGTTGACCCCCCGAGTACCAAGGTGTAAAACAGCCGTGTAACCCTGCTCCGTGGCTCTCGCGAGTGCCTCGTCGATCTCCGCTTCACGACGACTCAGAGCGGGATGGACAAAGCGACGATAGAGGATGCTCGATCCCTTGGTAGCGGGACTAAGCAGCCATAGCACCAGAATAATCTTGATCTCGTAGTAAAATGGAAACCTGCGAGAGTAGAAACAATATTTTTCGGTCAGACATTATCAAATTACAAAAAGCTCCAACGAAATTAAGGAAAACACGATTTTCTTTTGTGTAATGCGTAGTCTTTCTCGGATTGCTGGGAGCTCAGTGCGCGAGTTCCAATATGAAAGACTTCATTGTATTTGAGCCATCCAAATTTCCAAAGCTGCACGATAACTCGAAAAGTACCAATGCGTTACAAAAACTTACATATTTTTCTTTCGTGTTGGCAACAAAAATATTGACGTTTTGATTTTTTATTCACATTAAAGATAAATATATATATATGAAATTGTTTTAGTTGTTACGAAAATATTTTCTAAATATAACAAAAAAAATTAATGCTGGAATAGCGTTTTTTCTAGCTTTCACATGTTGAGCTCCAATTTTCGAAATCGACGGAAAATACAACGATTTATGAGATACTTATCTTTTAATTCTTTCAGGAATTTTTCTATTACAACGACTCTCTATGGTCCATAGAGTTGAGATCGATCTTCACAGAACTAATATCAAGTCCGCATTATACTTTTGAAATATATATGCTTGTCTTTTTTTGTGTTGAAATTTAAAAAATATACATATATATATTGAAAAACGTATTTTGAACATGATAAAATGTTGTGAAGATTGTACCTTCTGAAACGAAGGAAGTCATTGTACAAGAGAAAGCAGTTGCGAGAAAAAAAAAAATCTGAAGATGCGATGTCCATCGGGATATTTTGCTAAAAATTAATTCATAATTTAACAAATGTCAAAAAACAAAGAGAGATTCCAGTAACGACAAGCCTCCTTCATGAGACAAAATAAAAAAAGAAAAATTATATTCAAAAAGAGTGCTTTTAGAAATCAAAATAAACACCGCGTTTTTTAAATTTTCACCAGTGCTACTCGAACTGCAATTATAATTGAAAATATAGGTATCCGAAATACGGTGGAATGCCGCACATGCACCTTGTGAGGAATTAGAAACAGTGTGAATCGGTTGAGGTGAGTTTCGCCGAAGGCATCAATTCTTAGAGACTGGATGATATGCATTCGGTTAGTAGCCAATTCTACGTTAGTAGTCTACATTTGATAATAAAATGCTCACCAGAAGCTGAAGAAAACATCGGTGAAGGTCTCCGCGCAGGTGAAGAGTGCGAATACTATCCAGTACATCATCCATTTTACCTACGGTGAGGGTAGATAAAAAATAAAAGAATATAGATGAAAGATGAAAAAAGAATGAATGCAAGATGGAGCGTTAAAACGGATTGGAATCAAATAATCGTGTGATACTCACGTATTCTTTGACGTTCTTCGTTCGGACCGCTTTGTAGGATGCATAGGCCGGGTAAAGCGTACCAAAGACCAATCTAAAAATCGGATAGATGAGAATGTGAGTGAAAGTGCGTGGCATCGTGAGTGCTAGTACGACTGCGAGGAATCCAAGATTTCCCAGTGTCAGCTTTATCGGTAATTTCTCAAGAGTGTTTCGAGCCCAGAGCAACGATTTTATCGCGATAACTTGGGATACGCTTGTTCTACGTCCGACAGACATCGTCAACTCGCCGATATTCTTATTCGTGTAAACGGTGCTATCCTCGTAATTCCGAAGTTGCACAGTCGTTCGACATTCGTTCGTTGTGTCGAATCTTGAAGACATCGCAATCGAGCCCTTCGATCACCACTCGTGTTGCACGAGGTATATAGCTTTCTTCCTGTATATATTCTCCTCGTTGCACGAGCGAAACGTGCAATCGACAAACGATCACATTCAGATGAGCAACGCGTGTCATCTGATTTTTGATAAACGTCAAACTATTGAAAGACGACGATGTTAGATTTAAGACCCGTCGATGCTTACTGACGGGACGGAATTTACGGGTCGAACTGGCCGCTACTGGTATACGTCTCTCTTCGAGAACGCGAGAGCAGTTCTGCTGTTGGATGGAAAATGAGATCGAGTGGCCGGGTTGGCAAGCGGCGACTTGCACTCTTCCGAGGAACACGTATCGCGAGACGCGAGAGACTCTATTTTCGCGCTCCCCCGTGGCGACCCGCAGCCACGGCTGACACACAAGCACCAACGAGGAAACTCCAACCTCGATTACTCAACAATCCCGTCGACTTTATATTCTCTCCCTCTCTGGAAATTGACTTTAGCATGAAAACGATATTGGAGAATATGCGTTGCGGAATTTAAAGCGACGCACGTGTCACGGGCACTCAACTAGAAAAACGAGTTCGCATTTAGACAATTCAACCAGAGTGAACGGTAACCCCCTCCGGAGAGTAGTATCGCTCGTTTAAACTCGTCGAAACTGCGACAATTACGTCCAGCATCCGAGCGTTGTAGCTGCTGTAAGCTGTAAAACGTAGCTATGTACGCGTCATCGAGGTGGAGGAGAGTCAATCTAACAGGTAATTTGATGATTATCGTCAATGTCGTATCTTGCGTAATGTCAAAACATCGAGTGCAGTCGGAATCGGCTCCGAGACTGGTACATCAGTGACAATACCATCGAAAGCTTTTAATAATCCAAACAACCGATGCCACTTAAACTGTTCGATTGGGGAAAGGTATGTACGACGTCTGAAAAATGAGTTCAACTTATTTATAAATGCCTAATGTAGTTGGATGGTTCCTCGTCGACGAAGTTTACGGTTGATCGATTTTCTTTGCTGACAAATAGCAGCCGGAGGTGATTGAGGCTAAGAGTCATTCGTTGACGGTCAACATCCAAGATCATTGTCGAACTGTTGGGTTGCTGCAAGCGCATAGTCTTAATTCCTCGACGACTTGTTCGAAAGAGCGCGCGCGCGCGTGTCTATCGAAATCCACGGGTTTTCGTTCGCTTGCCAATGAATTAATCATCATTGCCGTGTGTTATTTAATATCTTACAAATTGTCAGGTAAACAAGTGTTTAATGAATTTTGTCACCAATTGAATCAATTGAAACTTGGACTTTCGTTTAATCGGTCAACGATTATCGTAAATTACAAATGTGTCTCGTTTATTTGCTATTAATGCAGAGTTGTCGTACAGCTGTTTTCTCAATTTATTTTCAATGGACTCGGTAGAAAAATCACCAAAACTGTATTAACAACGGTAACTCTTTTGAATACGGGGGCGTGAAAATTTCGAGAATATCGTGCGATTGTCGGTACAATTATCGGTACACTCGAGCGATTTGGAGGCGTGAAGCAGGTCATCCTGAGAGTATCTCGGTCCTTTCGAATCTCGTTCAAATTGTTCGATTTCACTAATTATCGTCGAGGAGAGTCCTCGATGCTTCACCAATTACAACGTTTTTTAAAATAATATTCACAATATCCGTTATATTCTAACCTACATACATACATACATACACACATATATATATATATATCTTTGAGTAGGCTTTAGAAGAATAAGCGAGAATCGACAATAGCCGAAGAATCGCGCAGGATGTATTTCTTTATTTCAATCTATTACCCGTTAATATCAGTTTTTCTTTTCTTTGTCCTTAATCGCAGTGACAACGTCGCACCGTACTGTGTCGTAGAAATCACCGTTCGCCGATTTTTGAGCTTTTTATTGGTTAATTCGAGATGTACTTAAAGTGTCCTCCAACGATTGTGGCGATACGATGGAATGTCGGATCGGCAGCCACAATTAATGGTGACCATTCAAATGTGAATGACAACGACACCGTCGTTGAAGAATACGGTGATCCGAATCTGTTGTCTCACTGGTGCCGACATGGCGGTCTGTTTCGCTTCTGCCAACAGCGAGCTTTCCTGGCTCGCAGCACAAACAAAAGAAAACGAATATCACGCAAAGTCCAACAATGTCGGTTGCCTGATTTATTCGAGTACTTTCGACAGCTACAATTATGCCGATTTTACGGTATTTAGACGTTGAATTGTCTCGCTGTATAAATGCACACCGTAGATCTGTTGTCTTGATCTCTATTGTCGAGCTTATTTGCCATTGATGCTTCTTTGTGTGTGTATATATATATATATATGTATATATATATCTATATATTAAAAATCTTATTAACGAGAGACCAAGGAGATACTTTGAGGACGAGATGCTCGAGCGATGTTTCACGAGGTACGGCGACGCCGAGACTAGAGGCTCGCTAACTCGTACACACGAATTTATATTTAAACCACAACCGCCTTCGAGAAGAGAGTATCAACGTCATAGGGTTCCTTCGACGTCGTTCTTGTAGCTTTGTCTTGAGCTCGAGCGTCTCCTCGGTATACGCGAGAGTCAATCGGATTTATAATCTTACCGAGATGAGAAATAACAAACCGATCACTCTACGTCGAAGAGAAGATATTTCTTACATGGAGCATTCATCGAAACAATTTGTTATCTTTTCTTTATCCACGGAATATTTCAAATGAATTATAGTCCGATACGACAAGGAAAATTTCAATAAAATTGTTATATATTTCATATATTCCACATTCTCCTTCCTGATTTGAAATGTTGAAGAAAAATGTGTTTCATCTGTGTAATAATAATACTTTACAGCTTCTACCGTAAAAATTTCAATACCTTTATATTTTTGATGTGTAGATGAAAATTAGCAAATTCTTAACAATCCATGCAGCATCATGACACGGATAAAGTGAAGAAATTTTGCTAATTTAATTGACACTTCTTTTTCAAATAAAATGTATTGCAATATTTGAGATTAAACCCCGACCATTCGTAAGGAGACGGTCCTTACGACGTTGATTCGCATGAAAAGCTCGATTATCTATCGGCAGTATGTATAAGTCGCGTGGGTATAGTGAAACGTTGCTCTTTGATCGAGATTCTTTCGTTCTCTGGTGCTGATATGTAGATGCGTTGGAAAATCCGACGAGTGTAAAAGCTAAAAAAAGAAGGGCTGACGGAATATACCTAATCGAGAACAAACGGAGACATTTTTTTTTCTACCCATTTGTTTCCGACTAATAACCGAGCATCTCAAGACGATAATGTCAAATTGTCCTGTCATTGAAGTATTTGAATTATTACTAATATGCTTTGGGATTTGAAAAAATTGAAAAAAAAACACAAAATGCCAATCATCAGAGATCGATTTGCGTTGGGAGAATTTACGGAGTCGATGGTTCTAAGGGTTCATGTGGCGAATTGGTCTATCTCAAAAAGCCAAATAAGGGTCAACGGCCTCGAGCTCAAGCACCCTCCGCCGCTATGCAGCATTAGACCGCGACAAGCCGAGACCCGTGCGAGTCTAAGTATATAAAGCCGGGATGGCGCTCTCGAACCCTACTCTCCCTTAACAGCCTCGATCCAACTTTACCGTATGTAGCACAATGCTGCCTGCGCGCATTTCCCCATCAGAATTTTGGCAGCTCTCCAGGAGGAACATGGAAAAAGATGTACAAAACGAGGAGCTACGACAAAACGCGCCGCGTTATAATCTTTGGTGTCGTATTTCCTTAAGGTAGCTTTAGCATTAGGACAATTCAAAGATTAACGTCTGCCATAAAAGTATATTGTTCAGCGCGATAAAACACGTTTTTTACTGCAATTTAAAAATGATTAACCGTTCGGTTACAGAGATATAAGCTCCTAAAATTGCTATGTTATTCATAGAGTAATATACAAAAAGTATGAAAAATCGCGATTTATGAGATTTTTCTGCCATGCAAATTAAATTTTCGGAAAAAAAAATGGACGTTCTGTGTAAACTGAAGTATGCTGAACATTTTAGTGCAAGAAAAAAGTGGTCTGCCCATATAATAAAAATAATATTAATGTTACAAGCCTACCAACCAAGTCAACCTAACGTTACATTATGTTAATTGCTAAAACTTTGTCATTAATTAGATAAAATTATTGTCATTTGTTGAGAATATTGGCATTAAGAAACGGCCTGTTCAGACAGTTTTGAATGAGCTCTTTGCAGTGAGGGCAACCACACCAACGTGTTTCACTCGCGATCAAGATATTAATTAAATATATTTTCTTGTCATGCGTAATGACTTATTATTGCAAGAAACAATTTTTTATTTTTTTTTATCGACATTTAGTGACGGTAAAACGCCGATTTTTCATTCTCTCTTGTTCATATTAAAGGAATTTTTTGACGGTATTTTATACGAAGTTGGTACCTGCGATCAAGACACTTAATTATCAATTGATTTCGCATAAATCGAATCAATATATTGGTTTTCCTATATGTTTCTGTAAGTTTGAGCGCGTGCCGAATCCAACGGCACCAAATATATGCATTTTTAGGCTTGGACAAATTTTTTGAAGACAGTGATTTGACTCAACTGGACTGCTATAGCTACCTTAAAAATCAGAAAATGGCATAGTATTTACCAACTTATATAAACATACCATTTATTCTTCCGACCAAGCCAAAGAAATTCTTGAAAAAAAAAATCCGCGGTAAAAACATGCGATGGACAAAATATCCATGAAAACAACAAAACTCGAGTAAAAAAATATCCGATAGAAATAATAACCGCGGAAAGAATATCCCACTTTTTTGCCATTTTCAGTTTTTATTATAACAGGAATGGTGCGAAGCCTTCTTATTTGCGACGCAATTTTTTTTTTTCATCGTATTTATAAATTTAATTTGATTCGACATTGATTGTCGGTGTAACCATAGGGACCCGACTTTGCAGTTTGATTATGTTGCTGTTTTAAAAACAATGAAAATATGCTTGGCGAGATAAACCGGCGAAATTGATGTATTCCGGGTATTTAAACCGGCATCTTTCTTTCCAAGGCTACTTTTTCCATGCTTTCCTTTTCCGAGGATTTTATTTCCATTGAATATTTTTTCTGTCCTTTTTTTTCCACGGATATTCTTTCCTAGATTCCCAGAAGCCTCTTTTAGTATCTTTCGCCTGCGTTGCCCATTCACGGAAACTTTGGTCACGATACAATATCTAGTTGTCGATGGTGAAAGATGATCAATTAAAAATCATCTACATATAAGGTAAAGAGGCCAATGTCGGAGCACCTACCAATGAATGAACAAAATGTTCAATTTTTAAATATATACTACTTAATTTATCGATGCAATAATTTCTTTACTTTCATCTAATTGCCAAATTTCGTTCTGCCACATTAGTTTACCTTCTAGTATTAGAAAGATTAAAAAGAAAAATTATATGTCAAGTGTTCCATCATTGGCTTAACTGTTCCATAATCGGTCGATCTATCCTATGTAAAAAGCCTGCAAAGTAGAACTTTGCAAATTGGTTCCTTATTTGGTTGGTGAAACCAATTGGAAACAATTGGCTCATTGGTTCCAGAAACCTAACTCTATGAGGAAGTATGTTGATCGATTTTGGCTTCTTCATAGAGGAAGCTTTGTAAAAAGCAAAAAATAATGAGAATGTAATTTGCAAGGTTTTACTTTGCAGGCTTGTTTATTCTTGAGACAATTTTTGAAAAATTCGATGTGTCGTAAAATTTTGGCCGGTCGAGCGATTTGCGGTAACTTTTAAATGAACCATTGTTTACTGGTAGTCCATATGTAATATAAATTTGAGCTCGGTATCTCGTAATTTGCAAAGTTGAACGCGCGAACCGGATTTTTCAGAAAATTAAAAATGGCAGAAAATTAAAATTGCCATAAATCTGTTTGATTTGTCTGATTTCTACTCAAACCTTTTTAGATGATAGTCCGAAAGTGTACAAAATTTTAAGACAAACCTGTGGAAAATTTTGAAATTTTTCATTTTTTCATTATCGTGACGGCATTTTTTTCACGTTTGTTCACCAAAATTAAAATTTACCGACGTCTCGACAGTTGCAGCCGGATATCTCAGAATTTACAATGTATTTGCAGACATTTAAAAAGAAATTAAAATTGCAAATAAAATTCGAACCACTCTATCGACTCTCGTCAAATTTATGTACACATAATATTCTGATGGTAGTCCATTTACGTATGAAATTTCAGCTAGATATCTCATAATTTGCGAAAGTTATAGGGCGAAAACGAATATTTCAAAATTTTCAAAATGCTGTAAAATTTTTATTTTCCAACTAATTCTCATTAGCTAAAATCCCAAACGTTCTATGGCAGCCCATTTTCGTGCCAAATTTAAGGAAGGTACAGCTAAAATTGCGATAGTTATCGTGCTTACACACACACACACACACACACACACACACACACACACAAGAAAAATTTCAAAATTTTCCATAGATTTATCTTAAATTTTGTACACTTGCAAACAATCATCTAAAAAGGTTTGAGTACAAATCAGACAAATCAAACAGATCTGACGAGTGGTTCAAATTTTGTGGCATTTTTAATTTTCTGAAAAATCCCGTTCGCGCGCTCAACTGTGCAAATTACGAGATACCGAGCTCAAATTTAGATTACAAACCATTTTTCTCGACATTTGATACCGTTCTAAGGATCCAGACATGAAAATCTCGTAAAAAAAAAAATTTCACGAAAACAAAGTTTCCTCTATGACGAAGCAAAATGATAAATGAACTACATATTTCTAATAGCCAGATTTGCTTTTACTTATTTTCATAAATAGTAATAGCTCACATCGGGACTCGGGGGAAAAAATGCTAAGAATCGTAATGAAAACAGTAGAAGCATCCCTTGCGATGATGTTTGCAGCCGGACATCGATCCAACGACCAACACGACGTGAGACTGTTTCCTTCTTGATCGTATCATCCCTCATACAGAATTCTCACATAATTAATAAACCGTTGACTCGAATTGTTATTGCAGAACGAAAAACAATTAAAGATTCGTTGGATTTAGTATTTCTCTCCCTCAACTGAGTGTCTCCAAAGTATTTCAATAAGTTTCGCCTCGCTCTTGTTTCTCGTTCCAATTCATTGCATTTCAAGTCGTCATCTTGGTCGTGCTCACCGCGGTTGTACATACATGTACTCGTGCGTTGTGTATATACGAAGGGAAGTCTCCCTGAGTCACTAAGCTGGCCAAGGCTGTAAGCATCGTGCTGGCAGCTCGCGACCCGTCCTATTTGCTGGAGGGCAACGACAGAGACAGCAGTGGCGCATGCGTTGACGTCTAAAACGAGGTCGTTCGAACCTGCAGCACCCTTCCCCCGGTATTATCATAAATCTAAGTGTAAATACGTGTGGGAGAGAAAAAAAGGAATTTATGAGAAGAAAAGAATTTGAGAGAAGTGAAAGCCGCGCCGCGTGGTTCCTACAAAAAACGGTACGACGCGACCTCTCGAGTATCCCCTTTTCACGCTTTTCTCACATTCTTCCAGATGGCACCTCGGCTCTCGACTCTCAACTCAGCTGTTTTGCAAATGAGACCTTTATACGCCGATAGAGAAGAAAATGTTTCTTTTTTCTTTTTCTTTTACCACCGCGTAGACTGTTGGTCAATTTAGAGAAATTATTCATCACACTTGTCCGTTTCATCGGTGACAAAAGTGACATAAAATATCGTTGACGACATTTCAAGTAAAATAATAAGTAGTTTTTACAATGATCGGTTAGCCGAGATACTCGTAGAATAAATTTCGAAATGGCGAGAATGCGAATCTCGATCTTTGAATGGGACAAGGCTCGTGTCGCTCTTTATGACGCAACAAGCGCCGGGACAACTCGATCAGCTGATTCGAACGTGCAGTTAAGGACCCGTTACCGGTTGCTACGCGTTGCTGGAGCTCTGGTGCTCCTCTTTCAGCTCGCTGTAGAAGCTAAGAGAGCGAGAGAGAGAGAGTGAGAGGGAGCAAGTGGCGTGTAGCGTTGCTGTGCTGATGGCAGGATGAAACACTGACGGCAACGGACACAAGAGTAGCAGCGATCGGTAGCCCTTGACCATTTTTGGACGGTCCTTACGAAATACTCGGAGCCCATAGCCGCAGCGTGTGTCCTCCTTAGTGGTAGTAGCTGCTGCTATACGTATTACTACACCGAGAGAGCTGTGCAGCAACTGTGTGCATACATCGTTCAAGCTTTATTTTTAGATAAAGAACCTCGCACGATCCCTCTACTCGAGCTAGATCTCGATTCAACATTCGTCCGACTGTCCTCTTGATGTACGATAATTCCCTTAACCTTTCCAGCGCACACATATTTTCGCATTCTCTCGAGTACACAAAGGTATATCGGCTTGTTTAAATCGACGAATTTTAATACATCATTGGCGATTTGGAAACTTCGAGATTGTTCCCTATCGATTGGTCATAATTACATTTTTTTTCTTAGGACTTTTTCGTGCCCGGGTTATACAAAAAAAAGGGTGCAAATGAATTTGCATTTTGCTTCTTAATTGTTCAAGATCACCCATAGAGCATTGCTCGACGAAGTACATTGGTTTGTGTTTGGCTTCCTCATAGAGGAAGATTTATAAATTATAAATATCAACAAAATTTCCTTTATGAGAAAGCAAAACGAGTAATTTTCTTTTCGTAAAAGCGTTTCAAAGACTAATCCATTCATAGTCCGTTCAAATACAAACGTTCAATGAATAACTTCTTCACTTCTCGAAATAATAAACCAGCTGTGCAACGCAAACACACTTTTTTTTTTGAAGATTTCAAAATATCGTATAAACTGGATTTTGCAACCAATCTTCAGCAAATTCTAAATCATACACTTTTTAATGTTAGTCTACCACTGGAGAACATTTTAACCCGGGAACTCAAAATTTGCGAAAGCTAGAGAGCAAACACACGTTTTTTCGGTAAATTAAAAAAAAATCCTTGCCAAATCTTCATCTGTTGACCGATTCTCACCAAATTTGATACCGAAAGTTGTTCGATGTTAATCCACTTTTTCGAAAAATTCAAAGTCTCTTAACATTTGAACGGGAGTCCCAATTATTTTGTAAATTGTCCTAAATATAGAGGTCCAACGACTCTACTTATATGCCAAATTACAGCCCGATCGGTCTAATCATCCTCGAGTTATAGAGTTATTTTGGATGCCTGACACACACATACACACATACACCCACACACAGACCTATACATCCGGATATTTTTTCCGAATATGTTTTCTAAACGTTTTGGGACATTCTGAACACGTTTTAATGAAAATCTCGAAAAAAAATGTTCAACATAACGAAGCTTCCTCTATAGGGAAGCAAAAGTGGTGAAAATTTACATCTATGTGCCCTAGAAGGGTTAAATGTCTGATCATTCGATCCATTTTTGCACGGTATTCTTTTTTATTTACAGAGCACCCTTCATAACTGTTCTCTATCATGAAAAACAAATCCTCGTAAATCATTGATGAGATTAAAAAAATATTTAGATGTCGCGACGGAATTTTTTATATATTTTAAAAAATTTTCTTATATTTTAAATGTTTCAGTCAAAATTCTCATGTATATATTTACATTTTTTGCATTACGTGAGTGCAATAATTCTGGATATCACTGCAACAGTCCCATTTTGTTTTGTGGTAGATTTAGAGTAGGAAATAATTACAACTGCGAAAAATGTGTGCTGTGAAAAAGAAATTTAGAGGACGAACAAATATTTGTAAGAAATTGAAAAGGCCATAAAATTGTAATCCCTAAATGGATTAACGCCAAATTAAACCCTAAATATTTTCCTATCTGATAAATATTATTAAAAGTAGCCATCAACCGGGATCCTAAAACAATCCCCGTTCGAACGATGTGATATATTGTTGCGAAGAAAGTGAGACGTTTATCCTTAAACTGATTCACAAATTTGATTTCTACGCTATCACGAAAAATCTTCACTCCAGTCATCAATCGATAGACTTTTAATCATATACATCAGCTGACTGGAAGATGGAAAAAAAAGTGAAATAGAAAGTGTGCGTTTTTGAGGTGACCCGGCTGCCCTTGATTGGTAAAGATCCAGTGAGGATTGCGCAATATCGATTCTTCGAAATACGAGTAATAAAAGTAAGCGTGGTAGATTGCGAATACAAGGATCACTGAATGCGAGATCGACTCGACAGTGTGAGGCTCGGGGGCATGTGAGTAATCGCGCAAATCATACGTGGCTTTGTTTGCCAGTGAAAGACTGGCACTGTTTTTTTCACCCTCTTTTCAGCGGTCAAAGAAAAATAATACTGCGAAAATATTCTCTGTCATTCTATCCTACAAAAAAAAAAAGAAGTGAATTCTTCGTATTCGATAATATAGACTTTTATTAACACGACAATATTCATGCGCGTTAGACGGATAGATGATCGAGAAAATGTTAAATAGAAAAAAAAATTGATAAAGTTTTGTCAGTCTCGCAGGACAAAGGAAAACCGCAATAATGTATTCAAAGAAATCGCACGTAGTCGTGTTTCTATCGAGCGAGAAAACGAGAACCTCCGTGAACCTAGCAGAGCAAAGTGCCCGAAATTAAGTTTTCAATATCTTAAAATTAGGTGCTAATTAGGTGCTAATTTAGTGCCAAAGTGAAAAATTAAGTGCTCCTTTAGTTTAGCTAATAACTTAAGGTTAAAAATGCTCTGCTAGCTTAAACGCAAGCTAGCAGAGCACTATCTAGACTTGCATTATTGGCAAATTTTTTTTTCTAGGAATTAAGTGCTTTTTAAGTGCTTTAAAACAGTATAAAATTCAACTCCGAAATCCAACCGGAAATATTTTTTTTAACAAAAAATAAATTATCAAAAAGTGAGAATCCGAAATTATCATTACAGCCGGATTCACTATCGACCAAAATTAGGTGCTCTTTAGGTGCTTTCGAACTGTATAAAAATAAACCCCGATATTAAACCGAAAACATTTTTTTATTAAAAATTAATTTATTGAAAATTAAAAATCCGAAATTATCATAATAACTGGGTTTACGATGTACCAGAATTAGGTGCCTTTTAGGTGCTTTTCAACCATATAAAAAAAAGCTATGAAATCAATCCGGAATTATTATAACAACCGGAAATACGTTATTTTATGGAAATTTATTCATCGAAAAATTAGAATCCGAAATTATCATTATAGCCGGATTCACAATCGACCAAAATTAGGTGCTCTTTAGGTGCTTTCGAACTGTAAAAAAATAAACCCTGATATTAAACCAGAAACATTTTTTTTATTAAAAATGAATTTATTGAAAATTAAAAATCCGAAATTATCATAATAACTGGGTTTACGATGTACCAGAATTAGGTGCTTTTTAGGTGCTTTCGAACTGAATAAAAAGAAACCCCGATATTGAAGCAGAAACATTTTTTTATGAAAAATTAATTTATTCAAAATTGAAAATCTGAAATTATCATAATACCTGGGTTCACTATGAACCAGAATTAGGTGCTTTTTAGGTGCTTTCGAACTGTATAAAAATAAACCCAGATATCAAAGCAGAAACATTTTTTTATGAAAAATTCATTTATTCAAAATTGAAAATCCGAATTGATCATAATAGCTGGGTTCACTATGTGCCAAAATTAGGTGCTTTTTGGGTGCTTTCGAACTAAATAAAAATAAACCCCGATATTAAAGCAGAAACAGTTTTTTATGAAAAATTCATTTATTTAAAATTGAAAATCCGGATTTATCATAATAGCTGGGTTCACTATGTGCCAGAATTAGGTGCTTTTTAGGTGCTTTCGAACTGAATAAAAATAAACCCCGATATTAAAGCAGAAACATTTTTTTATGAAAAATTCATTTATTCAAAATTGAAAATCCGAAATTATCATAATAGCTGGGTTCACGATGTACAAGAATTAGGTGATTTTTAAGTGCTTTTCAACCATATAGAAATAAACCACGAAGTCAATCCAGAATCATTAGGAATTATTTTTGTATGGAAATTTATTTATCGAAAAGTTAGAATCCGAAATTATCATTATAGCCGCACTCACTATAGACCAAAATTTGGTGCTTTTTAGGTGCTTTCGAACTGTATAAAAATAAGCGCCGATATTAAAGCAGAAACATTTTTTTATGAAAAATTCATTTATTCAAAATTGAAAATCCGAAATTATCATAATAGCTGGGTTCACTATGTGCCAGAATTAGGTGCTTTTTAGGTGCTTTTGAACTGAATAAAAATAAACCCCGATATTAAAGCAGAAACATTTTTATATGAAAAATTAATTTATTCAAAATTGAAAATCTGAAATTATCATAATAGCTGGGTTCACTATGTACCAAAATTAGGTGCTTTTTAAGTGCTTTTCAACCATATAGAAATAAACCACGAAATCAATCCAGAATCATTAGGAATTATTTTTGTATGGAAATTTATTTATCGAAAAGTTAGAATCCGAAATTATCATTATAGCCGCACTCACTATAGACCAAAATTTGGTGCTTTTTAGGTGCTTTCGAACTGTATAAAAATAAACGCCGATATTAAAGCAGAAACATTTTTTAATGAAAAATTCATTTATTCAAAATTGAAAATCCGAATTTATCATAATAGCTGGGTTCACTATGTGGCAAAATTAGGTGCTTTTTGGGTGCTTTCGAACTGAATAAAAATAAACCCCGATATTAAAGCAGAAACATTTTTTTATGAAAAATTCATTTATTCAAAATTGAAAATCCGAAATTATCATAATAGCTGGGTTCACTATGTGCCAGAATTAGGTGCTTTTTAGGTGCTTTCGAACTGAATAAAAATAAAGTCCGATATTAAAGCAGGAACATTTTTTTATGAAAAATGCATTTATTCAAAATTGAAAATCCGAAATTATCATAATAGCTGGGTTCACTATGTGCCAGAATTAGGTGCTTTTTAGGTGCTTTTGAACTGAATAAAAATAAACCCCGATATTAAAGCAGAAACATTTTTATATGAAAAATTAATTTATTCAAAATTGAAAATCTGAAATTATCATAATAGCTGGGTTCACTATGTACCAAAATTAGGTGCTTTTTAAGTGCTTTTCAACCATATAGAAATAAACCACGAAATCAATCCAGAATCATTAGCAATTATTTTTGTATGAAAATTTATTTATCGAAAAGTTAGATTCCGAAATTATCATTATAGCCGCATTCACTATAGACCAAAATTTGGTGCTTTTTAGGTGCTTTCGAATTGTATACAAATAAACCCCGATATTAAAGCAGAAACAATTTTTTATGAAAAATTCATTTATTCAAAATGGAAAATCCGAATTTATTATAATAGCTGGGTTCACTATGTGCCAGAATTAGGTGCTTTTTAGGTGCTTTCGAACTGAATAAAAATAAAGTCCGATATTAAAGCAGGAACATTTTTTTATGAAAAATTCATTTATTCAAAATTGAAAATCCGAAATTACCATAATAGCTGGGTTCACTATGTGCCAGAATTAGGTGCTTTTTAGGTGCTTTCCAACTGAATAAAAATAAACCCCGATATTAAAGCAGAAACATTTTTATATGAAAAATTAATTTATTCAAAATTGAAAATCTGAAATTATCATAATAGCTGGGTTCACTATGTACCAAAATTAGGTGCTTTTTAAGTGCTTTTCAACCATATAGAAATAAACCACGAAATCAATCCAGAATCATTAGGAATTATTTTTGTATGGAAATTTATTTATCGAAAAGTTAGAATCCGAAATTATCATTATAGCCGCACTCACTATAGACCAAAATTTGGTGCTTTTTAGGTGCTTTCGAACTGTATAAAAATAAACGCGGATATTAAAGCAGAAACATTTTTTTATGAAAAATTCATTCATTCAAAATTGAAAATCCGAATTTATCATAATAGCTGGGTTCACTATGTGCCAAAATTAGGTGCTTTTTGGGCGCTTTCGAACTGAATAAAAATAAACCCCGATATTAAAGCAGAAACATTTTTTTATGAAAAATTCATTTATTCAAAATTGAAAATCCGAAATTATCATAATAGCTGGGTTCACTATGTGCCAGAATTAGGTGCTTTTTAGGTGCTTTCGAACTGAATAAAAATAAAGTCCGATATTAAAGCAGGAACATTTTTTTATGAAAAATTCATTTATTCAAAATTGAAAATCCGAAATTATCATAATAGCTGGGTTCACTATGTGCCAGAATTAGGTGCTTTTGAACTGAATAAAAATAAACCCCGATATTAAAGCAGAAACATTTTTATATGAAAAATTAATTTATTCAAAATTGAAAATCTGAAATTATCATAATAGCTGGGTTCACTATGTACAAAAATTAGGTGCTTTTTAAGTGCTTTTCAACCATATAGAAATAAACCACGAAATCAATCCAGAATCATTAGCAATTATTTTTGTATGAAAATTTATTTATCGAAAAGTTAGATTCCGAAATTATCATTATAGCCGCATTCACTATAGACCAAAATTTGGTGCTTTTTAGGTGCTTTCGAATTGTATACAAATAAACCCCGATATTAAAGCAGAAACAATTTTTTATGAAAAATTCATTTATTCAAAATGGAAAATCCGAATTTATCATAATAGCTGGGTTCACTATGTGCCAGAATTAGGTGCTTTTTAGGTGCTTTCGAACTGTATAAAAATAAACCCAGATATTGAACCAGAAACATTTTTTTATGAAAAATTAATTTATTCAAAATTGAAAATCTGAAATTATCATAATAGCTGGGTTCACTATGTACCAGAATTAGGTGCTTTTCAATTGCTTTTCAACCATATAAAAATGAACCACGAAATCAATCCGGAATCATTAGGAATTTTTTTTTATGAAAATTTATTTATCGAAAAGTTAGAATCCGAAATTATCATTATAGCCGCATTCACTATAGACCAAAATTTGGTGCTTTTTAGGTGCTCTCGAACTGTATAAAAATAAACCCAGATATTAAACCAGAAACATTTTTTTATGAACAATTAATTTATTCAAAATTAAAAATCTGAAATTATTATAATAGCTGGGTTTACTATGTGCCAGAATTAGGTGCTTTTTAGGTGCTTTCGAACTGTATAAAAATAAACCCAGATATTAAACCAGAAACATTTTTTAATGAAAAATTTATTTATTAAAAATTGAAAATCTGAAATTATCATAATAGCTGGGTTCACTATGTACCAGAATTAAATGCTCTTTAGGTGCTTTTCAATCATATAAAAAAACTACGGAACTATATGAACTCGGAAATATTATTTCTTGATTACAATTAATTCATTGAATATTAACAATCGAAAATCTTCGTATTAGCTGGGCTTACTATGTAAAGGAGACTATTGTTATGAAGTGAACCAGTACAACTATTAAGATGTTTATTCGTTTATGGGGCAGCGGTTTTGTTAGTCTCTTTGCTATGGAATGTAAATTTAGTTACAGAGTAAAATAATTCAGGTACATATTAATTATTATGATACTTATTATGATAATTTCGGATTGTTAAATTTCAACTCGTTTCAATAAAAATAAATTTTAAAAAATCCTGGTGGAGTACGGGGTCTAATTTTATACGGTTCGAGAGCACTTAAAAAGCACTTTATTTAGTTGTAGGGTAAACTCTGCTTTTATGATAATTTCGGATTGCTAAATTTGAATAATTTCTTTTTAAGTAAAAAATTATATTTGCCGGTTACGTTCGGGGTTTAATTTTATGTGATTTAAAAGCACCTAAAATACACTCAATTCAGGTATATAATAAACCGAGCTATTATGATCATTTCGGGTTGTTAATTTTCAATAAATTTATTTTAATTCAAAAATAATATTTCCAGGTTGATTTCATATGTTTTAGAAGCACTTGAAAAACACCTAATTGAGGTATATAATAAAACCAGTTATTATGATATATTTGCATTGACAAATTTCAACAAATTTGTTTCAATTAAAAAATAATATTTTTTCTTAGTCTACGGGGTTTAATTTTATATGGTTCGAGAGCACTCAAAAAGCACCTAATTCTGGTCCATAGTGAACCCAGCTATTATGATAATTTCGGATTTTCAATTTTGAATAAATGAATTTTTCATAAAAAAATGTTTCTGCTTTAATATCGGGGTTTATTTTTATTCAGTTCAAAAGCACCTAAAAAGCACCTAATTCTGGCACATAGTGAACCCAGCTATTATGATAATTTCGGATTTTTAGTTTTGAATAAAGGAATTTTTCATAAAAAATCGTTTCTGCTTTAATATCGGGGTTTATTTGTATACAATTCGAAAGCACCTAAAAAGCACCAAATTTTGGTCTATAGTGAATGCGGCTATAATGATAAATTCGGGATCTAACTTTTCGATAAATAAATTTTCATACAAAAATAGTTGCTAATGATTCTGGATTGATTTCGTGGTTTATTTCTATATGGTTAAAAAGCACTTAAAAAGCACCTAATTTTGGTACATAGTGAACCCAGCTATTATGATAATTTCAGATTTTCAATTTTGAATAAATGAATTTTTCGAAAAAAATTGTTTCTGCTTTAATATCGGTGTTTATTTGTATACAATTCGAGAGCACCTAAAAAGCACCAAATTTTGGTCTATAGTGAATGCGGCTATAATGATAATTTCGGAATCTAACTTTTCGATAAATAAATTTTCATACAAAAATAATTGCTAATGATTCTGGATTGATTTCGTGGTTTATTTCTATATGGTTGAAAAGCACTTAAAAAGCACCTAATTTTGGTACATAGTGAACCCAGCTATTATGATAATTTCAGATTTTCAATTTTTAATAAATTAATTTTTCATATAAAAATGTTTCTGCTTTAATATCGGACTTTATTTTTATTCAGTTCGAAAGCACCCAAAAAGCACCTAATTTTGGCACATAGTGAACCCAGCTATTATGATCAATTCGGATTTTCAATTTTGAATAAATGAATTTTTCATAAAAAAATGTTTCTGCTTTAATATCGGCGTTTATTTTTATACAGTTCGAAAGCACCTAAAAAGCACCAAATTTTGGTCTATAGTGAGTGCGGCTATAATGATAATTTCGGATTCTAACTTTTCGATAAATAAATTTCCATACAAAAATAATTCCTAATGATTCTGGATTGATTTCGTGGTTTATTTCTATATGGTTGAAAAGCACTTAAAAATCACCTAATTCTTGTACATCGTGAACCCAGCTATTATGATAATTTCGGATTTTCAATTTTGAATAAATGAATTTTTCATAAAAAAATGTTTCTGCTTTAATATCGGGGTTTATTTTTATTCAGTTCGAAAGCACCTAAAAAGCACCTAATTCTGGCACATAGTGAACCCAGCTATTATGATAAATCCGGATTTTCAATTTTAAATAAATGAATTTTTCATAAAAAACTGTTTCTGCTTTAATATCGGGGTTTATTTTTATTCAGTTCGAAAGCACCCAAAAAGCACCAAATTTTGGTCTATAGTGAGTGCGGCTATAATGATAATTTCGGATTCTAACTTTTCGATAAATAAATTTCCATACAAAAATAATTCCTAATGATTCTGGATTGATTTCGTGGTTTATTTCTATATGGTTGAAAAGCACTTAAAAAGCACCTAATTCTTGTACATAGTGAACCCAGCTATTATGATAATTTCGGATATTCAATTTTGAATAAATGAATTTTTTATAAAAAATCGTTTCTGCTTTAATATCGGGGTTTATTTTTATTCAGTTCGAAAGCACCTAAAAAGCACCCAATTTTGGTCTATAGTGAATGCGGCTATAATGATAATTTCGGAATCTAACTTTTCGATAAATAAATTTTCATACAAAAATAATTGCTAATGATTCTGTTTTAATATCTGGGTTTATTTTTATACAGTTCGAAAGCACCTAAAAAGCACCTAATTCTGGTTCATAGTGAACCCAGGTATTATGATAATTTCAGATTTTCAATTTTGAATAAATTAATTTTTCATAAAAAAATGTTTCTGCTTCAATATCGGGGTTTCTTTTTATTCAGTTCGAAAGCACCTAAAAAGCACCTAATTCTGGTACATCGTAAACCCAGTTATTATGATAATTTCGGATTTTTAATTTTCAATAAATTCATTTTTAATAAAAAAAATGTTTCTGGTTTAATATCAGGGTTTATTTTTTTACAGTTCGAAAGCACCTAACGAGCACCTAATTTTGGTCGATTGTGAATCCGGCTATAATGATAATTTCGGATTCTAATTTTTCGATGAATAAATTTCCATAAAATAACGTATTTCCGGTTGTTATAATAATTCCGGATTGATTTCATAGCTTTTTTTTTATATGGTTGAAAAGCACCTAAAAGGCACCTAATTCTGGTACATCGTAAACCCAGTTATTATGATAATTTCGGATTTTTAATTTTCAATAAATTAATTTTTAATAAAAAAATGTTTTCGGTTTAATATCGGGGTTTATTTTTATACAGTTCGAAAGCACCTAAAGAGCACCTAATTTTGGTCGATAGTGAATCCGGCTGTAATGATAATTTCGGATTCTCACTTTTTGATAATTTTTTTTTTGTTAAAAAAAATATTTCCGGTTGGATTTCGGAGTTGAATTTTATACTGTTTTAAAGCACTTAAAAAGCACTTAATTCCTAGAAAAAAAAATTTGCCAATAATGCAAGTCTCGATAGTGCTCTGCTAGCTTGCGTTTAAGCTAGCAGAGCATTTTTAACCTTAAGTTATTAGCTAAACTAAAGGAGCACTTAATTTTTCACTTTGGCACTAAATTAGCACCTAATTAGCACCTAATTTTAAGATATTGAAAACTTAATTTCGGGCACTTTGCTCTGCTAGGTTCACGGAGGTAAAACGAGAAAGGAAGGAGCCCCGTTTACGTACATATATGGTAGCGCGAGTGTGTCTGAAAGAGAGTCCGATATGATCGGGTATTGCGGCAGAGGGTAGCAATAAAATGATTCGAGAATAACGTTATTTTCCGCTTCGTGTCACACTGGAATACGTGGCTTTGTTGCTCGTACAGTGAAACGCTGAATACGATCGATAGATTTTCAACGTCGAGACATTTGACGATGAGTCGCCGAAGGACTAACCGTGTAGCAGAGGCTAAGTCATCATCTCCGTAAAGATCTTGAAGGTGTCTTTCGAGAAACAGAAGTATAGCACAATATTCGCTCTAATGATTGAATAGAGTTTTCTTTTTGTTCCAGCCAACATCTAAATCGATGCACTATGTTGAGATATGCACACTATGATGGATATTCTTTGAGATTCGAGGAATATTTTAATGAAATAAAATATATTTCAGCTATAGCTTCTTATATTTGTCAAGCGCACTCAGCGCGTTTCGTAATTAATTGAGCTCTCTCTCTCTCTCTTTGTCCGATGTAGCTTGGCATCAAGCTTCGATTCCTTCGGGAATGTACAAAAGCAGCTAAATTTGGTAGAGCGAATGCGAAGCGCGGTTTATTACCGCGAAATAGATTTTCCACAAAGTCCATTGTTCGGCCGTTTACATGGCCTGGCTCTCGTGAGATCCTCGAATCCAACTGACACTGGGTTTTACGATACTTCAAGGGCTGGGCTTTCTTATATGACAATATTCTTAGTACTCACATGACCAAACGTGAGACGATCGAAGATATCATATTAGCGGCTCGAAGCACAAAAACTACGTGTCCGCGATCGGCTAAAGCTAGCGAATTAAGCGGAGGCCCGTACGGTAGCACCGCTGCTCTCACAGATCAGCCATGTTGGACTGGCAGCTGGCTCGCTTGCTACTGCTGCGCCTCTGACGTCACGCGGTGTTTTCGTCACGTGACCTCAGGAGTGTAGCTGTATGGATGTATGGTGGGGGCACCGAGCTCCAAACTCAATTCTCGTTCACTGATTACAACTGTTTTATTATCGTTCGAGATACACAGACGAACAAGAGAGACAGATCGCTAATTTAGCGATATCAAATTTATCAAATTTTTCAACATTTTTCAATGAAATTTCTACGTTTTGCGCGACGAGTCACCATTCACTTTTCATACAAAATCATCGTGTATTATAATGGTTCGCTGCAATAAATGGTGACTGTTTACTTGACGCACATATGAGGCATTCCATACGAAAAATAGACAAAAAAAAAGTGTTCTCAACATTTTTCTGAAAATCAGGCTTAGTGGTATCGATAGATGCACCAAATTTCTAAATTAAAAAAACTTTTTTTTTCCGGATTATGAGAATTTTTGCAGTTTTCATTTAATCTGTAATATCTTGGAAACGATCAATCGTATCGAAATCACTAAAAAACGAAAATGTGCATTTTTTCATGTCCAACAAAAAAAATGTACTCAGAATTAATCGTGTTATTTCAGGCCACATTTTATGGCAAAAACAAGAAAAATATTTTTTTTCAATTGTCGCCGAATTTTGAGTATTTTTGTTTTCATAGGATACCTAAATATTTATAAGTTGTAGCATTTACAAAAAAATCGAGTACATAAAGAAAGCTAATAAAAAATGTTTAAACTTTAAAGTATGAAAATAAGTAATTCGTATATTGGGCAAATAATTGTAAACAGTACTCCTCGTCAACTGCTCAATATAATAACAAAAGGAGGTATATCGTTCTTTTATCGAATATCATTTTTTTCCCCCTTCAATTACAACTTAATTACTTCCCAAACTAAACAAATTTCGACGTTAAACTGCTGTACCATTGCGAAGATAGCGTTTTTTTTTCTATAAATCGGACTTTATAAAAAATATTGGACTGTACGCAGAACATGATGAAACAATTGATATCGCCGATACTAAGCGCCCTGAAATTGAAAAAAGGATATTTTTAAAATTTGTTAAAAATTTCAAACTGCTATAACTTATAAAAATTTGGGAATCTTATGAAAATAAAAATACTCAAAATTCGGCGATCATTTACAAACTTCGAGGAAATTTTCCCAATGACGAAACGGGAAGTTCAACTAAATATTTTTGTTCTTTTTGTCATAAAATGTGGCCTAAAATGACAGAATCAATTCTGAATACATTTTTTTCTTGTTGGCAATGGAAAAACGCACATTTTTCGTGATTTCGATACAATTAATCGTTTTCGAGATATTAGAGATTAAATTTAAAAATGAAAAAATTTCCTTATTCCGGCGAATATTGTTTTTGAAATTTTGAAATTTGGTGCATCTATTGATATCACTAAACTTGTTTTTTTTAAATTTAGGAATTTTTTTTTTTTCGGTGGCGAAATTCATACGAAAGGCCTCATATAGTAGTTGCTAGTCGGTTCGTTCCTGCTCCTATCGATCGTATCTCAATGTTTTTCAGTGCCAAACAGCACACACCCTATACTACTAGCTTGGTGTATTCACTGAATTGAATCAACTATTAAGATTTAAAACAAAACAAAGTGAATACACGATTTTAATATAGAAAGAAAATGTCTATTAATTTAAAAAAAAAAAAATACTTTCTTTAAGCTAATAACCAATAGCAAAAACTTAAACTTGATTTTCATTTGTTTTTTGTTTTCCTTAAAATGTTGCGTAAGCTCACGGCATTCAATTTCATTATTTTCACTTGTTTTTTTTTTTTTCAGTTCCAAATATCTTTATTTTTCATTAAAAATTCATACAAATGTAATAACAATAACAGGTGTATGAATATTTTGTGTTTCATTTACTATTCCTGTCCTTAACCAGCAGATAGTTTTTTTTCTTTATTATACTTAGCCATTACTCTTATTTATTTATTTTGTTTTTATATTTACATAACAAATGAAAAAAAAATAACAGAAAAAAAGTATATAGAGTTAACGTCGTAGTTTTATTTTATTAATCACATACAAATGGATGTTTATTCGTAAGCTATGAATATTATAATGTTTACCGATAAATCCATCGTTACACATTCTTTTGACATTTCACAGAAGCTCTTTAGACCAGATCCACCTTAATCTACACTAGGTTTTCTTTTGTAAAACTGGTAAAAAGAATTTTAGAAATTGTCGTACATACTCGACTTGGCAACAACCTTAACTAAACACGGATTGTTTTTGTTTTTGCAATCTCTGGTAAGTACGATCGATCAAATGTTCCATTATTATTATAGTGTTTCAAAACATTGTTTTCCTCCTTAAAGCTTCAAACAATTGATAAATTGTACCTCCAGGCAGCGAGTCGCGTGTCGCGACAACAGCAGCAGCAGCAGCAGCAGAGGCAGCAACATCACTGGTTCTCTCCTCCTGGACGGTGGCTAATGTTGGGATGGAAGCAGCACCAGGGCCAGCAGCTAGCAGTAGACCGAGTTGATGCGGGCGGCGATATCGCGTGCAGCGGCAACTCGTCGACGGATAAAGACGGCTATTGGAGGGAGCGGGTGATGGGAGAAACGGGCGGGAGGTCGAGCCACGGGCCCGCGGGACGGCGGAGTCTTGCCACCGGTCCGCCCGCAGTGCGCGCTACGCGATATCGCTGGCCGGTCGTGTGTGTTACTCTCACGTTGATACGTTCTCTCTCTCTTTCTCTCGTGTCTCTTACACTCGGAGTTTCGATACTTCTCGTACGGCCCTTGTTTTATTATTGCTGCTTATCATGGATAGAATGCGTCGAGTTACAGCTTAGAGCAAACAGTTGATTAAAGAATTATTCGACAGAAGGAAGCAACGCTAAAGAACGTGAGAATTATAAAAAAAAAAAAAATAGAAGTAAAAGAGCGAGAAGCGTGTATATGGAAATATTCGACAATTCATCGTGAATTGAAGCGAAAGAATTTGTAAAAGGAAAAAAGAAAAAAAAAAAAGAAAAGACACAGTCGGTAAAAAATTCGCGGTGTTTTTATATTTACGAGTCGCGGACTCGATCGATCTACGCTTAAATGAGTTGAATATGCAGCGGTGGTAGATCCTGTTGTTATATAAAATAAACGAGACGGATATTCCGTGTCAACGGAACGAAATAAAAAGAAAAAAAAAAAAGAAAGAAAACAAAACAAAGTGTTGTTATAAATAAATGGTGAAGCCGCGCATAGGACGCGAAGCTAAGCGCCGCTGCTCGTGGAAATCGAGTTGAGTCGGTCACGTGAGAATTCTCGTAGCCAATAATAAGTGAGTAAAGGTATAGATCGAGAGAAGAAAATCAAGGAAAAAAGATAAAGATCGAGAATGACTAACCTCGAGATAGTAGTGTCTCGTTTTTGGTGGAACTACCACAACGTCAAGCACGAAACAAAACATTCGAGTATCACCAAGCGTTGATTTAAATGGGCACAAAGTGCAATATGCGGGTATCTAAATCGGCATTAGTTAATTGAAAACACACACCTTACACTTGTTTTCATCGAGAGACATCCGTGTTGCTCGTCTCTCTGACGAACAACAGACGGCTTACGGAGAGAGGGTCACCAGGCGACCAGCTTTTAGCTGTACAGTTATCAGTGGAATAACGTTTTTTGTGCAATCGAACGGGCTATTTTTGTTGTCGGTTATACGACGAATCTTTTTCAAGAGCCCTTGGGTTCGGGAGATCCGAGTTAATTGCCCTTGTTGTTATTATTATGGCGTACAAGTTTCGCGAGGAGATCGTGGGAAAGAGGTTCCTCTCAGTGAGTGGTTTCGCCAAGCTTAGGGTTAATAAGATCAGTGAGTGGGGGTGGCGTGCCGGTGTTATACGTGCCGCGAGTCACAGGGATAACGAATGTCAGGATTTACAGGTGAATATATATATATATATATATATATATATATATATATTAATATTTATATACTTTATTTCATTTATTCGGTAAATCCTTTAGGATTAAAAATAATTATAAAATAACATTTTTTAAATAAGAGGATCAGTCGTCATATTTTTACTCATTAGTCTAGATAACAGAATGGTTTAGGTTTTGAGAACAGCACGAGTATTAATACTTTAAGATGATCCGGAGGACACTCTTGGATGGATCGACACGAAGT
This sequence comes from Perithous albicinctus, assembly GCA_964016905.1. NCBI lineage: Eukaryota > Metazoa > Arthropoda > Insecta > Hymenoptera > Ichneumonidae > Perithous > Perithous albicinctus. The sequence goes on along the minus strand of OZ024690.1, from coordinate 16,095,527 downwards.
AAATATTCGGTTGGTAGTGTTCACCTTTGACCGGTGACTCAATATATTTTTTTTGCTTCCTTATAGAGGAAGCTTTGTTTTCGTGAACATTTTTTTTTTTTCGGAGATTTTCATGTTGGGACACTCAGAATGGTTCAAAACGTCGAGAAAAGTGGTTTACAAAAAATGTCCGTATGAATGTGTGTGTGTGTGTGTGGCCGGAATTGCAAAATTCAAACCTTCATATCTCAAGAACCGCTCTAACAATCGCACTGAAATTTGGCACATATATGTGGCACGTGGAGAATTTTGTTTCTGAAAAGTTTCAAAAAAATTCGAACATCTGTTTAAATTTTATTCAAATTTGCATTTTTCGAAAAATGTCTCTTCGCGCTCTAGCTGCTGCAAATTTTTCAGCGATATAAGCTAAATCATTTTTTACAAATAAAACTATGTCGAAGGACGAGGTTCGGTTTTTATGGGATTTTGAATTTCTCGAAAAATTTTCATTTTGCTCTAACTCGCGTCAAATCTCATCAAATAAACTGCAATTTTCTACAGATGAAAAATAATACTCTCCACTGCTATGTACCAAATTTGGTGATTGTCGCTAAAAGGGTTCGGATTTTATGGTATTTTGAATTAATTAATAAATTAACATTTTCCTCTAATTTGGGACAAAAGACACTGTATCGATTGAAATGTGAAAAGAGAACAATATATGATATATAAACAGCATTTATTTATTTATTTAAAACAAGCATGTAAAATAGAGCTTTGTACAGTGCTTCGGCATGATTTTTGAATGTTTACAAAGCTTCCTCTTCGAGGAAGCCAAAACCGATAAAGTTACTTCCTCATTGACGTAGCTTTGTAAACATTTAAAGATCATGAGGAAACAATGTGCAAAGTAGAACTTTGCACATTGCATCCTTGTATAGAGGAATTTTTGTTTTCATGAAATTTTTTGTTTTTTTTTCGAGATGTACATATCAGGATTCTCAGAATCGTCCAAAACATCGAGAAAAGTGGTGTAGAAAAAAAGGGGGGCGGATGTCAATAACGTATAACTGAAGAACTGTTCAAGCGATTGAGCTGAAATTTGGTATACAAGTGAATTAGGTGCCACGCTTTGACTGTTATGATTTTTAACAAAATGTATGCAGGTATTTAAATTTTATAGCATTTTGAATTCTTAAAAAAAATTTTTTTAAAATAACGTTGTCGCTGTAACTTTCGTAAAATTTGCTATATTTTGCTAAATTGTTCTTCCTATTGAATTTGGCAGAAATCGGAAAGCAGTTTCGATTTAATGGAGTTTTGAAATTTTCGTAATTTTTTTGAAAATACTGTAACTCGAGAACGGTTCAAGTAACTTATCTAAAACTTAGAGCGTGTCAATATTTAATTCTAAATTTGGGAAAAATCGATAAAGTAGTTAAGATTTTATAGGAATTTGCATTTCCGTAATTTTTTTTTCTACAAAGCTTCCTATATAAGGAAGCCAAAATAGATTAACATACTTCCTCGTAGAGGTAGCTTTTTAAATATTCTATTATTGGTATTGTTATTTGTTGAGTTTACATTATTTATGTGTGATCAATTCGTATGAGGAGTTGACGTCTACACTTTTATATGTATCGTACAATAGACGAGGAATGAGCAAAATAACATAGTATGTCAAGTGTCTACTCTCCCTTCTGTTCAACTCTAACTAGGTTTCTGCATGATGCATCTCATCCTTGTCCCACGGTAATGACACAACTTTACAAAAGTAAATAAATTTTCGAATTTTTCCTGATTAAATACAGACTCCTCTCTCTCTGTGGTCGATTCGTCAAGAGTAGTACATATTATTATTCTTAAGATGTATGCATTTAGAAATATATTATATCTATACTTCATTTCATGTTTTTTTAAAGAAAATTCTTATCATATTTATTCGTTGTTATGTTCTTTAAATTATATATTCACTTCATTTACATTATTTATTATTAGTCATTATAGACTCTATTATATATTTTGGTAAGTTGTTTGTTTGTGTGTTTGTCACACTCACACAGACAACCCTCACAGACACCTCATACAGACCTCATATTTTATATGTGTTTGTCCCTACAGAGTAAAGAACCATAAAGGCGTAAGTCCTTCGCCTAGAATCAGAAGGGCATATGTCCCTGACCAGGTAGTTCTTTAAGAATAGGGGCTGCCCTAGGAATAGAGGGTCAGGCGGTCCCCTAGGGACAAAGGGTTCCCTAGGGATAGATGGTTCCTTAGGGACATTGTGGGTTTCCCTAAGGATTGAGGGTTCACTAAGGATACTAGGTTTCGTCAAGTATAATAATGTTTTTTAAGGTTAATGCGGTTCCGTTGCAAAAAAGAAAGTCTCTGCCCCTTTTCTTTACTTACTCTTTAGGTTCTTTAGGTTCTCCGACGAATCGAGATTATTTGAGGACAAAAGAAAACATTTAATCACGTACGTAATTTTTTTGCGTTGACTAAAAATCAAAAAATCCAAAATATTTTTTTTCCAGAAATGGATTGAAAGGTAAAAATCCCTTTTTCATTTCATCATCAACATGACTTCAATTGAGCATCCTCGGCGTACGCCTTGAATAGTTTGACAATAAAATTTTTATTTACGGTATGTCAAGTAATATGGAAACCGTGAAACTAAGCCCATGCCACGATATATCGTAGATATTACTTTCTCACACATATGTATGTATGCCGATGTACTTACTGTGAGGTAGCGTAAAAGTTTATGCACTTGTTGAATGTCACGGAGCTCCTCTGATTTTTAGCGCCACTTATTTGTTATACTACAGGGAATGACAAACACAGCTGCCAGCCTATCACCATACGCGTGTGGCACTTAATTCGAATACGCACAACTCCATCCACGCGTGCATATCAATTAGTTATCGAAGCCATGCTTGACATGAAATTCCCAATACTGATATAAGTCCACTTGACATAGATGAGCATATATACCAAACGAACCGCCACTGACAATCTGTATTCAGAGATTATGTACAACTTTCTACGCCGTTTTAAATAATCTTGGTGCTTGTTATTTTATATTTGAAATGATAAAATTAACCTATTTAAAACGTCTGATCTTATCGAAATGTTTGTATTTTTTGCGCTCCAAGTTCTAGTCAAAAAATGTGTCGATGAAATTAGCAATTGAAACGGCAGTAAATTAACGAAAAATTTAACTTATTGATAATTTTCTGTGCTTCTTAACCGAGCAACCATAGACAGATATAATTTAAAAACAAAAAATTAATTAAATAAACATAAGATACTGACTTAGATAAAGGTGAGGTGAAAGAAACGACACTAGGAGAAGTTAAAATGAATCATCTATAATTTTATAAGCATTTTATAAATAATTTTTGTTAAAACAGACACAATAAAGTAACTGAAGAGAGCTCTGATCAGAGCAGAAACGTCTTCAAAGAAAAATGAAAAATTGAATTAAAAAACAATTTTTATCCATCGTTATAGACAGATAATTCAAATAGTGTAACTTTAATTTTTAAATAACTCAATCATAGGTATGATATATTCCTAAAACGAATGATAATAGTATAATTACGATACAAGTGCGATAAAACTTTTTCTGACGAGTGTGAGTTTGCAGTACGAGCCAAAGGCGAGTAATCACAATATCACATATGTTAAGAAAAAAAAAATTCCAACCAGTATTATACAAAATTGTATTTCACAAGATGTGAAAATGGGATTACGCACACGAAGCGTGCGTAAAACGTGCATTATCGCACCGGGTGAAGTAATAGCAGGTTACGATACAAGTGCGATAAAACTTTTTCTGACGAGTGTGAGTTTGCAGCACGAGCCGAAGGTGAGGCCTGCAAACACACGAGTTAAGAAAACATTTTTCGCACGAGTATTGTACAAAATTTTATTTCACAAGGTGCGAAAGAGAAAAACGCGAAGCGTGCGTAAAACTACACTTTACGCACCGAGTGATATAAAAACTTTTTCTTGATGAGTGTTGCATTTATCCGAGTTGAGAAAGAAATTTCTCGCACGAGTTTCGTATACAACTTTATTTCACGAGTGTGAGAAGTAGGCACTTCTCGCACCGCGTGGCATAAATACCATTGTATAATTTCCTGGTGAAAACTTTTGTGCACTTTATTCGAGAGGTGCGATCATGAATGAAGGTCGACACCCCTGGTTTCCGAAGACAGTTATGCCGCCACATCTTCGTTCCATGTGACTGCCGCCGGACCTCGTGGTCGGCGGCGTGGCGCTGGTGCGATGGTGCTTCGCTCGAAACGCCGGGCGAACGCGTGCGACCGAACCAGGTCACTGCGGTCATTGACCCACGCGATCTCCCTCCTCAGCCCTACTTATCGTTGGTTCGTTGCTTCCAAGCTCAAAGCCCAACGAGAAGAGCAATTAATACAAAAGCAGTTGTTGTTTATGAGTGTGTTTGTGCATTGTGGGAACCGCTAGTGCCCAAATTGATGACAGGCTTTTCTGTGAAACCCCTAACTGCTCAAGGACAATATAAACAAATGTGATTAAAATTCGGTTGACTCAGAGAGGCCAATATAAATATATATTTGCTTCTCACATAGGTGGATTGATAAATTCCAATGAAATTTAACGATAAACTTTGTCAATAATAGCCGAACAAAGTTGCAGTTGAAAAAAGAATGTAGAAAATTTTAATAGTAAAAATACAAAATATGTAGAAGATTTATAGCGGTATAAATGTTAAGACACGTAAGCAACAATGACATACCGGAACAATTTGGTTTTATACGTTATTATTGGCAGGATGTAAGACGTTGTCACCGAACAATGACATTGTTTTTGTTAAAACTAAGTATCTTAGATGTCAGTTCAATAAATACCCTGGAGTTGAAAATATCATCAAACCTATTACGGGTACGTCAAGGATAATGCTGAAATTATGTGATCTCATCGAAAAATAGCGTAGACTCAGCGATATGCTTCTAAAAATAATTTTTCTTTTTATGATAACTTGCATGCATTTCCTTTTTTCTTCATTTTATTCTGCAGCGGTATATAATATAGGATTTACGTTGAGAGTCTGCAGTAGTAAACAATGAGTCGAGTTCTCTCCAGACAGCGACCCAGATTCCAAGTCCTATCGTGGGTGTATCTACACACGTAATTCTGTACGTAGAAAGCGGAATGCCTTGCATAACATTCGGACCTCTGTACCGTTACTTCGATGGACCTTTAATGACGATGATGATAATAATATTAATAATAATAATAATAATAATAATAATACTCGGCACTCTTGGAAGCTAAATACTTACTTGGTGCGTCTAAAAATATTGGCAAATTAGTATGACTAGGTAATGCCTTACAAAAGCAAAAAATGTAATTACATTAAGATAGCTATAGCATTGGGACAATTCAAAGATTAACGTTTGCTGTAAAAGTATGTTGTTCGGCGCGATGAAACACGTTTTTTTACTGCAATTTAAAAATGATTAACCATGCAATTACAGAGATACAAATTCCGAAAGTTGCTATGTTATAGATAGAGTAATATACAAAAAGCATTGAAAATCGCGATTTGTGAGATTTTTCAACCATGCAAATTAAAGAAAAGTTAAAAAAAATGGATGTTCTTGTAAAGTGAGGTATGCTGAATATTTTAGTGCAAGAAAAAAGTGGTCTGCCCGTATAATAAAAATAATATTAATGTTACAAGCGAGTGAAATTTGGTAAAGAGTCATTTGGTAAAAAGTCAACGTAACCTTACATCATGTTGATTGCTAAAAGTTTATCATTTATTAGGAAGACACTGTTGTCAAAATATACATACATTAATATTGAAACGACAAATAATTGTACAATGAAATTGGACGGCGAATACAAAATTATTGTCATTTGTTGAGAATATTGGCATTAAGAAACGGCCTGTTCAGATATTTTTGAATAAGCTCTTTGCAGTGAGGGCAACCACACCAACGTGTTTCACTCGCGATTAAGATATTAATTAAATATATTTTCTTGTCATGCGTAATGACTTATTATTGCAAGAAAAAATTTCTTATGTCTGTTATCGACATTTGTTGACGGTTAAACGCCGATTTTTCATTCTCTCTTGTTCATATCAAAGGTATTTTTTGACGGTATTTTATACGAAGTTGGTACCTGCGATCAACACACTTAATTATCAATTGATTTCGCATAAATCGAATCAATATATTGGCATTCCTATATGTTTCAGTAAGTTTGAGCGCGTGCCCAATCCAACGGTACCAAATATGTGCATTTTTAGACTTCGACAACTTTTTTTTTTTTCAAAACAATGATTTGACTCAATTGGCCTGCTATACCTACCTTAAATTATCAATTGATTTCGCATAAATCGAATCAATATATTAGTATTCCAATATGTTTCTGTAAGTTTGAGTGCGTGCCCAATCCAACAGTACCAAATATGTGCACCTTTAGACTTCAACAACTTTTTTTTTTTCAAGACAGTGATTTGACTCAATTGGACTGCTATACCTACCTTAAATTATCAATTGATTTCGCATAAATCGAATCAATATATTAGTATTCCAATATGTTTCTGTAAGTTTGAGCGCGTGGCCAATCCAACAGTACCAAATATGTGCACCTTTAGACTTCGACAACTTTTTTTTTTTCAAAACAGTGATTTGACTCAATTGGACTGCTGTACCTACCTTAAAATAAATAAATTCTTAAGTCATGACAAATAAAATAGTGAATTCGTAGGTTATGAGAATACCGTGCTGGAATACTCTCCGAATGATATTTCGGGTAAAATGAAACCATACGAATTGTCAAGGTTTTGGCATTGTCTCGTTAATACTCTTGAACTACGTACTTGTCGTTCGTTGGCTCGAATGTCAAGTCGCTGCGGTTACACACCACGATTCAAGTATCGCGGGTAAAAGTTGCTCTTCTTGCTGACTTTCGATGCTCGTTTGTTGGTTGTGGATGCAGCGGCAGAACAAGAGTAGAGCTCGATACTCTCGAGCCACGAATTATACTCACCTCGAAGAGCCTCGTACAGGCTCCCGAGAGGACGGGAGATAATGCTGTTGCCGTGAAAGCGACTGTAGAACGATGGTAATGCCCGATCGATGGTGCCCTCCTCGACAACAGTAATACGCTTTCAGGCTTTGCTCGGTCAGTAGCGTCGTTTGACGTTGCTCTCCAAGACGCACGATTTTCGAAAACCTCTTTTGAGCTTACCCAAGCGTCGAGTGGGCCCAGTCGGAGGTAGTGGAACAAGAGTTGGTCGTCGCACACCACCGCAACGAGAGAACAGGTTCTCGACCCGACAAACCAAACCAGCAGTCAGACACTAGCTTCTCTCTGCTTACCTCACTCATCCTCTACATTCTACAAATACACTCATGTATGTATAGGATCAGAAGCAGACAGAAGAGGAGTTTCATCAATTTCATTTTTTTTTTTTTTTTTTTTTTTTATACTCGGCGTCGAGACGTTATCGCGTCTGTGTGATATTGATGTCTACTCTCGTTGTGGCTCTTACAAATTTTCTCCCAGTCTTACTATTATTTATAGATATATCATATAGAACAATGACATATTTGATTTGTATTGAAGACAATTGTATGTAAGAGATTGTTTATCAACTGGAATGATGTTGAAGTTTTTGCATCGTTGGAATGCAACGAAATTGAAAGAAATATGAGATTGCCAAGAATTGAAACCCTGTTAAGGGTGCTGTAATGCAGTGCTATATTTTTTTCGTCGTGTTCTTAGTCGTTGTGATAACTTTTTATACCTCGTATAATCGTTTGGGTACATTACAATTAATTTTTTTTCTTTTTTTCATTGCATTCCAACGGGAGTTGGATACTTGGGAGTGTAGGCAAAACATATTCGCAAGGGTAAACACTCGTTTTTTCTTTTAAGTTGCAGTGGTTTGATAAACATTCTACATTTATATTTAAAAATATATATTTCGCGAAAGCTTGCATCTCGTGATGAGACGCTCGTGTACGATTTCTATTAAAATGAACAATATATCATATCACTATTTCAATTTCACTATAGTCTTTATATTTGGGGCATTTCATGATATCTCGATCAAGCTCTGACGATGACGTCTCAGGTTTTTTAAAGATTTTTTTAACACTTCTTACCTGAGATATCATTTTTTGAAATTCAAAAAAAAATCCTACGTTTTTAAAAATCTGAAAAGATTCTGAAAATTCTTATAAAATATAACAAAATTGTAACTGGCAAAAGTAAATTTGAAAAATAAAACACACAATTAGAATGCATTTTTGGGATAAAAATGAAGAAAAAAAAGTTCCTTATAATATAGATCGAAAAAGTGATATTATAAAAATGACGCTATGATGACTATATTACAATAATATCAGGGACATTCCATGACATCTGGATCAGGATCTGGCGATGATGTCTCAGATCGACTCGGTAATTTTTTATACGATAATACTTGTCAAAAAAGACGTGCCAAGATTTTCACAGATTTTTTTAACACTTTTCACCTGAGATTTAATTTTTAGAAAGTTTTTTGTCTCGGGTGAAAAGTGTTATAAAAATCTAAAAAAAACTTTGTCACGTGTTTTTCGACAAGTACTATCGTATAAAAAATTACGATGCCGATCTGAGATGTAATGGAATGCCCGATTTTCTCGTTGGTATGGATTTTCCGAGAAGTTGAGGATTACCAAGGGTCTCTGCGGATTGTACGTTTGATGTTGACGCTAAAGAGCAGACTCGTTAGAACGAACGTTGTCCTTGCACCAGTGATCCGGTTGACGTCACCTTAAACGTCTCTCGTTTGTTGCGTGAACGAGGCGCCACCTCTGTATTATTACGTCACGCACGCACAGCGACGTCTTGACGAAAGCTGCGCGCGCGATGCGTACAATCTCGAGATATAATTCTATCGCTGTCGGAGAGCTTTACGATTGTCAAGGTCGTCGAAGCAGGTGAGTCGCCTATCTTTGCATTCGTCGAGTTTACAAAACGACCTTCTCCGCCGGAATATAATACGCACGAGTCAGCTGATATCGTACACGTACACATGTCAGTAGTACGACGACTCGTGACACATTGCCAATATCCGAATTGAAGCCAAACAAAAAGTTCTTGTTTCGCTTAAACATGCACACACGCACACGAACACACACACACAGAAAGAGCGTCCGTGTTTAATGCCGCATTAAAAATCGTACGACAGGCAATATTAATTTTTTTTATGGAACTTGATATGATTATCAGTTTAAGACGTATGAAGCAAAAAAGAAAGATTTCGAAACATAAAAAGCCAAGATAAAATTAGTTTAAACATTAATTTTGCTTCTTCGTAGAAATAGCTTTGTTTTCAGAAGAAGAACAAATTCGGGATTTTCATGTCAGTATACTCAGAATTTTTCAAAACGTCGAGAAAAGAGGTTTAGAAAAAATGTCCGTATGTATGTATATGTGTGTGTGTGTCTGTGTACAGGGCTTGGAAAATTCAATCGCCTATTACTCCGTAACCGTTTGAGCGATTGGGCTCAAATTTGGCACACAAGTGGAGTAGATGCTCCTCTTTAAATGTTGAATTTTTTGGCGAAATAAATATAGCCATTTAGATTTTATGTAATTTTTACTTTTTTTGAAAAAAGGTTGTGGTAGCTCCAACTTTCGTGAAAGTTCGTCGATTTAGCTAAATAGTTCTTAATAAGTAAACATACGTTCAATGTTGTTTGGTATTGAATTTTGACAAGATCGGTAAAGCGTTTCGAATTTTATGGAGTTTTGAAATTTTCGCATTTTTTTTTTTTAATGTTTTTTCGTATTTATTTTTTAAATATAACTCTGGGGCGGTTCAAGAAACTGATCTAAAATTTTGCATAGAAATGAAATAGAGTGTATTAATGGTTAACTAAACATAGGCGGAATCGATACAGTAGCAAAGATTTTATAGAAATTTGTATTTTCGAAAATTTTTTTGAAAATTCTATAACTCGAGAATAGTTTAAGCAACTAATCCAAAATTTTGCCTCAAACTTGAATAGAGTATGTTAATGTCTGGTAGTGAATTTCGGCAAAATAGATAAAGTAGTTAAGATTTTATAGAAATTTGGATTTTCGTAATATTTTTTTAAGCCCCTATAACTCGAGAACGGTTCAAGCAACTAATCCAAAATTTTGTATACAACTTGAACAGTTGTGTCGTTCTTTGATACTAAATTTGGTGAGAATCCAAAAAAGCGTTCATATTTAGTATTTCATACGAAATTTTTGAAAATAATAATTATATACATTTGTTAATTTTTTTGGCGTTTTAAGTGACAAGGTTCTACTTCGCATTCTGTTTTTATAAATGTAAAACGCAGAAATAAGTAAGCCTTGTAATATTAAAAAAAGATTCATGGCCTGTAAATGAGAATATATATTGTGATTAGAGTGCTGCAGTCAATGTCCTCAATAACAACGGCAAGTCTATTTTAATTTTTAGTTGCACTTTGAAGTAAACAATATTATTTAATGCGAGAAACGTTGAACGCAGAATTTTTTGTCACGAATATTTTTAAGTTGCGATCTTTTGTAAATAATTGAACGTTACTTGAGGTAAAGCATAAAAGTGTATATATACGCTGGTTTGGATAGTCGGAATGGAAAAGGTTCTCATCGAATGTGACTGCAACGATAGAGACATAGCCAAGTACAGAAATAGGCACAGGCTAGGGGGGCTACCGTAAATAAATGGATCGAAAGCTATATATATAACAAGCTTTTTGGGAGACATTGTTTTCTCTGATTCTGTCCGAAAGAGGAAAATGTAAGTCGAGCATTGTCCGTCAATGAAGTCACTTTTTTCAGCCCTCTCGAACATTTTTCACAATTGACCAAATGTTACAACTAGTTGATAGTACTTAGAATTTTAAAAGCATTACTATTATTTTAGAGAATGCAAAGTAAATATTTTAGAACATACACAACATAAACGCAAGGTACGAAAAAATCACAGTTTTATCTTTAAAATATCTTTATTTGTCTGTATATATCCCAGACAAATAAGGATATTTAAAAAATCAAAATCGAGTGATTTTTTTTTATTTTCGTTTTAAACGAAAACTAAAGCCCTGTGTATATCCGTTTAAAAAAATGTCGCCTAGTAGGTAAAACACTGCAAGGAATCCGAAGAAAAATATTTTTGTCAGTGTAAAATTATAACCTGTCCGTAAAAAACGGGTTTTTGGTATTTTTTAAAGCGTTTTTCAGTGCTTTTCTGAAGATGGATTGGATCGGCAATATTTCCATTGAAAAGCAGATAATTTTTTACGAAAAAAAGTATTCTATCCGAATTTTTTTATCAGTGCTTACATGCTGAAAAAATTCATTAATAAAATTTTGAAAAATTGATAAAAAGCGATAAGTACGCGAGAGACAAAAATGTTAATTTAAATATTTTTTTTTTATATTCAGTGTCCTCTGGCTTGACATATCCAAACGAGTATCGAAGACACAAGGCGATCGGAAACTACGGATTTTATTTTAGTTTTTTTTATTTTATTTTATTTTATTTTATTTTAGTATTGAGTTTACAACAATATAGACGTTAGTGTTGATTCTATTTTTAAAAAATAGCAGAATTAAAATCACGCGAAATTGTATAAGATTGATAACTATCTTGCTGAAAAATATACTATTCCACATATGGGAGGGAATTGCGAGATTTTCACATCGTGTGAATTTATGCTAGTTATATAACAATTAAAAGTTATACAACTAGCAGATGCATGATTTTATTACTGAAAATCGATCGGTATCACTCTTTCGACTGTTTTAAAGAATCAGTACAACTGAAAATTATGTACATTGTACAGCGCAATAAAGAAAATGTTTTAAAAATCTTTAGCAGCTCGATACAAAAAAGTTAGCAGCTCGATACAATTATTTTTTTTAATATCGTGAAAGCTGATATAAAAATAAAACTTCCATGTGAAGATTTTTTTTTCTTCCACCTATAGTTTTCGAGATACGATGACAAAAACATTATTTAGAACAGTGAACTTAAAAATCTGAAATGATTCACCGAAAATGATGCAGCGGTAGAGTAAAATCCGTTGAATTATGATAAATATTCGGGAGATTTGAAAAAAAAAAAAAAAGTGTCAAATAGAGATCAGTAAGAGCGTGAAGAGAAAGGCGAGGCTCTGAATTGGTATTGAACGCGAAAAAGTAGATTGGAGCGGCAGGGTCCAAAAATACAGATCGAAAGAAGTTAGGGAGACGTGTATGTATGTTGCATGAGAGAGACAGAGCCCAAGAAGTTGTTTCCGTGTGCGCGCGCACTTGCTTGCGAGATGGCATAGAGGCGAAGGTGTGTCGTTCAGAGTCCGGTATGTGGGGCAAAAGGGCTATGCTAGGGATCAATAAATTCCCCCTCCTTCACAACTACCTCATCCTACACTCCAAAGTCGACTGTTGGCTTCATTTTTTTTACTCTCTATACAATCTGCAAGTCTGCGTACGACAGCGAACGACGCCTTTTTTTCGTTACGTCATAACATTTTCTCCGGTCTATGTTTTAACTTTCCATAATTAACACGACGGTAAAACAACAATGTCGAGTTTGTTCATATTTTTATACTATATTGTCTGCTGGTAATTATTCATTTTCTATCTGACTGGTTAAAAAACAAAAAAATTATGCAAAGCTTACTGATTAATAAATTTCCTTTTTCACAAACCCACCTCTATGAGGACGTTCATTTATTCATTTTTCTCACAGAGGAAGCTTTGTAAAAAATGAAATGTAATGAGGATCCAGTGTGCAAAGTTCTACTTTGCATAATTTTTCATTTTAATTAGCATTTCTTTAATATTTTTGGTAGTTTCTTGTGCAACAACACAAATAATCAACGATCACCCAATTTTTTCGAAAAATTCTATAAAAGCTATATATATCGATACATTTTGTTAAAAATCACAGCAATTAAAGAGGCGTTACTACTCTACTTGCGTGCCAAATTTTAGCTCGATTCATCGTGCTGCTTGTGAGTTACAGACCATTGAATTTTCTTTACCTGGAACACACACACACGTGCACGCGCGCATAAGGACATTTTTTCTAGACCATTTTTGTCGACGTTTTAGGCGATTCTGAATGTGCTGACTTGAAAATCTCGAAGAAAAAAATAGTCATGAAAACGAAGCTCCCTCTATGAAGCAAACGGGTAGCTTAGTTTTTAAAACGAAGAAGCGCTCTGTTTGTGGTCTGCTCAAAAAATGTACTATAAGTTTCCATTACAGGTATCGAAAGAATTTCTACATAAACTGGTGTGTTATTATTTTTTTAAATACACGTGAGATTTAAAATTCCAGTAACTTATATTAAGTATTTGAAAAAGTTTAATATAAAAGTTTAGTAATTTAATATCCCAGGTGTATAATAAATTGAATGTTTCAGCTTGTAAATAAAATTCCTGGCAACGATGAATTGCAGATATTATTAGCAGTGTGCGTTTGCCCGATGGGCTTTTTTAAATTTCAAGAATAGTTAATGGTTTGTCACGGGATGCCTTCACTTATTTTCCGCCTCTCTCAAACTCTCGTAATAAAGTCGGCGATAAAGGGAAAGCTCGGCCCTCTCGTGTCTGATCGGCGCCTTTGATGGTCACCATGGAAACTCTCTTTCTTCCTTTTTCATCCGGCCCGTCTCCGCCTGCTCCCCCTCGTACTCCACGTCCGATTCACGCCACCTTCCTTTACTCAGTTGCCACACTTCATTCTGTACTTGATATATGTGCACACATATAGGGCATTCCAAGCCAACTCACTTGGTCATCGGCCTGACCTTCTTGAATCCAGTAGACAAATTTTTTTTCGCATATTTTGATTTAAAAAAAACAGGATATTTTTTTTAGATTCTTATAATTAGTTTTACCCTATAAAATAGTTTTTTTTTATGACTTGTGAGTAAAAATTAATTTCGACCAGGTTTAAATTTCAGAATTTTTTTCCATAAAATCTAGAAGTAAAAAAAAGTATTTCCATTATAGTTCGAGAGTCGGCCGAGAATAATTTATTTACCTTTTTATATTTTAAGAAGAAAAAAGAAATTCCTAAATTTTTGTTATCACATGTTTTATTTTTCTTTAATTTCCTACAAGAAACCATCATTCAAATCTTTAATTTGCAAAGTTTGAAAAACAAAAGTTTTCATTAAATTTTAAAAAATAGCAATTATTCTCGGCCCACTCTCGAACTATGATAGAAATACTTGTTTGTAGTCCCAGATTCTATGGAAAAAATTTCAGAACTTCATACTTGGTCGATATTCATTTTTAGTCAAAAGTTATGGAAAAAAAATATTATTTTATAGGGCAAAACAAATGGTAAGAATCTGAAAAAAATATCCTCTTTTTTTTTTATCAAAATATACCCAAAAAAAATTTGTCAACTGAATCCGAAGAGGTCAGGCCGATAACCAAGTGAGTTCGCTTGGAATACCCCATACATATCGTCTACGTAAAAATACATTTCACTCGTTTCCATTTTCTCTCTTAACTTTAAATTTCTGGAGGGGGTAGGAGGCTCGATTTATTTAAAGAGTATACGCCTTGGAGACAAACGGAAATAAGAAAGAAAGGAAAACGCAGTTAAATATCACGAGCCAAGGAATGCTATATACGGACAGGATCTAGTATATTGGCAGTATTTTTAGTGGCGCCAACTGTCAACAAGTGCTGAAAATGTGTTAAGGGGAACGTATTATTTACGTATTTTTTTTTTTTTTATTTAACTTTTTATTCACGAATTGGGGGAACGATATTATATTGAGCATATTTTCAATTATCTTTATAATATTTTTCATTGAAAAATATTTCTAAATTCTAAACTTATTATAAGATACAACATAAAAAAATCGTCTCCACAGCGCATTCAATATGTCGGCGGTGGTTTATCTATAAAAAAAAATAAAAAGATATTGTATAATTTCGAGAAAATCCTTTTATCCGTGTAGGAGAGCGCTGTTGCTCAAACTATATTGACGTTCGTTTCGCCGAGGAAGATGAAGGCATAATCTATTTCTGTGGTGGCCATCGCGTCTAGCATCGTGTGCTCGTCGAAGAGGCTGCATTTTTAGATGAGCACTCTTCTGTCGAAAGATAAAAGTTGACGGTATATATAATCCGTTTGAAAAAATATACGTAAAAGCGTAAGCACGGTATTATATTTGTAGTGCCCGTGTCGTCGACGTCGTTCCTCGAGTGTTCACTGATGGCTATAGCTCACTCTAGCTGTATCTCGTTCGTCGTGGCACTGTTCCTCTTTTATAAAAAAATAAAGCTCACGACTAACCAGCACGTCCCATTTTTCCAGTTTATATTTTAGTCTCACATAAATATATATATATATGTACTTTCTTTTCTTTCTACCTCGCCACTCCTAATGTCTGTTTCAAATTATTCAACTGCAACTACGTATTTTCGCATTTTGATAAATACATCTGAATTTAATGGTGAAAAATGTTTAAATATTGAAACAATTTGACTCAAAATTTCACAGGATAAGTAAATAAATACTACTGGAATAATTGTATGAGGAAGCAAAAAGAATGAACAAAAAAGAAAATAAATATTTTGTACAAAAGCCCAAAGGAAAAATTGTTAAAATTAACGATTTTTTTCTCGTGTGCAAAATTTTTCAATTTTTTTTGTAGATTAAAAATGTCTCAGTCGGGGCGCTTTTTTTTATAACTGTTGGCTGTCACCGATAAATTAATAATCATTTTTCCAGATGTTATTAAAAAGTAGCACGTGTTTGTTGTTTTTATAAAACTATGCGCGATTCTTGTTGGAATTGAGTGTATACGTTCATTATTGTCGTCCTACGAGGCTTGCCTCGAAATTTACCGATGAGCGAGCTTCGCGTATAAATCATCAACAGCATTCGCCAGAAAAGCACTGCCCGGCTTTAAACTTAAAGGGGATGTGTTGACTCTGTCTTGTTCTCTCTTATCGCTCTTGAATTGGAGTTCCTCTTCTATGTTACGCGATCTTTGTCTCTTTCTCTCTCTCTTTCTCACTCTCATACTTGTTGTACCTATCAAATAAAAAAATCTCATGTCACCGGAATATATCTCCCGAGATTTCGTACGCCAGACTAGTCTCAGACCGCAGCGGTCTCGACAACACTTGAGTTTCAAGTACCTGCCCATCGAATTTCCGATCTACCAAAATTCTTGATCTCTGCGATTCACTTCAGGCACTCTCTCTCGATTTCCATTACCGCATCACCTTCACTTCCCATTTACAAGAAATTATGGAATTTCCATCTCTTGTCCCATGAGGCAGTCGAGCTTCAGGTAGAAGTCCGCGGTTGATGGTACAGGATTCTCCACTAGTTTTAAGTTAAATTTGTTAGTAGCATAGTCAACTATTCGAAAGCGAGCGAACACCAAATTCAAATCGCTACTTCTGTTACTTTCTTATTATCTTTATGTTTATTTCATGTTAATTAATTTGTATCCACCGAAAAACTTTATTTTTATTTCTGTTCTTCAATGCTCATTTTATTTTATTTTTTTGATCTTGTTATGCTTTTGTTATTCCCACATAATATTATTTTTATTTTGTTATATTCTGTTACTCCATTCTCACTACTGTATTGAGCAAAAGTTCACTGGGCCATCAATAAATCCAATCAATCAGTCTCTCTCTCTCTCTCACTCAGTCACTCACTCACTCAACTTCAACTCACGTAATTTTGATGATCAACCGAAATTCCTCTTCATCGTCGGTGTTTTACCAGGTTTTTACCGGGTGTCCGCGCTCCCTGCTTTACCCACTTACCTTTCTCGATACCTACTTGCGTTAATCACCACTGGTCATTACACTAACCACGCCACGAATCGTACGACGACTCGCCAAATTTATTATTTTCTCAACAAAAAGATATACGAGTCGTTGAATTAACTCTACAAATATTCATCTGCTTGTTTAAATTCATGGAAGGAATGAGAAAAATCCCTGTTACAGATTTGGGGCAAAATACATCAAGTCGGCCACCCCAATTTTTCATGTCAACAAAACGTTCTCACATTTCTTCAGAATGTTGGTCTAGTTGAAGGAAAAACGTAGGAATTTTTTCAGATTTTTTTATTCCACATTCCTGCCATTGAAAATCGCTGAAAATAATCATTGCTTATTTTTTAATAAAATAAACAATGATATACTAGCCAATACTACGGCTCGCAGAAAAAATCATAAGAACATCAAATTTTGAATTTTCAACGTACTTTCCAACAACATTTTTTGTGAAATTCTCCGATTTCATTTTATGATATTTTTCAATTAAATAAAGTTGCCACTTTATTCCCCTACGAAATGGCATTTCCGATTTAGTTCAAATATTCAAATTTTGGTCGTTGAAATGCCTAGAATCTTAGAAAAGATTGGCGAGATGGGCGCCAATTTCGATCCAGAGTTAAACGATCAAACATCGCTGTAATCTAATACAAAAAACAAGAATTAAAAAAATTTAATGCGGGCTTTCGAATATTTTCCATAGACATTCTCTGCCCTCCTGAACGCAGAGAGCTTATTACACATTACCACCATGTTCCATCGTTAAACGAGCTGTAACTCTGGGGCTAAATTGCCGCCCATCTCGCCAATTTTTTCTAAGATTCTAGATATTTCAAAGAACAAAATGTGAAAATTTCAGCTAAATCGGAAATGCCATTTCGGAGCTGAAAAAGGTGGCAACTTTATTTAACTAAAAAATATCAAAAAATAAAATTGAAGAATTTTACAAAAAATGTTGTTCGAAAGTACACTTAAAATCCAAAATTTCACGTTGTTATGATTTTTTTTGTGCGAGCCGTAGTATTGCCGTTAAAAAATAAACATTGATTATTTCCAAAAAATTTGAGTACCTGGAATATTGAATAAAAAATCTGAAAAAATTCCTACGTTTTTCCTTCAACCAGACCAACATCCCGAATAAATTTGAGGACGTTTTGTTGATATGAAAAATTGGGGTGGTCGACTGACGTGTTTTCGCTCATTTATATTCTACTATAAAATCTCAATAATTATTTAAGTACATGATTATAGAAAAAGAAAATAAATATGAATTTTTTCGAAATAACAAAACTTGCGGAGACTGCACGGTTATTCAACTGACGACATAATATTATTCGTTGTTTTGCCCTTGCACATCTATATCGATAAGATATTCCAGAGGTAATTCTTGAAAAATGCATTATCGTCTGAGATTAAAATTACAATTGTCGAAGAAATAAGGAGAAGCGTGAATAACGATGTCGGGGCTTAAAGGGGATCTTTCGATATGTCGATAACGGAGCAGCGGTGTCCCTCACTTTCACTCTATCTGGTGGCAAAAAAGTCACACGATTTAGGTGTCATAAAAAGAAAAACAAAGAATTCAATGGTAGGCGCACGGATCGCACATCAGTAGACATTTTTCTCATTATAAATATATACAATCGAGATATGCGAAAGCGCACCGGAAATTGATAATTTGAAAAGTACGCACGACCTAGCAATACACCTGCAGTTGTCCAACGGGTTTGTTTTAAAGGGGATCTTCCCGTTTGGCATGAGAGAGCAGTACGGTTTACCGGGTGCACAATCCGTTATTTCCATCAATATACTTTACAAAAATACATGTATTTTGATACTCGTCGTTGATGCAATACATTATTATTTCGATTATCAACTATAACGATCTGCAAGCTCATACATCGTCGAATAGAAAAGCACTCCAATTTTAGCCGAATTTCAAGAAAATAGAGAAACAGAATATTTGTGAGCTTTCGATGGAATAATACTGATTGTGACAGCGGGGAGATATTGTACTATCGGCTTGAATGGCCTATATTACGCTTTCTTGTTTGTTTAAACAAGGGTCCATTTGCGATGTGATGATCGGGCGAATGAATACGCACTTGTACATCCAGGTCAGCGATTACGAGGGCTTTTCGAGACTCTTTATACTTATTGCTTATTAGGGTGCCCTGAATATTGGTAAAACAATTTTTTTTCTCTCGCCCCTTTAATTGACTCGAAATACTAAAAAATGATTTTTAAAAGTGAAATCCGCTCTTAATTTCAATATTGACCCGTGCCCCAAAGGCCCTTTCAAGGAGTTAAAGGGCACAACCAGTTTGACCGCCTAAAAAAAAGGTGACTTTTGGGAATTTTTTTTAAGAAAACTATTGGATCGAATTGTTTGAAATTTAGCGGGTATATTTGTGCATGTGTAACGAATACAAGTTTGAATTTTTGAACGAAAATATTTTATTTTCGACAAGTTATTCGCCATCTCACAAGTCCCCAAAAAAAAAAAGATCATCCACTGCTGCAGTGATTGCGGCCTTCACAGTGCCAGATATAAAAAAAAAACCAAAAGTTTATTAAACCAAACCGCATTGCCAGAACCAACACCCTCGATCGGGGAAAAAATTAAAAATTCACAAAATGGCAGAGTTATGAAAAAAAATTGAAATTTCGCTCAAAGATCCGATGATTTTTTGCTAAAAAAAAAATAACAATTTTTATCCAATCGGAATAACTGGAGGTTCACGGTACAGAGAAACTTATACAGAGTATTTAAAAGAAAAATCATATCAATCGGATGATTTGTAATCGACTTATAACTGCAGCAATCTTGAAAAATGACGTTTCGAGAAAAACGCGTTTAAAGATAAAATTATTAATTTCATTGTGATGAGCGGCTACTCTTTAGAAGGCTGTAGCTCAAAAACCATTTGAGATACACGTTTGAAATTTCAGTATGTTATTCTTGAAGGTATACACTATCGAAATATGCAAAAAAATCGATTGTTTCAAATGTTTAAACTGGTTGTGCCATTTAAAGGAGTTAAAATCGATTTTTTACCAATTTTTTTTATCAATTTGCATATAAACAATGAAATAACATTGTGTAGCAACTTAAACTAATCTAAAAGTAATCTCATCGAATTCTGCACATTTATCTGAATTTCTTGAGGTGATACGGACATTCGAGTAATGTAAATATAAAAAGCTGAATTCTTAATATGCAATTAATTGCTAATAAATACGAATAAAATAATTTTTTGAGAAAGATCTGACGTGTAGATTTTGTGTAATTAATTATTGAAAATCGGATATTTAACATGCAGTCAATGGGGGAGCTTGTGTAAAATGCAGATTTTTCATACAATTCTACCACAACTGCTAAAAATAAAAATGCAAAAATTCAATCATTTTTTAAAATAATTTTTCAGTTTTTCGAGTCAATTAAAGGGGTAAGAGAAAAAAAAATTTGTTTCACCAATATTAAGAGCAATTGCTTATTCATATATGAATCATCGAAGTTTCGAACTTATGCCAGATGTTACACATAGCATTGATCGATCTTTCTGTTCGTCTCGTCTTTCGACATTGTCAAACAAATGGAAAATTGCATTATCGCAATGTTAATGCATCTATCGATAATAAAATGGAACGAAAAAGGTATGCCTGAATGTGTAGTTGTCGATCGGCTGTACGTTATGTATAGACGAAAGGCCGGTAAGCGAGAGAGCTGGTGGCTGTCTCGAGACCAGGAGTGTCGGGAGATGGGGCCGAGCAACCGACGCAAGGTCAGGCGATGGCCTCCAACTTCCGGTGTTGCTGCTATATGAACGAACACGCATGCACTCATACACTCGCGTGCGGTGCGACGAACCGCGCTCACGTACGTCAGTGTTCGCCTGCCAACGCTCACTACCAACACCATCGCCACATTTCAGCACTTTCACATTTTTACGACTAAGTTTCAATCTTCTACAACGTCATTGTACAGCATTTTTTTTATCGTTTGTCTCAAAAAAAAAAAAAGAAAAAAATTATTTACATTTATAGTTACACTGAAAAAAAAAATCATATAGTAAGATCCAAAATGTAGTTAGTTCTAATAAACCAATAATTGGTTCTACTGCTATTTATCATTATAATTTTTTATTGTAATTATAAAATGCAGTAGGTGCCTCAGAGAAACATCTGTCTATTACGATCTTCTATCATTTTTCTCAGTATGGAAAAATTGAAGGGATTGCGTCAGCCAGAAAAAAAAAAAAAATGATTTTCAGAGAGTTCTGTTTTTTAGAATTACAACTGCCTGTCTTAAAACCAATTTGATTAACAGATATTCTTGTAAACCAGATTCAGGCTTTATCGACTCTGCGCGTATTTGAGAACAATCCGCTGACTGGGTTTCGTCCATATCTCATTTTATGCGTCATGGCATTCTACACCTGTTGAGCGGAGTGCACAAATTGAGGAAAGTTTAAACTTCAATAGGGATATAATCTCTAATCAGTAAGATCATTTTCACAACTTCTAAATTAGTGGATAATTAAGCTGTGGAGATCATTAAAAAAATCCTTTCACTTAGCCTTTCTTGAATATTGGTAAAAAAAAAAAAAAAACAGAGTTAAATTCTTCGATTGGATAATTCTAAATTACACGGTTGAAAAAGCCCATATCTGAATTACGAGAGATTACCGTTTCTCCAAATTGATTTTAACACTGACAAAAAAAATTATTCGTTCAGTCCTTAGATGATATATAAATTACATATCTATCGATTGTAGTATTACGCAAGTTTAACAATACCGCACGTTTATATGTCAATGAACATGAAAATATATAAAAAGTCCAAAGACGAATTTATCCTCGCGAAAGATTGATTTAAAAAAGCTTTTTATTCCGCGATTAAATTAAAGTAAGATATATTCTACTCTATAAAAATGAAATGGACAATCGTAATCGAAGTTCGAGATATTTGTGAAGCCGTTTTTTTTTCGTGCTGCGATTGGTCAGTGGTGGCTATGACGTATGATAGCTCACCCTTCTCTTATGCCCATCGTACCGGCAGGCGGTAATTTTGAATTCCAATTCTTTTGCCTTATACAATTAGATTCTTTCGGTATTAAAAATGTATATACAACTGAAGTCTCTTAAATAAGATTACAGTTGATAAAAAAAAGTAATAATACAGAGCAAACGCAGCGCGCACGTTGTCGCTAGTGGTTGTAAACTGGTTGAATACTCGTTCCATTATAGGATGAGCTGACTTGGAAGCTAGCTCGTAGTGTACATGCGTACATAGCTGTGAGTTAGTTCGTCTCTAGGTAAACGGTAAAGGTGGTCGGTGCGCTCGCGCGTTAGCCCATTCGAATGCCAACGCCTAGTTCGCTTTACGTCTATTAACGTATAGTCGAGAAAAATAAACGGATGGCATAATCCAAATCTCCTCGGACTACTATTGCCACTCATTCACGAAGAGCAAACGGCGTCTCGACGTAACTTGTCGAATGATCGATTCCTCATGTTTCTCGGCATTCGACAGTTATGCAAGTTCCATTCAATCAAGCACATAGCATAAGTGTAACACATACATATGTAGATGCAATGAAATATTACCGCCAATTAGAGCCACGCAGAAAACTCAAGAGACAATAGAGGTAAAACGTCGAGATCGGTACTTTGACTATTGATGCTAAAACATTCTTTTTGTT